>OY997274.1:525614998-526864998 GCA_963921465.1 Triticum timopheevii
CTAACTTGTTTTTGCAGGGCATGTTGTGATGTGATATGGTCAAGACGTGATGCTATATTTTATTGTATGAGATGATCATGTTTTGTAACCGAAGTTATCGGCAACTGGCAGTAGCCATATGGTTGTCGCTTTATTGTATGAAATGCAAACGCCCTGTAATTGCTTTACTTTATCACTAAGCGGTAGCGATAGTCGTAGAAGCAATAGATGGCGTGAACGACAACGATGCTATGATGGAGATCAAGGTGTCGCGCCGGTGACGATGGTGATCACGACGGCGCTTCGGAGATGGAGATCAGAAGCACAAGATGATGATGGCCATATCATATCACTTATACTGATTGCATGTGATGTTTATCCTTTATGCATCTTATCTTGCTTTGATTGACGGTAGCATTTTAAGATGATCTCTCACTAAAATTATCAAGTAGTGTTCTCCCTGAGTATGCACCGTTGCCAAAGTTTGTCATGCCGAGACACCACGTGATGATCGGGTGTGATAAGCTCTACGTCCATCTACAACGGGTGCAAGCCAGTTTTGCACACGCAGAATACTCAGGTTAAACTTGACGAGCCTAGCATATGCAGATATGGCCTCGGAACACGGAGACCGAAAGGTCGAGCGTGAATCATATAGTAGATATGATCAACATAATGATGTTCACCATTGAAAACTACTCCATCTCACGTGATGATCGGTTATGGTTTAGTTGATTTGGATCA
This sequence comes from Triticum timopheevii, assembly GCA_963921465.1. Classification (NCBI taxonomy): domain Eukaryota; kingdom Viridiplantae; phylum Streptophyta; class Magnoliopsida; order Poales; family Poaceae; genus Triticum; species Triticum timopheevii. The sequence continues at coordinate 525,615,722 of OY997274.1, forward strand.
CGTGATCACTTAGATGACTAGAGAGATGTCTGTCTAAGTGGGAGTTCTTAAGTAATATGATTAATTGAACTTAAATTTATCATGAACTTAGTACCTGATAGTATCTTGCTTGTCTATGTTTGTTTGTAGATAGATGGCTCGTGCTGTTGTTTCGTTGAATTTTAATGCGTTCCTTGAGAAAGCAAAGTTGAAAGATGATGGTAGCAATTACACGGACTGGGTCCGTAACCTGAGGATTATCCTCATTGCTGCACAGAAGAGTTACGTCCTGGAAGCACCGCTGGGTGCCAGGCCTGCTGCTGATGCAACTGACGACGTTAAGAACGTCTGGCAGAGCAAAGCTGATGACTACTCTATAGTTCAGTGTGCCATGCTTTACGGCTTAGAACCGGGTCTTCAACGACGTTTTGAACGTCATGGAGCATATGAGATGTTTCAGGAGTTGAAGTTAATATTTCAAGCAAACGCCCGGATTGAGAGATATGAAGTCTCCAATATGTTCTATAGCTGCAAGATGGAGGAGAATAGTACTGTCAGTGAACACATACTCAGAATGTCTGGGTATAATAATCACTTGATTCAACTGGGAGTTAATCTTCCTGATGATAGTGTCATTGACAGAATTCTCCAATCACTGCCACCAAGCTACAAGAGCTTCGTGATGAACTATAATATGCAAGGGATGAACAAGACTATTCCCGAGCTCTTCGCGATGCTGAAAGCCGCGGAGGTAGAAATCAAGAAGGAGCATCAAGTGTTGATGGTCAACAAGACCACTAGTTTCAAGAAGAAGGGCAAAGGGAAGAAGAAGGGGAACTTCAAGAAGAACAGCAAGCAAGTTGCTGCTCAAGAGAAGAAACCCAAGTCTGGTCCTAAGCCTGAAACTGAGTGCTTCTACTGCAAGCAGACTGGACACTGGAAGCGGAACTGCCCCAAGTATTTGGCGGATAAGAAGGATGGCAAAGTGAACAAAGGTATATGTGATATACATGTTATTGATGTGTACCTAACTAGAGCTCGTAGTAGCACCTGGGTATTTGATACTGGTTCTGTTGCTAATATTTGCAACTCGAAACAGGGACTACGGAATAAGCGAGCACTGGCCAAGGACGAGGTGACGATGCGCGTGGGAAACGGTTCCAAAGTCGATGTGATCGCGGTCGGAACGCTACCTCTACATCTACCTTCGGGATTAGTTTTAGACCTGAATAATTGTTATTTGGTGCCAGCGTTGAGCATGAACATTATATCTAGATCTTGTTTGATGCGAGACGGTTATTCATTTAAATCAGAGAATAATGGTTGTTCTATTTATATGAGTAATATCTTTTTATGGTCATGCACCCTTGAAGAGTGGTCTGTTTCTTATTGAATCTCGATAGTAGTGATACACATATTCATAATGTAGAGGCCAAAAGATGCAGAGTTGATAATGATAGTGCAACTTATTTGTGGCACTGCCGTTTAGGTCATATCGGTGTAAAACGCATGAAGAAACTCCATACTGATGGACTTCTGGAATCACTTGATTATGAATCACTTGGTACTTGCGAACCGTGCCTTATGGGCAAGATGACTAAAACACCGTTCTCTGGGACTATGGAGAGAGCAACAAATTTGTTGGAAATCATACATACAGATGTATGTGGTCCAATGAATGTTGAGGCTCGTGGCAGATATCGTTATTTTCTCACCTTCACAGATGATTTGAGCAGATATGGGTATATCTACTTAATGAAGCACAAGTCTGAAACATTTGAAAAGTTCAAAGAATTTCAGAGTGAAGTAGAAAATCATCGTAACAAGAAAATAAAGTTTCTACGATCTGATCGTGGAGGAGAATATTTGAGTTACGAGTTTGGTTTACATTTGAAACAATGCGGAATAGTTTCGCAACTCACGCCACCTGGAACACCACAACGAAATGGTGTGTCCGAACGTCGTAATCGTACTTTACTTGATATGGTGCGATCTATGATGTCTCTTACCGATTTACCGCTATCATTTTGGGGTTATGCTTTAGAGACGGCCGCATTCACGTTAAATAGGGCACCATCAAAATCCGTTGAGACGACGCCTTATGAACTGTGGTTTGGCAAGAAACCAAAGTCGTCGTTTCTTAAAGTTTGGGGCTGCGATGCTTATGTGAAGAAACTTCAACCAGATAAGCTCGACCCAAATCAGAGAAATGTGTCTTCATAGGATACCCAAAAGAGACTGTTGGGTACACCTTCTATCACAGATCCGAAGGCAAGACATTCGTTGCTAAGAATGGATCCTTTCTAGAGAAGGAGTTTCTCTCGAAAGAAGTGAGTGGGAGGAAAGTAGAACTTGATGAGATAACTGTATCTACTCCCTTATTGGAAGGTAGTTCATCACAAGAACCGGTTCCCGTGACAACTACACCAATTAGTGAGGAAGCTAATGATATTGATCATGAAACTTCAGATCAAGTTTCTGCTGAACCTCGTAGGTCTACCAGAGTAAGATCCGCACCAGAGTGGTACGGTAATCCTATTCTGGAAGTCATGTTACTTGACCATGATGAACCTACGAACTATGAGGAAGCGATGATGAGCCTAGATTCCGCAAAATGGCTAGAGGCCATGAAATCTGAGATGGGATCCATGTATGAAAACAAAGTATGGAATTTGGTTGACTTGCCCGATGATCGGCAAGCCATTGAGAATAAATGGATCTTTAAGAAGAAGACTGACGCTAATGGTAATGTTACTGTCTATAAAGCTCGACTTGTTGCGAAAGGTTTTCGACAAGTTCAAGGGGTTGACTACGATGAGACTTTCTCACCCGTAGCGATGCTTAAGTCTGTCCGAATCATGTTGGCTATTGCTGCATTTCATGATTATGAAATTTGGCAAATGGATGTCAAGACTAGATTCTTGAATGGATTTCTAGAAGAAGAGTTGTATATGATGCAGCCGGAAGGTTTTGTTGATCCAAAAAGTGCTGACAAAGTGTGCAAGCTCCAGCGTTCCATTTATGGACTGGTGCAAGCATCTCGGAGTTGGAATAAACGCTTTGATAGTGTGATCAAAGCATATGGTTTTATACAGACTTTTGGAGAAGCCTGTATTTACAAGAAAGTGAGTGGGAGCTCTGTAGCATTTCTAGTTTTATATGTTGATGACATATTATTAATTGGAAATGATATAGAATTTCTGGATAGCATAAAGGGATACTTGAATAAAAGTTTTTCAATGAAAGACCTCGGTGAAGCTGCTTACATATTGGGCATCAAAATCTATAGAGATAGATCAAAATGCTTAATAGGACTTTCACAAAGCACATACCTTGACAAAATTTTGAAAAAGTTCAAAATGGATCAGGCAAAGAAAGGATTCTTGCCTGTGCTACAAGGTGTGAAGTTGAGTCAAACTCAATGCCCGACCACAGCAGAAGATAGAGAGAAAATGAAAAATGTTCCCTATGCTTTAGCCATAGGCTCTATCATGTATGCAATGCTGTGTACCAGACCTGACGTATGCTTAGCAATAAGCTTGGCAGGAAGGTACCAAAGTAATCCAGGAGTGGATCACTGTACAGCGGTCACGAACATCCTGAAATACCTGAAAAGGACTAAGGATATGTTTCTCGTATATGGAGGTGACAAAGAGCTAGTCGTAAATGGTTACGTCGATGCAAGCTTTGACACTGATCTGGACGATTCTAAATCGCAAACCGGATACGTGTTTATATTAAACGGTGGAGCTGTAAGTTGGTGCAGTTCTAAACAAAGCGTCGTGGCGGGATCTACATGTGAAGCAGAGTACATAGCTGCTTCTGAAGCACCAAATGAAGGAGTCTGGATGAAGGAGTTCATTTCCGATCTAGGTGTCATACCTAGTGCATCGGGACCAATGAAGATCTTCTGTGACAATACTGGTGCAATTGCTTTGGCAAAGGAATCCAGATTTCACAAGAGGACCAAGCACATCAAGAGACGCTTCAATTCCATTCGGGACCAAGTCCAAGTGGGAGACATAGAGATTTGCAAGATACATACGGATCTGAATGTTGCAGACCCGTTGACTAAGCCTCTCTCACGAGCAAAACATGATCAGCACCAAGACTCCATGGGTGTTAGAATCATTACTATGTAATCTAGATTATTGACTCTAGTGCAAGTGGGAGACTGAAGGAAATATGCCCTAGAGGCAATAATAAAGTTATTATTTATTTCCTCATATCATGATAAATGTTTATTATTCATGCTAGAATTGTATTAACCGGAAACATGATACATGTGTGAATACATAGACAAAACTATAGTCACTAGTATGCCTCTACTTGACTAGCTCATTAATCAAAGATGGTTATGTTTCCTAACCATAGACATGTGTTGTCATTTGATTAGTGGGATCACATCATTATAAGAATGATGTGATTGACATGACCCATTCCGTTAGCCTAGCACTGGACCGTTTAGTATACTGCTATTGCTTTCTTCATGACTTATACAAAGTTCCTACAACTATGAGATTGTGCAACTCCCGTTTACCGGAAGAACACTTTGTGTGCTACCAAACGTCACAACGTAACTGGGTGATTATAAAGGTGCTCTACAGGTGTTTCCGAAGGTACATGTTGGGTTGGCATAATTCGAGATTAGGATTTGTCACTCCGATTGTCGGAGAGGTATCTCTGGGCCCTCTCGGTAATACTCATCACCTAAGCCTTGCAAGCATATAACTAATGAGTTAGTTGTGAGATGATGTATTACGGAACGAGTAAAGAGACTTGCCGGTAACGATATTGAACTAGGTATTGGATACCGACGATCAAATCTCGGGCAAGTAACATACCGATGACAAAGGGAACAACGTATGTTGTTATGCGGTTTGACCGATAAAGATCTTCGTAGAATATGTAGGAACCAATATGGGCATCCAGGTCCCGCTATTGGTTCTTGACCGAGAATGGCTTTAGGTCATGTCTACATAGTTCTCAAACCCGTAGGGTCCGCACGCTTAACGTTTCGATGACTGTTTTATTATGAGTTTATAAGTTTTGATGTACCGAAGTTTGTTCGGAGTCCCGGATGTGATCACGGACATGACGAGGAGTCTCGGAATGGTCGAGACATAAAGATTGATATATTGGAAGCCTATGTTTGGACATCGGAATGGTTCCGGGTGAAATCGGCATTTTACCGGAGTACCGGGAGGTTACCGGAACCCCCCGGGGGGGGGGTGTTAATGGGCCTACATGGGCCAAGAGGGAGAAGAGGAAGGAGCAAGGAGGGGGCCGCGCGCCCCTCCCCCTCCTAGTCCGAATAGGACAAGGGAAGGGGGCGGCGCCCCCCCTTTCCTTCCCCTCCTCCTCCTCTTTCCCCCTTCTCTCCTACTCCAACATGGAAAAGGGGAGTCCTACTCCCGGTGGGAGTAGGAGTCCCCCCTTGGCGCGCCTCCTTAGGCCGGTGGCCTCCTCCCCCTTGGCTCCTTTATATACGGAGGTAGGGGGCACCCCATAGACACACAAGTTGATCTACGGATCGTTCCTCAGCCGTGTGCGGTGCCCCCTTCCACCATATTCCACCTCGGTCATATGGTCGCGGAGTTTAGGCGAAGCCCTGCGCCGGTAGAACATCATCATCGTCACCACGCCGTCGTGCTGACGGAACTCATCTTTGGAGATCGGCTGGATCGGAGGCCGGAGATCGTCATCGAGCTGAACGTGTGCTGAACTCGGAGGCTCCGTACGTTCGGTGCTTGGATCGGTCGGATCGTGAAGACGTACGACTACATCAACCGCGTTGTGATAACGCTTCCGCTTACGGTATACGAGGGTACGTGGACAAACACTCTCCCCTCTCGTTGCTATGCCATCACCATGATCTTGCGTGTGCGTAGGAATTTTTTTGAAATTACTACGTTCCCCAACACCATCATCACCGGAGGCCATGGAGGAGTATCTCGGAGGGGTCTTCATCACCATGAAGACCAAGGACTAGAAGGTGGAGGTCATGGAGGAAGAAGCACAAGGGGGAGAACCTCTCCTCCTCTGTTCCGGTGGTGCCGGAGTGCCATCGGGAGGGGAATCATCGCCGAGGTGATCGTCTTCATCAACATCACCATCATCATCACCATCCTCATCTCTTTTACGCGGTCCACTCTCCCGCAAACCGATGTAATACCCTACTTGAACATGGTGCTTTATGCCACATATTATGATCCAATGATGTGTTGCCATCCTATAATGTTTTGAGTAGATATCTTTTGTCTTTGGGTTGGTTGACGATCTAGATTGGTATGAGTTGTATGTTTTACTTTGGTGCTGGCCTATGGTGCCCTCCGTGTCGCGCAAGCGTGAGGGATTCCCGCGGTAGGGTGTTGCAGTATGTTCATGATTCTCTTATAGTGGGTTGGTGAGTGAACATAAGCACAAACCCGAGTAAGAGGGATTGTTGCGTATGGGAATAAAGAGGACTTGATGCTTTAATTCTATGGTTGGGTTTTACCTTAATGATCTTTAGTAGTTGCGGATGCTTGCTAGAGTTCCAATCATAAGTGCATATGATCCAAGTAGAGAAAGTATGTTAGCTTATGCCTCTCTGTCGGTGTCAAAACCGGCGGATCTCGGGTAGGGGGTCCCGAACTGTGCGTCTAGGCGGATGGTAACAAGAGACGAGGGACACAATGTTTTTACCCAGGTTCGGGCCCTCTCGATGGAGGTAAAACCCTACGTCCTGCTTGATTAATATTGATGATATGGGTAGTACAAGAGTAGATCTACCACGAGATCAAGGAGGCTAAACCCTAGAAGCTAGCCTATGGTATGATTGTTGAGATGTATGTTCGTCCTACGGACTAAGGCCCTCCGGTTTATATAGACACCGGAGAGGCTAGGGTTACACAGAGTCGGTTACAATGGTAGGAGATCTACATATCCGTATTGCCAATCTTGCCTTCCACGCCAAGGAAAGTACCTTCCGGACACGAGCCGGAGTCTTCAATCTTCTATCTTCGTAGTCTGGGAGTCCGGCGGATATTGATAGTCCGGCTGTACGGACACCCCCTAGTCCAGGACTCCCTCAGTAGCCCCTGAACCAGTCTTCAATGACGATAAGTCTGGCGTGCATAATGTTCGGCATTGCAAGGCGGGTTCTTCCCTTGAATAATCCAGAGAAGATAATGAACACCAGGATAATGTCCGGCTCTGCAAAATAAATTCCACATTCCAACATAGAGAGAGAATAAAATACACATTTAGCTCAATCTGCTGACGTATTACGCGGCGTGACATCACACCGCAGCCAAGCCCTTGGTTGAATTATTATACCACCTCAGCACGTTTAGCGAAGCGGTTTCCTTGGCACGTCCTGTCGAAGCAGAGATCATGTTCCCCTTATTCCGGGATTCTCATCAATACGTGCGTGGGTAACCCAACCGCGCCATTGATGGTGGCGCTTGGGAGATAAGCGAGTTTTACCAGGTCGGTGAGGGACGCATAGTTTTGTCCGCCTATATATAAGGGATAAGGATTTACCTTCTCACCTACACCTTCTTCCTCCTTTGCTTATCCATCCCTGCGAACTCAAGCTCCAACGCCCAAGCTCGCACATCTCACCTCGATCCTTCTCCGAATATGTCCGGAGGGGGAGGCAAATGGATGGCCTCCACCGCCAAGGAGGAGGACATCACCAAGCTGCGCGACGCCGGATACCTTTCCAGTGATATCGCGCATCGGCTACCCGACGCAGGGCAGCTCATCCCTACCCCAGGGCCTCATGAGAGGGTCGTCTTCCTCCCCCACTTCCTCCGCGGACTGGGCTTTCCGCTCCATCCATTCGTCCGGGGGCTCATGTTTTACTACGGCCTGGATTTCCACGATCTGGCGCCGAACTTCATCCTCAACATCTCGGCGTTTATCGTCGTGTGCGAGGCCTTTCTCTGCATCCGGCCCCACTTCGGCCTGTGGCTCAAGACCTTCAACGTCAAGCCGAAGGTTGTGAAGGGGACGCAAGCGGAATGCGGAGGCGCCATGTTGGGCAAGCTGCCCAACGTCCCTTGGCTAGAAGGGACCTTCGTGGATTCTGTCAAGGGGTGGCAATCGGGGGGGTTCTACATCACCGAGCCGCGCAAGCCTACATGGGCGGCGGCCCCCAAATTTAGATCTGGAATCCCCACGCAGCTCACCTCCTGGAAAGAGAAGGGCTTGCAGTGGGGTGATCCGGTGGAGGTGACGGGACTTCAAGCCTGCATCAAGAAGCTGGTGAGCAATAGGCTCCGGCTCGTCGACGTGGTCCAGGTCATGCTCCTCCGGCGGATTCTCCCATGCCAAGAACGGGCATTTAATCTGTGGGAGTTTAGTCCGGAACAGCACCAAACATTGAGCGGGCTCTTCGATACAACACACGAAGGGGTCTGGAGGGTGCTGTTCAAGGGCGCCGAAGCCCCCGCATCCGCGACCGAAGATCGCGGATTCAGCTTGCAGTCTCCGACTGACGAGGTAAGTGATTCGACCCCATTACGGGACACTTGTAGTAATTAGATTGACTCTAGCGAGGTTTTTAATCTGCCTCTTCCTTTGACAGGAATGGATGGAGAAGGCCGAGCTGCTCATCAGCCCGGCTCCCATGCCAGAAGAACCAGTGGATGCCCGCTTAGTGAGGCTGCTGGTTCCGGCACCGCACGTGGTGCCGGAGAAGAAGGCCAAGAAGGTGGCCACGGGGACTCGAAAGAGTTCCCGTAATCAGGTGTCTGACAACGACGAGGACTCCTCCCCCGAAGACGAGGAGGAGGAGGAGTACTCTCTCCCGGAGGAGGGAGAGAAGAAGAGGAAGGCCTCCCCAATCGGGGCGGCCGAAGGGTCCAAGAGGGGGAGAACTATCCCCCCGGACAGTTTCGCCAACATCAATGTTGGCGAGGATGAGTGGCCTCCAAGGGCCAGGCGTCCGGCAGGATCGTAAGTATTCGGATCATTTATATGCCATACATTGTATGTCACGTAGTGTCCTTCTAACGCCGCATTCTGCCTGTAGTCCGGCCGTTGACGATCTTCCCGACTCGATGAGCGGGTCTTTGGCGCCGTCGGATGTAAATTCCATCCCGACCTCCTCTACCCCACACGTCGACGAGGACGACGAGGCGGAATCCCACAGAGGGACCCGCCAGGAGGAGGCTCCGGAGGTGCCGTCAGGCAGCCCCCCGGACTTCGTGCCGGACTCTACCTCAGAACCCGCAGCGGTTCCAGAGTCCGGCAAGCGGCCCCTTCAAAAGAAGCGCAGGACCGTGACGCCGGCGGCCTCCGTCCAACCGGAGGCGCCGGATAACCTGCTGGAGGCACTTAAAGGCGCTTCCATCGAGGAAGAACACCGCACTCTTATGAGTGCGGTGATTGAGAAGGTCCAGCTCGCCAAGGGCGGGCTGACCGAAGCCTGCAACAGCCTTCTAACAGGCTTTGAGGTGAGAAGTTTAAAATTATGCAATGTAATACCGCATAGACAGTAGCCCCTGATGCTTAGTTCGGTGTTCGGAAAGAAAAGTCGGACTAAGGATCTAACAAGATATACGCAGGGTTTCTAAAAATATGTCAATATGGGTTTGCAGGCTGCGCTGTTGACCTCTGCCGCATTAACGGCGGAGGTCGAGGCGCTGAAGAAGGACCTTGAGCGGTCAGAGCAAGAGCTCGGCCATGCCAAGAGGCAGCTCGAGGAAAAAGAAGGTGAATAACACCCCTTTTAAATAAGTACCTTACAGAAAAGGGTTTTGGTTGCAAACAAAATTAATAAGGATAATATGTGTAATGCAGGGGCCACTAACGAGGTGGCAGCCCTGAAGGATGCCGTGTCTATGGCCGAACGCAATGCGGCCACAGAACGGGCTGAGCGAGAAAAGCAAGCGACACTGGTGGCGGAAGTTCGGCAAGAGCTCCAGGCTCTCATGGAAAAGCATGAGAGTTTGGAGCGTGACTCCAAGACTCGAGAGTCCGAGCTTGCCTCGGCTCTCGAAAGTGCCAAGTCCGCCAAGGCCGAGGCCCAGAAGGCCCTTCAGGAGGTAGAGGACATTAAGAAGATAGCGGCGGGTAAGGCCTTTTTCATGCAGAGCAGGCACGTTAAAGTAAATTACCGGATACTTACCCGAATTCGGAGCTCTCCAGGGGCGTTTGCAGATCTGCCGCGTAGTGCGTCTGATGCCGCTGCATTCTATCATGGCGAGGAGGGGAGCTCGATGGAGAAGGTCTTCTGGTCTCAGTATGCTGAGGCCGGCCATCCTGTGCCCCCAAGCGACCAGCTGAAGCAGCTGGTCGAACTCCACAAGGTAGCTGAGGAGGCCATGAAGGGCCTCACAGTCCGGCTGTGGCCTGGACAGGCCATGCCTGGCAGCTACTTTGGCCTAGTGCGGCGGCTGGTGGATGCATGCCCCAGGCTGGATGTAATCAAGCGCTCCGCCTGCATTGAAGGCGCTCGTCGGGCCCTTGCCCGCATAAAGGTGCAATGGGGCAAACTGGATGCGGAGAAGCTTCTCACGGATCCACCGCCGCCGGGCAAGGAGCATCGTACGCCGGAGCGATATTATAAAGTTGTCCTGAAGGGAGCCTGCGATATTGCAGATGAGTGCCCCCGAAATGTAATCTTTGAATGAACTCGCTGTATTTTTACCTGGGCGCTGGAAACTTCGTTCATACGCGCCATGAGCAACTCTTGTTTAATTTAAAATATTACCTTCTGTGCGGCCGTTTTAAATCTGAGAGATGGCAAGTCGTTGGCTTCAGCCCCCAAGCCACGAGTGCTGGGGTGTTCGGTGATAAACTTGAGCACTCTTGTTCCCATTTTTGGGTCCATCTAGGGAGGCGCTCAACACGACGAACAAGGCAACCGGACTTATAATGCTTGAACACTCTCACTTAGCCATAGAATTCTATAATTTTAAATTTCGGCGAAGCCCCTAGTATTCGGAAGACCGAATCCGGGGCGCTATCCACGCCTTCATCGGACATCATTCGGAACTTCGCTCGAAGCGGCATGAGTCTTTAAGGACCCGAAAAAACCTCTCGAACAGCGACCGGTCTCTCGCCACATCATGCCAGTCAGTTTTAGCTTTCTCCACTGAGGCGTTAACCCGGCTCAACCGGGGCGCAATTGCAGTGGTTCTCCCAGTGCTACCTTAGCCGACGGAACGGAACGTAAGGCACCAAAACATGAGAGCCGGGCAAACCCAACTATTGACCCAAGACATGATTCGGAGCCGATTCATATAATGCTATAAGTTCGGGGTGCCGCACTTGTGAAAGTGTTCGGACTTAATCACGCCATAATCTGGGGAACATAAGCCCCTGGCGTATTCGGCCGTACCAAGATGTACGAGTGCAAGATGTCATATAGTGAACATATATAAAAGATAACGCAATTGCAATGAAAAAGTAATGTACTTGCAAAAAAGAAGTGCTGCGTTATTTATGAAATAACGTCTGCTAATAAAGAGGACTGATACAAATAGTGCGGTAAGCAAGGGGTTTGGACTAAATTAACATGTCCCCCTCCAGGGATAAGCTGCAGACTTGGTGTATGTAATCGGATTTTAATGCTCGTAATGGAGACCACCTGAGTGTTCGTCGCGGCTTTCTTTAGTCCCTGACTGTTGCATCGTGAATTCGGCAAGTGTGCCGTCGAACGAGGCTTCTGATTAACAGAGTCCTATATACATAAAAAGAAGAAAAGATAAAAAATAAAACCAAGGGGGGGGGGGGGGCGCTCGTATGAGCCCCTGGTGTGGTCTAGCCGCACTCTTGGTCCCTTGTGATCAAGCCCCTCCCCTGCGCCCATGGTATCTCCAAAGCGTAATGATGTACGCGGAGTGTTATTCTTGTGATCATGCGCGGGCGGGGGTTGGGGCCGCATTGCTACGCGTGCTCTGATCGCGCCAGGTGGTCTTGGTTAGCGTTGCTCCGGGCGCGCTTTGATGTATCCGGCTTTTTAATTGCCGGACTAGAGAATTGCCGTAGAAGGCTACTCTGTACTTCTGCCGCGAGAGCCGCTGTATGCTCCTCCGTTCGGAGGGAGCGTTCCGTATTCCCATTGACCGTAATGACTCCACGAGGGCCTGGCATCTTGAGCTTTAGGTATGCATAATGCGGCACCGCGTTGAATTTTGCAAACGCGGTTCGTCCGAGCAGGGCATGATAGCCGCTACGGAACAGGACGATATCGAAGATTAACTCTTCGCTCCGGAAATTATCCGGGGATCCGAAGACCACTTCCAGTGTGACTGAGCCTGTACAGTTGGCTTCCACTCCTGGGATGACACCTTTAAAGGTTGTCTTAGTAGGTTTGATCCTAGATGGGTCTATGCCCATTTTGCGCACTGTGTCCTGATAAAGCAGGTTCAGGCTGCTGCCGCCGTCCATCAGGACTCTTGTGAGGTGAAATCCATCGACGATTGGGTCTAAGACCAATGCGGCGAATCCGCCATGGCGTATGCTGGTCGGATGGTCTCTTCGATCGAAAGTGATCGGACAGGAGGACCATGGATTGAACTTTGGGGCGACTGGCTCCATCGCATAGACGTCCCGTAGTGCGCGCTTCCTCTCCCTCTTGGGTATATGGGTCGCGTAAATCATATTCACCGTCCGCACTTGTGGGGGGAAACCCTTCTGTCCTCTATTGTTTGGCGGCCGGGTCTCTTCCTCGTCATCGCTATTTAGCCCCTTGTCATTGTGTTCGGGATTAATTTGCTAGCCTGCTTGAACACCCAACAATCTCTATTGGTGTGATTAGCTGGCTTTTCGGGGGTGCCATGTATCTGGCATGAGCGGTCGAGTATTCGATCCAGATTGGACGGACCCGGAGTGGTTCTTTTAAATGGCTTCTTCCGTTGACCGGGTTTAGAGCCTCGAAATCCGGCATTGACTGCCGCATCCTCCTTGTCGTCGCCGTTAATGCGGCGCTTGTTTTTGATTCGACGTGACCTGCCATTGTTGTCCTTAGTGTCCGGACTGCCAGAATTTTTGCGGAGATTATTACTGCGGGCTAGCCAGCTGTCCTCTCCCGCACAAAAGCGGGTCATTAACGATGTGAGGGCTGCCATGGATTTCGGCTTTTCCTGCCCCAGGTGCCGGGCTAGCCATTCGTCCCAGATGTTATGTTTGAAGGCTGCAAGGGCCTCCGCATCCGGACAGTCGACGATTTGATTTTTCTTCGTCAAGAACCGTGTCCAGAATTGTCTGGCCGATTCGTCTGGCTGCTGAATAATGTGGCTTAGGTCATCGGTGTCTGGTGGTCGCACATATGTGCCTTGGAAGTTATCAAGGAACGCGGCCTCTAGGTCTTCCCAACACCCAATTGACTCTGCGGGCAGGCTGTTGAGCCAATGCCGAGCTGGTCCTTTAAGCTTGAGTGGGAGATATTTGATGGCGTGGAGATCGTCGCCGCGAGCCATATGGATGTGGAGAAGATAATCTTCGATCCACACCGCGGGATCTGTTGTACCATCGTAAGATTCAATATTTACGGGTTTAAACCCTTCGGGGATCTGATGATCCATTACTTCATCAGTGAAGCATAACGGGTGTGTGGCGCCCCTGTATTGAGCAATATCGCGACGCAGCTCGAGGGAGCGCTGTCTGCTATGTTCGGCCCGGCCGGCGTTATGTCCGGCGCGACGGTATTCGTCGTGGGTCGTAGGACGCCCACGTGATCCATAGATGGATCTGGATTGTCTTGCTTTGTCCTCCAATATGTCTCGGAAGTCCGGCGCGTTCCCTTTTGGCTTCGTGTTCTTGGATCGATGCCGGGGTACGGTTTTGGCTGGGGGCCTGAATGCCTCTCTGTCGCGGCCACGGGGTGGTCGGTCAGCCATGTCATGCGCTGGTGATGAATGTATGTACGCTTCCTCCTCTAATCGGGGGAGCAGCTTGCGTCTTGGGTAACTTTTGGAGGGACGGTCGAGTTTGTACTCTTTGGCCGCGAGGACCTCTGTCCATCGATCGACCAGTAGATCTTGATCAGCTTGGAGCTGTTGCTGCTTTTTCTTTAGGCTATTTGCCGTGGCCATGAGCCTGCGCTTGAAGCGCTCTTGTTCGACGGGATCCTCAGGTACGACGAATTCATCATCGTTGAGGCTGGCTTCGTCTTCGGAGAGAGGCATATAGTTATCATCCTCAACCCCTTCGTCTGCCGCCCTGTCGTGAGGGCTTGCTCCTTCGTCCTCCTGCGCTGAGTCTTGCTGGAGGGGATTGTCTTCGGCACTCTCAGGAGTGTTATTGTCTCCGGTGCCGGAATCTTCATTCTTGCTGTGGCGGGATTTTGAGCGGCGCTGCTGACGTCGGCGTTTGGGCTGCTTCTTTAGAGAATCTGCCTCTGCTGCTTTTTCGCCGTCCCCTTCTTTTGGGGTATCCACCATGTATACGTCATATGACGAGGTGGCCTTCCATTGCCCTGTAGGCGCTGGCTCTTGTTCGTCTCCGGCATCGTCGTCCATAGTGTCGATGTCGTCGGAGTCGTAGTCTAGCATGTCGGTTAGATCCTCGACAGTGGCTACAAAGTGGGTGGTGGGTGGGTTCTGAATTTCTCCATCGTCCGAACTCCAACCGTCCTGGCCATAGTCCGGCCAGGATTCTCCTGATAGCGAGAGATGCTTCAGGGAATTCAGGATATCGCCAAAAGGCGAGTGCTGGAAGATGTCCGCGGCGGTGAATTCCATAACCGGCGCCCAATCCAGATTAATTGGTAGGGGCGCGGGAGACTCGGAGTCCGGCGCCTCGGGATCACGGGCTTCGCAGGGGACAAGATTGGTATTCGGCTCCATCGCCGTGGATGTTGAAGCCCCCAGGGCGGCGTCTATCCACCGGCCCTCGATATGGGCAATCGGCTCCGGGCTAGTGGCCGGAGCGGATCCGAGTGCGGCCACCAAAGCACTATCCGGTGGCAGAGCTAAGTCATGCCCATCGTCATAGTGCGGCGCACTTGGCTGTGGCTCGAGTCCGTCGAAGATCAGGTCTCCGCGGTCATCGGCCGTGAAGTTTAAGCTTTCGAATCTGACCTGACGGCCAGGGGCGTAGCTTTCGATCTGCTCCAGATGGCCAAGAGAATTGGCCCGCAGTGCAAAGCCGCCGAATACGAAGATCTGTCTAGGGAGAAAAGTCTCACCCTGTACAGCGTTGATGGTTGAAGATGCCATCGAGCCTATTGGTGACGACACAGAGGAACTCTCAATGAAAGCACCAATGTCGGTGTCAAAACCGGCGGATCTCGGGTAGGGGGTCCCGAACTGTGCGTCTAGGCGGATGGTAACAAGAGACGAGGGACACAATGTTTTTACCCAGGTTCGGGCCCTCTCGATGGAGGTAAAACCCTACGTCCTGCTTGATTAATATTGATGATATGGGTAGTACAAGAGTAGATCTACCACGAGATCAAGGAGGCTAAACCCTAGAAGCTAGCCTATGGTATGATTGTTGAGATGTATGTTCGTCCTACGGACTAAGGCCCTCCGGTTTATATAGACACTGGAGAGGCTAGGGTTACATAGAGCCGGTTACAATGGTAGGAGATCTACATATCCGTATTGCCAAGCTTGCCTTCCACGCCAAGGAAAGTACCTTCCGGACACGAGCCGGAGTCTTCAATCTTCTATCTTCGTAGTCTGGGAGTCCGGCGGATATTGATAGTCCGGCTGTCCGGACACCCCCTAGTCCAGGACTCCCTCACTCTCCCTCATATGAAATTGCAATGACGACTATCGGTCTTGTTAACAATTTCCTAGGACAATTCCGCACACCGATCCACCATTATTCCACACTCACTATTTATAATACTAAATAATATATCTAACTTTATGATAACAGCACCTACTTTTATGTTTTAGCTCTCCGATACTATGCAAAGTTATCCTCTTCGTACCCACAACGAAGTTTTATTTCTCGTTGCTAGTTGGAAGCAAACGTTCGGTGCACGTAGAGTCGTATCAGTGGCAGATAGGGCTTGAGAGAATATTGATCTTACCTTTAGCTCCTTGTGGGTTCGACACTCCATACTTATCACTTTCACCTTTGGAAAGTGCTACGATGATTCCTTGCACTTGGGGATTATCAAGCTCTTTTCTGGCGCCGTTGCCGGGGTGCAATAGCGTCGGGTTGATATTCTCGTGTGTGCTTGTTTGCTTCCTTCACTTAGTAGATTTTGTTTTTTTCTTTTTTTCCTATTTTGTTGTGGGTGAAACTGTAACATCCCAAATTTTCAATTTGGAATGTTATACATAGATCATCCATGCATATCATATTTTATTGTGTTTCCGATCCGAAATCCTCAAAATCCTAAGCAACTCAAGGACCCTCGGAGAGAGTTGGGGATTTCCCGATTTTCATATTTGGTTTCTATCAAATAGTGAAACGAGGATTCCGATTTTAATTATTTTTTCTCTCCGAAAAATATTTCTTATAAAATATATGAGAGGAGATAATATGACTTCTCCAAAACAAATGAAATATTGGAGAAAAAATATATTAAAATCATTTGTTAAATTTTATTTGAGTTTATTTGGATTTTATTTGCATTAAAAAAAATGCACGTTTTCAAAATTGCATTTTAGGGCCAAGAAAATGTTCATCTCGTTCTAAATATTTTATTTAGACGGTGAAAATTTGTTTTGGCATTTTTAGATTTTTATTTTATTTTATAGGAATTTTTCCATCGGCGGAACTATTTAAAAAAAATGCGCACGCCCGCACCCGACTGAGCCGCAGCCCAGCCAGGCCAGGCCGGCCCAAGCCGCGCCGCCGCCTTCCTCCCGCGCGCCGCCGCCGCCGCCAGAGTCCGGCTCGGACTCCGCTGCCGCTTGCCTCCTCCCCCAAGGCACCGACCCCCCTCCTATAAATACCGCCGCCCCCCCTCTAGCCGCCACCACCACCGCCGCCGCCTCCCGCCGCCCGGAGCCGAGCCCGAGCAGCCGCCGTCGCCTTCCGCCACCACCGCCGCCCGTCGCCGGAGCCCCGCCGCCCCACGCCACCGCCCGCCGGAGCCCCGCCTCGCCGGACCCCTCGCCGGAGGTATCCGCCGGAATCCGAGACCGCCGGTTTTAAAAAAAAACTATTCGGTTTATTTTTTTTCTTCGAAACCCTAGTTGCGTTTTTTATATAGATCGGTTTATTTATTTAGCGAGCGTTATCTCATTCGTTCGTTTTAACGAACGCGTTCTTCATTTAGTCTCAGTTAAGGAACGTTCTTTCGTTAAACTGTTCATTGCTTTTCTTTTATCGGATTTAATCCGTGATTTTTCTTATCGCGATTCCTGATCCGATGTTCGAACTAGTATAACTTCTCGCTCGTTTATCGGAATCGGGCGATTCAAACGCCTAGAGTTTCGTCTCGAGACCCTCTTTCTGTTTAATCAACTTAAACAAGGTTTTGGTACTGTAAAATTTTACCTTAGTCCAGATTAGTAAACGGATCTTGTTTCTTTCGCCGTTTGAGTTTCGTAGCTCCGTTTGATTTGATTATTTTTGCAAACCGGAGTTCTTAAGTTGAAATTTCTAGTCAATCTATTTTATTTGGAGTTTTGTTTGCGCCTCTTAGCTAGTCGCTCATGTGTGTTATTGTTGTTTGCGATAGAATTCCCGGAGTGCGAAGCATGTTACTACGAGTCTCTAGGATTCACGGATCGTCAGCAAGGCAAGTAACACATTGATCATACTCTTTCCATACCCAGTTTTCATTGCATTAGTTCAACCCTCAAACATTGCATGATTAGGATGTCTTTAACTTGTGGGTTGGGTAGTAGTTGCTGAGGTAGAACCTATTGCCCTGTTTATTTTCAAACCCTTGGGAGTTACTTCTACGCGTTGCTTATATTGCCATGCTATGCTCGTAGACGTGGATTGGGTTTGAGTGTTTTCATGACAGATGTGAGATTTTAATTAATGGTTTACTTAAGGTGGCAACTTAAATACACATCTGGGTGGATTGAGGCACCTGGGGTATCTAGTGATTGCCTGTATTTTTTGGAAATCCCGATGTTACCGTGTGATCTTCCTATGGACCGCCACCCAGGCTCAAAGGGAACTGAGATTATTCATGCTAGAAACTTCCGTGTGCATCCACAAGCTATTAT
This sequence comes from Triticum timopheevii, assembly GCA_963921465.1. Lineage (NCBI taxonomy): Eukaryota > Viridiplantae > Streptophyta > Magnoliopsida > Poales > Poaceae > Triticum > Triticum timopheevii. The sequence continues at coordinate 525,633,787 of OY997274.1, forward strand.
GGGCTCTAGCATAGCTGAGTAAGTTACGTGAAGCTCTTGAAGAGGTAGATCAGCAGGTAGTGGGTTTTGTAGGTTTGGTATCACTACTAGGGAAAACCTTATACACAGAACTTTAGCAGTAGCATGGGTCAAATAAGCACGCTGGTGCTAAGTAGCAGCAGCGCGCTTACCGAAACCGCGCTGCAGATAACGTCGTAGCAGTAGCGCGTCTTGCTGCATACACGTTACTACTAAAATTCTCACGGCTTAGCCGATATGGTACACATAGTAGTAGCGATCTATATGGAACCGCGCTACTGCTACTTTCTTTGTAGCAGCGCGTTTTGCTCTAAACTCGCTACTACTAAAGGATATAAAATTAAATGAAAAGCAAATAGAAAGTAATTGAAAATGAAAGAAATAGAAGAAGGTGAAAGGAAAAAAATAAAATGTGAAGAAAAATAAATGAAAAAGGGAGAAAGGAGAAAGTAGTAGTAGTAGCGCGTATCCCAGAACGCGCTGTAGCTAATGTAGCAGTAGCGCTCTTCCAGGAACGCGCTACTGCTACTTCTGACTTAACCACTGCGTTCGTCCTTCCCCACGGCCACTTCCTCCAAATCGAGCTCCTCTGCTCTCGCCGCCGCCGTCGCCCGTCGGTCGCCACGCGCTCTCCGCACACCCTCTACGCCGCCCCGACCCCGGATTCAACGCCGCCCCCGCCCCCGACCTCAACGCCGCCCCGGACGCCGACCCCGGCCCCGACCTCGACGCCGCCCTCCGTCGTGCGCCCGAGCCCCAAGCCCGACCTCGACGCCGCCTGCCCCTCTCTTGCTGCAGGCACCCGATCGAGGTGAGCACGCCTGCTCCTCCCCCTCCCCTACCTCTGCCTAGATAGGGTTCTTCAAAATTTAGTTGCATCAAATAGTTAGGGTTCATCTATGGGTGGAAATGAATTGGATACAGATGCGGCTGGGATTTTTTCTTAGGTGATGTTTTCTTAGATGATGAATAAACACTAGTGTAATGCATAATAAAACGAGTAAAATTTGACCTTCTTCTATTTAGTTAGTAAGAACTAGTTAGTAAGAACTAGGTACTAATTAGGTGATTTTTTAGTTAAAGTAATTTTTCCCGCCTCGACGTGGACGATGCCTATCCCGCATCCTCGTCGTCGAGTCGGTGGAGGACGACACCTGCTTGACCAGATCGGCCATGTCCGGGACTGGGCTCCGCCGGGGTGGTACTGGGAGGCGCTACCTACCGGGGGGCGCAGGTTGGTGAGGAGCCAGCCTGACCCGAACCTTCTTTGGTGGCGGTCGCGTGGGCCAGTGACGATCCAGAGGCTCAAGGACTCCGCGGAGGTGGTGCGTCACCGTGTCAGTGAGGAGGACGCGCACGTCCGTCGCTACTTGTTTGCGTTGGAGCACAGGCCGTTCTCCAATACCTGGCAGGTTCTCCGGGGATCTCACTGGAGCTATTATCCCGTGATGGTGCCTTCTCTATGGGTGTCCACCGCTCGCGCCGATACCCGTCGTGTGCTAGAGTTTTAGTTGTATTAGTGATGTTATATGTATGACACTATTTGTGATGTATTAGTGATAATATTCGACGATGTACTGACGCATGAGATGATTTACTTTTGCTTAATGAATGCATGCTAATCTGAGTCGTATAAGATATTTTGAAATGTATATCTTGTGTTGCTCAATATCCAAGTGGCCGGTCATGTTTGCAGGTTACACCTTCGAGTGGCCTATGTTTTGCCGGAGTGTTGATTCATTTCCGTTCCGGCAAATTTCAGGCGCTCGATATGTCCTATTTTAGCAAAGGTCATGCCGGATTTTTCCGTGAATTTTGGCACGACTTGTCCAGAATATGTAGGAAATATCGAGTGCCCCGGATTTGTGTGTTGAGTATCTTGGTAGTTGTCTTCGATCGATTTTCAATTAATGTTTTAACTATGAACATAGGAAATGTTTGACGACGAGAAGGATTTCGGTATTTGCAAATACTGCGAAGACGAGCGCGGCCTGTGCGACGGAATCTTCCTAGATGATGATAGGCGCTTCAGCATCAAGCTGGACGAGAACTTCGAAGTGGATACAGTAAGTCACAATGACAAGTCTTTTTTCGTAATTAAGCATGACATCTGCTTCATTTGCTTCAACTTATATTTTTTTACTATTCTACTAGCGTATCCCCTGCCATGCAAGAGTTTTTGTATTGGATAAGATAGGTTTCAGTCATAGTATGGAGGAAAAGAAAGTTTACTTGAAGACCGAGCATGGTTATATTTTCCATGCAAAGTTATACAATTCAGACGACTACACCTATTTTGGATGCAAAACATGGCGAGCACTATGCAAGACTTATGCATTTGAGCCTGATATGGTTATCACCTTTGATATTCGTCCGGAAGATGATATTGAAGGTAATACCGACATCTGGGTTGATGTGCAAATGCCTCCAGTTATACCATTATGTAAGTTTCTCAACCATATTTATGTCTTTGATATTGTTTATTCAAAAATAGTTGACAACTAATTTGTATTGTCAGCTTATTTGGGTGCAAGCAAACATGTCCAGCGCTTGGTAGACAGGACCGTATACTTTCCTGGGGCTGAACTCAACTGCGAGGAGCTCAGTCATTATGTTTCGTGGCTTGAGGATCTTGATACTATCAAGACAAATTTTCTTCCTGCATTTAGAAATGTTAGTACCGAAAATGTGCGACCAATAGTGTTCGTAATGAACTACGGTCACATCTATTTAGGAAGGATGGTGAGATTTTTACTATTTTTCATCGGTGCATCTTTTCCATACATTATTTTTGAAGCTAAACTTCATTGCTAAGTATGTTACCGTACGATGTTCTTCAACAGGGACTCCCGATGAATGTTGTGCCTTATGGGATTGAGACTAAAGGTACCATGAGTATTATCAGCTTACGGCCAAGATATCCTACAGATTACTTTAGTGCATTCAAGATTAGCGACAGATGCTTAATAGTGCAAGACTGGACCAAATATGTGATGGGGGAGCGCAGAGAAGTACTAGGGGGCAGCAAACAGATGCACTACCCATGATTAGGAGACAGGTTCATCTGCATGCTCCAGTTTGATCGAGGAGGAGAGCTATACATGTTTTATGTTATTTTACCTAAGAGAGAGCAGTAGGAGTGATTAGCTAGCTAGAAATGAGATTGAGGATGATGATGTGCTACACTATTACTATGATGATAAAATAGCTAGTGTTGGTGGTAATGACTATGATGATTATTATTAGCTAGTGTTAGTGCTGATTAAATAAATACTGTTGGTGGTAATGACTATGATGATGATTAAATAGCTTGTGCTGGCGGATTAGATTCAAGTGGAGGCAACATGTGGTGCACATCGAAAGTACAACTAGTCCAAACTAGATCAAGTTTGGATTAGTAGTATACTTTTGACATGCACCACATATTGCCTCCACTTGAACCTAATCCACCTTCATTTGACACACTGTTATGGACATAATGATGTAAACCTCATAACAGTTGGTATTGTACCAATATTTGTATGATGGCGCATAAATACACTAAAAATAAAAAAATTAAAAAAATACTAGTAGCGATGGAAGGAAAACACGCTGCAAGTAGTTACCTTAGCAGTAGCGTGGTACTGAACAAACATTGCAGCTATTTGTCCTAGCAGTAGCGCGTGCTGGCACGCGTTACTGCTAAGCAATAGCTGTAGCGCCTTATTAGTAGCGCGGCCCCCCCCGCTACTAGTGGGCACAAAACACGTGCTACTGCTAGGGTTTTCCCTAGTAGTGTATGGTCTACCCGGAGTAGAGAGTTAATGTTTCTGAAAGACTGTGTCTCGGTCATCCGTTTCTCAAAGATCATGTAGTGCGAGAAATCCAACAAAGGCGATCGAGTCTTGTGGGGAAAAGCGCGCAAACCTCTGCAGAGTGTACAAACTAATCATGGTTAGCCGTGTCCCCGGTTATGGACAATTTGAGTATCTAGTGCTTGAGTATTCACATGTATCTCAACACTCTTAATTAATATTGTTGGGTTGTTAACGATTTTAATTGGGATTGAGGAGGGGTTACCTTCTCAATGTTTTATCAACCACCATGATAGTTAAATTAAAATTCATTCCTTTGTTGTCGGGAAAAATTTGCTTTCTGCAAAACTATAACCTTAGAGCTTTCCACCAGCCATATATGCATGTAGTGATAGTATTATTCTGTTTCTATTCTACTGTGTTACATTGCCAGTATATTCCATGTGCTGGCCTATTTTTGGGCTGCAACGTATTATGTTGCAGACTTTTCAGACGAGGAGTAAGGTTCGTTAGGTCGTTGCCGTGCAGCTCAGCTATGCCGTTGGAGTTGATGGACTCACTTTATCTTCCAAGCCTTCTGCTGTTAACGCATTAGATGGCCTTAAGCCATATTATTGTAATAAGTTCTCTTTTGAGACATTCGATGTAATAAGTGTGTGATTGCTACTCTGTTATAAATCCTTCGAGTACTATGCGTGTCAGCATTACTGATCCAGGGATGACACTGGGGCACAAAGACTTGACCGTTTGAGGTCTGGTCGCTACAAGATGGTATCAGAGCACACGCTGAGTGTAGGTCACGACCACTAAGATAAACCATAGGTCACTCTTCTCTACTCATTTTTGACTCCTCTCCCTTTTCCACTCCTTAGGATGACGGAGAAGAAGAACAAGTTCGCACAACCGGATGAGGATACACCTTTTGGACGCCACTTGAAGGAAGTCACTAGGTACCTGAACATTGGGATACCTAGTTTCACCGGGATGTACAACGCCACCTTACCGGAAGAGGAGCACTGGATGATTCAAGTACAAGTTCCAGGAAGAACGTTCTCGCCAACTTCAAAATCCATAGAATTTTCTTTCGAAGCACCAACTTGGAGTCTAGGTAAGAGCATGGCAGCCCACATTACCATGGGACGCATTGGAGAAGTATACAACAGGGAGCTTAAGGACACTACCTATCAGATATGTGGGCGCCGAGATGAGCAATGGGAGATGATCAGCACCAGGAAGGATAGATCAGTCGCAGCTTTAATCCAAGAGCTAAACCAACACATTGAACGCCAGGAGAACCAGATGTGCGCCGACATGATGGAATTGAAGAAGGCAAAGACTAGGATCATCGAGCTGGAAGAAGAACTCAAGTTCACACGCGATGGATATGAGGAGGAAATCAAGACACTACTGGAGAAGAACGACGACCTGGTTAATAAGATCGGGATATTCATGGGAGGACCAGCCCCGGGAGACGAAGACGACGACCCCACCTGCCCAGACAACTACATCATCATTGACGACACCGATTCTGATCCGAGCGATGATGACTATGAAGACGAAGCTGGAGCAGACATCATGGAATCTTCCACTGATCAAAATTTCTAGATGACCACTTTACAATATTAGTATTTCCCCATGTATCAAGTAGTAGTTGAGCACTTTTGCGATAGTTTTAGACCGATGTATGTCCTTGCTTGATTGATTGAGTGAAATGATTTTGTTTGTGTCATGTGCATATGGGTAGTGCTTCCTCACTAGACCCTTCTCTATTCTAATCTCTTCCAACTAAAACCCCTCAGATGCCTCCGAGACGTGACACCGGTTTTGCCTTCCCACCGGAGCTCACCCAGTTGATCCAGCAGCAGAATGCTTTGATGCAATTACTAGTTCAGAACCAAGGCAACAACAACAATAACAACAACCACAACAACCCACCGCCAGTGGACAACCTAGACCATTTTCTAAGGCTACAGCCGCCGGTGTTCTCCAGTAGCACCGAGCCAATAGTTGCAGATGATTGGCTACGCCGTATCGGAAGGGAGTTAACCACCACAGGGTGCACGGATGCGGAGAAGGTGCACTTTGCCGCACATCAACTGGATGGACCCGCAACAGCATGGTGGGAGAATTTCACCACCACCTACCCTGTCGACACTGTCACATGGGCTCAGTTTCAGTAGGCCTTTCGAACTGCCCATGTTTCCACTGGAGCTATGCAGATGAAGAAGCGGGAGTTTCGCAACTTATGTCAGGGGAACCGTACGGTTGGCCAGTACGTAGATGATTTTAGCAAATTATCACGCTATGCCCCTGATGATGTGGCCACAGATGCCGCAAAGCAGGAGAAGTTTATGGAAGGGTTGAATGATGAGATGAGCATGCAGTTGATGGTGGCAACCTTCAACAACTACCAGGAGTTGGTAGATAAAGCTCTTATGATTGAAGGGAAGCAGCAGCAGATTGAGAGCCGTAAGAGGAAGTATGGACAAGGGAAGTATAATTCAGGAGCTCAGCAGAAGCCTTGCTTAACCCCGAATTCGGGAGGACTCATTCATAACCACGGAGGCCATAACCACTGAGGGAGTCCTGGACTAGGGGGTGTCCGGACAGCCGGACTACCATTATCTGCCGGACTCCAAGACTACGAAGATAGAAGATTGAAGACTCCGGCTCGTGTCCGGAAGGTACTTTCCTTGGCGTGGAAGGCAAGCTTGGCGATACAGATATGTAGATCTCCTACCATTGTAACCGACTCTGTGTAACCCTAGCCTCTCCGGTGTCTATATAAACCGGAGGGTTTTAGTCCGTAGGACGAACATACATTACAACAATCATACCATAGGCTAGCTTCTAGGGTTTAGCCTCCTTGATCTCGTGGTAGATCTACTCTTGTACTACCCACATCATCAATATTAATCAAGCAGGACGTAGGGTTTTACCTCCATCGAGAGGGCCCGAACCTGGGTAAAAACACTATGTCCCTTGTCTCCTGTTACCATCCGCCTAGACGCACAGTTCGGGACCCCCTACCCGAGATCCGCCGGTTTTGACACCGACATTGGTGCTTTCATTGAGAGTTCCTCTGTGTCGTCACCGATAGGGCGGATGTCTCCACCCGTCTTCAAAAACGGAGTGTTCGCCGGAGGGGCCTTGGCTGCCGGCCAAACTATTCGGCTTGGCGGTTTTCTCATGACCGCCTGTCCGGCCACCACTTCGGCAATGACTTCTCAAGTCGTCGAAAGCAATCTTCGCGTCAGCCCTAAAGCTGCCGAGAAGTTAGATCCAATAGAGCTCTCGTCTGTTAACGAGCTCTTGGATCGCATCGCCGCCCTAGGAGTCGCCATAGACTATAACCAGATTGGGCTCAAAACTGATCTGAGAGAGATTAATTCTTCCCAGGCCACCCACCACGTCGCAGTGGTAGAGGAACAACTGGGCAATTCTTTGCCAGTGTTGAAAACAATCCATGTCCGGATTCCCGAACCCTCCATGCCGGATTCCCGCGGAGGGACGGACTTTGACCGAGCATTGAACCTAAAATCATGCGTCGCTCCGGACTCGCTGGACCGTCTCCAGCAACCAAGCTTCCGAATTCGGAAGCCCCTCGGCCTTTAAGCCCAAAGATGGGCAGGGATCCGGATTTTATTCCACCCACCCGCCCAGACATATGCGATCTATCTCTAATACGGCAAGAGCCTTCAGAAACAGTACATCATTACTGGGCCAGATTCCTCCTGGTTATGGACAGGATAAAGGACTGCCGAGAGGAAAACGCAGTCTCAATCTTCTGCAATAACTGCACGGACAAGGGAATCCTGAACGCCATTGATCATCGCAAGATTACGCGCTTCACCGATCTGGCGTCCATAGTACGAAAGTACTGTGCGATGGAAAGTTTCCGGAAAACTGAAAATCAATTTTGGGATAATCCGACCCCAAACCCAGTCCGCAGTAAAAGGGCGCCTTACAATCAGGCCCCAGATGCAAAAACCAAAAAACAAAAACCCAATAAGGGAAACGGAACCGTACTGGAGGGATGGCTCAATGGACCCTGTAAACTTCATAGTACAGAGGGAGCCGTCCCAACACATAGCCTTCGAGCATGTTGGATATTACGGCAGGTGGCCAAAAGTGGCGAAGAGCTCCTAGCTCCGGGAAACCACTCCAACAATACCAGCACGGTATCGTCAGTCTTCGAGACTTTCGCATCAAATAACATGCGAAAACGAACAATCCACGAACTCGCCGAAGTCTACCAAGTAGCAACAGCAAATCCATGGAGCGACACAGCTATTACCTTCAACGCCAGCGACGAGCCCACGCTTCGAACAACCAGAGCCCCAGCCGCACTGGTACTTAGTCCCATAGTGGACGGCTCTTGACTGACAAAAGTCCTCATGGATGGCGACAGCGGACTAAACCTCATTTACGAGGAAACTCTGCGAAAAATGGAAATCGATCGGAGCCGTATTGAGCGAAGCAGCACAACCTTTAGAGGAATAATCCCTAGCCGGGAAGCGCGCTGCACCGGAAAAATCACACTCGACGTGGTGTTCGGCTCTCCGGACAATTACAGATCCGAAGAAGTCACGTTCCAGGTGGCCCCGTTCAGCAGTGGCTATCACGCCATATTAGGACGAGAGGCATTCACAATTTTTCAAGCAATACCTCATTACGGGTACATGAAGCTCAAAATGCCTGGGCCCAGCGGAATAATCACTCTCGTTAGTGATCCGGACATAGCACTCCGCGCCGAAAATAAGACAGCCGCACTAGCCCTCGAGGCACTATCCGAAGCCTTAGCGGCAGAGGAACTCATCGCGCTGCGCTCTACGGTTAACAGGGACGATGTGATACTTGATAAAAGATCCAAGTCCACCTCCTTCAAACCAGCAGACGAGATAATAAAATTTCAGGTCCACCCAACGGACCCAACAAAGACGGCCTCCATCGGGGCACAGTTGAACCCCGAAGTTGACGCCGCACTGCGCGAATTCCTTCGGGAAAATTGTGACATCTTCGCCTGGCATCCCTCGGACATGCCCGGAATCCCTCGCAGGTTGGCAGAACACAGCCTAAACATCCTAAAAGGATTTAAGCCAGTCAAACAGGCTCTTCGGTGATTTTCCGAGCCCAAAAGATAGGCAATGGGAGAAGAGCTAGCCAAACTATTGGAAGCCGGATTCATTAGAGATATCAAACATCCGGACTGGCTAGCAAATCTGGTGATGGTACCAAAGAAGGATAAATCCTGGCGCCTCTGTGTCGACTTCAAAGACCTCAATAAGGCTTGCCCAAAGGATCCTTTCCCCCTCCCCCGCATCGATCAAATTATCGATGCCACAGCAGGGCACGATTCATTGTGCTTCCTGACGCATACTCTGGCTATCATCAAATCAAGATGGCGGAAGCAGATCAAGCCGCAACGGCATTCATCACTCCATACGGACCATTCTGCTTCAACACGATGCCCTTTGGACTTAAAAATGCCGGCGCAACATATCAGCGCATGATTCAAACGTGTCTGGCCACCCAGATCGGCAAAATAGTCGAGGCATACGTAGACGACTTAGTCGTCAAAACAAAACACGTCGAAACTCTAGTAGACGATTTGAGGCTCACATTCGAAAACCTCAGAGCATATGACATCAAGTTGAATCCGGAAAAATGCGTCTTCGGCGTACCAGCCGGAAAGCTGCTGGGCTTCATTGTATCCGGTAGAGGAATTGAAGCAAATCCGGCCAAAATTCGAGCTCTGTCACAGTTGGATATTCCAAAGGACCTCAAACAAATACAAAAATTAACAGGATGCGCGGCAGCCTTAAGCCGCTTTATCTCCCGTCTAGGAGAGAAGGCATTGCCTCTTTATCGCCTCCTTAGGCGCACCGAACACTTCGAGTGGACGGATGCTGCCACTGCCGGACTCGAAGACATAAAGGCCATACTGGCAACAAATCCGGTCCTGGCGGCGCCCACTCTGGGCGAACCAATGTTGTTATACATTGCGGCCACACATCAAGTTGTAAGCGCGGTCCTCGTCGTCGAACGAGTGACTGAAGGGCATAAATTCCCTCTTCAAAAACCAGTGTATTATGTATCCACTGTGTTAACCCCCTGCAAATCCCGTTACCCACACTACCAGAAGATAGCATATGCGGTGTTCATGGCGTCTCGGAAGCTCCGGCACTACTTTCAAGAGTGTTCGATAACAGTGGCCTCTGAAGTACCACTCAATGACATTATAAATAACCGCGACGCAACGGGCAGGATTGCAAAATGGGCCATTGAGCTCTTGCCATTTGACATAACTTACAAACCTCGACAAGCCATAAAGTCACAAGTTTTGGCTGACTTCGTCGCCGAATGGACTGAAGCCGAACTCCCTAAAGAGTACGGCGCATACTCCAATTGGACTATGCATTTCGACGGCTCCAAAATGTTGGCCGGACTGGGGGCTGGCATCGTATTGACGTCCCCCACTGGAGATACTATCCAGTATGTACTTCAAATAATGTACACGGACTCCAACAATGCAGCCGAATACGAGGCCCTATTACATGGTCTCCGGATGGCGGTCTCCATGGGCATTCAACGCCTAGAGGTGCGCGGGGATTCAAACCTTGCAATATCCCAAATAAATGGAGACTTTGACGCCAAGGATCCGAAAATGGCAGCATATCGCAATGCTGTCCTGAAAATGTCAGCTCGGTTTGAAGGACTCGAATTCCATCACATAGCCCGAGATAATAACCAAGCGGCCGATGTTCTGGCACGCATCGGTGCGAAACATGATGCTGTCCCTCCAAACATCTTCCTGGAACGGCTCTTCAAGCCATCCGTACTATGGGAAGAGGAGCCCGGTAGCGACAAACCGGAGAAAACCGCACCAACTGGTGATTCAGCAGATGACATAACACCCTCCGCCCATGTTATAATGGCAGTAATCGCCGCGTGGACAGAACCTTTCCTAGCCTATCTACTTAGGCAGGAACTTCCCAAAGACCAAAATGAGGCCCGCTGCATAGTCCGGCGATCGAAGGCCTACAAGGTCCACGAGGGAGAACTTTATAAGAAAAGTACAACCGGAGTCCTTCAGAGGTGTATCTCCGAAGAAGAAGGGCGAAACCTCCTGGCTGAAATTCATGCCGGACTAGGCGGACACCACGCAGCAGCCCGAGCCCTGGTAGGAAAGGCATTCCGTACAGGATTTTATTGGCCGACGGCTCGGGCAGATGCACAGGACTTGGTCCAGCGATGCGTCGGTTGTCAGCTCTTTGCTAATCAGAGCCATATGCCACCCACCGCCCTCAAAACCATACCCATTACTTGGCCGTTCGCGGTCTGGGGGCTTGACATGGTTGGACCCCTTAAAGGGGGAGCCCACAAGAAAAAGTACCTATTGGTCATGGTGGATAAGTTCACCAAATGGATAGAGGCCAAACCGGTTAAAACGGCAGAGTCCGGACCAGTGATAGACTTCATATCAGAGGTGGTACACCGTTACGGAGTCCCCCACAGCATCATCACCGACAACGGCACGAACTTCACGGCCGATGAGGTTAAGTCATGGTGCAAAAATATGGGCATCAAGCTCGACTATGCGTCGGTCTATCACCCTCAAACCAACGGTCAAGTGGAAAGAGCAAACGGTCTAATAATGAGCGGCATTAAACCCAGACTAGTGAGGTCACTCACTAAATCCGACACCCAATGGGTTGAGGAGCTCGACTCCGTACTCTGGGGGCTGCGGACAACGCCTAACCGTACTACCGGATTCACACCATTTTTTTATGGTATACGGCGCAGAGGCAGTCTTGCCCTGCGACATTATTCATGACTCACCTCGGGTGCGCATGTATGAGGAGAGAGAGGCCGAGCTGGATCGGCAGGACAGCTTAGACACATTGGAGGAAGAGCGCGACGTCGCGAAGGCTCGTTCCGCATTCTATCAGCAGCAGGCCCGAAGATATCAAAGCAGAGAAGTACGGGCCAAGACTTACAACGTTGGCGAACTAGTTCTACGCCTGCCGGACAAGAAAAAGGACAAGCTCAAGCCCAGATGGGAAGGCCCCTTCATTATTGATCAAGTATTGACCGGCGGAGCATACCGTCTACGAAATGCGTCGGACAACCGACTCGATCCGAACCCATGGAACGCAGCCCGACTCCGACGATTCTATGCCTAGCGCCGGACTAAGAGTTCGTCCCCTTCCCCCGTCCAAACTTTTATACTTTGGCTGTCTTTTTGTTTCTCTTTTTCATCCCTTTTATTCGAAAGCCCTTACGGGCCTATTTCCGCATTCTTTGCATACACATGATGTGCCATCCGCACTCATTATTCCTGGGGGCTTCTATTACAGAAGCTCAACAATACGGGTTTCATACCCAACACATGTGTCAAGCTTCCACATGTACCTTTTAATCGCCATTATATGCACCGATATGACTTAAGTTTTGGCCAAGCTGGGTTGCCTGGCTCCTATTCTTACCCCTACGTTCCCGATTGTTCGGCTAGGAGGTAAAGGGAGCACCTCTGCGATTGTTACTGCCGGGTCAGCCGGATGTGTACCTCAGACTGGGTGAAGCCGAAAGCTAGCGTTCTTAAGGGAATATTCGGTCGGTGATTTAAAAGATGACTTTTTGCTTATTTATCTATCTGCCCCCAGATGTTTTACTGCTCTTTTTGCAGTCCGGACATGCACTTTAGGGCATGCCTCCCCAGCGAAAGGAACCCTTAACGGAACTATTCTCCCTGGAAGATGTTTCTTACTAACCATGTAATATAACATAACTAGTTGGGCACTTGTCTGATAAAGCACTAATGACCCCTACGCCTGGTCTCCATGCATACCCCGGTTTTTTCATAACCGAGAAGGTATTCGGACACACTCCGGACTCTAGGGTCCAGAGGTCGAAGCGAAAAGGTCGGCAAAGACAAACGATCTACAATCCAGCTAGAAGGCATTTCATATGTCACTTTAAAAAGGATAACATACATTGTCAAGTCTATTGATTGTATTCCTCCTCAATCTCGTCTAACAGGCTGTCTAGTTTACAGTCCCGTTGGGAAAATTTAGCAGCCAGTTCTACTTGGCTGTACACTAAACTCACAGGGATCTCCTTCCCATCGGGCCCCACCGGTCCAACTTCGGCCATATGGTTGGGGTCCGCCTTCTTGTACCGCGTCTTCACCATGGCCCAAGCCTCCCTAGCACCTTGACGGCAAGCTGAAATCTTCCACAAACGGAAGCGCTGCCGCACTCCCTGCAGCTTCTCCGCAAGCTCCCCGAGGCTCTCGGGCAAGGTGAGGGCTGGCCATAAAGCTTGAACGGCGCCACTCATTGCCTGCCGAACTCGTTCGAGTAGTTGCAATAGTTCGGGAAGTTGATCACCCATTGATATGGGCATCTCCTTTGCAGGACGGCCCGTGAGTATACCTACAAGACATATCATGTCAAATTACTTCCTCACCGAACTCTTCTTTTCAAAAGAGTTCGCTCAAGCACTTACTATATATGCCGCGACGAAGTCGTTGATTCTCCTTGATGGAGCCGGACAGCTCGGCCTGTGCACCTTTCAGCTCTTCTCCGAGCTTGGCATTGGCATCCTGGAGCTTGTTCCTTTCCTGCTGAACCCTATTCAGCACACTTTCGCCGGCCTTTAGCTGGCGCAGCAAGGCTTGCCTGTCCGGATCTTGTCCGGCGGTACCTGCAATGTCATTATTAGACTAACGCGCACGCCGCACAGCGCTTATATTTATTAATAAAAATGTGTTACCAGGGGGGGTGTTTCCGTCTCCTCCTGCGGCAGCAAGTGCGGCCTCAAGTTGGGCCTTGCAATCTTGCAGCTCCCGAGACAGCTGGGCGTTCTTCTCGTTAAGTGCCTGAAATTTACAATGATCCTTAAATCAGTTAACATAACTAATTTAAGTCTCGGGGGCTACTGGTGTATACAACCATTAAAATTCCCTTACTCGTATGTCCTTAACATACTGCTCCGTGGCTCTGGTAAAACCATTTTGAGCAGCACGGAGATGCGCGTCCCCCGCGTTAAAGGCATCCAATGCCTCAGGGGAAAAGCACACTTCTTGAAATACTGTCCGGCGGCGTCTATGATTCATAGCGCTCTCCACCTCAGACTTGGTGGCGGACAGTCTGTCGGTATCCTCCGTTGGGGCAGGATCCGGTTTGCATCTTGCGCTTGCCTCCCCCTCCAGTCCGGGCGCTGGAGCCTGGCCGGTGTGGATTGGATCAGCAATTCCTACGCTCGCAGTCCGGCGAGCGCTTTTTCTCCTGTAGAGATCATGAGCACTCAGGCGTTTCCTCGGAACGTTGCTCTAAAAATTCGAATACGAGCTATACCTTTGCGGCGACGTTTCCGTCCGCACTGCGCTCCTTTTCCGCCTGATGGACCGGACTGGCCTTTGTTGGTCAGCCGCCGCGGGCTCGGCTTCCTGCCGTAAAGGCGCTTCCTGCGAAATACCATCGTTCGCAAGGGTCAGAAAGGGGCAGGGAAGAGATACGGGTGTCCGGACTTCGGTCGCAGTCACCTATGAAGCCAAATTCAGTCCGGGGTAGTCCGCCGTAATGGCGACCAAAGCATTGTCTATGCTGAGCTGGTGATACACCCCATCGATCAGCTCCACCTCGATGTCCGGATCCTCCTCGGAGGCCGGACCCAGTGATCCTTCCGGATCCTCGGGTTGTGGAGCAGGACTCACCATGTCCTCCACAGTCCGGCGTAGACCCTGCGCCGAAGACATAACGTAAGAAGCTTAAACTTCGAAGACACGGGTAGAGCCCTTTGAGGTGTTCGCTTACCCATCCTCTGGGATTGATCATGGAAAACCCCTCCAGAGGGTTCGGGTGAAGGAAGTCCTCCTTCTCCCCCTTGTACAGGCCGGACAGGATCTTCACCAGATCCTCGTTCGAGTCCGGCCCTTTACGGCCGTGCCGGGTAGCGTCGTCTTCCCCGTTGAAATCCCACATGGGGTGGCCTCTGTATTGCAGTGGCTGCACCCCTCGCTTGATACACGTCGCCATGACTCCGATCATGGTCAAGACGGAATGAGCCATTAACCTTATCCGGCCCATCAAGTAATGGACGCTCTTGTCTTCCTCCAAACGGGGGCTCCGTGGGCGCCAGCTGAGGCGTTTCTTCAAGGGAGCAGCATTAAACTCCGGGAGGCCGATCCGGACTGGATCCGGCAGCGGGGCGTCCCCAATATAAAACCACTCCGAGGGCCAGTCTTCGGGAGCCTTCTTGGGAGTGCCGGATAGGTATCCGGTCCCGGCGATGCGCCATATCTCGGCGCCGCCCACTTGATATATGGACCCCTGGTGAGAACGGGGTACAAGGCAAAACAGCCTCTTCCACAATGCAAAATGGGGCTCGATGCCCAGGAATAGCTCACAAAGAGCTACGTAGCCTGCGATGTGCAGCACAGAGGCGGGCGTGAGGTGGTGGAGCTGAAGTCCGTAGAACTTCAGGAGCCCGCGGAGGAACGAATGTATTGGAAATCCGAGCCCCCTTATCAGATAGGGGACAAAGCACACTCGCTCCTCCTTATTGGGGCTTGGAGTGTCCTCCGCCTACCTCCCACCTTGATAAGTAACCAGTCCGGCTCGGACTGGAACCATGAAGGCCGGAGGGAAAACCCCTCCGTTTGGAGCTTCACTAGCTCATTGTGCGAGATAAAGCACCTCCTCCAACTCCCCGGCGGTGGGCTGGGAGCGCGTGAAGAAGATCCGCGTTGACGATCCATGGTGGAATGGATTTCTAGGTCTGAGGCACTTCGATGGAGTATACGTGGGAGGAAGATGGTGCGGTTTGGATCTGGATTCTAGCCTCTTTAATAGGCGAACGACTCGCACAATTAGGGGGTGAAATGCAAAAGACACCCTGGCTTTTCGCATTCGTGCGACGCGTGGGAGAGGGCCATTGTTTGGCGTAGAAGCCGAGGAACACAGTATTCAAGATGAAGCCGGACACTATTCGGCTGGTACATGGAATTTGAAGGGAGAACCCGCCTTGCAACGCCGAAGACTATAAACGCGCTGGACTTGTCGTCATTGAAGCCTGGTTCGGGGGCTACTGAGGGAGTCCTGGACTAGGGGGTGTCCGGACAGCCGGACTATCATTATCCGCCGAACTCCAAGACTACGAAGATAGAAGATTGAAGACTCCGGCTCGTGTCCGGAAGGTACTTTCCTTGGTGTGGAAGGCAAGCTTGGCGATACGGATATGTAGATCTCCTACCATTGTAACTGACTCTGTGTAACCCTAGCCTCTCCGGTGTCTATATAAACCGGAGGGTTTTAGTCCGTAGGACGAACATACATTACAACAATCATACCATAGGCTAGCTTCTAGGGTTTATCCTCCTTGATCTCGTGGTAGATCTACTCTTGTACTACCCACATCATCAATATTAATCAAGCAGGACGTAGGGTTTTACCTCCATCGAGAGGGCCCGAACCTGGGTAAAAACACTATGTCCCTTGTCTCCTGTTACCATCCGCCTAGACGCACAGTTCGGGACCCCCTACCCGAGATCCGCCGGTTTTGACACCGACAACCACCCTGGAGGAGGATCGCATAATCACAATGGCACTAAGAACGTAAATGGGAACAGAACTAACAATAACCGCTCCAACCCAGCCACACCCGCCAAGAGAGACCTAAGTCAAGTTACTTGTTATAAGTGCGGGAAGACTGGGCACTATGCCAATGATTGTCCTGACGGAAGGAATGGAAACGGAAACGGGAGCACTGGAAAGAAGCCTAACCCATTCAACAAAGGGCAAGTGAACCACGTTAATGTGGAGGAGGTTGAAGAACAGCCGGACGCGGTAATAGGTCAGTTTTTAGTTAAATCATTTACCGCCCTTATTCTTTTTGATACTGGTGCATCGCATTCATACATATCAAGGGGATTCGTGGATAAGTTTAACCTGCCAACCCAAACCCTTAGAACCCCTCTATTAGTAAGCTCGCCTGGAGCAGAGTATATGGCCAGTCGATGGTGCAACAAGATACCCTTAACCATTGGGATGCATGTCTTTCCATCTGACCTAATTATCTTGGAGTCACAAGGATTGGATGTGATATTAGGTATGGACTGGATGTCAAAGTATGGAGGAAGTATTGACTGTGCTAGTAAGTCAATTTATCTCACCACCCCGGAGGTAAAAAGGATTAAGTACATATCTAGGCATGTTCCTAGGAGGACCCAAGTAAATGCCCTCACGGGAGTTGTTCAGGAGGAAGTACCTGTAGTAAAGGATTATCCGGATGTTTTCCCAGAAGAGTTACCCGGCATGCCACCGGATAGAGACATTGAGTTTTTGATAGAGTTATTGCCAGGTACAGGGCCAATATCCAAGAGACCCTATCGGATGCCCGCAAATGATCTAGAGGAAATTAAGAAGCAGATCAAGGAGTTGCTAGAGAAAGGTTATATTTGAAGGAGTTCATCACCTTGGGGAGCTCCAGTACTTTTGGTAGAAAAGAAGAATAAATCCCTAAGGATGGTTGTTGATTATCGAGCCTTGAACGAAGTAACCATTAATAACAAGTATCCACTACCGATGATCAATAATCTGTTTGATCAGCTGCAAGGAGCTAAGGTGTTTTCGAAGATTGATCTGCGATCAGGATACCATCAGTTGAAGATCCGAGAGAACGATATACCAAAAACCGCGTTTACTACGCGGTATGGATTATACGAGTATACGGTCATGTCGTTTGGACTGACAAACGCCCCTGCCTATTTTATGAGTATGATGAACAAAGTGTTCATGGAGTATTTGGACAAGTTTGTGGTAGTGTTTATCGATGATATTATGGTATACTCGAAGAATGAAGAGGAGCACAAGGAGCATTAGCGATTAGTTCTCGAGAAACTCAGAGAACACCAGTTATACGCCAAATTCAGCAAGTGTGAATTTTGGTTGAAGGAGGTTGGATTTCTTGGGCATGTTATATCAGGAGAAGGTATAGCAGTGGACCCCAGCAAGGTTCAGTCAGTCACTGAATGGTTGGCACCCACTTCAGTTGGCGAGATCCGCTGTTTCCTTGGACTCACGGGATATTAGCGGAGATTCATTGAGAATTTTTCCAAGCTGGCAAAACCAATGACTGAACTATTGAAGAAGGACAATAAGTTTATATGGACGGAAGATTGCGAGACAAGTTTCCAGGAGTTGAAGAAACGTTTGACTACAGCCCCAGTACTAACGTTGCCAGAGATACATAAGGAGTTTCAAGTATATTGCGGCGCCTCATGCTTGGGACTGGGATGTGTGCTTATGCAGGATGGAAAAGTTGTTTTGTATGCCTCACAACAATTAAAGCCCCACGAGTTGAACTATGCCACCCATGATTTGGAGTTAGCAGCAGTGGTGCATGCATTAAAAACTTGGAGACATTATGTCGTGGAATTGTCACGTCAGATGTCCTCCTGAAAGGACTTAGTTGTGGAGCCATCGCAACTAGGAAGCTTGAAGGGGTTAAATCGGGACAAAGGACACGAGAGGTATTATACTAGTTTGGCCCCTTACGGTGAAGGTAAGGCCTACGTCTAGTTGGGTTTGGTATTGATGTTTCGATGACCAAGGAGCAAGATACGCTATGCCCGGCTCTCAATGAGTTGTTTCTTGCCCTAAGCCGCCAGCAGGTCGTCCCCTTATATACACGGGTTGACGCCCTGTGGCTTGCAGAGTCCCGGCCGGCTTATAAACAGTGTCCGGCTCGGTGACTAGTTAAATCTACCTTATGTTACAAGTCATGCCATCATGGCGGTTTACTACAACGGGCCTTAAGCCGCCTGTGGGCCTTAAGCCCTTTATTGAATCGCCATCTTCATGCTTGGTCTTGGGCTTCCTCTGATGAGTCTTCTTTGTGTAACCCGGCCCCTCCTGGGCGGCTTACACAAATAGTTATATCTCCAACATTAGGCCCCAGATTGATTTGAACCTTTCATGTCAATCTTAATAATATATTTAAAGAATAAATCTTCAGCCTTCTGACTATATAGAGGGTTTTCTTTAACCCACCATGACGTCATCTTGTGGATCCGTCTTAACCCGGCGTGACGTCATCCTTTCTTTAATTTATTTTCTATTCCATCGTATCCTTCAATGGATCTCTGCTTTTATTGATTGTTCCGAAAATCGAGGCGTCGGGGCCGCTGGATAGTAATTCTTATCCCCTCATTTCCTGTGCCGTCTCAGTTATCCTCTCCCTATAAATAGGCATGACTTAGGTCTTTCATTCTTCCCACTTTCAGTCGTCCTCTGCCTCTTGCCTCCTCTCGAGCTCCGCCGCCACCGTCGTCGAACCCCTCGTCTTCATCGACTCAGGCCGCTGCATCAACCTGACCCTGACCAGAAATCGACGGCGAACCTCCATAGCTCGTCCACATCCGTGAGTTCCTCTCCTTCCCTTTCTGTAGATCTGCAATGGAACCTCTGTTGAGTTCATCGGCGTTCATCACCGCCCGACGCGAACCCTTGCTAGTTTGCACCTCCAATGACCTGTTTAGATCGTAAAAAATATGTAGAACTGCTGCGGTAATTGTTTGTGTTTATCTTGCATAGAAACAGATCTCATTTCCCTCGTTTGGAAACCCTCTTAGAGCGCATGAACTTCTCTGCCCTGTTTTTAGGTCTAGAAAATTTTCCTTTCAGAACAATAATTTGATCCAGAATAATAGCTGTTGTCTGTGAATCTTGTTTCTATCACCCGGAAAGCTTCTTCTGGTAAATGCCCTTGGACACCACTGTCCAGGTGTCCGGTTTAAATAAGTGATACTGAGTCATAAGGCTTGCCTTCTTCTCATGACCTTAAGAATTTTGAACTGCTCTTGATACTTGTAGCGGCTTAAATACTGTTGCACAATCACCCTTATATCATTAGGCCCCTTCTTAAACCGCCATTTGAAATAATTTAGATATTTCTTCTGGGTTAAAGTCTGAACCAGAGCTTCTTATTTTGTCATAGGCCAACTGTTGTCATGGCACCTAAGGCGGCCAAAGCCCCTGTGACTTGCAATTGGGTTCCATCCACAGTTACCAAAAGCAAACTTGCTGAGTTCGTGAAGTCTGGCCACCTGCCCAAAAAGGAGGTCATGTCTTATCGTGCTCCTAACCCGTCCGAAGAGAAGCCTCAACCCAAAGACGGGGAGGTGATAGTTTTCACAGATCACATGAACCGGGGATTTGCCCCTCCCTGCTCAAAATTCTTTAGGGAAGTTCTGAACTTCTTTGATCTCAGACTGTCGTGGGAACGAACACCTATGTGGCAAGGGCCCCTTTTTGGTCCGGTGGGGGGCGGAGATCGCACGAAGAGCGGATCGAGGCGAAGCACGCGAGCAGTTTTACCCAGCTTCGGAGCTCTCCGAAGAGATAATATTCCTACTGCTACTTGTCGGATTGTATTATGTTCTTGCACGAGAGCGCTAGTTACTACAGTGCACGCCCTCTGCTACGAGAGAGAGAGAGCGTGAGTGTTTTCTGGTCTCGACCCCCCCCCCCCCGCTACGTTGCGCATGGGCCTCCTTTTATATGCTCAAGGGGTTACCTACAGGTGGCAACGCATGCGAGGGTAAAAGTGGAAAAGAACTGCGGTTGGTGCACCTACTTGTACAGTGCATCCTACCTAACCCTGACGGCAGGGGATAAAGGCATTAAATGCCCGTCTGAATCGCCCAAACAGTGCAGAAAAGTGACCGTTAGGGGCGCCACCGTTCGCCACGATGGCTATCTCGTCATCTCCGCTTGCCACCTCGCACCGCCGGCTGCACAGCTTCTCGCCACGCGCGCCTGGGAATGTCCCAGGGCGACACGTTGGTGGATGCGCTGGAGCGCGGGTACAGAGTGGTAGCCTGCCGCGGCAAGCGCCTTGTCGCGGTCATTGTCTTGTCGCGTCCGGAAGCTTGTCGCTTGCCGGGCCTTGTGATGCCTTGGTTGGCCTTCCCAGCAAGCTCCTCTTGTCGGGCGTCCGGAAGCTTGTCGCTTACCGAGCCTTGCCGGGACGCGCGGCGCGTCGCGGCAAGTTCCTTGAGATGCCTCAGTTGGCCTTCCCGGCAAGCTCCTCTTGCCGGGGCCTTGTTCTCCTTGACTTAAACACTTTGTTCTTGAATGGCTCCAAAGGAACCACGGAGGACCTTGGCGGTCACCCGGCAAGCCCTTGCCGTGGGGTGCTGCGACTGCCCGTGCACAAGTTCGGGATACTAGGGTACCCCTACTCTAGTACACCGACAGGAGCCCCCGGGCCTGGGCCACACACGGTGCCGAGCGCTGTTGGGCCAGGCCCAAAACAGGGCACGGGCACGCGCGGTCCTGGGTTATGCCGTATCTAACTCCGTATCCACCGCGCCCTCCCTTAACGGCATGCGTCGAATGCGGCGTCGTGGGTGGTTCTTTATTCGGAAAAAGCGTAACGTTCGTCTCCTCCTCTTTATAAGCAGGGGAAACAGGAGCAGTTCCCCCATCTCGCCATTTGTTGTTCCCATCTCAGAAATCTCCGCCGCTCCCCTCTGCTTCCAAAGCCGAAAGAGAGCAGCGGTCTGCCCCCCATCGCCGCCGTCACCACCAACGCCGTCGATCTTCCCCACCACCTCCGCCATGGCTCCGAAAATCGGGAAGACTGCAAAGTCGGCCGAGGCGCTGCGGCTTGAGGCGGTGCGAAAGGAGCGGGCAACTTTCCCCTCTGAGCTCGCCGCGGCGGAGCTGAGGGAGTGGTACTACCTCTTCTGGTCGACGGAGACGCGAACGCATCCGCGCACGAAGGTACTCTCCGCCGCCGCTTCGAAACGGGCTCCAAACGGATACCCCTTCTTCGTCCTGTTCTTCTACTGCGGGCTCTGCCCGCCCTTCTCTGAATTCTTCTGCGACATCATGAACACCTACGGGTTTCACCTCCTTGATTTCACCCCCAATGCAGTTCTGACCATGGCAGATTTCGCACATCTGTGCGAAAACTTTGTCGGAGTCCACCCAAATGTAGCCCTTTTCCGCCACTACTTCATGCCCCGGGTCAAGAGGGGAGAGCCTTTATACGGCGGGATCGCCTGGATCTCGAGAGCCGGCAAGAAGGAGGCATATCTGGAGGGGGAGCTCCGCAGCAAATGGGAGGAGTGGAGAGCAGATTGGTGTTGGATCGTTGAGGAGAACCCGCAGCCATTCACCGCCCTACGCCCAGCCCCAGTAGTGCGCAGCGGCGATTGGAGCAGCTTGGCCACGAAAGACGACAAGCTGAAGATCGCCACCACCCGGATCTTGCGCCTCAGGCTTGCCGGGCTTACTGTAGGCGCCGTAGGCGCAGACTTTCTTCGCTGCCACATTGCCCCCTGCAAGAGAGGAGGAGACCCGCCTGGGAATTCGGGGGTCCGGCGGACATCATGAGGCTGCGCCCGGGCCTCAACTTCAATTTCACTGTGCTGGAACTGGATGCGATGCTCAAGGAGCTGTTCAAGCACGACTCGCAACATCCAGAGTGGTTCAGGCTGCCGTCGGGGGTCTTTCCGCTGTGCAACAACTCTTCGCTTGACCGCTTCCGGGCAATGATGCCGCTGTGCGACTCGCATGGTCTTGTCCCAACTTGGCAAGAGCCTGCGGACGACGTTGTGCAGCAGTTCTTCGACGGCCTGGTGGAGGTGGCGGTCCACGCCGACGAACAGAGGAGCCTCACCCATGACACCACCGAGGAGGAGATGCAGCGCATCGCCACCAGGGCGGAAGAGGCGGCGGCAGCCGCTGCCGCGGGCGAGTTCGGGTTCACCGTTGAGGAGGCAGAGGCAGCAGAGGCGGCAAGCCTTGCCAAGCGAGAGTGGCTTGACGGCGAGGAAGAGCTTGCCGCGCCTAACGCCGAGTCGAGCGAGCCCATCGAGGGTGCGAGCGGCCCGCCATCTCCAGGCCGCTTGCCGCAGGCGGAGCCCCCAGCGCAGCCCCCAGCTCCACCAAGAAGGAGTCTCCGCAAGGACGGGGATGTAGCAGGGCGGCAGACGAGTTAGCAGCCGTCACGCCGCGCGACACGCTCCGCCGGGACAAGCAATGTTGCCGTGGGAGCGCCTCGCACCGCTGCGGCAACTGGAGCGGGGTCTTCCCGGACCACCGCCACTGCACCCGCCAAGCGGCCAAGGGATCCTACTCCTCCGCCTCGTCGCGCCGAGGGTGGGCCAGACTTCGACCTCTCCTCGCTCAGCTCCGACGAGGAAGAAGACGAGTAAGAAACTTTGTTGTACTTGTAGTTCTTCAATTTTTGCTGTTTTTGTCTTGTATCTGATCTGCTTTACTCTGAACCTTGTTCCTTTTCAGGACTCTGGCACAGAGCGGCGAAGAGAGCCAAGGCTCCGGTTATTGTCATTTTGGACGAGCCCACCGCGACAACAGGGGGCGCGTCCGAGACTACCTTGTCGGACCCGGCAACTACTCCTCGAAGCAGCCCCCAGCACAGCCCCCAGCGTAAGTATATGGTTTACTTCCCACTGTTGGGCGTGCATGGGTGTTCTTTCCTTTTGCTGATATCTGACTTTTGATTTGTTTGTGTAGGAGCAGAACAGCTTCACCAGGAGCGCTCGGAAACCGCCTCCGACGTGCCATTTGCTTCGACTACACCGCCAAGGGAGGACTCCCCGACAAGGGAGCGTTCTCCGGCAAGGGAGGAGTCTCCGGCAAGGGGTAGCACCAGCGACCCCCCGGTGGTGGAGCCCATGACCGTGGATCCCAGTACAGGTAATCCCCTTGCTCGAAAAACCTCCCTTGTGTTCTTCTTCTGATTTTTCTTTTTGGATATTTGCTTGACTTTTCTCCCTTCTCCGGTCGTTAGATCCACCTTCCACGGAGCCGATGGAGACCGAGGTCGGCGGCGAGGAGAACACGCGCGGCGACACCGACGATGCCGCCGCCACCGAAGAAGAAGCCGGCGCTGATGATCCTGCCGGCGAAGAGGCCGCCAAGGCTGCTGGCGCAGGAGTTGGCGAGGGGTCCGATGATCGCACTGATGACCCTGAGGCCGCAGGAGCGCAAGGCGCTACGCCGACCGCCGATCGCTCCGCCACTGACGTAGTGCCAGGCTCTGAAGAGCCCCAGCCCGGCGCCTACTTGAAGGCCAGCGATGGTGTCTTCATCAAGCTCCCCTGGGCTTCAAGCTCCAGGGCGCCGGTTGAAGGAGAAACTTTTGACGGGGAGGTGCTCGCCTCCGCTGGGTTGACACTAGTTGACGCGCCAAGCAGTAGCAGCGGGGAGTCTCAGGAGGAGCAGCTGCTCCGGAAGCTGGTGTCGCTCTACCACGCCCGACAAGCCAAGGTGGAGTCCCGGGAAGCGCTTGTCGCGCGGGCGGGAGCGGACATCGAGAAGCATGCAGAGGAGCTCCGGGAACGCAATCAGGAAGCTCTCCGGTCCCTAGTAGAGGAGCGGAAGCAACTTGCCGAGGAGCGGAAAGCCTTCCTCCTTGAGAAGGCTGAAGCCGAAGAGCAACAGCGGCTTGCCGCCGAGGAGCTGTTTGCACGGGAGGGGGAGCTGACGCAGCGGAAGGTCAACCTCGATAGCCATGAGGAGGAGCTTGCCGCGCGCGAGCAAACATTTGGCGGGGCTCTCAAGGAAGCAAAGGACGCGGCCACAGCTGCCGAGGCCGCCAAGAAGGAGCTGGAGACGAAGGTGGCGCGGCTGGAGGCCGATGTCAACGCGAGCGGCGTGGAGCTTGCCGTGCTCAAGCGTGAGCGCGAGAAGGATGCCCACGCTCACGGCGAGCTGCAGGGTCAACTCGTCGAGAAGGGCAAGGAGCTGAGCGCCGCCAAGGACTCCAACACTGATCTTGAGTTGAAGCTGGCCACTTTGACTCAGGCGCTGGACGGTGCCAAGGAGCGGGAGGTGGCCTTGAAGGAGGAGATCAAGGGCAACGAAGCGCTGCTGAAGAGGGCCGCCGAAACCCAGAACACCTTCAGGGAGACGGTGGAGCTCTGGACGGAGGGCCTCGTGAACATCGCTACAGTCATTGACGGGGAGCTGGCGCAGCTGGGGGTGGAGGACTTTGGGTACTCCTCTGATGAGAACCTCCAACCCAGTGCCAAGCTCACTCTGTTCTTCAAAGGCGTGGCGACAGCCCTCTAGCAGCTCCGGGAAAAGATCCCAAAGCAGCTGGCCGACGAGTCGCGCATGATCTGCGCCAGAGTTCTGCAGAAGGTGTTGGTGAAGGTGGCCTTCCGCAACCCGGGCCTCAACCTCACCAACGTCTTGAAGAAGCTGCCAGCGGATGCTGATCTGGAAGCGCTCAAGGCCCTTGTCGCACCCATTGTGGACAAGGTAAATGAGGTCAAAAGGGTCGATGGCGGCCGCGTAGATTAGGCCGCCCGTTTCCTCCTTTTCTTGTCGCTGCTAGTCATGTTACGAGAACAATCCATTAGAGCTGCGACAAGTTATCTTGTAATATAACTTTATCTTGGGTATCGACTGCTATGTTATTTCCTTTACTTGATTCCTTCCTTTGTTTGTTTTTGCCCTACGCTTTTAGGAAACTTGCCGGCGCAGGCACCTTAGCCGCGAGCGCTGAGTGCGGAACGTCAGCAGCCTGCTGGCGGTGCCGCTACCGACAAGAAACCTTGTCGCAACTAGTCGCAGCACACTTAAGTTGTTGAGTGGACTCGAAACAAAGTAAGAGCGCAACTAGCTGTGAGTTGATTCCTCCGCGCACAGGGTTTCCAGACAAAGCACGGTTGTTCGAGGAAGATAACTTAAAAATTTTAAACTTGATTGCTCAAACTTGGGTAACTTAGCTTTTCTGTCGTTTGCTTCCCAGTAAGGCGAAACTTTCTTGAACGACGCCCGGTCCACACCATTACCTTCTCCTTCCCCCCGGCAAACTTGTGTGCGAGGGAACCTTCCCTTTCTTTGAGAAAAAGAGAGAAGAGAAAATAAAGATATGGAGCCTTACGGCTTGTTATTGCTTACCGGGGGTAGGTGCTGCACAAAGTGTCAGATAATGCATGCAAAAAAGAGAAAGCTTGGAATTGACAGGATGTGCGGAGCACATGAGCTTTATTTATGCACGGGGTCTGCACCCGGCTTTGTACAAAGGGTTACATGCAACAGCGGCAAGGCTTGTACAAAAGGTGGTTGCCGGAACATGTTCCGGCAACCGCGCCTTACGGGTAAAACTTACGAAGATGCTCAATGTTCCAGGAGTTGCTCACCGGAAAGCCATCTTCGGTCTCAAGGCGGACAACGCCAGGCCTAGTGACTCGTTTCACTTCGGCATCAACTTGTTGGAATTCTTGGCGGACTGAACGTGCCGAAGAACAAGGTCGCCTTCCTCGAGGCTCCTGGCACTAACTTTGCGGCTATGGTAGCGGTGCAAAGCTTGCTGGTAGCAAGCAGCTCGTACAGCGGCCTGAAGATGGTCTTCCTCAAGGAGCAGCGCGTCATCTTGTCGCAGCTGCTCTTGCTCAAGCTCATCATAAGCGAGCACTCGAGGCGACCCGTATACGAGTTCCGTGGGGAGAACTGCCTCTGCTCCATAGACTAGAGCGAAAGGTGTCTGGCCAGTGGCTCGATTTGGCGTCATCCTGATCGACCAAAGAACCACCGGCAGCTCCTCAATCTAGTTCTTTCTGCACCTGTGCAGCCTGTCGAAAGTCCTGGTCTTGAGCCCGCACAGCACTTCAGCATTTGCCCTTTCCGCTTGACCGTTGCTTCTCGGGTGAGCAACAGAAGCGAAGCAGACCTTGGCGCCAAGATCTTGGACGTACTGCATGAAGGTGCGGCTCGTGAATTGTGTGCCGTTGTCGGTGATGATCCTGTTAGGGACTCCGAAACGGCAAACAATCGACCTGATGAACTTGACTGCTGACTGTACTGTCACCTTCCTCACTGCTTCCACTTCCGGCCACTTTGTGAACTTGTCAATTGCAACGTACAAGTACTCAAAGCCCCCGATAGCTCGGAGGAAGGGGCCGAGGATGTCGAGCCCCCAGACCGAAAATGGCCAGGATAAAGGGATCGTCTAGAGAGCTTGAGCTGGCTGGTGTATCTGCTTGGAATGGAACTGGCACGCTTCACACTTGGTTACTTGTGCAGTTGCATCCTGGAGGGCCGTCGGCCAAAAGAAACCTTGCCGGAAAGCCTTGCCGGCAAGTGCTCTTGCGCCAATGTGGTGACCACATATGCCTCCATGTATCTCCGCCAACAGCTCTTGTCCGTCTTCCCGGGGAATACACTTCAATTTCACACCATTGAGTCTTCTTTTGTACAGTACGTCGTCGACGAACTGGTACATACTTGACTGCTGGGCTACACTTTCCGCTTCTTCTTGCTCTTCGGGAAGCTCTCCTGTCTGAAGGAAACGGACAATCTGCTGTGCCCATGCTGGAGCTTGCGGCTCGACAACAAGGACCAAAGGCACATATGCTGCTGCGGGAACATCAGCTTCTACAGCAAGAACCTGCGGCTCAGCCGGAGCTTGACGTTCGCCGGCAAGCTTGCCGGAGCAAAACTTGTCGGGAGCGTCTGCTTCAACGGAACAAACCCTAGGGCTTGTCGGAGCAGACTGCTCCTAAGCACTCTTGGTGTTGATCTTGGGGACCTTCTTGGCGGCGGCTTCGGGGAGCTCTACCGGAAAATAGTCACCAGAAATCAACTTCCTCTTCTTGCTCTGTCCAGTTGATGGTGTTACGGATGGTTGAGTCAACTTGAGCACAAAGATCCCTGGTTCCACAGGTAACTTGAGTGCGGCGCACTTTGACAGGCCATCGGCAATATCGTTCTGAGCTCTCGGAACATGTTCCATCTGCAGGCCGTCAAAGTGCTCTTCTAACTTTCTCACTTCGTCAACGTAAGCCTCCATCAACGGACTCTGATAATTCTTGTTCACTTGGCGGACGACAAGCTGTGAGTCACCCCTGACAATGAGCTTCTTGATCCCAAGGTCTGCCGCGATCCTGAGACCGGCAAGCAAACCTTCATACTCTGCAGTATTGTTTGTTGCTTGCTCCTTGGGAAAGTGCATCTGGACTACATACTTGAGGTGCTCTCCGGTGGGTGCGGCAAGCAGCACGCCCGCACCGGTGCCTTGCAGCGAAAAGGCACCATCAACGTACATGAGCCATTCTTTGCTTGCTTCTGAGGGAGTCCTGGACTAGGGGGTGTCCGGACAGCCGGACTATCATCATCCGCCGGACTCCAAGACTACGAAGATACAAGATTGAAGACTCCGTCCCGTGTCCGGATGGGACTTTCCTTGGCGTGGAAGGCAAGCTTGGCGATGCGGATATGTAGATCTCCTACCATTGTAACCGACTCTGTGTAACCCTAGCCTCCTCCGGTGTCTATATAAACCGGAGGGCTTTAGTCCGTAGGACACAACATACATTACAACAATCATACCATAGGCTAGCTTTAGGGTTTAGCCTCCTTGATCTCGTGGTAGATCTACTCTTGTACTACCCATATCATCAATATTAATCAAGCAGGACGTAGGGTTTTACCTCCATCGAGAGGGCCCGAACCTGGGTAAAACATCGTGTCCCTCGTCTCCTGTTACCATCCGCCTAGATGCACAGTTCGGGACCCCCTACCCGAGATCCGCCGGTTTTGACACCGACATTGGTGCTTTCATTGAGAGTTGCTCTGTGTCGTCACCGATAGGCTCGATGGCATCTTCAACCAACAACGCTGTCCAAGGTGAGACTTTTCTCCCCGGACAGATCTTCGTATTCGGCGGCTTCGCACTGCGGGCTAATTCGCTTGGCCATCTGGAGCAGATCGAAAGCTACGCCCCTGGCCGTCAGGTCAGATTCGGAAGTCTAAACTTTACGGCCAACGTCCGCGGAGACTTGATCTTCGACGGGCTCGAGCCACAGCCAAGCGCGCCGCACTGTTACGACGGGCATGATCTAGCTCTGCCGCCGAACGGTGCCTTGGTGGCCGCACACGAATCCGCTTCGGCCTTTAGTCCAGAGCCGATCGCCCAGATCGAGGATCGGTGGATGGACACCACCTCGGGGGCTTCAACTTCCACGACGATGGAGCCAAGCGCTAATCTTGTCCCCTGCGAAACTCATGATTCCGAGGTGCCGGACTCCTTGCCGGACTCCGAACCTCCCACACCCCTACCAATCGAATCGGATTGGGCGCCGGTTATGGAATTCACCGCCGCAGACATCTTCCAACACTCGCCCTTTGGCGACATCCTAAATTCGCTAAAGCATCTCTCGTTATCGGGAGAGTCCTGGCCGGACTATGGCCAGGATGGTTGGGATACGGACGACGAAGAAATTCAGAGCCCACCCACCACCCACTTTGTTGCCACTGTCGACGATCTAACCGACATGCTAGACTACGACTCCGAAGACATCGACGCTATGGATGACGATGCCGGAGACGAACAGGAACCAGCGCCTACAGGGCACTGGAAGACCACCTAGTCATACGACGTATACATGGTGGACACCCCAAAAGACGGGGACAGCGAAGAAACAGCAGAGGCAGATTCTTTAAAGAAATAGCCCAAGCGCCGACGTCAGCGGCGCCGCTCTAAATCCCGCCACAGCAAGAATGGAGATTCCGGCACAGGAGATAATAATACCCCAGAAAGTGACGAAGATAACCCCCTCCAGCAGGACTCAGCGCAGGAGGATGCGGAAGCAAGCCCTCACGAGAGGGCGGCAGACGAAGAGGTTGAGAATTATAACTATATGCCTCCCTCCGAAGACGAGGCAAGCCTCAACGATGATGAATTCGTCGTGCCCGAGGATCCCGTTGAACAAGAGCGTTTTAAACGCAGGCTTATCGCCACGGCAAACAGCCTAAAGAAAAAGCAGCAGCAGCTTCAAGCTGATCAGGACCTGCTGGCCGATCGATGGACCGAGGTCCTCGCGGCCGAAGAGTATAAACTCGAACGCCCCTCCAAAAGCTACCCAAGACGCAAGCTGGTCCCCCTACTAGAGGAGGAAGCATACATACCTCCATCACCAGCGCACGATACGGCTGACCGACCACCCCGTGGTCGCGACAGAGAGGCATCCAGGCCCCCAACCAAGACCGTACCCCGGCATCGCTCCAAAAGTATGAAGCCAAGGGGGAACGCGCCGGACTTGCGAGATATATTGGAGGACAAAGCAAGGCAATCCAGATCCATCTACGGATCACGTGGGCGCCCCAAGACCCATGACGAATACCGTCGCGCCGGATACAATAACCCCGGCCGGGCCGAACACAGCAGACAACGCTCTCTCGAACTGTGTCGTGATATTGCTCAACACAGAGGCGCCGCACACCCGCTATGCTTCACTGACGAAGTAATGGATCATCAAATCCCTAAAGGGTTTAAACCCGTAAACATTGAGTCCTACGATGGCACAATAGACCCCGCGGTTTGGATCGAAGATTATCTTCTCCACATCCATATGGCCCGCGGCGACGATCTCCATGCCATCAAATATCTCCCACTCAAGCTTAAACGACCAGCTCGGCATTGGCTAAACAGCTTGCCCGCAGAGTCAATTGGGTGTTGGGAAGACCTGGAAGCCGCATTCCTCGATAACTTCCAGGGCACGTATGTACGACCACCAGACGCCGATGACCTAAGCCACATCATGCAGCAGCCAGACGAATCGGCCAGACAATTCTGGACACGGTTCTTGACAAAGAAAAACCATATCGTCGACTGTCCGGATGCAGAGGCCCTTGCAGCCTTCAAACATAACATCTGGGACGAATGGCTAGCCCGGCACCTAGGACAGGAAAAGCCAAAATCCATGGCAGCCCTCACATCATTAATGACCCGCTTTTGCACAGGAGAGGATAGCTGGCTAGCTCGCAGCAACAACCTCCGTAAAACTTCTGGCAGTCCGGATACTAAGGACAACAACGGCAGGTCACGTCGAAACAAAAACAAACGCCGCATTAACGGCGACGATAAGGAGGATACGGCAGTCAACGCCGGATTCCGAGGCTCTAAACCCGGTCAACGGAAGAAGCCATTCAAAAGAACCACTCCGGGTCCATCCAATTTGGACCGAATACTCGACCGCTTATGCCAGATACATGGCACCCCTGAAAAGCCAGCCAATCACACTAATAGAGATTGCTGGGTGTTCAAGCAGGCAGGTAAGTTAATTGCCGAGAACAATGACAAGGGGCTAAACAGCGACGACAAGGAGGAGACCCGACCGCCGAACAATAGAGGACAGAAGGGTTTTCCCCCACAAGTGCGGACGGTGAACATGATTTACGCGACCCATATACCCAAGAGGGAGAGGAAGCGCGCACTAAGGGACGTCTATGCGATGGAGCCAGTCGCCCCGAAGTTCAATCCATGGTCCTCTTGTCCGATCACTTTCGATCGAAGAGACCATCCGACCAGCATACGCCATGGCGGATTCGCCGCATTCGTTTTAGACCCAATCGTCGATGGATTTCACCTTACGAGAGTCCTGATGGACGGCGGTAGTAGCCTGAACCTGCTTTATCAGGATACAATGCGCAAGATGGGCATAGACCCCTCAAGGATTAAACCTACAAAGACAACCTTTAAAGGTGTCATACCAGGTGTGGAAGCCAACTGTACAGGCTCAGTCACACTGGAAGTGGTCTTCGGATCCCCGGACAATTTCCGGAGCGAGGAGTTAATCTTCGACATAGTCCCGTTTCGCAGCGGCTATCACGCTCTGCTCGGACGAACCGCGTTTGCAAAATTCAACGCGGTGCCGCATTATGCATACCTCAAGCTCAAGATGCCAGGCCCTCGTGGAGTCATCACGGTCAACGGGAATACGGAACGCTCCCTCCGAACGGAGGAACATACAGCGGCTCTCGCGGCAGAAGTACAGAGCAGCCTTTTAAGGCCATTCCCGAGTCCGGCCATTAAACGGCCGGATACAGCAAAACGCGCCCGAAGCAATACCAATCAAGACCACCTGGCGCGATCAGAGCACGCGTAGCAATGCGGCCCCAACCCCCGCCCGCGCATGATTGCAAGAACAACCCTCCGCGTACATCATTACGCTTTGGAGATACCATGGGCGCAGGGGAAGGGGCACGATCACAATGGACCCAGAGTGCGGCTCGACCACACCAGGGGCTCGCAAGTGTGCCCCTCTTTTTTTATTATTTTCCTTCTTTGTGTACGCAGGACTTCGTCAACCAGAGGCCCTGTCCGGCGGTGAACCTGCCGAACTCATGATGCAACAGCTAGGGAAGAAAGAAGGCTGCGACGAACACTCAGGTGGTCTCAATTATGAGCATTAAATTCGATTATATACACCAAGTCCGCAGCTCACCCCTGGAGGGGGACATGTTTAATTAGTCCAAATCCCTTGCTTACCGCACTATTTGTATCAGTCCGCACTCATAGC
This sequence comes from Triticum timopheevii, assembly GCA_963921465.1. Lineage (NCBI taxonomy): Eukaryota > Viridiplantae > Streptophyta > Magnoliopsida > Poales > Poaceae > Triticum > Triticum timopheevii. The sequence continues at coordinate 525,665,950 of OY997274.1, forward strand.
AGACTTTCTTTAATAAATAATGCAGCACCTTTTTGACTGCAATTACATTACCTTATATATATATGTTCATTACATGACATCTTGCACCCGTATATTTTGGTACGGCCTAATACACCAGGGGCTTATGTTCCCCACACTATGGTGTGATAAGTCCGAACACTTTCATAAGTGCGACACCCCGAACTTATAGCATTATATGAATCGGCTCCGAATCATGTCTTGGGTCAATAGTTGGGTTTGCCAGGCTCCCACGTTTTGGTGCCTTACGTTCCGTTCTGTCGGCTAAGGTGGCACTGGGAGAACCACTGCGATTGCGCCCCGGTTGAGCCGGGCGAGCGCCTCAGTGGAGAAAGCTAAAACTGACCGGCATGATAAGGCGAGAGACTGGTCGCTGTTCGAGAGGTTTTTTTGGGGTCCTTAAAGACTCACGCCGCTTCGAGCGAAGTTCCGGACAATGTCCGACGAAGGCGTGGATAGCGCCCCGGATTCGGTCTTCTGAATACCAGGGGCTTCGCCGAAATTTAAAATTATAGAATTCTATGGCAAAGTGAGAGTGTTCAAGCATTATAAGTCCGGTTGCCTTGTTCGTTGTGTTGAGCGCCTCCTTAGATGGACCCAAAAACGGGAACAAGAGTGCTCAAGTTTATCCCGAACACCCCAGCACTCGTGGCTCGGGGGCTGAAGCCAACGACTTGCCATCTCTCAGATTTTATAAACGGCCGCACAGAAGGTAATATTTTAAATTAAACAAGCGTTGCTTAATGGGCACATGAACAAAGTTTCAGCGCACAGGATAATACATAGCGAGTTTACTCAAAGATTACATTTCTGGGGCACTCATCCGCAATATCGCGGGCTCGCTTCAGGACAGTTTTATAATACATTTAGGGCGTGCGATACTCCTTGCCCGGTGGCGGTGGGTCCGTGAGAAGCTTCTCCGCATCCAACCTGCCCCAATGCACCTTTGTGCGGGCAAGGGCCCGACGAGCACCTTCAATACAGGCGGAGCGCTTGATGACCTCCACCCAGGGGCACGCATCCACCAGCCGCCGCACGAGGCCGAAGTAGCTCCCAGCCATGGCCTGTCCAGGCCACAGCCGGACTATAAGGCCCTTCATGGCCTCTTCAGCTACCTTGTGGAGTTTGACCAGCTGCTTCAGCTGGTCGCTTGGGGGCACCGGATGGCCGGCCTCAGCGTACTGAGACCAGAAGACCTTATTCGTCGAGCTCCCCTCCTCGCCACGATAGAATGCGGCAGCATCGGACGCACTACGCGGCAGATCTGCAAACGCCCCTGGAGAGCTCCGAATGCGGGTAAGTGTCAGGTAGTTTACATTAACATGCCTGCTTTGCATGAAAAATGCCTTACCCGCCGCTATCTTCTTTACATCTTCAACCTCCTGAAGGGCCTTACGGGCCTCGGCCTTGGCGGACTTGACACTTTCGAGAGCCGAGGCAAGCTCGGACTCTCGAGTCTTGGAGTCACGCTCCAAACCCTCATGCTTCTCCATGAGAGCCTGGAGCTCTTGCCGAACTTCCGCCACCCGTGCCTCCTGCTTTTCTCGCTCTGCCCGTTCCGCGGCCGCACTGCGTTCGGCCACGGACACAGCCTCCTTCAGGGCTGCCACCTCGTTCGTGGCCCCTGCAATACCCATACTATCCTTGTTAATTTTATTGCAACCAAAATCCTTTTCTGTAAGGTAACTATTCGAAGTGGTGTTACTCACCTTCTTTGTCCTCGAGCTGCTTCTTGGCATGGCCGAGCTCTTGCTCGGACCGCTCGAAATCCTGCTTCAGCACACTGACCTCCGCAGTTAGTGTGGCAGAGGTCAGCAGCGCAGCCTGCAAACCCATATTGACATATTTTAAGCAACCCTGCGTATGTCTTGTTAGATCCTCAGTCCGGCCTTTCTTTCCGAATACCGAACTGAGCATCAGGGGCTACTGTCTATGCGGTATTACATTACATAATTTTAACTTCTTACCTCAAAGCCTGTTAGAAGGCTGCTGCAGGCTTCGGTCAGCTCGCTCTTGGCGAGCTGAACCTTCTGAATCACCGCACTCATGATAGTGCGGTGTTCTTCCTCGATGGAAGCGCCTTTAAGCGCCTCCAACAAGTTATCCGGTGCCTCCGGTTGGACAGAGGCCGCCGGTGTCACGGTCTTGCCCTTCTTTCGAAGGGGACGCCTGCCGGACTCTGGAACCACTGCGGGTTCCGATGTAGAGTCCGGAGCAAAGTCCGGGAGGCTGCCTGACGGCGCCTCCGGAGCCTCCTCCTGATGGGTCCCCCTCTGGGATCCCACCTCGGCGTCCTCGTCGGCACGGGGGGTAGAGGCAGTCGGAAGTGAATCCACATCCGACGGGGCCAACGACCCGCTCGATGAAGCGGGAAGATCATCATCGGCCGGACTACGGACAGTATGCGGCATTAGAAGGACACTACGCGACATGAAAGAAATTGCATATCAGGGATCCGGATACTTACGATCTTGCCGGACGCCTGGCCCTTAAAGGCCACTCCTCCTCGCCAACGATGGTGTTGGCGAAACTGTCCGGGGGAATAGTTCTCCCCCTCTTGGACCCTTCGGCCTCCCCTATTGGGGAAGCCTTCCTCTTCTTCTCTCCCTCCTCTGGGAGAGAGTCCTCTTCCTCCTCCTCGTCTTCGAGGGAGGAGTCCGCCTCGTTGTCGGACGCCTGATTACGGGAACTCTTTCGAGTCCCCGCGGCCACCTTCTTGGCCTTCTTCTCCGGCACCACGTGTGGTGTCGGAACCAGCAGCCCTGCTAGACAGGCGTTCGCTGGGTCTTCTGGCAGGGGAGCCGGGCTGATGAGCTACTCGGCCTTCTTCATCCATTCCTGTCAAAGGAAAAGAGAGAAATTGAAACCCTCTTAGAATCAATCTGATTACCACAAGTGTCCCGTAAAGGGGTTGAATCACTTACCTCGTCAGCCGGATGCTGCGAGCAAAATCCGCGATCTTCTCTCGCGGATGCGGGGGCTTCGGCGCCCTTAAACAGCACCCTCCAAGCGCCTTCGTATGTCGTATCGAACAGTCCGCTTAGCGCCTGGTGCTGTTCCGGATTGAACTCCCACAGATTGAATGCCCATTCTTGGCATGGGAGGATCCGGTGGATGAGCATGACTTGGACCACGTCGACGAGCCTGAGCTTATTGCTCACCAGCTTCTGGATGCAAGCTCGGAGTCCCGTCCGCTCCTTCGGATTACCCCACAGCAAGCCCTTCTCTTTCCAGGAGGTGAGCTGCGTGGGGATGCCAGATCTAAACTCGGGGGCCGCCGCCCATGTGGGCTCGCGCGGCTCGGTGATGTAGAACCACCCCGATTGCCACCCCTTGACGGAGTCCACGAAGGCCCCTTCGAGCCAAAGGATGTTGGGCAACTTACCCAACATGGCGCCTTCGCATTCCGCTTGCGTGCCCTTCACAACCTTCGGCTTGACGTTGAAGGTCTTGAGCCACAGGCCAAAGTGGGGCCGGATGCAGAGGAAGGCCTCACACGCGACGATAAACGCCTAGATGTTGAGGATGAAGTTCGGTGCCAGATCATGGAAATCCAGGCCATAGTAAAACATGAGCCCCCGGACGAATGGGTGGAGTGGAAAGCCCAGTCCGCGGAGGAAGTGGGGAAGGAAGACGACCCTCTCATGGGGCCCAGGGGTAGGGATGAGCTGCCCCTCGTCGGGCAGCCGATGCGCGATATCGCCGGAGAGGTATCCGGCGCTGCGCAGCTTGGTGATGTGCTCCTCCTTAACGGTGGAGGCCAACCATTTGCCTCCCGCTCCGGACATATTCTGAGAAGGTCGAGGCGAGATGCGCGAGCTTGGGCGTTGGAGCTTGAGTGTGCAGGAGATGGATAAGCAAAGGAGGAAGAAGGCGTAGGTGAGAAGGTAAATCCTTATCCCTTATATATAGGCGGACGAAAACTATGCGTCCCCCACTGGCCTGGTAAAACTCGCTTATCTCCCAAGCGCCACCATCAATGGCGCGGTTGGGTTACCCACGTCCATATTGATGAGAATCCTGGAATAAGGGGAACACGATCTCTGCTTCGACAAGACGTGCCAAGGAAACCACTTCGCTAAACGTGCTGAGGTGGTATAGTAAAAAACGATTCAAACAGAGGCTTGGTAGCGGTGTGATGTCACGCCGCATAATACGTCAGCAGATTGGACTGGTGTACAGTTTATTCTCTCTACGGTGGAATGTGGAATTTATTTTGCAGAGCCGGACACTATCCTGGTGTTCATGGTCTTCTTTGGATTATTCAAGGGAGGAACCCGCCTTGCAATGCCGAACATTATGCGCGCCGGACTTATCGTCATTGAAGCCTGGTTCAGGGGCTACTGAGGGAGTCCTGGACTAGGGGGTGTCCGGACAGCCGGACTATCATCATCCGCCGGACTCCAAGACTACGAAGATACAAGATTGAAGACTCCGTCCCGTGTCCGGATGGGACTTTCCTTGGCGTGGAAGGCAAGCTTGGCGATGCGGATATGTAGATCTCCTACCATTATAACCGACTCTGTGTAACCCTAGCCTCCTCCGGTGTCTATATAAACCGGAGGGCTTTAGTCCGTAGGACACAACATACATTACAACAATCATACCATAGGCTATCTTTAGGGTTTAGCCTCCTTGATCTCGTGGTAGATCTACTCTTGTACTACCCATATCATCAATATTAATCAAGCAGGACGTAGGGTTTTACCTCCATCGAGAGGGCCCGAACCTGGGTAAAACATCGTGTCCCTCGTCTCCTGTTACCATCCGCCTAGACGCACAGTTCGGGACCCCCTACCCGAGATCCGCCGGTTTTGATACCGACAGCTTCCTTGACGGGGATGCTCGTCTCCGGAATTTCTTCGTCGGGTGTTGGCGTCCACTCTGCTATAAATTCTGCCAATGCTCGGCTCTAGATAGTTGAAGGGCTTTCAAATTTGAGGCCAAAGCTTAACAGTTCCAGTGCCCACTCGACAATCCCGCCTGTTGCTTCTGGATTCTGTAGTATCCTCTTCAGTGGAAAGCGAGTGACAACTGTGATATCATGTTCTTGGAAGTAATGGCGCAGCTTTCTCGAGGCCATGAGAAGGCCGAAAAGCAATTTCTGCACACCAGAGTATCTCGACCTAGCCCCCTGCAGAAGGGAACTGACAAAGTAAACTGGGCGCTGCACCATTTTCTTCTGCACCTCCTCATGCGCCTGCGCAGATCCACCTTCGTCGGGACGAGAGCTTGTCGGCGAAGCCCCCTGCTTGTTGCTGGATGCATCTGCCATGGTTGCGGGCTCATCATCCGCCTCCCTCTCCGCTACTAACGCAGCACTAACCACTTGATTGGTTGCCGCTATATACAGCAGCAACTTCTCTTGTGGCTTAGGTGCGACAAGTATTGGAGTGGAGGACAGGTATCTCTTCATGTCCTGCAGCGCAGCCTCCGCTTCCGGAGTCCATTTCATTGGACCTGCCTTTTTCAATATTTTGAAAAATGGCAGGGCGCGCTCAGCAGACGTAGAGATAAACTTGCTGAGAGCAGCCACGCAATCGGCAAGCCTTCGTACATCCTTGACGCACTTTGGTGCTTCAATCTGCTCAATGGCTTTGATCTTGTCGGGATTGGCTTCAATTCCCTGCTGAGACACGAAGAACCCGAGAAGCTTGCCGGAAGGGACTCCGAACACACACTTCTCGGGGTTAAGCTTGAGGTTGATCTTGCGCAGATTTGCAAAGGTTTCGTCTAAATCTTGAATCAGAGTTGCCTTGTCCTTGCTTTTGACCACTATGTCATCCATGTAGGCTTCTACATTTCTGTGTATTTGTGGCTCAAGAGCGTCATGTACTACTCTTACAAATGTTGAACCAGCATTCTTCAAACCGAAAGGCATCCGTACGAAACAGTATGTGCCACATGGAGTGATGAATGCGGTCTTCTCCTCATCCTCTTCTGCCATGAAGATCTGATGGTATCCTGAGTATGCATCAAGAAATGAAAGCAGGTCACATCCGGCCGTGGAGTCAACAATCTGGTCAATGCGCGGCAAGGGAAATGGGTCTTTGGGACAAGCTTTATTAACATCAGTAAAGTCAATACAAAGCCTCCATTTCCCGTTTGCCTTGCGCACGACAACAGGATTGGCCAACCACGTGGGATGGAGCACTCCTCTGACAAGGCCTGCTGCTTCCAACTTCTTGATCTCTTCTGCGATGAACTCTTGGCGCTCCACTGCTTGTTTCCTGACTTTCTGCTTGACGGGCCGCGCATGAGGACAAACGGCAAGATGGTGCTCGATTACTTTCCTGGGAACACCGGGGATGTCAGACGGTTGCCATGCAAACACGTCGATGTTCGCCCGCAGGAAAGCAACGAGCACGCTTTCCTATTTAGGATCGAGTGTGGCACTGATGGTGAAGGTACCACCAGTGCCGTCCTCCTTGGCGGACACCTTCTTGGTCTCTGGTGAAGCTGTCATCGTCTTCTTACACTTGCCGGTGGAGCTCGATGGTGCGTCCTCGACGGTAGTGCAACACTCCGAAGAGGTGCGCTTGCCAGAGTGGGCATCAGAGCTCTTGCCGGACTTGGTCTTCTTCTTCCCCCCGGGAGCTTCAGCGGCAAGTGTCTTGCGATCAACTGCGGCTGCTGCATCCCGGTAAATCTTGTCGGCGTAGATAAAAGCATCCTTCTTGTCGCCAGGGACAGAAATGACACTTATCGGGCCTGGCATCTTGAGCATGTTGTACGCATAGTGAGAGGCTTCCATGAACTTGGCGAGTGCTGGACGGTCGAGTATCTCATTGTAAGGTAATGGAAAATCAGCAACGTCAAAAGTGACCCTCTCAGTCCTGAAGTTCAACTCGCTACCAAATGTTACCGGCAACGTGAACTTTCCCTTCGGCTTGCTCCTTCCCGGGTTGATTCCTTGGAATGTACCAGTCTCTTCGAGCGCTCTGTCAGGGATCTGGAGTTTCTGAAGTACCGTGGAGGAGATCAGGTTTAAGCCGGCCCCGCCGTCAACTAGCATCTTTGTGACCTTGAGGTTGCGGATAGTCAGTGAAACTAACATCGGCAAGCACCCGACCGCAGTTATGCGATCAGGGTGGTCCTGAATATCAAAGATGATAGGTGTGCTTGACCACTTCAGAGGCTTGCGTGAGTCGACGGGCGGTTCTGCTGCATTGACTTCCCGCATCCACTATTTGAGTTGGCGGTGTGAAGTATGCAGAGAAGCACTGCCGTCAACGCACAAGACCTCTGTGGCTTTCTGGAACTCCTGCTCATCGGCCTCGTCATCATCCATATCCTCATCTTCGTCTTCATCTTCATCCTTGTCGCGGCCGCGGGGAGGTCTGTCTCCTTGCCGCTGCTTGGCCTTGCCGCGGCGTCCCCCTCGGCCAGGACGTTTCTTGCCGGATCCTCCAGTACCTTCTTGGGCCTTCTCCTTGTCGCGCCGCTCGTACTCAGCCTTTTGCTGCTCGACAAGCTGCTCGACCTTCTTGCAGCTCTGGAGATCATGGCCCTTGGTACGGTGGATCTTGCAGTACTGCTTGCCGGAGCCGTCCTGCTTGTCGGCGGCCGCCACAACCTCAGCTTCCTTGGCGCCACCTCCGTTGCCGGACTGCTCAATGGCCAGCACATCTTTGCCTTTCTTTCTCCTGTTGTTCCGCCGCCGGTTTTTCCTTGCCGGGGCGGCCTCCTCACTGTCAGATCCTCCTGCTCCTGCATTCTCTCCGGGGAGTTTCCTCCCTTCCTCAGCACGTGCACACTTGTCGGCCAGGGAATATAGCTCACTGACGTCCCTGATCTTGCACATCGCCATCTCCTCCCTCATCCTACGGTTTCGCACGTTCTGATGGAACGCGCTGATGACCGCGGCAGGGTGGACATCTCGGATGTTGCGCTGCACTTGGCTGAATCTCTGAATATACTTGCGCAGGGGCTCTCCTTCCTTCTGGGCGAGCAGGTGAAGATCACTCTCCTGGCCATGAGGCTTGTGGCCGCCTGTAAAGGCGCCGACAAACTGATGGCACAGATCTGCCCAGGAGGATATGGAGTTGTCCGGCAAGTGCATGAGCCAGGACCTGACATTGGGCTTGAGCACCAGCGGGAAGTAGTTGGCAAGGATCTTGTCGTCGTGCCCCCAGCAACTTGCACCGCGATGGTGTAGATGCTGAGGAACTCCGACGGATGCAACTTGCCGTCGTACTTCTCTGGTACATCTGGCTTGAAGTTCTTCGTACTGGGCCACTAGACTTGCCGCAGCTCACGAGTAAACGAGGGCAACCTACCGCTTACGGCAAGTCACCTGGTTCCCCTGGTGCATGCATGTCGACAGCGGGCCCAGCGCGCTGGTCTGATTGACGCCGCGCTTCTCTTCGGCGCTCGATGCGAGTACGAGTGTCTTCTTGCTGTCGTTCGTGAAGAACTTGGCGCTGATCACGACGAGCTCGCGGATCCGACGACGCGGTGGAATCAGTGTCGAGGTTGACCCGACGAGTCGGCGATCTTGGCCTTCGGGGTGGAGAGTGCATGGTGGTTTCTCCCCCACCGGTCTTGTCACCATCGGCTCGCGCCTGGCAACCTTGCCGCGGCTGCGATGCATCTGGCTGCCGTGGAGTGTCGCCGTTGGCGAAGCCGATGAGACTCTGAATGGTGGCCCTCCAATCGTCGATCTTGTCTGCCGTTGGAGGGTAATCCAGGAGGAGTTGGGCTCGGGCCAACGCTTCTTCTGGAGTCTTCGGTGGCGGGGGCGAACGGTGCGAGGAGCGGGATATGCTCGGACTTCCAACTGGGTTGGAAGGAGCAGTATCCCGTCCAGGCGACCGTACCTCGCTCGTGCCAGCACACTGGCGTGCATGCTGGTCTTGAGCACCCCGAGATCCACTAGCTTGGCCTTGTTCGAACGTGCGTATGGTACTGCGAGCACCATGACATTGTCGGTCCCGCGCCTCCTGAGATGGGCGCAGTGAATGTACGAACGCCGAGGTTTGTGGGGCCTTGTCCTTGGACCTGGCAGCAGCGTGAGCTTCCTCGTCGGCGCCCGTTCCTCCGCCGGCGTCTACCCCACCACTTGTCAGCTCCGGTGGTGGTGGGATCGACGTGGACGGAGCAGCCACCTCTGAAGCCTTCTTCTTCGGTGGCATGTCGATGAAGAAGATGAAGATCTGGCTCGCGCGAATGCCGGATCAGGTTCACACAACCTCGACTTCCCCTACCTGGCGCGCCAAAGATGTCGTGGGAACGAACACCTATGGGGCAAGGGCCCTTTTTTGGTCCGGCGGGGGGCGGAGATCGCACGAAGAGCGGATCGAGGCGAAGCACGCGAGCGGTTTTACCCAGCTTCGGAGCTCTCCAAAGAGATAATACTCCTACTGCTGCTTGTCGGATTGTATTATGTTCTTGCACGAGAGCGCTAGTTACTACAGCGCACGCCCTCTGCTAACGAGAGAGAGAGAGAGCGTGAGTGTTTTCTGGTCTCGAACCCCCCCTACGTTGTGCATGGGCCTCCTTTTATATGCTCAAGGGGTCACCGACAGGTGGCAACGCATGCGAGGGTAAAAGTGGAAAAGAACTGCGGTTGGTGCACCTACTTGTACAGTGCATCCTACCTAACCCTGACGGCAGGGGACAAAGGCATTAAATGCCCGTCTGAATTGCCCAAACAGTGCAGAAAAGTGACCGTTAGGGGCGCCACCATTTGCCATGATGGCTATCTCGTCATCTCCGCTTGCCACCTCGCACCGCCGGCTGCACAGCTTCTCGCCACGCGCGCCTGGGAATGTCCTAGGGCGACACGTTGGTGGATGCGCTGGAGCGCGGGTACAGAGTGGTAGCCTGCCACGGCAAGCGCCTTGCCGCGGTCGTTGTCTTGTCGCGTCCGGAAGCTTGTCGCTTGCCGGGCCGTGTGATGCCTTGGTTGGCCTTCCCGGCAGCTCCTCTTGCCGGGCGTCCGGAAGCTTGTCGCTTACCGGGCCTTGCCGGGACGCGCGGCGCGTCGCAGCAAGTTCCTTGAGATGCCTCAGTTGGCCTTCCCGGCAAGCTCCTCTTGCCGGGGCCTTGTTCTCCTTGACTTAAACACTTTGTTCTTGAATGGCTCCAAAGGAACCACGGAGGACCTTGGCGGTCACCTGGCAAGCCCTTGCCGCGGGGTGCTGCGACTGCCCGTGCACAAGTTCGGGATACTAGGGTACCCCTACTCTAGTACACTGACACAGACCTCAAGACATTGGACCCAATTCCGTGTCAAACCTTTGCAATTTCCAAGTCTTATGTGAGGTGTACCTGGGAGAAGAGCCAAGTCTGCTTTTGTTCAGAGAACTTTTTTATTTGAACCGGCAGAATGAACGTGACAACGGGCCTAGTCTTGAGCTTGGCGGCATCTCAATCCAGCGGCGGAGAGATTGTCTTTTCCCTTATGCTGAGATGCCGAGTCACCCAAAAGACTGGAACCAGACGTGGTTCTACTGCCAAGACACTTCTCCGGCTAATGAGAAGCCTCTGCACAGCTTTCGTGCCCTGCGTCTTGAGTCCAACCATCAGTTAGCGGATAAATTGACCACTGTTGAACGCCTGCCTCTCAACCCCACCATCAGGAAAATCAAAGCTCTATTGGGGAACGGGTTAAACGGCATCGATCTGGTCTAGGTCTGGGTCACCTGGCGAATACTACCATTAAGCCGCCGCTCTTGCTTAATGTGTACTTACACAGGCGAGAAGGATGATCCAATGCGTCATAGTCCTGACGATTTACCAGATGATGTGGTAGATGCTACAACCCAGTCACTGTTGAAGGAGGGCACTGTAACTAGTAATGCCTTCGGCTTACTTCCCTTCTGCAAGAAGAACCCGGCCCATGCGGTAAGTTACCAATCTTCATAAATACTCTTTAACATGTTATACCTTCTTATACTTATGATTCCTTATCTTTTTCCACAGGCCGGTGATAATTTTTGGAAGGTCAAGTATGACCATGAGGCTACCAAACAGGCCAGGGCAGCCAAGAAAACTGAAAGGAAAGCCGCCAAGACGGGCACCTCAAAGAAGAAAAAACCCAGCGCCTCTGATATGCTTAAATTGGATGACTCTTTTTCGGATGAGGAAGAGGTAATCTTTTGATTTTCTTAACTCCTTTGTCGTTATTTTACTGACATTTTATCCCTTCAGGAGGATACAGGGAACAGTCAAGCAATTGATGAAGAGGTAACTATAATCTCCTCCGACTCAGAGCCTTTGCCAACACAAAAAATCCGAAGGGTGACCAAGATCCTCAATTTCTTTTGAAGCAACAACAACTTGAGAATCGGCGGCAGACTCGGGCCAACCAAGACGCAGAACTCTCCTCTGGCTTACCCGATGCAACCAGGAAGCATCGGACCGAGGTTATCTCTGATTTACGTTCTGCTTTACCTTTGGCGGGTTTGATTCGCCAACCTCTCAATTCATCTGACTCCGATTTTCAGGATACCTCTCCTTCTTCTGACGAGTCGGTGCAATCAAACATGCCGGCTTTTAAAACGGCTCCCGGGTAATGTAACCTTTTTTACTTTAAGTTTTTCCATAGTTGGCGAATCAAACCCGCCAATGTATGCTGTAGACTTAGAAATCTATTCACTGTTAATTTGTCTGGTTTAAAGTGAACATATTTAACCCAGTGATAGCATGAGACTTTGAATTTGTGTTACACATTAGACCCCAAGTGTCAAGTATCTTTACTTGTAAAGTGCTTGAGACTTAATATGTATGACTCGGTAGGATAGGTTTAAAAAATTCTTTAAGCATACATTAGCCCCCAAGTGCCAAGTATCTTTACTTGTAAAGTGCTTGGGACTTTGAATGTTACCATACCGTGATCCTTACCATAACCTGGTGTCAATGCAGGCCACCATAAGTCAATTTTAGTCGTAGCTTGCTGACCTGAAGAGCCAGCTAAAACTTCAAGAGCTTGAAACTCAGAAAGCAAACTCCAAGTTTGAATTCAGCATCTCTGAACAAGAGAAATTGAAGAAATTTGTTGAATCGGAGAAGAAAGCTTGGGTTGATGAGAGGGCTTCACTAGTGACTCGGGCCGAAACAGCAGAAGCATCTCTTGCAGAGGCAACAACTGAGCTGTCTGACTTAAAACGACAGATATCACAAATGGTCTCAGCCATCTTTGGTAAGTTATTATGTACAACCTCAAATATTGTAATCTTCCAATGACTATTGTAATAATGACCTCCGGTTGAATGTTATGTTTGTGCACACAAAGGCTCTAGGAGTACCAACCTTAAATAGAACATGCTGATCAAGCTCAAAGCAGTTTACACCTTAGTGGAACAGCTGTACTCCGGGTCACAACGTGCCTTGGCCATTGTAGCCTTATCAAACACCCCTCCCCGCCTTTTACAAGACGTGCTGAAGCATCTCTCTGTGCTACCTCAGCAAATTCAAGATTTAAGGCAGGCATCCGCAAGAGCCGGAGCCGTGGCCGCATTGAGCCGGGCAAAGGCATGGGTGCCAGAACTTGACTTGGCTGATCTTTCTCTTGGATATCCAAGTCTGAAGGAGGATGGCGCTGTATTTGATGATCAAGACTTCACCGCCTGTGTCAAAGTCGTACGTCCCTTGGCGACTCTCATTGGGAATGATACTGATCTTACTAAGTATTCGCCGGGCTATGATAGCGAGAACCGGAGAATCCCAAACGTCCCACATGACCAAGTCAACCTGATCCCTCCAACGCATAAGCATACCTTTGCCCCTGAAGTGGACCCGGCCGGTTTAATAGACGATGAGGCTGAATTTGAAGCCTTGAGCGGCATTGACTGGGCCTCGTCCACCTTCCAGGACAAAGCAACCGACGGAGAGGCGGAGAAGGATAACCCGGAGCCGTCAAGCCCGCTGAAGGAATGAGCTGCCAGGCGTCTTATAACTTTGCCAAAACAATGCTTCATTTATTCAGACTCGGGGAGTCTTGTAATAGGATAGAAAAACTTCTTAATGCTGGTCATGCCCTTGCGCATGTTTATGGTGCTTATTACTTTTGTAAGCCGCCATCACTATATTTCTCTGGCTTATGTTAACTATGTATTTCCTTGATGTTTAACTGGCTTTGCCTTATCCTGCACATAAAACAAGCAAAATTTTCTGGGCGGTTTACTGTGACCCTTTTGATTGTCTTTCCGGCTCATTTGATGCTTTACCTGGCACCTACGATCCTGGGAAGATCAATATTAAACCGGAAGAATTAAGGACCATCTCCTTAAGAAGGTTTCAAAATAGTTAAAGTAATTATATGTATGAGCAATGTTCATAGGCTCCTGATTCGAATACGATCAGAAAACCATCCCAAAGGGGTTAAGCTAAGATTCGGATATGATCATATAGCCCCCAGTGGCTTTGGCGATGCCGATCAAGTGGGTATCGACAGCTATGTTCTCTTTGGTTCGAATACGACCTATGTTTGAACAGGAAGCCCCCAAGTGAACATAAGAGTTGTTTAATGACGCTGATTCGAATACGATCCATGTCAGACCCAAAGGAGTTAAGCTGTGATTCAAATATGATCAAGAAGCCCCCAAGTGGGTTTGGCAGTATGCCGATCAAGTGGGTATCGACAGCTATGTTCTCTTTTGTTTGAATACGACCTATGTTTGAATAGGAAGCCCCCAAGTGACCATGGCTAGATTCAGATATGATCATAAGCCAGTCCAAAGGGTAAGCCGGATTCAAATGTGATCCGCTCCCTGTTGGTTGTCTCCACTACCTGATAAAAAAGACACATAGATTTTTGAAGGTAAAAAAGGACAGTGGTCCTGCTTTATTTCTTTATATAATATATACATTGGCAAAAAATATGTACATCCTGAAAGCCGGTGGCTTATGTATAATAAGGCCGGAGATGAGCAATATTCCACGGCCGGCGGGTCTCCTCCTCCGACTTAAGTGAGTCCTTGTGCTCTCGAACATCGATGAGGTAGTATGACCCATTGTGCAGATTCTTGCTGACCACAAAGGGCCCTTCCCAAGGCGGGGACAGCTTGTGCATATTAGACTGATCCTGGATGAGCCGGAGCACCAAGTCACCTTCCTGAAAGGTTCTCCTCCTAACCCGGCGGCTGTGATAGCGACGCATGTCTTGTTGATAAATCGCCGAGCGGGCTATTGCCAAGTCTCGCTCCTCATCCAGCAAGTCAAGTGCATCCTGACGAGCTTCTTCGTTGTCAGCCTCAACGTAAGCCGCCACACGGGGCGAATCGTGCCGGATGTCACTTGGCAGAACCGCCTCTGCACCATACACCATAAAGAAAGGCGTGTAGCCCGTAGATCTATTAGGTGTAGTGTTGATGCTCCATAACACGGAAGGTAACTCCTCCACCCAACAACCCGGAGTCCGCTGTAAGGGGAATAAGAGCCGGGGTTTGATACCTTTCAGGATCTCTTGATTAGCTCTTTCTGCTTGACCATTGGATTGAGGATGAGCCACAGCCGAAACATCAAGCTGGATATGTTCTCTTTGACAGAACTCTTCCATGGCACCCTTGGAGAGATTAGTGCCATTATCAGTTATGATGCTATGTGGGAAACCAAAACGAAAGATCACCTTTTTCATGAACTGAACCGCCGTGGCTGCATCACACTTACTGACCGGCTCTGCCTCAACCCACTTGGTAAACTTATCCACTGCCACTAGGAGATGTGTCTTGTTATCCTTAGACCTCTTGAAAGGCCCAACCATATCAAGCCCCCAGACTGCAAACGGCCAAGTGATTGGGATCATCCTCAATTCTTGAGCCGGCACATGAGCTCGTCGTGAGAATTTTTGACAACCGTCACATTTGCTAACCAGATCCTCCGCATCAGCATGAGCTGTCAGCCAATAGAAACCATGACAAAAGGCTTTGGCTACAAGAGATTTTGACCTGGCATGATGGCCACAATCCCCTTCATGGATCTCACGAAGTATTTCTTGGCCTTCTGTGGGGGACACACAGCGTTGAAACGCCCCAGTGACACTTAGGTGATGTAACTCACCGTTAACAATCGTCATAGATTTGGAGCGCCTGACGATTTGTCTCGCCAAGGTCTCATCCTCAGGTAACTCACCCTGGGTCATATAAGCCAAGTAGGGCACTGTCCAATCCGGGATAACGTGAAGAGCCACCACCAGGTATGCCTCCGGATCTGGCACTGCTAGCTCTTCCTCGGTAGGCACCTTGACAGAAGGGTTATGCAAAACATCGAGAAGGTGTTGGGCGGCACCGGCTTACGTTGGGATCCCAACCGGCTTAAAGCATCAGCCACCTCATTCTTCCTTCGATCGATGTGCTCCACTTGATAACCCGTGAAGTGACCAGCCGCAGCATCTACTTCACGTTGATAAGCCGCCATAGGGGGGTCCTTGGAATCCCACTTGCCTGACACTTGTTGAGCCACAAGATCTGAGTCTCCCAAGCATCTTACCCGGCTTAAGTTCATCTCCTTAGCCATCCGGAGACCATGGAGTAAGGCCTCATACTCAGCGGCATTGTTAGTACATGGAAACATAAGCCGGAGTACATAACAAAATTTGTCACCTCGAGGGGAAGTTAACACCACTCCAGCCCCCGAGCCCTCTAGCTGCCTGGACCCATCAAAGTGAATCGTCCAATATGTGTTATCCGGCTTCTCCTCAGGGGCCTGTAACTCTGTCCAATCATTGATAAAGTCCACCAAGGCCTGAGATTTAATAGCAGTACATGGCATATACTTCAAATCGTGAGGCCCAAGTTAATGGCCCACTTGGCGACTCGTCCTGTGGCCTCTCTGTTCTGAATGATGTCTCCCAAAGGGGCAGAACTTACCACAGTTATAGGGTGGCTTTGAAAGTACTGCTTCAACTTCCGGTTGGCCATAAACACTCCGTAAACAAGCTTCTGCCAATGTGGATACCTTTGTTTAGATTCAATGAGCACCTCACTGATATAATAAACCAGTCGTTGAACCGGATGCTCCTTGCCAGCTTCCTTACGCTCCACCATGATGGCAACATTGACGGCTCGCGAATTTGCGGCCACATATAATAGTAAAGGCTCTTTATCAATTGGAGCCGCGAGAACCGGCGGTTCAGACAATTGTCTCTTCAAATCTTCAAAAGCAGCATCAGCGGCCTCGCTCCAGACAAAAGTGTCAGTTTTCTTCATCATCTGGTATAATGGAAGGGCCTTTTCACCTAACCGGCGTATGAACCGGCTTAAGGCAGCAACACGACCCGCCAGTCGCTGAACATCATTGATGCACGCCGGCTTAGCCAGAGAGGTAATCGCCTTAATCTTCTCCGGGTTAGCTTCGATGCCTCTGTTTGAAACCAGAAAACCCAAGAGCTTGCCCGCAGGTATGCCAAATACACACTTGGCCGAGTTAAGCATCATCTTGTAAACACGGAGATTATCAAAGGTCTCTTTCAAGTCAGATATCAAAGTTTCCTTTTCTCTGGACTTCACTACAATGTCGTCCACGTAAGCATGAACATTACACCCAATTTGATCGTGCAAACAGTTCTGCACACATCACTGATAAGTCGCCTGGGCACTTTTGAGTCCAAATGGCATAGATACATAGCAGAAGGCCCCAAACGGAGTGATGAAAGCCGTCTTCTCCTGGTCCTTAACTGCCATTTTGATCTGATGATACCCAGCGTAAGCATCCAAAAAACTCAAACGTTCACAACCCGCCGTAGCATCAATGATTTGATCAATACGGGGGAGAGCGAAGGGATCAGCCGGACAAGCCTTGTTTAAATCCGTGTAATCCACACACATCCGCCAAGTGCCATTCTTCTTGAAGACAAGCACCGGGTTAGCCAACCACTCTGGGTGAAAAACTTCAACAATAAACCCGGCCGCCAAGAGCCAGGCGACTTCCTCTCCAATAGCTTTCCATCTCTCTTCATTAAAATGCCGAAGAAACTGCCTGACCGGCTTATACTTTGGATCAATACTGAGAGTGTTCTCAGCGAGTTCCCTCAGTACACCCGGCATGTCAGAAGGTTTCCATGCAAAGATGTCCCGGTTCTCACGGATGAACTCGATGAGCGCGCTTTCCTATTTGGGATCCAAATTGCTACTGATGCTGAACTGCTTAGAAGGGTCACCCGGGGTAAAGTCAACAAGTTTTGTCTCAGCGGCCGATTTAAACTTCAACGCCAGGTCATGCTCTGTAGTTGGCTTCTTCAGGGATGTCATATCTGCTGGGTCAACATTATCTTGATAAAATTTGAGCTCTTCCGCCGCACAGGCCGACTCAGCATAAGCCGCGTCGCCTTCTTCACATTCCAATGCCACCTTCCGACTTCCATGCACAATGATGGTGCCCTTGTGACCCGGCATCTTGAGCTGCAAATAAACATAACACAGCCGGGCCATGAATTTAGCATAAGCCGGCCGCCCGAACAGAGCATGATATGGGCTCCTGATTTTGACCACCTCAAACATCAACTTCTCAGCTCTGGAGTCATATTCGTCACCGAAGGCTACCTCCAGCTCAATCTTACCAACTGGGTAAGCCGATTTACCAGGGACCACTCCATGGAAAACAGTGTTGGACGTCCTCAGATTTTTTTCAGTTAACCCCATACGCTGAAAAGTTTCGTAGTAGAGGATATTAATGCTGCTACCACCGTCCATGAGCACCTTAGTGAATTTATATCCACCAACCTGGGGTGCTACCACCAAGGCTAACTGACCCGAATTGTCTACCCGTGGAGGGTGATCCTCTCTGCTCCATATGATGGGTTGTTCTGACCACCTCAAATAACGAGGAATCGCCGGCTCAACAGAATTGACAGCCCTCTTATGAACCTTCTGGTCATGTTTACATAAACTAGTGGTAAACACGTGATACTGCCCACCACTCAACTGCTTTGGATGGCTTTGATATCCCGACTGCTGCTGCTGTTGCCCTCCTTGACCAGACTGCTGCTGACTATTACCGCCTGGATGCCCCTGAAAGCCGGAATTCGAGCCACCGCCCGGGCCATGGAAACCGCCAGCCCCTGAGCAGCCGCCAGATCCGTGACCGCCATCAAAGGTGTTGGAACTTTTAAACGCCTTCATGATCGCGCAATCTTTCCATAGGTGTGTGGCGGGGCGCTCTCGGGTGCCATGTCTCAGGCAGGGCTCATTGAGTAGCTACTCAAGAGACGGGCCTGACCCGCCGGATCGAGGCGGCTTACCTTTACGTCTCTGATTGTTACCTTGCGCATTGGCATTAGCCACAAACTCCGGGTAACCATCTGCCTTACGCCTATTGCCGTTTTGATTCCTTGGGTTATGCTGTTGACCCTTTCCATTGTCGTTCCTTTTTCCCTTCCCTGTCTTCTCATCGTCAGACGCGGGATCCTTGGTACTATCAGAATCAGCATATTTAACTAAAGCTGCCATCAGCGTACCCATATCCTTGCAGTCTCGTTTAAGGTGCCCCAGTTTCTGCCTCAGTGGCTCAAAGCTGCAATTTTTCTCCAACATAAGGACTGCAGAGCCGGCATCCATCTTATCAGATGAATGAATTATCTCCTTGACCCAGCATACCCAATGGGTGGTGGATTCACCTTCCCCTTGCTTACAATTCGTTAAGTCCACAATCGACATGGATTGCTTACAGGTGTCCTTGAAGTTCTGGATGAATCGGGCCTTTAACTCTTCCCATGAACTAATGGAATTGGGTGGCAAACCCTTTAACCAAGACCGGGCCGTTCCATCTAACATCATGGTGAAATATTTAGCCATTGCCGCGTCACTAACTTCCAACAGCTCCATGGCCATCTCATAGCTCTCGATCCATGCTCCGGGCTGTAAGTCGGCCGTGTAATTCGGCACCTTTCAAGGTCCCTTGAAGTCCTTAGGCAGACGCACATTGCGCAAAGCTGGCACCAAACAAGGGACACCACCGGTTCTAGTGGCCACTCCCGCCTCAATAGAAGTCGTTGGATACTCTGGGATATCCTGATAAGTCGCCTGCTGAGCCGCCAGCTGAGCCGCCCGCTCATTCTCCTGATGGATCCGGTCTTGCACCGGGTTATAGCCACCGGGCTGGTTAAGGCGTTGGGCGTTGCTTGACAAAGCTTCCGACTCCATGTGCCTGCTATAACTCGGGCTCCGGTTCTGGCGAGGCGGTGCTAACCAAGGCGGGGGAGTCGAATGAATTCTGTCCCGGCTATAAGAATAAGTCTCCTGCTGAGCTAAGGCCGTCAGGAGGAGTTCTCTAACTCTCCGGGTCTCCACTACCGCCGGGTCGTCATCGTCCATAGGAAGAGCCGCCAATCGTGTTGAAGCTGCGATTAAGTTCTCCATGGGGTTGGAAAAGTGACCCGGTGGAATCGGCACATAACGCGGCGGTGGCATGCTCACGTGAGGTGGTGCCATCTCCCGATGCTGAGTCGGCCCTCCTGTTCCGGCTGTCATAAGCGGATTGGCCTCTGGTGGGTTACTTGGGCCGGCTCCGGGTGTAGCAAAAAGAACCCGAGGGTCGTAATTCGGAGGTAAACGGGACTGAGTTTTCTGATGTCTCCTCCTCATTACCTCATTGGATGCGTTTAAGCTCATTGTGAGATGGTAAGCTTCTGACTACAAGCGCTGTGCCCGGGCGTCAAGAGCCGCCCGCTCTGTAGCTAGTCTAGTATCCTCAGCTGCCAAGGCCTCCTTGGCCTGAGCTATCTCCTCACGCACCTGTGCTACCGCTGCGTCATGCTCATCTTTGTCTGCAGGAATAACCGTGGCGGTTAACAGGGCCGTAAGTTTGTCCATGAGATCTATCAGCACCTGAGCCGGTGGGCGTACAGGGCCGCCTGCCCCGGCTGCTCCTAACCCGGACGTTACTGCTGCAGCAGCTGTAGATTTTGAGCCGGGCTGAGTCCCAGCCATGAAGACTCCGGCCCATCTTGGCGGCTCACAGGGGTCCGGAATACTGATGCCATCGGAACAGCCCCCGAGCACGCCGTCTTGCACTTGGTACAACGAACCTGTTGAACCGGCGGACGAATCACCGTCTGAGAGGACGGCCGTCTCACCCCTATCTTCAGATCCTTCAGAAAGTTCCTCTCCGTGGATGCAGCCCACGAAGGCACGCCTCATGACAGGTTGAGTCCGGGTCTTCCTCGCACGCTGAGCCGTCTCGACGAGGTCGGTGCAGTTGTCCGGCTCAGGGCCCGGCTCACCGATCCGGCCGATGAAGACGTGGATTCCGCCGAAGGGGACCCTGTATCCGTACTCAATTGAGCCGGCGTCGGGATCCCAGCCTTCATCATCGATGTAGATCTTGCCGCGACGACTCTTGGTCATCCGGCCCACTACGTATCCCTTGAGCCCTTCGAAGTTGCCCTTCAAGAACTCAAATCCACCATGCGCTGGCCCGACGGTGGGCGCCAACTGTCGTGGAATTGTCACGTCAGATGTCCTCGTGAAAGGACTTAGTTGTGGAGCCATCACAACTAGGAAGCTTGAAGGGGTTAAATCGGGACAGAGGACACAAGAGGGTTTATACTAGTTCGGCCCCTTACGGTGAAGGTAAGGCCTACGTCTAGTTGGGTTTGGTATTGATGTTTCGATTACCAGGGAGCGAGATACGCTATGCCCGGCTCTCGATGAGTTGTTTCTTGCCCTAAGCCGCCAGCAGGTCGTTCCCTTATATACACGGGTTGATGCCATGTGGCTTGCAGAGTCCCGGCTGGCTTATAAACAGTGTCCGGCTCGGTGACTAGTTAAATCTACCTTATGTTACAAGTCATGCCATCATGGCGGTTTACTACAACGGGCCTTAAGCCGCTTGTGGGCCTTAAGCCCTTTATTGAATCGCCATCTTCATGCTTGGTCTTGGGCTTCCTCTGATGAGTCTTCTTTGTGTAACCCGACCCCTCCTAGGCGGCTTACACAAATAGTTATATGTCCAACACATTACCTTATTGGGAACCGTTGTGATGTGTACACGGACCATGAGAGTTTGAAATATATCTTCACCGAAAAGGAGCTGAACCTCAGGCAGAGAAGATGGTTGAAACTTATAAAGGATTATGATATGAAGCTACACTATCATCCAGGGAAGGCCAATGTTGTAGCAGACGCTTTAAGCCGGAAGAGTTATGCTAACATACTTGAAAGTAGGGGATTGCCAAAGGAGTTAGTTGAGGATATCATGGAACTTCAATTGGAGATTGTTCCACGAGGTTTCATTGGAACAATGGAGGTCCAGTCGACCTTGTTAAGCAAAATTCAAGAAGCTCAGAAGGAGGACAAAGAGATTGCGGAAATAAAGGAGAAGATGAGCGAAGGAAAGGCCAAAGGTTTTCGCAAGGATAAGAACGATACCTTATGGTTTGAGGACCGAGTTTATGTGCCCAATGACCCGGAAATCAGGAAGTTAATACTTCAGGAGGCTCATGACTCACCATACTCAATACACCCCGGAAACACCAAGATGTACTTGGATTTAAAGGAACGTTTCTGGTGGACTGGTATGAAGAAGGATATTGCTGAGTATGTATCCGTATGTGATGTATGTCAAAGAGTGAAGGCAGAGCATCAGAAGCCAGCAGGACTATTGCAGCCAATGCCGATACCCGAATGGAAGTGGGATAAACTTGGCATGGGCTTTATCATCGGACTACCCAGGACAAAAGCAGGATATGACTCAATATGGGTAGTAGTGGATCGGTTGACCAAAGTGGCTCATTTTATTCCATATGACTCAATATATATGTCCAGGATCGTATGTTTGCATGGAGTTCCGAGGAGCATCGTATCAGATAGAGGGTAGCAGTTTACTTCAAAGTTTTGGCATCAGTTACACCAGACTTTGGGTACAAGATTGGAGTTCAGTACAACATTCCACCTGCAGACAGATGGACAGACCGAGAGAGTCAACCAGATACTGGAAGATATGTTGAGGGCTTGTGCGCTAGACTATGGATCTAGTTGGGATGACAATTTTCCCTACGCTGAATTCTCATACAACAATAGCTACCAAACCAGTTTGAAGATGGCACCATTCGAAGCTTTGTATGGACGTAGGTGCAGAACACCATTGATGTGGGACGAGGTAGGAGACCGACAGTTGTTTGGACCAGATTTGATCAAAGAGTCTGAGGAGAAGGTTAAGTTGATTCAGGATAGACTGAAGATAGCTCAGTCCAGACAGAAAAGTTATGCAGACTCGAAACGCAAGGAGGTAACCTATGAAATCGGAGACAGAGCATATCTACGAGTATCACCCTTGCGAGGGGTGAAACGATTCGGAGTTAAGGGAAAATTAGCCCCGAGGTTTGTAGGACCATATCGTGTTTCAGAAAGGATGGGAGAAGTTGCCTACAAGCTAGAGTTACCTGAAGAATTGTCAGGAGTTCACGATGTGTTCCACGTCTCACAGCTGAAGAAGTGTCATGCTGAGATGGTCGATATACCTTTAAGAGATTCTGTACCTTTGGAGGCAATTCAGCTGGACAGTGATTTGACGTATGAGGAGAAACCAGTGAAGATTCTTGAGTTTGCCAGCCGAGTCACTCGCAACAAGGTTATCAAATTTTGCAAGGTTCAGTGGAGCCACCATACCGAGGATAAAGACACCTGGGAACGAGAGGATGATCTTCGCAAGGACCACCCGCACCTATTTTCTGACCAACCCGAATCTCGAGGGCGAGATTCATCTTAAGGGGGGTAGGTTTGTAACATCCCAAATTTTCAATTTGGAATGTTATACTATCATCCATGCATATCATATTTTATTGTGTTTCCGATCCAAAAATCCTCGAAATCCTAAGCAACTCAAGGACCCTTGGAGAGAGTTGGGGATTTCCGGGTTTTCATATTTGGTTTCTATCAAATAGTGAAACGAGGATTTCGAATTTAATTATTTTTCTCTCCGAAAAATATTTCTTATAAAATATATGAGAGGAGATAATATGACTTCTCCAAAACAAATGAAATATTGGAGGAAAAAATATATTAAAATCATTTGTTAAATTTTATTTGAGTTTATTTGGATTTTATTTGCATTAGAAAAAAATATGCACGTTTTCAAAATTGCATTTTAGGGCCAAGAAAATGTTCATCTCGTTCTAAATATTTTATTTAGACGGTGAAAATTTGTTTTGGCATTTTTAGATTTTTATTTTATTTTATAGGAATTTTTCTGTCGGTGGAACTATTTTTTTTTTTAAAAATGCGCGCGCCCGCACCCGACTGGGCCGCAGCCCAGCCAGGCCAGGCCGGCCCAAGCCGCGCCGCAGCCTTCCTCCCGCGCGCCGCCGCCGCCGCCAGAGTCCGGCTCGGACTCCGCCGCCGCCTACCCCCTCCCCCAAGGCACCGACCCTCCCTCCTATAAATACCGCCGCCCCCCCTCTAGCCGCCACCACCACCACCGCCGCCTCCCGCCGCCCGGAGCCAAGCCCGAGCAGTCGCCGCCGCCCGAGCAGCCGCCGTCGCCGTAGCCGCCGCCGCCTTCCGCCACCGCCGCCGCCCGTCGCCGGAGCCCCGCCGCCCCACGCCACCGCCTGCCGGAGCCACGCCTCGCTGGACCCCTCGCCGGAGGTATCCGCCGGAATCCGAGACCGCCGATCTTTTTAAAAAAACTGTTCGGTTTATTTTTTTCTTCAAAACCCTAGTTGCGTTTTTTATATAGATCGGTGTATTTCTTCGGTTTATTTATTTAGCGAGCGTTCGCTCGTTCGTTCGTTAAAACGAACGCGTTCTGCATTTAGTCTTAGTTAATGTACGTTCGTTCGTTAAACTGTTCGTCGCTTTTCTTTTATTGGATTTAATCCGCGATTTTTCTGATCGCGATTCCTGATCCAATGTTGAACTAGTATAACTTCTCGCTCGTTTATCGGAATCAGGCGATTCAAACGCCTAAAGTTTCGTCTCGAGACCCTCTTTCTGTTTAATCAACTTAAACAAGGTTTTGGTACTGTAAAATTTGACCTTAGTCCAGATTAGTAAACGGATCTTGTTTCTTTTGCCATTTGAGTATCGTTGCTCCATTTGATTTGATTCTTTTTGCAAACCGGAGTTCTTAATTTGAACTTTCTGGTCAATCTCTTTTATTTTGGGTTTTGTTTGTGCCTCTTAGCTAGTTGCTTATGTGTGTTACTGTTGTTTGCGATAGAATTCCCGGAGTGCAAAGCATGTTACTACGAGTCTCTAGGATTCACGAATCGTCAGCAAGGCAAGTAACACATTGATCATACTCTTTCCATACCCAGTTTTCATTGCATTAGTTCAAACCTCAAACATTGCATGATTAGGATGTCTTTAACTTGTGGTTTGGGAAGTAGTTGCCGAGGTAGAACCTATTGCCCTGTTTATTTTCAAACCCTTGGGAGTTACTTCTACGCGTTGCTTATATGGCCATGCTATTCTCGTAGACGTGGATTGGGTTTGAGTGTTTTCATGACAGATATGAGATTTTAATTAATGGTTTACTTAAGGCGGCAACTTAAATACACATCTTGGTGGATTGAGGCACCTGGGTATCCAGTGATTGTCTGTATTTTTTGGAAATCCCGGGGTTACCGTGTGATCTTCCTATGGACCGCCACCCAGGCTCAAAGGGAACTGAGATTATTCATGCTAGAAACTTCCGTGTGCATCCACAATCTATTATGGGCTCTAGCATAGCTGAGTAAGTTACGTGAAGCTCTTGAAGAGGTAGATCAGCAGGTAGCGGGTTTTGTAGGTTTGGTATGGTCTACCCGGAGTAGAGAGTTAATGTTTCTGAAAGACTGTGTCTCGGTCATCCGTTTTCTCAAACATCATGTAGTGCGAGAAATCTAATGGAGGCG
This sequence comes from Triticum timopheevii, assembly GCA_963921465.1. Taxonomy (NCBI): domain Eukaryota; kingdom Viridiplantae; phylum Streptophyta; class Magnoliopsida; order Poales; family Poaceae; genus Triticum; species Triticum timopheevii. The sequence goes on from OY997274.1 coordinate 525,690,743, forward strand.
ATCGAGTCTTGTGGGGAAAAGTGCGCAAACCTCTGAAGAGTGTACAAACTAATCATGGTTAGCCGTGTCCCCGGTTATGGACAATTTGAGTATCTAGTACTTGAGTATTCATATGTATCTCAACACTCTTAATTAATATTGTTGGGTTGTTAACGATTTTAATTGGGATTGAAGAGGGGTTACCTTCTCAATGTTTTATCAACCACCATGATAGTTAAATTAAAATTCATTCCTTTGTTGTAGGGAAAAATTTGCTTTCCGCAAAACTATAACCTTAGAGCTTTCCACCAGCCATATATGCATGTAGTGATAGTATTATTCTGTTTCTATTCTACTGTGTTACATTGCCAGCATATTCCATGTGCTGACCCGTTTTCGGGCTGCAACGTATTATGTTGCAGACTTGTCAGATGAGGAGTAAGGTTCGTTAGGTCGTTGCCATGCAGCTCAGCTATGCCGTTGGAGTTGATGGACTCACTTTATCTTCCAAGCCTTCCGCTGTTAACGCATTAGATGGCCTTAAGCCATATTATTGTAATAAGTTCTCTCTTGAGACATTCGATGTAATAAGTGTGTGATTGCTACTCTGTTATAAATCCTCCGAGTACTGTGCGTGTCAGCATTACTGATCCAGGGATGACACTGGGGCACAGAGACTTGACCGTTTGAGTTCTGATCGCTACAGAAACATACAATTTTTTTAAAAAAAGAATGAAAATACCAAAAAATATTTACTTGCGTGTCATGCCTAAGAAAGCTTTTCAAAAAGAGAAGTGATTGGAAAGTTATGCATTGAAGAAGTGAGGGTCGACCTTGAGCACTTGTGTTCATGCTCACGGAAACAATGTAGAATTTTTCATGGAAGTTTCTCTGTAAATAATTATCCCCTTGTATATATTCATTGTATTATAAAAATAAATATGCCATGCTTGGGTTTTAGGATGATTAGATTGCTTGTTTGCTATGTGCAGAACAAAAACAGAAACTTTAGCTGTAGTGCATGCATTTACATTTTTAAATGGAAGGTCAAATGGTTCTGATTCTTTTTTCACATTATTTCTGTACAAATTTTTCAAATTTTAAAGTTTAGTTTATAATTTTAGGAGTTACAGAAGTTTGTCAAACTTCCAGATTACTACAGACTGTTATGTTTTTAACAGATTCTGTTTTGCGTGTGTTGTTTGCTTATTTCGATGAATCTATGGCTAGTATTGGAGGGTATGAACCATAGAGAACTTGGAATATAGTAGGTTTCAGACCCATACAAATAAAGAATGAGTTCATTACAGTACCTAAAGGTAGTGATTTGTTTTATTACACTAACGGATCTCACAAGTTTTTGTTAAAGTTTTGTGTGGATGAAGTGTTCGAAGGTCGAGAAGCTATCAATATGAGAAGAATAAAGAGAGGCAAGTTCAAGCTTGGGGATGCCCGGTTTGGCATCCCATCTTTCTTCTTCAACGATTATCGGTATACCTCGTTTTTTTGCTTTGTCCACATGATTTGTGTCCTTTGTGTTTTTGTTCTCACTTTAAGATCCATGCTAGCATGAGTTATCCCTCCAATGATTTATAGAATACTTCAATCTTTTAAGTATGATCTTATAGAATTGCTCTTTGTGCTTCACTTAAATATTTTGAGTATGGTTTTATAGAATGCTTCATGTGCTTCACTTATAAATTTTGAGCTTGGATATTGGTTAGTTGTAGAATGCTCCATGAACTTCACTTATATATTTTGGAGTATGAATAATACTATCATTTAAAGTGGGTTTGGAAGAGTGTCAACTTTAGGAATTAGTGATCCCACTATTTTGGAAGATATTGAATCTTAGTGTGATATTTATGAAAGTGGATTTGGAAGAGTGTCAACTTTAGTTAGTAATGATTCCACTATTTCGGAAGAGGTTCCAATTGAGTATGAGAACAAAGTTGTTATCCATGATACTACTGAAAATTATTATGAGGGAGGAATACATGCTTGTAGGAGTTGCAATAATAATAAGTTTCCTCTCTATGTGCTTAAAGTTTTGAAGTTATACTTGTTTTGCCTTCCTATGCTAGTTGATTCTTGTTCCCATAAGTTGTGTGCTCACAAAATCCCTAGGCATAGGAGGTGTTTTAGACTTAAATATGCGAGTAATATTCTTCAAGATGCTCTCTTTGTGTTTCAATTCCTATCTTTAAGTGAGCATCATTGAAATCATCATGCCTAGCTAAAAGGCATTAAAGAAAAGCGCTTGTTGGGAGACAACCCAATATTTATCCTTACTGTTTTTGTGTGTCCACATGATTAAGCTACTTTAGTAATCATGTTTTATGCTTTTTGTTTCAATAAAGTGCCAAATAAGACCTTTGGGGAGACTTGGGTGAAAGCTAATGTGATCTTGCTGTAAAAAACAGAAACTTTGCGCTACCGAGAAGAGATGTCATTTTTTTACAGAAGAGTGCTTTTGAGTTGATTCTTTTTGCAGAAGATTAATAGAAAAATTCCTCACGTCCACCAGTTTATTTCATAATTTTTGGAGTAGCAGAAGTATGGTTATTGTTCAGATCATTACAGACTGTTCTGTTTCTGACAGATTCTGTTTTCATTGCATAGTTTGCTTGTTTTCTAGTTTCTATGACTTATATTCTCCAATATAAATTGTAGAAATGATATGGTACAGTAGGTGTTGTGTGAAAACAATTATGAATCTTGTCTTTGTCATTACCAAAGTGAATGGTTTGCTCTTTATCATACTAACCTATCTCACGAAGTTTGGCTAAGTTTTGTGTGATTGAAGTTTTCAAGTTTTGGGTGAGATATCGATATGAGGAGAATAAGGAGTGGAAAGACCCTAAGCTTGGGGATGCCCAAGGCACCCCAAGGTAATATCCAAGGAACACTCAAGCGCCTAAGCTTGGGATGCCCCGGAAGGCATCCCCTCTTTCGTCTTCAAAACTGTCGGTACACCTTACTCGGAGCTATATTTTTATTCATCGCATGATATGTGTTTTACTTGGAGCGTCATTTTCTTTTGTTAGTATTAGCTTGTTGTTATTTAGAATAGTGTTTTGCATCTTTATTTTCAATAAAAATGTCAAGGATAGCCTTTACCATGCTAATTTTGCTAGTATACATGTTGCTGTTTGAAAACAGAAAGTTTACCGCTGTTGCAAAAACTCCCTAGAAAAGTAAGAGCATGATATAATGTTGAAACTTTTTGCATAATGATCTCTGATAAATTTATTACAGTGGGAATTTTAGTTCATAATTTTTGTAGTCAGGGAAGTATTGATACTCTTGCATTCTTTACAGACTGTACTGTTTTGGCAGATTGCTGTTATAGTTGCATTGTTTGCATATGTTTGCTTGATTAATGATTCTATTTGAGGATAGGAGTATTAAATATGCAGAGGCATTTAGTATGGAATGTTGAATAATTATTTAAGTGATTTGTTACAGTATAAAATGATAAGGTTTTGCATTGGTTTATACTAACCTATCTCACGAGTTCTTGTTGAGTTTGTTGTGAATGAAGCTTTTGATAAAAAGAGAAACCATGATATGAGAGGAATTAAGGAGACACAAAAGATCAAGATTGGGGATGCCCAAGGCACCCCAAGATAATATTTCAAGAAGTCTCAAGCATCTAAGCTTGGGGATGCCCCGGTAGGCATCCCACCTTTCTTCTTCAACAACTATCGGTTAGTATCGGTTGAGCCTAAGTTTTTGCTTCTTCACATGAGTTGTGCTATCCTTGCAATGTAGTTTTCTTTAGCTTTGCTTGCTGTTTGAATAACATCATTGGATCTGAAATATTGAATGAAAAATAATCCTCCCATGGCTAGTTAATAATTTTACTACTCAGTGTTCTTCACTCATATCTTTTGGAGTAGTTTGTCATTTGCTCACATGCTTCATGTCTATCCTATGAGTAAATGGTTGAATGAATTGAATGTCATAAATCTGAATTTATATATGTTTCATATGCTTATAACATGGTTAGTGATGACTTCACACATAGAAAGTATGAGGCATAAAAGTTGTTGAGAGTTGGCAAACGTAGTTTTGGTCATCGTTGCAATTAATAGGAAGCAATAAGGAAAGAGAGGTTCACATACAAACATATTATCTTGGACATATTTTATGATTGTGAAGCACTCATTAAGTATGACATGCTAAAACAGTTGACGTTGGACAAGGAAGACAACGTAATGGTTTATGTTTTCCGACATCTCAGTTAAAGTATATTGCCATTGACTTTTCAAACATGTTGAGCTTGCCTTTCCCCGTCATGCTAGCCAAATTCTCAGCACCAAGTAGAGATACTACTTGTGCTTCCAAATACCCTTAAACCAGTTTTGCCATGAGAGTCCACCATATCTACCTATGGATTGAGTAAGATCCTTCAAGTAAGTTGTCATCGGTGCAAGCAATAAAAATTGCTCTCTAAATATGCATGGCTTATTAGTGCAGAGAAAATAAGCTTTGTACGAACTTGTTGTGGAAGTAATAAAAGCGACGGACTGGCCGGAAACATTGTGTGCCACGTAGTCCGACTCTTTCTCGGGTTGGCCGGCATCCACATCGGGTGGTTGTGACCCGAATAAATCAATCTTGTTAGCCACTTGACTACCCTGGCCAGGTTCAACCCCCTGTGGAGTTGTACGGTATTCTCCTTCTTCGCCACAGGTTGCATAATGGCATATGGGTGATTCTTCGGTCTCGACAACGTCTTAACAAGGTCAACCAATGTTGGCTCCTATCTATCGACATCAACTCCCACTTGACATTTTTATAGAATTTGGTCCACAATGCATGAATCCTGATGGAACATACTTGAGGTGAAGGAAATATTCCCTAGAGGCAATAATAAAGTTGTTATTTTATATTTCCTTATTCATGATAAATGTTTATTATTCATGCTAGAATTGTATTAACCGGAAACTTGATACATGTGTGGATACATAGACAAAACAGTGTGTCCCTAGTATGCCTCTACTAGACTAGCTCATTGATCAAAGATGATTAAGTTTCCTAGCCATGGACATGAGTTGTCATTTGATAAACAGGATCACATCATTAGTGGAATGATGTGATGGACAAGACCGATCCGTTAGCTTAGCATAATGATTGTTCAGTTTTATTGCTACTGCTTTCTTCGTGTTAAATATATATTCCTCCGACTATGAGATTATGCAAATCCCGGACACCGGAGGAATGCCTTGTGTGATATCAAACATCACAACATAACTGGGTGATTATAAATATGCTCTACAGGTATCTCCGAAGGTGTTTGTTGGGTTGGCATAGATCGAGATTAGGATTTGTCACTCTGAGTATCGGAGAGGTATCTCTGGGCCCTCTCGGTAATGCACATCATATGAAGCCTTACAAGCAATGTGACTAATGAGTTAGTTGCGGGATGATGTACTACAGAATGAGTAAAGAGACTTGCCAGTAATGAGATTGAAGTAGGTATGAAGATACCGATGATCGAATCTCGGGCAAGTAACATACCGATGACAAAGGGAAGAACGTAGCTTGACATTGCGGTTCGACCGATAAAGATCTTCGTAGAATATGTGGGAACCAATATCATCATCCAGGTTTCGCTATTGGTTATTGACCCGAGAGGTGTCTCGGTCATGTCTACATAGTTCTCGAACTCGTAGGATCCGCACGCTTAACGTTTGATGACGATATGTATTATATGAGTTATGTGTTTTGATGACCGAAGGTTGTTTGGAGTCCCGGATGATATCACAAACATGACGAGGAGTCTCGAAATGGTCGACAGGTAAAGATTGATATATTGGAAGGTTATATTTGGACACCGGGATGGTTCCAGAATGTTTCGAGGATTTTTTGGAGTACCGAGGGGTTACCGGACCCCACCCCCAGAAAGTTAATGGGCCTCATGGGCCATAGGGGAGAGTAGGAGGCAAGCCACAGGAGGTGGCCCACCCCATAGGAGTCCGAATTGGACTAGGGGAGGGGGCGCGCCCCTTTCCTTCTCCCTCTCTCTCTCTACCTTCCCCTTTTCCCCCTTTAGAAAGGAAGGGGGGGTCCAAATTGGACTGGGAGTCCCCTTGGGCGCTCGCCCTGGACGGCCCTCTCCCCTCTCCCTCTTTTATATACAGGGGCAGGGGGCACGCCAAAGCACATCATTTGTTTCTTAGCCGTGTGTGGTGCCCCCCTCCATTGTTTACTCCTCCGGTCATATTGTCGTAGTGCATAGGCGAAGCCCTGCGCGGATCACATCACCATCACCGTCACCATGCCATCATGCTGACGGAACTCACTGATGACCCACAAGTATGGGAGATCTATCGTAGTCCTTTCGATAAGTAAGAATGTTGAACCCAACGAGGAGCAGAAGGAAATGACAAGCGGTTTACAGTAAGGTATTCTCTGCAAGCACTGAAATTATCGGTAACAGATAGTTTTGTGATAAGGTAATTCATAACGGGTAACAAGTAATAAAAGTAACTAAGGTGCAGCAAGGTGGCCCAATCCTTTTTGTAGCAAAGGACAAGCCTGGACAAACTCTTATATAAAGGAAAGCACTCCCGAGGACACATGGGAATTATCGTCAAGCTAGTTTTCATCATGCTCGTATGATTCGTGTTCGTTACTTTGATAATTTGATATGTGGGTGGACCGGTGCTTGGGTACCGCCCTTCCCTGGACAAGCATCCCACTTATGATTAACCCCTCTCGCAAGCATCCACAACTACAAAAGAAGAATTAAGGTAAACCTAACCATAGCTTGAAACATATGGATCCAAATCAGCCGCTTACGAAGCAATGCATAAACTAGGGTTTAAGCTTCTGTCACTCTAGCAACCCATCATCTACTTATTACTTCCCAATGCCTTCCTATAGGCCCAAACAATGGTGAAGTGTCATGTAGTCGATGTTCACATAACACCACTAGAGGAGAGACAACATACATCTCATCAAAATATCGAATGAATACCAAATTTACATGACTACTTATAACAAGACTTCTCCCATGTCCTCAAGAACAAATGTAACTACTCACAAATTACATTCATGTTTATAATCAGAGGGGTATTAATATGCATAAAGGATCTAAACATATGATCTTCCACCAAATAAACCAACTAGCATCAACTACAAGGAGTAATCAACACTACTAGCAACCCACAGGTACCAATCTGAGGTTTTGAGACAAACATTGGATACAAGAGATGAACTAGGGTTTGAGAGGAGATGGTGCTGGTGAAGATGTTGATGAAGATTGACCCCCTCTCGATGAGAGGATCGATGGTGATGATTTCCCCCTCCCGGAGGGATGTTTCTCCGGCAGAACAGCTCCGCCGGAGCCCTAGATTGGTTCCGCCAAGGTTCCACCTCAAGACGGCGGCGCTTTGTCCCGAAAGCTTCCTTATTATTTTTCAGGGCAAAAGACACCTTATACCAAAAGATGGCTATCGTAGGGCTTCCAGGTGGCCCACGAGGCAGGGGGCGCGCCGAGGGGATAGGGCGCACCCCCCACCCTCGTGGACAGTGGGTGGCCTCCCTCTGGTGCTTCTTCGCCCAATATTGTTAATAAATTTGAAAACTGACTTTCGTGGAGTTTTAGGACTTTTGGAGTTGTGCAGAATAGGTCTCTAATATTTGCTCCTTTTTCATCCCAGAATCCAGCTGCCAGCATTCTCCCTCTTCATGTAAACCTTGTAAAATAAGAGAGAAAAGGCATAAGTATTGTGACATAATGTGAAGTAACAACCCATAATGCAATAAATATCGATATAAAAGCATGATGCAAAATGGATGTATCAACTACCCCAAGCTTAGACCTCGCTTGTCCTCAAGCGGAAGCCGATATCAAAAAATATGTCCACATGTTTAGAGATAGAGGTGTCGATAAAATAAAATATGGACATGAGGGTATCATGATCATTATTAGAACAACAACATATATATTATCATGTGAATTCTTATTCTTAAGTAACAATCTATTCACAATGTCAAGTATGAATCAGAAACTTCATTGAAAACTAGCAAACTATAATCTCAGTCATTGAAGCAATTGCAATTTATCATAACATCAGAAAGAGTCAATATAAGAGTTTTTCAACAAGTCCACATACTCAACTATCATTTAATCTTTCACAATTGCTAATACTCACGGGTATGAAGTTTTAATCGGACACATAGAAGGATTGGGGCTTATAGTTTCGCCTCCCAACCTTTTACCTCAAGGGTAATGTTAATAATAATGTTTTATGAAAATCCACATCCAATTGGATATATATATATATATATATATATATATATATATATATATATATATATATATATATATATATATATATATCAAGATCTTTCCAACACACAGTGCTTGCCAAAGGATAAAGTGTAAAAAGGTAAGGTGAAGATCACCATGACTCTTGTATAAGGTAGAAGACAAAATAAAAGATAGTCCCTTCGCATAGGGAAGCAGTGGTTGTCATGTGCTTTTATGGTTGGATGCACAATATCTTAATGCAAAAGAACGTCACTTTATATTGCCACTTGTGATAGGGACCTTTATTACGCAGTCCGTCACTTTTATTTCTTCCATATCACACTCTCATATAAAGCTTATTTTCTCCACACTAATAGATCGTACATATTTAGAGAGCAATTTTTATTGCTTGCAACAATGACAACTTACTTGAAGGATCTTACTCAATCCATAGGTAGGTATGGTGGACTCTCATGGGAAAATTGGGTTTAGAATATTTGGAAGCACAAGTAGTATCTCTACTTGGTGCAAAGAATTTAGCTAGCATGAGGGGGCAAAGCAAGCTCAACATGTTGGATGATCCATGGCAATATAATTTATTTCGGATATAATAAAACATAAACCATTATGTTGTCTTCCACTATTGGAAACAACTTCTTTGCCATCCGCCATGGCAGACGGCAAAGGCATAGATCCCGGACGGCAAACATCTTTGCCGTCCGCCAGCAGACTGCAAACTGTCCATCTGAACAGGTGCCAACAAAGGCCTTCTTTGCCGTCCGCTTCCACGAAACCGACTGCAAATGATTGTGCCATCCGCCGTCTGAGGCCAGCAGACGGTAAAGACTACGTACGACAGTGGGGTGGTGTCAGATCCGTTAGGGTGTTAACGGCGCTCCTTGCCGTCCGCCAGCGGACGACAAAGATTCAAAGGTCTTTGCCGTCCGCCAGCGAACGACAAAGAGCCCAGTTAGGCCAGCACTAGTAAGCAGCCACGTGGCCAGCTATGCCGTCCACTAGCAGACGACAAAGATTCAAAGGTCTTTGCCGTCTGCTAGCAGACGGCAAAGCTGACCAAATAGGCAGCCAGTGTTCCCAGTGTCTACAGGAAGCTGCCATGTGTACTCTTTGTCGTCCGCTAGCGGACGGCAAAGAGGCTATATATCCCCTATTTTCATTTATATCCATTTAATTTCACTGGAATTCACACATAGATAGATATACATATTTTTTTCATAGGCACAATAGACATATGATCTATGCAACACATAGCTCCAGCCATGACAACATATATACATACATAAGAAACACAGTTTCATCCATACATCTTACACTACTATCACAATGTTCATCCAACACTACTATCACAATGTTCATCCAACACTACTATCACAATGTTCATCCAACACATGCATCCATATAACAAGTTCCACATTATTCTTCGATAAAAACAAAAACAAGAACAGAGAACCAAGCACTCCATCCATGCAAGCTTCCATATAGTGAATTAAATCTGCAAAATGGGAAACAAGAAAGTTAGAAGAAGAAGAGGAATAAAACTAGAAGAAGAAGAAGGAGAAGAAGGAGAAGAAGACTAGAAGAAGAGGAATAAAACTAGAAGAAGAAGAAGAAGAAGAAGAAGAAGAAGAAGAAGAAGAAGAAGAAGGAGAAGAAGGAGAAGAAGACTAGAAGAAGAGGAAGAAGACTAGAAGAAGAAGAAGAAGTTCTTCTTCTTCTTCTTTTCTTCCTATTCCTTCTTTCCTTCCTCTTCCTTGATTTTCTTCATCATATTATGTCATTTGTGGACTAAATAGGCTAAATTATGTCATAAATGGACTAAATAAGAAGAAAAATGCCATTTTGAGCTAACGTAGCAAATTATGACATTTTTGACCTAACTAAACTTCTAGTGTCATTTTAGAGGACAACAAGCTAAGTATATGACATTTATGAGGTTAGCAAGGTTATGATGCCATTTACGAATAAAACAAGTAAGAGGAGGAAAAGAAGAAGAAAAGAAGAAGAAGAAGAAGAAGAAAAGAATCTTCTTCTTCTTCTTTTCTTCCTATTCCTTCTTTCCTTCCTCTTCCTTTATTTTCTTCATCATATTATGTCATTTGTGGACTAAATAGGCTAAATTATGTCATAAATGGACTAAATAAGAAGAAAAATGCCATTTTGAGCTAACATAGCAAATTATGACATTTTTGACCTAACTAAGCTTCTTGTGTCATTTTAGAGGACAACAAGCTAAGTATATGACATTTATGAGGTTAGCAAGGTTATGATGCCATTTATGAATAAAAACAAGTAAGAGGAGGAAAAGAAGAAGAAAAGAAGAAGAAGAAGAAGAAGAAGAAGAAGAAGAAAAGAATCTTCTTCTTCTTCTTTTCTTCCTATTCCTTCTTTCCTTCCTCTTCCTTGATTTTCTTCATCTTATTATGTCATTTGTGGACTAAATAGGCTAAATTATGTCATAAATGGACTAAACAGGATAAATAAAAAGAAAAATACCGTTATCATGGAGGTGTAGGAATGGTCGGGGATGCGCCATTGGCAGACGGAGGTGAAGGACTGGTCGGGGTTCCGGCATTGGCAGACGCGGAAGGATTGGTCGATGCTTGTCGGGAGCCTTGCTGAACCACAGATCATTTCCAATAATGTCTCGTTAGCATGATGCAAACTGAAATGTGAATAGTAGTAACTAAGGACCATTCAAATCAAACTCACCGTGCCCGCCGGAGCAATCTGGGGCATTGGCGGAGGGGCCTGACCATTTTTCTCGCACATTGTCTGCACATTTGGTTCTCACGAGTTAGTCATATTAGTTAGTAATGCGAACATTACGTGCATGATTGGGCTAATATGCACAAGAAACGTACCACGATGAGCTTGTATAGGGCCCGATGAGACGCCTCGTTCCGGTTCCTCTCCTCCTCCACCATCTTAGCCGTCTTCTCCTCCCTATCCCTCTCCCTCTCCGCCGCCTCCCTTTTTTCCTCCTCCAAAAGCTTCTGGGTCTTCAATCCCTCTTTCTGAACCGCTGCCTGCAACACAACACTCCTCGTTAGCATTGTAATGATCGACGGACGCACACACAATGTAATGGAGGAAAGGTCAGAGAGTCCGTATAACTAACCGCCACGGCGAGCTCCGCGGGTCGTGCACGAGGCATTATCTTGGGATCAAAGCTACTCAAGCGCTTCTTGATCCGCGGGAGAGTCTTAGGATAATGTATCAGTCCATCACAAATGGCTTGAGAGCCATGGGACCTCCCGTCACCAGATATCATCACCAGCTCTGTATCAAAATGGTCCTGGCTCGGGTTAAAGTCCTCCCCTTTCCTCGTCTTCCTCTCGTCTCTATACTTCACAAGCTTGTGGTCGGAGGAGATGTTGGTGAAGTTCTCAGGATGATCTAGGTCAGACTCTGTGAATGCCCTGGCCTCCTTGTACGGGGCCATATGGGCCATGCCATAGAGGTCGAACAGAGTAGGCACAGGCTTCTTGTGGTAGTGCGCCTGAGAGAGAGGAACAAAATATTAGTTAATTAGGGCTCAAGCTAGCATAAGAATGATATTACTATGTAAATAGGTCATTTTGGAGCTAAGAGAGGTTATTATGTCATTTTCGAGGAAAATAAGCCAAGTTTAGGTCATTTTGGAGCTAAGAAAGATTATTATGCCATTTTTGACCAAAGTATGCTAATTATGTCATTATTGACCTATCCAAGGTAGTTATGCTATTGTTTTAGCTAACTAAAGCATATTAAGTCATTATTGAGCTATCGAAGGTAGTTATGCCATTTTTTAACTAACTAAAGCATATTAAGTCATTTTATAGAGCTATCTAAAGGTTATTATGTCATTTTAGAGCTAAGTATGTCATAAATGAACTATCCAAGGTAGTTATTATGTCATTTTAACTAACTAAGCATATTAAGTCATTTTGGAAAGGATAAATGCTACCATGAAGAATGAGATTGCATGAATCATATGGCAAACCACATACCCAGTTATCCCCGTACTCAAACAGGTTGGAGCTCCCTTGATGGTGTGGCACACCTTCCATTTGGCCGCGCTTATCCTTGGCCCTTTAGTGTTCGAGCCGCCATTCGGGAGAGCACCACGCATCCACCAACGCCTCCCAACAGTCCATCTTATCGACACACCATCTTGGGGGCACCTAAGTGAGTCAAGAGAAATTTCAGCGCTACGAACCGAATCAAGAAAACTAAGTTCAAGGCCTTAAGAATAGGTATAATTACCAACAAGTACTTCTTACTACTCAGAAACTTGCTACGACACTTCTTCTTGGCCCTCCTAATACCCTGCGAGGTGTAGTAGTCTCGAACGGCCTGCACCCAAGCCTCGTGCCGTAAGTTCTGAAGTAGGCGCTTGCACTCGGCTTCAACAACCATAGTCGCGGCCTCCTGTTCTCCATCTGAAACCATGTAGAAGGTCTGCAATCAAAGAAGACAACAATGATTAGTACAATCACTAAGTAGGTAGTGTTCATTTTTAATTCTCTAAAGGAGAAATTACCCAAAACCGACAGAACACAATGTCAGCCACCGTCTCGCACGCGACATCGGCGACCATTTCCCCTGGAGGGGCCGGGGCAACAGAGTACAACTCCCAGCTCAGTGCTAGCATTGGAACCTGATCCTCACCGGGCATCGTGACCCACCCAGGGAAGTGCTGCCGACAAAGCGTGCCAAGGACCTGGTTGGGCCTGCGGACACCACGGTCACGGGGATATACCCAGCCCCTGCAGTATGACAAGGCCAACACATTAGATATTAATTTGAAGGAACATGAAGGCAAATGGTTAAAAAATAGTAAATGCACTTACTTCAACCCTTTAGGCGCAATCAACCACCTCTGGTCGGGGGTCGTCGGCACGGGCGGGAGCTTTGTACCGCCACGCTTGTAGACCTTCTTGCCCTTCTCAACCATCTCATCATCATTGTAGCTATCATCTGAAAAGGTGTCCTCGCTACTATCCTCCGGGCCACTAGCCTCCGGAGTCTCGCGGGAAGAAGACGGGGGGACCGGAGTCTCGTGGGAAGAAGACGGCAGGACCGGAGTCTCGTGGGAAGAAGACAGCGGGACCGGAGTCTTCTGGGACGAAGACCCTGTGACTGGAGTCTTCTGGGACGAAGACTCTAGGAACGGACTCACGTGGGCCGAAGGATCGGAGACCCGAGTCTGGTGGGGTGAAGGATCAGCGACCGGAGGCTCATGGACCGGAGTCTGAGACGGGTCCATGTCAGACAGAGCAGTCCTGTGGTCGGGTGAATCAGCTGAGGGTGGCGGCGAGGAAGGCATAGCAGCCTTCCTACCTCTCCCGAGGCCACGTCCACCTCTACCAGCCTTCTTCGTCCTCCCCCGACCTCTCCCAGCTGAAGTAAAAGCGCCCGCCGCAGTTGTCTGCATACTATCTAGCAGCGCTCTCCGGAGGGGCCGGGGTGCAATAGTGGAACCACCCCTCACAGTAGCGCTTGCAGGAGGCTCGGGGCACTCTAGACCCTTGCCCACCATCCTGTCAACACCTGCAATGACAAAAAGTAATCAAAATTAGTACAACATAAAAAATGGATACCTAACATGAACTTAATAATATGTATATAATTTAAGTGTATCATCATCATGAACATAATAAAAATACACCCGATCAACACAAATATATATGATGTTTTTGTATCATCATCATGTCCGGGGTCGATCGGGGTGTCAGGGTGTCGGGGTCGGGGTGTGGTGTCAGGGTGTCGGTTGGTCGGGGGTCGGGGTCGGGGTGTCGTGCCGGGGTGTCGGGTTGTCGGGGGTCGGGGGTCGGGTTCTCTTTTTTCCTTCTCTTCTTCTCTTCTTCTTCTCCTCTCCTCTTTCTTCTTCTTCTTCTTCTTCTTCTTCTTCTTCTTCTTCTTCTTCTTCTTCTTCTTCTTCTTCTTCTTCTTCTTCTTCTTCTTCTTCTTCTCCTCCTCCTCCTCCTCCTCCTTTTTCCTCTTCTTCTTCTTTTCTTCTTTCTTCTTCTCCCTCCTCCTGTTCCTCTGTCCTCCTCCTCCTTCTACTTCTTCTTCTAAACCAAAACTAAAACTAATCGAAAATAAACTAAACTAAAATCAACTAAAACTAATCTAAACTAAACTAAACTAAAACTAAACTAAAACAAAAACTATAACTAAAACAGAAACTAAACTAAAAGAAACAAAAATAAACTAATTAAAAACAGGGGAGGAGCTCACCTGCAGGAGGAGGCGGCGACCCGGTGGAGGGGGAGGCCGGACGGTCACGGTGGCCACTAGAGGAGGCGGCGATCCGGTGGAGGGGGAGGCCAGACGGCCGCGGCGGGACGGGGCGAGGACGGCCGCGGTGCGGCTGGCCGACGTGGAAGGAGCGGCGGGGCCACGGTGGAGATCGGGGAGGGGCGGCGGGGCGGCCGGCTAGCCGGACGGGGTCAGCGGCGGCGGCGCGGGCCGGTGTGGGTGGGGGATGGCGACGGACGGGTTGGGGCGGGGGGGAGGAGTGGCGACATGGAAGGAGCGGCGAGGGTGCGGTGGAGGTCGGCGCACCGCAGGGGAGGGGTGTATGGCGGCGATGCGGCCGGCTACGGCAGACGGGGTCTGCGGCGGCGGCGCGGTTGTGGGTGCGTGGGGAGGGAACGAGCGAGAGAGAGTGGGAGAAGAGATAGAGGATGGGGGCGGGATGGCCGTTAATGTACTCGCCTCTTTGCCGTCTGCCAATGGTCGGCAAACACTCTTTGCCGTCCTCTTGCGGACGACAAAGAGGTGGGGCCGGTGGGCTTGGGTTGGTTACACAATAACTGGACCCACCAACCTCTTTGCCGTCTGCTAGCGGACGTCATAGTTTCTTTGCCGTCAGCCAGCGGATGGCAAAGAGTTGGCTGATGGCAAAGACCTTGTTTGCCATCAGCCACTTCTTTGTCGTCCGTTTTCATGTGGCTGACGGCAAAGACCTTCTTTGCCGTCCGCCAGCGGACGACAAAAACTTGGCAGACAGCAAATAAGCTAATTCCAGTAGTGTTCCTTATCCAACATCAAGTTTTTAGCATGTCATATTTTAACAAGTGCTCGCAATCATAAAAGATGTCCAAGATAGTGTATTTATATGTGAAAACCTCTCTTTCTTTATTACTTCCTATTAATTGCAACGATGACCAAAACTATGTTTGTCAACTCTCAACAACTTTTATTCATCATACTCTTTATATGTGAAGTCATTACTCTCCATAAGATCAATATGATCTTTTTATTTCTCTTTATTCTTTCTTTTTCTTTTATTCCCTCAAGATCATAGCAAGATAGCAAATCCCTCAACTCAAGACTAATCTTTATTTATATAGCTCACTGACTCGATTACATAGATAGGGATCAACACAAAAACTCAAAGCTAGATCATACTAAACTTTATTCTACTAGATCAAGATAGAACCAAAAGGATCAAACTAAGAAAAATGGTAAAGATAGAGGTGTGATGGTGATACGATATTGGGGCACCTCCCCCAAGCTTGGCAGTTGCCAAGGGGAGTGCCCATACCCATGTGATTATGTTTCTTTCTTCGGAGGTGGTGATGATGGAGTTGTTGATGATGTAGGCTTGTTGTCCATCTTCCAAGGCATAGTCTCACCATCATACAAGGATGATTGGGTCTCCGGGATCCTCAAATCTGCAACCAAACTCACCCTCTTGAATCTATATTCATACTCAGAGTTTTGGTTTTGCAGGTCATAGATCTGGGCTTAGAGATGCTCGATTTTCTCGTGAAGCTTGAAGATGTTCTCCCCAATGTTCTTGGCATCCAGCTTGTGGTTGTTGGTGAACTCCTCAATGATCATGTGGTTGGCGTTGAGTCCGTGTTCCACCATCCCTTGGCACTTGAAAACTTGTTGCTCCATTGCTTCAAGTCTTGTCTCCACGCTTCCGGTCCTCCTTGGTCCCTCAACATCGGGATGTGCAGCACCCCCTCACGCATCTCAATTGTTTGAGGGTGTTGCAGCACCTCCGTGAGGTAGGGGTTGATGACCTTCTCGAAAAAGGGGCGCTTGAAGATGTCATGGTGATCTAGATCTATCAGAAAAACAGCTCGAAACAAAAACAGAGGATTTTGTCGTGGTACGGTGGTCAAAACCTTCAGGAGATTATATAATGAATTTTTACCAACCAAAAGAAGTATCGTGCAAGAAAACGGAGTTCAGAGGGCACATGAGGCAGGGGGCGCGCCCAAGGGGGTAGGGGGCGCCCTCCACCCTCGTGGACGCCTCGTGACCTTTCCGGACTACTTCTTATTTTCCTATTTTCTTAAATATTCCAAAACGGAGAAAAAATGCTATTAGAATTGTTTTGGAGTTGGTTTACTTACCGTACCACATACCTATTCCCTTTAGGAGTCTGAAACGCTCTGGAAAGTGTCCCTTATGTAGTCCTCCGGGGTTATGGTATCAATAACATTGGTTTCAACATTTATGGGATTACCTGAGATATAGTGTTTGATTCTTTGACTGTTCACCACCTTCCGATTTGTGCCCTCGAAGTTGTTGATTTTTATGGCACCGGAACGATAGACCTCCTCGATAATGAAAGGACCTTCCCATTTAGAGAGAATTTTTCCTGCAAAAAATCTTAAACGAGAGTTGTATATCAAAACATAATCACCTACATTAAACTCACGCTTTTGTATCCTTTTGTCTTGCCATGTTTTAACTTTTTCTTTAAACAGTTTGGCATTCTCATAGGCCTAGGTTCTCCATTCATCAAGTGAGCTAATGTCAAATAGCCTCTTCTCAGTGGCAAGTTTGAAATAATAATTGAGCTCTTTAATAGCTCAATATGCCTTATGTTCTAGTTCTAGAGGTAAGTGGCATGCTTTTCCATAAACCATTTTATATGGAGACATACCCATAGGATTTTTATATGCAGTTCTATAGGCCCATAATGCATCATCAAGTTTCTTGGACCAATTCTTTCTAGATCTATTACCAATCTTTTGCAAAATTAATTTAAGCTCTCTATTACTCAATTATACTTGGCCACTAGACTGTGGGTGGTATGGAGATGCAATTCTATGATTAACATCATACTTAGCAAGCATCTTATGAAAAGCACCATGAATAAAATGTGAACCACCATCAGTCATTTAATATCTAGGGACTCCAAACCTTAGAAAAATAACTTATTTAAGCATCTTAATAGAGGTGTTATGATCATCACTACTAGTTGGAATAGCTTCTACCCACTTAGTAACGTAATGAACATCAACTAAAATATGTGTATACCCATTAGAGGAAGGAAACGGTCACATATAATCAATGCCCCAAACATGAAATGGTTCAATAACAAGTGAATATTTCATAGGCATTTCTTGACGTCTACTAATATTACCAAATCTTTGAAATTCATCACAAGACAAGACAAACTTACAGACATCTTTGAAGAGAGTAGGCCAATAAAAACCGGATTGCAATACCTTATGTGCAGCTCAATCTCCAGCGTGGTATCCTCCATATGCCTCGGAGTGACACTTGCATAGGATCTGTTCCTGTTCATGCTCAGGTACAGAATGTCTAATAACACCATCTACTCCTCTATAAAGGTGTGGGTCATCCCAAAAGTAACATCTTAAATCATAGAAAAACCTTTTATTTTGCTGGTATGTGAAACTAGGTGGTATAAATTTAGCAACAATGTAATTAGCATAATCAGCATACCATGGAGCAGTGCGAGAAGCATTGACAGTTAATTGTTCATCAGGAAAGCTATCATCAATAGGTATTGGGTCATCGAGAACATTTTCTAACCTGGACAAGTTGTCTGCAACGGGGTTCTCAGCTGCCTTTCTATCAATAATATCCAAATCAAATTCTTGTAGCAAGAGAACCCATCTAATATGTCTAGGTTTAGCATCTTTCTTTTCCGTAAGGTATTTCATAGCAGCATGATCAGTGTGAACAGTTACTATGGAATCAACAATATAAGGTTTGAACTTATCACAAGCAAACACAACTGCTAAAAAATCTTTTCAGTAGTAGCATAATTTCTCTAGGCACTGTCTAGAGTTTTACTAGCATATTCGATAACGTTTAATTTCTTATCAACTCTTTGTCCTACAACAACACCTACAGCATAATCACTAGCATCACACATGATTTCAAAGGGTAAATTCCAACCAGGTGGCTGAACAATAGGTGCAGAAATCAAGGCTTTCTTAAGTATTTCAAATGCTTCTACACAATCATCATCAAAGACAAAAGGAACATCTTTTTGTAATAGATTAGTCAGAGGCCTAGAAATTTTTGAGAAGTCTTTACTGAACCTCCTATAAAAACCGGCATGACCAAGGAAACTTCTTATACCTTTGATGTCCTTAGGACATGACATCTTTTCAATAGCATCGACTTTGGCTTTGTCAACTTCAATACCTCTTTCAGAAATTTTATGCCCCAAGACAATACTTTGATTAACCATAAAGTGGCACTTCTCCAAATTTAAGACAAGATTAGTCTCTTCACATCTCTGCAAGACTCGATCAAGGCTGCTTAAGCAATCATCAAAAGAAGTTCCATACACAGAGAAATCATCCATGAAAACCTCAACAATCTTTTCACAAAAGTCAGAGAATATAGCAGTCATACATCTTTGAAAGGTAGCAGGTGCATTACATAAACCAAAAGGCTTACATCTATAAGCGAAGATACTGAGAGGGCAAGTAAAAGTTGTCTTATACCGATCCTCTTTTGACACAGGTATTTGAGAGAAACCAGAATAACCATCTAGAAAGCAAAAATGTGTATGTTTGGATAATCTTTCTAGCATTTGATCAATAAAAGGTAAAGGTTAATGATCTTTTCTAGTAGCTTTATTTAATTTGCAGAAATCAATTGCCATTCTATAACCTGTAACTATTCTTTGTGGGATCAATTCATCTTTATCATTAGGAACAACAGTAATACCTCCCTTCTTAGGGACACAATGGACAAGACTTACCCACTGACTATCAGCAACATGATAAATTATACATGCCTCTAGAAGCTTTAGTATTTCATTTCTTACCACTTCTTTCATCTTAGGATTTAACCATCGTTGGTGATCAACAACTGGTTTAGCATCTTTCTCCAATTTTATTTTGTGCTGGCATAGAGTGGGACTAATGCCCTTAAGATCATCAACAGTATATCCAATAGCAGCACGGTGCTTCTTCAGAGTTTTTAATAATTTCTCTTCTTCTTGCTCTGAAAAGTTAGCACTAATAATAATAGGATATATCTTCTTTTCATCAAGATAAGCATATTTAAGAGTATCAGGTAAAGGTTTAAGCTCAAACACGGGATCACCCTTGGGTGGAGGAGGATCCCCTAGGATTTCAACAGGCAAGTTGTGTTTCAATATAGGTCCCTGTTTAAAGAGTACTTCATCTATTTCCCTTCTTTCATTCATAAACATATCATTTTCATGGTCTAGCAAATATTGTTCTAAAGGATCATTAGGAGGCACGCCAATAGAAGCAAGACCAATTATTTCATCTTTACTAGGCAATTATTTATCATGGGGTTGTCTAGGGAATTTAGCAAAATTAAAATCATCAAACATATCCCCTAAACCAAGAGTGACAATATCTTTTTCACAGTCTATCTTGGCATTAACAGTATTCAAGAAGGGTCTACCAAATATAATGGGACAAAAGTCATCTTGTAGGGAACCAAGAACAAGAAAATCAGTAGGATATTTAACTTTCCCACACAAGACTTCAACATCTCTAACAATCCCAATTGGTGAAATAGTATCTCTATTGACAAGTTTAATAGTAACATCAATACCTTCTATTTCAGCGGGTGGGATATCATGCATAATTTCTTTGTATAAGGATTGAGGTATTGCACTAACACTAGCACCCATATCACATAAGCCATGATAACAATGATCTCCTATTTTAACAGAAACAACATGCATGCCTACAACAGGTCTGCTTATTTTTAGTATCGGGCTAGCAATTCTAGCAGCTTCATCACAGAAGTAAATAACATGCCCATCAATATTATCGACCAAGAGATATTTAACCATAGCACTACTAGGTTCAACTTTAATTTTCTCAGCGGGTGTAGGTGTTCTAGCATTACTCTTACTCTAACGGGGAAAGGTGCTTTCTCAATATAAGCAGTAGGAACAATAGGATCAACATTATAAGTGACAGTCTTTTCTTCAACTTTAATAGGTTCTACTACTTTTACTTCAATGGGAGGATGATATTTAAACCACTTCTCCTTAGGGAGATCAACATGAGTAGCAAATGATTCACAGAAAGAAGCTACTATCTCAGAGTCAAGTCCATATTTAGTGCTATATTCACGAAAAGAATCGGTATCCATAAAAGATTTAACACAATCAATCTTAGGTTTTATACCTGACTCCTTACCTTCGCTGAGTTCCCAATCTTCAGAGTTGCATTTAATTCTTTCCAATAAATCCCATCTGAATTCAATAGTCTTCATCATAAAAGAACCAGTACAAGAAGTATCGAGCATGGAGCGATTATTGAGAGAAAGCCGAGCATAAATTTTTTGAATAATAATTTATCTTGAGAGCTCATGATTGGGGAATGAATATAACATAGACTTAAGCCTCCCCCAAGCTTGAGCGATACTTTCTCCTTCATGAGGCCAAAAATCATATATATAATTACGATCAGGATGAACCAGATGCATAGGATAAAACTTATGATGAAATTCCAATTTCAATCGGTTGTAGTTCCATGATCCAATATCATCACATAGCCTAAACCATGTCAATGCCTTTCCCTTCAAAGATAAAGGGAAGACCTTCTTCTTAATAACATCCTCGGGCATACTTGCAAGCCTAAATAATCCACATAGATTAGGTGCATATCGGGATGTAATGTTCCATCTCCTGTAAAATGATTAGCTAGCCGTTTCTCTATCATACCCGAAGGAATTTCAAAGTAAAAATTTTCAGTAGGTTGAGGAGCAACTCTTTGCTCTACTAGTCTGGGAGAAGATACCCTGAACAAGCCCCTCAAAGGATTATTTTCCATAGTAACAAGTGATAGTAAATTTCAGTACACAATATAAATTTTACTTACCAAATTCCACCTACCAAAGGCGCTTCACTCCCCGGCAACGACGCCAGAAAAGAGTCTCATTGACCCACAAGTATAGGGGATCTATCGTAGTCCTTTCGATAAGTAAGAGTGTCGAACCTAAAGAGGAGCAGAAGGAAATGACAAGCGGTTTTCAGTAAGGTATTCTCTGCAAGCACTGAAATTATCAGTAACAGATAGTTTTGTGATAAGGTAATTCGTAACGGGTAACGAGTAATAAAAGTAACTAAGGTACAACAAGGTGGCCCTGATACGTCCAGTTTGCATCATGCTTTTATATTGATATTTATTGCAACATGGACTGTTACTACACATTATGTCACAATACTTATGCCTTTTCTCTCTTATTTTACAAGGTTTACATGAAGAGGGAGAATGCCGACAGCTGGATTCTGGGCTGGAAAAGGAGCAAAATATTAGAGACCTATTCTGCACTACACCAAAAGTCCTTAGACTCCACGAAAGTCAGTTTTGGAATTTATTAAAAATATTGGGCAAAGAAAGAACTAGAGGGGGGGCCACCCACTGTCCACAAGGGTGGGGGGCGCGCCCTACCCTGTGGGCGTGCCCCCTGCCTCGTGGGCCACCTAGAAGCCCCCCAATGCCCATCTTCTGGTATAAGGTGCCTTTTTCCCTGGAAAAAATCAGAAGGAAGCTTTCGGGACGAAGCGCCGCCGTCTCGAGGCGGATCCTTGGCGGAACCAATATAGGGCTCCGCCGGAGCTGTTCTGCCGGGGAAACATCCCTCCAGGAGGGAGAAATCATCACCATCGTCATCACCATCGATCCTCTCATCGGGAGGGGGTCCATCTCCATCAACATCTTCACTAGCACCATCTCCTCTCAAACCCTAGTTCATCTCTTGTATCCGATCTTTGTCTCCAAACCTCAGATTGGTACATGTGGGTTGCTATTAGTGTTGATTACTCTTTGTAGTTGATGCTAGTTGGTTTATTCGGTGGAAGATCATATGTTCAGATCCTTTATGCATATTAATACCCCTCTGATTATGAACATGAATATGATTTGTGAGTAGTTACGTTTGTTCCTGAGGACATGGGAGAAGTCTTGTTATAAGTAGTCATGTGAATTTAGTATTCGTTCGATATTTTGATGAGATGTATGTTGTCTCTCCTCTAGTGGTGTTATGTGAACGTCGACTACATGACACTTCACCATTGTTTGGGCCTAGAGGAAGGCATTGGAAGTAATAAGAAGATGATGGGTTGCTAGTGTGATAGAAGCTCAAACACTAGTTTATGCTTTGCTTCGTAAGGGGCTGATTTGGATCCATATGTTTCATGCTATGATTAGGTTTACCTTAATTCTTCTTTTGTAGTTGCGGATGCTTGCGATAGGGGTTAATCATAAGTGGGATGCTTGTCCAAGGAAGGGCATTACAAAGCACCGGTCCACCCACATATCAAATTATCAAAGTAACGAACGCGAATCATATGAGCATGATGAAATATAGCTTGACGATAATTCCCATGTGTCCTCGGGAGCGTTTTCCTTTATGTAAGAGTTTGTCCAGGCTTGTCCTTTCCTACAAAAGGATTGGGCCACCTTGCTACATCTTGTTTACTTTTGTTACTTATTACCCGTTACAAATTACCTTATCATAAAACTATCTCTTACCGATAATTTCATTGTTTGCAGAGAATACCTTACTGAAAACCGCTTGTCATTTCCTTCTGCTCCTCGTTGGGTTTGACACTCTTACTTATTGAAAGGACTATGATTGTGATGCCCCCGATTCAATCGTACACTAATCATACATGCAAATGTGTACGATCAAGATCAGGGACTCACGGGAAGATATTACAACACAACTCTAAAAGTAAAGTAAGTCATACAAGCATCATATTACAAGCCAGGGGCCTCGAGCGCTCGAATACATCAGCTCGAACATAAACGAGTCAGCAAAAGTAACAATATCTGAGTACAGACATAAGTTAAACAAGTTGCCATAAGATGGCTAGCACAAACTGGGATATAGATCGAAAGAGGCGCATGCCTCTTGCCTGGGATACTCCTAAACAACTCCTGGTCGTCGTCAACGGCCTGCACGTAGTAGTAGGTGAGGGAGTCCTGGATTAGGTGGTCCTCGGACAGCCGGACTATATACTTTGGCCGGACTGTTGGACTATGAAGATACAAGATTGAAGACTTCGTCCCGTGTCCGGGTGGCACTCTTATTTGCGTGGAAGGCAAGCTTGGCAATCCGGATATGTAGATCTCCTTCTCTGTAATCGACTCGGTGTAACCCTCGCCCCCTCCGGTGTCTATATAAACTGGAGGGTTTTAGTCCGTAGGAGAAGAACAATCATAATCATAGGCTAGCTTCTATGGTTTAGCCTCTACGATCTCGTGGTAGATCAACTCTTGTAATACTCATATCATCAAGATCAATCAAGCAGGAAGTAGGGTATTACCTCCATCGAGAGGGCCCGAACCTAGGTAAACATTGTGTCCCTCGCCTCCTGTTACCATTAGCCTTAGACTCATAGTTCGGGACCCCCTACTCGAGATCCGCCGGTTTTGACACCGACAATGGTGCTTTCATTGAGAGTTCGACTGTGTCGTCACAATAAGGCTTGATGGATCCTTCAATCATCTACAACGATGCAATCCAGGGTGAGGTTTTCCTTCCTGGACAGATCTTCGTATTTGGCGGCTTCGTACTGTGGGCCAACTCGCTTGGCAATCTGGAGCACATCGATAGCTACGCCCCTGGCTATCAGGTTAGGTTTGGAAGCTTCAACTACACCGCCGACATCCGTGGAGACTTGATCTTTGATGGATTCGAGCCCATGTCAGGTGCGCCAAACAGTCACGACAAGCATGACTTAGATCTACCATCGGACGGTGTTCGGGAGATCACACCTGCGGCAGCCCCGGCCCTTAATCCGGAGCAGATCGTGCCATCCGAGGACGGGTGGATTGACCCCGCCACGGAGGCCGCACACTCATCGGTGATAAAGCCGAACACAGACTTCACCTCCGACGAGGCCTGATAACCCACAAGTGTAGGGGATTGCAATAGCTTTCGAGGGTAGAGTATTCAACCCAAATTTATTGATTCGACACAAGGAGAGCCAAAGAATATTCTTAAGTATTAGCAGTTGAGTTGTCAATTCAACCACACCTGGATAACTTAGTATCTGCAGCAAAGTATTTAGTAGCAAGATAGTATGATAGTAATGGTAACAATGGCAAAAGTAAAGATAGTAGTTTTGTAGTAGTTGTAACAGTAGCAACGGAAAAGTAAATAAGCGAAGCACAATATGTGAAAATCTCGTAGGCATTGGATCAGTGATGGATAATTATGTTGGATGCGATTCCTCATGTAATAGCTATAACATAGGGTGACACAGAACTAGCTCCAGTTCATCGATGTAATGTAGGCATGTATTCCGAATATAGTCATACGTGCTTATGGAAGAACTTGCATGACATCTTTTGTCCTACCCTCCCGTGGCAGTGGGGTCTCCTAGTGAAAACTAAGGGATATTAAGGCCTCCTTTTAATAGAGTACCGGACAAAAGCATTAACACATAGTGAATAAATGAACTCCTCAAACTATGGTCATCACCGAGAAGTATCCCGATTATTGTCACTTCGGGGTTGTCGGATCATAAGACATAATAGGTGACTATAGACTTGCAAGATAGGATCAAGAACTCACATATATTCGTGAAAACATAATAGGTTCAGATCTGAAATCATGGCACTCGGGCCCTAGTGACAAGCATTAAGCATAGCAAAGTCATAGCAACATCAATCTCAGAACATAGTGGATACTAGGGATCAAACCCTAACAAAACTAACTTGATTACATGGTAAATCTCATCCAACCCATCACCGTCCAGGAAGCCTACAATGGAATTACTTACGCACGGCGGTGAGCATCATGAAATTGGTGATGGAGGATGGTTGATGATGATGACGACGATGAATCCCCCTCTCCGGAGCCCCGAACGGACTCCAGATCAGCCCTCGCAAGAGAGATTAGGGCTTGGCGGCGGCTCCGTATCGTAAAACGCGATGAAACTTTCTCTCCATTTTTTTCTCCGCGAAACAAAATATATGGAGTTGGAGTTGAGGTCGGTGGAGCATCAGGGGGCCCACGAGACAGGGCGCGCGCCCAGGGGGGAGGGCGTGCCCCCTACCCTCGTGGATAGGGTGTGGGCCCCTGGCCTTTATTCTTTTGCTAGTATTTTTTACATTTTCCAAAAGTTATCTCCGTGGATTTTCATGTCCTTCCGAGAACTTTTGTTTTCTGCACAATAAACAACACCATGGTTGTTCTGCTAAAAACAGCGTCAGTCCGGGTTAGTTTCATTCAAATCATGCAAGTTAGAGTCCAAAACAAGGGCAAAAGTGTTTGAAGAAGTAGATACATTGGAGACGTATCAACTCCCCCAAGCTTAAACCTTTGCCTGTCCTCAAGCAATTCAGTTGATAAACTGAAAGTGATAAAGAAAAATTTTTACAAACTCTATTTGCTCTTGTTGTTGTAAATATGTAAAGCCAGCATTCAAGTTTTCAGCAAAGATTATGAGCTAACCATATTCACGATAGCACTTAGGTCTCAAATTTACTCATATCAATGGCATAATCAGCTAGCGAGCAATAATAATAAAACTCGGATGACAACACTTCCTCAAAACAATCATAATATGATTTAACAAGATGGTATCTCGATACCCCTTTTTGAGACCGCAAAACATAAATGCAGAGCACCTTTAAAGACCAAGGACTGACTAAACATTATAATTCATGGTAAAAGAGATCCAGTCAAGTCATACCCAATATAAACTAATAGTAATGAAGGCAAATGACAGTGTGCTCTCCAGCGGGTGCTTTTTAATAAGAAGGTGATGACTCAACATAAAAGTAAATAGATAGGCCCTTCGCGGAGGGAAGCAGGGATTTGTAGAGGTGCCAGAGCTCGATTTTAAAATAGAGATGGATAACATTTTGAGCGGCATACTTTCACTGTCAATGCAACAACTATGAGATCTCGATATCTTCCATGCTACATAAATTATAGGCAGTTCCCAAACAGAATGGTAAAAGTTTATACTCCCCCACCACCAACAAGCATCAATCCATGGCTTGCTCGAAACAACGAGTGCCTCCAACTAACAACAGCCCTGGGGGAGTTTTGTTCAATTATTTTGATTTTCTTTGATCTTTTTGATCATGGGACTGGGCATCCCGGTTACCAGCCATTTTCTCATGAATGAGGAGCGGAGTCCACTCCTCTTGAGAATAACCCACCTAGCATGGAAGATACAGACAACCCTAGTTGAAACATGAGCTGCTCGAGCATACAAAACATAATTTCATTTGAAGGTTTGGAGTTTGGCACATACAAATTTACTTGGAACGGCAGGTAGATACCGCATATAGGAAGGTATGTTGGACTCATATGGAATAACTTTGAGGTTTATGGAGTTTGGATGCACAAGCAGTATTCCCGCTTAGTACAAGTGAAGGCTAGCAAAAGACTGGGAAGCGACCAACTGAGAGAGTGACAACAATCATGAACATGCATTAGAATTAATTTACACCAAGTACAAGCATGAGTAGGATATAATCTACCATGAACATAAATATCGTGAAGGCTATGTTGATTTGTTTCAACTACATGCGTGAACATGTGCCAAGTCGAGTCACTTAATTCATTCAAAGGAGGATACCATCCCATCATACCACATCATAATCATTTTAATAGCATGTTGGCACGCAAGGTAAACCATTATAACTCATAGCTAATTAAGCATGGCACAAGCAACTATAATCTCTAAATGTCATTACAAATATGTTTACTTGATAATAAGCTGAATCAAGAATGATGAACTCATCATATTTACAAAAACAAGAGAGGCCGAGTTCATACTAGCTTTTGTCATCTCAATCAATCCATCATATATCGTCATTATTGCCTTTCACTTGCACGATCGAACGATGTGTATAATAATAATAGTGCACGTGCATTGGACTAAGATGGAATCTGCAAGCATTCAACTCAAGAGAGAAGACAAGTAATATGGGCTCTAAGTTAAATCAACAATCATGCATATGAGAGCCACTAAACATTTTCAATATGGTCTTCTACTCTCGACCCTAAAAGGAAAGAAAAGAAATAAAACTATTTACATGGGAAAGCTCCCAACAAGTAAAAGAAGAACGAGAAATCTTTTTGGGTTTTCATTTAATTACTACTACAAGCATGGAAAGTAAACTAACTAATTTTTTTGGTTTTTCTTAAGGTTTATCAAACACACAAGAAGAAAGCTAGAAAAATAAATTAAACTAGCATGGATAATACAATGAAAGAGTATGAGAACCGACGACTAGAATAGTGTATGAACATGAATGTAAGGTCGGTGAGAAATACGTACTCCCCCAAGCTTAGGCTTTTGGCCTAAGTTGGTCTATTGCCAAGGACCACGGCTACTCTCCCTGGTGTACTGAGGGGTGTAATCAGGATACCACTGACTAGCGAACTCCTCCGGATCCCACTGATAAGATGATGGACGATAAGGGTCCAGTGGAGGTTCCGGCTCAGGCTCTGGAGCGGATGCCTGTCCTCGATGAGCGTACGCCGCTTCTGGCGAGACAAGATAATTAACTGCAGTCAAATCAAACAACAGATGCACAGGCAGGATAATAATCTCATTGTGTTTCTTATTAAATCTCAGGTTATACAGGAGCCTCTTATCATCATTGTGAACAATAAACTCATGTGCTACCATGCTCCTGTAATATAAAAGATAAGGAGGCATTATTGTCTCCTCTTTCTCATGATGCCTAATAGGTATCTCAAAATGTTTAGCAAGAGGTGCAGCACGGATACCTCCAAAGATGGGGTCTTTTTTACGGTTCAGGCTTAGCCGTTTAGCAATAACGGCATCCATACTAAAACTGTTATCACCAAACAAGGCATGCAATAGAATAATAATATCAGGGACACTGAAGTTTCCACTATTTCCACGACCAATTAAGCATCGACTAGCAAATAAGGCAAAGTAGCGTAAAACAGGAAAGTGTATGCTAGTTATTCTCGCATCGGAACCCTTCTTTGGATCCCCTACAGTAATGGTGTTAACAAAGCCATCCACATCTTTACGATGTGGTTCATCTAATTTTCCCTCAAAGGGTATTCTACATACCGCGCAAAAATTACGTAAAGACATTTCCTTGAATTCATCATATAAATGAAATGATACTGATGGAGGTGAATTCTTAGGATAATAATAAAAGTTTTGCATGAAAGTATTGGTGAGTAAGAGATACTAATCGATCAGGTCATGGAGGAAGTCGGCGAGGCCTGCATTTTCAATCAACGAATAAAAGTCTTCATAAATCCCGGCTTCTCTCAAGAAATTGTCACAAGGCCATTCACACGGCCGTACTTCCGCTACGCGAGGAAGATTATACTTGGCCTTTTCCTTCTCTTTAGCTTGTTTATCCTGGGAGCCCTGGCTAGAAGAGCCCCTCAAAAATTTCCTTATCATTTTCTGAAAATTTCTAGAATTTTTAGTAACATCAAAATAGAAGTGAATAAAGCTAGACAAGATTGGTAGTAACTACTCCCATAAGTGCCTAGAGCCTATATCATGCATTAGAATTACTTGGGACCTCATAAACTTGACATGCAAGCTCAAGAACAGGGTCACCTATGCAGCAAAAATTTGCAATAAATAAAGCACTAGAACAAAAACTAATTGGATCAATGGAGGAGTCACATACAAATCAACAATCTCCCAAAGCAGTTTTGTGAATGGAGCTTTGAGCAAGGAGATCGAAAATCGTAGCAAAATGAGCTAGAACTCGTGCTTGAGCTGGATGGGGATTTTTTTGGGAAGAAGATGGAGTGTGTGGGTGCAGGCATAAGTGGAGGGGGGCCACCGTGGGCCCACGAGATAGGGGGCGTGCCCAGGGGGTGTGGGCGCACCCTCCACCCTCGTGGCCAGGTGCTTGCCCCCCCTGCAGTGTTTCAGTGCCTAAAATCCTCAAATATTCCATAAAAATCATACTAAATTTGCAGGGCATTTGGAGCACTTTTATTTTCAGGATATTTTTTATTGCACGGATAATTCAGAAAACAGACATATAATACTATTTTTGCTTTATTTATTGTAAATAACAGAAAGTAAAAAGAGGGTATAGAAGGTTGTTCTTTCTAGTTTCATCCATCTCATGATCATCAAAATGAATCCACTAACAAGGTTGATCAAGTCTTGTTAACAAACTCATTCCGAATAACACAGAACCGGAGAAATTGCGAATAACACTAGGTTACCTCAACGGGGATATGGACTTCCCCAACAATAAGAATATCATACTTTTTCTTGACATTAGGAAGAGGAAATTCAAAACCTCCAATAATGATAGTGGGAACTTTTCCAATAGAATTGATACTATGAACTTGAGATTGTTTCCTTGCAAAGTGTACCGTATGCTCATTACCATTAACATGAAAAGTGGCATTGCCTTTGTTGCAATCAATAACAGCCCCTGCAGTATTCAGAAAGGGTCTACCATGGATAATCGACATACTATCGTCCTCGAGAATATCAAGAATAACAAAGTCCGTTAAGATAGTGAAATTTGCAACCACAACAGGCACATCCTCGCAAATACCGACAGGTATAGTAGTTGATCTATCATCCATTTGCAAAGATATTTCAGTAGGTGTCAACTTATTCAATTCAAGTCTACGATATAAACAGAGAGGCATAACACTAACACTGGCTCCAAGATCACATAAAGCAGTTTTAACATAGTTTCTTTTAATGGAGCATGGTATGGTTGGTACCCCTGGATCTCCAAGTTTCTTTGGTATTCCACCTTTAAAAGTATAATTAGCAAGCATGGTGTAACTTCCAGCTTCCGATATCTTTCTTTTATTTGTAATGATATCCTTCATGTACTTAGCATAAGGATATAATTTAAGCATATCAGTTAAGCGCATACGTAAGAAGATAGGTCTAATCATTTCAGCAAAGCGCTCAAAATCCTCATCATCCTTTGTCTTGGATGGTTTAGGAGGAAAGGGCATGGGTTTCTGAACCCATGGTTCTCTTTCTTTACCATGCTTCCTAGCAACAAAGTCTCTCTTATCATAACGTTGATTCTTTGATTGTGGGTTATCAAGATCAACAGCAGGTTCAACCTCTACTTCATTGTTATTGCTAGGTTGAGCATTAACATGAACATTATCACTAGGTTCATGTTCATCACCTGATTGTGTTTCAGCATCGGAAATAGAAATATCATTGGGATTGTCAGGTGTGTCTACAACAGGTTTACTAGAAGCATGCAAAGTCCTATCATTTTTCTTTTTCTTCTTTGAAGAGCTAGATGCCTCTAAATTATTTCTCTGAGAATCCTGCTCAATTCTCTTAGGGTGGCCTTCAGGATACAAAGGTTCCAGAGTCATTCTACCAGTTCTAGTAGCCACTCTAACAGCAAGGTCGTGTTTATTATTTAATTAATCGAGAAAATCACTTTGAGCTTTAAGTACTTGCTCAGCTTGAGTGGTAACCATAGAAGCATATTTGCTAATGAGTTTAAGTTCACCTTTAACTCTAGCCATATAATCACTCAAGCGTCCTATCTCGAAAGCATTATTCTTTAATTCTCTACCAACATAAGCATTAAAACTTTCTTGTCTAGCCATAAAGTCATCGAATTCATCTAAGCATGGGCTATGAAATTTAGTAGACGTGATTTCAACTTTATCATATCTTTAGAGAGAATTTACCTTTACTACCTGTGTCGGGTTATCAAGACAATGTGTTTCTTCAACAGGCGGTAAATTAAGACCATGTATTTCTTCAATATAGGAGGTATATTCTTAACATCTTCAGCTTTTATACCTTTTTCTTTCATTGATTTCTTTGCCTCTTGCATATCTTCAGGACTGAGAAATAGAACACCCCTCTTCTTCGGAGTTGGCTTAGGAATAGGCTCAGGAGTTGCCTCGGAAATTGGCTCAGGAAGAATCCACTTATTTTCATTTGTCAACATATTATTCAATAGTAATTCAGCTTGGTCGATTGTTCTTTCCCTGAAAACACAACCAGCACAACTATCCAAGTAGTCCTTGGAAGCATCGGTTAGTCCATTACAGAAGATATCAAGTATTTCATTTTTCTTAAGAGGATGATCAGGCAAGGCATTAAGTAATCGGAGAAGCCTTCCCCAAGCTTGTGGGAGACTCTCTTCTTTGATTTGCACAAAATTGTATATTTCCCGCAAGGCAGCTTGTTTCTTATGTGCAGGGAAATATTTAGCAGAGAAGTAATAAATCATATCCTGGGGACTACGCACACAACCAGGATCAAGAGAATTAAACCAAGTCTTAGCATCACCCTTTAATGAGAACAGAAATATCTTAAGGATATAATAATAGCGAGACTTCTCATCATTAGTAAACAGGGTGGCTATATCATTTAACTTGGTAAGATGTGCCAAAACAGTTTCAGATTCATAGACATAGAAAGGATCAGATTCTACCAAAGTAATTATCTCAGGATCAACAGAGAATTCATAATCCTTATCAGTAACACAGATAGGTGAAGTAGCAAAAGAGGGGTCAGGTTTCATTCTAGCATTAAGAGATTGTTGCTTCCATTTAGCTAATAACTTCTTAAGATCATATCTATCTTTGCAAGAAAAAATAGCTTTAGCAGCTTCTTCATCCATAACATAACCCTCAGGAACAACAAGCAATTCATAATCAGGGGGAGAATTTTCATCATCACTATCATCAATAATAGCATCATTAATAATTTCATTCTCTCTAACCCTAGCAAGCTGTTCATCAAGAAATTCACCTAATGGCAAAGTAGTATCACGCACAGAAGTAGTTTCATCATAAGTATCATGCATAGCAGAAGTGGCATCATCAATAACATGCGACATATCAGAGTTCATAGCAGGAGCAGGTTTAGGTGTCGCAAGCTTACTCAAAACAGAAGGAGAATCTAGTGTAGAGCTAGATGGCAGTTCCTTACCTCCCCTCATAGTTGAGGGAAAAATCTTGGTTCTTTCGTCTTCCAAGTTCCTCATAGTGATCAACATATATAAATCCCAAGTCACTCAAAGAATAAGCTATGCTCCCCGGCAACGGCGCCAGAAATTAGTCTTGATAACCCACAAGTGTAGGGGATCGCAACAGCTTTCGAGGGTAGAGTATTCAACCCAAATTTATTGATTCGACACAAGGGGAGCCAAAGAATATTCTTAAGTATTAGCAGTTGAGTTGTCAATTCAACCACACCTGGATAACTTAGTATCTGCAGCAAAGTATTTAGTAGCAAAGTAGTATGATAGTAATGGTAATAGTGGCAAAAGTAAAGATAGCAGTTTTGTAGTTGTTGTAACAGTAGCAACGGAAAAGTAAATAAGCTAAGCACAATATGTGAAAATCTCGTAGGCATTGGATAAATGATGGATAATTATGTCGGATGCGATTCCTCGTGTAATAGCTATAACATAGGGTGACACAGAACTAGCCCCAGTTCATCAATGTATTGTAGGCATGTATTCCGAATATAGTCATACGTGCTTATGGAAAAGAACTTGCATGACATCTTTTGTCCTATCCCCCTGTGGCAGCGGGGTCCTAGTGGAAACTAAGGGATATTAAGACCTCCTTTTAATAGAGTACCGGACCAAAGCATTAACACATAGTGAATACATGAACTCCTCAAACTACGGTCATCACCGAGAAGTAGCCCGATTATTGTCACTTCGGGGCTGTCGGATCATAACACATAATAGGTGACTATAGACTTGCAAGATAGGATCAAGAACTCACATATATTCATGAAAACATAATAGGTTCAGGTATGAAATCATGGCACTCGGGCCCTAGTGACAAGAATTAAGCATTGCAAAGTCATAACAACGTCAATCTTAGAACATGGTGGATCTTAGGGATCAAACCCTACAAAAACTAACTTGATTACATGGTAAATCTCATCCAACCCATCACCGTCCAGCAAGTCTACGATGGAATTACTCACGCACGGCGGTGAGCATCATGAAATTGGTGATGGAGGATGGTTGATGATGACGACGGCGACGAATCCCCCTCTCTGGAGCCCCGAACGGACTCCAGATCAGCCCTCCCGAGAGAGATTAGGGCTTGACGGCGGCTCCATATCGTAAAACGCGATGAAACTTTCTCTTGATTTTTTTCTCCACGAAACGGAATATATGGAGTTGGAGTTGAGGTCGGCGGAGCATCAGGGGGCAAACGAGACAGGGGGGCGCCCCCCACCCTCGTGGATAGGGTATGGGCTCCCTTGCCTTGATTTTTTCGCTAGTATTTTTTATATTTTCCAAAAGTTATCTCTGTGGATTTTCAGGTCGTTCCGAGAACTTCTGTTTTCTGCACAATAAACAACACCATGGCAGTTCTTCTGAAAACAGCGTCAGTCCGGGTTAGTTTCATTCAAATCATGCAAGTTAGAGTCCAAAACATGGGCAAAAGTGTTTGGAAAAGTAGATACGTTGGAGATGTATCAAGGCCTGTGTCATCGGACCCTCGGACTCGTCTTCGGCCATAGGCTCCGAATCATGTGCATCCGTGCCTATCGAATCTGATTGGGCACCGATCATGGAGTTTACCTCCGTGGATATCTTTCAGCACTCGCCCTTGGGCGACATGCTAAATTCATTAAAGTCTCTCTCCCTGTCAGAAGACTCGTGACCGAACTATATCCGTCTTGAATGGGAAGCGGGCAACGAAGAAATTCGTTCCCCACCCACCACCCACTTAATAGCCACTGTCGATGAATTAACCGACATGCTAGACTTCGACTCCGAAGATATCAATGGTATGGACGACGATTCAGGAGAAGGACAGGAACCACCGCCCATAGGGTGCTGGACAGCCACCTCATCATATGATATATATGGTGGACAAGCCCAAAGAAGGCGATGGCGATGAGGCAACGGAGGATAATCCCCTTGAGAAGCAATCTAAGCACTGGTGTCATAGGCGCTGCTCTAAGCCCCGCCATGGCAAAAATAGCGATACCGGCCCAAGAGACGATAGCAACCCGGATGGTGCCGAAGACGAAAACAATCCCGCCCAGCCAAGCATCGAGCAAGCCGGACGGGAGGATGGGCAAGTTAGCCCTGAGAAATAGGAAATGGATGGAGACTCGGAGGATGGCAATTACATGCCCCTCTCCGAAGATGAGGTGAGCCTCGGCGACGAAGAATTCATCGTGCCTGAGGATCCCGACGAGCAGGAGCGCTTCAAGCGCCGGCTTATAGCCACTGCAAAAAGCGTGAAGAAAAAGCAACAGCTGCTTCAAGCTGATCAAGATCTGCTAATTGATAGATGGACTAAGGTCCTGGCAGCTGAGGAATACGGACTCGAGCGCCCAACCAAAAGTTACCCAAGGTGCAGGTTGCTACCTCAACTCGAGGAGGAGGCATTAAAGCCTACACTACCGGCGCAGGATGCGGCTGACCGGCCATGTCGCGGCCGAGACAAAGCCGCATATCAGCCCGAACACCAGCCCGCACCCCGTCGCCAATAAAACAAAAACACTAAGGCCCGGGGCTACACGCAGGACCTGCGAGACGTATTGGAAAACAAAGCAGGACAGTCAAGATCGATCTACAGATCACGGGGGCGTGCCGCAACTCGATACGATGACCGTCACGCCGGATATACTAAAAACAAATCCGGTCGGGCCGAATACAATAGATCAGACTCATTTGAACTACATCGTGATGTAGCCTGGCATAGAGGCGCCGCACACCCCCTATGCTTCACTGACGAAGTAATGGATCATGAATTCCCAGAAGGGTTTAAACCCATGAATATTGAATCATACGATGGTACAACAGACCCTGCAGTATGGATTGAAAATTTCCTTCTCCACGTTCACATGGCCCACGGCGATGATCTACACGCCATCAAGTACCTCCCACTAAAACTCAGGGGACCGGCTCGGCATTGGCTAAATAGCCTGCCGGCAAACTCCATTGGCAGTTGGGACAACCTGGAAGACGCACCTTGACAACTTTCAGGGCACTTATGTGGGACCGCCGAATGCTGATGACTTAAGTCACATAACCCAACAGCCCGGAGAGTCAGCCAGGAAATTCTGGACTCGGTTCCTAACTAAAAATAACCAAATTATCGACTGTTCGGACGCATAAGCCCTAGCGGCCTTTAAGCACATAACATCCGCGATGAGTGGCTTGCCCGGCACCTCGGCCAAGAGAAGCCGAAGTCCATGGCAGCCCTCACGACACTCATGACCCGCTTTTGTGCGGGCGAGGATAGCTGGCTGACTCGCAGCAACAACACATCAAGAAATCCTGGCACTTCAGATGCCAGAGACAACAACGGCAAGCCCCGACGGAACAGACACAAGCGTCGCAACAATGGCGACAACACCGAAGACACAGTAGTCAATGCCGGATTCAGCGGCTCTAAGTCCGGTCAATGGAAAAATCCATTCAAAAGAAACAATCCGAGCCCGTCCAGTCTGGACCGCATACTCGATCGCTCGTGTCAAATTCACGGCACCCCTGATAAACCAGCCAACCACACCAATAGAGAATGTTGGGTGTTTAAACAGGTCGGCAAGTTGAATGCCGAACACAAGGAAAAGGGGCCGCATAGTGATGACGATGAGGGTCCCCGGCTGCCGAACACAGGAGGACAGAAGAAATTTCCTCCCCAAGTGAAAACGGTAAACATGATATATGCCACCCATATTCCCAAGCGAGAGCTGAAGCACGCACTAAGGGATGTCTACAGGATGGAATCAGTCGCCCCAAAGTTCAATCCATGGTCTTCTTGTCTGATCACTTTCGATTGCAGGGACCAACCTACCAGTATCCGTCATGGCGGTTCGGTCGCATTGGTCCTCGACCCCATCATTGACGGATTCCATCTCACATGAGTCCTTATGGACGGTGGCAGCAGCCTGAACCTGCTCTATCAGGATACAGTGCGCAAAATGGGCATCGATCCCTCAAGGATCAAACCCACCAAAACCACCTTTAAAGTTGTCATACCAGGTGTAGAGGCCTGTTGCACGGGCTCAATCACACTGGAAGTAGTCTTCGGATCTCCAGACAACTTCCGAAGCGAGGAGTTAATCTTCAATATCGTCCCCTTCCACAGTGGCTATCATGCACTGCTCGGACGAACCGCATTTGCTAGATTCAATGCGGTACTGCATTATGCCTACCTCAAGCTCAAGATGCTAGGACCTCGCGGGGTTATAACAGTCAATGGAAACATAGAGCGCTCCCTCCGCACAGAGGAGCACACTGCAGCCCTCGCAGTAGAAGTACAGAGTAGCCTTCTTAGGCAGATCTCCAACTCGGCAACAAAGCCCCCGGACACCGCCAAGCGAGTCCGAAGTACTCTGCAACAGGATCGTCCGGCACATCCAGAGCTCACCTAGCAATTCAGCCTCCGTCCTAGTCCCAGTCAAGCGGTGAAGTTTGTGCCGCGTGTACATAATTATGCACTTAAAATACCATGGGCATACGCGGAGGAATGGCCACAACGCGGTACAAAATATGGCTCAACCGTCACAAGACCCGTACACCTTCACCCTTTTCTTTCTTTCAGGTCCTTCTCTTTTCGAGGCTCTTCCGATAATCTGAGTATCAGACCCATTACGGGACGGAAAAACCAAGGAGGCAAGAAGATTTGACGTTCAAGGGAATCCCCAGGTGGTCTCTGATAACGATCGCTATACCTGTTTTACATACCCACACGCAGCTCGCTCTTGGTTAGGGCATGTCAGATAGTCATATTTTGCTTATCGCACTACTTTATACATACGCCTTGACTTATTATTATAATAATCGAAAATAATGTACAACGCCAACTTATTATTACATTTCTCTATCTTTTCCTTGACTGTTTATTTATTACAAATAGCTCCCGTACATTTTCGTACGATCAGCTCACCAAGGGCTTCAGAGTACCCCATAACACGACAAGAAAAGTCCGAACACTTTCGACAGTGCGGCACCCGGAACTTATAGCATTATATGCATCAGCTCCGAATCATGTCTTGGGTCAATAGTTGGGTTTGCCCGGCTCCCATGTTATGGTGCCTTACGTTCCTCTATATCGGCTAAGGTAGCACAGGGAGAACTACTATGATTGTGTCCCGGTTCTTCTGGACGAGCACCTCAGTAGAGAAAGCCGAAAACTAACTATCATGATGCGGCGAGAGCTGGTCGCTGTTCGAGAGATCTCAAATCCTTAAAGATTTTTTCCGCTTTGGGCGAGGAATCGGCCTTGTCCGATTTAGGCATGTATAGCACCCCAAGTTCGGCTTTCTGAATACCAGGGGCTACGCCAAAATTTAAAATTATAGACTTCTATGGCTAAGTGAGAGTGATAAAGTTGTATAGTCCGGTTGCCTTGTTCATTGCGCTAAACACCTCCTTAAAGGACCGAAAATTTGGATAAAGAGTGCTTAGATTTATCCCGAACACCCCAGTACTAGTTACATGGGGGCAGAAGCCGACGACTGGCCAACTCTCAGATTTTATAAACGACCGCACAGAAGGTAATATTTTAAATCAACAAGCATTATATAGTGCACATGAACTCATTTTCATATTACAGGATCATATGAGTACATTCATTCAAATATTACATCCTTAGCACATTCCTCCTCCACAAGGCGGGCGCCCTTCATGACACCGTCATAATACTTTTCGGGGTGGCGGTGCTCCTTGCCCTTTGGCGGCCCCTCCATCACCAGCTTCTCGGCATCCATCTTCGCCCAGTGCACTTTCACGCGGGCGAAGGCCCGGCGCGCACCTTCAATGCAGACTGACTGCTTTATGACTTCAAGCCGCGGGCAGGCATTTACAAGCCGCTTCACGAGGCCGAAGTAGCTGCTGGGCAAGGGCTCGGCAGGCCACATCCGGACTATAAGGTCTTTCATGGCCAGTTCGGCCTCCTTGTGCAATTCGAGCAGTTGCTTCAGCTGGTCACTCAAGGGCATCGGATCTTCGGTCCTAGTATATTGAGACCAGAACAACTCCTCCGTTGAGCTCCCTTCTTCGGCCCGGTAGAACTCCACGGCATCCGATATGCTGCGCGGCTGATCTGCGAACACTCCTGGAGAGCTCCGAATTCGGGTAAGTAAAGGGAAAGTCTCCTTCACATGCTTGCTTTGCATAATGAATGCCTTACCCGACACTATCTTCTTGGCCGCCTGAATCTCCTGGAGGGCATTTTGAGCTACCGCCTTGGCATCTTGTGCGCTCTGGAGGGCCTTTGTTGGGGATATTACCACCAGGCGTAAACCGGCCTACTTGGGCCGGGTTAACTTTATTAGTGATATAAACAGATGAAGGCCCAAGGCCTGTAGTCGGTTAGAGCATGTAGCTGTAAACCGGCCTGTGTATGACTTGTATTGTAAGTTAGGAATAGAGAGATACCAACCGGAATACGAGTATGAGCCGGTTAGGGACTCTATGGACCGAGGGCGTCACCCGTGTATATAAGGGGACGACCCGGCGGCGGTTCAGGGAAGACAACAACAACTCGAGCCTAGGCGAAGCTTGTTTGCTCCCTAGCCATCGAGACCACATCAATTCCAT
Source organism: Triticum timopheevii (assembly GCA_963921465.1). Taxonomy (NCBI): domain Eukaryota; kingdom Viridiplantae; phylum Streptophyta; class Magnoliopsida; order Poales; family Poaceae; genus Triticum; species Triticum timopheevii. The sequence goes on from OY997274.1 coordinate 525,729,755, forward strand.
CACAACTAGACGTAGGCTTTACCTTCATCGAAGGGGCTGAACTAGTATAAACCCTCGTGTCTTTGTGTCCGCTTTAACCCCTTCAAGTAAACCCGTAGCGATGGCTCCGCGACTAAGTCCTTTCTCTAGGACATCTGCCGTGACAAATCCACGACAGTTGGCGCCCACCGTGGGGCTATCGCACGATGGTTTGACGATCTTGGAGGGCAAGCTCAAGGGACTCGAAGGCTATGTTGTGGGCCGGATGACGAAGAGTCGTCGCGGCAGGATCTACATCGACGATGCAGGATGGGGTCCCGAGGCCGATTCAATCGAGTACGGGTACCGGGTCCCCTTCGGCGGCATGCACGTTTTCATTGGCAAGATCGGGGAGCCTGGGCCTGAGCCGGACATCTGCACCGACCTCGTCGAGACGGCTCAGCGTGCGAGACCTACCCAGGTTAAACCGGCCGTGAAGCGTGCCTTCGTTGGAGTCATCCGCGGAGGAGAGCGTGAGGACGAATCGGAACACGGTGGTGAGACCATCGTTTATTCCGGCGATGAGTCCTCGACCGGAGACACCGAATCGCTATACCAGTTGCAAGACGATCAGGTTAGGGGCTGTTCCGATGGCGACAGTATTCCGGACCCCCCAGGCCAGGTCAACCGGGTTGGAATATTCATGGCCGGCACCCAGGCGGCAAATCTTTTTTCGACCACCGCAGCAATGCTCTCCGGGTCAGCAGCGGCAGCGGCAGCAGGGGTTGGAGGCCTTATGCGCCCGCCGGTTCAAGTCCTATCCGACCTGTTTGACGCACTGGCCGCGCTTGTGGCGGAAGCCAATCCGGTGGATCAGGAGGCTCATGACGCAGAGATTGCAAAGGTGAAAGAACAGATCATGCAGGCCAAAGCGGATCTGGCGGCAGAGAGGGACAGGATGGCTGCAGAGCGGGCCGCTTTGGACGCCCAGGCCTACAAGCTTATTCTCAACCAGAATGCATCGCAGGAGGTTTTGAAGCGGAAGCACAGATCACACCTGCCATTAGGGTTTGACCCCCCGAAATCTCTTTCACACTCCAGGAGCAGGGCCCAGTAATCCGCCGCAGTACCTGGAGGCAAACCGGATTGAAGCACTAGGGCCAGGAGCGACGGTCCAGCCCCGCCTGACGGAACCCCCTCAACAGAACATCGTGGCCCCTCTGCCGGTCCAGACACCCCCGGGCCATTATTCGAATCCCATGGACAACCTTGTTGCGGCCGCTGCACGGTTGGAGGCCATCCCGGTCGAAGGAGACTCCCCGCAAGCGATAGAGATGCGCCGGGTTAAGGAGCTTCTCCGGACTGCGCTGATTCAGCAGGAGGCATACTCATACAGCCGTGATCGGATTCATTCTACGCCCCATCCAAGCCGGAGCTATAGCAGGCGCATGGATGAACCGGCCATATCAAGCAATGCGCGAGGCCGTGAAGCGGCCCGTGGCAATAACCCGGCAGGTGGAATCGGCGATGCTCAGGAGGTGGTGGACCGGGCCCGGGCACGAAGGGAGGCCGAGTTAGCAGCACAGGATAATGCAGGTCAGATTACACCGGTTCGCTCTACCACCTTCGCCGGACCAGGAGTTACATCCGCTTTGGGAGTGCCTTGTTTAATCCCCGCTTTACGCAATGTGCGCCTGCCCAAAGATTTCAAGGGTCCGCGCAAGGTGCCGAATTACACCGCTGATTTATCCCCTGAAGCGTGGGTAGAGAGTTATGAGATGGCCATGGAGATGCTGGATGTGGATGAGGCCGCGTGTGCGAAATACTTCACCATGATTCTTGAGGGCATGGCTCGTACTTGGTTGAAGAGCCTGCCACCCAATTCTATCAGTTCATGGACCCAGTTGCAGGCCCGGTTTATACAAAATTTTAAGGATACATGTAAGCAGCCTAAGTCCATAGTAGACCTGGCGGCTTGTGTTCAGGAGGAAGGAGAATCAACGACCCGTTGGGTGCGCCGCGTTTCAGAAATTTTGCACTCGTCGGACAGGATTAACGCTGACTCCACGATCTTAACTCTGGAAGGCAACTGCCAGTTTGAACCTTTAAAATTGAAATTGGGATGCATGAAGCAGTTCTGTAATGACATGGGAACCCTCATGGCTGCTTTAGTGAAGTATGCTGATTCGGACAGTACCAAGGATCCCGAACCTGATGAAGATGAAGCAGGGAAAGGAAGAAAGAATAGCAACTCTAAACCGCAGCAATATAAACCGGCGGGTCATGGAAACGGAGGCAAATGCAAGGGGGATGGTAGCATGGACTTTGTGGCCAACACTAATGCACAGGACAGGGGGTAGCGGCGCAGAGGTAAAGTGGCAAATCGTAATGGGGGTCCCAATCCTAACGCAAGCCGTTTGAATTACTTGTTGAATCAGCCTTGCCCAAAGCACGGGACGAAGGAGTCGCCGGCTAACCACCTTTGGAAGGATTGTTATATTATGCAGGAGTTTAAAAACTCTAATGCCTTCCAGTATGACCATGGGTCAGGTGGCAGTTCAGGATCCGGTTTACACGGTCCGGATCACGATGGAGCTTCCGGTTCAGGTTTCAATCAGGGCGGTCACAATAGCCAGAATAATCAAAACGGCCAGCAGCGGCAACAGCAGTCGGGTTATCAGAGCCAGCCAAAGTAGTTGAGCAATGGGCAATACCATGTCTTCACAACTAGCTTGGATAAGCGCGAACGAAAACTCCACAAGCGAGCGGTGAATTCTGTTGAACCGGCCTTACCACGCTACTTACGCTGGTCAGAACAGCCCATCGTGTGGAGCCGAGAAGATCACCCGCCCCGGGTTGATAATCCGGGCCAGCTAGCATTAGTGGTGGACCCTCAGGTGGGGGGTTATAAGTTCACCAAGGTGCTCATGGATGGAGGAAGCAGTATTAACATATTATACTATGAGACATTCCGGCGCATGGGTCTAACAGACAAGGATCTTAGACCGTCAAATACGGTGTTCCATGGTGTTGTGCCAGGCAAATCTGCATATCCCATTGGTAAGATAGCCCTGGATGTGGCTTTTGGGGACGAGCACGATTCTCGGACGGAAAAATTAACCTTTGAGGTGGTGAAGATCCGGAGCCCGTATCACGCCTTGTTTGGACGGCCCGCTTATGCCAAATTCATGGCGCGGCCTTGTTACATCTACTTACAGCTCAAGATGTCGGGTTACAAGGGGACGATAACGGTTCATGGGAGCCGTAGGGTCGCTTTGGAATGTGAGGAAGGTGATGCAGCGTATGCGGAGTCAGTCTGTGCCACGGAAGAGTTGAAGTATTATAAGGAAAATGTTGATCCAGCGGATATGACCTCGTTGAAGAAGCCAACTACAGAGCATGATTCAGATCTGAAGTTCAAATCGGCAGCTGAGACCAAGCTTGTTGACTTCGTGCCCGGCGATTCGTCCAGGCAGTTCATTATCAGTGCCAACCTGGATCCCAAATAGGAAAGCGCGCTCATCGAGTTCATCCGTGAGAATCGGGACATTTTTGCATGGAAACCGTCTGACATGCCAGGTGTACCGAGGGAACTCGCTGAGCACACTCTTAATGTGGATCCTAAATACAAACCGGTGAAACAGTTCCTCCGCCGGTTTAATGAAGAAAGACACAAAGCCATTGGAGAGGAAGTGGCCAGGCTTTTAACAGCTGGTTTTATTGTTGAGGTGTTTCATCCAGAGTGGCTTGCTAATCCGGTGCTGGTTCTTAAGAAAAACGGCACTTGGCGTATGTGTGTGGATTACACAGATCTTAACAAGGACTGTCCAGCAGATCCTTTTGCCCTCCCCTGCATTGACCAGATCATTGATGCCACCGCAGGTTGTGAGCGTTTGAGTTTTTTGGATGCATACTCCGGATATCATCAGATCAAGATGGCAGTTAAGGACCAGGAGAAAACAGAGTTTATTACTCCCTTTGGAGCCTTCTGCTATGTATCTATGCCCTTCGGGCTCAAGAGTGCCCAAGCCACCTATCAACGGTGCATGCAGAATTGCCTGTATAAACAGATCGGCCGCAATGTGCATGCCTACGTGGATGATATTGTAGTAAAGTCAAGGCAGAAGGAGACGCTGGTGGATGATTTGAAGGAGACCTTTGACAACTTGCGAGTTTACAAGATGATGCTTAATCTGGCCAAGTGTGTTTTTGGTGTTCCGGCAGGCAAGTTACTGGGTTTCCTGGTGTCTAACAGAGGAATTGAGGCTAACCCGGAAAAAATTACGGCTATTACATCCCTAGCTAAACCGAAATGTATCAACGATGTTCAGCGTTTGGCGGGCCGAATCGCTGCGCTGAGCCGGTTTATCAGCCGCCTCGGAGAGAAGGCCATCCCTTTATATCAAATGCTGAGGAAGGCAGACAATTTTGTCTAGAGTCCGGCTGCTGACAAAGCATTTGAGGACTTGAAGCGGCAGTTAGCCAATCCGCCGGTTCTTGCGGCTCCGGTTGACAAGGAGCCACTGTTATTATACGTAGCAGCTAATGCTCGGGCAGTTAGTGTGGCCATTGTGGTGGAACGCAAAGAGGCAGGCAAGGAGTATCCGGTTCAGCGGCCGGTTTATTATATCAGCGAGGTGCTTATTGAATCCAAGCAACGGTATCCGCATTGGCAGAAGCTGGTTTATGGTGTCTTCATGGCCAGCCGGAAATTGAAGCAATATTTTCAAGGGCACCCCATTACAGTGGTCAGTTCAGCTCCTTTAGGTGATATCATACAAAACCGGGAGGCCACTGGCCGGGTTGCCAAGTGGGCTATAGAGCTTGGGCCACACGGACTGAAGTATGTGCCTCGAACGGCGGTGAAGTCTCAAGCACTTGTTGATTTCATCAACGATTGGATGGAATTACAAGCGCCAGAGGAAAAGCCGGATCACACATATTGGACTATTCATTTTGATGGATCCAGGCAATTGGAAGGCTCGGGGGCTGGAGTCGTATTAACTTCCCCACGAGGTGATAAGTTCTGTTATGTTCTCCGTTTAATGTTCCCTTGTACTAATAATGCAGCTGAGTACGAAGCATTGCTCCATGGTCTCCGGATGGCTAAAGAGATGAACTTAAGCCGGGTTAAGTGTTTCGGTGACTCGGACCTTGTGGCTCAACAGGTGTCTGGCACTTGGGATTCTAAGGACCCACTAATGGCTGCATATCGTCGGGAAGTGGATAATATTGCAGGTTGCTTCAAGGGTTATCAAGTGGATCATGTGGACCGTCGAAAGAATGAAGCGGCGGACGCTTTAAGCCGGTTGGGTTCTCAGCGCAAACCAGTCCCGCCCAATGTCTTTTTGGACGTGTTGTACAATCCGTCAGTCCAGCTCCCAGGTGAAGCAGATTTGGCTATTCCTGACCCGGAAGCTCAATTGGTGGCAGCATTACATGCTATTCCGGATTGGACGATTCCTTATATTGCATACATGACCCGGAGGGAGTTGCCAGAGGATGAAATTCTAGCAAGGCAGATAGTCCGGCGATCCAAGTCCATGACGATTCTCAATGGTGAATTGCATCGTTGCAGTGTATCAGGGGCGTTTCAACGTTGTGTTTCTCCTGAGGAAGGCTGTGAAATCTTAAGAGAAATCCATGAGGGGGATTGTGGACACCATGCCGGTTCAAAGTCCCTGGTGGCAAAGGCATTTCGTCATGGGTTTTACTGGTTGACAGCACATGCTGATGCAGAGGACTTGGTTAAGCGGTGCGATGGATGTCAAAAAATTTCAAGGCGTGCACATGTGTCGGCTCAAGAATTAAGGATGATTCCAATAACATGGCCATTTGCAACTTGGGGGCTGGATATGGTCGGACCTTTTAAAAGATCCAAGGATAAGAAAACTCACCTTTTGGTAGCAGTTGATAAATTTACCAAGTGGGTTGAAGCGGAGCCTGTCAGCAAGTGCGATGCAGCAACAGCGGTGCAGTTCATCAAAAAGGTGATTTTCTGGTTTGGCTTTCCGCACAGTATCATTACTGACAATGGTACCAATTTATCCAAGGGGGCTATGAAGGAGTTCTGTGAACGTGAGCACATCCGACTTGACGTATCATCAGTAGCGCACCCCCAGTCCAATGGACAGGCAGAATGAGCTAATCAAGAGATCCTGCGAGGCATCAAACCCCGGCTTATGGTCCCATTGCAAAGAACACCAGGATGTTGGGTTGAAGAGCTACCATCTGTGCTTTGGAGTATCAATACTACGCCAAACCGGTCCACAGGATACACGCCATTTTTTATGGTCTATGGAGCAGAGGCAGTTCTCCCTAGTGATATCCGGCACGATTCCCCTCGTGTGGCAGCTTATGTTGAAGCGGGCAATGAGACGGCACGGCAAGACGCTTTGGACCTATTGGACGAAGCGCGAGATCTAGCGGCTGCCCGTTCGGCGATTTACCAGCAAGATCTTCGTCGTTATCATAGTCGTCGGGTTAGAACCAGAACTTTTCAAGAAGGAGATTTGGTGCTTCGACTAGTCCAGGACCAGACAGATATGCACAAGTTATCCCCACCTTGGGAAGGACCTTTTGTGGTCAGCAAGAATCTGCACAACGGGTCGTACTATCTGATTGATATTCGAGAGCGTCAAGACTCACGTACATCAGAGGAGGAGACCAACAGGCCGTGGAACATAGCTCATCTTCGGCCTTACTATACTTGAGCCATCGGCTCTAATTATGTACATATCATGACAATGTATATATTATCTTTGATATATTAAACCGGAACCTCAGCTAAAGCAGGGTCTCTATCTGTTTCATCATGCGAGGTTACACGGAGTGGTTCTGTTAAAAGCGGCCTCCGGTTTACCCCTTGACATATGTTATTTATATATCACTGGGGGCCTTGGTCGTGTCCGAACCAACGAACACCTTTTGATAGGCGACAGCCACCAGATCATTTGGGGACATGGTCAAGTCTGAACCAGTCACGCCTCTTGGTCGGCCTAAAGGCCACAAAATCACTTGGGGGCATGGTCGAACCCGAACCATTGTCATGCCTCTTGATCTGGCATACATGCCACGAGTCATTTGGGGACCTGGCTGACTTGAATCATTGTCACTCCTACTGGGGGCCTTGATCCTGTCCGACCATGGTAATACCATCTGAACAGCTCAGTATAGCATATATTTGCAAATGGTTTTTATCATTGCCTTTGTTTCCATGTTATTTTCATGGTTTGTTTGTTCTTGTTTTTGTTGGATTTCCTTTATGTCAACAAGCATATTTTTCCGGTTCAACTGATGGTTTTTGATCCCCCTTTAATCCGGAGGGGACTGGCCGGTTTACCTTTTCCCTGTTAACATCAAAGAATAACTAGGGGGCTCGTATTGATTCAATACGGGGTATACGGGAGCTATCTTCTCCCTTTTTGACGGTAATGGTTTATAAACCCACCGCTTCAGGCTTGGCTAAAGCCAGCTTTATGCCCAAACATGGCAGGTATTTATGTATCAGCTATTGGTTATATTTCTGATACACATATCAAGATCATAATCCGGCTGACGGTATAACCGCCACCAAAGTTCAATTTTTTCTGATTGCAGGAAATATGAATTAAAAAGTTTTTCAAGCAAAAGTTTCAGTACTTATGCGCGAAGGCATATTCCAGGCAGAAGTTTTAATTATCCTATTACAAGGCAGCATGGTGCCCAAACAAGATCATTGTTTTTGTGGAAAGATGTTACAAATAACTCTCCAAACCGGCTTCCGGTTCAAGCCTGCTCCTCATCCTCCGCCGCTTCAGCTTCCTCGTCTCTACCCATTGGCTGGAAATCAACAGTGGCCTAGTCGATTCCCATTAAAGCTTGGAAAACAGCCTCTTCATGGATCAGGGAAGACGGTTCAATATCAGGGGCGTAAGTGTGCTTACGGATTGGAGGGATCAGATTCTCCGCTTCAGCAGTTGGAGCAGGCACTCGCTTGTTTTGCTCATTATATTGCGCTTAATAATGCGTCAAATCTGCCTCTTCAGCTAGCTGGCAAGCTAGAGGGCGCACTGCACGGTTTATGGCCCTTAAATCTTCCTCGTTGAATTCCGAGCCATCCTCTTTCAGGCTGGGATAGCCTTGGGCTGCTTCCACAGGATCAAAATCGGGCACCCATGCCTTTGCCCGGATTAAGGCATTGATGGCTCCGGTTCGGGCAGCGGATTTTTTCAGCTCCTCAATCCGGGCTGGAAGCATTGACAACCGGCTAAGAGTATCCTGGATTAAGGAGGGCGCCGGGTTGTTATGAGCCGCTGCGGTGATAATCCGTTGGGCTCCGGTATATAGTTGTTCCACCAAGGTGTAGGCAGCCTTCAGTTTCATCCGTACATCATTTCCTAAGTGCCCAATACGTGTGCCTACAACAAGATTGAAAGGATCTCAAACCGGGTTTACACTACAGCAGGTTCAAATTATGACAGAGGTTAAAAGGAGCTTACCAAAGATTTGCAGCAGTCATGGAATGTACTTGCCGCTGTACGGCAGTCAATTCATCCACCACCGGTTTAAGGGCAGCTTCGGCGTTTTCTGCTCGTTTGACTAAAGCGGCCTTCTTAGTGGCCCAATCAGCCCGCTCTTTCTTGAAGCTTTCTTTCAGCTGTTCAGCTGTGCTTAAGGCGCTGGTTAATTCTTGCTTTGACTTATCTGTTTCAGCTTGCTGGGTCTTCAAGGCCTCCTACAAATCGGCAATCCGGTCCTCCTTGATTTTCACCTCAGCCTGCATACAGACAGCGTTTTAAGCTTTGCACAGGCGATCCAATAAATTGAAGTATCAATCACATAACAAAGTTATATGTCTGATACTTGGGGGCTAATGCACCTTCAATTTTTATATATTGCTAGATTACAAAGTCCCAAGCTCAATACAAGCATTCAACTTGGCACTTGGGGGCTAATGGCTATTTGATCAAGTTATGTTCTAAGGACAGTTTTTTATTTGAAGCCCCGGGTTGCTTATGCTAAGTTAGACCGGCCCTTGAGGGTTATGCCGACGGATTTCAAAAATGTTCAGGATCAAGTCCCGGCTTGACCAAGGTCACAAACCGGCCCTTGGGGGCTACAAGGATGAATGCAATGGCAGCAAGGAAAGAAGGAATTTACCTCAAATTTATCCCTCATCATTTTGACCAGGCCAGCTTCACAATCACGGCTAGTGTAAAGCCGGTTTAGATAGCCAGAGTGAAGATCTTGAGCACTCAGAGCGGCGTATGTTTCTAATTCAACATCCCATTTCCCTTTGTTCAAAGTGGAAAAATCCTCTTTGATGACATGCCTGGTAAGGGTGGCAGGATTCCCGGGTTCAGAGCGGCCCACGCCAGTAATCACGACATCATCATCTTTTGACTCGCCGGTTTGTGTTGGCGCTGCCGGTTTATCAGCTGGAGTATGAGATTTCTCAATCTGGACAGAGTTGGCAGGCGGATCAGCAGAGGCTGAAGCATTAATAAGCCATTCTTCAGGGATAACATCGTCTTGCAGAGGAGGATCATTGGGGGTGTCTTCACAAGTAAACACTTAATGATCCGGCGCTTGGTCATGTTCTGGGGCCACATCTTCTTCAGCCTATTTATCCAGGCGGGCCTTTTTGCTTGGCTTCGGCTTAGCCCTGAGGAGAAAACAAAAGTCAAGGAAGAGCATAAACCGTTACGCAGCATACTGGAGGCATATATTTAGTTTAAACTTACCCAGCAACTGTTTTCAAGGGTGGTAGCTGAGTGGCCGATGATTCACCAGACGATGAATGAGAAGTGACCTGATAATCGGAGTCGGATGGATTAAGAGGTTGACGGAAGAAACCCGCTTTAGGATCAATAAAAAGGTCGGAGACCTCGGAGCGGCGTTTTCGAACCGGGCTGTTGGGTAAACCGGCAGAAGTAACTACCTGGCCGCTGTGCCGGGTTGTGCGGCGAGCTTCGTGTTGCTGGGTCTTCATAAGAAATTGGGGATCCAAATAAGCAAGCGGATGAGAAAATTTAACTTTCCGGTTTGCCCGGCGGAATTTTGGCAAAGGCAAGATTTCTGAATCGGAAGAGAGAATAATTACCTCAACGAATCCCGCATTGCTGGCTTCAGCGTCATCCTGACAAGCATCATCATCAATAAGGCGCATAAAAAGCAAGCCAAGTGAATCAAGTTCTACCTCAAGATCCGGATTACCCACATCATCATCAAGGGCTGGGTCAGATGAAGCGGTGGTTTTTCTCTTGCGAGCTGGTTTCTTGACAACCTTGGTCTTTGGCCGGGTTGGCCGCCCTGTTTTCTCTGTTTTATCTTGGGAAAGCTTTTTGCTCCAAAACGGATTATCACTCTGGATCAACAATAATTAAAGGTTAGACAAAATAAAACAGTAACAGGTTCAATAATAGAGCAGATAAAATCTTACTGCTGGCGGCTCATTGGTGGTGCAGTAAGGAAGTAGACCGGTTTGTGCACAGAGATGCTCCGGTTCATTCAACATCTTTTTCACAGATTCTGTGACTTTGTCGTCGGAGACCTGGATTTTGATATGTCGGAGTGGGTCATCGACACTGCCCGTATATTCACTCATTAAACCGGGGCGCCGGCTCAGAGGCAGAATGCTCCATGATATCCAGCAGCGTGCATGGTCTATTCCTGTTAAACCGTTGGCCATGAAGGCCCGGAGCTTGGACAGTTGGGGAGCATATTTGATTCTCTCCTTGGTGCTTAGCCTTTGTGGAAAGGGGTGAGTATTGCTGAGCCGTTCCGGACGGAAGCCAGGCAAGGGATTTTCATTGTCTGGAGATGTATCCTTACAATAAAACCAAGTGGCATTCCACTCTTTAGGGTGAGTATGAAGTTTGACATGGGGATAGGTGATTTCTTTCCTCTTCTGGATGGCCATGCCGCCCAGTTCGGTGTTAGGACCATCGGTGAATTCAGTACGGCGGTTCAGATGAAAGAGATCTCTAAACAGTTCGACTGAAGGCTCCTCTTGAAGGTATGCTTCGGAAAGTACTTGAAAGTGACATAGATTGGTGACTGAGTTGGGGCCAATATCCTGTGGACGGAGCTGGAAATTGGCTAACACATCCCGATAAAATTTAGAGCCGGGCGGTTTGAAGCCCCGGGCCATGTGATCTGCGAAGACCACAACCTCTCCTTCCTGGGGCGTGGGAGGACACTCATCTCCGGGAACCCTCCAGTGGATCGTATCTTTATCATCTAAAGCGCCGATCAGCACTAGATCGTCCAGCTGTGACTCAGTGACACGGGAGGGAACCCAGTTGCACTCGTACACTTGTTTGGCCATGACGAGATCTACAAGAAACAGGTGATCCGGTTCAAGGACATGCCGGATAAAAAGGTGTTGTTTTAATTACGGTAAACCGGAGGCAGTACCCATAAACCGGTCTTCTACAATGCGGCATCAGATGGATTCTGGCGGTTCAACCAGGGGACTAATGATATATATATATATATACCGGTTTAGCAATTTTTTCTCTATAGTGGAGTTAAACCGCCTGGCCTAAGCATCAGAAGCAATTGAAGCTATGGATAACTAGTTATGCAGAAACAAGTTTCACAGAATCGTGTTACAGCCGCGGATCTACAGAAAGTTCACAAAAACAGGAAATATCTCGAAGACTAAGGCGGAGACAGAAGCGAACCATTGAGCGGATATGTGCGGGAGATCTATGAATTTAGATGAGAAATAGCAAGCGGATGCTAAAGGGATCGCTACTAAGCACAGCAAGACTTCGCAGATGCAGTCAAGGTCAGAGAACAGTCATGAACGCGCGATGAACATGGCAAGAACATGGAACCCTAAGAACAGATCTAGGGTAAGAAGGAAAGAGAACTTACCGGGAAGGAGAAGATGTGGAAAGACGCCGCAACACTCTGGTACGTTCAGGTTGATGCAGCGGCCCGAGACGAGGCAGAGGTCGACGGTGGTGGTGGAGCTCCAAAGCCGGCGACGTGAGGAAGAAGAAGAAGAAGGGACGAAGAGGAAAAGAAAAGAAATGACCCTTCGGCCTTATTTATAGGGCAACTGGGCTAGGTCAAGCGCGCGAATCCAGGAGCTATCATTAAAAGGGCGTTATAAATTTTGTGATGACGTCATGCCGGTTCATAATAGCCAACACTGATGACATCATGCCGGTTTACAGCAACCAAAAAATGATGACGATATGGAGGTTTACCAATTAACAGAAGACATCCGAGACGCAAGATGGAGTGAAGGATTGACATGAACCAGTTCAAATTAATCTGGGGCCTAATGTTGGGGATATTACCACCAGGCATAAACCGGCCTACTTGGGCCGGGTTAACTTTATTAGTGATATAAACAGATGAAGGCCCAAGGCCTGTAGTCGGTTAGAGCATGTAGCTGTAAACCGGCCTGTGTATGACTTGTATTGTAAGTTAGGAATAGAGAGATACCAACCGGAATACGAGTATGAGCTGGTTAGGGACTCTATGGACCGACGGGCGTCACCCGTGTATATAAGGGGACGACCCGGCGGCGGTTCAGGGCAGACAACAACAACTCGAGCCTAGGCGAAGCTTGTTTGCTCCCTAGCCATCGAGACCACATCAATTCCATCACAACTAGACATAGGCTTTACCTTCATCGAAGGGGCCGAACTAGTATAAACCCTCGTGTCTTTGTGTCCGCTTTAACCCCTTCAAGTAAACCCGTAGCGATGGCTCCGCGACTAAGTCCTTTCTCTAGGACATCTGCCGTGACAAATCCACGACAGCCTTCGCATGCTCGAACTCTTGCGTCTTAGAGTCACGCTCCAAGGACTCGTATTTTTTGACGAAATCATGGAGCTCTTGCTAGACCTCGTCGACTCGGGCTCTTGTTTCTCACGCTCGGCGCGTTCCTTGGCCGCTTTGTCTTCGGCCTCGGTCAGCGCCTTCTTCAGGGCCGCCACTTCGGTCGTGGCCCCTATTCAAATTTATGACGCTCCTATTAGCGTCAGCAATTTTTTCTTTATAAATGTACAGACGGGGTATTGTGTACCTTTGTTCTACTCGAGCTGCCTCTTCATGAGGCCGAGCTCTCCCTCGGTCCGCTCCAGGTCCTGCTTCAGTCCGAAGACCTCCGCAGTACGAGTGGCAGCGGCCAGCAGTGACACCTGCTTATTAACATAGATATATTCTGATTAGACTCCTGTGGAGGTTGGCGCAGGCTTCGGTCAATCCGCTTTTGGCGGACTGAACCTTCTCAATCACCGCACTCAAGATGGTGCGGTGCTCTTCGTCAATGGAAGCGCCGTGAAGCACTTCCAGCAAGTTGTCCGATGCCTTTTGCTGGACAGAGGTCATCGGCACGGGCGGCTCACCCCCCTTAGAGAGAGGCTGCCTGCTCGAATCCGAAACCACTGCGGGTTCCGGCGCAGTATCCGGTTGGGGGCCAAACTTGTTGCGGCCCCCGTCCTCGCCATCCATGGGGGTATTCCCTCCCATGTTCCCAGCGTTTGGTATTTTGCCTTGGGGCGTCTCCAGAACTGTCTCCCACTGGTTCGGTATCCTCTGAGACAACAACTCGGTGTCATCCGTGGGCCGGGGGAGGTGGCCGTCGGGAATGAATCGATGTTCATCGCCGACTGGCCCAAAGACCCATCCAAGGAGGATACTTCGATGTGGGCTTTGGACGGACTGCACGATCACATTTGACATGCTAAGAAGCAATAAAGCAAAGCATACCGGAAGTATTATAGTGTCCGGATACTTATGACTTCGCGAGGGGCTTGTCCCTGGGCAACCACTCCTCGTCGATGTAGGCAGCTGTTGTGGAGTGGTCCGGAGGAAGGGTCTTTCCCTTCTTGGACCCTTTGGCCTCCCCAGACAGGGCGGCCTTCCCTTTCTCCCCCCCCCCCTTGTTGGGGGGAGGACTTTCCTCTTCCTCCTCCTTGTTTTCATTGGAGGAGCGCGCCTCGGTGTCTTCGGACGATGAGTCCAATACAACCTTGCGTCGGAGACCGAGGAGGCTGGCCTCCTAGAGGCGCGCCAAGTGTGGGGAGTCCTACTAGGACTCCCAAGTCCTAGTGGGATGCCCCCTTCCTTTTCCGGAGTGGGAAAGAGGGAAAGGGAGAGGGAGTAGGAAATGGCAAGGGGGGTGTCGCCCCCTCCCCTAGTCCAATTCGGTCTTCATGGGGGGGGGCACCTCCCCTTAGCCTACCTCCTCTTCTCCCCTATGGCCCAATTAGGCCCATTACTTCCCGGTGGGTTCCAGTAACCCCTCGGTACTCCGAAAAATACCTGAATCACTCCAGAACCATTTCCGTGTCCAAATATAACCTTCGAATATATCAATCTTTACCTCTCGACCATTTTGACACTCCTCGTCATGTATGTGATCTCATCCGGGACTCCGAACAAACTTCAGTCACCAAAACACATAACTCATAATACAAATCGTCATCGAATGTTAAGTGTGCGGACCCTACAGGTTCAAGAACTATGTAAACATGACCGAGACACATCTTCGGTCAATAACCAATAGCGGAACCTGGATTCTCATATTGGTTCCAACATATTCTACGAAGATCTTTATCGGTCAAACCGCATAACAACATGTGTCATTCCCTTTGTCATCAATATGTTACTTGCACGAGATTCGGTCGTTGGTATCATCATACCTTGTTCAATCTCGTTACCGGCAAGTCTCTTTACTCGTTTTGTAATACATCATCCCATAATTAACTCATTAGTCACATTGCTTGCAAGGCTTATAGTGATGTGCATTACCGAGAGGGCCCTGAGATACCTCTTCGATACATGGAGTGACAAATCCTAATCTTGACCTATGCCAACCCAACAAAAACCTTTGGATACACCTGTAGAGCATCTTTATAATCACTCAGTTACGTTGTAACGTTTGATAGCACACAAGGTGTTCCTCCAGTATTCGGAAGTTGCATAATCTCATAGTCAGAGGAATATGTATAAGTCATGATCATTATGCTAAGCTAACGGATGGATCTTGTCCATCACATCATTCTCCTAATGATGTGATCCCGGTCATCAAATGACAACACATGTCTATGGTTAGGAAACAGAACCATCTTTGATTAACAAGCTAGTCAAGTAGAGACATACTTAGGACACTCTATTTTGCCTATGTATTCACACATGTACTAAGTTTTCGGTTAATACAATTCTAGCATGAATAATAAACATTTATCATGATATAAGAAAATGTAGATAACAACTTTATTATTGCCTCTAGGGCATATTTCCTTCAGATTGATACCTTGGTTCTTAACTGAGGGAACTACTTATCTCTACTTTGCTGCATCACCCTTTCCTCTTCAAGGGAAAAATCAACGCAAGCTCAAGAAGTAGTAGGAAGGTTTTCTGGTACCATTGTCGGGGAGGTTCTACATCAAGCCAACCAAGTACCCATCGTAAACCCTCATCTCTTGCACTTACATTATTTGATATTTTCCTCTCGTTTTTCTCTCCCCCACTTCTAAAACGTTTTCAGAAAAATACAAAAATATTTACCTTTTTTGCATTCTCTTTCGTTTGCCTTTGTGTCTTAGTTGGTTTGTTTGCTCGTTTCCTTGGTATAATTGTGTATTTATTGAAAATCAGAAAGCAAAAATTTTATGGATCCTCATCCACTTGCTAATCTTTTTAAAAGATCCAATTATGTTGAACCAATTGCTAGTGAGTTGAGTGCACTAGATTATTGATACATCTCCAACGTATCTATAATTTTTTATTGTTCCATTCTATTATATTATCTGTTTTGGATGTTTTATATGCAGTATTATGCTATTTTATATTATCTTTGGGACTAACTTATTAACCTAGAGCCCAGTGCCAGTTTCTATTTTTTCCATGTTTTCGAGTTTTGCAGAAAAGGAATATCAAACGGAGTCCAAATAAGCTGAAAATTTATGGTGATTTTTTATGGACCAGAAGGAGCCCACGGAGCAACGAAGTTCGACCAGAAGCTTCACAAGGAAGCGACAAGGGTGGAGGGCGCGCCCCCTGCCTTGCTGGTGCCTTGTGGACCCCCTGAGTTGTTCCCGAAGCCAAAAATTTCTATAAATACCGAAACCCCGAGAAAGAAACCTTGATCGGGAGTTATGTCGCCGCAAGCCTCTGTAGCCGTGAAAAGCCAATCAGGAGCCTATTGCGGCACCCTGCCAGAGGGGGTAACCATCACCGGAGGCCATCTTCATCATCCTGGCGGTCTCCATAACAAAGAGGGAGTAGTTCACCCTTCGGCCTGAGGGTATGTACCAGTAGCTATGTGTTTGATCTCTCTCTCTCTCTCTCTCTCTCTCTCTCTCTCTCTTGTGTTCTTGATTTGGCACGATCTTGATGTACCGTGAGCTTTGTTACTATAGTTGAATCAAATGGTGTTTTTCCCCTCTATATTATTGTGATGAATTGATTTTTACCTTTGAGGTTTCACTATTATCGGGTTGAATACTATTATGGATTTGAGAACACTTGATGTATGTCTTCCATGGGATACCCCTGGCGAGAATGGGGTGTTCTATTGATTCACTTGATGTATGTTTTGGCACTCAACTCGCGGATTCCTGAGGTGACATTGGGGAAATCTATGCATAGGGGTTGATGCACGTTTTCGTCCTTGTTTCTCTGGTAGAAATCTTGGGGCACTCTTTGAGGTTCTTTCTGTTGGATTGAATATTATAATTCTGAAGTTGTTTGATGCATATTGTATAATTGACCCATGGATACTTGTGGTGACATTGGACTATCTAGGTGACAGTAGGGTTGATTGATGTGTATCATATGGTGTTATTTTACTACGAACTTAGGGTTGTTTGTGACACTTATAGGAATAGCCCAATGGATTGATCGAAAAGAATAACTTTGAGGTGGTTTCGTACCCTACAAGCAATTTCATCTTATGTTCTCTGCGATAGGAACTTTGGAGTAACTTCTGACGCACGTTGAGGGATTGCAATATGATTTAATTATGTTATCATTGTTGAGAGAACTTGCACTAGTGAAAGTATGAACCCTAGGCCTTGTTTCCAAGCATTGCAATATCGTTTTTGCTCACTTTTGCTACTAGTTACCTTTCTCATTTTATATTTTCAGATTACAAAAACCTATATCTACTATCCATATTGCACTTGTATCACCATCTCTTCGCCGAACTAGTGAACCTATTCAATTTACCATTGTATTGGGTGTGTTGGGACACAAGAGACTCTTTGTTATTTGGTTGCAGGGTTGTTTGAGAGAGACAATCTTCATCCTACGCCTCCCACGGATTGATAAACCTTAGGTCATCCACTTGAGGGAAAATTGCTACTGTCCTACAAAACTCTGTGCTTGGAGGCCCAACACGAGCCTACACGAAGAAGGTTGCATAGTAGACATCAATTATCTTTATGAAGTTTTGCTTGAAATTCGTGAATCTGAAATTTGCGATGAAGTGTTGAAAGAAGTGATTCATTATAGCTCCTTGAATGAAAAGCATGATTGGAATGATGTTATTATAAATTCTAAAATATTAATGCCAATTGTGCTAATAATATGCAAAACCCCAAGCTTGGGGATGCTAGTTTTGCTATGTCCACTACTTATTGCAATGATCATGATTGGGGTGATGATTCTTCTTATGATCTTGAAATTTTGTTTAAGCCTCATGATTAATATGATATTGATAATAATATTTGAAATAATATTTAAAGTGGGTTTGTAAGACTGTAAACTTTAGGAAATAATGATCCCACTACTTTGGAGTTTGATTAGTCTTATGAAATATTTGATAAAAGTGGGCTTGGAGAAGTAATGACTTTACTCTATGTTAATCCCACTATTTTGGAAGAGTGTCAACTTTGCATGCATGTGGATCATGTAGACAAAATTTTATATGATAGATATATTGTTGAATTTGATTATCATCCTACGTGTAATTATTATGAGAGAGGAAAATATGGTTGTAGAAATTTTCATGTCACTACATTACCTCTCGTTATGTTGAGATTGCTATTGTTTCTTTCTTCTTCCTTGCATACGCTAGTTTTTGCTTGTCTTGATAATTTGTTTGCTTATAAGATGTCTATGCATAGGAAGTATGTTAGACTTAAATGTGTTAGTCACATGTTACGTGATGCTCTCTTCATGTTTCAATTGCTATCTTTCATGTGAGCATCATTGAAATTATTAATGCCTACCTAAAAGGCTTTAATGAAAAGCGCTTGTTGGGAGATAACCCAATATTGTTTTTTCTGTTTTTATGAAAATACAAATTATTACTTCTGTAGTAATTGTGTTTTGGTGTTTTAGCTAGTGTTTGAGCCAAGCAAGACCTTTGGGATAGTCTACAGTGATAGTTGATTGCCAGAATTTTAAAAAAATCAAAGAAATGTACTTTTGATCTGAATTTTATACAAAAGATTGATAAAGAAATTTCACAGATTGTCATAATTTTTCAGAATTTGAAGTATATTAAGTTTCCAGATTGCTACAGACTGTTCTGTTTTTGACAAATTCTGTTTTCTATGTGTTGTTTGCTTATTTTGATGAATCTATGGGTAGTATCAAGGGGTATGAACCATGGAGAAGTTAGAATACAATAGATATTACACCAATATAAATTTAGAATGAGTTCACAACAGTACCAAAAGTGAGGCTTAAACAAATTTCCTATTTGTGCTGTCGTGCCCCGCCAGCCAGAGCCGGAGGTCCACAGCAACTCCGACAATGACTGTGACTCCGAGGAAAAACCGGTTAGTCATCTATACCCATTTGTGGGCAAACATATCATGTGTTTTCTCTGGTTACTCCCCCTCTCTATTTTTTTGGAATACAAATCCTATGGTTATGTTCTCTTAGTCCATGAAATAATAGTAATTAAGACGTTAGATGCATGCAGTGTATTGATTGTTTGAATGGTATCCGTATAGGGTTAGTGATTAATTGTCTGTTCTATACAAATGATTTTTGCTAATAATCCGACTAGGGTTAGCGTGCATGCTAATAATTCATGGCCAGATATTGAGAACTGATTTTGAATCTCAAATACACACACACACACACACACACACACACACACACACATAAACACTATTCTGATCACGGGATCAGAATAATATTCTGATCACAACCTGAACTGCCCGGGTAACGCGCCTGAACTTCCCTCTGTATGAACCCGACCTTCGGGCTATCTTCGCAACCGTGCCTTCTACCGCGAGTTTTTCTGATCATTCGTGTTGCTGGCGATGTAAGTGTAATGTTTACACTGTTTTTAGAATCTAAATGCTTGTTTTGATTAGGAATCTAGCTATTTGGCAGATGTGCTCTCGGGCGGTGATGAACATCGGTCTGTCACAGTTGTTTTGCATGTACTGGATGTTCTAGGATCTGTAACAGGATGAAAATTGGGTTTAGGTACGAGTTTAATTCATGATTTGTTGTTATTTTTGAACGAATTCTATTTGGTGTTCCGCCACATATGTTCTTCGTCTGCGGGTTTGGTTTCGGCCGGTTTTTTAGATTTGTAGGTTTTCTGTTCAAATTGGGTGTGGATTTTGCGTGCATCAGTGAGACAGAATGCTGTCCATGTTGTTAATTTGATTATTCGGGCTCATACAAATTGAAATCCGGTGATTGGATCTTCTGCCTCCCGCCGTGGTTTTTTGTTCGAGCGACAATATGACGGGGATCATTTTCTTATTTATCTGGAGCATGATGACGTTCGAAATGGCGGTTGAATCCTTCCCATTTTGTTAATTCGATTTGGCTGGCTCATTCATTCATAATTTGCGGATTGCACTTTCCGCCTCCCATCGTGGTTCGTTGTGTCGAGCGCACTGATTTGATGGCTGATCTTTTTTTGGATGTTTTTATCTGGAGTAGGAAGACGTTCGAAATGGCCGTTGACGTGTCGTAATTGACCCAAGCGATTAAATCTGGGAACCAAATTTAATCGGGGTTGTGGTTTCAATCAATTTTCATTCTGTTTGTACAAGCTGGACTGCTAGGACTTCCGCACCTGAACTTATGTGCTCTAAGTAGATGCTAGACTTCATTCGATGTTTGTTGTTTTCGATAATCACCATCTTTAGTAGATGCTGGACTTCTTTCTAATTAATGGTTGAACTTCTGGTTTTCCACATTGCATTCCATATTTTGCAAGGCGAAGGTGCATGGTGCTATATATATATATATATATATATATATATATATATATATATATATATATATATATATATTATAATTTTAGTTCCTGAGATGTTATTTTTAAAGTTTGTCTCGTGGGCAATCATTGGATTAGTCCAAGTATGCATGCACTTTTTTCCGGATCATCTAAGGGTCGCTGTACAAGCTGGACTTCTGTACTGTTCATACCTAAACTTCTGTTTTTCCTTCTTTGCAATGTGATGGAAGCAAGCCCCTTTGTATTTCTTTCTGTTTTTATGTTATTTTTCGTACTTTTGCATTGCTTTGGATTTTTTTGATAGTCCCATGAGCAACCATGTAATTTTCCTACGGATATGCGTATATTTTGCATTGCTTTCGTACTTATAGTAGTTGTTGGTCTTCAGTGAATAACTATCCTGAACTTCTGTATGCTAATCGTTTTTATAATGTTAATTTTTGAGGTTTTGACAAAACCCCGAACTTCTCTATCTTTTATTTTTGAACTTCTTTTAAAATATAATTATGTTTGTTATTTTAGGATTTAAATAGTTGTAGACATTGAAATAGGCATTGGGCCTATTGACAAATGCGGTAGCGCGAGGCCGAGCAGGGGGGAGGGTGGGTCGGGACCCCCCCTCCCCTCCCCCTGCGAGGCCGAGACAGGAACGAGTCGGAGCAGGCGACGACGCGGCGTGCCGCGTCATCGCATGCGGAGGCGAGTCCGTCACATCCGTGACCCCACTATCTATCTTAGGGTTTTTAGGGTTTAGGGTGCGTGCGGTGGGGGGTGGAAACAGAATAACCGCATTGCGTCCTGTCAAATCCTAGCGTGCAGCAATGCGGTAGCGCGAGGCCGAGCAGGGGGAGGGGGTCAGGACCCCCCTACCCCCCCCCCCCCTGCGAGGCCGAGACAGGAATGAGCCGGAGCAGGCCGCGTCGTCGCCTGCGGAGGCGAGTCCATCACATCTGTGACCCCACTATCTATCTTAGGGTTTTTAGGGTTTAGGGTGCGTGCGGTGGGGGGTGGAAACAAAATAACCGCATTGCATCCTGTCAAATCCTAGCGCGTAGCAATGCGGTAGCGCGAGGCCGAGCAGGGGGGAGGGGGGAGGGACCCCCTCCCCTCCCCCTGCGAGGCCGAGACAGGAACGAGCCGGAGGAGGCTACGACGCGGTGTGCCGCGTCGTCGCATGCAGAGGCGAGTCCGTCACATCCGTGACCCCACTATCTATCATAGGGTTTTTAGGGTTTAGGGGTGCGTGCGGTGGGGGGTGGAAACAGAATAACCGCATTGCATCCTGTCAAATCCTAGCGCGCAGCAATGCGGTAGCGCGAGGCCGAGCATGGGGGGAGGGGGGTCGGGACCCCCCCTCCCCTCCCCTGCGAGGCCGAGACAGGAACGAGCCGAAGCAGGCTACGACGCGGCGTGTCGCGTCGTCGCATGCGGAGGCGAGTCCGTCACATCCGTGACCCCACTATCTTTCTTAGGGTTTTTAGGGTTTAGGGTGCATGCGGTGGGGGTGGAAACAGAATAACCGCATTGCGTCCTGTCAAATCCTAGCGCGTAGCAATGCGGTAGCGCGAGGCCGAGGAGGGGGGAGGGGGTCGGGACCCCCCCTCCCCTCCCCCTGCGAGGCCGAGACAGGAACGAGGCGGAGCAGGCGACGACGCGGCGTGCCGCGTCATCGCTTGCGGAGGCGAGTCCGTCACATCCGTGACCCCACTATCTATCTTAGGGTTTTTAGGGTTAGATATGAACTTCATCTGTTTTTGTACTTGAACTTCTTCTTTTTTTTCTTTATGGTTTATTTATTCTTATTGCTTTACTTCTTTTATTAGAGTATACTTGAACTTCTGTTCTTTATTTTTTGAACTTCTTTTCTCTTGTTTTTTAGGGGCATATTTATGTATGTATGTTTCTTCCTTTAGTAGTGTATTTTGCCATCTATTTTTTGGTTTTGAGGATATCAGCTTTGCTGTTTTTGTGATCTTATCTCATCATAATAGATGCATTCAAATGGTGCATTTATTTTATCTACACATGTATTTACTATTTTAGCTGTTGGCGGGTAAAACTGTAAATTTGGTGTAGCTGCAAGTCCCATGACACATAGGCATTAACTGACCATCTCCCTCGCCACCACCTGTCAGAAATTTCCTCTCCCTCTGTCGCTTACTCTCTCTTCCCTCTCCGTCGCTCTGCTGCCTCCTTCAATTGCTACTCCCCACAATTTCTCCGCCCCTATCCCGTGCGCTCGCGAGTGGAGTAACCGGCGCACTCCCCCGCTCCTATTACTCCCCCGCCCCGCGCTCTCCCTCGCCCAGCCCGCTCTCCTCTGCTCTGAAGCGAGGGCGGCAACTGCTTGCGCGTGGCGTTGTGAGGAGTGAAGAACTTCCACGGGTTCGTTCTTGGAGAGGTACAAATGCTGCGCCCCGCCCCCTCCCCCCCTAATGCTTGTATTCACTTTCGCAGGATCTGTGGAGGCCTGCCCTGTTTGCTCTGTTTGCTCTTGCGTCCACCTCCTACCCCCTTTTTCTGATGGTTTGGTGGGACATTAGGTAGGGTTCTTCGGCGTGTGGTGGTTGGAATGCATTCCCCCGCGTCCAGATTTGTTTGTGATATGCTTGTGTGTGGATTTTCATTTCCCCATTGTTGATTTTAGCAGTCAGGTGCATGTCAGAGAGGTTGTGGTGTGATTGTTAATGCTAGATCTATTGTATCTAATGGCATTAGTGTTTTGGATTTGGAGGTCTAGATTATGTTTGGGACATTGTAGTTAGTTTCTGGATACGTTTTTTGTTGTGCTTGGCTATATGTGCTACTGTCATCTATTTGATACTTGTTGGTTCTAGTTGTTTGTAGTTGGTTCTAGTTGTTTGTAGTTGGTTCTAGTGTTTGATTCAGTTTCCTTTTTTGCATTTTGTTGTATGTTTTTGTACTTGCTAACTATATGGAATTAATCTTCTGTGTTTACAGGTTGTTCTAGTGTTTGGGCATTCATCGAGGCGGTTGTGTTGTCATGGCTTCAAAATCATCTACGGGTATCTTAATGTAGTTGTATCTTTTTTTCTAAATAGTAGTATTGTTATATGTGTCTGCCGATATCTTCATTTGGTATTTATGTTGGACTGCCAGTCTTAGTAGTGTGAACTTCTAACAAGTTGTGTGTGTATGCATTTTACACATAGTTTATGTGTGTGCCATTTCATATTTAAAGTGTATATCTTTGTTTTTTGTTTTCTTGTTATCATGTTCATTGTATTGATATTTAGTCTGCCTGTGAAATACTATTTGTGGTCACGCTACATCTTTTTTATGTGCTATTTGCTTGGGTCACGTAGTTGAACTTCTGGTTTTTATTATTGTTTTGATTGTGATGAAGTTTGGTTGATCTTCTGTTATGCACATTTTGTTTTACTGCTTTGTTATGTATCGTTGAACTTCTGGACATTCATGATGTATGTAGTACACCTCTGGTGTAGATTGTTTTTATGTTTAGTTTGTAGATTTTTTAGTTTGTTTTTTGTGTTTACTGATTTGTTATGTATTGTTGAACTTCTGGGTATTGGACATTGTTGTAAAAGTAGAAGTCCTTTTGGTGTAGGATTGCGGATTAGAACTCAGCTGCCTTTTTACTTGCATTTTTTGTAGTTGGTGATGAGTTGAATAGTTCTGAAAAAAATGCCTGCGATCAAGATGGAGCTTGAGAGGTTAATATTGATGCTCCAATATCTGATGCGGCTAAATCACCCATTATCCCTTTGACTGTGATTGCCGAGGTTGCTTCGAGCCTTGAGAATTTTTCAAGCCTTGAGGATCTTGCTTCTGCAGCTCTTGCTTCACCTAGTATGTGAAACGCCTTTTCTTTTCATTTTAAAGTTTTGAGCCATGTTTTTTTAGTTTGTTCAGGTTGTTTGTTTTTGTTTTTGTTCCTGACTTTTTTTTATTTTTTGCTTCGATTTTTTCTGTTCTTTTGCAGATGTGTCCACAGAGGAGGAAGCTTTGAACACCATCAACGATGTTTTATCTGATTTGGGTTTATCAGAAACCCCTGCTGCTGCTGAGGAGGAGGCTCCGTCAGTCAAAGGTTGTGATTTCGTTCAGGATCCTTTGTGCTCTCTTCAGATGTCAGAGACGCAGTCGCAGTCTGTTGATAGCACTGAACCTGTCACGCAAGCCGAGGATGTGCCTCTTCAGCTTCTCCTGGAGGACCAATGTAAGAGGAAGAAGCAAGAAGATTTTGACAAGAAGAGGGCGGCCCGCCTTGAGAAAGGTTCTGATGTTCCTGGATCTGTTCGTGCGGCTGAGCTCACTGTTGAGGAAGACGTGTCATGTGGTAGTGATGGCACTGTTGTCCCTGTTAAGAAGAAAATCAAGAAGACTGCTGCGAGGAAGCTAGTAGTTGGTGCAGTTACTCCTCGGAAGAGCCCACGTGTTTCAAGGCCTGCAGAAGTTGTTGAAGATGAAGGATTAGGCCTTGGTGGTACGCCACGCCATAGTCCTCATGTGCTTGCCACTGCCGCGCCTACACCTTCTCCGCTTGGTTCTGGTGCATCTGGAAAGGGGAAGAAATGCGGCATGAAGCGCAAGGTTCCACCTGCAAAGGTCAACAAGGGTGCGAATAAGTGTTCTTGTGTTAATCCAGAAGACAAGGATGATTCTGATTTCAATGCTGATGATGAGGACGACGTCGATGATGATGCTGCCGCTAATCAGGTATTAATGTCCCATGTTTACTGTTTTTAGAGCATTTGTCGCTATTGCTGTAGTTTTATTTGTTTTTAGCATTGCCTTGGCGTACATAGCTGACCTTCTGCTCCATCTCCATATAGACGAATAAATTAGCTGACGTGCTTTGCTTTTACGGTATTACTGCCTTTATGTACATAGTTGTACTTCTGCGTATATACATGAAGAAATTAGCTTAACTGTGTTGGTATACATGTTTGATTACTGCCTTAGTGTATATGGTTGAACTTCTGCTTCTTAAATTTCCAACATTTTTGAAAGCATGTTAACTAGTGTTCATACATGGTTGTACTGCCTATGTTGACATAGTTGTACTTCTGAGATATATGTTTGATTACTACCTTTGTATACATGGTTGAACTTATGCTTTGTAAATTTCCAACAATTTGAAAGCATGTTAACTTCTGGTCATACATGGTTGTACTGCATATGTGACATAGTTGGATTTTTGGTATTTATTTTTTATTACTGCCTTGTTGTACATGGTTGAACTTCTGCTATGTAAATTTCCAACATTTTGTTAGCATGTTAACTTCTGGTCATACATGGCTGTATTGCCTATTTAGACATAGGTGGACTTCTGAAATGTACTGAGTGTGTAATTTTGTAGGCACTAGTGGAATTTTGGTGTAGCTTGTGTATCTCATTGTGTATCTCATTTTTTCCAGTATCAGCTTGTGGAGCGGCCTGAGAGGAGGAAGAGAGGATGCAAAGCTCTAGAAGAAGGTGGCCAAGGAGGAGGTGAGGCGAAACGTTTTAACAAGACGGTTCGCTGCTCACTAGGAGAGGTGAAGACGTGTGCGAAAATGCTACAGCTTAGGCACAAGACGAGGGTTATCAAGGTTGGTTTTGGTTGTGTGTTTGACCTGAAGGTTGATTCCAACATTTCTCGTCCTTTGAAGGGCAACATCTACATGAGGATTGACCCTGGAACCATGGTTCTGGACATGGGTGAGGCGAACAAGGTTCTGCGTATTACAAGTGATGCTATTCACCATCTGTTTGGATTCCCTCAAGGTAATCGTACCCCTCCTAGGCCTTCGAGTGATGGGTTTGATGACGCTGTTATGAGGTTGAAGGGCAAGCTTGGGTACGCTAGGAGTGACGACATCAAGACAAAGGATCTGCGGAATATCCTCGCGGATCTTGTGAAGGATGAGACGAAGGATGATCTTGCTCTGCAGGTGTTTTACCTGATTGTTTTCATGAAGGTGGTTATCCCTGGAACGTCTACACGAGTGTCCAGGGAGGCAGCAATGGCTGAGAATCTTGTGTTTGAGGATATGGCAGATATGGACTACTTATAGTTGGTTGTTGATGACCATCGAAGTGCTGTTATTAGGTATCAACAAGGTACTAGCAGAGGAAAAGTTGTCACAGGCTGTGCCATCGCGCCGCTTCTTATGTACCTGGACTGCCTTATCATTGGCAAGACGCCTGATGTTGACTTGAGGACGCCTCGCATCAATTACATGGATCAGGCCAAGCTTCTTGAGCTCGCTGTGGCTGACTTGGTCAGGAAAGGTGATGACGACCCAGCCAACTGGGTGTTTGGGAGACTATCCGTGAGTGTTTCTTCTTTTCTGTGTAGTTAGTACTGCCTTTTGTGTGTATGGTTGAACTTCTGCTATGTACATAGATGACCTTTTGGTTCATATAGACGAGGGTAAATTAGCTGAACTGCTTGGCTTATATGGTATTACTGCCTTTGTGTACATATGTGAACTTCTGGATATATTCATATGAAATAAGCTAAACATTGTTGTTCCACATGCATGGTTGAACTTCTACTATGTAAATTTCCAACATTTTTGAAAGCATGTTAACTTCTGGTCATACATTGTTGTACTGCCTATGTAGACATAGTTGGACTTCTGAGATACATGTTTGATTACTGCCTTGGTATACATGGTTGAACTTCTGCTATGTAAATTTCCAACATTTTTGAAAGCATGTTAACTTCTGGTCATACATGGTTGTACTGCCTATGTAGACATAGTTGGACTTCTGAAATGTACTGCGTGTGTAGGCATTATTGAAATTTTGGTGTAGTTTGTGTATCTGATTGTTCTGCCTTTTTTTCCTTGTCATTGTCTTTTTTTAAGTATCAACTTGTGGTACTAACTTGAACTTCTGCTACTATCTTCTGTATTTCTATTTCCATGTTCTTTTCATTTGTTCTGCGACGTGTTGATTTTTGTTTTCATATATGCAGTGGAAGACACAGGCTGAGGTTGTGTTCTTTAGGGTCATCGAACGCCCTGTTCTTACTATGCCTCGTGCCACTGGCCTAGGTAGTGGACGTTCTCTGAGATTTGAATTCTCGCGGGATGTTAACACTGGTGCCCCCCTGTAGATCCAGGAGGTTCTTCTGCCCGTGTGAGTGCTGCAGGTGGCGTTTCTTCCGAGAGTTTATTTGATGCTACGAATATTTCCCTTTCTAGGATTGATGGACTTCTGGAAACTGTTTGTGGAGAGATGGCTCATGTTTCGACAACGGTTGAGCGCCTTAATCGCGTGGATGGTATTCTTCCTCTCGGCCACGGTTTTCATGTTGAGTCTTCGGAGGAGCTTTTGTCGATTGAAGCTAAATATCTTGCCGAGCTTCGTGGGAGCACTTCCCACCTCCGGGCTAGTTTTGTGTTGTTCAAGGAAATGCAGGACGCCCGATGTCGGTGTCAAAACCGGCGGATCTCGGGTAGGGGATCCTGAACTGTGCGTCTAGGCGGATGGTAACAGGAGACAAGGGACACAATGTTTTTACCCAGGTTCGGGCCCTCTCGATGGAGGTAAAACCCTACTCCTGCTTGATTGATATTGATGATATGGGTAGTACAAGAGTGGATCTACCACGAGATCAAGGAGGCTAAACCCTTGAAGCTAGCCTATGGTATGATTGTTGTAATGGTTGTACGTCCTACGGACTAAAACCCTCCGGTTTATATAGACACCGGAGGGGGCTAGGGTTACACAGAGTTGGTTACAATGGTAGGAGATCTACATATCCGTATCGCCAAGCTTGCCTTCCATGCCAAGGAAAGTCCCATCCGGACATGGGACGAAGTCTTCAATCTTGTATCTTCATAGTCTTGGAGTCCGGCCGATGATGATAGTCCGGCTATCCGGACACCCCCTAGTCCAGGACTCCCTCCGTAGCCCCTGAACCAGGCTTCAATGACGATGAGTCCGGTGCGCATATTGTTCGGCATTGCAAGGCGGGTTCCTTCTCCGAATAATTCATATAAGATTGTGAACACCTGGATAGTGTCCGGCTCTGCAAAATAAATTCCACATTCCACCATAGAGAGAATAATATGTACACAAGTTCAATCTGCTGACGTTTTCCGTGGCATGACGTCACACCACCACCAAGCCTTCACTTGAATCGTTTTTTATTATACCACCTCAGCGCGTTTAGCAAAGCGGTTTCCTTGGCACGTCTTGTCGAAGCAGAGATCGTGTTCCCCTTATTCCAGGATTCCCATCAATACGGACGTGGGTAACCCAATCGCGCCCATTGCCACACCCCCTCTATCTGAGGCGAGTCCCAAATTGTCACGGGGACGACTCTTGGTATTCTCCCTCTTTATAATGGGACCAAGGCTCATTCCTTTTCTTCAATCTTCAATCGAATCTACTCCTTTGCCCGAGTTCCAACACCCAGAGCCCCAGATTCGAGCGCTTCGGACCTTCAACAATGTCCGGCTCCGACCTACAGGGCCGGTGGATGCCCTCCTCCATCATGGAAGAGGACGTGCTAAAGCTGCGAGAAGCCAAGTACCTGACTTACGAGATTTCGCATAGGTTGCCCGCCAATGGGCAAGTCATTCCCACCCCTGAGCCCGGCGAAAACGTTGTGTTTGTGTCCCACCTCCATCGGGGTTTAGGCTTCCCGGTGGATCCTTTTGTGAGAGGGCTCTTGTTTTACTATGGGTTGGATTTCCACGACTTGGCTCTGGAGTCCATCCTCCATATCTCTTCATTCATTGTCGTCTGCGAAGCCTTCCTTCGCATTACCCCTCACTTCGGCTTGTGTCTTAAGACCTTCGACGTGGAGCCGAAGATGATCGAGGGGCGTCAGGCGGAGTGCGGCGGGGCGGTTATAAGCCGAAGGGCCGATGCTCCATGGCCCGAGGGCTCTTTCCAGGAGGAGCTCGGCTTGTGGCAGCAGGAGTGGTTCTACATAACCGCTCCCAGGGGCAGCAGGCAGAAGCCGCCACCCATCTTCTGCTCGGGCCCTCCACAGCGGCTGATGTCATGGGTCAGCCAAGGGCTCAACTGGGGGCCGTCAAGGGACGTTCCCCTACTGCAGGGCCGGATTCGAGACCTCCAGGAGAGGGAGATCAATCTGGTCGTAGTGATGCAGGTGATGCTGATTCGGCGCCTCCTGCCCTGCAAGCATCGCCCCCTCCATCTGTGGGAGTTCAATCCAGAGGGGCCGTGAGCTCTCCAACACTTCATGGGTACGACACCCGTGGAGATGTATAAATTGTTCTTCGGATCACAAGAGATGTGTCCGGAATTGACCGAGGATTCCGTCCTAAGCTGCAATCGCCCGGATACTCAGGTAAGCGGCCCTGCGTCCAAACACACCGTTTGTTTACGCCTTCTTTAGTTTGCCTTTTAACCCATCGTCTCTTGAATAGGAGTGGATAGCACAAGCAAAACTGATACGGTGTTCGGCCCCCCTCCCGGAGACCGTGCCGGATCCCGTGCTGGTGAGGATGCTAAAGGTTGCGCCTTCAGAGGAAGGCGAAGGGGAGAACAGGGACACCACCGCCTCTACCAAGGAGGCTTTGGAGAAAGGGGGAATCGAGAATCCCTCCTTCCAAGGGGAGAAGAGGACCGCTTCCGAAAACCTGGAGGCCAAGGCCTCGAAGCGAGGGAAGAAATCTTCACCAGAGGGTCCTGCGTCCGGGGAGGCCCCGTCCGTGCTATCTCCCCTAAGGAATCAGCCCTCCAGCGAGCCGTAAGTAAGAAAATGGGGGTTCTATAATAAGAAACGTCCCTATGTTTGCTTCTGAGGATAACCGAAGTTTTTACATTGTAGTTCGGATCTCCGTCCTTCTCAGATGAGCTCGTCTTCGGGGGACCTTCGTACGGAGATGGTGGAGAGCGAGACGCCTCCGGCCGCCGCACCATCAGGCAGGGCGCACGAACCTGAGGTGTCATCGCGGAGGGTATCCCCGAGCCCGGCGGGGCCGGGGAGTTCAGCACTGGCTGGTGTGCGGCCGGGGGAGCTGAAGGATCTGCTTGAGAGGGCGTCTATCTCATAAGGTCACCGTACATTGATGAGTACGGTGATTGGAAGAATTTCGTCCGCCGAAGGTGGGTTGCATGATGCCGTCAGAAGCTTGCTGGCGGGGTTTGAGGTATGTAAAAATGACATACCTGTTGATAGTTTTACACAAAAAGTGCGCCCTGTGTAGATAGTAGCCCCTGGGACTCGGTAGGTTGTCGAGAGTGACAGCGTGCCGAGGATCAAAATTGCAGGTATTGATTTGCGCCTTTCCTATACAGGTGGCGGATAGTCCGGTGGCCAGCCGGACTGATGGGGTTGCCGAACTAAAGCGGCAACTCGACGTTGCAGATGCGGACATCACGCTGGTCAATAAGCGACTTGGCGAGTCACAAGGTAGGTTTTCTCCATGGTCACCTGGTAAGGGAGCCGAAGCCCACTCCTTACAACATGTGTGCTTAATGCAGATGGTGTCGCTGCTGTGGGGAGCCTTCAGGCAGAACTTGCTCGAGCCAAGGAGCAGGCCAGAAGGAGTGATGCGGCTGCCTCGAGGGCTGCCGAAGAGCTAGAAGCCGAAAGGGCTGCTCACTACCGAAGTAGGGAGGAGATGGCCGAAATGGCCGTGAAGTTGAAAGATGTTACCGACCGCAATGAGGTTCTTGAAAAAGAACGCCGAGTGGAGCAAGAAGGCCTGAAGAAGGCCACCGACGAAGCCAAGGATGCCCGTTCTACGATGAGGGCTATAAAGGAAGAGCTATGCCAGGCCGGAGATATTGTGGCTGGCAAGCCCTTTCTGCTGCGCAGGAGGTTTACGGATCCGAAGTATGCTCAGCTTGGCCAGCTGTGGGGTCCGGAGGATCCTTATATGGACTTAGTGGCGAGTGCGGCAGATGCTGTTGTGCACTTCCATAGTCCGGAACGTTCACTTCCGCTAACCAAACGGTTGGCTGAGTGGGTTGAGCTGAATAGATTGTCCGGACTTGCCATGACGGATATCGTGGCTCATGTCTGGCCGGATAGGCCCAAGCCGAAGAGTTATTTTGGCTTGTTGCAGCAATTCCTTGGGGCGGTGCCGCATATCAAGGCGATGAAGCGGTCGGCCTGCATAGAGGGTGCACGGATGGCCCTCACCCGTGTGAAGACATACTGGACGGAGATGGATGCCACCGATGTTGCAACCCGGGGTTCGGACGAGAGCCGGTTACCGACCGAGCACTATTTTGGAGAAGTTCTGCGTGATGCTCCTGTAATAGAGTCGCAGTGCTCAAAAAATGTCATGTTCAAATGAACTTTATGGTTGGTAAAACAACGTTTATAATATAAGCGCTTTTTGTACTTGCGCGTTCAAGTATTGAAATATCTCCTGTGCGGCCGCTAACGTATACTTGTGTATAACCTGAAAGATGGCAGTCTTCGGCTTCAGCCCCCATGCACATAGTGCGGGGGTGTTTGCGAAATAGCACATTTTCACACTTAATCCAACGTCTTGGTCCTGTGAAGGAGGTGGTAGCGTAGCAAACGAGGCAACCGAACTATAATGCTTTATCACTTTCACTCAGCCATAGGAGTTCGAGGGTGGGGCTACGATATAGCCCATTGGGGCACCGCGCTCTCCGGATTTGGGGCGCGTGTGTGCCTGACCGGGAAGCGGTCCTTCGTCAAAGCGGAGGAATTCTAAACATTCCGGAGGTCAATCGAGTGGTTGACCAGTCTCTCGCTACATCATGACAGTCAGTTTTCGGCTTTCTCTACTGAGGTGCTCGCCCGGCCGAACCGGGGCACAATCGCAGTAGTTCTCCTGGTGCCGCGTTAGCCGATGATACGGAACGTAAGGCAGAAAAACACAGGAGCCGGGCAAACCCAACATTTGACCAAAGACATGATTCGGAGCTGATGCATATAAGGCCTAACTCGAGACGCCGAACACTCCCTGAGGTGTTCGGTCTTTATGATGACGGGCAGATCAATGCCCTAAGCCCCTGGTGTCCAGGTACACGCAAGGTCCTCTGACGCGGCTGATGCCAAAACGTCAGCCTCCTCTCTGGTTATGATGAGAAACTAGGGGATATATAGCAATAAGAGACAGTAAAAAAGGTTTACGCAGGGTCTTAATCTGAAAAGAATCCTTGCAACGGGTCCCTACTGCACATCTGCGCCTGTGTCTCCGTTGTGCTATATCCTGGATGGGTGTAACACGCTGTTCATCTGTAAAAGAGAGGAACTTAGTTTGAAAAGAAATCGTGCGAAAAATGTATTAAAACAAAGCATGAATAAATGAATAAAGTTGAGCTTTTATTGGCTCCTTATTGCTCATACGCGCAGCCCCTTGTGGCTAGGGAGCCCCTAGCTTATTTATGCCGGACTCGTCTAGCCGTGTCCGGGGTCTTGAACGACCTTTTAATGAGATGATGCCGCGTGGACCGGGCATTTTAAGTGTAAGAGACGCGTAGTGTGGTATTGCGTTAAAGCGGACAAAAGCTTCACGTCCCAATAGTGCTTGATGGCTACTTTGAAATGGGGCGACATGAAAGATTAGCATTTCGCGTCGGAAGTTGTCAGGTGGCCCGAACACAACTTCTAGTAGTAAGGAGCCCGTGCATCTGGCATAAGGGCCTGGCGTCACTCCTTTAAAGGAAGTGCGGCTATATCGAATTTTAGTAAGGTCTACCCCCAATTTGCGGATTGTGTCCGGATATAGCAGGTTTAAATCGATGCCGCCATCCATTAGGACTTGTGTAAATTGTAGTCCGTCGATTATAGGATCCAATATCAGAGCAGTCCATCCTGCGTTTCGAATACTTCTGGGATAGTCCAAGTGACCGAAAGTAATTGGTTTTGACATCCAATCTCAAGGTTCCGCAGGGGTGGACCGTGCGACACCTACTTTGGAGGGTGCCGCACTATTTTTCCGTATTATCACATGAAGTGAGTTTACTGTTTTGACTTCTTGTGGGAAAGTCTTTTGTTTTCCGGTGCTCTGCTGGTGGGGTTCGTCGTCATCCTCGCTTGGCGCGTCGAGCCCCTTGTGTTCGGCGTTGAGTCGGCCGGACTGTTTGAAAACCCAACAATCTCGGTGGGTGTGGTTTGCAGGCTTCCCGGAAGTACTGTGGATTTGACATATCCGATCCAAAATTTTGTTGAGGTTGGATAGCTCGTCACCGTTGTCCTTA
This sequence comes from Triticum timopheevii, assembly GCA_963921465.1. Taxonomy (NCBI): domain Eukaryota; kingdom Viridiplantae; phylum Streptophyta; class Magnoliopsida; order Poales; family Poaceae; genus Triticum; species Triticum timopheevii. The sequence goes on from OY997274.1 coordinate 525,763,026, forward strand.
AGAGGCAGTGTTTTATCGTTCGGCCGCAAGCTTTTGAATCCGGTGTTGACCGCCGTGTTCTTTGGGCTTTTTTCTTTATTTCAGCGCTGGTCCTTTCTGCGCCGTGATTTTCCATTTCCATCTCTTATCTCGGATGTACTCGGGTCACTGGTGCTGCATCTTGCTAGCCAGCTGTCTTCCCCCGCGCAGAAGCGGGTCATGAGGCTTGTTAGCGCGGCCATTGTTCTCGGCTTCTCTTGGCCAAGGTGTCTGGCGAGCCATTCGTCTCGGACATTATGTTTAAAAGCTGCTAAGGCTTCGGCGTCCAGACAGTCGACTATTTGGTTCTTCTTGGTAAGGAACCTGTTCCAGAATTTGCGCGCTGACTCTCCGGGCTGTTGAGTTATGTGACTTAAATCGTCTGCATCCGGAGGGCGGACATAAGTCCCCTGAAAATTTGCTCTAAATGCGTCCTCGAGCTCTTCCCAACTTCCAATGGTATTTTCTGGGAGGCTCTTGAGCCAATGCCGAGCTGGCCCTTTGAGCTTGAGGGGTAGATATTTTATGGCGTGGAGATCATCTCCTCTAGCCATGTGTATGTGCAGGATATAATCCTCGACCCAGACTCCGGGATCTGTTGTTCCGTCGTATGCCTCTATGTTTACGGGCTTGAACCCCGCTGGGAATTCATGATCCAGCACCTCATCGGTGAAACATAGTGGGTGTGCGGCGCCCCTGTATTTAGGTGTGCCGTTATCTTCGAACACTCGGCGTGTTGTGTTCCTTCCTGGGGCCCTCTTTTTTGGCCCATAAATGGACCTGACCGGGCCATCCGTTTTGCGAGGATCTTTATGCGTGTCATGTGCCGGCTTATGCGCGGCGCCGCTTGCCGCTCTTGGCCTGTCGTCTGGTCGCCTATCCGGCTAGGCGGCCTCTTCGCTTTTTGATTGTGGGGGCTCTACGGCCTCCTCATTGAATTCTGGCAGCAGCTTGCGCTTCGGGTAGCTCTTTGTTTGGTGGCTATTGCCATATTTGTCCGCGGTCTTGAGTACTTTGCTCCATCTCATTCTGAGTATGTCTTCCACTGTTTTGAGCTTCCGTTTCTCCTTCTTCAAACTTCTTGCAGTGGCGACAAGCCTTTTTCGAAGGTTTTTATGCTCCGGTGGTATGTCCGATGTGAGATCGTCTGGACTATTGTTTTCGCCGAGGATGAGTTGATTATCTGATTCATCCTGTTTGGATGGTCTCTTGGTTGCGTGTTCGTCGCCCACTGGTTTGCCCTGCTCTATGGCTGGGTCATTATGGGTGTTGTTGTTATCGAGGCGGGACTTGGAGCGGCGCTTGCGTCGCCATTTTGGTTGTTTTTCGGGGGAATTATCCTTCGCCGTGTCCCGTTGTTCCTCGTTATCACTCCCTCGTTATGACATCATGAGTTGAGGTGGGCTTCCAGTGCTCGGTAGGCACTGGTTCTTGATCGTCTCCGGCATCGTCGTCCATACCGCCGATGTCTTCGGAGTCGTAGTCTAGCATGTCGGTTAGATCGTCGATAGTGGCTACAAAGTGGGTGGTGGGTGGGTTTTGAATTTCTTCATCGTCCGCATCCCAACCATCTGGACCATAGTTCGGCCAGGGTTCTCCTGATAACGAGAGATACTTTAGCGAATTCAGGATGTCGCCAAAGGGTGAATGCTGAAAGATGTCCGCAGCGGTGAACTCCATGATCGGCGCCCAATCGAATTCGATTGGCAGGGGCGTAGGAGGTTCGGAGTCCGGCGAGGAGTCCGGCACCTCGGAGTCATGAGCTTTGCAAAGGACGAGGTCGGTATTCGGCTCCATCGCCGCAGAAGTTGCAGCTCCCGAGGCGGTGTCCAGCCACCTGTCCTCGATCTGCGCGGTCGGCTCCGAACTATGGGTCGGAGCGGATTCGTGTGCGGCCTCCAGGGTACTGTCCGGCGGCAGAGCTAAGTCATTCCCATCGTGACAGTGCGGCACGCTCGGCTGTGGCTCGAATCCATTGAAGATCAAGTCTCCGCGGATGTCAGCCGTGAAGTTTAGGCTTCCAAATCTGACCTGATGGCCAGGGGCGTAGCTTTTGATCTGCTCCAGATGGCCAGGTGAATTGGCCCGCAGTGCAAAGCCGCCGAACACGAAGATCTGTCCAGGGAGAAAAGTCTCTCCCTGGACGGCGTTGTTGTTGATTGAAGAAGCCATCAAGCCTATTGGTGACGACACAGAGGAACTCTCAATGAAAGCACCAATGTCGGTGTGAAAACCGGCGGATCTTGGGTAGGGGGTCCCGAACTGTGCGTCTAGGCGGATGGTAACAGGAGACAAGGGACACGATGTTTTTACCCAGGTTCGGGCCCTCTCGATGGAGGTAAAACCCTACTCCTGCTTGATTGATATTGATGATATGGGTAGTACAAGAGTGGATCTACCATGAGATCAAGGAGGCTAAACCCTAGAAGCTAGCCTATGGTATGATTGTTGTAATGGTTTTTCGTCCGACGGACTAAAACCCTCTGGTTTATATAGACACCGGAGGGGGCTAGGGTTACACAGAGTCGGTTACAATGGTAGGAGATCTACATATCCGTATCGCCAAGCTTGCCTTCCACGCCAAGGAAAGTCCCATCCGGACACGGGACGAAGTCTTCAATCTTGTATCTTCATAGTCTTGGAGTCCGGACGATGATGATAGTCCGGCTATCCGGAAACCCCCTAGTCCAGGACTCCCTCACCCGATGCAAGCCTTTTGAAGATGAGGCGAGTGTTGTTGTGAGAGAGATTCAGAGGCAGGATCCCGATCATTTGGGTCGTGAAGGAGGCCATGTGGAGCGTACCGAAGAGGTTTGTTTATTTTGTCTTTTGATATTTCTTTTGCACTAGTGTTCATTGTTAGCTTTGAGTTATTACTGTTATGCAGTTATAGGGTGACTCTATGTTTATAGGACCTGAACTTGAAGTGCTTCAGCACCTGAACTTCTATGACTTTGATGACTGGCCCTTTTTGTTCCTTTTTGTATCTTATGGTAGTTTGGTATGTTATCTGCTATGTTAACTGTATTTGGACTTCCATGATGTGTGAGTTGTGATAGCTGACCTTCCCTGATTATGTAACATGAACTTCTGCTGATTAGGTATTTGTTTTCTACATGATTATTTTCTAGTCTTTTTCCTTTTTGGTACTAGTGTTTCCTAGGTGACCTTCTCTGTTTATAGGACATGAACTTCAAGTGCTTCTGCACTTGAACTTCTATGACTTTTGATGACTTTCCCTTTTTGTCTTCTTTTGCATCTTAATGGTAGTTTGATATCTGGTCTGCTATGTTTACTGTATTTGGACTTCCATTATGTGTCAGTTGTGATACCTGACCTTCTCTGATTATGTAACGTGAACTTTTTGCTGATTAGGTATTTGTTTTCTACATGATTATTTTTCTAGGCTGTTGATGATGGTGCTGGGGTTAGGGAGGATGTTTTACCTGTGCATGAATATGATCATGTGCATGAAGCTGCTCCTGTGCATGATCCTTGCCCCTCTAGTGATCTATTAGTTGATGAGGTTCATGGCAGTGAAAATAAGGTACCATTTTTTCTTGTCCATTTGTCTTGTTTCCCCTGAGACGAACTTGCTGCCCCTGTGCATGAGGTTCAGTCAGCCCTTTGTAATGACTTTTTGTTTCTTTTTGGAGCAGCAGAATGATGATGTTAGTGTTGCTCTAGAGAAGGCTGCAGACATGTCCGTCTCAGGCACCGGCTGCTCCGACGGGGTGGTCCTGACTGAACCTCAATCGTCCGTTGGCGCTGAGGTTTCTGATGCTGAGCAGGGCAAGACAACTGGAGACATTATTTTGGAGAAAGATCATGTTGAGTCTGATGTACAAACTGGTGGTAGTACTACTGCAAGCCCGGAGAAGTCTCCTGCAGCAAAGCCATCAGTTGATGTTGATGCTGCACAGGCACAACCAAATGTTTTTCTTGTTTCAGATTCTCCGGTTGCTACAGCTGCTGCTGGTATCCTTCCCGACGACGCTACAACGTCTACTGAAGACGACGATGAAGATACCAAAAGTGATAGCTATGGAGAGGAGGTTGATCATTCCAGTGCTGCCACTGGTCTAGGCAAGGATCCATGAAGACAGGAGCATGCTTCTCTCTTCTTTCCCCATCCCCTCCCCTCTTTGTTGTTTGGTTTTAGTCCATGATATCCCCTGTCAACTGCCTGTGTGGTCTAAGTTGAACTTCTGGTTTTGTTGTGTGTCGTGTGGGTTGTAAAGAATGTTAAGTGAACCTGTTTTTCTATGTGGGTGGAGGTTTGTAATGCATGTGTTGTGATGTCTATGATGCTGTGGTTTTATCCTTTCTGATGTAGCAGCTGAGATGTGTTTATGTTTTTGAATGTTTGTGCTTGAATGTTGGTCTTAATTGATACTGTCGTGAATTTATGTGCTTTGAGTGTTGCTGTTAATTGCTATTTTCTTTTTGGTGTGCAGATAGCGACCTTGCTGTCATCCGAAAGAAGGTTGATGACTTTTATTACAGTGTAACTAGGCTTAGGAATGATCGTTCCAAGAGGTGAGTGCAGCTGCTCAATATTTTACATCATCCATGTGCCCCCTGTGAATTGCATGTGGTTTCTTACCTGAACTTCCCAACTATATGTACCTGAACTTCTTGTTTTTTACTTATCTGTTGCTGAACTTCTGGCCTCTTTTGTATTGTACTGCCTGTTTGTGATATAGCTGAACTTCTGTGCTAACATGTGTTATGAACTTCCTGAGTTTCCTGATGTTGTACTTCTTTTACTTTCTGTTCGCTTGTTTTAGATCAATGATTATGTTCCAAAACAAGGAGTCTGAAGCTTCTATTGAAGATGTCGCAATATCTTTTGGTCCTCGGAATGCTTCGGTCTAATGTGGCTGAGTGTGCACTCTACTATCTACGTGTGAAGTACCAGGGATCAGACAAACTCATCCTGCCATATTGGGTTTGTGTAAGTCAACCATACAGTGATTTCTTTTCCGTTTTTTTCCTTACCATCTTTTTAGTTAAAACTTGTTTGTCTCATTTTTGTATTTTTTCATATGTTGGTGTTGCCTGCATTATTATAGGACAAGATTTTCAGAGGCCAATTTGATTCCCGTGTGAGGAAGTACTTCATGGCGAGTGGTCCAGATAGCATGGATGCACATGATTCGGTATGCAATATCTTGTTCTTTGCCTCTGTATTAGTTTTGGAGTGCGATCCACTGTGTTAATATTTGTTTTTTTTCTTTTGTACCATTCTGATATTAATTCTCATTTTTTAATGATTGGTGTGTTTATGATTCTTCAGGTTGTTTTCCCTACTTTTGACCCTCCTGAGGTTCCTGCTTCCATGGGTGGTGTCGGTCATTGGGTGTCGGTATTCCATGACCTTAAGAATTCAAGGTTCCAGCTTCTCGATTCCTACTATGGACCAAAATATGAATGTGCGGTACTCATATTTCGGCGGATGACCGACAACATCAAGAGGCTTTGGAAGGATGCCAGCAATGACAGGGAGACACCCTTCAATCCAGTTAGCATTGACAATTTCCCTCTGGATTGGATTGATGTCCCCCAGCAGCAAAACAAGTATGAGTTCCACTTTTTCTCTTTTATCACATCTGTTTAACTGTAGTTTTATTTAAGCTGCGACGTGTTTAATTCCATGGCTTTCTTTTTCTGTTCTAATACTATTCTTTTTACTTCATTTGATGGCAGTATCGATTGCGGATTCTTCATGCTTACGAATGTTAATTCGTATCATGACGGGGTTCTTGCAAATTATTCCCATGAGAATATCGGGGATATCAGGAAGACGTGGCTGTACTAAATCGCTTCTTCTAACCTGTTTGAGACAAACTTCCAATCTCTGTTTGGCTACTACACATGTAAGTATTTTGGAAGTTGGACTACTTACCAGCACTGCATCTTTTATTCTACCCGAACTATATATTTTTTCTCTCAAACTTGGACTTCTGCTTGAGATCTGGCTGGGCTGCTGGTTTCGGAAGGAGAGGAGCATTTTATTTGTACATGAACTTCATTTCTATCTTTTTTAATTTTGCTTGTGGGTTTGGTGTCAGTAATTCCTGTCCTTCCATTGCTTAAATTGACATGAGCATTTTTTTTCTAATTGAATTTTCAGAGATGATGCCTTTCTATGGTTTTTGTTAGCTGTAGTTGAATGATTTCGAGTTCATCAGTTTATCTTGAACCGTGCCTCTGGTTGTGCCTGAACTTCATTTAGTTTTTTACTGCAACTAATTTTTTAGGTCATCTTGAGTAGTAATCATGTCATCTTTTATTAGTTGGACTGCACATTGTGATGTTCCCGAACTTAAGTTGTTTTTTAATGGTGATGTTTTCTCTTCTTTTTTTCTTTGACAGTGGATCCGCTGGAGTTGACCGATTACCACTACTCATTCCTCGAGTCACAGGAATACCAGCCTAGGGAGGAACCGATGAGTACAGCTGCGATAGAAGATGATAGACCTCGGACCCTCATTCCTTCCAAGTTGGGGGAGGAGGCTAGCGGTATTCGTGGTACTCCAAAAACCCCATGCTACAGGAAGGCTGATGCAGTCGAAGCAGCTGAAGCAGAAGTGATTTCGTCCGATGATGATTTTGAGAAGATTGCTTACCCTAATAATGCTAAACGTGCTTCTGGAACTGTTGCTGGTAGAGATGGGAAGAATGCTGTGATGACCAGGAGGAAACCGACACTTGAGTCTGGCAACATAACTACCTCCAAGCGAGCATCAAGATTGCCTTTGAAGTGGCGTTCTCCTGTCGCTCCCCTGAAAAAATACAGTTACCCTCATCTATCCGAGGCCCGGAAGGTGAAACAGTATGTGCTCAGTAAAGACGGTCTAGAGAAGTATTCTGGGTGAGTTACTCTCTTTCTGTCGTTCCCTTGCCTTGGAGTTGTAGTGTCTGAACTTCTGTTGTTGTATTGTCTGAACTACCGTTGTTGTAGTATATGAACTCCTGTTTTATGTCTCCTCTTGCCTTTTTGAGTTATAGTGACTGGACTTCTGTTTTGTTGTTGTATCTGAACTTCTAATATATATTTTTACCATCCTTTTGTATTCTGCAGGACAAGCTACTGCATGTTTACCATCCCTGGGAATGTGATTGACCTCATAGGAGATTTCATTTATATGCTTTTCGGTGATGGGCAGCAGATGGAAGGAGACATAATGGATTATCTCATAAATTTGTGGAAGGATAACCCGGAGACCTCTGAGATATTCTCTAATCCTGACAGGGTTGTACTTAGTCCCTATTTCATACAGGTTTTAGGTCTTTGCACCCCTATCTCCTTTTTCTGCCTTAGTTTTGTTGTAGTGGCATCTGTGAGGTATTTTAATTGTGTTTTGGTGAATGCACGGTACTGCCTGGAGTATGATTTCTACGCCGCAACAGTTCCAAAGTTTGATGCAAAAAATCGGCTAAAATCCTCCCAATGTTTGTTCGCAAGGAAGAAGACCTTCTTAACGCAAAGCTGGTTAGTTTTTCATAAATCTTGCTTTTTTCTTAATTTCATGTGCATCCTTTTGCTGAGTTTGTCAATAAGTTTTTGTTCATGCCGTTTCTTCAGTACATATGCTTTATAGTTTGTGTTCACCGGTCCTTTCGTTCTTGGCAGGTTTTATTGATTCTATTCAAGCCAATTGGCACAATGGCGCACTACAGTGTGTACGTGGTGAATAGATATCGTGGGAGCATTCACATCCTCGATTCACTTTCTTACGATAATATGCAAACGTCGCGATCGAGTTTCCATGGGGACTGCCAAAATATCATGAGTATTTCTTAGCCTGGACATCCTTTCACATTCTCTTGTTTGACACAAAGTTTATTATGCCTTGTGTTTACAAAATATGTTGTTGTCTCTGTTTTGGTAATACTGCTTGAACTGACTATCATTTAGAAGTTGAACTTCTGCTATTTTTGTTTAGGTGGATCTTATGCAGGTGTTGCTTTTTTATGTACCTTAACTTAACTATTTTGGTTAACATGTTTTTGACTTCATCTAATTTTGATATTTCTGGCAGATGAAGAGATTTGTTGGGTTGCTCGAGGAGGTGTACGGCAAGGCTGCATACAAGCGAGCAAGCAGCCTAACTGGGTGACTATTGCAAAGAGGCCGACTTTCATCGATGTTCCGAAGCAGAAGAATAATGATTTTGGTTTCTTTGCTGTGAAGTTCAGCTCTTCGTATGACGGCGATGAGATTGTTGAAGATTTTGGTGATGTGGAAGTATGTTCTGTCTGTGTTCTTGTCTCATCATCCTTTGATTTTTCTTGTGTGTTTTTGCTGTGACGCTCCTGCTGTGGTTTTAGATATGCGTTACTAAACCATCGTTTTCACCTTTCTTTTGTTTGCAGGCTGCTGCAGATGACTGGAAGGCTGAGTTCATGCACACTCTGGTTTTCAGCGAGAAGAATGAAGTCATGCGTTCAGAGCTCCCTAAAGAGATCCAGTCCTTTGGCCCGTGAATTCGAAGCATTAGTTTCATTTGTAGATTTGATTTCGTACAGATTTTTAGGTTTGATAATGATTGGAACAATTCCGTAAATATTTGGGTGTAAGAATGTTTTTAGTGATTTGTGTATCTACTATATGTGAAGCACTATTACTTATGATATTGTGGACAAATGCATTTGGTGTGAAGAATGGCTTTTGTGAATTTCAATGTGCTGCGTCGTTTTTCAGTATCCATGTGTTGAATGTTTTTGCCCCAATAGATGTACCTGAACTTCTGCCTCGGTTTTGGTTGAACTGCTTGATTTTTTTGGGGTTGTTTATTTTTGGGCCCCCAACATATGATTGTAGACTTGAACTTCTGCTTTGAGAATGTGGCTGGGCTACTGGTTTCAGATGGAGAGGATATTTTGTGTTGTGTAATGCATTGGTAATTTTCAACCCAACCAATATGTATGCTTTTGTGTAGAATCTACATATGTAAATTTGTGCATAGATATTGTTAACGTTTCTTTTATCTTTGTCGGCATTGTACATGAACTTCTGCACATATCCAAGCAGAATTTGACAGTTGAACACATTGTCCTAGGCTTGCTAACCTTAGTTTATGCGGCGAAACTTTATTTTTTTAAGCATATTCTTTTCCTGCATCGATTTTACATTCTAGAACTTCTTCTGTAAGCTGACATGAACTTCAAAACTGTATGATTATTTGCTGGTTGCTCTTTTATGGAATACAACACGAGCACTTCCTCTCATAACAAACCAGGACTTCTGCAGTAATATTACTTGAACTTCATTCTGTATGTTCTTCATGTTTGTTTTTGCTTGCACTTTCATGCAATACATCACCAGCCAATCTATTCCTGTCATAACATACTAGGACTTCTGCAGTAATATTACTTGAACTTCATTCTGTATGTTTTTCATGTTTGTTTTTGCTTGCACTTTCATGCAATACATCACCAGCCAATCTATTCATGTCATAACATACCAGGACTTCTGCAGTAATATTACTTGAACTTCATTCTGTATGTTTTTCATGTTTGTTTTTGCTTGCACTTTCATGCAATACATCACCAGCCAATCTATTCCTGTCATAACATACCAGGACTTCTGCAGTAATATTACTTGAACTTCACAGTGTATGTTTTTCAATTTAACACTTCTTGCACTTTCATGCAGTACAACACCAGCACATCACTTCCTGCCATAACATACCAGGACTTCTGCAGTAATATTACTTGAACTTCAGAGTGTATATTACCAGGGGATGATGACATAATGTTCTGCACATTGACATGACATAAGTTTGCATTGTGTAAATTGACCTATTCTAATTGTTCATGAGCCTTGCGCTCCTCCTAGGCTTTGGTGGTAGAGGTTTTTGCTTGACATGTACCTCTTCCTCTTCATCGTCCTCTTCCACTTCATCGTCGTCTTCCTCTTCCTCTTCATCGTCGCATTCCACTTCCTCTTCATCTTCGTCTTCCTCTTCTTCGTCGTTGTCTTCATCTTCGTCTTCCTCTGCATCTTCCACCACCTTCTTGTTGTTGGCTCTAGGTCTTGTTTTCTGTTTCATCTCTGGCATTTTGCTTGTCTTTTCAGCATCTGCGTGCTTCGGGCATGTTATTGCATTATGTGGTTCATACTCCTTGCATATGCTACAAAGCCTGCTTCTTGCTTTCTGTGGGTGTGGTCCCTTCTTTTGTTCCATAACTTTGGGCTGCTGTTTTTGAGATTTGGGTTGCTTGACCTCCTCAGCATTGTTTCTTTCCAAGAGTGTAGGACAGGTCAGCTTGTTGTGTCCCGCAACCTGGTTGCACACACTGCATTTCCTGTGTCCAAGTGGCACTCCGTTCTCATCATGCACGACGACTCTTCCTGCAGGTGGTGCCTTTATTTGAGCTCTCTTATCACTTTTATTTGCTGCAGTAATTTTCTTCCTACCCTTTGTTTCAGAATACAACAGCAATTTCATCGTCTCTTGCTGTCGCTGCTCCATTGATTCGCCATCACCCTGCTTGCATTGGCTGGCTTCAGCGGCGGCGTTGAGCATTTCAGCTGCATAATAATGAAGGTCATATTCAATTTCAGCGTCCTCTTCAGCCATCCTTTCGTCAGCATCCGCTTCATTTGCTGAATGTATTGCATCAAGCTCTTCCACAAGCCTCTTGAGAACATAGTATGCTCTGTCATATTGCTGGTCACATCTCATCGCTTTCTTGTTAACCATCAAATTCAGCTGCAGCAATATGTCTTGCTTCGATAGCCTTGAGTTGCCATCCGATGCGGTTGTGTTGTAGTCCCTTGTATCAAAAGTTGGTTGTGATCTTGCAGTCTTTCTGTACCGTTTGAGGATATACTTGTTTGGAAAATTGTCAGGCTTGAGGTAGTCAAGTATGTTCATGATGTGAAGGCAGAACAGGCCTGCATTTTTGTGATGAATGCAGAATACATAGTTTGAGAGCCAGCAATGAGTTTCATAAATTTTGATATGATACTACTAGTCTAGCTATTTAATGAGGTTGTTTTTTTGCTCACCTGTGTGTGTCCAGATCTTGCATTCACACTCGTATATTTCATTCTCTGGGTCAGCTACAACCTGGAATTCATGCTTTGACCAGGAAAATCTTTCTTCATCATGATGGCTAGGCTTGTTGTGGTAGTACACAAGGTACTTAGTTGGCTCTGTTGTACGCTTTGCGCGGAATAGTGTTGCCTTTCTCATCCTATTCCTCATCTCGGTGTACACGGCTCTCATGTACTTGATGGACATGTCTTCCTCGTAGCCGTAAGTTGTTTTTGTCACAGGATTGGTCTGCACATGTCAAAAAGTGAGATATTAGTCAAAGCAGAGTCATGGTTTCATTTTTTAAAAATTCAAAGTGCAAATGTTGAAGGTAAAACAGAACATGATGGGGGTGTTTTGTACTTGTCATCATACCATGCTGGTCATTGTTTGCTCGTTCTCCTTCTGCATCCGAGTTTGTATGCAAGCATTGACCTGCCTAGCAAACTTGTGTAGGTTCTGGGTCCCCTTGACAAACCCTTTCTTTAGCACGTGGTTCATGCTCTCGCTTTGTTGTGTGGAAGTCATTCTAGCACAGAAAATGTTCTTGTAATATGCTGAAATCCACATCTTCCTATCACTCCAGAGCTGCATCATCATCTGGTCGTTCTCCAGGTTGTACTTGTGCACGAGTTTAGCCCAGGCATCTTCAAACTCAGTTGGCATGAGCAGCCAGTTTAATATAGCTGTGAACTCCTCTTTGAATGTTTTATACTTTTTGTACAGCAACGCGAGGTATTCCATGTACTTCTTCAAGATGTGCCAATGGCATAGCTTGTGGATGGTGTTTGGAAATGATTGTGGTATAGCTTTCGCCATCGATGGGCATTGGTCTGCATGAATTAAAAAAAATGAAACTTCATTCTTTTTTTTGTACTGATGGTGAACTTATGTTGTACAAGTACTTGAACTTCACATGCAGCAATATGACTATCTAAAAATGGCACATGTGTTTTTTCTTACGGCAGTGTTCTTGAACTTCTGTGGTACCAGTGCTTGAACTTAACAAGTACCAGTGGGACTACCTAGTAGTGTCACACTCAAATTTTCCTTATAGTAGTGTTCTTGAACTTCTGTGGTACTAGTGCTTGAACTTCACATAAATAACTATATTTTTCTGAACATGTTACATGTTTTTTCTTTACATCTTTCTATCCTTGAACTTCTATGATTCCTATACTTGAACTTCACATTCATGACCAATTTTTTTCTAAACATGTGATAGATAATTTTGCTTTCTTCCACTGTTAGTTGGACTTATGTGCTAACAGTGGTTGAACTGCTTGCTGTATATTATTTTCAGATAAAACCAAATATACCCAATACAGACCCATAGACTAAAAAGATGATGAAACTTGAGGAGTTTTTTATTTGAACTCACCTGTTAGAATGCAAGTTGGGTGCTTGTTGTTCATGCACCGTAGAAATGTATCGAACAGCCACTTGAATGACTTTGCATCTACGTCTCTTATCGGGGCAACAGCAAATATCGTTGACTGCAAGTGATGGTTTGTTCCAACAAACACTCCCAGGGGCATGTGAAATCTGTTGGTCTTGTAAGTCATGTCGAATGTTACGCAATCGCCGAAGTCTTGATAGGCTCCTCGGCAGCTTGCATTGGACCAGAAAATGTTTTTAATTGACTTGTCCTTGTCCACTTGGATGTCATAGAAAAACTCATCATTTATCGCCTTCATGTCTTTGAAGAATGAAACAAGTTTCAATACATCATCCAAATCATCTTTCCTTGCATTCATGGATTTCCTGCAAATCACATGCAAACATGCATTTGTTTATTTTTTGCTAGCAAAGGATTGTGAGCTAGGATGCTATTTTACATTGCAGTATGTTGGTGTTTGACTACTTACTGGTTTAGCAGGTCTTGTCTGGTCATGCTTAGGAACTAGCTTCCATCTTCATTTTCAGATAGCATTGACATGATTGTTGTGTGCTTGACATCATGGTACTGCAAGAGCTTTACGTACTCCAAAATAGTGGGGTCATAATTCTTGTGTGAGTGCAAAAACACCAGCATATCATCAGTTTGCATGAGCTGGTGATTATGATTGTACTCAATGTCCACTGCCACGCATGTGCCATCCTCCTGCACCTTCACCCTCATTCTTGCATTGCAGCCCGTCCTCTGCGATGTTTTGTTTCGCTTCCTGCTGGCCTCTGAAACTGAAGATGTGTGTATCCCTTGGAAGGCAGAAACAAAATACTTGTGGTTGTCATTTCCACCCGTCTTCCTGATTCCAAAACCAGGTTGTCATTTCCACTCCGTTCTCATCGTGCACGACAACTCTTCCTGCAGATGGTGCCTTTATTTGAGCTCTCTTGTCACTTTTCTTTGCTGCAGTAATTTTCTTCCTACCCTTTGTTTCAGAATCCAACGGCAATTCCATCGTCTCTTGCTATCGCTGCTCCATTGATTCGTCATCACCCTGCTTGCATTGGCTGGCTTCAGCGGCGGCGTTGAGCATTTCAGCTGCATAATCAGCCATCCTTTCGTCAGCATCCGCTTGATTTGCTGAATGTATTGCATCAAGCTCTTCCACAAGCCTCTTGAGAACATAGTATGCTCTGTGATATTGCTGGTCACATCTCATCACTTTCTTGTTAACCATCAAATTCAGCTGCAGCAATATGTCTTGCTTCGATAGCCTTGAGCTACCATCCGATGCGGTTGTGTTGTAGTCCCTTGTATCAAAAGTTGGTTGTGATCTTGAAGTCTTTGTGTACCATTTGAGGATATGCTTGTTTGGAAAATTGTCAGGCTTGAGGTAGTCAAGTATGTTCATGATGTGAAGGCAGAACAGGCCTGCATTTTTGTGATGAATGCAGAATACATAGTTTGAGAGCCAGCAACGAGTTTCATAAATTTTGATATGATACTACTAGTCTAGCTATTTAATGAGGTTGTTTTTCGCTCACTTGTGTGTGTCCAGAGCTTGCATTCACACTCGTATATTTCATTCTTTGGGTCAGCTACAACCTGGAATTCATGCTTTGACCAGGAAAATCTTTCTTCATCATCATGGCCAGGCTTGTTGTGGTAGTACACAAGGTACTTAGTTGGCTCTGCTATACGCTTTGCGCGGAATAGTGTTGCCTTTCTCATCCTATTCCTCATCTCGGTGTACACGGCTCTCGTGTACTTGATGGACATGTCTTCCTCGTAGCCGTAAGTTGTTTTTGTCACAGGATTGGTCTGCACATGTCAAAAAGTGAGATATTAGTCGAAGCAGAGTCATGGTTTCATTTTTAAAAAATTCAAAGTGCACATGTTGAAGGTAAAACAGAACATGATGGGGGTGTTTTATAATTGTCATCATACCATGCTGGTGTAACATCCCAAAATTCTAAATTTTGGAATGTTATATTAAATAGATAGTTTTGATTGATTGTTTGATTTATTGACTGAAAGTGAGTGAATTCAAAACTTTTTGAAAGTTAAATGAGAGGGAATAAAAGGACTTTACCAAACTTTCATTTTTGCATTTGTAATCTCCATGAATTCAAATTCTTTTCACCACAAAACCCTGGAGAGAAGATGACATGACTTCTTCCATTTATTTAAATGACAAGGGGTGTTGAAAATATTTGAATTTCATTTGAAATTATTTCCAATTCATAAACTTCAAGCAACTCAATGATTTTCATGAGAGAAGATAAAATGACTTCTTCAAAACATATGAAATATGAGTTGGGAGTTTAAAAGGATCAAATTCAAAGTTCTTTTGAATTTATTTTCAATTTGGAGTTATTTGAGTTTTATTCAAATTATTTTTCTCCAAAAATAAAATATATGAAAAATAGGGTAACATGATTCCCTACATCAGAAAATTGAGGAGAAATAAATTTGAATTAATTTTCGTATTTTTAAAAATGGTTTTTACTGGATTTTACTAGAGCAAAAGCACTCTTTGCTTTATTTGAATTTGTTTGTATTTTATTTGACTCTAGAAAAATGTTCAACTTGTAGGAAATCTTTTTCTGGAAATTTTGATATATTATACGCCTATAGTATTTTATTTATTTATTTTTTGTTTTATTTTACATTCTGAAAATTTCTTTTTTTTAAAAAAAACTCTCTTCGGACCGACTGGGCCGAAGCCCAGCCGGCCCAGCGCGCCGCAGCCCAGCACCGCGCCCATCCCCGAGCTTCCGCGGGACTCCGCCTGCCGCACGCCACCGCGCCGACATGGCCGCCGTCCCCGCCTCAGACTCCACGCGCCGCCTCGCCGTGCCCCCTCCTCCAAGCCGCACCCTCCCCTGCCCTCTTTAAAAGGCCACCCCGGGACCCTTGGGTCCCGTTTTCGCCGCCGCCGCCGCCCCTCGCCAGATCCGCCGCCGCAGCCTTCGGTTGCCGCCGTCGCCGTTGCCAACTGCCGCCGCCGCCGCGCTGCACCACCGTCGCAGCCACCACCCACCTCACCGTCGTCCCGCGCCGCATCCCCCAGATCACTCCGCCGAGCCGGAGGGCCACCGGAGCTGCCGCCCCGGCCGGACCCGAGCCGCCGCCGCCGTCCCATTTCGCCAGAGTAACCGCCGTCGCCAGTTCTTCGTCGAAAACCGCTGCCAACCGGTATAAAACCAACCGCGGTCTGATACTGTTTTTCTTTTAAGTTCAGTTTTTCTTAAACCCTAGAGTAGATCTGTTTTTTTAGGTTTTAGTAAACAGCGACCGTCCACTGTTTCGATCTTATAACAGAACGTTCGTTATTTAGTTCTTTCTCTTTTTCTGTTATTTCGGCCAGGGACCCATCCGTGAATATTTTATTCACAGATTAGTCCCTAATTTTCAAACGCTCACAACTTTTCAACCGTTTATCCAAATCCAACGAAACCAACGCCCACTTCTTCATTATGATCCCCTATATCCAGTAAAACAACTTAAACATGTTTTTGAAAAATAAAATTTGTTTTTCAAACAGTTTAGTATTTGAACTTCTTTTGATCGTAACTTGAGTTTCGTAGCTCCGTTTGAGTTGATTCTTTTTGCAAAGCGAAGCTCTTGACCTAGACTTTCTGATAAGGCCAAATTCACATAATTTTGGTACTGTTAGAAATTGTTTTATGCTGCAAGAGTTATTTGCTTGGTTTTGATGTTTTCCGAGTTGTTCTCTCGTTCTATCCGATCTTTTGAGTGATTGCTTATGTATGGTTACCATTGCTTGCTCGTGATAGATTGACCGGAGTGTGACGAGTAGAACTATCAGGAGTTATGAGTGCGAATCATCTTCATCAACATTGCAGGCAAGTTCACACTTTGATCATATCCCTTATTACCCTGTTTTATTGCATTAGCTCAATCCTCCAAACAATTGCATGATTAGGATCTGAATTAAATTGTGGGTTTTGGGAAGTAGATGAGGTAGTACCTATTACCTGTTTTATTATCAAACCCTTGGGAGTTACTTCTACGTTTGCTTATTATGCCATGCTATGCTCGTAGACGTGGATTGGGTTTGAGTAATTTCCATGACAGATGTGAGATTGTTAATTAATGGTTTATTTAAGGTGGCAACATCAATACACATCTGGGTGGATTGAGGCACCTGGTTACTCCAGGATTTGCCTGTCTTGGCACCTGGGTTTCCAGGCTTGCCTGTTTTTCTTCGGACCGCCACCCAGGCTCAAAGGGATCATGAGATTATTCAAACTAGAAACTTACGTGTGCAGCCACAAGCCATTATGGGCTCTGGCATAGTTGATTAAGTCGTGCGAACTCTTATGGGTAGACTAGCAGATGTAGGGGAAAGTAGGTGTACCGGTCTACCCTATGTAAGGTGCTAGCGCTTCCGAAAGACTATGTCTCGGTCATCCGTTTCTCAAACATCATGTAGTGCGAGAAATCCAATGGAGGCGATCGAGTCTTGTGGGGAAAAGTGCGCAAACCTCTACAGAGTGTATAAACTAATCATGGTTAGCCGTGTCCCTGGTTATGGACGTTTTGAGTATCTAGTACTTGGATTTTCATGTGAATCTCATCATGTTACTTTAATTAATATTGTTGGGTTTTTAATGAGTACTTTTAATTGGGATTGAGAATGCTGTCAACCATTCTCAATGTTTAACAACCACCATGATAGTTAAATAAATTTATTCCATTGCAGTAGGGAAAAATTGGCTTTACGCAAAACTGTAACCATAGAGCTTTTCCACCAGCCAAATATGCATGTAGTGATAGCCATTTATTCATCATTGCTCTATGGTGTGAATTTGCCAGTACATTCAATGTACTGACCCTTTGTGGCTGCAACGTCTCATGTTGCAGGATCTTACGACGAGTAAGTGATACGTTAGGGTTACGATTCCTATACTCAACTTTGCCGTTGGTGTTGATGGGAATCCACAACCTTGTTACTTATGCTATTTTTGGATTGAGGTAATTGTATTTATGTTACTTTATACATGTGATTTACCTCTGTTATAAATCCTCGAGTACTGTGTGTGTCAGCATACCGATCCAGGGATGACACTTAAGCACAGAGACTTGATCCATTCGGGTTGGGTCGCTACAAGATGGTATCAGAGCACATGTTGACTGTAGGACGTGACCCTAGAAGCTGGCAAGCCCATAGGAAAGATTTTTCTCTACAACTTTCTTTTGAAAAGAATCTTTTACCTCTCTTCTCTTCTAAGCTTATTCAAATATTCCCTTAGTGAGACCATACCCCTTTCCCCTTTTGACACCTCGAAGTTTCGACTGATGAGACCACTCCAAAAAGTGCAAGATATCGGACAACCACGACCACTACGGAATGAAGGAGATTTTGCCGTGCATCTGAATAATGGAAACTACAATAGTTGAAGACTCCGAAGACTAGGAGAATTTGAAGGCTATGAAGAATTTCCAGATTTGGTATGACCAATGAAGGCACCCCTTATGAACTTGGCATACTATGAAAGCTGTCAATACCCGAGATCAAGGTGTATCGGAGAAAGACCGGAACATGGAGCATTAGAACTCAAAGTTTTGTCAAGGAAAACCCTAAGATAGGAGATATCAACTATGGAATGTTAGCTCATGGAAATGACAAGAGCAGAAACATGGACATTCACGATGTTATCATTCGCCTATGCTATTGTCACCACGCGGAGTTAAGCATGCAGATGCATGGAAAGATTGGATGGTAGAAGGCTGATGCAGCATCTATCAGCAAGATGAAGTTTTAACCTTAGCCGGTGTATCACCAGGATCTGAAGTGTTACGTCAAGAAATTAAGATGGACCTACAAGAAGCAGTATTTGATAAGGAAGTGTTTCGTGAAGAACTCAGGACCCAGAAGCTGAAAGTAGCCAAGCTAGAGGAGCAAAAACCTCGAGATACCAGTGATTAGTCAGGAACTGAAGGACAGTAGGACCATGGATCATGTCAAGGATGTTGAAACCTAGAAGTTTGGAATGCAACTCCAGAATATTAAAGGACATTAGGAGAAACTTCACGACAATAGAGATGATTTGGCAAAAGAACTTGAGAAGGACAAGCATGATCAAAAGGAGCCATTGGAGACATGACCAAGACTTGAAGAGTTTGATGATGTTGACATCTATAGACCATTAGAAGACCCAACCCCTGTTATATACTTACGTTAGATGCGACGATTGTGAGCTGTCATTTATTTGTTGTTTTTCCGACAGCCACAATAAAACATGTCTTTTCAAAACTATTGTTTGTATTGTGTGTATCCCTCTCCATCTCTCTTATCCCACCCCAATACCCTTGGACCAATAAAGGATGAATGGAGATGAGCTCGTATTTTCTGGACCGATGAGTCAATTGGAGACGGACCAATGGATTCAGAACATGGAGGATCATATGGAGAATAACCCTATAGTCGGAAAGGATATGACTCAGCATGCTCTTTAGAGTTTTGAAAGAGGTGTTGCTACTTGGTGGAGGATGTACCAAACCATCAATGAATGGCAAAGAGTAACCACTAGAGAAGAATTTAAGTTGACTCTGCAAAGGTCTCGTCTTGTGTCCCAGAAGTTGAGGCCTTATGGAAATGATATGAAGAAACCTTGTGCATGCAAGCTTTGTGGAGAAATAGGACACAACCATAAAGAACACCAGGATGAATACCCTCATAAGTGGGGGATTACCAAAGGAGTTAGCAGAGGATCTCAGGGAACTTCGGTTGGAGATTGTTCCCAAAGGTTTTGTTGCAGCAATGGAAGTTCATTCTACATTGTTGGGAAAGATTTGTGAAGCTCAGAAGTATTTCAAAGAGATTGCTGAGATAAAAGAGAGGATGAGCAAAGGAATGAGCAAAGGTTTTGTAAGGATGAGCACGACATCTTATGGTTCGAGGACCGTGTATATGTTCCCAATAATGCAAAGATCGGGAAGTAAATACTTCAAGAGGCTCAAGACTCACCATACTCGATTCGCCCTGGAAACACCAAGATATATTTGGATTTGAAGGAGCGTTTCTGGTGGACTAGTATGAAGAAGGATATTACGGAGTATGTAGTCATAGGTGATGTATGCCAGAGAGAGTAAAAGCAGAGCATCAGAAGCCAGCAGGATTACTACAGCCTATGCCGATACCCGAATGGAAGTGGGATAAGCTTGGCATGGATTTCATTACCGGATTTCCCAGAACCCGAACGGGACATGATTCTATCTGGTTAGTAGTTGATTTGCTTGACCAAAGTGGCTCACTTTATCCCAGTGAAAACCACCTATACAAGTGAGAAGTTGGCCAAGATATATTTGACCAGGATCGTATGTCTGCATGGAGTTTCGAGGACCATCGCATCAGATAGAGGAACACAGTTTACCTCAAAGTTTTGGAATCTGCTGCACCAGACTTTGGGTACTAGGCTAGAGTTCAGTACAGCCTTTCATCTACAGACAGATGGATAAGTCGAGAGAGTCAATCAGATTTTGGAGGACATGTTGAGAGCGTGTGCGCTAATTATGGATCTAGTAGGGATGATAATCTACCTTACGCGGAGTTCTCATACAACAACCGTTACCCTGCCAGTTTGAAGATGGCCCCTTTTTAAGCTTTGTATGGGAGAAGGAGCCAGAAACCATTGATGTGGGATGAAGTTGGAAACCGTCAGTTGTTTGGAATCAAATGTGATCAAGGATTCAAAAGAGAATGTTAAGTTGCTTCAAGATAGACTGAAGGTAGCTCAGTCCAGGTAGAAGAGTTATGCGGACTCAAAATGCAAGGAGGTAGTCTATGAAATTGGAGACATATCATGTCTTCGTGTGTCCCCTCTGTGAGGAGTTAAACGATTTGGAATTAAGGGAAAGTTAGCCCCGAGATTTGTAGGACCATACCGAGTTTTGGAGCGTATGGGAGAAGTGGCCAACAAGTTGGAGTCACCCGAAGGACTGTCAGGAGTTCATGATGTGTTTCACGTTTCCCAGTTGAAGAAGTGCCATGCAGAGATGGCTAATATTCCCCTGTAAGGACGCTTGACCCTGGGAAGGATAATGATGTTCCACGAAATAGAGTATGGACTTCATAAGTATAAGTTTTTATCTCAGTATGTTGGATATCCCATGAGGATGAAGAGATGAATTACTATTGGATATAAAGGAGATATGATGTTGGAAATATGGATCAATGGAAATTCCATGATGAGTCTGAGTAATCACGTCCTAGTTTGGTACAAATAGAAGGAAGAAAGACATTACAATTGGATGGATTTTGAGTATGCTAGGAAGATGGAAGTTGAATGTTGGAATAAAGATCAGTTGCCCAGAGGATGAGTTCAAGGTTTACAAGTGATGAGATGGGCCATAACCCACAGGCCCCAGGACCTGCCAAGAAGCAAGCACACTCTTGTTGAAGGAGAAACCCTGGAAGAAGAGGATATGCCTTACGATTTTATAGGAGCAACGCAAAACCTGAGTGTTGTGAGAAAATGATAGATGTTTGTTTGGCTTGCAGAATCAATGGATTTATCCGAACTGGGTTCGTCGACAAGATAAATTCTGCAATTCTTGTGAGGATGACCGAGTGTTAGTATGCGAGATTCGCTAAACCATGTACAAGGTAATGATTTGGGTGCGGGATGGATTGATCACCATACCGACTTACTCTTATTATTCGCCTTGCTATACGAGATGGTAAATCTGAGTGACTTACCTATAGTAGAGAGACGACGATCAAAACCTTGTTTAAACCTTAAAATGGTATAGGTATTTTTTCCCTTGTACAAGGCAGCTTTTGCCAACCGTAGGTTATACGGTGAGAATAAAGCCCAGACCCATTTCCTGCAGGAGAAACCATAAATTGTTGACCACCAGGAGATATCGATAGTTGTTTAGTATTGGCGCCAAACCCGTCAGCTCAGAAGACCCAGTATCGGAATAACCTTACCAGATGAAAGGACAGAAGAATTAAGAAAAGGTTATGCCGCTACCGGAAGAGCCCAGAGATGGAATTTCCTGAGATCTGGGAAGACCGACACAGTCATGAATAAGGATGGAGTATATGAGTTTTGATGGAACCGTATCAAAGTTTCTAAGGGTGGTAGCACCCCAGACTCCCTGAGGCGATCGATGGATTTTGTGAAGACCCCCAAACCCTAACCTATTTCTTTCTAGCCTCTACGAATCTCGAGGACGAGATTCATTTTAAGGGTGCTAGGTTTGTAACATCCCAAAATTCTAAATTTTGGAATGTTATATTAAATAGATAGTTTTGATTGATTGTTTGATTGATTGACTGAAAGTGAGTGAATTCGAAACTTTTTGAAAGTTAAATGAGAGGGAATAAAAGGACTTTCCCAAACTTTCATTTTTGCATTTGTAATATCCATGAATTCAAATTCTTTTCACCAGAAAACCCTGGAGAGAAGATGACATGGCTTCTTCAATTTATTTAAATGGCAAGGGGTGTTGAAAATATTTGAATTTCATTTGAAATTATTTCCACTTCATAAACTTCAAGCAACTCAATGATATTCATGAGAGAAGATAAAATGACTTCTTCAAAACATATGAAATATGAGTTGGGAGTTTAAAAGGATCAAATTCAAAGTTCTTTTGAATTTATTTTCAATTTGGAGTTATTTGAGTTTTATTCAAATTATTTTTCTCCAAAAATAAAATATATGGAAAATAGGGTAACATGATTCCCTGCATCAGAAAATTGGGGAGAAATAAATTTGAATTAATTTTGGTATTTTTAAAAATGGTTTTTACTGGATTTTACTAGGGCAGAAGCACTCTTTGCTTTATTTGAATTTGTGTGTATTTTATTTGACTCTAGAAAAATGTTCAACTTGTAGGAAATCTTTTTCTGGAAGTTTTGATATATTATATGCCTATAGTATTTTATTTATTTATTGTTGGTTTTATTTTACTTTCTGAAAATTTGTTTTTTTAAAAAAAAACTCTCTTCGGACCGACTGGGCCGAAGCCCAGCCGGCCCAGCGCGCCGCAGCCCAGCACCGCGCCCGTCCCCGAGCTTCCGCGGGACTCCGCCTGCCGCACGCCGCCGCGCCGACATGGCCGCCGTCCCCGCCTCGGACTCCTCGCGCCGCCTCGCCCTGCCCCCTCCTCCAAGCCGCACCCTCCCCTGCCCTCTTTAAAAGGCCACCCCGGGACCCCTGGGTCCCGTTTTCGCCGCCGCCGCCGCCCCTCGCCGGATCCGCCACTGCCGCCTTTGGTTGCCGCCGCCGCCATTGCCAACTGCCGCCGCCGCCGCGCTGCACCACCGTCGCAGCCACTACCCACCTCACCGCCGTCCCGCGCCGCATCCCCCCGTTCACTCCGCCGAGCCGGAGGGCCACCGGAGCTGCCTCCCCGGCCAGACCCGAGCCGCCGCCGCCGTCCCATTTCACCAGAGTAACCACCGTCGCAGGTTCTTCGTCGAAAACCGCTGCCAACCGGTATAAAACCGACCCCGGTCTGATACGGTTTTTCTTTTAAGTTCGGTTTTTCTTAAACCCTAGACTAGATCTGTTTTTTTAGGTTTTAGTAAACAGCGAACGTCCATTGTTTAGATCTTATAAACGAACGTTTGTTATTTAGTTCTTTCTCTTTTTCTGTTATTTCGGCCAGGGACCCATCCGTGAATATTTTATTCACAGATTAGTCCCTAATTTTCAAACGCTCACAACTTTTCAACCGTTTAACCAAATCCAACGAAAAGAATGCCCACTTCTTAATTATGATCCCCTCTATCCAGTAAAACAACTTAAACATGTTTTTGAAAATTAAAAATTTGTTTTTCAAATAGTTCAGTATTTGAACTTCTTTTGATCGTAACTTGAGTTTCGTAGCTCCGTTTGAGTTGATTCTTTTTGCAAAGCCAAGCTCTTGACCTAGAATTTCTGATAAGGCCAAATTCACATAATTTTGGTACTGTTAGAAATTGTTTTATGCTGCAAGAGTTATTTGCTTGGTTTTGATGTTTTCCGAGTTGTTCTCTCGTTCTTTCCGATCTTTTGAGTGATTGCTTATGTATGGTTACCATTGCTTGCTCGCGATAGATTGACCGGAGTGTGACGAGTAGAACTATCAGGAGTTATGAGTGCGAATCATCTTCATCAAGATTGCAGGCAAGTTCACACTTTGATCATATCCCTTATTACCCTGTTTTATTGCATTAGTTCAATCCTCCAAACAATTGCATGATTAGGATCTTAATTAAATTGTGGGTTTTGGGAAGTAGATGAGGTAGTACCTATTACCTGTTTTATTATCAAACCCTTGGGAGTTACTTCTACGTTTGCTTATTATGCCATGCTATGCTCGTAGACGTGGATTGGGTTTGAGTAATTTCCATGACAGATGTGAGATTGTTAATTAATGGTTTATTTAAGGTGGCAACATTAATACACATCTGGGTGGATTGAGGCACCTGGTTACTCCAGGATTTGCCTGTCTAGGCACCTGGGTTTCCAGGACTTGCCTATTTTTCTTCGGACCGCCACCCAGGCTCAAAGGGATCATGAGATTATTCAAACTAGAAACTTACGTGTGCAGCCACAAGCCATTATGGGCTCTGGCATAGTTGATTAAGTCGTGTGAACTCTTACGGGTAGACTAGCAGATGTAGGGGAAAGTAGGTGTACCGGTCTACCCTATGTAAGGTGCTAGAGCTTCCGAAAGACTATGTCTCGG
The DNA here is from genome assembly GCA_963921465.1 of Triticum timopheevii. Classification (NCBI taxonomy): domain Eukaryota; kingdom Viridiplantae; phylum Streptophyta; class Magnoliopsida; order Poales; family Poaceae; genus Triticum; species Triticum timopheevii. Next base: position 525,787,200 of record OY997274.1, read on the forward strand.
TCATCCGTTTCTCAAACATCATGTAGTGCGAGAAATCCAACGGAGGCGAACGAGTCTTGTGGGGAAAAGTGCGCAAACCTCTGCAGAGTGTATAAACTAATCATGGTTAGCCGTGTCCCCGGTTATGGACGTTTTGAGTATCTAGTACTTGGATTTTCATGTGAATCTCATCATGTTACTTTAATTAATATTGTTGGGTTGTTAATGAGTACTTTTACACTACAAAAAAAAGACACATCCGTGACATTTTGGGCCGAACAAAATTTTTTTCTGTCATACATATGACACTTCTATGACGATAATTGTGACAAAACCCGGTATCATCATAGATGTGGTGGGCTCCTACTTCTATGACAAAAAATCATGACAGTAAATGGGCTTTTCGTCCTGGGCGGGCCGGAGGCGCAGCTACATGACATTCTTTGGGCCGTCCATGACGGAAAAAACCATGGTAGAAGCGAGGGGGAGGAAAATTTCGGGGAGTTGCCGGTTACGGTGGGAGGTCGGGGGCCAAGTGATGCGCGTTTCTCTCATATGTACGCGCGTGTGTGCAAGGCGTTGGCTCTAACTGAACCAGAGCGAGGCGTTGGGCTCTAACTGAACCCGAGTGATTGCACTGCAGGCTACGCATTACTGAACCCGAGCGATCGATCGATGGCTGTTAACTGAACCCGATGGATCGTTCCTTTGCTACTGCTGCTAACTGAAGCCGATCGATTGGATGAACAGTGAGGGTTGCAAGGGGGTTTCGATGAACAGTGAGCGGTGGCGTTGCCTCTGGATGAACAGGACCTCGTGGTGTGGAGGGCTGGATGAACAGTAGACGGTGGAGGGGTGGCCGTGGAGGGGTGGTTGAACAGGACCCCGTGGTGTGGAGGGCTGGATGAACACTAGATGATGGAGGGGTGCCCGTGGAGGGGTGGTTGAACAGTAGCCGGTGGAGTAGCGGGCGGTGGAGGCTAGATGAACAGGAGCCCGTGGTGGCTGGAGGAGGTCGATGGTAGCCCGTGGAGGCTGGAGGAGGTCGACGGTGGAGATGAACAGTATGCCGTGGAGTCCCGTTTTGCGGTACGCCACACCCCTCCTGATGAACAGGACCCCCGCTTCGACCGTAGCGCTCCAACACAAGTTCGTTTCGTCCGTTTTGCGGTACGCCACACCCCTCCCGATCAACAGGACCCCCGTTTCGACCGTAGGAGGTCTGTTTCCTCCGTTCTGCGGTACGCTAGGCCTCATTTCCATCGCCTGTTTCGTCCAAGCCGGTTGGCTCCCACGCGTTCCGTTGCCTCCCGATGAACATGACGCATTCCCTTGCCTCCCCATGAACACGACGCATTCCGTTGCCTCCCCTTGAACACGACGCATTCCGTTGACTCCCCATGAACACGACGCATTCCGTTGCCTCCCATGAACACGAGCCCTCACCGTACGTATGCGCGACTAGGCGTTCGAGACCCCGCCCGTATGTACACATACGTGGCCGTATTTTCTTTCTTGCACCCTAGCTGCTGTACGTACGTGTACATGCTACGTGCGCGCCTCTACTACGACACGTACGCGCCTCTACTACAACACGTGCGCGCCTCTACATTGACCAGTATATATGTACATACATGTTCGCGACCAGAATGATAACGCTACGTACGCTTCGACCAGGTGGGTCTCGCCTGTCAAGCAGTTCCTTGCGTGCGAAAATGTAGCTGGTGGGTCCCAGCAGTCAGAGGGGCGAATCGTTTTTTTTTTGCCCGGACGCACTTCCTTTGCGTGAAAAGATGTAGCTGGTGGGTCCCAGCAGTCAGGGGGGCGAATCGTTTTTTTTTTGCCCGGATGCACTTCCTTGCGTGCGAAGATGTAGCTGGTGGGTCCCAGCAGTCAGGGGGCGAATCATTTTTTTTTGCCCGGACGCACTTCCTTGCGTGCGAAGATGTAGTTGGTGGGTCCCAGCAGTCAGGGGGGAACTTTTTTTCATGAAATATGGTGTCCCGTCCGGTGGGTCCCACTGTCAGGTGGAGGAATCATTATTTTCCGCGTAATAAGGAGGCACTTCCATGCTGCGGCCGTGGACCTAGCTGTCAGCCTCTCCACATACAGTCCACGTCCGATGGAAGTCGTTCCTTGACCATGTTGACCATGCCGCGCCGAGAGCACCACGGCGGTGGACGATGGCGAAGCCTAGGAACGGGACGACTCGGAGCCGGGGAAGACGCAGCAGTGGATGCCCACGCGAAGAGGAGTACGAGTGTCGGTGTCAAAACCAGCGGATCTCGGGTAGGGGGTCCCGAACTGTGCGTCTAGGCGGATGGTAACAGGAGACAAGGGACACGATGTTTTTACCCAGGTTCGGGCCCTCTCGATGGAGGTAAAACCCTACTCCTGCTTGATTGATATTGATGATATGGGTAGTACAAGAGTGGATCTACCACGAGATCAAGGAGGCTAAACCCTAGAAGCTAGCCTATGGTATGATTGTTGTAATGGTTGTTCGTCCTATGGACTAAAAACCCTCCGGTTTATATAGACACTGGAGAGGGTTAGGGTTACACAGAGTCGGTTACAATGGTAGGAGATCTACGTACCCGTGTTGCCAAGCTTGCCTTCCACGCCAAGGAAAGTCCCATCCGGACACGGGACGAAGTCTTCAATCTTGTTTCTTCATAGTCTTGGAGTCCGGCCGATGATGATAGTTCGGCTATCCGGACACCCCCTAATCCAGGACTCCCTCAGTATCCCCTGAACCAGGCTTCAATGACGACGAGTCCGTCGCGCATATTGTCTTCGGCATTGCAAGGCGGGTTCCTCCTCCGAATAATCCATAGAAGATTGTGAACACCAGGATAGTGTTCGGCTCTGTAAAATAAATTCCTCATTCCACCGTAGAGAGAATAATATGCACACAAGTTCAATCTGCTGACGTATTTTGTGGCGTGACGTCACACCACTACCAAGCCTTTACTTGAATCGTTTTTATTATACCACCTCAGCGCGTTTAGCGAAGCGGTTTCCTTGGCACGTCTTGTCGAAGCAGAGATCGTGTTCCCCTTATTCCTCCCATCAATACGGACGTGGGTAACCCAACCGTGCCCGTTGCCATGCCCCCTCTATCGAAGGTGAGTTCCAAACGGTTATGGGGACGGCTCTTGGTATTCTCCCTCTTTATAATGGGACCAAGGCTCGTTTCTTTTCTTCAATCCTCAATCGAATTCGCCCCTCGCCCCGAGCTCCAACACTCAGGGCTCTAGATTCGAGCGCTTCGGAACTTCGACAATGTCCGGCTCCGACTTGAAGGGCCGGTGGATGCCCTCCTCCATCACGGAGGAGGACGTGCTAAAGCTGAGAGAAACCAGGTAATTAACCTACGAGATCTCGCATAGGCTTCCTGCCCAAGGGCAAGTCATTCCTACTCCCGAGCCAGGCGAGAGCATCATGTTTGTGTCTCATCTCCACCGGGGTTTAGGCTTCCCGATGGATCCCTTCGTGAGGGGGCTCATGTTTTACTATGGGTTGGAATTCCACGACTTGGCTCCGGAGTCCATCCTCCACATCTCATCATTCATTGTCGTCTGCGAAGCCTTCCTCCGCACTACCCCTCACTTCGGTTTGTGGCTCAAAACCTTTAACGTCGAGCCGAAGATGATCGAGGGGCGTCAAGCAGAGTGCGGCAGGGCGGTTGTAAGCAAGAGGGCCGATGCTCCATGGCCCGAGGGCTCTTTCCAGGAGGATCTCGGTTTGTGGCAACAGGAGTGGTTCTATATTACCGGTCCGAGGGGCAGCAGGCACAAGCCGCCGCCCGTATTTCGCTCGGGCCCTCCACAACGACTGATGTCATGGGTCAAAAAAGAGCTTAACTGGGGGCCGTCAAAGGATGTACCCCTATTGCAGGGCCGGATTCGAGACCTCCAAGAGAGGGGATCAATCTGGTCGTAGTGATGCAGGTTATGCTGATTCAACGTCTTCTGCCCTGCAAACGTCGCCCCCTCCGCCTGTGGGAATTCAATCCAGAGGGGCCACGAGCTCTCCAACACTTCATGGGTACGACACCCGTGGAGATGTACAAATTGTTCTTCGGATCACAAGAAGTGTGTCCGGAATTGACCGAGGATGCCGGCCTAAGCTGTAATCGCCCGGATGCTCAAGTAAGTAGCCCTGTGTCCGGACATACCGTTTGTTTGCATATTCTTGGATTTGCCTTTTAACCAGTCGTCCTTTGAACAGGAGTAGATAGCGCAAGCAAAACAGATACGGTGTCCGGCCCCCCTCCAGGAGACCGTGCCGGATTCGGTGCTGGTCAAGATGCTGGAGGATGCGCCTCCAGAGGAGGGCGAAGGGGAAAACAGAGAAACTGCAGCCTCTACTAAGGAGGCTTTCGAGAAAGGGGGGATCGAGAATCCCTCCTTCCAGGGGGAGAAGAGGACCGCTTCCGAAGATCCGGAGGCTAAGGCCTCAAAGCGGGGGAAGAAATCTTCACCAGAGGGTCCTACGCCAGGGGTAACCCCGGCCGCACTATCTCCCCTAAGGAATCAGCCCTCTAGCGAGCCGTAAGTAGAAAAAGGGGAGTTTTGTAATAAGAGACATCCCTATTTTTGCTTCTGAGAATAACCGAAGTTTTTATCTTGTAGTTCGGATCTCCGTCCTTCTCAGCTGAGCTCGTCTTCAGGGGACCTTCTTCCGGAGATGATGGAGAGCGAGACGCCTCCATCTGCCGCGCCATCAGGCGGAGCGGACGACCCTGAAGTGTCGTCGCGGAGGGTCTCCCCAAGTCCGGCGGGGCCGGAGAGTTCGGCACCAATTGGTGTACGGCCGGGGGAGCTGAAGGATCTGCTCGACAGGGCTTCTATCTCAGAAGGTCACCGTACATTGATGAGTACGGTGATTGAAAGAATTTCATCCGCCGAGGGCGGGTTGCATGATGCCGTTAGAAGTTTGCTAGTGGGGTTTGAGGTACGTAAAAATGACATACCTTTTGACAGTTTTACACATAAAGTGCGCCCTGTGTAGATAGTAGCCCTTGAGACTCGGTATGTTGTCGAAAGCGACAACGTGCCGAGGATCATAATCTCAGGTATTAATTCTCGCCTTTGCTATGCAGGTGGCGGATAGTCCGGTGGCCAGCCGGACTGATGGAGTTGCCGAACTAATGTGGCAACTCGACGTTGTGGATGCGAACATCGCGCTGGTCAATAAATGACTTGACGAGTCACAAGGTAGGTTATTTCTCCGTGGTCACCTGGTAAGGGAGCTGATGCCCACTCCTTACAACATGTATGCTTGATCCAGACGGTGCCGCTGCTATGGAGGACCTTCGGGCAGAGCTTGCTCGAGCCAAGGAGCAGGTCAGAAGGAGTGGTGCGGCTGCCTCGAAGGTAGCCGAAGAGCTAGAAGCCGAAAGGTCTGCTCACTGCCGAAGCAGGGAGGAGATGGCCGGAATGGCCGTGAAGCTGAAAGGTGTTACCGACCGCTATGAGGTTCTTGAAAAAGAACGCCGAGCGGAGCAAGAAGACCTGAAGAAGGCCACCGCCGAAGCCAAGGATGCCCGTTCTACAATGAGGGCTATAAAGGAGGAGCTGCATCAGGCTGGAGACATTGCGACAGGCACGCCCTTTCTGCTGCACAGGAAGTTCACAGATCAGAAGTATGCTCAGCTTGGCCAGCTGTGGGGTCCGGAGGATCCTTATCTGGATTTGGCGGCGAGTGCGGCAGATGCGGTTGTGCACTTCTGAAGTCAAAAGGATCACGAGACAGAAGAGCTTTTTTGGTCTCAATTCCACAGTCCGGAGCGTTCACTTCCGTTGACTAATCGGTTGGCTGAGTGGGCTGAGCTGAATAGATTGTCCGGACTTGCCATGACGGATGTAGTGGCTCATCTGTGGCTGGATAGGCCCAAGCCGAAGAGTTATTTTGGCTTATTGCAGCAATTCCTTGGGGCGGTGCCGCATATCAAGGCGATGAAGCGGTCGACATGCATAGAGGGTGCACAGATGGCCCTCACCCGTGTGAAGACATACTGGACGGAGATGGATGCCACCTATGTTGCAACCCGGGGTTCGGACGAGAGCCGGTTACCGACCGAGCACTATTTTGGGGAAGTCCTGTAGGGTGCTCATGTAATAGAGTCGAGTGCTCAAAAAATGTCATGTTCAAATGATCTTTATGATTTGTAAAACGATATTCATAATATGAGTGCTTTTTATACTTGTGCGTTCAAGTATTGAAATATCTCCTGTGCGGCCGTTAATGTATACTTGTGTATAACCTGAAAGATGGCAGTCTTTGGCTTCAGCCCCCACGCATATGGTGCGGGGGTGTTTACAAAATAGCGCATTTTCACACTTAATCCAATGTCTTGGTCCTGTGAAGGAGGTGGTAGCGTAGCAAACGAGGCAACCGGACTATAATGCTTTATCACTTTCACTTAGCCATAGGAGTTCAAAGGTGGGGCTACGATATAGCCCCTAGGGGCACCACGCTCTCCGAATTCGGGGTGCGTGTGTGCCTGACCGGGAAGCAGTCCTTCGTCAAAGCGGAGGAATTCTAAACATTCCAGAGGTCGATCGAGTGGTTGACCAGTCTCTCGCTATATCATGACAATCAGTTTTCGGCTTTCTCTACTGAGGTGCTCGCCCGGCCGAACCGGGGCACAATCGCAGTAGTTCTCCTGGTGCCGCGTTAGCCGATGATACGGAACGTAAGGCAGCAAAACACAGGAGCCGGGCAAACCCAACATTTGACCAGAGACATGATTCGGAGCTGATGCATATAAGGCCTAACTCGAGACGCCGAACACTCCCTGAGGTGTTTAGTCTTTACGATAATGGGCAGATCAATGCCCTAAGCCCCTAGTGTCCAGGTACGCGCGAAATCCTATGACGCGGCCGATGCCAAAACGTCAGCCTCCTCTCTGGTTATGGTAAGAAACCAGGGGATGTATAGCAACAAGAGACAGTAAAAAAGGTTTACGCAGGGTCTTAATCTGAAAAGAATCCTTGTAACGGGTCCCTACTGCACGTCTGCGCATGTGTCTCCGTTGTGCTGTATCCTGGACGGGTGTAGCACGCTGTTCATCTGTAAAAGAGAAGAACTTGGTTTGAAAAGGTATCGTGCAGAAGATGTATTTAAAACAGAGCATGATTTAAAAAATGAAATAAGGTTGAGCTTTATTGGCTTTCATTGTCAGTGCATGCAGCCCCTTGTAAAGGGGTATGCGGCTAGTAAGCCCGTGGTTAATTATGCCGGACTCGTCTAGCCGTGTCCGGGGTCTACACGACCCGTCTTGTAGGGGCTTTGATTAGCAAGGCCGGTTTAGTGTGTGGCTGTCAAGGCAGTCTCACGATCTTCCGTGGTCGAGGAACACTCAAAGTTACCTTTTAATGAGATGATGCCATGCGGACCGGGCATTTTAAGTGTAAGAGACGCGTAATGCGGTATTGCGTTAAAGCGGGCGAAAGCTTCACGTCCCAATAGTGCTTGATGACTACTTTTAAATGGGGCGACATGGAAGATTAGCTTTTCGCGACGGAAGTTGTCGGGCGAGCCGAACACAACTTCTAGTGGTAAGGAGCCCGTACACTTGGCGTAAGGGCCTGGCGTCACTCCTTTGAAGGAAGTGCGGCTATGGCGAATTTTAGTAGGGTCTATCCCCAACTTGCGGATTGTGTCCGGATACAGCAGGTTTAAATCGCTGCCGCCGTCCATTAGGACTTGTGTAAATTGTAGTCCGTCGATTATAGGATCCAATATCAGAGCAGTCCATCCTGCGTTTCGAATACTTCTGGAGTAATCCAGGTGGTCGAAAGTAATTGGTTTTGACATCCAATCTCGGGATTCCGCTGGGGTGGACCGTGCGACGCGTACTTTAGCGGGTGCCGCACTATTGTTCCGTATTATCACATGAAGTGAGTTTACTGTTTTGACTTCTTGTGGGAAAGTCTTTTGTTTGCTCTCCTTTTGGGGTTCGTCATCGTCCTCACTTGGCGTGTCGAGCCCCTTGTGTTCGGCGTTGAGTCGGCCAGACTGCTTGAAGACCCAACAATCTCGGTGGGTGTGGTTTGCAGGCTTTCCGGGGGTACTGTGGATTTGACATATCCGATCCAAAATTTTGTTTAGGTTGGATAACTCGTCACCGTTGTCCTTAAGAGGCAGTGTTTTTCTATTCGGCCGAGAGCTTTTGAATCCGGTGTTGACCGTTGTGTTCTTTGGGCCATTTTCTTTACTTCGGCGCTGATCTTTTCTTCATCGTGATTTCCCATTTCCATCTCTGACCTCGGATGTACTTGGGTCGCTGGTGTTGCATCTTGCCAGCCAGCTATCTTCTCCTGCGCAAAAGCGGGTCATGAGGCTCGTTAGTGCGGCCATTGTTCTTGGCTTTTCCTAGCCGAGGTGTCTGGCGAGCCATTTGTCTCGGACATTATGTTTAAAAGCTTCTAAGGCTTCGGCATCCGAACATTCGACTATTTGGTTCTTTTTAGTGAGGAACTTGTTCCAGAATTTGTGCACTGACTCTCCGGGCTGTTGAGTTATGTGACTTAAATCGTCTGCATCCGGAGGGTGGACATAAGTCCCCTGAAAATTTGCTGTAAACGCATCTTCGAGCTCTTCCCAACTTCCAATGGTATTTTCTGGGAGGCTTTTGAGCCAGTGCCGAGCTGGCCCTTTGAGCTTGAGGGGTAGGTATTTTATGGCATGGAGATCGTCTCCTCTAGCCATATGTATGTGTAGGATGTAATCCTCAATCCAGACTCCAGGGTCTGTTGTTCCGTCGTATGCCTCTATGTTTACGGGCTTAAAACCCGCTGGAAATTCACGATCCAGTACCTCATCGGTGAAACATAGTGGGTGTGCGGCGCCTCTGTACTTAGGTGTGCCATTATCTTCGAACACTCGGCGTCTTGTGTTGCTTTCTGGGGCCCTCTTTTTTGGCCCATAAATGGACCTGACCGGGCCATCCTTTTTGCGGGGATCTTTGTGTGCCGGCTTGTGTGCGGCGCCGCTTGCCGCTCCTAGCCTGTCATCTGGTCGTCTATCCGGCCAGGTGGCCTCTTTGCTTTTTGATTGCGGTGGCTCTATGGCCTCCTCGTCGACTTCGGGCAACAGCTTGCGCTTCGGATAGCTCTTTGCTTGGTAACTATTGCCGTATTTGTCTGCGGTCTTGAGTACTTTGCTCCATCTCATTCTGAGTACGTCTTCCACTGTTTTGAGCTTCCGTTTCTGCGTCTTCAAGCTTCTTGCAGTGGCGACGAGCCTTTTGTGAACGTTCTTATGCTCCGGTGATGTGTCCGGCGTGAAATTGTCTGGACTGTTGTTTTCGCCGGGGATGGGTTGCTTGTCCGATTCATCCTGTTCGGATGGTTGCTTGGTTGCATGTTCGTCGTCCACTGGTTTGCCCTGCTCTACGGCTGGGTCATTATGGGTGCTGTTGTTATCGAGGTGGGACTTCGGGCAGCGCTTGCGTCGCCGTTTTGGTTGTTTTGCGGAGGAATTATCCTTCGCCGCTTCCCGTTGTTCCTCGTTATCGCTTCCTTTTGGTGTATCCACCATGTATATGTCATGAGTTGACGTGGACTTCCAGTGTCCAGTAGGCGCTGGTTCTTGGTCGTCTCCGGCACCTCGTCCATACCGTCGATGTCTTTGGAGTCGAAATCTAGCATGTCGGTTAAATAGTCGACAGTGGCTACAAAGTGGGTGGTGGGTGGGCTTTGAATTTCTTCGTCATCCGCATCCCAACCGTCCTGACCGCAGTCCGGCCAGGGCTCTCCTGATAGTGAGAGATACTTTAGCGAATTCAGGATGTCGCCAAAGGGTGAGTGCTGAAAGATGTCCGCGGCAGTGAACTCCATGATCGGCGCCCAATCGGATTCGATTGGTAGGGGCGCGGGAGGTTTGGAGTCCGGCGAGGAGTCCGGCACCTCGGAGTCACGAGCTTTACAAGGGACAAGGTCAGTATTCGGCTCCATCGCCGTAGAGGTTGCAGCCCCCGAGGCGGTGTCTAGCCACCCGTCCTCGATCTGCGCGGTCGGCTCCGAACTAAGGGTCGGAGCGGACTCATGTGCGGCCTCCAGGGCACTGTCTGGCAGCAGAGCTAAATCATGCCCATCGTGACAGTGCGGCGCGCTCGGCTGTGGCTCAAATCCGTTGAAGATCAAGTCTCCGCAGATGTCAGCCGTGAAGTTTAGACTTCCAAATCTGACCTGACGGCCAGGGGCGTAACTTTCGATCTGCTCCAGATGGCCAAGCGAATTGGCCCGCAGTGCAAAGCCGCCGAATATGAAGATCTGTCTGGGGAGAAAAGTCTCACCCTGGACTGTGTCATTGTTGATGATCGAAGGAGCCATCAAGCCTATCAGTGACGACACAGAGGAACTCTCAATGAAAGCACCAATGTCGGTGTCAAAACCGGCGGATCTCGGGTAGGGGATCCCGAACTGTGCGTCCAGGCGGATGGTAACAGGAGACAAGGGACACGATGTTTTTACCCAGGTTCGGGCCCTCTCGATGGAGGTAAAACCCTACTCCTGCTTGATTGATATTGATGATATGGGTAGTACAAGAGTGGATCTACCGCGAGATCAAGGAGGCTAAACCCTAGAAGCTAGCCTATGGTATGATTGTTGTAATGGTTGTTCGTCCTATGGACTAAAAACCCTCCGGTTTATATAGACACCAGAGAGGGTTAGGGTTACACAGAGTCGGTTACAATGGTAGGACATCTACGTATCCGTATTGCCAAGCTTGCCTTCCACGCCAAGGAAAGTCCCATCCGGACACAGGACGAAGTCTTCAATCTTGTATCTTCATAGTCTTGGAGTCCGGTGGATGATGATAGTTCGGCTATCCAGACACCCGTTAATCTAGGACTCCCTCAACGAGGGTTCCCTGGTTCGGCTGCAGTGTGAGGCTGCTGTCGCCGTAGATTAACAAGGGGTGTGGGTGAGTAGAGGGATGGCCTGGCCAGCGGTGGGAGTAGTAGGGGGCGGTGAGGCCTCCATGGCATCACAGCCGGCCACGGGAGGCAGGAGCGCGCAGCACGACCGGCGCTGGTTTGGGCGGCTGGAGCAAGAAGACCAGAGGTTGAAGAAGCACTACAACCGTTGGATGAACATCGTACGGTAACAGGAGCCAGAATCGTTCATATTGACTAAGTTGACAAAGCCCTCCGTCCCCGTCAACTTGGTAGGCCCACAAGTCAGCCTCCCAGTATGCTGGGTTCCAGCTGGCAGGGGGAGTATTCATTTTTTTTGTGCGTAATAAGGAGTCACTTCCTTGCGTGCGAAGATAGCTGGTGGGTCCGACAAGTCAGCGGGGGGCACGTTTTTTTCGTGAAATACAGAGGCCCTTCCGGTGGGTCCCAGATGTCAGGTGGAGGAATCATTATTTTGCGCGTAATAAGGAGGCATTTCCTTATGTGCGGCCGTGGACCCAGCTGTCAGCCCCTCCATGCACAGTCTACTTCCGATGGTGTCGTTCGTTGACCATGTTGACCACGCCGCACCGAGCGCATCCAAGGTGGTGGGCGACAGCGAGGCCCCGGACAGCAATGAGCCGTAGATGGGAAGACGCGGGAATAGAGTCGCAGACGGAGAGGTGTACGAGGGTTAACTGGTTCTAGTGCGGTGTGGTTCGGCAGTCGGTGGAGAAGAACAGGAGGTGTGGAGGGTTGGAGGGATGGCCTGGCCAACGGTGGAGTAGCGCTTCATAGCAAAGCATGCTAAGCAGAGCTGCTAGCAGCAGGAGGCGGGAGGTGGTCCCGGCGACGCTGGAGGAAGAAGACGAGAGATTGAAGATGGATGCCGGCCGTTGGATGTAAATCCAACGGCTAACATGTCAGAATCATTTGTTGACTAAATTTACAACGACTTGCGTTGGCTTCGACCTATTGGCCCACATTTCAGCCTCCAAAAATGTGGCACGTATTCAACCCATTTTTTCAGAATTTACAGTCTTTTTTTGCGCGGTAGAATTTACAGTCAATTTGATCTTTTTTTTTTGAATTACAGCCATTAGCTGGGCTGGGTGAACAATTAATGTAGCTTTCATGTGGCCCATTTATTTTATTTCCTAAAATATTACAGGCCATTTGCACTTTATCTAGATACACGATTTTGCTGGGCTGATTCTAATTATAATGTTGGGTTGGGCAAGCAATGTTATCAAAAAATAAAAATGGGCTGAGCATTTTGTTATAAATATATTTAAATAATAAGTGATATTATTACATTCATCCTTAAATCTTACCAAGATTTTGTACACAATCACTAGGATTTTCGTGCCAAAACAATCCAGGATTTTATTTGTTAAGAAATTATTTTTATAAGTTAATAAGATGTGGGATATTGTTTTCTTACATATGTAAGTATCTGTTAAATATATGATGACAATAAAAATAATATATAATAACATATAAAATAATTTAAATATATATAATATAGTTAAAAGGGAAACATAAGTTGTACCTGGCGTTCCTATTTTTATATAGAAAAATAGAACAGAGCTCTGCGTTTTCTTCAAAAAAATACATAAATTGGGCTGCCAAAAATAAAACCTCAGATGGGAGGTCCATAGGCCGGTCGATACATGACGGCCCTAAGAAAATACAAATAGGCCCTCTCATCCGAGGTCGTGGGCTGCGCATGTTAAAAATGAAATCCTAGACGGGGTAGCCCAAAACCATGTCCAACACTAGCCAAAACTCCGTCCCTCGTTTTCTCTGTGTTTCGCACACTCAACATTGTGTGGGCATTTTGACTGTGCATCATATGAAGATGTGCTATGCATGAATGTTGATCAGCATGATGTTAACTGGCTGGTAGTTCCATTTTCGACCACGAATAAAACTTCCAACATGATGTTAACCCTGTTTGAAAAGGCCGTGTTAATATAAATGCTCTGCCTCTGGAAGTTGCAGTTTCTTATCTGAAACTGAACTTGCAGTTTCTTATCTGAAATTGAAACTTGCAGTTTCTTCTCGTCTGCACTTTTATACTCCTATGAAACTACATTTTTTAAGTGCTAAAAATAGATCTCTAGAATTCATAAAATTCTTCATATGCTCAATACTGCAAATCTGAAATTCAAAAGACATTCATATCTGAAAGTACTCTCAAAATACACAACACAAAACACAATTCACAACCAGCAAATACCGATAAACCTAAGCTCCTCCTGACAATTCACAACCTGCCCGACTATTGGGCTGGGGGGCAGTCCCCTCCTATTCCTCGGCGGCAGATAGCCGCCCCGTGAGACGATGTGAACGGCGAGGGAGACGATGGCGGGGAAGCGTCGTCGGGCCAACTTCTTTTCTCCTCTTGCAGTTGGGTTCGGTCGACGAAGACTCCACCGGCTCGCTCTGGCAGGACACCCTCACAAATAGCACCCTGTAGATGCTCGATCCTTCAATCTCTGGTGGATGCTCCATCTAGGATCGATACTCCCACCACCACTCCCTCACGATCGGATTCGGTGAATCTGTTTGCTCCATGGCCCAGAGGAGAAGCTCTGTGTACTCCGGCGCGACTCCCTCCGGGAGTATTGTCGCCTTTTCGCTCTGTTGCAGATATTTGGCCATGGATGTCGCCATCGCCGCTAGTTGGTCCTTGTTGTCAAACCAAGACTGTATCTCCGACATCCTAGCTAGCTTCACAGGGTTGCCGTCTGCGATCCTCACGTATCGGTTGTACTCCTCCACCGATCTACTTCTCCACAGCACCTTCACTCGCCGGCGGTGGTTTTTGAATGGAATAGGAGAGGAGCGGCGCTGGTTTTGGATTAGAATGGGAGAGGAGCGACGCTGGTTTTGGACTGGAACAGGAGAGGAGGGGCGGTGGTTTTGAAATGGAAGAGGAGAGGAGCGGCGCTGGATTTAGATTGGAACAGGAGAGGAGCGGTGGTGGTTTAAGAGGAGAAGAGTGGAAGAGCGGCGCTGGTCTTGGAAGTATCTTTTTGTTGTTTTGCGTATTTTGGGTCAAAGTTTGACCACGTAATGTATGTGACAAGCAAAATGTGAATGCATGTGACCAAAAATTGTATCGTTTGGTTCGTATCTGAATGTACTTTCAAACTATATTATTTTTGCAACGTATAACATATATTTTATGTGCGAAAATCATGGTCAATTATGACCTAGAATAAAAGGGAGACTAGTTAATGTGGGGTCGCTTTCTTAATTGAAGGGTAAATTGATTTTGATTTTGATTTTGATCCAGTCACAGCGCGTCGGCCCTCTCGCCCAATCCTAAATCGCTGTCGCACGCTCCTCTCCCTCTTCTCCATTGCAAAACCACCTCCTCTCCTCTCCATCATCTCCATTCCAAAACCACCGTCTCTCCTCTCCCTCTTCTGATCTTCTCCATTGCAAAACTACCTCCTCTCCTCTCCATCATCTCCATTCCAAAACCACCTCCTCTCCTCTCCACCATCTCCATTCCAAAACCACCGTCTCGCCTCTCCCTCTTCTGATCTTCTCTCCATTGCAAAACCACCTCCTCTCCTCTCCATCATCTCCATTCCAAAACCACCTCCTCTCCTCTCCCTCTTCTCTATTGCAAGACCACCATATCTCCTCCCATCTTCCAAAGCTAGCACCGGACCACTCAAAACGACATCTATGGAGAGGATGCAGCAGTGAATCAGGCAGATCGCCGGCAGCGACTAGGCAAAGTTAGCCAGGTTGAAGGAGATCCTTAGTTGGTTTGACAATGAGTGGGAGATTTCGAGGACGGTGCAGGCCATGTGGCAATATATGCGAAAGAGCGAGACGGCGGTTGTCGGTGTCAAAACCGGCGGATCTCGAGTAGGGGGTCCCGAACTGTACGTCTAGGCAGATGGTAACAGGAGACAAGGGACACGATGTTTTACCCAGGTTCGGGCCCTCTCGATGGAGGTAAAACCCTACGTCCTGCTTGATTAATATTGATGATATGGGTAGTACAAGAGTGGATCTACCACGAGATCAAGGAGGCTAAACCCTAGAAGCTAGCCTATGGTATGATTGTTGTAATGTATGTTGTGTCCTACGGACTAAAGCCCTCCGGTTTATATAGACACCGGAGAGGGCTAGGGTTACACAGAGTCGGTTACAATGGCAGGAGATCTACATATCCGTATCGCCAAGCTTGCCTTCCACGCCAAGGAAAGTCCCATCCGGACACGGGACAGAGTCTTCAATCTTGTATCTTCGTAGTCTTGGAGTCCGGCGGACGATGATAGTCCGGCTGTCTGGACACCCCCTTGTCCAGGACTCCCTCAGTAGCCCCTGAACTAGGCTTCAATGACGATGAGTCCGGCGCGTATAATGTTCGGCATTGCAAGGCGGGTTCCTCCTCCAAATAATCCAAAGAAGATTGTGAACACCAGGATAGTGTCCGGCTCTGCAAAATAAATTCCACATTCCATCGTAGAGAGAATAATATATACACAAGTTCAATCTGCTGACGTATTTTGCGGCATGACGTCACACCACTACCAAGCCTTTACTTGAATCGTTTTTTATTATACCACCTCAGCACGTTTAGCGAAGCGGTTTCCTTGGCACGTCTTGTCGAAGCAGAGATCGTGTTCCCCTTATCCCGGGATTCTCATCAATACGGGCGTGGGTAACCCAACCGCGCCCGTCGCCACGCCTCCTCTATCGAAGGTGAATCCCGAACGGTCACGGAGACGGCTCTTGGTATTTTCCCTCTTTATAAGAGGACCAAGGCTCATTTCTTTTCTTCAATCTTCCATCGGATCTTCTCCTTGCTCCAAGTTCCAACACCCAGAGCCCCAGATTCGAGCGCTTCAGACCTTCAACAATGTCCGGCTCCGACCTTCAGGGCAGTGGATGCCCTCCTCCGTCACGGAGGAGGACCTGTTAAAGCTGTGTGAGGCCAAGTACCTGTCTTACGAGATTTCGCATAGGTTGCCCGCCCAAGGGCAGGCCATACCCACTCCCGAGCCCGGTGAGTACGTCGTCTTCGTATCCCACCTCCGTCGGGGTTTAGGCTTCTCGACGGATCCCTTCGTGAGGGGGCTCATGTTCAACTACGGGCTGGATTTTCATGACTTGGCTCCGGAGTCCATCCTCCATATTTCCGCATTTATTATCGTCTGCGAAGCCTTCCTCCGCGTCACCCCTCACTTCGGCCTGTGGCTGAAGACCTTCAATGTGGAGCCGAAGATGATTGGGGGGCGTCAAGCAGAGTGCGGCGGGGCGGCCATAAGCAGGAGGACCGATGCCCCGTGGCCCGAGGGCTCCTTCCAAGAGGAGCTCAGCTTGTGGCAGCAGGAGTGGTTCTATATCACCGCTCCAAAGGGCAGCAGGCAAAAGCCGCTGCCTTCATTCCGCCTGGGACCTCCACGACGGTTGATGTCGTGGGTCAACCAAGGGCTCAATTGGGGGCCGTCAAAAGACGTGCCCCTATTGCAGGGCCGGATTCGAGACCTCCAAGCGAGGAAGATCGATCTGGAAGTGGTGATGCAGGTCATGCTAATCAGGCGTCTTCTGCCCTGCAAATGCCGTCCTCTCCGGTTATGGGAGTTCAATCTGGAGGGACCACGAATTCTCCAACACTTCATGGGTACGACACCCGTGGAGATGTACAAGTTGTTCTTCGGACCGCAGGCGGTGTGTCCGGAATTGACCGAGGATGTAGGCCTAAGCTGCAATCGCCCGGATACTCAGGTAAGTAGCTCAGTGTCCGGACGTACCGTTTGTTTGCTTTTCTATAGTTCGCCTTTTAACCCGTTATCCTTCATCAGGAGTGGGTAGCGCGAGCAAATCTGATAAGGTGTCCGGCCCCCCTCCCAGAGACCGCACCGGAGCCCGTGCTGGTTAGAATGTTGGAGGTCGCGCCTGTAGAAGAAGGCGAAGGGGAAAATAGAGGAGCTATCACCTCGCCCAAGGGGGCGCTTGAAGAAGGGGGGATCGAGAATCCCTCCTTCCAGGGGGAGAAGAGGACCACCACCGAAGACCCGGAGGCCAAAGTCTCTAAGCGGGGGAAGAAATCTTCACCAGAGGGTCCCGCGTCCGGGGAGACCCCGGCCGTACAATCTTCTCTGAAGAATCAGCCCTCCAGCGAGCCGTGAGTAGAAAAGGGGGAGTTCATCAGTAAGAAAACATCCCTATTTGTGCTTCTGAGGATAACCGAAATTTTCAGTAGTTCGGATCTGCGACCTTCTCAGATGAGCTCGTCTTCGGGGGATCTTCGTCCGGAGATGATGGAGAGCGAGACGCCTCCGTTTGCTGCGCCGTCGGATAGGGCGGACGAGCCTGAAGTGTCATCACGGAGGGTATCCCCGAGCCCGGCAGAGCCGAAGAGTTCGGCGCCGACTAGTGTTCGGCCGGGGGAGCTGAAGGATCTGCTTGAGAGGGCGTCCATCTTAGAAGATCACTGTGCATTGATGAGCATGGTGATTGGAAGGATTTCATCCGCCGAAAGCGGATTGCATAATGCCGTCAGGAGTTTGCTGGCAGGATTTGAGGTACGTAAAAACGACGCACCTTTTTGACAGTTGTGCACATAGAAGTGCGCCCTGTATATATAGTAGCCCCTGAGACTCGGTAGGTTGTCGAAAACGACAGCATGCCGAGGATCAAAATCGCAGGTATTGAGTGTCGCCATTCCTATGCAGGCGGCGGATAGTCCGGGGGCTAGCCGGACTGATGGAGTTGCCGAGTTAATGCGGACTCGATGTGGCGGATGCGGACATCGCGCTTGTCAACCGGCGACTTGATGAGTCGCAAGGTAAATGAATTCTCTGCAGTCACCTATTTAAGGGAGCCAAAGCCCGCCTCTTACAATATTTATGCTGTGACGCAGATGGTGCTACTGCTATGGAGAGCCTTCGGGCCGAACTTGCTCAAGCCAAGGAGCAAGCCAGAAGGAGTGATGCGGCTGCCTCGAGGGTGGCCGAGGAGTTAAAAACCGAAAGGGCTGCACACTGCCTAAGCAGGGAAGAGATGGCCGAATTGGCCGTGAAATTGAAGGATGCTACCGACCGCAATGAGGCTCTTGAAAAGGAGCGCCTATCGGAGCGAGAAGACCTGGGGAAGGCCACCGCCGAGGCCAAGGATGCCCGTTCTGCAATGCGGGCTATGAAGGAGGAGCTGCGTCAGGCCGGAGACATTGTGGCTAGCAAGCCTTTTCTGCTGCGTCGCCGGTTTACGGATCCGAATTATGCCCAGCTTGGCCAGCTGTGGGGACCGGAGGATCCATATATGGACTTAGCGGCAAGTGCGGCGGATGCTGTTGTGCACTTCCGGAGTCAGAAGGATCACAAGACGGAAGAGTTGTTTTGGTCTCAATTCCATAGTCCGGATCGTTCACTTCCGCTGACCGATCGGTTGGCCGAATGGGCTGAGCTGAACAGGTTGTCCGGACTTGCCATGACGGATATCGTGGCTCATGTCTGGCCAGAGAGGCCCAAGGCGACGAGCTATTTTGGCTTATTGCAGCAATTTCTTGGAGCGGTGCCGCATATCAAGGAGATGAAGCGGTCGGCCTGCATAGAAGGTGCGCGGATGGCCCTTTCCCGTGTGAAGACACATTGGATAGAGATGGATGCCACCGCTATTGCAACCCAGGGTTCGGACGAAAGCCGGTTACCCGCCGAGCACTATTTTGGGGAAGTTATGCGTGGTGCTCGTGTAATAGAGTCGCAGTGCTCGAAAAATGTCACGCTCAAATGAACGTTTTATCTTGTAAAACAATGATTATGATGTAACCACTTTTTATACTTGTGTGTTCCAAGTATTGAAATATCTCCTATGCGGCCGTTTATGTATACGTTTGTATAACCTGAAAGATGGCAGTCTTCGGCTTCAGCCCCCACGCACAAGGTGCGGGGGTGTTCGCAAAAAATAGCGCGTTTTCACACTTAATCCGACGTCTCGGTCCTGTTAAGGAGGTGGTAGCGTAGCAAACGAGGCAACCGGACTATGATGCTTTATCACTTTCACTTAGCCATTGGAGTTTGAGGGTGGGGCTACGATATAGCCCCTGGGGGCACCGCGCTCTCCGAATTCGGGGCGCGTGTGTGCCTGACCGGAAAATGGTCCTTCGTCAAAGCGGAGGAATTCTAAACATTCCGGTAGTCGATCGAGTGGTTGACCAGTCTCTCGCTGTATCATGACAGTCAGTTTTCGGCTTTCTCTACTGAGGTGCTCGCCCAGCCGAACTGGGGCACAATCGCAGTAGTTCCCCTGGTGCCGCGTTAGCCGATGATACGGAACGTAAGGCAGGAAAACACAGGAGCCGGGCAAACCCAACATTTGACCAAAGACATGATTCGGAGCTGATGCATATAAGGCCTAACTCGAGACGCCGAACACTCCCTAAGGTGTTCGGTCTTTATAATAATGGGCAGAACAATGCCCTAAGCCCCTAGTGTCCAGGTACGGGCAAGGTCTTCTGACGCGGCCGATGCCAAAACGTCAGGCTCCACTCTAGTTATAGTGAGAAACCAGGGGATTATAGCAACAAGAGACAGTAAAAAAGGTTTACGCAGGGTCTTAATCTGAAAAGAATCCTTGCAACGGGTCCCTACTGCACGTCTGCGCATGTGTCTCCGTTGTGCCGTTATCCTGGACGGGTGTGCATGTTGTTCATCTGTAAAAAGAGAGGAACTTAGTTTGAAAGGAAATCGTGCGAGAAAAAAAAGTGTATGAAAAATATTAATAAATAAGTAAAGCGGAGTTTATATTAGCTCATTGTTGCTTGTACGCGCAGCCCCTTGTGAAGGGGTGTGCGGCTAGGGAGCCCCTAGATTGTTTATGCCGGACTCGTCTAGCCGTGTCCGGGGTCTTTAAATGACCCTCGCAATGAAATGATGCCACGTGGACCGGGCATCTTAAGTGTAAGAGACGCGTAGTGTGGTATGGCGTTGAAGCGGACAAAAGCTTCACGTCCCAATAGTGCTTGATAACTACTTTTGAATGGGACGACATGAAAGATTAGTTTTTCGTGTCGGAAGTTGTTCGGTGACCCGAACACAACTTCTAGTAATAAGGAGCCTGTGCACCTGGCGTAAGGGCCCGGCATCACTCCTTTAAAGGAAGTGCGGCTATGTCTAATTTTAGTAAGGTCTATCCCCAACTTGCGGATTGTGGTTGGATATAGCAGGTTTAAATCGATGCCTCCGTCCATCAGGACTTTTGTAAATTGTAGTCCGTCGATTATAGGATCCAATATCAGAGCAGTCCATCCTGCATTTTGGACACTTTTGGAATAATCCAGGTGGTCAAAAGTTATTGGTTTTGACATCCAATCTCGAGGTTCTGCTCGGGTGGACCGTGCGGGACCCGTCTTAGCGGGTGCCGCATTTTTCCGTATTATCACCTGAAGTGAGTTTACTGCTTTGACTTCCTGTGGGAAAGTCTTTTGTTTTCCGGTGCTCTGCTGGTGGGGTTTATCATCATCTTCGCTTGATCCGTCGAGCCCCTTGTGTTTGGCGTTGAGTCGGCCGGACTGTTTGAAAACCCAACAATCTCGGTGGGTGTGGTTTGCAGGCCTTCCGGGGGTGCTGTGGATTTGACATATCCGATCCAAAATTTTGTTTAAGTTGGATAGCTCATCACCGTTATCCTTAAGAGGCAGTATTTTGTTGTTTGGCCGCGAGCTCTTGAATCCGGCATTGACCGTCGTGTTCTTTGGGCTTTTTTCTTTATTCCGGCGCTGATCCTTTTTTCGCCGTGATTTTCCGTTTCCATCTCTAATCTCGGATGTACTCGGGTCGCTGGTGCTGCATCTTGCTAGCCAGCTATCTTCCCCCGTGCAAAAGCGGGTCATGAGGCTTGTTAGCGCGGACATTGTCCTCGGCTTCTCTTGGCCGAGGTGTCTGGCGAGCCATTCGTCTCGGACGTTGTGTTTGAAAGCTGCTAACGCTTCGGCGTCCGGATAGTCGACTATTTGGTTCCTTTTAGTAAGGAACCTGTTCCAGAATTTGCACGCTGACTCTCCGGGCTGTTGAGTTATATGACTTAGATCATCTGCATCCGGAGGGCGGACATAAGTGCCTTGAAAATTTGCTCTAAACGCGTCCTCGAGCTCTTCCCAACTTCCAACAGTGTTTTCTGGGAGGCTTTTGAGCCAATGACGGGCTGGCCCTTTGAGCTTGAGGGGTAAATATTTTATGGCGTGGAGATCATCTCCTCTAGCCATGTGTATGTGTAGTATATAATCCTCTATCCAGACTCCAGGGTCTGTTGTTCCGTCGTAAGCCTCTATGTTTATGGGTTTAAACCCTACTGGGAATTCATTATCCAGCACCTCGTTGGTGAAACATAGTGGGTGTGCGGCGCCCCTGTATTTGGGTGTACCGCTGTCTTCGGACACTTGGCATGTTGCGTTGCTTCCTGGGGCCCTCTTCTTTGGCCCGTAAATGGAACTGGCTGGGCCATCTGTTTTTCCAGGGTCATTAGTCGGCTTATGTGCGGCGCCGCTTTTAGATTTTGGCCTATCATCTGGCCGTCTATCCGACCAGGCGGCCTCTTTGTTTTTTGACTGTGGGGGCTCTATGGCCTCCTCGTCAAATTCTGGCAGCAGCTTGCGCTTCGGGTAGCTCTTTGATTGATGGCCATTGCCGTATTTGTCTGCGGTTTTGAGCACTTTGCTCCACCTCATTCTGAGTATATCTTCTGCTGTTTTGAGCTTTCATTTTTCCTTCTTCAAACTTCTTGCGGTGGCGACGAGTCTTTTTCGAAGGTTTTTATTCTCCGGCTGTGTGTCCGGCGTGAGGTCGTCTGGACTGTTGTTTTCACCGGGCATGGATTGATTATCCGACTCGTCCTGTTCGGACGGTTGCTTGTCTGCGTGTTCGTCGTCCACTGGTTTGCCCTGCTCTATTGTTGGGTCATTAGGAGCGCTGTTGTTGTCGAGGCGGGACTTAGGGCGGCGTCTTCTGCCGCGCCCCGTTGGTCCTCGTTATCGCTTCCTTTTGGGGTATCCACCATGTATACGTTGTATGACGAGGTGGTCTTCCCGTGCCTCTAGGCGCTGGTTCTTGTTCGTCTCCGGCATCGTCGTCCATACCGTCGATGTCTTCGGAGTCATAGTCTAGCATGTCGGTTAGATCATCGACAGTGGCTACAAAGTGAGAGGTGGGTGGGCTTTGAATTTCTTCGTCGCCCGCTTCCCAACCATCCTGGCCATAATCCGGCCAGGGCTCTCCGGATAGCGAGAGATGCTTTAGTGAATTTAGGATGTCGCCAAAGGGCGAGTGTTGGAAGATGTCCGCGGCGGTGAATTCCATGACCGGCGCCCAATCAGACTCGATAGGCCGGGGCGCGGGAGGTTCGGAGTCCGGCACCTCGGAGTCACGAGCTTCGCAAGGGACAAGGTTAGTGTTCGGCTCCATCGCCGTGGAAGTTGCAGCCCCCGAGGCGGTGTCCAGCCACCGGTCCTCGATCTGGGCGATCGGCTCCAGACTAAGGGCCGGAGCGGATTCGAGTGCGGCCACCAAGGCACTGTCCGGCGGCAGAGCTAGATCATGCCCATCGTGACAGTGCGGCACGCTCGGCTGCAGCTCGAGCACGTCGAAGATCAAGTCCCCGCAGATGTCGGCCGTGAAGTTTAGGCTTCCAAGCCTGACCTGAAGGCCAGGGGCGTAGCTTTCGATCTGCTCCAGATGGCCAAGAGAATTGGCCCGCAGTGCGAAGCCGCCGAATACAAAGATCTGTCCGGGGAGAAAAGTCTCACCCTGGACAGCATTGTTGTTGATTGAAGAGGCCATCGAGCCTATCGGTGACGACACAGAGGAACTCTCAATGAAAGCACCAATGTCGGTGTCAAAACCGGCGGATCTCGGGTAGGGGGTCCCGAACTGTGCGTCTAGGCGGATGGTAATAGGAGACAAGGGACACAATGTTTTACCCAGGTTCGGGCCCTCTCGATGAAGGTAAAACCCTACGTCCTACTTGATTAATATTGATGATATGGGTAGTACAAGAGTGGATCTACCACGAGATCAAGGAGGCTAAACCCTAGAAGCTAGCCTACGGTATGATTGTTGTAATGTATGTTGTGTCCTACGGACTAAAGCCCTCCGGTTTATATAGACACCGGAGAGGGCTAGGGTTACACAGAGTCGGTTACAATGGTAGGAGATCTACATATCCGTATCGCCAAGCTTGCCTTCCACACCAAGGAAAGTCCCATCCGGACAGGGGACAGAGTCTTCAATCTTGTATCTTCATAGTCTTGGAGTCCGGCGGACGATGATAGTCCGGCTGTCCGGACACCCCCTAGTCCAGGACTCCCTCAGTGGTGATGAGGGCGGCGATGTACATGTACTCCTCGGCGGCAGTCATGCCGCAGTCCTCTAAGTTCATCGAGTATCTCCTATGGGTGATGGAGCAGACAGATTCGCCCAAGGTGACAGTCAGGCGGAGGTGGTGGGCGTACAGGTCGAAGGTCGAGCACCCAGAGGATAACGAATCGATCGAGTATGGTGTGCTGTTCGTGAGGGTGCAGAGCCAGCCGGAGCCACAGGAGTATTCGTTCTCCCACCGCAAGAGGAGGCCAGATGGCGCGACGTTGCTTCCCCGACGTTCTCCATGGTTCCCTCGATGCTCGCCTCGTTTCAACGGCGGTGGTAGGGTTTAAGGTAAGCTTCGCACTAACCTAATCTTCCACCTGCTCATGCTTACCATCAGTGTGACAGCTAATGAAAATCATGCTTACTATCAGTCTCCGAGTACTACGCCAATCACCCTAAAACATCTCTGGACCTCTGGGTCAAAGTTGTGACACAGTGTACAAATAAAGAAAAATAGATTGGTGCTTCTTTCAGAAAAGAGTACTCCCTAGAAACTGCCAATATAAGCTACTAGTATTTCGTTAGAGGATTTGCTGCCGAGAAAGATCCGTCCACAAAGAGTGCCACACATCCCACTGGTTGTGGTGGATGCCAATACGTGCATGCAGCATGGTTGGTGTCGGTAATTTTTACTTGGCACACCTCGCACTCTGCATATATGCCGGTTCCATACGTACATTTGTGTAGTTCCACCGAAATGCAGCTGAATTACCCTGTTTGCACAGATAATGAAAAAGCGTGATTACATTATAGTGGCACTAGTTGATGAAAGACACAAAATAAATAGAAGAAAATATTGTGATAGTATCATAGTATGCCATGCTGCGAGGGCGAGATGGGCCCTGCAACGCCTCATATGGTACGCCTCATACTGTACATCGTCCCAAGTCTCCCAGATGCACCTTCTGCCAGTGATGAACATCAGTGTACAACAGTAGTACAAGGAGGCGCCTTGAGACATTCAAATCTCTATTTTTGTACATATCAACTAAAATTAATCACCCCAGTTTGCAGAAACCCTTAAACATTAACAATGGGACTAGTTGATGAAACATACTTTAACAAAGAGAAGCACTTTCTTTATCTACATTGGAAATGAAATGTTAGAGATGACATGCGCTCTATTATAACTGTATTATTACTTCATTTTATCAGTGACACTAGGGTCGAGCAGGTGGCAAACGAGGTGTACCATGCGTCGCAAGGATGGAGGCCGGGGGTGCTTAGACTGGGATGCTGAAGCTGGCTCTTTCAGTCACCAACATGGATGATTCAATTCATGGGACCTTTTGGTGCAGTTCACCAAAAATGAAGCAATGTCCCATGAGCTAGCAGCTTCTTCTTCAATTTTTTTAAAGAAAAGGGCTCGAGCCCCGGTTCCATTTCCATCAAAATACGAAACCCACAGAGCTTCTTCTTCATTAGTTGCAATAAAATTGAGCAACATCAAGGTTGGTTGTGAAGCTCTTGGAATGCTCAACTATAATTTGGATATCATTTGTGCAGTTCAACTAAGATCCAGCGTGAAATGTATATCTCTATTTGCACAAAAAAGGTGGAAAGGAGGGTGACTAACAAGTGATGAAACATGCATCAAATGAAAATAAGCATGTTCCTTATCTGAATGGCAATCCTACAAGGACAGTAGCAATTTCTAAAGCAGTGGCATTGCTAGATATTAGTGTGGGCATTAGGATTAACTATGACAACCGTTAAATACGACATTACTTTGGGCACGGGAGAGTAGGCAGACCAGGACAGTTGCATTTCTAACGAAAAGAACCAACTTATCTTAATGGGAAATTTTAGCAGGACATGTAAAGAAGTGCCATTGATTCATATTACTGGAGGCATTACATTGAAAACAACATTCGTTTAACGTGTCCTTACTTTTAACAGTGCGACTGCTACATTTTACCAGTGGCATTACATAAGAGTGGCTCGGGGTAACAAACATCAGAACAGGATATCTGGGTTGGTCCCATTTTTGTTCGGTATAGCCACCTTATACTGTTTGAGGCTAGCAAATCTAGTGCTGGACTTACTCTGTTGACTTGTCCCCCAGTCCCCACTTTCTTTCCTTTTTCAACCAATAGATCGGGTTTATATTGAGTTTGTACTGTGTTTCCCTTCATTTCCCTATTAGACCTAGAGACCAGTTGGATAGCCAGTCTCTGCTACTTTTCGCCCCCATTATTTCCTCTTTCGACCAAGTCCTAGATTCAGGTAACAAATCCTCCCCCACCCCCACCCCCTTTCTTCCTTGTTTGAACCAAGTAGTACTAGATTCAAGTGCATGAACTAGTTTTACCTCTTAAACGTAAAAAAAATTAGGTGGTTTTCGAACAGTCGATCGATCCTATCTACGAGGGGGCCTGAGAAATAGTAAAAGTTACAAATGCAGTGACGTCAGGAGCTCGGGAAGTAGAGCAAGGCCAGTTTCGAAGGAAGTTATACCTGATGGTCGTCAGGATGTCGCTAGATGGGCGGCGGGAGGCCAGATCTGCCCACACTACGGCAGCGAGGAAGAAGGGGTCGGAGGCCCTCCCTCACCAGCGGTGCTTGGGAGAGAACGGCAAGGCAGGCTGATCGGGACGCGCCCAGCAGTGGGTAAGAGCTGTCGCCGAGGACGACCGCGTGAACGTTGCACCTTCTCACCTTCCCCTGCGGAGAGGATCCGGCTGGATCTGTGACCAGCGGTGAGCAGAGAGAGAGAGGGAGTGTGGCCACCGCTGTCGTGTTTAGATCTGGAGAGGCCGAGACGGTGTTAAGAGAGCAACACTAGCAAGCAAGCGCGGAGGCTCCTACTTATATAGTGGAGTAGTACTTAGTTTCCTTTTGTCTACCGGAGCCAGCTTGACCTCGTCAATGACTGTCGAGAAGTATTCATGCACGTGGCCCGGAGGCGCAGTTGTCGTCATTTTGATCTGAAGCGCCGGATTATAACATATAACACCAAAAAATGCCACATGACAAGAAATCGTAACCTCACTACCCAAAGGAGACAACATGAATCCCGACGGACAAACTAGACGAGGAACAAAGCTCAAATTAAAGATAAACTCGTAGAAAAGGGGTCCGTCGATAGATGTCCTAATTAACATAACCGGCTTGACCTAGATGGCAGCCGAGTAGTCACTGTTCGTGCATGTGCCCCCAATGACTAGCCCAACTCAGTTGTTGCTGTTTAACCCTCGCAGTGATCCGAAGCACATGACACATAATTTTGCGTGATGACAAGAAACCTTTTTTTTAGATTTCTCACCACAATTATAGCCATGTACAACACAGCCTGCACGATATGTAGACGATAGCCAATCCAGGCGTGTCTGCTGGAGTCTGGTCACATGCATGGACGAACTGATCTTCCGTGTCTTGCAGGGATCGTCCAGGCACCAACGTAGTACAACACTTCTCTAGTACTATCGCTCGTCTGCCTCTTGTATTAAGTCACCCGACTTGCGGGGCTGGGGAGTGTGCCTATGGTCGATTCTCAATTGCCGTCCCACATGTGTGTGCGAACGCAATATGACGCGCGTTCCATTCGGAGAGCAGCGTGCCAAACCGACCGGCCGTCTGGGGTGCGACGCGAACGCGACGTGCGTGCTGTATACTCCATACATATGTATCGCCATTTTCTAGACGCTTTGCTCCAGAGCGCGGGCGCAATCCATGGAAACAAAATTAGTATATTGTATACTATTTAAAAGTCGAGGGCGGGGCTTTTCCTGCCCGGTAGGCGGCGGGACAGTTCTGCCGAGTCGGTTCGACAGAGACGCGAGAAGACGAGGGAGTAGGCTGCTGCAAACGTAGGGCTGTGTGATTTGACAGCGAGAACTGCTGGACAGGTGGGGCCCCGTGACTTGACTTGCCATTATTATTTTAACTGCGGCGCTATGACCGGCGTGAGTCTCCCTACTCCTGACCACCTCCATACAGGTGCCTCTCCCAATGCTCCACCATGTAGTAGTAGAGGCTGGCTCTTGCATGAGAGCCCACTTCTCCACTTTTTCCTTGCCTCTCTTTCCTCCACATATGCAAAAAGGCCATGTAAAGCGCACTATTGTATTTACTTGCTCCTACAGGTGCTTAAGCTTGCCACATAGGCATAAAGTCTGATGTGGCAAGTTAATCAAGAAGAGAGAGACTAGTTTGCTGACCCAAGGAAGAAACGGTGCTAAGCGCGTGTACCTAGGTGAAAAGACAATTTTGAGTCTATAGCTAATTAAATGAAGCAAACTTAGCAACACCATTTCATTGGAAGAGGTCACTCCTTGGCAAATGCAATAAATACTAGTACTCCCTGTCTCCCATTATATAAGAACGTTTTTGACACTACACTAGCTAGTGTCAAAAACGTTCTTATATTATGGGACGGAGGGAGTACGAAGAAAGAGATAGAGAGGAGTAAAAAATACACTTATAGCCAACCTTATAGCCAACCTTGTTGTAGTATGAGTGACTAAGTGATGACTATGTATGACATGCCAACATCAGATAGCCTAACGCACCGTGTTAAATCTCCAAGGGTGCGACCACGCGAGCGACGCGACGGTCGTGGTAGGCACGACCATGATATGGGCTGCTGGCAGCCCTTGGATCTGAGATCAAATGGTCGCATGCTAAGTTGCTGAAAATTTTAAGAATAACCCTCCAGGATAGGATATTCACCCATAGGTCTAGAATCACGCCATGCAACCGTTCGATCTCAGATCCAAGGGCTCTAGGAAGCCCGTATCATGGGAGAATGGAAAGCCACTACCCTGCCGTTTGCACGCTGGCAGTTCGCTCCTACTCTTTCCCGTACGTCCTTTAATACTACAGCGGTTCGCTCCAAGTCGTCCCGTCCATTCACATTACAGCAGTTCCACTAATCCTAACCCTCCTCCCAAATCCATGGCGTCCCAAATCACCCCGATCGACAGTGAGTACAAGGTTAGAACCATCACCGGCGATGAGTTCGACGTCATCTACACCCGTACTTCCGCGACGGTGAAAGGATGCCTTTCTCGCTTCAGACGCATGTTCGAAAACTCACATGATGAGTGGGTCGCTGGGCTAGATGTTGAGTACACCATAGTCGTGGGACGAGAGAAGGATCTAAAGGACGAAGAGAGGAAGAAGCCCGCCGTGATCCAGGTTTGCGTACATAACGTTTGCTTGGTCTACCACATATGCCATGCCGACGTTGAGTGCCAGGATTTTAGGAACTTCCTCGAGGACAAAACAGTCAAATTCGTTACTGTAGACTTTAAGAACGACAAAGAAGTCCTGCGTCGGATAGGCCTCGTTGTAGGCAACCCCTTCGACCTCCAGAAGAATCGGCTGGTGCCTTCTCGTCAGCCCTCAATGCTGACCCTGGCAGGAGCCATGGTTCATCCTTCGTACCGCAAACTAGAGAAACCTCATTACACATTTCATCGTCATGCATGGCAGCGGAATGTACTAGATATAGACCACATCCACTACGCTGCAATGGATGGCTACCTTTGTTTAAATTTCTACAAGGGTTGGATGAAGAGCAACAGCCAAGTTGGCGGTTCAAGCAAAGAAGTATCGGCCAAGAGGAAGAGGGACAAGGACGAAGTCAAGGATGTGGACGAGGACTCAGAGTAAGGTGGCAGTGTCGTTGCTCATGGCGGTTCTAAACTTCTAATGCAGTGTCTACCGGATTAGTTGCATAGTTTAATTTCAGGTGTGCTTAGTTTAATTTGAGGGGTGTGTTGTGCTGAGCCCCCAGCAGAAGTATGTTATGTTTCTTCTCGTTACTTTAACTCTTTAGTATGTACATACTAGTACTAGTGTTTCTTTAATAGAATTTAGTACCCCAATTAAGCACGTACTAGCTTTTTTAATAGTACTATATGCATAATTTGGCGACGAGCGCTCTCTATATGTACCACCTTTTTTTAAAATTTCATTTTTTGCTCCATGGCGCAATCCATCGATAGTGGAGTACTACTGTACAAAAGTATACATTTTTAAAAAGGCTAGCGTACTGTTCATCACATATATATATATATATATATATATATATATATATATCCTGTTAAATTCTCAACCTAGAACGACGTGCATGTCATGTAGTAAACTGATCCAGAGGAAGTATAGTAAAAATGAGGTGATTTTACCCAGCGATCGGCAGGGGAGCATGGCCTGTCATGCGGTCCCACGTGTCATGATGTACCAAGGCGATGCACGTGTCCCTCTTGAGGCAGAAGCAATACTAGTATGTGGTTTGAGATGATGTCGAACCGAAGTGTGAAATAATGGTTCCTTCGTCCATCTGGGAAGGTGCGGCATTGTGATTTGACGTCTCATTGCTCGTTACTAACACTTGGCCGGTACGAGTGGGGTTAGTCCCCCCTGCTATTCTGCACTATTATTTGGTGCTTGACACGTCGACCCGGTTGCACATGAGATGACCCCCACATCCTTTGTCAAAATAAACAACACCCCGATCAATGCATTTCACTCTTCCGTGCAACGGACGGGCACCTTACTTGCTCCTACAGGTGCTTAAGATTGCCACATAGGCATAAAGTCTGATGTGGCAAGTTAATCAAGAAGAGAGAGACTAGTTTGGTGACCCAAGGAAGAAATGCTGCTAAGCGCGTGTACCTACGTGAAAAGACAATTTTGAGTCTATAGCTAATTAAATGAAGCAAACTTAGCAACACCATTTCATTGGAAGAGGTCACCCCTTGGCAAATGCAATAAATACTAGTACTCCCTGTGTCCCATAATATAAGAATGTTTTTGGCACTACACTAGTGTCAAAAACGTTCTTATATTATGGGACGGTGGGAGTACGAAGAAAGAGATAGAGAGGAGTAAAACAAAATACACTTATAGCCAACCTTATAGCCAACCTTGTTGTAGTATGTCTGACTAAGTGATGACTATGTATGACATGCCAACATCAGATAGCCTAACGCACCGTGTTAAATCTCCAAGGGCGCGACCACGCGAGCGACGCGATGGTCGTGGTAGGCGCGACCATGATACGGGCTGCTGGCAGCCCTTGGATCTGAGATCAAACGGTCGCATGCTAAGTTGCTGAAAATTTGCAGAATAACCCTCCAGGATAGGATAATCCCCCATTGGTCTAGAATCACGCGATGCAATCGTTCGATCTCCGATCCAAGGGCTCTCGGACGCCCGTATCATGGGAGAATGGAAAGCCACTACCCTGCCGTTCCCACGCTGGCAGTTCGCTCCTAC
Source organism: Triticum timopheevii (assembly GCA_963921465.1). Lineage (NCBI taxonomy): Eukaryota > Viridiplantae > Streptophyta > Magnoliopsida > Poales > Poaceae > Triticum > Triticum timopheevii. The sequence goes on from OY997274.1 coordinate 525,817,707, forward strand.
TCGTCCCTGCACGTCCTTTAATACTACGGCGGTTCTCTCCTAGTCGTCCTTTTCATTCACATTACGGCAGTTCCACTAATCCTAACCCTCCTCCCAAATCCATGGCATCCCAAATCTCCCCGATCGACGGTGAGTACAAGGTTAGAACCATCACCAGCGATGAGTTCGACATCATCTACACCCGTTCTTTGGCGACGAAGAGAGGAAGAAGCCCGTCATGATCCAGGTTTGCGTGCATGACTTATGCTTAGTCTGCCACATATGCCATGCCGACGTTGAGTGCCAGGATTTCAAGGACTTCCTCGAGAGCAACCTAGTCAAATTTGTTACTGTAGACTTTGGTAACGACAAAGAAGTCCTACGTCGGATAGGCCTCGTTGTAGGCAACACCTTCAATCTCCAAAAGAATCGGTTGGTGTCCTCTCATCAGCCTTCAATGCTGACCCTGGCAGGAGCCATGGTTCATCCTTCATACGGTAAACTGGAGAAACCTCCATACACGTTTCATCATCATGCATGGCAGCGGAATGTACTAGATATAGACCACATCCAGTACGCTGCAATGGATGGCTACCTTTGTTTCAATATCTACAAGGGTTGGATGAAGAGCAACAGCCAAGTTGGCAGTTCAAGCCAAGAAGTATCGGCCAAGAGGAAGAGGACAAGGACGAAGTCGAGGACGTGGACGAGGACTCCGAGTAAGGTGGCAGTGTCGTTGCTCATGGTGGTTCTAATGCAGTGTCTACCGGAATAGTTGCAAAGTTTAATTTCAGGTGTGCTTAATTTAATTTGAGGGGTGTGTTGTGCTAAGCCCCTAGCAGAACTATGTTATGTTTCTTCTTGTTACTTTAACTCTTCAGTAAGTACATACTAGTATTTCTTACATTTCATCTTTTAGTTGGTATAGTACTACCACTCGTTTATTCACATTATATATGTACAATATATATGGCCAACATCATATAGCCAGCAGTTTAGTTGTCAAAGAATTTCAGGGTGCTTAGTTTTGTCAAAGAATTCCAGGTTGCTTAGTTTTATTTGAGGGGTGGGTTGTGCTGGACACCATTATTGTGACTAGCCTTTTTAATAATACTACATGCATAATTTGGCGATGAGCGCTCTCTATATGTACAACCTTTTTTTAATTTCAAGATTTGCTCCATGGTACAATCCATCGATACTACTGTTGTAGAAAAGTATACATTTTTTAAAAGGCTAGACGGCGGGGCAGTCTAGCTTGGTCGGTTTCACGAGAGGCGAGGGCCTTTGTGATTTGACGGCTCATTACTCCTGGAAGGCGGGGCCTTGTGATTTGACTGCTTGTATAAATGCACCGACGACCTGATCGAGGAGGATCCAAGAACCGTGCGGTATACTCAAGTTTTCCACTGGAGTAGTACTGCGACGGAGGAGCACGAAACACGGCAGCCCAGTGCCATATGGCGATAAAAAATGATCTAATTTGCTAGTCATCTCATTGTTAGCATTGTTCTATTCATTCCCTCAAAAAACAAAAACCATTGTTCTATTCGTGCCTCGCAGAGAACGTGACACGTGCGGCGAAACACCCGAAGCAAAAGATGAAACACAGCAGCAAAAGAAGAAGGAAGATTATCACCCCAAATGATCTAATTCGCCACGGAGTCGTAACTGCTTCTTCATCGCCTCCACGACCTCCATCTCCTTGCGCATCTTCTCCGCCATCTTCTTCATTCTGTCCATGACGCGTGATTTCTCGACGCGAGCCTTCATCATCTGTTCCACGGCCGCATTACGTACCTTGACAGCAGTCGGGTGCTCGATGCGGAGCTTCGCCAACTCCTCCTTCTGTTCCATGACGAGGGCCTGCAGCATCTTCATCGAGGAACTACTATTCTCATGCAGCTTCTTCCATCCGGCGTTCTTCTCCTTCAACAGGTCGATCTCGTGGCAGAGCTTCGCCTTGTCCTCCTGAAGTCGCAGGATTTCGCCAGTTGCCTTCTTCTCCGAGGCAATGCTCTTCTTCAGCAGCATCACCAAGCCGGCGGTCAACTCCCCCTGCTGATTGAGCTCAGCGGGCATGTCGTCGAGGCTCTCCTTCAGCAACTCCGTCAAGCCTTGGATGAACTCCTTCTACTTATTGAGGTGCTTATTGAGCCGATCGGGCATGCTGTCGAGGGATAACGACTCCAGCTCCGCCGGCTCGGCATGTTCGCCTCCGCGGCTAGGGCGCTCCTGGGAGCCATCGCCTGCCCGTGAGAGATCTTTCGAGGTCTCTGCGTGGCGGCGAGCCCTCTCTTTTTTTTCAGCAGCCTTGGTTGCCACTCCCTTGTTACAAGTAGTTCTCGACCTAGAGCTCTGCTCACCGGCCATGGCAACGACGGACGAAGAAGAAGCACTTATGAGGAGGAAAGATAGAGTAATTTTCGGTTAGGTAGTTCCCCTTTTTATAACCTAAGTACTTGCACTATAGTACTAATACCTGCATAGTGGGAACATGTTCAGGTTTGGTACATAGTACTAGTAGGTGTGAGCAGGCTTTCGAATGTGATGGGAACAAGGTGAAGATTAATGGATGGTTTTGGTTTCGAGGCCCGAAACGGCTCCCGATGAGTTTAGTGGAACATAAATTTCAAGTAGACTACACTGCTCAAATGCATAAATATTATGTTACTGTCAAAAATTGGCACAAAATACGAAGGAGACCAATGGAAGTACTACTAGCAACCCACGATTTAACTACTCGCATGCGCGCAGTGGAGTAATAATGTCTTTCTTCCGCCCTCACGTCCACTCAATTTGCATGCGCTGTATTAATTGACCATCAATGAAGTGAACGACTTTACACGCGTCAAATTATCACATGGGGTGGATCTTGGTACAAAATTGCGTCCGCCCGTGTACCCGCATGTGCGTGCGAGGGAATGAGTGTGTGCGTGGCGTGCGTGCACATCTTCGCTTCGTGCATGTACGGCCAGTATGGCTCAGGGAGGACGAGTACATTCTTCTGGAACCAGCAGCACGTCACTGTGATCAATCCATGCAAGGAGGTCGCGACAACGCCTCCACATGTGCCACGTGGCTTCATGAACTGTAAGAGAGACACTGTGTAGCGTGCCATTGGTATTCTAATTTACATGTTTTGCACATACTCGAAGTACTAGTAATTTACACGTGCATTGCATGCATCAGATTTTGCAACGAAATTATGAATAAATACCACACTATAGCATGTAAGCTCTTAGTCATATATGCGTGATGTAGCCCTTCGTTTAATTCTTATAGTTCATCTCATTCAAAATCAAATTAGTTGTTATAAAAAAGCTAAGAACGCGTGAATAGGAAAAACATGGGATTATAGTGGAATGTCGTCTTGAATCCTACAGGATTGTATGAGTGTTTGATTGTGCATAGAAAAAACGCAGAACTCTTTCAAAGAGGTTTGAGTGGATGGGATGTTTCGTATGAAATCTAGTGCAAACGAATCATATGGAAAAATTCCTATGGTTTACAATCCTACGAATCAAACAACCAAGATAGGAAAAATTCCTAATGATTAGAATCCTACAAAATTCCTTTGAGAATCCTTTGAATCAAAGAAGCCCTTAATCTATTTTATGATTCATGGAATTGTGTGTTGTAAAGCATAAAGTAAAAAAAAATAATGGCAATTCAACTAGAAAAAAAGTTTGGGCAGTTATGACATGGAAGATTCTAGAACAAAAGAGAGCCACTGTTGTTTTGAGGTTTGTGCATTATGCTTAAGTTCAACCATGGAGTTTGCTAGATTGTACATGTGGCAAAATTCGGTGGGGGGCTAGAAGATGGTGCGAGGGGCCGAGTGGAGGGAGACTATGAAGGAATGCACAAGTGCGAGATCGATATTTAGAGAGAGGGGGCGAACACGTGCGGTGTTGCATGCAGTGGCGGAGCCATGAAAAATAAATGAGCTGTCACATCCCTGGTCCTGGTATGCAGTAGGCTAGCCCTTCATGTGTGCATCATGTTTAACTTTTCAAATGAATTTGAAATGGGGATGTTCAAACCCTAGCACCAGATCAAATCAAATAGGTTCAACATAAAATCATTTTCAATGAACCTGAAATGCCCTTCTAAAATGTTCATCATCTTTGCCTTGGTCTTAAACCTCTGACAAAAATGGTGCACAATTTTCTAGGTCATCCTAAGGTCACTGAATTAAATCATAAGTATTTGAATTTGGACATTTAAATTCTATAAAATATTTTAAATGTCCAAATACTTCTAAACTGAAATGTTCCATGTTGGATATATTTTATACAGTGGGCATGTGTAGTTTAGTGATTTTTGAAAGGCTCTCGGTATTTTTAGAAAAGCCCTAAAGATTACAGAATAATAGAAAACAGAAATTAAAATAGAGAACCAGAGAGAGAGAGAGAACTTACCTGGCCTCACCTACGCAGCCCACCAACTGGCCCAGCACTATAGCTGGCCGGCCTAGCCCACCACCGCCTCCCTCCCTGTCGTCTTCCTCCTCAGCCAGGAGGACGCGCGTGTGGCCGACGCGCGCACGCACGCGCCCCGGCCACCTCCTGCTTGTCGTTTCCCTCTGGACCCCGGACGACGCCACGCACCCCCCCTGGACCGCTCTCACTCTCTCCCGTGCTTCCCCCCTCCTCTGCTTCTCTCGCGCACAGCCACCTGAACGCGCCGTCGCGCCGCTCGCCGTTCCCGCGGCCACAGCCACTGCCTCACCTCGCCGAAGCGCTCAAAAGCTCCGCCTCGACCCCCTCTTCCTCCCCACTGAGACACGCCCTGCTGAAAGCCATGCAACGCCGTCCTCGACACCATCTTCGTCCTCTGCACCGACGGCCGCCGTCGCTCGATTCGTCGCCCACAGAGCATCCCCGGCCTCGTCCTCGCGCTCGTTGGACTCACGGTGAGGCGCTGACCCGTTCCCCTCTTCTTCCCATGCTGTTTGGCCGCTCTAGCCGTTGTTTCCGCCGGACCCAAGAGCTTGCCGCTGCTGTGCCTCATCACCATCGTGGCTAGAGCCACCGTGGCTCAAAGCCGGGCATACCACCATGCTCCAAACCTCACCAGGAGCACGTAGCACACACCAACGCCTCCCCTAGCGCCCCGCATCGCCTAACCCGCCGTTGGCCGAACTCCGGCGGCCGCAAAAGAGCTCGCCGCCGTCAGCTCCGGCCACCCCAACTACTGCCGCTTGCTGCTTTGGATGCGCCTCACTCCCAGGAACCCGTAGGGGCAAACCACGCGTCGAATGGTGCTCCGTAGCGAGCACACGGTGCATCTCCGCCATCGGCCATGGTCGTCGCCGGCAAAACGTCGGTGGCTGACGTGGCTCCATTAGTTTAGGTGCTAATTATGTTTAGTTATTACCTGTGTCAATGACATGTGGGTCCCCGCGGATAATTAGGTTAGTCTAATTTTCTGTTAAGATTAGTACTAATCTGGGTGGACCCCACGTGTCAGCTTTGACTTTGGTCAGGTCAACGTTGACCGGTCCCACCTATCATACACCCAAACCAGCCTGAGTCACTGACCTGTGGATCCCACTGGTCAGGTTTAACCTGGTCGATGCCTGTTGACTGCTGACATCACAGTGACGTAGTGCTGACGCAATTAATCATTTTCTGGAATAAAAATAATCCAGGAAATTCCAGGAAATATCCCAAACTTCTAAAATTCATAGTAATTCAACCGTAACTCCAAATCAAATAATTTATATATGAAAAATGATCAGAAAAATCCAATCTATCCATCTGTACCATTTTCATGCATGTTAGAATAACTTATAGCTGCTGTTTAGGACAAATCATATAAATGGCATTTGAATTTCACATGTGGAGTTTGGATTTGAACTTAGGGTTCAAACCAACTTCATTTAACTTTGTGGCTAGCTGCATTAGCTCAAAACACCAGCATATTGCCATGTCACAAGCATGCATCATATTGTGCATTGCATTGATTGTGTTTCCTTCTCTGTTGCCGGTATTTGTCCCCTCTCGGTAGACGTTGTACCGACGTTATGATCGTTGACACTGATGAAGACTCAATGCTATCTTCAGAAGTACCAGGCAAGCAAAACCCCCTTGTTCATTCCGATACAATCCCACTCTCTCGCTCCTGCTTTATTTTACTGCATTAGGACAACAACGATACAACTGTTACTTGCTGCGGTAGTTGAATCCCTTTATCCTCTGCATGACCTGTCATTGCCACAGTAAATAGATGAAACCCGCTAGCATGAGTAGGAGTTGTTTGAGCCATGTGTGCCTACTCATTCATGCTTGTTTGTCATGCCTGCTATTGCTTAGAGTTATGTCAGTCTGATTCATCAGGGATGAATTGGAATGTGGTGAACATGTCCTACTGTTGAGAGCTAAGTGTGTGAACACGATTTGGTAAAGGTAGCGGTGAGAGGCCATGTAGGAGTACATGGTGGGTTGTCTCATTGCAGCCGTCCTCAGGAACTGAGTTCTGTGTTTGTGATCCATGAACAGTTACTACCACACATTGGGTTCCGGTAACTCGACCCCTCTTGACTTATTAATCAACATGATCTCTGTCCAGGAGTTGCAACTAGTTTCTGGTGTTTGTAGGTAGTGTTAGTAGTCTACCAAGTGGCACCCGGTACAGGTGGGCTTGGGACAGACTAGGCACAGTGGCACGGTGTACCAAGTGGCACCCGGATGGTGGGCTTGGGAACCCTGCTCACATCGTTTGGGGTCGTGGGCGACACCCCGGCCGGATCTCCTTGCGGATGGAACCCGAATAGGCGATAAATCTGGACTAGAAACTTGTGTGGTTAGTCAGGTCATGGCCGACTCCCTCGCCAGGCTTCCGCTTGAAGGTTGCCGAGATACATGAGGTGTACATGGCGGTAAGTGGCGAGAGCGTGTGTGAAGAAGTACACCCCTGCAGGATTAACATCATCTATTCGAATAGCCGTGTCCGCGGTAAAGGACTTCTGGGTTGCCTGTACAGTTCATAGACAAGTGAAAGTGGATACTCTAAAATACGCAAGATAAGCGTGAGTGCTATGGATGGCGTTCTCGTAGGGAGACGGGAGCGGATCCATAGTGGTGTATTGATATGGTGAATATGTGGACTCGTGTGCGCCACCTCAAAAGAGTTGCATTGTAGTCGTAGTTCAGGTTAGCCACCGAGTCAAACCTGGCTTGCTGCAGTCAAACTCCACCATCCTCTTTGTTGATAATGATGCATGTGTAGTTAGTTATGATGTAAGTCTTGTTGGGTACATTTGTACTCACGTTTTCCTATTTTATGTTTTTGCAGAGAGACTTCAGTCTCGCTAGTAGTTCCGCTTGGACTTCGACGTTTAGCTTGTTACCTTAGCTACGATCCTGTGCCCTCAGCAGGATCTGGTAGTTAGTCAGGCTTCTCAGCCTTTTTCATTTGTAGTTGTCTGTACTCAGACATGTTAAGCTTCCGCATGTGCTTTGACTTGTATGCTCTGAATGTTGGGTCATGAGACCCATGTTTGTAATATCTCGCTCCTCGGAGCCTATTGAATAAAATACTTGAGTTGTAGAGTCATGTTGTGATGCCATGTTTATTTGCACATATCGAGCATATTGTGTGTATGTTATTGAAATGCTTGGTATGTGTGGGATCTGACTATCTAGTTGTTTATCCTTAGTAGCCTCTCTTACCAGGAAATGTCTCCTAGTGCTTCCACTGAGCCATGGTAGCTTGCTACTGCTCCGGAACACTTAGGTTGGCCGGCATGTGTCCTTCTTCGTTCCTGTGTCTGTCCCTTCGGGGAAATGTCACGCGATGAATACCGTAGTCCTGTTAGCCCGCTACAGCCCGGTTCACCGGAGTCCTGTTAGCCCAGTGCTACAGCCTGGATTCACTCGCTGATGACCGACACGTTAGATGCTGGGTCATGGATGCCTGTCCCTGTAAGTTTGTGCCACTTTGGGTTTATGACTAGCCATGTCAGCCCGGGCTCCTTATCATATGGATGCTAGCGACACTATAATATACATGTGCAAAAAGGCGCAAACGGTCCCGGGCAAAGGTAAGGCGACACCCGTGGGAATACCGTGCCTGAGGCCACAAAGTGATATGAGGTGTTACATGCTAGATCGATGTGGCATTGAGTCGGGGTCCTGACAGCTTTGGTATCAGAGCCTGAGTGCCTGTAGGATTACCAAGCCAAACTGGTCGAAGTTGAATCTAGAAATTCTTTAGTTATATAAGGGAATTGATTGTGGGATGGAACGTAAGGCTCTTTTTACTCCTTATACCTTATGCCTTCTGATCTGAGTCACCTTATCTTTCCTACGGGGTTAAGGAACTAGGCTTTCTCTTCTTTCTATTAGGATCACGTGTTACTAATCCGTAGACTTATAAGATTGTTGGATTTAAGTTTCAGTTCAGTTCCTACTACTTCCGTATGTTAACTGTTGATCTCGAAACCTTGATATTGTGCTTCTGAGTGGCTATGCCACCATTTTGTAGGATGTATTAAATCCTTTAGAGCATTTACAGCCGTTATGCTGTCCGAGTCATCCAAGGTATCTTAATAGTCTGAAGCATTTGCAAAACCCCTTCCTCCTGTTCCTGATGTCCATTTGGGCCAGGTTAATCACACTAATCAGTGAGTTGAGGTACTATGTTGCCTCGGCGTATATGTTGAAGCCATTATTATGACCCTAGGTGTCTTAGGGAGTCACCTAGTAATCTAGCAATGCTTGTATTCCCAGTGTGATGATTCTAGCCATCATTCTCGAAAGCATCCTGTGATGCCACTTAGTAGTAGGTATTCTACTCCTTGGGTTTTGAACCCGAGATTCACCCTACTTACCTCGTGTTGATAGTGTTTGCTCGTTCCTTTAGGATATTAGTAACCTTTGCGATAGTCCTCGAGATTCGTGGTATATCCTTCTTCCAATACCATGAACCAATATGGCAGAAGTTCGAGAACCAAAAGATCACAACAAGAGTGCTCTCGATGAGTTCCCCTTCTATATTACGATTCTGCCAAACCTACCTCTCTGCATGGGTTATCCGGAAGAAATATGTTGAACTCGTTCGACATGCTAGTCCATGCATCCACAACTCAGAAAATCATATGTTCTTTTGAGTTGTCCCTCTTTAGTTGTATTCTGACCTTCGTCTATCAATTGATAGTCAGGAGTAATTGTGCATTCGTGTTATCGATGCTTATTATTTTTGTGGTCTGTCAAGCCATTCTATTCCGGAATGACTAGGAGAAACAAACTCCAGAACCTCATCCATATCCAGGATTGGGTCAAAGTAGTTGTACTCCGCAGATCAAAATGCTAATCCAGCTTCTGGTCTGTTCTACCTTGAAGTATTGCCTTCTTTATGTCAGGATTGTCATGAGAATTGCACCACCTCTTATGAATTCTTGACGCAGTGATATTTCTCGCCATCATTTTCATTTCTCGGTTCCGTGTTGTTGCAACCGAAGTGCCAACAAGTGAATCGTGATGTGTGAACTCAATACTCCTAGCAACTCTGTTGCTTGGTAGCTAAAGGACAATAATTTCATTCTTAGCATGTTGGTTATTGAATCATCATTCTAAGATTGATTGTGCTACCTAGTACATCCTCCTGATACACTCTTCGATCAATGAGTTAGGGTTGTGCCAATCCTTGCTTATTTGATCATATCGTCTTGCCCTGAAAAGCAAGATTGTTCTCGAGCTTAGTAACATATCGGTGGTTCGTGATTTTCCGAGTATCTTCTCGGAAGTGTTACCAGGTTGTCACCTGACCGCTATGTTGAGCTTGTGATCAAGTTGGTTTCTCTATGAACCACCCCTTCTCCAAGAATCTATGTTGGATACCCCTGAGCTAGTTGGTTAAGCTAAACAACAACTTGGAGAGTTGGAAGATACAAAGCTTTGCCGAATTTGGCTCTTTTTGAAGGGATATCTTTGTGTTTGTGTGTGTGTTGAAGAAAGATAATATCTTCACCAATTGGTCCTCGTGATCAATTGTTGGATCTATTGTCTTGTCAAAACTTTGACTTGAGTATGGGCTATCGTCAAGTCAAATCAGAACCAACGATGTTCGTAATGTTGTCTTACTCGTGGTTGATTCCTCGAGCATACACCATTACATTTTATGGTCTGACCAATACCATCACATTGTTCGCATAATGGTGGAAGTCCAGTGATATGGAAATTTCGATGAGTTGCTGTTGAGCTCATCAGCAGTATTTTGTCTCCTCCATGATTCATGCTGAACATTAAGCTAGTGTTGGAAACTTTTGTAAGCATTATCTTCATGTCCTGTTCATGAAATACATGTTTGGTGTAAGAAGTGACTTTCTCCAAGTTCACGTGCATTAGGTGCAAGTAGCCGCCGTGAATTGAGAAAGATTGTTTTTGCTTTCTCCGAAATCATCCCAAGTCAGTCATGCATGTGCGAAGTATTCCATGGTTTGATAGGCTCGCTACCTCCACTCGACGTGTAATCCCTAGCACACCAAGCCACTGATTGATTTGTTCAAGGAAAAGGAGTTTGTTGTGTTAATTCTAGATCATGCACAAGACTCCGATATCCTTGATGATGGTTCCCAACCAGAACTTGGTAGTATTTTATTATAAGACTACTACGTGGTCATGCTTGTCTGGGACAACATGTTCACATGTTTGTAGCAGAACCAGCTCATGTTTTGGAGCTTGCTATCGTACTTCATCCCCCGAGAATCTCGCAACATCATCTCGTTGATTTGTGTTGCAAACCTTCATTTTTCTTTCTAGACTTGATGAGTCTGGAATATTCTGACATCAACCAGATCTGAATCTCAGGCAGATATGATGGTTGGAACATTTCCCAAGAACTATAATATTGGTCCCTCTATAACGTGGTAAGGTGGATGTCGTGGCCAACACGTCCAGCCGGAAGACCTATTACTGTAGTATCTTGATTGAGGAAGTTGGCCACCTCCCCATAAGGATTTCATACGATTTACTCCCTAGTTGTTCCTTATGGATTTTTGTGTTCCCGAAGTCCGACCGTTTACTTGATGTTCTAGATATCAAACATATCTATGAATGGGATACACTGGCACATCAAGGAGAACATTAGAAGCGGAGTGCTAAATGTCTCTCGGTCGATCATCTAGATTTTGTTCCCTTGGCCTCGCTAAGGTGAAATCTGAGAAAGTGTTATCTTCCTTTGCATCTGCATCGTCCATCACTATCCATCGTGGTAGTACATTGTGTTGCCAGGATCCTTGACACGGATATTGGTAAAACCTTGATGAATATGGAGATGCTCAAGTTCTTGAGAGCACGGGCAAGTGCTAGGTTTTATCGTGGGCGTTAATTGCATAGTGCTCTCAGTTTCCTCGGTTATGCTATAACCTTTTCAAAAATTGGACTCACTCTCTACTGTTGAGCTTCTCCCCAGTTACTAAAATCATCCCTTGTGTTGTTTTCAACAAGGTAAACCACATCGTCTATTCTAGTCCGAGTATGCCATTCTACCGAACCCCCTCCAAACAATCGCTCGAGAATTGCCCTAGGCTGGTTTAGAGAGTCTCAATGATCTGTATATCAGAGGTAATTCTTTTTGCCACTTAAAGGGGATATCTCTACGAGTCACCTCCCCTAAGGTGCCCCGTTATGGTATCATGGCAACTCAACTACTCGCTACATTGACAACCGTTCACCACCTTCTTAAGTGTGGAATTGTTGCCTTCCTAGTGAACCTTCGTCATCTGTCTTACTCCATCCCTCCAGTTGTTTGTTTCGTGTCTTAGCTCGAGAGATGTTGCTATGTCTCACTCCGTGAATTGATCCTAAGTTACTTGATCTCCGAGATGATCGATTCTTTTAGAGTTTTCCCTATCCTCTCATTGTCATGTTGGCTGGAGTTCTCAGAGCAAGACGACGAGACAATGATGGTGATCGAGTTAACGTTCTTATGAATACCACAGGGATCGTGAAGATTATGTTAGTTTGTGTTCCCCCTTCATCTTACCCTACGCTTGAATCTCGGGACGAGATTCTTGTTTAGTGGGGGTGAGTTGTCACATCCCTGGTCCTGGTATGCAGTAGGCTAGCCCTTCATGTGTGCATCATGTTTAACTTTTCAAATGAATTTGAAATGGGGATGTTCAAACCCTAGCACCAGATCAAATCAAATAGGTTCAACATAAAATCATTTTCAATGAACCTGAAATGCCCTTCTAAAATGTTCATCATCTTTGCCTTGGTCTTAAACCTCTGACAAAAATGGTGCACAATTTTCTAGGTCATCCTAAGCTCACTGAATTAAATCATAAGTATTTGAATTTGGACATTTAAATTCTATAAAATATTTTAAATGTCCAAATACTTCTAAACTGAAATGTTCCATGTTGGATATATTCTATACAGTGGGCATGCGCAGTTTAGTGATTTTTGAAAGGCTCTAGGTATTTTTAGAAAAACCCTAAAGATTACAGAATAATAGAAAACAGAAATTAAAATAGAGAACCAGAGAGAGAGAGAACTTACCTGGCCTCACCTGCGCGGCCCACCAACTGGCCCAACACTGTAGCTGGCCGGCCCAGCCCACCACCGCCTCCCTTCCTATCGTCTTCCTCCTCTGCCAGGAGGACGCGCATGTGGCCGACGCGCGCACGCACGCGCCCCGGCCACCTCCTGCTTGCCGTTTCCCTCTGGACCCCGGACGACGCCACGCACCCCCCTGGACCGCTCTCACTCTCTCTCGTGCTTCCCCCCCCCCCCCTCCTCTGCTTCTCTCGCGCATAGCCACCCGAACGCGTCGTCGCGCCGCTCGCCGTTCCCGCGGCCACAGCCACCGCCTCACCTCACCGAAGCGCTCAGAAGCTCCGCCTCGACCCCCTCTTCCTCCCCACTGAGACACGCCCTGCCGGAAGCCATGCAACGCCGTCCTCGGCGCCATCTTCGTCCTCTGCACCGACGGTCGCCGTCGCTCGATTCGCCACCCACAGAGCGTCCCCGGCCTCGCCCTCGCGCTCGTTGGACTCGCGGTGAGCCGCTGACCCGTTCCCCTCTTCTTCCCATGCCGTTTGGCCGCTCTAGCCGTTGTTTCCGCCAGACCCAAGAGCTTGCCGCCGCCGTGCCTCGTTGTCGTCGTGGCTAGAGCCACCGTGGCTCAAAGCCGGGCACACCACCGTGCTCCAAACCTCACCAGGAGCACGTAGCACACACCAACGCCTCCCCTAGCGCCCCGCATCGGCTAACCCGCCGTTGGCCGAACTCCGGCGGCTGCAAAAGAGCTCGCCACCGTCAGCTCCGGCCACCCCAGCTACTGCCGCTTGCTGCTTTGGATGCGCCTCACTCCCAGGAACCCGTAGGAGCAAACCACGCGTCGAATGGTGCTCCGTAGCGAGCACACGATGCATCTCCGCCGTCGGCCATGGTCGTCGCCGGCGAAACGTCGGTGGCTGACGTGGCACCATTAGTTTAGGTGCTAATTATGTTTAGTTATTACCTGTGTCAATGACATGTGGGTCCCCGCGGATAATTAGGTTAGTCTAATTTTCTGTTAAGATTAGTACTAATCTGGGTGGACCCCACGTGTCAGCTTTGACTTTGGTCAGGTCAATGTTGACCGGTCCCACCTGTCATACACCCAAACTAGCCTGAGTCACTAACCTGTGGATCGCACTGGTCAGGTTTGACCTGGTCAATGCCTGTTGACCGCTGACGTCACAGTGACGCAGTGCTGACGCAATTAATCATTTTCTGGAATAAAAATAATCCAGGAAATTCCAGGAAATATCCTAAACTTCTAAAATTCATAGTAATTCAACCGTAACTCCAAATCAAATAATTTATATATGAAAAATGATCAGAAGAATCCAATCTATCCATCTGTACCATTTTCATGCATGTTAGAACAACTTATAGCTGCTGTTTAGGACAAATCATATAAATGGCATTTGAATTTCACATATGGAGTTTGGATTTGAACTTAGGGTTCAAACCAACTTCATTTAACTTTGTTGCTAGCTGCATTAGCTCAAAACACAGCATGTTGCCATGTCACAAGCATGCATCATATTGTGCATTGCAGTGATTGTGTTTCCTTCTCTGTTGCCGGTATTTGTCCCCTCTCGGTAGACGTTGTACCGACGTTGTGATCGTTGACACTGATGAAGACTCAATGCTATCATCAGAAGTGCCAGGCAAGCAAAACCCCCTTGTTCATTCCGATACAATCCCACTCTCTCGCTCCTGCCCTATTTTACTGCATTAGGACAACAACGATACAACTGTTACTTGCTGCGGTAGTTGAACCCCTTTATCCTCTGCATGACCTGTCATTGCCATAGTAAATAGATGAAACCCACTAGCATGAGTAGGAGTTGTTTGAGCCCTGTGTGCCTACTCATTCATGCTTGTTTGTCATGCCTGCTATTGCTTAGAGTTATGTCAGGTCTGATTCATCAGGGATGAATTGGAATGTGGTGAACATGTCCTACTGTTGAGAGCTAAGTGTGTGAACACGATTTGGTAAAGGTAGCGATGAGAGGCCATGTAGGAGTACATGGTGGGTTGTCTCATTGCAGCCGTCCTCAGGAACTGAGTTCTGTGTTTGTGATCCATGAACAGTTACTACCACACATTGGGTTCCGGTAACTCGACCCCTCTCGACTTATTAATCAACATGATCTCTGTCCAGGAGTTGCAACTAGTTTCTGGTGTTTGTAGGTAGTGTTAGTAGTCTACCAAGTGGCACCAGGTATAGGTGGGCTTGGGACAGACTAGGCACAGTGTCACGGTGTACCAAGTGGCACCCGGATGGTGGGCTTGGGAACCCTGCTCACATCGTTTGGGGGCGTGAGCGACACCCCGGCCGGATCTCCTTGCGGATGGAACCCGAATAGGCGATAAACCTGGACTAGAGACTTGTGTGGTTAGTCAGGTCGTGGCCGACTCCCTCGCCAGGCTTCCGCTTGAAGGTTCCCGAGATACACGAGGTGTACATGGCGGTAAGTGGAGAGAGCGTGTGTGAAGAAGTACACCCCTGCAGGGTTAACATCATCTATTCGAATAGCCGTGTCCGCGGTAAAGGACTTCTGGGTTGCCTGTATAGTTCATAGACAAGTGAAAGTGGATACTCTAAAATACGCAAGATAAGCGTGAGTGCTACGGATGGCGTTCTCGTAGGGAGACGGGAGCGGATCCATAGTGGTGTATTGATATGGTGAATATGTGGACTCGTGTGCGCCACCTCAAAAGAGTTACATTGCAGTCGTAGTTCAGGTTAGCCACCGAGTCAAAGCTGGCTTGCTGCAGTCAAACTCCACCATCCCCTTTGTTTATAATGATGCATGTGTAGTTAGTTCTGATGTAAGTCTTGCTAGGTACATTTGTACTCACGTTTGCCTATTTTATGTTTTTGCAGAGAGACTTCAGTCTCGCTAGTAGTTCCGCTTGGACTTCGACGTTTAGCTTGTTACCTCAGCTACGATCTTGTGCCCTCGGCAGGATCTGGTAGTTAGTCAGGCTTCTCAGCCTTTTTCATTTGTAGTTGTCTGTACTCAGACATGTTAAGCTTCCGCATGTGCTTTGACTTGTATGCTCTGAATGTTGGGTCATGAGACCCATGTTTGTAATATCTCGCTCCTCGGAGCCTATTGAATAAAATACTTGAGTTGTAGAGTCATGTTGTGATGCCATGTTGTATTTGCACATATCGAGCATATTGTGTGTATGTTATTGAAATGCTTGGTATGTGTGGGATCTGACTATCTAGTTGTTTATCCTTAGTAGCCTCTCTTACCGGGAAATGTCTCCTAGTGCTTCCACTGAGCCATGGTAGCTTGCTACTACTCCGGAACACTTAGGCTGGCCGGCATGTGTCCTTCTTCGTTCCTGTGTCTGTCCCTTCGGGGAAATGTCACGCGATGAACCGGAGTCCTGTTAGCCCGCTACAGCCCGGTTCACTGGAGTCCTGTTAGCCCAGTGCTACAGCCTGGATTCACTCGCTGATGACCGACACGTTAGATGCTGGGTCATGGATGCCTGTCCCTGTAAGTTTGTGCCACTTTGGGTTTACGACTAGCCATGTCAGCCCGGGCTCCTTATCATATGGATGCTAGCGACACTATCATATACGTGTGCCAAAAGGCGCAAACGGTCCCGGACAAAGGTAAGGCGACACCCGTGGGAATACCGTGCGTGAGGCCGCAAAGTGATATGAGGTGTTACATGCTAGATCGATGTGGCATTGAGTCGGGGTCCTGACATGAGCTAGGAGGCCAAGCATTGTTAATCCTTTACGAGGAGGGTCAATTCATGAAATTAAACCTTTTTAGCAGCAATTGTCTAATGATCACATTCATATTAGCCTCGATATATAGTGATGTTAGGGGGGGCAGGGCCCTTACTGCCCCCTGTCTTCGCCATTGTGCACGCATGTGAGAGATGAAGCGGAAGGCATGGATGATGAGAGGGGGATGTTGGATATATAATTAATGTGGGTGTATTAGCTATTTATGCTAATCTTATATAGAGAGGTATAGATTGATCGATGTGGACGTGGGAGAGGTATAGATTGATCGATGTGGACGTGGGAAAGAGGGTGAGACCTCACTGGATATATCGATTAATCGGTTTGTGTGGAAAACTATGAAAGACCTAGCTATATACACACATACATAGAGGAACATCGATCGTTGCGCATGCACGCATGAGAGATAAAGAATGCCCGGTATGAGGGAGAGGGGATGTGTGTGAGTGTGTGCCTTCATGGGAGACCGACCTGAAGAAAAAGATTGCATGCGTGCGATAGATAATGCCGACTGGTAGTGTGTGTGCATGCATGCACGAGAGAAAGTTAGTGGTACAATTATAAAGAGAAGACTACTGTGTGGGTGTAAAAGAATAGGTGAGGTCATAATCAATGTAAAGTTGAATTCAAATATTTGAATAAGAGATCCTAATGTTTGAAACCCATGCATGCATGAATATAACGGAGATCTGCGCGGTGTGCTTTAGAAACGAGCATGTTGTAATGTATACACATTGAACAAGGTCAGACTGATTTGAATTTGAGATACCGATGGCAGACATCATTTGCCCATGTCGCATCCGTGCATGTAATTGGAGATGATGGGCAGCTTTCGCATAACATATCTATATCTATACCCCTCACTACTGGAATCTGGCACTTTGCCAGATGGCAAAGGCATGGTCGGCGGATGGCAACCAGTTTGTCTGAAACCCTGCCGGCAAAGGCTTCTTTGCCATCTGCTGGCTGATGGCAAAGAGCCTGTGGCTTTGCCATCAACTGGCAGATGGCAAAGCCTCTTAACGGGGTTAGCCCCATTAGAAGGCTAACGGCATACTTTGCCGTCCGCCAGCAGATGGCAAAGGCTGTAGGCTCTTTGCCATCTGCCAGCAGATGGCAAAGGCTGCATGCTTTGTCGTCTGCCAGCGGATGGCAAAGAGCTTTGTCATCTGCTGGCAGATGGCAAAGAGCCCAAATAGGCAAAGAGCTTTGTCATCTGCTGGCAGATGGCAAAGAGCCCAAATAGGCCAACCCAAATTTTACATGTAGATGACACGTGGCCTCTTTGCCGTCAAAGTGACTATATTACCCCGTTTAATTTTGTTTTTTCTTATATCAATTCATTTTCACAAAAAATCAAACACAAATATATTTATATGACCAATATAGCATATTCAACACATATTACCAATAGTCATGAACACATATATATCCAACACATGTTACCAATAGTAGCAAGTTTCATCCGTACATATACATAGTTTCATCAATATTCCACAGTTTCATCCATAGGTAGCAAGTTTCACAAGGTCAAAACAAAAACTAAATACAAGCACTCCATCAACCCAAGCTTCCGTGATCCTAAGCAAATCTGTAAAATGGGAAAGAAGAAAGTTAGAAGAAGACTAGAAGAAGAAGATTATTGTGATGCAACTAAAATGTGAAGATTATTATGATGCAACTTATATCATCAGTTCTGCAATCTGAGAAATAAATGAACACAAGGGCTGCTGCATGATCTGAAGAAATATGTAGATATATTACCAATTAACTGATCAATTATGTAAAGCATCAATTCCTCAGTCACATTGCTGCTGCATGATCTGAAGAAATAAACGCAGAGTGATGGGGCTCACCTTGCTGCTGAAGCCTGACATAGCTTGGCCTTGGGGAGCCACTGGCCATGGGCTTGGAGGAGGATGGCAGGGGTGCTGGTGATGTTGTCGCCGTGGAACGCGTGTGCGAGCATGCCGCTGGGGGCCTCCTCCCGACACCCCCCACGGATCTCCCGTTGCAAGTGCCGTTGGGAGACACATGTGTCGTGCTGTCGGGTGTATCATCTTCCTCCTCCTCAATCTCCCTCTCTGACTCCTCACATCTCTCAACAGCGGAGGCAGAGCATGGTCACGCCCAGCCACTGCAAGGCTCCATCGGGGCCGGCCGACAACTGAGTGCACGAACGGCATAAAATTAATTGATTTCCATTCAACTAATATGACTACCATTAAACTACTAAAGATGTAGTAAGTCTGCGTCAATTGATATGGATCGGAGGGAGCTCTACTACAACAACAATGCTAAATGTGTATGCGATAGAAAACTTGTCCAGGTAGAAGAAACCCAAGGTTAATTAATCAGCCTACAGGAGTAGCAAATTAACAGTTTGGAGGGTTCTATACAATTAAGAAGCTGAACTCTGGTAAATTATGCAGAACATACACACGAGAGAGACATGTTTGGAAGGCACACAACAACTCTTCTTAGAGATTGTTGGCCCAAGTTCCATCTCTCATCCTTTTGACTGGAAATAAACATCAAAATACGCTAGAAGAAACCGGGGAAACAGAAATAAGGAAAAAGAGACAAAGAGAAATACGTCATGTAGGATAAAGTTCTTACAGGGATTTCTGTCAACCAATGCCACTAAGAACATTAATACTACTCCACACAAATGATTAAAATGACAAAACGCATGATTGTCGCGGCACGTGTACTTTTTTGTGGGGAAACATGCTGTTAGGTGCAGAAGTAAAGAATATATCGCATGGATGCTTGTTGGCATGTATAAAATCATCAGACCAAGACAGAAGAACCATGATTTACATAGTGGCAGCCATTGATCTAATTACTCAGGGGTAGTGCTACTGTTAAACAACAACTCTAAAGCAAAGTTACTAAATCTACTAAAGTAGAAGAGAATTTAGTTATTTACCTGGGAAGTCCGCATGAATGAGTCTCACATTGGGAACAACTATCCACAAGTCATGTACCAAAGATTCCAGGACAGTTAAGAGAATCTACTGGTCTAAAAATAATGCAAAGAGGAGCCATGAAGAGGTATCTATTAGCAGTGAAAACTGAAACGACAACTACTTTATTGTGAGTTGTACTCTATACATATTTATAGTATTCTTGTTAATACAGACCAAGGAAAGTGTGTATACTCACATTTAAACTGTTAAACTAAAATCTGGAATGAAATAGCAATATATCTCTCCACATTAGTAACAACACAAAGAAACTAAATACGCAAACCATCTTTTGCTCTTCTAAATTTGCAGAAAAGCATAGAAGTTCAGTTCAGGAACCAGAAATAGGAAGAAAAGTGAAATAGCAAAATATAGGAAATTTAACTATTTGTCAAATTGTAAGCATGTACATGCACCACCATCTCTTTGAGGTTGCCACTATCATATCTTGAGTTTCACATGAATGAAACACTGCTTGGCCAAGTATTCCGAAGGAAATAACAAGAATATCATTAGGTGGAGAAAATTTAAAGTACCACTCGATCTATTTGTGCATCAGGCACAAGATCAGCCATGCTACCTAGCTACACAAATCCATTACCCAAATAATCATGTCAACGCAAGTCCTCACCACCTCCCTTTTTTGCTTCCTATTCTTCCTGCCCGCTCTCACCGGGGTGGCACACCACACCAAAAATAAGAAATAATATGGACACCTGATAAAGAGAGTAGTGAATCACATACTGCAGATCGGTTAAAAAAATAGCCATTTCATATCCATATGTTCTGTTTTAAAAGTAACTTCTTATATTAGACCTGTTTTCATTTACATTTTAAGCAAATATTGATGGAGGGGTTAATACTGCCATGACACAAGCACAGTATAGGCTGCATAATGGCAAGTAAGATACATGTCCCAATAAATCCTACCACCAAGGTCAAATACTTTGTATCCGAGCCCCAATGGGTTACTACAGGATAGTGCAAACTTGTAGAGAGTATACTACACAAAACATAATTCACGGATAGGAAATGAATGGACAGACCTGAGAAATAAACCAGGCAATAATGCAGAAAAATTTGATGAAGCAAATAGTTCACGACTGAAAATTTAGTTGTTCTGATACCATCCTAAAGAGCACAGCCGCTACAGTATCACTTAGTACTTAGTAGTTGTCATTCTTCAGAAACAATGAAAATAGTAAAAACTAAAAATGTGAAATGGAAAGTATGATAAGATTACAAAGGCCAAAAAAATTCGTGTTCAATTGTCAGTTATACAAATAAGCAGCAGGATGAGTATAACCTACACGTTAACTTGTTCCAGTGGTGCTAATTACAGTTCAGTATACCACTCCTTCAGGACATCATGCAGAAAAAATTAGTATAAACTAAACAACATCAATGAGGACATTGTTATTTCCAGAGGAAAGTGTGCTTTGTTATAGCAAAGACCAGAGTTTCCAACAACAATGAGGGCCACAGAAGCTCCCAAGAGCATAGCCTAACTACATGCTGAACCAACATCTCACTAAATATTTGTGTCCACTAATAACAGAGCATGAGCTCACCGTAAACAAATCTTCACACGGTAAATAGACAATCATCTACGTTTACTACAACATTGTCCTGAGTTGTGGTGCTCTCATGGGCCAGCTAGTAAAATATCCATCATATAGGGGCAGGGAGAACAGTTGTAGCATCTGGTATACCTGGATGCAATACAGAGACGATTTGGGAGTGGCGTCTTCTCCATGCCAAGGACGGTAACGTTGACGTCGATGGTGCTTCTTCAACACGTCATCTTCATAGCCGTCGCACTTGTGTCATGCAAGGAGAATATACTTCAACCCTAAATGATCGCAAGAATCCTAAGAAACACCACATGGTAGCAATGACATATTAGTTTATTTCAAAGTGGCAGAGCATCAAGCTTCTGGAATGAAAAGAGAATTAAGTAAATAGCACAAAATCATATTTCAAAGAGGAAAAGCATCAAGAAGGCAATTTAGACAACAAAACAACATGAGTTAGTATATTCAAAATGAAATGCTGGAAGACACAAATTGAATTTCACTATACAGTGAAATGTTGGACATAGACAAACATGCAATACTGTAAATTGGGTAAAACTCCAGCATCTTGTGTTTCTTTTTTAGTAGCAGTTTAGTTACCACATTTACCTCGGCATTCTATCGATGAATCCATCCCAAAAATGGTTGCAAGCTAGCGTGACCTGCATTTCTCTCTTTCTCAGACTGGAGTCACCCAGGAGCATCACCTGTGTATAGATTCATTTTCCATCAGCGATGACAACTTCAGAATGCTATGTAAATAGTAAAAGAAAGATACAAATTAGGGTCTAAATACTCAGCGTTGTTAGTGTTGTGCCCGACGGTAGCTAGTTGCATGCAAACGAAACAGTATCAACAGAGGCAAGAGGATACATTTAGTGTGAATACAAATTGACAGGCACAACTATAATCAGAAATTATGTACCATGAGAATCTACATATACATGAGATTTTTCTAAAGATAGTTAACAGTGCAAGCATAGAAGAATCCACCAGAGCAAACTGGTGACCATCAGTTATAGCAGCATAAATACAAGATATCTTTTTTTTACAGACATTTTAAGCAGTCCTTGTACAGATACTGTGGCGGCGGAACGACAAGCAAGATCTAGTAGTATAATTCAAGGCTGCTCAAGCAAAGATCACATCTATTCAAGAGTCCGTGAAAATTCAGTAGAATATGTACTGAAACAATAGAGGACAATGCATTTTTGCAACCATTAAAACGCCAACAAATTAACAACTCCTTCCAAAGTCAAAACATGCGAGGGAAGTCATATATTTGATTGAAAATAAAAAATAAAGGCTTTATCCAGTCATACCATGGAATCAGTTGAAAATAATAAAATAAAGACTTCTTCAGAATTTGATTAAAATGAGGGCATATGTATCATGATTAAAGGTTGCTCCCTGTACTGTATAAAACTTTCAGTGCTAGTTAATCTAAGCACATAGCACATTATCCTTCCACTTTCAGGTTTACATTATCAAGAATATTAGTTAGATGGTAGGTGCAAGAACGTGTGCTTGTAAATCTAGGTTCAGGGAGATCACTGTCGACTTACTGTATTGGAACCAACAAAAGACTGCACCAACAAGAGAAGTTGTGCACCCACCAGATCCCACGGACCACGCCCGCCGGAGAAAGAGAAGCCGCCGCATAGGCAGCACCACTTCGTCGTCGATGGCCACTGCGAGGACACCCTTGACCAGAACCGCCCCTACGCACCTCCCCCTTGACGCCACATGCCACACCTCTTTAACACCATCCTATATAAACAGAGTAGCAAAAATCTCAACATTGTGTTCATACCTGTGAGTGCCTGGTTGAGTCTCGGAGAGAGAGAGAGAGAGAGAGAGAGAGAGAGAGAGATCATACCGGATCCAAAGCAACAAGAGCCAAGCTGCGAGAAATCCAGCAACAGTGGCTCAGATCCCGCGCCAGCCCGACTAGCCCCTCGAACGGAACGCATCAAGGGCCCCGCCTCTCGGTCCATAGCCCGCGCCGCTGCGGACATCCCGAGCCCCGTGGAGTGCGCCGCCGGCCGCAGGCGCCGCAACGGCGGTGGTCCCGCTCATGGAGTCGTCGATGGCCGCCGCCGCGTGCATCTCCTCGTTGACCCGACTATCGACCACCGGAACGCGAAGAGGAGGGAGGGGCTCGCGACGCAGCAGGGCGGGCCGGTGGAGGAGTAGCAGCAGTGCGGCGGCAGGGCTCGTAGGGCGCAGAAGGAGGAGGAGGAGGTGGGAGGGAGCGGCAGCGGGTGAGGAAGGAAGGAGCGAGGGGCGTGGGGCTGTGGATTGGGGCTAGGGTTCGATGCCATTTTCGTCGCTCCTCGGGGGGGGGGGGGGGGGGGGGGGCATTTGAGGATTTGCCACACATTTTCGTGCACTTTGAGAATTTGCCCTCTTTTTCATTGTCATTGATTATTTGCCACAACTTTACCAAAAACTTGAGGATTTGCCCTTTCTACCCGATTTGATATTACACTATAGATTGGATGATCAAAATGCCACTCTTGCCAAAACCAGTCCGGTCCAAATTAGATGCTCATGGTTTCTCCTCTGTTCGTCCCGCAGCGACAGCGCCATGCCTCATGCACCTGCCGCCCTGTGTTGTGCTGTTGGTGTTCATCCACTCCCGAGGCTCCGGTAGATTTTGCCAGCAACTGCTGCTCCCGTGCGTCTGCCGGATGTGTTGCGTGGAGGGTGTCGTCCACCGTCCGAGCCCGGGGATGGAGGTGGCTGTTCATGGCGAGCTCGGCGAGGGCGCGCCAGATAGGGAGCGAGCGGCGGGGCCCTTCTCCGTGAATGCAGTAGCAACAGCCGGGCGCCCAGGTGCTAGAGCACGCACGCATACAACAGCAACACACGCACAGAGCACGCACTCACGTCTAGGTGAGCATGCATGCAACACACGCACGCCTAGCACATCGCGCATGCCCAAGTGACAGAGCACTCAGGCACACAGCGCACTCAGAGCATTCAAGCACACATCCGTTGTCCGTTCGCCTCGAGGCGCCGCCGTCCGTCCGGCTCGAGCGTGACATGCTGTTCATGGAGGCCGGCCAGTGGTCGCCGCTGTCGACGACGGACCGCGGCGAGGAGTCCTACCTGCCGGATTGAGTAGTTGGAGTGGATCCGTGCGTCGCCGGCAGCCGTCGCTCGCCCCGCACGACGCATGCGCCTGATGCTGCTGCCCGGCTGGCTTCCCACCTCCACGGACAGAGCGTTCCTTGCCATGTTGACCATGATGCTCGCCGAGGACGTGTGCGTGGTCACTGCCAGACTCATGCGGCGCCGTCCAAAGCAGCGGTACAGCAAGGGTCTGCGCCACTAGATGGCGAGGGATGCGGCAGCCTGACAGAGCTCAGCAGTTGTTGGGGCTAGCCGGCGGAGGAGGAGCAGCAGCCCGGGTAGCCCGCGACAAAGCATGGTGGCTGTGGAGTGCAGGGACGGGGAACGCGTGGAGGTTGCGGAGCCTCCCGGCTAAGGGAGCGCGGAGTAGAAGAAAGGGCCGGCAAGGAGAAGAGAGGCGAAGGGGGAGGTCGCCACGTCGCCGGGGCGTCCATGAATACAGGTGGCCAGAGAATGGGAGAGAGTCGAGCGTGATTCGATGGGCAGTTCGAGCCTTCGAGGGTATTTTCGTCATCTCATGGTGTGCCCATATTGTTAGGGGCAAATCCTCAAGTTTTTGGCAAAGTTGTGGCAAATCATCGGTGTCACTAAAAAAGAGGGTAAATCCTCAAAGTGCAGGGAAAGGTGTGGCAAATCCTCAAATTCCCCCCTAGGGGGAGGGTCAGCGACGGGGCGGGGGATCGAGGGGGCCGGCGACAGGGTGGCAGCGGGCGAGCCTAGAGCGCCATCGACGAGGGCTGTTCGGTGTGTGGATGAGATGCGAACGTAGTATGTTTTTTTTACCTGGATGGGTGGGGAGAGAGGGAGGGGATAACCCCATAGTTTTTTTACCTAGAAAAAAATAACCCCATCTCTTTGCCATCTGCCCGCAGATGGCAAAGAGGTGGGGCTGGTACGCCGTTACACTCTTGACGGCCACAGGATTTGCCAATTCTTTGCCATCTGCTGGCAGATGGCAAAGATTATTTACCATCCACTTGCAGATGGCAAAGAATTGGCTGATGGCAACCATGTTCTTTGCCGTCTGTCAGTTCTTTGCCATCTGTTTTTATAAGCAGATGGCAAAGACGTTCTTTGCCATCAGCTGGCAGATGGCAAAGAGCTGGCTGATGGCAAATTCCCTGTTTCCAGTAGTGCATATATATGTATATTATATTATATATATTTATATTGTGTGCGGGTAACTTTAACTTTGAAAGATGGTCGTTGGATGAGGCAAATCCGATGGTCCAAAGATGGCAAATTTGAGCACTATTGGCCGTTGGATATCATTTAGATTCCACCAGATTTAGTCACATGTATAATCTAGAAGACTCCATGGTTGAACTTAAGCATAATGCACAAACATCAAAACACAAGCACTTCTTATTTGTTCTAGAATCTTCCGTATCAGAATTGCCCAAATGTTTTTCTACATGATTTGCCATTATTTGTTTTTACTTTATGTCTTACAACGCACAATTCCATGAATCTTAAAATAGATTAGCTTTCTTATAAAAACTAGATGATTTTGAATGAAATGAACTATAAGAATTAAATGAACATCTACATCATGCATATATGACTCAAAGCTCGCATGCTATAATGTGGTATTTATTCATAATTTGGTTGCCAAATCTTATGCGTGCAATGCACGTGTACCTTACTCTAGTCTAAATGGTGTTTGTGTGTGTGTTGTGTGTGTTGAGGTGCAAATTGTCTTTTTTGGGTACACATTAAGCTTGTTCTTCCGAAATTTCAAGCCGCGCCTTGTTATGCCGAAAATTGAAGCTAGCGTCTCTGTCTATCGTGCTACGAAACTCCCGCCTCTTCAACCCGCGCCTTGTTAGCCCAAAATATTTAAGATATATTTTTCTCTCGTTGTGCTCCGACAACTCCCTTCATCTCAACCCGCGCCTTGCTATTCCGAAATTACAACGCGCGCGAAAACTCCCACCTCCTGTGAAATTCCGACACGCGAAATGCCCGTGGTACCCCTGAACCGAAAGAACCGCCTCAAATCGGTGGGGGTACTTTCGTAACTTACCCCACATTTCGGACAAGCGCGTCTCTAAGCCATGGTTCCCCACTGCCATCCCATCCGCCCACCCATTCGTACACTGAGGCCGCGAAAACCCGCGAAGAAACCCCACACCCTACTCCGTCCGCCATCCAGCAGGAGATTCTTCCCCGACGACGTCGTCCACAGCAACACCTCGACGTCCCTCATCCACCGTACCGGATGAGGATCCGTCGTTGATCTCATCGTCCCGCCGGTTTAGCCACCCCTTCCTCCACCTCCAAGGAACTGCCCCGACATTCCCCTCGTCTTTCGCGCCACCTCCATTCCCACACCGCCGTATTCACCTGCACCACAGGAAGAGCATCATCATCACCGTTTCCTCGGATGAAGCTGCGGCCTAATCGGCGCCACCAAAGAGGTTGTACACTAATCGCCACATTTTTTTCTTGATTCGATCTCACGATGCTGCCGGCGCTCGGTCCCGAGCTGACACGGTGTGGCTCCATCCATGGCGGCATCGCCAGCCACTTCCTCCACGACGTCGCTCCCTCGGCGACGATGTCCACATTAGTAGGAGCTGCTGCTGCTTTAGCTCGCGCTCGCGCTGCGGGGCGGTGGCGTGGGGATCACCAGAGAAAAAGCTTGGCACGGGGGGGGGGGGGGGGGCTAGAGGGATGGCCGGGACGGCGGCGGACCGGCGGTGGGGAGTGTTTTCGGGGCGGGTGGGGCGGCGCACCGCCGGCCGCGGGCGGCGGGGGGCTGCTGTTTGGCCGGTGGTGGCTGGCGGCTCAGCGGGGGTGGAGGTTGAAGATGAACCGCATGCCCTTGATTTTGTATCCAACGGCTGCAAAATCGATTGACTAGAGATGAAAAAGTCAGTCGACCGACGTGTAGCCTCACCTTGCTAGTGCTTTCAGGTTCGACAGCAAAATTCAGTTTCGACAGCAAAATTTAGTTTGGACAGTTAGGTTCAGTTTCGACAGTTAAGTTCAGTTTCGACAGTTAAGTTCAGTTTCGACAGTTAAGTTCAGAGATGAGCGGCTGATGTATTTTACATCTAGCACTTTGTGGTTATGTATTTTACGTCATGTAGTGGAGATGCTATTAGAATTCCACTCAGGTTAACGTTGTTCGTTGTCTCTCTTGTCCTGCCTCAGCCTCGGCGTCGTACAACTCACCGGAGCTGCTCCAACGATGAAACCCTCCATCACAGCGGAGCAGTACCTCGAGCTCCATCTCCAGACGCCTAAGATCTTCTTCCCCTCCTCCAACAGCAAAGTCAGCCGGAGCATCCTCACTGGCCAACCCAATCACGCTGAGATCAACATGGCTTCGACAAAGAGGTTGTACACTTGTTGCATCTCTTTTTTACTCTACATGTTATATATATTGTCCACTGAGTCACTCGTAGTAATGGGAAATACAATTATTTTAACCTACTGTATGACAAGCACTGAGGTACCAGGCAACTTAGCTATCCGTGATGGACTCTTGAACGCCATCATTATTTATCTCTGCGCGTTTGAGCTGTGCATTTGTCGATGGGCCTGGGAGTTGAGCTAGTATGGCACTGGTATGGGTCCAAAGTAACAGAAGTAGCACAAAAACATTTTTTTAGTGTAGGATTTTCCTTACTCAAGCCTGCCTACTAGAATCGCCAGTGCTTGAAAGGAAAAGTGAATGAAAAACATAGGAATCGGAAAGTTTCCTATGGTACTAATTTTCATGAATTTGGTGCAAAGGAATGGAGCAAAGGAAAACGGTAGGATTTGTTCCTTTAGTGTCTCCTTGAAAGAAAAACCGTAGGAATTCTAATTTCCACTTCTCCTCCTTTTCATATTCCTATTCATCAAACACAAGACTAAGAGATAGTAGCATAATAGCATTATAACCGTAAATTTTCTTGTGGTTTGACTTAATCTCACCATGCTTTTTTGCATCCTGTGATCTTCCAATTGT
This sequence comes from Triticum timopheevii, assembly GCA_963921465.1. Taxonomy (NCBI): domain Eukaryota; kingdom Viridiplantae; phylum Streptophyta; class Magnoliopsida; order Poales; family Poaceae; genus Triticum; species Triticum timopheevii. The sequence continues at coordinate 525,845,612 of OY997274.1, forward strand.
TGTGAATCAAACACCCGGATTGGCAGAAATCCTGTGTTTTTAAATTCTCTGTTTTGCACGTGCATTCCTATCCTATTCCTGTCTATTTCCTATCCCTGCATTGTTAGAATCCTCAAATTCAAACAAGCCCTTACTCAATTACTTCTGTTACAGATATGTATCAAAGAAAACCTTATGTGGTTTGTCCTGCTCTTGCGGCGCTGTGTTCCACCCCAGCTCAGCTGCTCCATCGATGGAAGGGTTCACCACAGCAGGGATCCACTCTACAGACTGTCTTTCGCCGCCTCAGATCTTCTTCCCCGCCGCCGGCAGCCACGACAACTGCATTACCATCATCAACTGAGCAGATGACCTTGAGGACTACACGGGTCTGCAAGAGAGGTCACACTCTTCCGTGTCTGCTTACGTTATGCGTTGCTTAATATGATGACATGCTACATTATCGTCGTGTTCACCTATTAGACTCCGAGTCAGGTCCAAACTAATGCTAAAACTTGAGTTTTTAAATGGTTGTGGGGTACATATTGGGGCAGCAATCAGTACTATCTGTCTACTATCTAGTTAATCTCCGATGTCTACTATGAGTTTCATGTTGGGTGCAAACAAACATTAAAGGAGCCATTATCTGTATTTTTTTAACTAAAGCTATTATCTGCCTACTATCATTGGTTTTGGGTCTATCCACAGTTTGCTACCATCACTCTGGATTTGTGCATGCACTCCTTACATAATCTCACTATGTTTTATTCCTATGCATGCCAGTTATTGTACACAATGGAACTGATCATGTAGAGCAAAAGAGACGAGCCTTGCACGGCAAAAAAATTTCATGCAGACTCGTTCCATGGTGGGTGCAAAGGCAGCCCCCCTCCACCCATTTCGGATCGTAATCAAGAGGAAGATAACTGTTCTGAGGGGGATTCAGAAGGAGAAGACCACTCCTATTTACCCCATGAGGTCTTCGCTCTAACTTGGCATGCTGATGTTGGTAATATCATGCATATGGTGCCTTGCATTGCTTACTGTATACATTAAAGATGCCATCTTCTTAGTTTAGACATGCTTTGTGTCAATGCCATCTATTTTGTTTCTTTATCGTATATGTGAATCATGCAATGCCATCTTGTCTAGCCAGGCATCATATATGTGAATTTTGCAATGCCACCCTGGTTAGCCAGTCATCTTATATGTGAATTATATCATGCCATTATTTTTTTATTATGTGTTAAATTTTTCAACAATTTTAGTACATTCAATTACTCTTCCTGTGCATCAGCCATTCGGGCATGGTCATGGAAAAATCTGGAGTGGAAACAAGGTCTTCAGAGCAGACAATGCTATCTGACGAAGCACATGTCTTGCTGGTTACTGATAGCTCCTCAGAGGAGGATTCGGAGACAGATGACTAGTCATATTTCCCCCCTGAGGTGCATGCCCTAACTTGGCAGGGTTATGTTACTCATATCGTGCGTATGGTATCTTGCATTGCTATGTCATTTGCTTAGTTTGGACATGCTTTGTGTGAATGCCACCTGTTTAGTGTCTAATTACCATATATGTGAATTATGCAATGCCATCTTGTTGCAAGACATTATATATGTGAATTATGCAATGTTATCTTGTTGCAAGGCATTATGTATGTGGATTACGCAATGCCATGCTGTTTAGGCAAGCGTCATATATGTGAATTATATCATGTCGTCCTTTTTTTGTATTTCTCATTGCTTTTGTCGACAATGTTTGTATATTCAACTGCTCTTCCTGTGCATCAGCCATTTGAATTGGTGATGGAGAAATCTGGAGTGAAAACAAGGTCTTCAGAGCAGACAATGCTACCTGCTGAAGCAAATATCTTGCTGGTTACAGATAGCTCTTCAGAGGAGGATTCAGAGGCAGATGACCAGTCCTATTATCCCCCTGAGGTGTATGCTCAAACTTGGCAGTGTTATATTACTCATATAATGCATACTTTGTATTACTATGCTTATTTTTTACATCATATACACAATATTGAATGACATCTCCTTAGTTGACACATCATATATGCAATTGCCCTCTGCTCACTTCCTTAGTATATAAATCATATATTTGAATTATGTCATGCCATGATGTTTACATAGACAGCATGTATCTGAATTATGGCATGCCAACCCATTTTCTAAAGACATAATATAGTTATATCATCTCATCCTGTTTACATAGTCATCATATTTTAAATTATGTCGTTCTATCCGTGAATTATATCATGCCATCATGTTTCCATCGACGACATGTTTGTGATTTATGGCATGCCAACCACTTTAATAGACACATCGTATAGTTATATCATGTCATCCTATTTACATAGTCATCATATTTTGAAGTATGTCATTCTATCCTGTTTAGTTAGCCATCATACATGTGAAATTGTGTCATGCTATCCTGTTTAATTAGCCATCATATATGTGAAATTATGTCCTGCTATTCTGTTTGCTTAGACAACATAAATGTGAATTATTTCATGTCTTGTTTTCTTCCCTACTATCCATTGCACCTGTCTATCTTACAATGTCTGTACATTCAATTACTTTTCTTGTTTATCAGCCATTTCAATTGGAGGGAGTGATGACAGTATCTGTGGGAGTAAAAACACGGTCTTCAGAAAAGATCGTGCTACCTGTCGATACAGATAGAACCACGGTTGTACTTGCCCAAGAATCAGCCCCACCACACATAACCCACACTCATGCAGATTGTACCCCTACCCAGTTGGACAGAGAACCAGCTACACCCTTTCTAACCCCAACCCTAACAGATAGACACCCATTTCCCGTTAACACAGCACCGTCTCCACCACACAGCACCCAAACACGAGCAGTTAGTAAGGCAACTGAAGTGCCCAAATCACGAGGACCACCACTCCGAACCCGAAGTCAATGCTTAAAGCAGAAGAAGAATTGTTCTCAGGTCAGGTTCCGTAGCTATGGTTCATACTACTTTGCTCTTGTATCACTGTATTTATTGATACCAACCAATTTCAAATTTGAAGGATGCAATTGAAACTCCAATGGCGCAACAGGTATGTTTTAAACCTGTTTCTTAAACGTGTTTGGCTGTTTGTTGTTGTAACTTGCTCTATGTTGATTTCAGTTTCAGTTGAATAAACAGTTATGTTCTCATGCCATGCACATTACAAGTGTTGTTATTGCTGTGTAGTTTCCCACACTTATATTCTGTCTATGCTGCTTTGTCTTAAATAGATATGATTCGAACTGTATCTATCTTGATTTGGCAACATAAACTAGAATGATATAGACCATACAGCGACCATACTACATAGATATATGTTTGTTTCATGCTGTTATCCTGTCCACCTTACTACTGAACTGGTTTACCAAAATGAGTTTCATATACTACATTGTAGACCTGAGATGTGTTTGTTTGTTTCCCTTTTAGAACGTGGATAAAATATTGGAGAAGAGTACCCTGTTATGCAATGGTAAAGGAAGTAATGCAGATAAGGTTCAAGATAGTGAGACATCCCTGTTGGTCTCCAAGAAAGCTAATAAAAACTATATTGAGGACACTGAGACAACCCCAAAGTCCTGTCTTGATGTAGTGTTTGAGTTACTGGCTACCACTGCTGGCACCAGCTCTTCGAACTCGTTGCCTGAGTAAGTTCGGCTTCTTGAGTCTCAACTTCAAGTTGAAAGACATCGTTCAGATGTTATGCGACAGGAAGCCGAAGGACTAAGGAAGTCCCTGCAGAATTAAGATGCATACTTTCTGGTGCAATAGCAAGCGCTGGAGGACTTAAGCGCCAAACAAGAGAAAGTTAATAAGCTTGCTAAGCATCTTGCCAGCATTATGGGTACCCAGGATATTGTTTCTAGAGCTCTTCTGAAGTGGTTTCAGTTCTGGACTTGTTTTGCTGCGGCGTTTATATGCTGCTATGTTCCCTATATTTGCACTGGTGGCGAACTTTGATGCCCAGTGGATGTAATATGTGTAATAGCCGTGATAGCCTAGTGTAAGTTGCTTGCTTATTTATTTCCTTGTTGTCTTGTTTATTTGTTTGCTTGTAGTCAGTGCAGTTCTTTTTCTGCGGTTTGCTAGTGGCTGCAATAACCTATTTTTTAAAAACTAGGCCACAATAACCATGGGCTAATATTTACTGTAGTGACACTGCACCTACGGGCCGTAGAAACAGTGGGCCTTCTACGGGTCGTATAAACAGTGGGCCTTCCACGAGCCGTAGAAACAATGGGCATTCTACGGGCCGCAGGAACAATGGGCCTTCTACGGGCCGCAGAAACAATGGGCCTTCTACGGGCCGTATCATCAATGGGCCTTATACGGGCAGTTTGATCGATTGGCCAAACATGGGCCAATAACAGGCCGCATTATGGCCGTAAACAGGCTAGAGTTGGAATCGTCCGTTCATGGGCCGACCATAACGGGCCATCGTTAATAGGCCGTATTTCATGACGCTATGAAAACGGCCCAACGTGTTAACGGACCACAAACGGGCCGACTGTAACCATGGGCTAAATTTGGCCCATAAGCAGAAAATGACAGTAACGGGCCGTAAGTAAACGATTGTTGGAAATGAGCCCAAGAATAAATGGGCTCTGAGAAGGCCGAAAGATAACATGGGCTGGAAACGGCCCAACGGAATAATGGACCCTTAATGGGTATAAAGTGATACACTGTTCATTACGGGCCAGTTTCACCATGGGCCGTTAATGGGTGTAAAGTAATACACTGTTCATTACGGGCCAGTTTCACCACGGGCCATTAATAGGCCAAGAGTTACATAGGGCCTCATATGGGCCGAAAGATGTCATGGGCCATACATGGGCCAGAAGTGAAAACGGGCTGGAATCATATTGGGTGGCCCAGATGATGCTTCTGGGCCTAATTCGGATAGGGCATAACGTGCCTTGGGTTAGCGGGCTGTAAATGGGCTATATGCGAACAGGTCGTTAACAGGCTTTACATGGGCCGGCCCGCCACCTTTTGACCAAGTCAAATGGGCCGGCCTTTTCACAGGAATGGGCCTCTGTTGGGCCGTGCCACATGTCGACGTATCATAGGCACCTTCTGTCCAATGAGTGGATGACATCTGTCCCAACGGTGAGCCGACATGTGTTTCCTCCAGCCAATGATGATTTTACACGTGGAAAATCCCCATTGGTCGGGGCTGTTAACAGGTTATTGGATCCAAAACCCGACCCGATAGCTTAACAGCGTTCCGTTACAGTGGATGCCACGTGTCGGGCACCCTTGATGAAAGCACTTCTGTGCCGCGTGATTTATCGTCATGGAAGTGGACACTTCCGTGATGATAATTTTGGTAATGTCATGGAACACTTCTACGACAGCACAGGTATGACTATCTTGATTCTGTCATAAATTTGTCATGGATGTACATGCATGACAAAAAACGCGACCTACTGTGACAAACACGTATCATCACGGAAGTGTATTTTTTTGTAGTGCTCCTCCCCTCCTTTATATACGGGGGCGGGGGGCACCCTAAAAGACAACATATATTCTCTTAGCCGTGTGCGGTGCTCCCTCCACAGTTTACTCCTTCGGTCATAGCGTCATAGTGCTTAGGCGAAGCCCTGCGCGGATCACATCACCATCACCGTCACCACGCCGTCGTGCTGATGTAACTCTCCCTCGACCCTCTGCTGGATCAACAGTTCGAGGAACGTCATCAAGATGAACGTTGAACTCAGAGGTGTTGTACGTTCAGTACTAGATCGGTTGGATCATCAAGACATTCAACTACATCAACCACGTTAACCTAACGCTTCCGCTTTCGGTTTACGAGGGTACGTGGACACACTCTCCCCTCTCGTTGCAATACATCTCCTAGATAGATGTTGCGTGAGCATAGGAGTTTTTTTTGAAATTGCATGCTACGTTCCCCAACAGTGGCATCCGAGCCAGGTCTATGCGTAGATGATATGCACGAGTTGAAAACAAAGAGTTGTGGGCGATAATAGTCATACTGCTTACCACCAACGTCTTACTTTGATTCGGCGGTATTGTTGGATGAAGCGGCCCAGACCAACATTACATGACCACGTTCATGAGACCGGTTCTACCGACATGCTTTGCACACAGGTGGCTGGCGGGTGTCTATTTCTCCAACTTTATATGAATCGAGTTTGACTACGGCCGGTCCTTGTTGAAGGTTAAAACAGCACACTTGACGAAAAATCGTTGTGGTTTTGATGCGTAGGTAAGAATGGTTCTTGCTAGAAGCCCGTAGCAGCCACGTAAAACTTGTAACAACAAAGTAGAGGACGTCTAACTTGTTTTTGCAGGGCATGTTGTGATGTGATATGGTCAAGGCATGATCTGATATACGTTATTGTATGAGATGATCATGTTTTGTAAAAGTTATCGGCAACTGGCAGGAGCCTTATGGTTGTTGCTTTATTGTATGAAATTGTGGTACCCCGACTCAGAGCAACCGGTTTACCTTGCATTGCCAGCCCAGAGATCAAGTCTTCTAGCAACACACAACAACATGGTACAGAAACAACCGCTTTATTGGTGCTAGCGGATTACACAGGTCTGATATTACATCGAGATAAGAGGCCAAGCGGCACACACGGTGCGGCTAAATAGTATGTACATTAATTAATGAACATGAAGGGGCCTCGATCACACGAACTACGCGGTAGCGGAAGAACGATGAGGTGGAACTCCATAGCACAGGGACACCGATGTGGACATGGCCTAGACGCTGGAAGCTCTCCGATGCGAAACGAGTTGCCTGAAAGATGGCATGACACGCCAGGTCATTGAATGTACTTGCAAGATCACAACAAACATAAGAACAATGGCAAACAATATCATGACAATTATTCAGGTTAATGCAATGTAAGTAATGCTACTAATGCGGTGAAACCAACATGTGCACCGAGTCCCACGGTCTCGCTTACCAGACGGGCTACCTCGTAACCAAATGGTGATCGTACCCGGATCAGAACTGAAACCAATCACTCATGATCAGCTCATGATCTCTAGAATCACCACTAAGTCAGTGCCATCAACAGTTATTTAGTGTGGAAGATTAATTATAAAAGTTGATCAATGGTGTGACTTACTCCCGAGTTGTGCCCATAACCAAGGACATGGCTATCGATAGATTTAATACACTCTGCAGAGGTAGCGCACTTTACCCACACCACGGAACCGAAGTCCTCGCATTCCCATTCGAGTGGACCAATGACATTCCAACAAAACCCTACCCTTTTCATGACACTCTCCCGGCCACTCTGACAAACTCCCTTTCAGGGCTAAGTCCTGGGTGGCCCCGTGCCTACCGAAGGCACCAACGGCCACCGTCGTGGCAATACGGTCCCAAACTGGGACAAGGTAACATAAAAACAAATGGGCACACAAGGTTATGTCTTCTTACCGGGCCAGGGTATGCACGCCCATAACCTTCCCTCGTTGGAGGCACCGGCAAGAGTCACAACAAAGGACCGAATCAAGACCTCCCACAAGGTAAATGTGATCGCACTGAGAAAACCCCGATTCAGTGGCACCATGACTTGATCAACATCATATCAAGTTGGACTTATTAACATTTTTAAATTTAAAATAAAAATTAATCTACCAAGTCATACGATGCCATGATCATGCAACTAATCAAAATGCAAAGCATGAAACTCCCATGTACGGATCAAACTTATCAACATAACTTTCTTGCACTACTCATGATTAAACTTTACTGGTTCTACCTCATTTTTATTTTCATGCAATATTTTGGTTAACTCATAATTTATATGAAAAATATTATTTAGCATAAAGAACTATCATTACTATCATAACAATATAACTAAGCTAAATTTTATTTTACTAGACCAAACGAGTCCATGCATTCAACCAGTAACTTAAACAAACATTTCAAGCATGATAAAGTAACTAGCATTCAACCAAATTTATTTAACAAATTTTTAAATGCATATAAGAACTCATATTTAAGTAGAAAAATCATAGATATTGAAATTACACCATCCAAATGCTGGTGTGGCTTGCCTTAGTGCAGAGGAGGATCACACTCCTCCTGGTTAGCTTCAAGACAAGTCTCTCCCTCTGAAAATGTTTAAAAACCACAAAACAAAATATCAAAAACCAATCTAAAAATCACCTGAAATTCTAGACAACAAGGAAAATTCCACATTTTGGTGTGCTGTTAGAGCTTTCTAAAACAAACACAATGCAAGAAGAATTAACTCATTTGTACTTATAGGTTAGAAGTTGTCACTAGTCTTGTAGTAAAATATTTGAATTAATTTGAATAAATCAGAAAACCTGGGGGGGTGACGTCGATGGCGTAAACACAGAATATGCCTCCACTCATACCGCTTCGGGTGCGAGTGGAGAGGCTGACACCGGGCCCCACCAGTCAAGAGAGGGAGGGGGAGAGAGGAAACAGAGCGCGGCGGCGCTCCGTCGGAGCTTACGCCCGCGATGAGTGGGTCTTGGGCGATACCAGAGGGATAGAAGTGGAGAGGGGGGTCGTGGTGCACCTGCCCGTTCCCGTGGCTTGCCAGGGGGATGGCCGGAGTTGCTCGCAACCAAGCTCGCAAGCGGCGGTGGCGGATGGGGCTTGCCGGAGAGGAAGAAGGCGATGGCGAGAGGCGACTCTAGGGGCTCAGCTGCGTCCATACGACACCATATGACCTCCAATGTTGCGCCTAAGAAGTTGGTTGAGCTCGAGGGGCCCTGGAGTGGGGTGGCTGGGCTGCGGAGGTCGCCGGCAATCTCTGGTCGTGGTCAACGGCCAGAGTCCTGCCCGACCGTGCTACGGCTCTTCTACATGGTCGTGGTGGTTGTGAGGTGCAGTGTGAGGCTTCGAAGCGGAGGGTGTGGCTCTATATATAGTCGGAGCAAGAGGGGGGTATGTGGCGTCACCGGAGTTCTCTCAAGGCTGGCGAACAGCGACGAAAGGCACCAGTGAGAGGGGGCAAGGGCTCAGTGTTCAGGCAGGAGCTGTCCATGCTCGCGGATGAGCACAGGGAGCAGGGAAGAAGAAGACAAGGGCACGAGCGCACTATGGCTTTTGGCCGCGATGTGCCCGTGCTTGCTGCGGCGTCTCCAGCGTCGGCGAGTGCCAGGGAGGGGTCAATGGTGATGAGTCGAGGCTGGTGGCGTGGCGCACAGTCGTCGGCGAGATCTGGCTCATCACGCACTGAAAAGAGGCGTTGGCACGACGCAGAGCACGTCGACTGCATGCCAGACCCCGTGTCCACACGTGGTCACCGCCCTAGCATGGTCAAAGCGGCACCCACGATCGGCCAAACCTTGCGTGGGCTAAATTCCACGCAGTGATAGGTCTAGGGAAGCTGAGGACTCATCGCCAGGGTGACCAGATGTGACTCAACCATCTTGGCAAGTTTCTGGACAGAAACTTGGCCGCTACTTTTGGATAGCTTCTAGATGGCCATTAGTGCTGATCTCCTGGGGTTAAGGGTTAATTAGGAGGGTGAAGAGGCTCAAGAAAAATCAGGGCCAAAGGATCAAGGAATAATACACTTGTAGTACAAAGTGCATTTTTGGACCAGAAGAGAAATTATTTTCTGTAGCAAAAATATTACAAAAAGTCATGCAATATTTTTTCTTGGGAAGGTGGGCCAAGGTCCAAAGAATATTCAGGAATTATTTCAACATTTTTGGAGCAATAAAAATGAGGGTTGCTTTGGAGCACTAGTTTCTGAAATGAGTTTCAGAAGAGAAAATGAATATTTTTCTTTTATGAAAAATATTCATTTGATTATTTTGGGATATAATAGAGAAAAGAGATTGAATGAGAGGTAGATGGGTCACTTGGGTGAAAGTCAAGGGCATGCCCAAGTGATAAGTCGAGTTGAATTGATTCCAAAAATCCAAATCCAAGGCAAAGGCAAAACCAGGTCCGAAAAAAGAGAGAAGGCAAATTCCAGGCTATCACAAACCTCCCCTACTTAGGATGAATCTCGTCCTCAAGATTCGGTCGCTTGGAAAAACAGTTCTGGGTATGCATTCCGTAAAAATTCCTCTCTTTCCCAGGTTGCTTCCTCCTCGGTGTGATGCTCCCAATGAACCTTCTAAAACCTTATGACTTTGCTGCAAGTGACTCTTTTTGTCTCATCCAATATTCTGATTGGCTTTTTCTCATACGTCAAATCCTTAGCTAGTTCTATCTCTGCCATATCAGTCTTTTTCTCCGGTGGAAAGATACATCTCCTTAGCTGTGAGACATGAAACACATCGTGTACCTCTGACAGTTCGGGTGGCAATTCCAACTGATAGGCAAATGTTCCGACTCTGGCCATGACTGGAAACGGACCGATGTATCTGGGTGCCAATTTTCCTCGGGTCTGAAACCTCTTAACTCCTTTCATAGGGGTGACTCGGAGATATACACGTTCTCCGGGTTTGAAGCTTATCTGACGGTGTTTGGCGTCATAATAAGTCTTCTGTCGAGATTTGGCCAACTGCAGTTTGTCTCGGATTTCCTTGGCTTGCTTCTCAACTTCAATCATCAAATCAGTCTTGAAAATATGGCTATCTCCAGTTTGAGACCAGTTCAGTGGAGTGTGGCACTTACGGCCATTCAGAGCTTCATAGGGTGACATCTTTAAGCTGGTCTGGAAACTGTTGTTGTAGGAAAACTCGGCGTATGGCAGACAGGCTTCCCACTTGGATCCTTGGGCCAATTCACATGCCCAGAGGATATCTTCGAGTATTTGGTTTACTCGCTCAATTTGTCCATCTGTCTAGGGATGATAAGCTGTGCTGTATTTCAGAGGAGTCCCCAAGGCTTGATGTAGTCGGGACCAAAATGCTGAAGTGAAGAGAGATCCTCTATCCGAAGTGATAGTCTTTGGTACTCCATGCAGACTGACGATTTAGGACACATACAATTTTGCAAGTTGATCGGCACGGTAGGTGGTCCGGATGGGAAGGAAATGTGCCACCATCGTTAACGTGTCCACTATGACCCATATTGCATCATTTCCTTGATGAGTCCTTGGTAAACCGGTGATGAAATCCATGCATACATCGTCCCATTTCCATTGTGATACGGGTAAAGGTTGAAGGAGTCCGGCGGGTTTTTGGTGTTTCGCCTTTACCTTGTTGCATATATCACAACAAGCCACAAAGTAAGCTATGTCGTTCTTCATTCAATTCCACCAGAATACCCACGAAGGTCTTCGTACATTTTAGTGCCACCTGGGTGAATTGAGTACGAAGATTCATGTGCTTCTGCCAATATCTTCTTCCTCAGACCTTCTTGGCTGGGTACGCAAATCCTTCCTCGGAACCTTAGCATACCTTGTTGATCTCTAGAGAAATCCTGTGTCTGTCCCTCGTGCATATGCTTGGCATATAATTGCAATGATTTGTCATCTGCTTGAGCACTGCGAATTTCTTCTTCAAGGGTAGGAGCAACTTCCAATATGTTGGCTAGACTGGCATCCATGATTACCAAACTGAGCTGGGCGATTTCTTTGTAGAGCTCAGGAGGCAAAGATTCCATTAGAGCATTCAGGTTGGCCGGTTTGCGGCTGAGGGCGTCAGCAACCACATTAGCTTTACCCGGGTGATAATTTATACCGAGGTCGTAATCCTTAACCAACTCGATCCATCTTCGCCGACGAAGGTTCAAATCGGGCTGAGTGAATATATACTTGAGACTCTTGTGGTCGGTAAATATCTGGCACCTCTTTCCAATAAGATAGTGTCTGCAAATCTTCAAAGCGTGCACCACCGGAGCCAATTCCAAATCATGAGTGGGATAATTTCCCTCGTGTGACCGTAGTTGTCGGGATGCATAAGCCACAACCTTGCCATCTTGCATAAGTATGCATCCAAAGCCTTTTTTGGAGGTGTCACAGTAGACATCAAAATTGCAGTAGATGTCAGGAAGAGTCAATACTGGTGCTCTCATCAGTCTAATTTTTAGCTAATTGAAACTCCGTTCGCTGTCCTCAGTCCAGTCAAACTTATTATCCTTCTTTAGGAGCTCTGTCATTGGCTTGGCAATCTTGGAGAATCCTTCAATAAAACAGCGATAATATCTGACTAGTCCAAGGAAACTCCGGATTTCTGAGACTGTCGTGGGTGCGTACCAATCAAGCACATTTTTCACCTTGCTTGGATCCACGACTATTCCTTCTGCCGAGAGAACATGCCCTAAAAATCTAACTTGCTTAAGCCAAAACTCACATTTGCTGAACTTGGCGTAAAGCTGATGATCGCGGAGCCTCTGCAAAACTACTCGGAGGTGGTCCTTGTGTTCGTCTTTGCTTTTTGAGTAAATGAGGATGTCATCGATGAACACCACCACAAATTTTTCCACGAAGTACATAAACACCTTATTCATCATATGCATAAAGAAGGCTGGGGCGTTGGTGAGGCCGAATGACATAACGGTATACTCATATAGACCATACCGAGTGGTAAACACGGTCTTGGGAATATCTTCCTTCTTGATTTTGAGTTGATGATATCCGGTCCTCAAATCAATTTTGGAGACTACTTTGGCCCCACTGAGTTGATCAAACAAATCATCAATCCTTGGTAGTGGATAGTTATTTTTGATGGTGGCATCATTCAGCTGTTGGTAGTCTACGCACATCCGAAGACTACCATCCTTTTTATCCACGAATATCTCGGGTGATCCCCACGGTGAAGAGCTTGGGTGGATGTATCCTTTCTGCAGCATCTCATCCAGCTGTTTCTTTAATTCCACCAATTTTGATGAAGGCATTCGATAATATTTCTTGTGTATCGGTGTGGTTCCAGGTACCAAGTCAATTGCAAACTCCAGTTCTCTGTCTGGCGACATTCCTGGTAATTCCTCAAGAAATACATTGGGATACTCACTGACCACCAGAATCAATTCCACCTCTCGAGCCACGACTGTGAAAACTGTATCCTTCTTGGGTATGCTTTTGTGGGCATAAAAACTTGCGGTGCAACCCTCCTGATTTGCCATGCACTACAAAAAAATACACTTCCATGATGATACGTGTTTGTCACAGTAGGTCGCATTTTTTGTCGTGCATGTACATCCATGACAAATTTATGACAGAATCGAGATAGTCATACCTGTCCTGTCGTAGAAGTGTTCCATGACATTATCAAAATTATCATCATGGAAGTGTCCACTTCCATGACGATAAATCGCGCGTCACAGAAGTGCTTTCGTCAAGGGTGACCGGCATGTGGCATCCACCGTAACGGAACGCCGTTAAGCTATTGGGTCGGGTTTTGGATCCGATAACCCGTTAACAGCCCCGACCAATGGGGATTTTCCACGTGTAAAACCATCATTGGCTGGAGGAGACACGTGTCAGGTATGTGTTGGCACAGGTGTCACTCATCCAATGGGTGAGACGCTCCTATGATATGTTGACACGTGGACCGGCCCATCAAGTTTAAATGGGCCGGCCCAACTAAAGGCCCACAAGATTTTGCGGACCATAATGGGCTGGCCCAGCTAAAGGCCCACGAGATTTTGCGGACCATAATGGACTGGCCCAGCTAAAGGCCCCCAAGATTTTGTGGGCCATAATGGGCCGACCCAGGTAAAGGCCCACAAGATTTTTGTGTGCCATAATGGGCCGGCCCAGGTAAAGGCCCACAAGATTTCGCCGACATTAATGGGCCGGCCCAGCTATAGGCCCACAGGAATTTGAGGACCCTAGTAGGCCGGCCCATTAATTTGCTGCCATGTTTTGGGCCAAATGCCGGCCCATATTTGACCCGGTCCATTAATGGCCTGCCATGTTCTGGGCCTAATAATGGCCCATATGAGATCTGGCCCATTAAAAGCCTACCATGTTCTGGGCCAAATTACGGCCCAGATCAGGTCTGGCCCTTTAAGAGGCTTTGGGCTCAATTATGGCCCATATTAGATTCGGCCCGTCAACTGGATGCTATGCTTTTGGGCCCACTTGCTAAAGGCCCATTTAGTAATTCGGCCTGATATTAATTTCGGCCTGTTAAGGGCCCGCTTAACATTTCGGCCCTATATTAATTTCGGCCTGTTAAAAGCCCGTCATATTGTTGGGCCTAACTACGGCCTGGTTTGCATCCGGCCTGCTCGCAGCCAATATCTGATTGGGCCAAACAAGGGCCGAGACAATTTTGGCCTGTTAAAAGCCCGTGATTTGATTCGCACAATCATGGGCCGGGGTCCATTTCGGGCTGCTGTCGGCCCGTGAGCTGTTTGGCACGTTTCAGGCCCAACCTACATCATGATTGCATGATGGCCCGATTATGTACCGTAATTTTACGGTTTGGCCAGTTTACTATGAAGACAGGATATATATATACAGTAAAATAACTGCAGCATCGTGAATAAGAAAAAACCTAGACTATACAATAAAGAAATTACGGCATATTACATCCACTGGGCACCAAAGTTCGCCACTATGATAATAAAGCACACGCAGACAGCAGATTACATACACTGGGCATCAAAGATCACCACCAGTGCAAATAAACACGCCGACAAAATAATATACAAAACCGACATCACTTCAATAGAGTTCAAGAAAGGTTAGCCCTGCTGGGGAGCTGCAGCGCAAGCAGTTGAGCAAGATGATGAGACTGCGCTTGTTCAACACTTATATCTTCCTCACTCTGAAAGATAAACAAGCCGATATATGACAGGTTTTTCACATAAAAGTATCAGTGCTGACAATTCATCACATTTCTTACTGATGAATAAAGTGACACATTTTAAAATTGCATTAACACAATATGATATTGTTCAGGTCAAGACATGGCAGGAAATGACATTGTGAAGGAGTTGGCAGCTTCACGACACCACTGGATTACAGATCAAGAACTCATAAGTATCAATGGTTAGTGTGCTGTCAATTTATCCCATTTCAGATTGGCAAATAAAGAGATGGTTTAAATAATAGTAGAATGATATGACATTGTTCATAGTTAAGACATTGCAGAATATGACATTGTGCTATAGTGGGTAGGTTCACCACACCACTGGATTACGGATGAAGAACAGAAGCATACAGGCAGTGCAAAAGAAGATCACTTGCTCTATATAGTTTAATTTACATGGTATGAAGAAGGAACTTGGTTGTAAAACTGAAAACTTAAATTGAGAAGGACAAACTTTTGTTTATGAACTACATAATAAACTTTAAACATGCAATTTGATGCAAACACCAAAAATAAACAGCTGTTGCAGTCATGCCTAACCAAATATATACAACAAAGTTTGAAGGCTTGACAAGGACAAACTTACATTATTGGTGAAGATAGGCTCTATAAAGGCCTTGTCCATGCTGATGGGGGGCAATTCAAGAAGTTTACCACAGAACACTACTAGGGAAAAGCCTATACACAAAATCTTATTAGCAGCGCGCCTCAAAATAACTCGCTGCTGCTAACTAGCAGTAGCGCGGACCACTGAAACTCGCTGCTGAGACAAATATAGCAGTAGCGCGTCCAGCCAAAGACGCGCTGCTGCTATAATTCCTACGAGGCTGCCGCGAGGCTAGTTATAGCAGCGCCGCGTTAATACGACGCGCGCTACTGCTACGTAGCATAGTAGCAGCGCATTTCCCCGACAAGCGCTACTGCTAAGTTTCCTACAAAAATTTAGTCCCACCTCGCTCCGTGAAGAGAGTTTCTACCACCTTAAATATGTTACTTCTCACACTTTGACAAGCACTTGATCTTCATTGAACTCTATGTGTAGAATTTGTGGCTGCAATATGATTCTTCACCTATTCCTAAACCGGTGAGGACTCATATTGCCGAATCAGATTGTACACAAAAAGATCGTTGATGATCAATGTGTATTTTTGCATGCTGACATATAGCAGTAGCGCTTTATCATGAAAAGCGCTGCTGCTAGATAGCTTAGCAGTAGCGCGTTTTGCTGAAGAGCGCTACTGCTAAGCCATCCATCTCCCTGATCTCCTCCCTTCGGATCCACTCACACACAGCCACAAATTCTGCGCCGCGCGCCCCCGTCGCCCCTCTCCTCCGCGCGTCTGCGCCGCGCGCCCCCGTCGCCGCTCCTCCGTCTGCACCGCGCGCCGTCACCTCCTCCTCCTTGCTGGACTCGCTACCGGCCTCCTCCCCCGTCCTCCCTCTCCATTGCCGCTGGCCGGCCCCTCCTCGCTCCGCCTTCCTCCTCCGTCCTCCCTCAACTGGCCGCGCCGGCCGGCCCCTCCGCGCTCCGCCTTCCTGCTCCATCCTACTCTCTTCTCCCTCCTCGAGTCGCCCTCCTTCTCCCTCCTGCTCATATGCAACATTTTGATTTAGTTGATATAATTTAGTTGACTTAGTAGGCTAGTTGATTTAGTTGACTTAGAACATTTTGATTTAGTTGATTTAGTAGGCTAGTTGATTTAGTTGACTTAGAACATTTTGATTTAGTTGATTTAGTAGGCTAGTTGATTTAGTTGCCTTAGAATATTTTGATTTAGTTGACTTAGTAGGTTAGTTGATTTAGTTGACTTAGAACATTTTGATTTTGTTGATTTAGTAGGCTAATTCGGCTAGTTAATTTAGTTGACTTAGAACATTTTGATTTAGTTGATTTAGTAGGCTAGTTGATTTAGTTGCCTTAGAATATTTTGATTTAGTTGACTTAGTAGGTTAGTTGATTTAGTTGACTTAGAACATTTTGATTTAGTTAATTTAGTAGGCTAATTCATTTAGTTAATTTAGTTGACTTAGAACATTTTGATTTAGTTGATTTAGTAGGCTAGTTGATTTAGTTGCCTTAGAATATTTTGATTTAGTTGACTTAGTAGGTTAGTTGATTTAGTTGACTTAGAACATTTTGATTTAGTTGATTTAGTAGGCTAATTCATTTAGTTGACTTAGGAACATTTTGATTTAGTTGATTTAGTAATCCTTTGCTCATATTGCTTTAGGAAGAATGGTGCCACCACCACCACCACTATGTCAACTGTGCAAGTCAAGATGCGCCAGCAGCCTTGCAACTGGCAAGCTGTTCGGCATCTACTTCCGGCCGAGTTTTCGTCATGCGGCGGTAAGAAATTAGATGAAATGTAATAACTATTTTATTTTTAGTGTTGGCATTACTGCATTGTGTCATTTTGCTTAGTTTACACAGATCATCCCATGCAATGTGAGGTTGAAATTCAACAAGCTGACAGGAGACACTGTGACATTTGAGGCTCCTGGGGGCCGTACACTATGGAGGTCGAGAAAGGACGCAATATGTCGCAGATTGGAGGAGATGGATGGGCCCGTTTCGTCGCTCGCATGCATCTTACTGGTGGTGAGTTGATCAGCTTCAACTTCCGAGCAGAAAGACCCAAGCTAGCTGTCATTTATCTCAACCTGGTGGAAGATGATGAAGATGACGAAGATGATGAAGATGATGAAGATAATGAGGACCCACTCGATGAAGATGATGAGGACCCACTTCATGAAGCCATCGTAGCTCAAAGAACAAGGCTGAGTGAGGAGGAGGTGTCCAACCTGTGGGACATAATTCCGCCATGTGCTGACTTTGTCGGGGTGCCATTCGTGACCCGCTTGACAAATACCATGGTTGATCGACATGATATGGTATGTTATACTTACAAATGCAAATTAATAGTGTGAATTACTTAGTGTACAGTCCAATGATATGGTATGTTGTGTGGAATCTAGTCGATGATATATATGTTTTAGTGTAGAGTTCGATCACATGCTTATTAATTGATATGTTTTTCTTATTCAGAAATTGGCAAAGAGCATATCTGTGAGTTATGGTATCGAGCCTGATGAAGAAGGCTCAGCTGGACTACGCCTTACTGCAAGGGGCTCCATCACAACCTGTACTTACCGCGTGGACATGGACGGTCGCACACACTTAAGCTCGGTTGGGTGGAAGAAATTCCTCGATGGCAAGAATCTTCGTGTTGGACAGGCCATCCTAATTACTATCAGGAACACCAACCGCCCAGGCTTGAGGATGATGATTGTCTTTGATATCATCTAGAACTACATATGTGTGTGTGGCTATATCATCTAGCTAGAACTACATATGTGTGTGTGGCTATATCATCTAGAACTACATATGATGATCGTCGTCGATATCATCTAGAACTACATATGATGATGGCCGTTGATATGACCATGTACTGCTTGAGGATGCATGTTGGCTATGCATGAAATTGTTATCTTAGTACTCCCTTCGTTCCAAATTACTCGTCGTGGTTTGAACTAAAACCACGACGAGTAATTTGGAACGAAGGGAGTACTACCGTACCTAGTAATGGTTTATGAATTTGATATGTACTAGTAGTACCTAGTTTCTAGCATCTGGAAAGAGAACTGAAAGGGAAAATGATGAAAGATATAGCAGTAGTGTGGGATGAAGAAATCGCTACAGCTAGTTAATAGTAGCGTGTTCCTAAAAAGCGTTGCTGATATCGTTCAACAGTAGTAGCGCTGGTTGGGGCCGCGCTACTACTATGAGTTAGCTGTAGCGCCTTATTAGTAGCGCGGCCACCCGCGCTGCTGCTAGCCTGAAAACCCGCGCTGCTGCTAGCCTTTTCCCTAGTAGTGGAATCTTATCATAAGCATTGCCTTTATTCTACATTTTGTTAAGAGTAAATATGGATGTGATAATATACGAAAAAATGGAGAATATTTAAGATAAGATGAAGAGTGATGCTACATAACCAAGTAGCTATAAATGTAAGTGCAGCGATACAGGAAGAAGGTACAACCAAGAGCAATGCACAACTAAACTTCTTCAGTACCAACCTTATGGTAAGAGTAAATATAGATCTGATGTGTAGAAAATGGAGGGCAAAGGAAAATAAGCTGCAGAGTGATGGTACATGAACAACTACATGTCATTATAAGTACACTGATAAAGTACAATATGTATTTACAAGAACAAGGCAGAGCTAAAAAAACATTGGCATTGGATATATTCTACACTAATGTAACCATTCATACAGATCGGATAATTTGGAGCGAGCAATTGATAAGCAAGCTATCATGCATACTGCTGTTACATAATGAACCAGGTATGTATGCAAGTACAGTGATACAGGACAACAGGTACTAACAAGAGCAAAGCAGCGGGCAACATATTTGCAATATCCTGTCGTTCTTTTCAAACCGAAATTCTTCTTGGAGCAGATTTCCTGCAAAAAAGATCCGTAAGGCACATGCGGAAAAGTAGAAGCTCAAATTGTCATGTTATTTCATAGACGGTACCTCATCCTGGGAACAAGACCAGTGCATAACAAGGTTTTTCCATTCAATGTCTTCTAAATTTAGCACAGGAGACTTCACCGGAAATTCGCTTATAGACTTGCCATCAAAGTGTGATTTCCTCAGGTAACACCGATACTGCTGCAATGCTTCCTTGAAAAGCACAAGCAAGCTTTGCTCGTCATGACTATCCAGATTGACCCTCGCCTAGTTACAACAATGTAATGTAAATCGTTGATGTGTTCAATCAGCAGGAAACAGGAAAATAATAACCATGAATAATAACACTTACAAGTTGGATAGGAAGATGTGAAAATGGTGTTTGTGTTCACTATAATCTTCCCATGATGGGAATATATACACATAGTCCCTAACAACATTGAAAGCATTGTCTTTTAAATTGGGAATAAATGGAATGGGGTTCCAATCTGCAGGAATTTGCCGTCTCTGCAGTTGGGATAGGTCTTCGACCGGTGGACTTGTTGTACTTTTTGCTGGAGTGGGATTTTTCTGTGGTATGGCTGGTGCTATGGCAAATGAAGTCGGTATAACTTTTGTTGGAGTGCAGGTCCTGTGTGGTGGGGCTAGTGGTGTGGCCAGTGAAGTATGGGTATAGTCTGCTGGAGTCGGTCCTACGTTTTGTGTCACTGGTTGTACAACCAATATAAGTGGGGTGCTGTCTGATTTCTCCGGCACCACCACATTTTTCAAGGACTTTGCTGGTGCTCCTTCAGGTTCGGCAATCACCCTCTTCCTTTTTGATGTCTGATGCACAAGAACAACATTTGAGTGGAAAAACATGGTATGATGACATATGGAATATGTATTGATAATGGATGGGCATGGCATCTCGACATATATGATGAGTAAACTAAGCAGATGGCGGTGCAACAAAGTAGAAGAAATGCAAGACAACATATGCAAGATACCCGCAATCAACAAAACCTTGCCAAATTAGAACAGGCACGTTGATGGGTGAACAGGACAGGCCATCTGCCTTTGACTCCTCGAGGTTAGAATAGTCATTAGGATCATATTTTGAACAAGAATCAACAGGTGGGGAGCGTATGAGTTTCATTGCATCCAGAATGGCACTCAATGCCTTGGTGCCAATTTTGTAAGTCATTGCAGTGTTTAGCTTCAAGAGTTCACTGCTGCTAGTGTGACACAAAGCAGCTACACAGATCATAGTGTAGATATAACTGGGAAAACCGTAAGCATCAGAGTAAAATCAGCAAAGTGGAACTTGCTGGAATATATGTGCTAGTACTGCTAGTACGGCTAGAAAGGCTTCGGATACCAGTTCTCTTCAACTGAAGGTGCGGTACTGTTAATATCAGTGTAACTCTCAAAGGCGACACAGCTCCCCGCATTTCCTTGCTATTCTTATAGGATTCAAGTGGGCAGGTCACTACAAATCCTATTCCTATGTTTACAAAATCCTACGAATCAAAGAGGCTGAAAGTGTCCATCACAACCGACCGTATAGACCTCTTCAGTGCAAATATCCCTGCTCATCTTCAGTACAAGGAACATACTGTACTACTATCATACTCCCTCCGTTCCAAAATATAAGTCTTGGTAGAGATTTCCACTATGGATCACATACAGATGTATCCAGATACATTTTACAGTGTAGATTCACTCATTTTGCTCCATATGTAGTCTATGGTGGAATCTATACAAAGATTTGCATTTAGGAATGGAGAGAGTACATATTAAAGAAGAACGGAAGAGGAACATGGTAAAGAAGAGCAAGCAGATTTTGGATAATAAAATTTTGGTTGCGCAGTGACCACACATGATGAACCAGAGCGCATTAAGAAAGTAACTCCCAGCTGTCTCTCGGCCATTTCAGGCGGTTGGATGAAGATCCTACGTCTCCTAACCCTTCTTCTTCCTCGTCTCTGATTCTTCCCGTACAGAAAACCGCACGGGCCGCCGGCCGGACCGCCGGTCCCCACCGCTTGTATTCCTCCGCCACCCCCACCCCCACCCTCGCCCCAACCCCCACCCGCATCGAGTTTTCTTCGTTCGGCAAGGCCCCACAACCACCCGAGCCCATTCGTTCGCACCGACGAACTCCGGCGAGCTCTGGAAAATCGACTGACCCAATTTTGAAATTTAGTCTACTATGATTTAACTAGTGTGGAATATAAAAGGGTAAAACCATAAGCATTGGGAGTATATTGTTGAGCGTGCCATGGCGGATCTGAAGGTGCAAACCAGACAAAGGCAACTTCGCAACCAAGACAAGAAATCAGAGTAAAGCAGTGGTGATCTATTTTCTTGCTGCGATAAATAAGTTGAGCAGATACGAAGGAGTACCGCCTCTGGTGTGGCGCCGTGTACGCATCTGCTGAGAATTTGACGGTGCTGCGGTAGCGATGGCTGTCGGCGGCGTGGAACCAGATCTAGGAGGGTAGACGGTGGCGGCGGGGCGCGGTGGACGAGATGGTCGTAGGAGCGGCGCCGGTGATACGTCTCCAACATATCTATAATTTTTGATTGTTCCATGCTATTATATTACCCCTTTTGGATGTTTATGGGCTTTATTTTACACATTTATATCATTTTTGGGACTAACCTACTAACTGGAGGCCCAGCCCGTATTGCTGTTTTTTTTGTCTATTTCAGTATTTCGAAGAAAAGGAATATCAAACGGAGTCCAAACGGAATGAAACCTTCGGGAGCGTGATTTTTGGAACGAACATGATCTAGAGGACTTGGAGTGCAAGTCAAGAAGCAGCCGAGGCGTCCATGAGACAGGAGGGCGCGCCCCCTATCTTGTGGGTCCCTCAGGCGGCCACCGGCGTACTTCTTCCTCCTATATAAGCCTACGTACCCGAAAACATCCAGGTAGCCAATGAAACACAATTTCCACCATCATAACCTTCTGTATCCATGAGATCCCATCTTGGAGCCTTCTCCAGTGCTCCGCCGGAGGGGGAATCGACCATGGAGGGCTTCTACATCAACATCATAGCCCCTCCGATGAGTTGTGAGTAGTTTACCACAGACTTTCGGGCCCATAGTTATTAGCTAGATGGCTTCTTCTCTCTTTTTGGATCTCAATACAATGTTCTCCGCCTCTCTTGTGGAGATCTATTCGATGTAAACTCTTTTTGCAGTGTGTTTCTCGAGATCCGATGAATTGTGGGTTTATGATCAAGTTTATCTATGAGAAATATTTGAATCTCCTCTGAATTCTTTTATGTATGATTGAGTTATCTTTGCAAGTCTCTTCGAATTATCAGTTTGGTTTGGCCTACTAGATTCATCTTTCTTGCCATGGGAGGAGTGCTTAGCTTTGGGTTCAATCTTGCGGTTTCCTTACCCAGTGATAGAAAGGGTTGCAAGGCACGTATTGTATTGTTGCCATCAAGGATAAAAAGATGGGGTTTATATCATATTGCTTGAGTTTATCCCTCTACATCATGTCATCTTGCTTAAGGCGTTACTCTGTTCTTATGAACTTAATACTCTAGATGCTGGCAGGAGTCGGTCGATGTGTGGAGTAATAGTAGTAGATGCAGGTAGGAGCAGGTCTACTTGTTGCGAACATGATGCCTATATACATGATCATGCCTAGATAATCTCATAATTATTCGCTTTTCTATCAATTGCTCGATAGTAATTTGTTCACCCACCATAATACTTATGCTATCTTGAGAGAAGCCTATAGTGAAACCTATGGCCCCCGAGTCTATCCTTTATCGTATAAGCTTTCAATCTACTTTTATTTGCATCTTTACTTTTTGCATCTATATCATAAAATACCAAAAATATATTTATCTTATCATACTATCTCTATCAGATCTCACTTTCGCAAGTGGCCATGAAGGGATTGACAACCCCTTTATTGCGTTGGTTGCGAGTTCTTTGTTTGTTTGTGTAGGTGCATGGGACTTTTGAGGAGCCTCCTACTGGATTGATACCTTGGTTCTCAAAAACTAAGGGAAATACTTACGCTACTATTGCTGCATCACCCTTTCCTCTTCAAGGAAAACCAACGCAAGCTCAATACGTAGCAAGAAGGATTTCTGGCACCGTTGCCGGGGAGGTCTTCGCTCAAGTCAAGACATACCAAGTACCCATCACAAACCCATCTCCTTCGCATTTACATTATTTTCCATTTGCCTCTCGTTTTCCTCTCCCCCACTTCACCCTTGCCGTTTTATTCGCCCTCTCTTTTCCAATATTCTCCTCTCTTTCGCTTTCTTTCTTCCTCCTTGCTTTTGTTTGCCGTTATGTCTGAAATTGGGGAGATTATCGTCGATATGGACCATAATGATAACATGGAAAATTCTGAAGCTCCGGCTGAAGAACCCCCTATCTTGCATACTAAAAAGTTTTGAATCGGTAGTGGTAACATTATTGGAAAAGGTGTTATTCAAGATTTCTTTACTTGTGCCGGTGCTTTACCTTCCATGGGTGGTTCTATTCTTCATAGAACTAGTAGTCTTGCGGATGCTATCGTTATGCTTGTAGTTGAACTTGAAAGACAATTTATGCATATGCATCCTTGCATACACAGAATTTTCCTAGAATTTTCTAATATTGAGCATTCTTCTGTTAAGCATGTTGTTACTATCTTTTTGGCTCATGAGTTTAGATTTATAATAAGAGAGGCCAAAGAAATCTTTGCGCACTATAGGGTGGACGTCGGCCGTCCTCCCATAGAGGCAATCCCCTTTGATCAAGAGGAAATTAGGCGTTTTCAATCTTCGGACTATGTTGCTTTCAATGAAAACCTTAGAAAAAAGGTTCCTACCAATGTCCTAGTTGATCGAATTTCCGAACTTAATAATGATTTTTCTCTTCGAAATAATGAGCTAGGATACTCTCTTGAGTATAGGCTCACGAGATTTTGCCAAAAGAATGCTTATAGTGATGAATTAGTTGTGCATTATGAAGGGCCAAATGAGGAACCCGTTCCTCCTGTGATTGATCTTGGGAACTTTTGTCCCACTAAATTTAGCCCGTTTGATTAATTTTGCTTGCCTCAAAGAAAACTTGCTGCCGAATGTAGAGAATATGAGATGAGTTTTCAAGATCTATCTTATTATTATGGCACTACTTAGATCTATCTTTGCTTTTACGCCTAGCTAGGGGCGTTAAACAATAGCGCTAGTTGGGAGGCAACCCAATTTTATTTGTGTTTTTTTGTTTTTGTTCCTGTTTAGTAATAAATTTTGCATCTACCTTCTGTTTAGATGTGTTTTTATCTTTTAATTAGTGTTTGTGCCAAGTAGAACCTATAGGATAACCTATGATGATAGTTAATTTGATTCTGCTGAAAAACAGAAACTTTGCGTGCAAGAAATTAGTTTTTTTTAAATCACATAAACGTGATTTTGCGTTGATTATTTTTACTGCTGATCAATAGAAAAAATTTCCAGGACTTCCTATTTAGGATTTTTAGAGTTTCAGAAGTTTGCATTAGTTACAGATTGCTACAGACTGTTCTGTTTTTGACAGATTCTGTTTTCCGTGTGTTGTTTGCTTATTTTGATGCATCTATGGCTAGTAAAATAGTTTATAAACCATATAGAAGTTGGAATACAGTAGCCTTAACACCAAAATAAATAAAAAATGAGTTCATTACAGTACCTTATGTGGTGGTTTTGTTTTCTTTCACTAACGGAGCTTATAAGATTTCCTGTTGAGTTTTGTGTTGTGAAGTTTTCAAGTTTTGGGTAAAGGTTTTATGGACTATGGAATAAGGAGTGGCAAGAGCCTAAGCTTGGGGATGCCCATGGCACCCCAGGATATTCAATAATAGCCAAAAGCCTAAGCTTGGGGATGCCCCGGGAAGGCATCCCCTCTTTCGTCTTCGTTCATTGGTAACTTTACTTGGAGCTATATTTTTATTCGCTACATGATATGTGTTTTGCTTGGAGCGTCGTGTATTATATTAGTCTTTGCTTTTTAGTTTACCACAATAATCCTTGCTATACACAGCTTTTGGGAGAAGCCTACTTGATTAGAATTTGCTAGAATACTCTATGTGCTTCACTTACATCTTTTGAGCTTGATAGTTTTTGCTCTAGTGCTTCACTTACTTTTAGAGCACGGCGGTGGCTTAATTTTGAAGAAATTGCTAGTCTCTCATGCTTCACTTATATTATTTTGAGAGTCTTTTAGAACAACATGGTATTTGCTATGGTTACAAATTTGGTCCTAGAATGATGAGCATCCAAGTTGGGTATAATAAAAACTATCATAGGAAGTGAATTGGATGCTATGATCAATTTGATGCTTGATAATTATTTTGAGATATAAAGGTAGTAATGTTAGGGTCATGCTAGTGGGTAATTATGAAATTGAGAAATACTTTTGTTGAAGTTGGCAAGTCCCGTAGCATGCACGTATGGTAAAAGTTGTGTGACAAAATTGTTGCATGAGGTGCTCTTTTGATTGTCTTCCTTATGAGTGGCAGACGGGGACGAGCGATGGTCTTTTCCAACCAATCTATCCCTCTTGGGGCATGCGTAGTAGTACTTTGCTTCGAGGGCTAAGTAGACTTTTGCAAAAGGTATATGAGTTCTTTATGACTAATGTGAGTCCATGGATATACGCACACTCATCCTTCCACTTGCTAGCCTCTATTGTGCCACGAAACTTTCGCCGGTATCATGAACCCATCATTTACCTTCCTCAAAACAGCCACCATACCTACCTATTATGGCATTTCCATAGCCATTCCGAGATATATTGCCATGCAACTTTCCACCGTTCCGTTTATTATGACACGCTTCATTATTGTCATATTGCTCTTTGCATGATCATGTAGTTGACATCATATTTGTGGCAAGGCCACCTTCATAATTTTCATACATGTCGCTCTTTATTCATTGCATATCCCGGCACACCGCCGGAGGCATTCAAATAGAGTCATATCTTGTTCTAGCTTTGAGTTGTAATTCTTGAGTTGTAAATCAATGAAAGTGTGATGATCTTCATTATTAGAGCATTGTCTCAGTGAGGAAAGGATGATGAAGACTATGATTCCCCCACAAGTCGGGATGAGACTTCTGACTTTACAAAAAGAAAAAATGAGAAAAAAAAGAGAAAGGCCAAAAAGGAAAAAAAGGAAAAAAAGAAAGGCCAAAGAAAATAAAAAAATAGGAAAAAAAGAAAAAGAAAAAAATGAGAGAAAAGGAGAGAAGGGACAATGCTACTATCTATTTTTCCACACTTGTGCTTCAAAGTAGCACCATGATCTTCATGATAGAGAGTCTCCTATGTTGTCACTTTTATATACTAAGTGGGAATTTTTCATTATAGAACTTGGCTTGTATATTCCAATGATGGGCTTCCTCAAAATGCCCTAGGTCTTCGTGAGCAAGCGAGTTGGATGCACACCCACTTAGTTTCTTTTGTTGAGCTTTCATATATTTATAGCTCTAGTGCATCCATTGCATGGCAGTCCCTACTCACTCACATTGATATCTATTGATGGGCATCTCCATAGCCCGTTGATACGCCTAGTTGATGTGAGACTATCTTCTCCCTCTTTTTGTCCTCACAACCACCACCTTATACCACCTTAGTGCTATGTCCGTGGCTTGCGCTCATGTATTGCGTAAGAGTTGAAAAAAAGCTGAAGCGCGTTAAAAAGTATGAAACAATTGCTCGGCTCGTCATCGGGGTTGTGCATGATGGGAGTATTTTGTGTAATGAAAATGAAGCATGGCCTAACTATATGATTTTGTAGGGATAAGCTTTCTTTGGCTATGCTATTTTGATAGGACATGATTATTTGTTAGTATGCTATGGAGCATTATTATTTTTATGTTTTATAAGCTTTTATCTTGAATCATTTGTATCTGAACATTCATGCCACAATAAAGAAAAATACATTGAGAATTATGCTAGGTAGCATTCCACATCAAAAATTCTATTTTTATCATTTACCTACTCGAGGACGAGAAGGAATTAAGCTTGGCGATGCTTGATACGTCTCCAACGTATCTATAATTTTTGATTGTTCCATGCTATTATATTACCCCTTTTGGATGTTTATGGGCTTTATTTTACACATTTGTATCATTTTTGGGACTAACCTACTAACCGGAGGCCCAACCGTATTGTTTTTTTTTTATTATTTCAGTATTTCAAAGAAAAGGAATATTAAACTGAGTCCAAACGGAATGAAACCTTTGGGAGCGTGATTTTTGGAACGGACGTGATCCAGAGGACTTGGAGTGCAAGTCAAGAAGCAGCTGAGGCGGCCACGAGACAGGAGGGCGTGCCCCCCTATCTTGTGGGCCCCTCGGGCGGCCACCGACGTACTTCTTCCTCCTATATAAGCCTACGTACCCTGAAAACATCCAGGGAGCCAACGAAACACAATTTCCACCACCGTAACCTTCTCTATCCGCGAGATCCCATCTTGGAGCCTTCGCCGGCGCTCCGCCGGAGGGGTAATCGACCATGGAGGGCTTCTACATCAACACCATAGCTCCTCCTATGAGTTTGAGTAGTTTACCACAGACCTTCGGGTCCATAGTTATTAGCTAGATGGCTTCTTCTCTCTTTTTGGATCTCAATACAATGTTCTCCCCCTCTCTTGTGGAGATCTATTCGATGTAAACTCTTTTTGCGGTGTGTTTGTCGAGATCCGATGAATTGTGGGTTTATGATCAAGTTTATCTATGAGAAATATTTGAATCTCCTCTGAATTCTTTTATGTATGATTGAATTATCTTTGCAAGTCTCTTCGAATTATCTGTTTGGTTTGGCCTACTAGATTGATCTTTCTTGCCATGGGAGAAGTACTTAGCTTTGGGTTCAATCTTGCGGTGTCCTTACCCAGTGATAGAAAGGGTTGCAAGGCACGTATTGTATTGTTTCCATCGAGGATAAAAAGATGGGGTTTATATCATATTGCTTGAGTTTATCGCTCTACATCATGTCATCTTGCTTAAGGCATTACTCTGTTCTTATGAACTTAATACTCTAGATGCAGGCAGGAGTCGGTTGATGTGTGGAGTAATAGTAGTAGATGCAGGCAAGAGTCGGTCTACTTGTTGCGGACGTGATGCCTATATACATGATCATGCCTAGGTAATCTCGTAATTATTCGCTTTTCTATCAATTGCTTGACATTAATCTGTTCACCCACCGTAATACTTATGCTATCTTGAGAGAAGCCTCTAGTGAAACCTATGGCCCCCGGGTCTATCCTTTATCATATAAGCTTTCAATCTACTTTTATTTGCATCTTTACTTTTCGCATCTATATCATAAAATACCAAAAATATATTTATCTTATCATACTATCTCTATCAGATCTCACTTTCGCAAGTGGTCGTGAAGGGATTGACAACCCCTTTATTGCGTTGGTTGCGAGTTCTTTGTTTGTTTGTGTAGGTGCGTGGGACTTTGGAGGAGCCTCCTACTGGATTGATACCTTGGTTCTCAAAAACTGAGGGAAATACTTACACTACTATTGCTGCATCGCCCTTTCCTCTTTAAGGAAAACCAACGCAAGCTCAAGACGTAGCAGCCGGCAAGGTGGACGACGGCGGGGATGAAGCGAGAGGACGGGATGCAAGGATCCCGGTCCGAAGCTATGGATGAGAGAGGTCGATATCTTGTAATGGACGGCGGCATCGGGGTATCAGCTCCGACATGGTGGAGGAGGACGGCGGTGGATGGGGTTGCGGACGGAGGAGGGTGGGGTGGAGAGGGTGTTTTGGCGCCCACGGAGTACGAATGGGGAAAAGGGAGGTAGAGAGGAAGGGGGAACAATGTATTTAGGGCGCGCTTTTCTCAAATGCGAGGAAATTTACAAACTTAGCCCCCGTTTCAAATTTCTACTACATCATAGCAATATTAGTCAGTTGGGGATAGGACGGTAATCTTGCATACACCGAATATTTGCCGACGAGAGTTTGTTTTTGGCGACCACAGTGTATGAATATGAATCGGGGAGGGAGTCGATTTTGGCCGAGGACACACTGTGTTTTGGCACCCATCGTGTATGAATCCGGGTGAGAGGCGGTTACGTCACGTTTGGGCGAAATTACAAACCTACCCCTATTGAAACCTATAGAAATCCAACAGATAGGCTTTGCGTGGCAGGGATAGGCAGTAGTAATTTCCATCTCGCAGATTTTGGTTTCGGGGGGTTACTGCAACTTTCCCTGCTTGGTTCAAATTTTGCAGAGTGCACGTTTACCGTGCCAACTCAATTCAAATCCCGTTTGTATTGTATTTTTCTTCGGGCGGGATCCATTTTCAATTGGAATTACATTCTATATACATCATCTTTTATATATACTTTCAAAAGCACAACAAAGAATTCTGCTCCTTTATATGTATAATATGATTTACAAATACAACAATCCCAAAATCTTAAGGTTGAATTCGAAAAAAATTAACCAAATTATGTTCTACTAAAATGTATGGATCAGTAATATCTACATATTAAATAACATAGATGTGCGTGAATTCATATGAGTATGCATGTTCGATAGATCAATTTTGGTTCGAGTATGGATTACATGTATCAGATCTCGAATTCAAATATTTGAATCCCTTTTTGTTCACTCCTTTCACGCCCATCTCTCTCGCAGGCATGCTCCTTCAGGTAGCTATCACTCTCTTTTCTCCAGCTCACCCGCACGCTCACTTCATGTTTCTCCTATCCTCGCAAACATGGTCTCTCGACGTCTCCCTCGAGAAGTGTCACACTCTCCCTATCATTATACATTACACGGTTTTCATTATCTCTCACGTCTCTACTGTTCTCTGGTATCACTCGGTACCTAAGCTTTCTTTTTCACCGCCACACACACAGTCTCCACTCATCTTTCACTTTGTCTTTATCTCTATGGGATTCTCTCACACACCCTATATGTCTCTACATATGATCCATAGCACTAAAAATACTCTCTCTCTCTCTCTCTCTCTCTCTCCTGTAGACACAACATTTGTTGTGGTCTCCTTTCCGTCTCCATCCCAGACTGACATTATTCATTTGTTTACCGATCAGACAACCCCGACTACCGTCTCCTCTATCTCTCACATAGACACACACACACACACACAACTCCTGCTTCCACTCCCCTTCCCGACTACCGTCTCTCTCTCACACACACAAAACTCTCGCTTTCGCCCCCCGACTCGTATTTCTCTCACAAACATTTATCGACTAGCTGGCCTCTAGATAGGTT
Organism: Triticum timopheevii; assembly: GCA_963921465.1. Taxonomy (NCBI): domain Eukaryota; kingdom Viridiplantae; phylum Streptophyta; class Magnoliopsida; order Poales; family Poaceae; genus Triticum; species Triticum timopheevii. The sequence goes on from OY997274.1 coordinate 525,876,028, forward strand.
TATACACCCGCACACTCATGCTTCCACTATCGCATACAGAGCAGTAAGTGGATGTTAATGTTATAATTATCAGAAATGCAGGTTTTGGAGATAAACATAATCTGATTGAGTGACCATCCACACAATAATTAGGGCATGAAGAAATTTATGTTAATATTAAAAATAAGACAGAATATTATTGCATTAATATACCTTCTGTACTTGTACCGCCGAGAGTTGTTGTGTGCGTGCTTAAATTTAAACCTACAATATTGGAATGTGTTCCACTGAAAAAAACATACATTACAATATTTATTGTAAATAATAGCACTGCAGTAAGTGGATGTTAGTGTTCTAATTACCAGAAATGCAAGTTTTGGAGATAAAAATAATCTGATTGAGTGACCATCCACGTAATAATTAGGCATGAAGAAATTTTCTGTTAATATTAAAAAAATAAGACATGATATTATTGCATTATAATATACCTTCTATACTTGTAGTGCCGAGAGTAGTTTTGCTGCATGCTTAAAAATTGGTACATAAGTTTGACTCCCAGATTGTACATTACTACTAACTTCATCGGGATTTTTCATCCTCCCTTTGTACTCATGGTTTCTTTGCAGGTAGGCAGTGTCCTGATCTGGAGTCATCCAGAAGTATCTTTCCTGATCACGGTGACACTTCTACTGGTAGAGCTACATGTAGTAGTTGACTGTATGGATATGCCAGATGGATTGGTTGATCGTTTCATCCCAGTAATTGAATGATCCAGTGAACCAAGAAATCTTTGGCCTGAAATGAATAGAATACTTCAAACAACCCGTCAGCACCTTTTTAATAACACACAAGGCATAGCTTTATTTATTTATATAGCAATATCTAAGAAACTGAAATTTTGTTACGAGAATCTGATGACCAGAATTAAAGATATACTTTGTTTCCCTTTTGATAAACTATGTGAGTCAACCACATTTGTAATATCTTGAAAAGGAGCTCATGATGGCATTCCAATGGATCTTGTTGTGTGGTTACTTGAATTTCCTTTCACTTGCTTCCTAGAAAACTGTCCACACTCTAAGGCCCTCAGCAACATAGTAGACATAATTAGCATAAGCATAGGAAGAACATGCAGCAGCATATGCACGCTAAGCTTAAGTCACCTCAAACACTTGTAACAAACCATTTTTTTTGGGTATTACTCCCTCCGTAAAGAAATTTAAGAGCATTTAGATAGTGATCTAAATGCTCTTATATTTTTTTACAGAGGGAGTACTTGATACGAACTCCAATAATAGACAATATTGTTGCTTTGGTTAATACTCATTTTGTCATGGTATAGTGGACATACACGCATTGCTCTATACAAAAAAATAATTTTAAATGTTAAAATCATTGAAGATGGGGTTTTAAGTGGCTATAACACTTACATGGAAGTCTATCAGAAATGAAACGGGAAAAAAAACTTTGTGGACATAAACTCAAACACGTGGTGGTCAGAATATGCTGTGATATATTTCCTGATTTCTATACTGAAATACAAATTCTGGATTCAGATTCATGGTATCTGATACACGGAAATGGAAAATATACATATTTACAGAAGTTAGTACCACTTCTACACTTTCTCAGATGGCATCTTACCTCTTCAGACCTAAGCCGTGAGTGCTTGAGGAGTTGAGGTTGAGGATGCTGTGTTCACATCGGTCGAGCTGCACTGGTATGTCATCCGGGCGGTAGCAATTGCAGCAACAATAGCTTCCAGGGTTGGTTGGCCTGAAACACGCACGGTCGGAGATGGCAGGAAGCTGTGGCGGTGGTGAGCACCTGGAACAGTAGCAAGTGATGGTGAGCGCCTGGAGGAGAAACCTCTGGGGCGGCCTGAGTTTGAACGACTGGGGCCGAATTGGCACGGATGAGCAAACAGCGGAGCGCTTGCCACGGCCGGCGGCGAAGACCGGAGTACGAGCGACAGCGAGGGCCGTGGGGATGCAATGAAACAGAGTCCGATGAGGAGAGATAGTGCGTCATTTTTTATGTTATTTATAGGTGGGACGCTCTGGGTGCTTCCAGAACACTCGGTCGCGCGAGCGACGAAGGCGCCCAAACCTGAGCGCGCGGGGGATGACCGCGAATCCTGGAGATCTTAGCCGTTAGATTCGGTCCAGTAAAGATCTGACGGTAGATCTTCAGTGCAGCGAGCTGAATCAACGGCCGGTGTTTGGTTGGGATGCTTGGAGGAGAGAGAAGGGGACAAAATTTGAAATTCGTACACTATTGAGTATATATATATATATATATATATATATATATATATATATATATATATATATATATATATATATATGAGTAGTATAGAAATACTCGTGCATCTTGTGGGCAACATTAAAGCACTCGTCTCCCATGTTAGAGCATCTCCAACAGAATCACAACGCGCGACGCTTTAAAAAAGCGTTTACAGTGCTGAGATCGAGAAGTAGAGACTAGAGAGTAGAGGATAGTTCTCAGCATAGATAGATAAAATAAGATAATTCAACTACTCCTCGTCGTCCGACACCTCCTCGGTGATGTCCTCCTCCGACGTCTGACTGTAGGCGTGAAGATACCGATCGTCGTCGGATTCCCAGGGCGACGCTGCTCCTAGCCTCATGTTGAATTGAGCGTCCGCTTTTCGCCTACGCTTGTCCTCGCGATAGGCGGCTCGCTCCGCCCTCCTCTTATCCCTCTCCTCCCTCCTTTGAGCGTAGAACTCGCGCTCGTTGATGATGTCCTGCGGGAAGTGTTGGCGCCACAGCGCCATGGCTTCCTCGTCCATCTCGGCGATGGTGCTCCCGCCTCCGGTTGTCACGACGATCCTCGTCGGTGCTAAGCCGCGCCAGAGGCGCGAGCTCCTCCGCCCTCCCGCGTCGGCACTTTGGGGAAGTTCAATGTTCTATGAGGCAACCGGAGGCGCCACGCCGCCGCATCATACACTCGGGCGGCCTCATTGGCGGTGTCGAAATTGCTGAGGCTGAGGGCATCCCGCGGAACCGGATCTCGACGGAGAAGCCGCCGAAGGGGCGCGCGCGGACGCCGCGGTATCCCCATGTTTCCCGGCGATGCGGCGGCATGGTGGCGCGCCGGCGGCGAGGCGAGAAAGAGTGGGGAGAGAGCGGTGGCGAGGCACAGAGCGGGGAGAGAGCGGTGGCAAGGCATAGAGATGTGGGAGGGCATTGAATTTTATAAAGCGCGCCGGACGCCGCGCGCCAAAACTAGCGCAAGCCCGACAACTTTTTCCCGCGCGCACGCGATCCTTTTCCGATGTCTCTGCTATCTCTACTTTCTTCTCTACTGTTATATTTATTTTATATTTAATATCTAATATTTATCTCTACTTCTCTATTGTCTACTTTATTTTCTCTATACTTTTTTTCTTGCAATATAGGCCGTCCGATTTATATCTGACAGATAGGAAGGAAACAAATGGGAATTTTGCAAAAAGATACGCATACCCCTCTCAAGATTTGCAAATAAGGCCTTCCCTCGTTCATCCTTTTCTCCCACAAGATAAACTAGTCATACCAATGCATCTTGATGCGTGCAACGCATGGGCATCTTGCTAGTTCTAAAAAAGTTTCCATCATTTGCCACACTACTAGTTGCAGATGAAAAACCTACCCAAGCACAGCGCGATACAGGAGCGAAGCACAATTACAAGCTGATATTCTGTTGGACAATGGAGGCTATAACCAATTACTTTTACGGGAACAATAGCACCCAGGAAATTTGAAGGGTAGGTATGAACAAAATTGGAACTGCACATGTACTGCTAAGTGATTCAATACACACATTACCAATCGAGGAGGAGAACGATGGTCGCGGCGGCCTCTATGAGTCATGGTCGGCAACGGGAGTCAGTTCATTGTCCACGACGGTGGTACTTCTGTGCTTGGCGTCGGCTTCCGGGAAGCAGATCCGAGACCGTGTAAGACGATGCCGGGGAAGAGGCTCCATGTACGACGACGACAGTGGACCGGCTCCAGTGCAACGTACGAGGTCGTCGATGAGGCAGATGCGCTGCGGTGGACGAGTGCGCCGATGTAAAGGGGAGGAGCACGAAGGCTGCGGTGCCGTGGAGAAGTCTATTTTGCGGCAGGGATAGAAAATGGAGAGTATTCAGGTGTACTACTCTGGGTGCTGGGGTGGGGTTGGTTGGGTAGGGTGAACCCGAAGTTACAAAAATAGCCCCCTACCAAGCGTCATCCATAGGCCTGTTCCGAAGGCTATGATGGTAACTTCCCACTGCTCGAATCAGGGTTGCGGGACATTTTTCCGCTGACCTCAAAATTTTGTAACACTGGACTCCCTGTGTGGCGTGTTGAGTGATTTGGTTAAGCAACTAGCGAATAGTAGTAGTAAACTCTGCATAGTAGGTTTGACCGAAGTCAAACTTCCTAAAGTTTGACCAAGTTTATAGAAAAATATAAACATTTACCATAACAAATATGTATGATGTGAAAGTACATTCAATAATGAATCTAATGGTATTTATTTGTTATTGTATATGTTAATATTTTTTGTTATAAGCTTTCTGAGAGTTTACAAAACTTGACTTTGACCAATGCTAATACGCGGACTTAAATAAAAATGGAGGGAGTACATATTTGTTTTCTTAGTTTGTAGTGAACTAATCATTTGTTGAAATTGTGAAATAAATATATTAGGCTATTGACTTCGAATGTAATGGTCTATACAATTCAATAGTTACAATCATTGTCGAATCCCAAGATCTATACAAGGTCTATAGTACTTGACAACATGCTCAAACTCACATAATCCCAGTCAAATGAGAATCTAAATGCATTTCATAATTATTACTTTGTAGGATGCAACAAAAACAACCATAACTCTACATCAGCCATTATAGAAGCAACATTTTGACATATCCCAATGTGTGAATGACACGTGCAGAGAGAGATTTTGAAGATGGAGCAGATAGGGCGGGAAAGATTGTATCTATGTGGACGAGAGAGTAGGAGACAAACCTAACGAGACAGAGAGAGAGATAGAGAGAGAAAGAGAGAGGAAGAACTTAGGTCTCTGAGAAAGATGGAGACATGCAATATACGTGAGATGTGTGTGCATCCGGATTCTGTATACGTGAAAGGAGAAGAGACAACATGTTTGATGAGAGAGTTGGAAAAACATGGACAAGAGGGGAAGGATCTCGTGGGTTGAGGGATTGACAATTTTGTGCAGGGGAGAGAGGGATTGGTAATCTTGTGCGAGAGAGAGAGAGGGTGGAGGGAGGAGTCAGTCAGCCGTCATCACATCACCCTGCTTCCAAATGGCCCCGCATTCTCTAGCGCGGTGTGGTCACTGTCTTTGATCTGCTCGATGCCCTCTTTGAAGATTGAGGTGTTGTGCATGTTGGGGTTCAAAGAAGCACAAGCGACAATGGTCGCCGTATAACCTTGGATGGGGATGAATTGTGTGCTCGGGGGAGGGTGTGTGTGTGTGTGTGTGTGTGTTGTGCTGTGTCTCTCTCTCTCTCTCTCTCTGTGTGTGTGTGTGTGTGTGTCAGATATTGATAGAAAACAAACCTAAGGAGAGAAATGGGTATTCATGAAGAGATTGTGCGGGCCTTGAGGTGGGCAGGTGCCGGGTGAGGGTGTCAAAATGTGCGCGTTGATGCATGTGTTGCATGCGATCGTGCGAGGGACGGACAAATCGAGAGAGATGGTTGTTGTGTTAAGGATGCTCCTCTCTCTCTCTCTCACACACACACACACACACACACACACACACAAACACACACACACACACAATAAACTAGAAGACCGTTCTCTCATGTATACACAACGTATCGGCATCTGTCTATGTCTCACTCATGCATGATCATTTGCACATTCACACCTCTCTATGTCTGTATCACATGCACACCGTCTCCACATTGCCTTTCCGCCACAACACACATATGGACACATACACGTGTTCTCTCTCAGCCACACACACAAAATCAGTATTAAAAAAACTAGGGTGCACCTAAAACGTCCAAATCCAAATAAACACGAACTGGAGCTAAATTAAAATATATGGAAATATTGCAGCGTAAAGAACTTTCCTAGGAAAAAAAGTTGAGTAATATTCGAGGATTGTTTTCACACACACAAAATGGTTCGGTGGATGTCCTTCGAGCACGACACGGTGACGCACCGTTCGATCGACCACGCGGCCGCGGTTCACGCGCTAGCACAGGATTCCATATCGTGGTTGTGGTACTAACTAATAAAAGCGCTGCCTAAGTCTAATGTTTACATGTACTAGTACGGTTTTCTTTTAAGTTTGACCAACCTTATATAAAACTAAAGTAATTTCCCACACGCGCACTCATCAATATGCCGCCGCTGTCGTTGCGCATGCCGACGCCCGCCTGCTCCGGCCAACAATTTCTCGCCCATCACCGCCGTGTTGCCGCCATCCCTGTGCCATGAAGCCGAAGGCTCGCCCCTCACGTCGTCTGCAGTCCTTCCTCGCGATGCCGCCGTGCTGCCAAGCACGCGAGCAGCTGGTGGAGCCGCGTCTATGCACGCATCGTATGAAGAGGAGGATGAGCACGTGCTCCAGCACGCCGGCGAGGAGGAACTAGCGTGTCATTGTCGTCTCCGCCCGCGCGGAGGAGGCACGCATTGTGGCTGTCGCGGCGGAAGCCGGTCGCGCGCGCGTCGAGCCCGCAAACCGGGTGCGAATGCGGAATCTACCTTCGAGACCTTGAATGCCACGTGGATCCTGCAATCTGAAGGAGCAATTTGGGTCAGTCAACTCTTGTGAGCCGTTTGATGCAACATGGATGGCTAGAAGGGCTTCTTCCACCTCTTCTGCCATCTTCTTTCTTCACTCCGTCGAACTTCTTTCACAAATCGACTGACCCAAATTATACTACTAGTACGAACGTATTAAGTACAGTAGGAACACGAAGATATGAGCAGTAGTACCAACTGCAAGAATAACAGTGGTAAGACATAGTACTAGTACTACTGTACGTACTAAAGAGTTCAAATAACGAGAAAGAACATAAACATAGTTCTGCTGGGGCCTCAGCACAACACACCCTTGAAAATAAACTAAGCAACTCGTCCGCTTGACACTGCAGCGGAACCAGCATGAGCGACGGCACTGCCACCTACTCGGAGTCCGAGTCGACGTCCTCGACTTCGTCCTCCTCCCTCTTCCTCTTCCTCTTCGCCGACGCTTCTTTGCTTGAACCGGACACTGGGCTCTGTTTCTTCATCCAACCCTTGTAGATATTTAAACAAAGGTAGGCATCCATTGCTGCATACAGGATGTGATCTTCATCTAATGTCTTCGACTCCCATGCATGATGAAATTCGTGATGAGGTTTCTTCAGTTTAGCGTACGAAGGATCAATCATGGCTGCTGCCATGGTCAGCATTGAAGGTTGAGAGGAGGACACCAGGCTTGCCTTCTGGAGTTCGAAGGGCTGGCCTACAACGAGACCTATCCGACGTAGGACATCCTTGTCGTTCTTAAAGTCTACAGTAACGAATTTCACTCTTTTGTCCTTGAGGAAGTTCTTAAAATCCTGGCACTCAACGTCGGCATGGCATATGTGGTAGACCAAGCAAATGTTATGTACACAAACCAGGATCGCGGTGGGCTTCCTTCTCTCTTCGTCCTTTAGATCCTTCTCTCGTCCCAGGACTGTGGTGTACTCAACATCTAGCCCAGCGACCCACTCATCCGTTGAACTGTTGAACATGCATAGGAAGCGAGCAAGCCATTCTTTCACCATCGCGGATCCACGTGTGTAGATGACGATGAACTGATCGCCAGTGATGGCTCTAACCTGGTACTCAGCAGCGACCATGGAGATTTGGGAGGCCATGGATTTTGGAGGAGGGTTAGGAGAAGTTGAACCGTTGTACCCCACAAAAAAACTGGGAGCGAACTAATGTGAAAGGACGGGACGACTGGGAGCGAACTGTTGTAAGGTAGAAGACGGGGACGAGTAGGGCGTGCGAACGGCGTGGGGTTGGTGGCTTGCTCGGTGGATAAACGGCTGCAAGCCCCCAAAGAGTTCTCGAGAACTATGCGGGACCAACTAGATGTCATGTCTACTAGATACATATCGTAGGCCTGACGGTATAGCTTCTGCCTGTTCGCATGCCATGCCGGTGCGTGGATGTAACTTCACTTAATTCCATAAACCGTCGCGCCTCCCACGACCTTTGCCTCCCTTGCGCGGTCGCGCCCTTTGAGACTTCGACCGGCTATAAATGAGCAATTTTTTTGCCTACTCCGCATGCATGATACTCCCTCTGGTCCTTTTTACTCTCGCCAACCGTTTGCAAAGTGTTTGACCAAATTTGTACTAAAAATATCAATATCTACAATACTGATTATAATGAGTATAAGAACTACGTTTTATAATGAGTGTAAAAATATTGATTTGACATTGTGAATGTTGATACATTTTTCTATAAGTCTGGTGAAAGTAGAAGTACATTGACTTTAGACAAAACTTAAATGCACAATGCAGACTAGTTCCTCCGTCCAGGTGCGTGCCATGTCCTATCTTGTCATCAAAACAAGGTTAGCTATTAGAGTATCACTACCTCCCTTCTAGTTTAAAGGACTTGATTCAAAAATTTCACCTACTCTTAGCAAGATAGTAGAGGCGGTGGAATAGTTTTTGAAGTCTGCAAAAGTACTCAACTAATGCTATCGTTCTTCACAAAAAATAGTGTTTACCAATGCATGCATGAACACTAGTTACTGTAACCCCCCTATCTTCTTTAATTCTTTGCCACATCAGCTTGTTTGCAATTCCCTGTGCATGATACCAGCTAAGATACCACCATTATGGCCAGCCTTAATCATCGCATGCAATAATTTAGTGCACCTTGAAATATGAACATGTGTGGGGCGTGTATGTTTTTAATGACTTGAGACTATACCTAGCCCGGCATGCAAGATTGAAGGAAATATGCCCTAGAGGCAATAATAAAGTTATTATTTATTTCCTCATATCATGATAAATGTTTATTATTCATGCTAGAATTGTATTAACCGGAAACATAATACATGTGTGAATACATAGACCAACATAACGTCACTAGTATGCCTCTACTTGACTAGCTCATTAATCAAAGATGGTTATGTTTCCTAACCATAGACATGTGTTGTCATTTGATTAATGGGATCACATCATTAGGAGAATGATGTGATTGACATGACCCATTCCGTTAGCCTAGCACTTGATCGTTTAGTATATTGCTATTGCTTTCTTCATGACTTATACATGTTCCTGTAACTATGAGATTATGCAACTCCCGTTTACCGAAGGAACACTTTGTGTGCTACCAAACATCACAACGTAACTGGGTGATTATAAAGGAGCTCTACAGGTGTCTCCAAAGGTACATGTTGGGTTGGCATATTTCGAGATTAGGTTTTGTCACTCTGATTGTCGGAGAGGTATCTCTGGGCCCTCTCGGTAATGCACATCACTATAAAGCCTTGCAAGCAATGTAGCTAATGAGTTAGTTACGGAATGATGCATTACATAACGAGTAAAGAGACTTGCCGGTAACGAGATTGAACTAGGTATTGGATACCAACGATCGAATCTCGGGCAAGTAACATACCGATGACAAAGGGAACAACGTATGTTGTTATGCGGCTTGACCAATAAAGATCTTCATAGAATATGTATGAGCCAATATGAGCATCCAGGTTACGCTATTGGTTATTGACCGAGAATAGTTCTAAGTCATGTCTACATAGTTCTCGAACCCGTAGGGTCCGCACGCTTAACGTTACGATGACAGTTTTATTATGAGTTTATAAGTTTTGATGTACCGAAGTTTGTTTGGAGTCCCGTATGTGATCACGGACATGACGAGGAGTCTCGAAATGGTCGAGACATAAAGATTTATATATTGGAAGCCTATGTTTGGACATCGGAAGTGTTCCGGGTGAAATCGGCATTTTACCGGAGTACCGGGAGGTTACCGGAACCCCCGGTAACCTAATGGGCCTTATTGGGCCTAGTGGAGGAAGAGGAGAGGATGCCTAGGGGCAGCCGCGCGCCCCTCCCCCCCAAGTCCGAATAGGACAAGGAGGGGGGGCGGCGCCCCTCCTTTCCTTTCCCCCCTCTCTTCCTTCCCCCCAAGTCCTAATCCAACTAGGGAAAGGGGGGAGTCCTACTCCCGGTGGGAGTAGGACTCATCCGGCACGCCTCCTCCTTGGGCCGGCCGCACCCCCCTTGCTCCTTTATATACGGGGGCAGGGGGGCACCCTAGAACACACAAGTTGATCTTCAATATCGTTCCTTAGCCGTGTGCGGTGCCCCCCTCCACCATATTCCACCTCGGTCATATCGTTGCGGAGTTTAGGCGAAGCCCTGCGCCGTTAGAACATGATCATCGCCACCATGCCGTCGTGCTGACGGAACTCATCCCCGACACTTTGCTGGATCGGAGTCCGGGGATCGTCATCGAGCTGAATATGTGCTGAACTCGGAGGTGCCGTACATTCGATGCTTGGATCGGTCGGATCGTGAAGATGTACGACTACATCAACCGCGTTGTCATAACGCTTCCGCTTACGGTCTACGAGGGTACGTGGACAATACTCTCCCCTCTCGTTGCTATGCATCACCATGATCTTGCGTGTGCGTAGGATTTTTTTTGAAATTAGTACGTTCCCCAACAGTGGCATCCGAGCCATGTTTTATGCGTAGATGTCATATGCACGAGTAGAACACAAGTGAGTTGTGGGCGATACAAGTCATACTACTTACCAGCATGTCATACTTTGTCTCAGCGGTATTGTGAGATGAAGCGGCCTGGACCGACATTACGCGTACGCTTACGCGAGACTGGTTTCACCGTTACGAGCACTCGTGCTTAAAGGTGGCTGGCGGGTGTCTGTTTCTCTCACTTTAGCTGAATCGAGTGTGGCTACGCCCGGTCCTTGCGAAGCTTAAAACAACACTAACTTGACGAACTATCGTTGTGGTTTTGATGCGTAGGTAAGAACGGTTCTTGCTCAGCCCATAGCAGCCACGTAAAATTTGGAACAACAAAGTAGAGGACGTCTAACTTGTTTTTGCAGGGCATGTTGTGATGTGATATGGTCAAGACGTGATGCTATATTTTATTGTATGAGATGATCATGTTTTGTAACCAAAGTTATCGGCAACTGGCAGGAGCCATATGGTTGTCGCTTTATTGTATGAAATGCAAACGCCCTGTAATTGCTTTACTTTATCACTAAGCGGTAGCGATAGTCATAGAAGCAATAGATGGCGTAATGATAACGATGCTACGATGGAGATCAAGATGTCGCGCCGGTGACGATGGTGATCACGACGGTGCTTCGGAGATGGAGATCACAAGCACAAGATGATGATGGCCATATCATATCACTTATATTGATTGCATGTGATGTTTATCCTTTATGCATCTTATCTTGCTTTGATTGACGGTAGCATTTTAAGATGATCTCTCACTAAAATTATCAAGAAGTGTTCTCCCTGAGTATGCACCGTTGCGAAAGTTCTTCGTGCTGAGACACCACGTGATGATCGGGTGTGATAGGCTCTACGTTCAAATACAACGGGTGCAAAACAGTTGCATACGTGGAATACTCAGGTTAAACTTGACGAGCCTAGCATATAACAGATATGGCCTCGGAACATGGAGACCGAAAGGTCGAGCGTGAATCATATAGTAGATATGTTCAACATATTGATGTTCACCGTTGAAACTACTCCATCTCACATGACGATCGGACATGGTGTAGTTGATATGGATCACGTAATCACTTAGAGGATTAGAGGGATGTCTATCTAAGTGGGAGTTCTTAAGTAATATGATTAATTGAACTTAAATTTATCATGAACTTAGTACCTGATAGTATTTTGCTTTTCTATGTTTATTGTAGATAGATGGCTCGTGCTGTTGTTTCGTTGAATTTTAATGCGTTCCTTGAGAAAGCAAAGTTGAAAGATGATGGTAGCAATTACACGGACTGGGTCCGTAACCTGAGGATTATCCTCATTACTGCACAGAAGAATTACGTCCTGGAAGCACCTCTGGGTGCCAGGCCTGCTGCTGATGCAACTGACGACGTTAAGAACGTCTGGCACAGCAAAGTTGATGACTACTCGATAGTTCAGTGTGCCATGCTTTACAGCTTAGAACCGGGTCTTCAACGACATTTTGAACGTCATGGAGCATATGAGATGTTCCAGGAGTTGAAGTTAATATTTCAAGCAAATGCCCGGATTGAGAGATATGAAGTCTCCAATAAGTTCTATAGCTGCAAGATGGAGGAGAATAGTTCTGTCAGTGAACACATACTCAAAATGTCTAGGTATAATAATCACTTGATTCAACTGGGAGTTAATCTTCCTGATGATAGTGTCATTGACAGAATTCTTCAATCACTGCCACCAAGCTACAAGAGCTTCGTGATGAACTATAGTATGCAAGGGATGGACAAGACTATTCCCGAGCTCTTCGCAATGCTAAAAGCCGCGGAGGTAGAAATCAATATGGAGCATCAAGTGTTGATGGTAAACAAGACCACCAGTTTCAAGAAAAAGGGCAAAGGGAAGAAGAAGGGGAACTTCAAGAAGAACAGCAAACAAGTTGCTGCTCAAGAGAAGAAACCCAAGTCTGGACCTAAGCTTGAGACTGAGTGCTTCTACTGCAAGCAGACTGGACACTGGAAGCGGAACTGCCCCAAGTATTTGGCGGATAAGAAGGATGGCAAAGTGAACAAAGGTATATGTGATATACATGTTATTGATGTGTACCTTACTAATGCTCACCGTAGTACCTGGGTATTTGATACTGGTTCTGTTGCTAATATTTGCAACTCGAAACAGGGAGTACGGATTAAGCGAAGATTGGCTAAGGACAAGGTGATGATGCATGTGGGAAATGGTTCCAAAGTCGATGTGATCGCGGTCGGCACGCTACCTCTACATCTACCATCGGGATTAGTTTTAGACCTAAATAATTGTTATTTGGTGCCAGCGTTAAGCATGAACATTATATTTGGATCTTGTTTGATGCGAGACGGTTATTCATTTAAATCAGAGAATAATTGTTGTTCTATTTATATGAGTAATAACTTTTATGGTCATGCACCCTTGAAGAGTAGTCTATTTTTATTGAATCTTGATAGTAGTGATACACATATTCATAGTGTTGAAACCAAAAGATGCAGAGTTGATAATGATAGTGCAACTTATTTGTGGCACTGCCGTTTAGGTCATATCGGTGTAAAGCGCATGAAGAAACTCCATACTGATGGGCTTTTGGAATCACTTGATTATGAATCACTTGGTACTTGCGAACCGTGCCTCATGGGCAAGATGACTAAAACGCCATTCTCCGGAACTATGGAGCGAGCAACTGATTTGTTGGAAATCATACATACTGATGTTTGTGGTCCAATGAATGTTGAGGCTCGCGGCGGGTATCATTATTTTCTCACCTTCATAGATGATTTGAGCAGATATGGGTATATCTACTTAATGAAACACAAGTCTGAAACATTTGAAAAGTTCAAAGAATTTCAGAGTGAAGTGGAAAATCATCGTAACAAGAAAATAAAATTTCTACGATCTGATCGTGGAGGAGAATATTTGAGTTACGAGTTTGGTTTACATTTGAAACAATGTGGAATAGTTTCGCAACTCACGCCACCCGGAACACCACAACAAAATGGTGTGTCCGAACGTCATAATCGTACTTTACTAGATATGGTGTGATCTATGATGTCTCTTACTGATTTACCGCTATTGTTTTGGGGTTATGCTTTAGAGACGGCCGCATTCACGTTAAATAGGGCACCATCAAAATCCGTTGAGACGACGCCTCATGAACTGTGGTTTGGCAAGAAACCAAAGTTGTCGTTTCTTAAAGTTTGGGGCTGCGATGCTTATGTGAAGAAACTTCAACCAGATAAGCTCGAACCCAAATCGGAGAAATGTGTCTTCATAGGATACCCAAAAGAAACTGTTGGGTACACCTTCTATCACAGATCTGAGGGCAAGATTTTCGTTGCTAAATTCGGATCCTTTCTAGAGAAGGAATTTCTCTCGAAAGAAGTGAGTGGGAGGAAAGTAGAACTTGATGAGGTAACTATATCTGCTCCCATATTGGAAAGTAGTTCATCACAAGAACCGGTTCCCGTGACAACTACACCAATTAGTGAGGAAGCTAATGATATTGATCATGAAACTTCGGATCAAGTTACTACTGAACCTTGTATGTCTACCAGAGTAAGATCTGCACCAGAGTGGTACGGTGATCCTATTCTAGAGGTCATGTTACTTGACCATGACGAACCTACGAACTATGAGGAAGCGATGATGAGCCCAGATTCCGCAAAATGGCTAGAGGCCATGAAATCTGAGATGGGATCCATGTATGAGAACAAAGTATGGACTTTGGTTGACTTGCCCGATGATCGGCAAGCCATTGAGAATAAATGGATCTTTAAGAAGAAGACTGACGCTGATGGTAATGTAACTGTCTATAAAGCTCGACTTGTTGCGAAAGGTTTTCGACAAGTTCAAGGGGTTGACTACGATGAGACTTTCTCACCCGTAGCGATGCTTAAGTCTGTCCGAATCATGTTAGCAATTGCTGCATTTTATGATTATGAAATTTGGCAAATGGATGTCAAAACTGCATTCTTGAATGGATTTCTGGAAGAAGAGTTGTATATGATGCAACCAGAAGGTTTTGTTGATCCAAAAGGTGCTAACAAAGTGTGCAAGCTCCAGTGATCCATTTATGGATTGGTGCAAGCATCTCGGAGTTGGAATAAACGCTTTGATAGTGTGATCAAAGCATATGGTTTTATACAGACTTTTGGAGAAGCCTGTATTTACAAGAAAGTGAGTAGGAGCTCTGTAGCATTTCTGATATTATATGTAGATGACATATTATTAATTGGAAATGATATAGAATTTCTGGATAGCATAAAGGGATACTTGAATAAAAGTTTTTCTATGAAAGACCTCGGTGAAGCTGCTTACATATTGGGCATCAAGATTTATAGAGATAGATCAAGATGCTTAATAGGACTTTCACAAAGCACATACCTTGATAAAGTTTTGAAAAAGTTCAAAATGGATCAGGCAAAGAAAGGGTTCTTGCCTGTATTACAAGGTGCGAAGTTGAGTCAGACTCAATGCCCGACCACAACAGAAGATAGAGAGAAAATGAAAGATGTTCCCTATGCTTCAGCCATAGGCTCTATCATGTATGCAATGCTGTGTACCAGACCTGACGTATGCTTACCAATAAGCTTAGAAGGGAGGTACCAAAGTAATCCAGGAGTGGATCACTGGACAGCGGTCAAGAACATCCTGAAATACCTGAAAAGGACTAAGGATATGTTTCTCGTATATGGAGGTGACAAAGAGCTAGTCGTAAATGGTTACGTCGATGCAAGCTTTGACACTGATCCGGATGATTCTAAATTGCAAACCGGATACGTGTTTTTATTAAACGGTGGAGCTGTAAGTTGGTGCAGTTCTAAACAAAGCGTCGTGGTGGGATCTACATGTGAAGCGGAGTACATAGCTGCTTCGGAAGCAGCAAATGAAGGAGTCTGGATGAAGGAGTTCATTTCCGATCTAGGTGTCATACCTAGTGCATCGGGACCAATGAAGATCTTCTGTGACAATACCGGTGCAATTGCCTTGGCAAAGGAATCCAGATTTCATAAGAGGACCAAGCACATCAAGAGACGCTTCAATTCCATTCGGGAACAAGTCCAGGTGGGAGACATAGAGATTTGCAAGATACAGACGGATCTGAATGTTGCAGACCCATTGACTAAGCCTCTTCCATGAGCAAAACATGATCAGCACCAAGACTCCATGGGTGTTAGAATCATTACTGTGTAATCTAGATTATTGACTCTAGTGCAAATGGGAGACTGAAGGAAATATGCCCTAGAGGCAATAATAAAGTTATTATTTATTTATTCATATCATGATAAATGTTTATTATTCATGCTAGAATTGTATTAACCGGAAACATAATACATGTGTGAATACATAGACCAACATAACGTCACTAGTATGCCTCTACTTGACTAGCTCATTAATCAAAGATGGTTATGTTTCCTAACCATAGACATGTGTTGTCATTTGATTAATGGGATCACATCATTAGGAGAATGATGTGATTGACATGACCCATTCCGTTAGCCTAGCACTTGATCGTTTAGTATATTGCTATTGCTTTCTTCATGACTTATACATGTTCCTGTAACTATGAGATTATGCAACTCCCGTTTACCGGAGGAACACTTTGTGTGCTACCAAATGTCACAACGTAACTGGGTGATTATAAAGGAGCTCTATAGGTGTCTCCAAAGGTACATGTTGGGTTGGCGTATTTCGAGATTAGGTTTTGTCACTCTGATTGTCGGAGAGGTATCTCTGGGCCCTCTCGGTAATGCTCATCACTATAAAGTCTTGCAAGCAATGTAGCTAATGAGTTAGTTACGGAATGATGCATTACGTAACGAGTAAAGAGACTTGCCGGTAACGAGATTGAACTAGGTATTGGATACCAACGATAGAATCTCAGGCAAGTAACATACCGATGACAAAGGGAACAACGTATGTTGTTATGCGGTTTGACCGATAAAGATCTTCGTAGAATATGTAGGAGCCAATATGAGCATCCAAGTTCCGCTATTGGTTATTGACCGAGAATAGTTCTAGGTCATGTCTACATAGTTCTCGAACCCATAGGGTCCGCACGCTTAACGTTACAATGATAGTTTTATTATGAGTTTATAAGTTTTGATGTACCGAAGTTTGTTCGGAGTCCCGGATGTGATCATGGAGATGATGAGGAGTCTCGAAATGGTTGAGACATAAAGATTGATATATTTGAAGCCTATGTTTGGACATCGGAAGTGTTCCGGGTGAAATCGGCATTTTACCGGAGTACCGGGAGGTTACCGGAACCCCCCGGTAACCTAATGGGCCGGCCTAGTGGAGGAAGAGGAGAGGAGGCCTAGGGGCAGCCGCGCACCCCTCCCCCCCCAAATCCGAATAGGACAAGGAGGGGGGGCGGCGCCCCCCTTTCCTTCCCCCCCTCTCTTCCTTCCCCCCAAGTCCTAATCCAACTAGGGAAAGGGGGGAGTCCTACTCCCGGTGGGAGTAGGACTCCTCCGGCGCGCCTCCTCCTAGGGCCGGCCGCACCCTCCTTGCTCCTTTATATACGGGGGCAGGGGGGCACACTAGAACACACAAGTTGATCTTCAAGATCGTTCCTTAGCCGTGTGCGGTGCCCCCCTCCACCATATTCCACCTCGGTCATATCGTCGCGGAGTTTAGGCGAAGCCCTGCGCCGGTAGAACATCATCATCGTCACCACGCTGTCGTGCTGACGGAACTCATCCCCGACATTTTGCTGGATCAGATTCCGGGGATCGTCATCGAGCTGAACGGGTGCTGAACTCAGAGGTGCCGTACGTTCGGTGCTTGGATCGGTCAGATCGTGAAGACGTACGACTACATCAACCGCGTTGTCATAATGCTTCCGCTTATGGTCTACGAGGGTACATGGACAATACTCTCCCCTCTCATTGCTATGCATCACCATGATCTTGCGTGTGCGTAGGATTTTTTTTGAAATTACTACGTTCCCCAACAAAGATGACTTATTATGCACCGTTCCCCATACCTGCAGGAAGCCCGTTCGTCTCCAAATCTTTTCCTCTCCATGTGTGGAAACAATATGCCTGCCAAACTCTCCTTCTTCCTCCAGCGGTCCCACCACTCCACCCCATGTGAAAAAATCTGCATGCATGACTCTCCTCCCCCCACGCTCGTCCAAATCCGTTGTGACCAGCAATATTTCCACCCCTTCCCTCCCCCGTAATTTACTCCAACAAATATGCCCATGTAGCTGTTACTTAACTGCAGGTGCATTGGGTCACTGACATATGGGCCCAATAGGGGTTCGGCCCACATGTCAGTGATGCAACTAGACCTGCAGTAAGTCAGTGTAGCTCAGTCCATATCTTAGGTAGGTGTGCCATTGCTCACTGTAAATACTGCGCCTCCCACGACATCGCTATCTCCTCCCCCTCACGTTCACGTTCATCGCTATCTCCTCCCCCTCCCTCTCACGTCGACCACCATGGCATCGCCCCTCCCAAGCTCTAGGAGCCCCTCGCCACACCGCGCAGACGGTCATGCGTCGCCGTTCCGTTTCTCGCCGCCACTAGTCGAGGAGGACGCGTCGGTGTTCGGCTCCTTGCCGCTACGCAATGCGTCGCCGTTCCGTTCCTCGCCGCCACTAGTCGAGGAGGATGCATCAGCGTTCCGCTCCTCGCCGCGACGCGACGCATCGCCGTTCCGTTCCTCGTCGCCACTAGTCGAGTAGGACGCGCCGGTGTTCCGCTCCTCGCCGTGACTTGTCGAGGTGGATGCGTTGGCGTTCCCAATCTCGCCAACACACGCGTCGGAGGACGTGTCGGCTCCCCGCTACGAGGAGAACGCCGCGCCGCCCGCCAAGCCCCCCAGCCTTGAGGAGCTTTGGAAAGAAATGGATGTCGCCTTGTGGGAGGCTTTGTCTCCAGCAGAGCGCGTCAAAATAGAGGCAGAGAAGAAGGCCGAGGAAGAGAAGCGCACCACGGAACAAGCTGCCTGGGAGGCCTATATGTCGCATCCGAGAGAGTCATGCAATTGGCTCTTTGGCAGAAGGCTCGTGCGAGGACCGTGAGGGTGGCGGAGGACGCCCGTGCCGACACCCTGAGTGCAGTCGGGCCCAAGCGCCTCATCTATGCTTGGCGGTACATGGACCGGGTGCACGCTTCCAGTGAGGAGGAGTACCTGTAGGTGCTGGATCACCACACCGGTGAGATCACGCTCGCCCGCCGGCAAGCCGCCAATCGGCACCTCGCGAGTTGTGAGGCTGAGGAAGAGGCGTTGTGTTGGCGCGCTGGGAAACGACCGCGCACTAGGGCACTCATGGCGTGCCACAAGCGCTCCTGCGAGCACCGTGGCTTTTAGGAGGAGTATAATTTTTTTTGTAAGGCGATCTCATTAGTTTTGGGACGCAAATGATCAATCCCGAACGTTCAAGAATTTTTAGCGCCCTTAATTAAGTATGTACAAGGGAAAGTTTGGAAACCTTGTGTATTCGTACGCATTTTGCAAGTACATGCATATAGCACAAACTTTACTATATACTATCGCACTACAAGTCTCTCTTGATATATGCTTGCAAACTGTGCTACTCCCTTCTGTCCAGGTCAATAAGTCATATTTGGTTGTGCACCGTGACCAAGAAGGAGGGAAGACTTATACACCTAGACGGAGGGAGGACTACTATTACTTATGTACATGCAAATGGACGTTTTAACATTACAATGCGGTTTTTGTAAAAGTAGAAAAACAGCACTAGTCAAGCTTGTGAAACGATTCAATGCAAAACAAATGCAAAAATGCTCGTTTGATTGTTTACTTTTAGCTTCCTTCTCTGTGGTTATTTCTTTGTCGTACTTTGTACGGAGTATCTCACTGGTTGGAAAGGCATGCAAATTCCCAAACCGCTTCCTACACCCTGTATTGAATTTTTTGCCTAACAAGTTGTGCTGTGCAATTGGAATTCCAACTTGAGTACTACTAGTAGTAGGAGTACCATGGGCCAGTTCTTTTAGGCTTCTAGATTAGTAATCCCATAACTACTACCTCCGTCCTGGTTTATTCGTCCCCATTGTAATCTGTGTCAAATTTTGATCATAAATTTAACTAATGAAATGTTAGTGCATGTCACATGCACTACTCCCTCCATCTAGGTGAGTAAGTCATCTTAGGCTGTGCACCGTGACCAAGGAGGAGCGGAAAACGAGAAAGGTTAATGTTTATTTTCTAATTAATAGTATTGCATGCAATGAACTAACCACTGCATGTCGTGTTTGATAGTCTCAAGTCATTAAAAGCATGCACACACTTTATCTCTTATTGGTTGATATGTCAAGAAACAAGAAACAAGGTAGAAGTTAATGCACCGCACCTAAGTGTTTTGGGATTATTTGGTTTTCGTAAGATGACTTACACACGTAGACGGAGGGAGTAACATTTTATCAGTTAAATCTTTGGTCAAAATTTAGCACAAATTACAATGGTGAGGAATAAACCAGGACGGAGTAGTAGTTTAGAAGCCCAAATAAATGAGTGAGGCGCCTTATTGTTACTCTCCATTGTGACTAGTCTTATGGGAAAAGCTGGGGAAGCCGCCAAAAGAACTGGCCCTAGGAGTAGTAGCTAGGGATCGAGTGTGCGAGATGAACTGGAGAAAGTAAATGTAGAGAGATGAAATGCAAAAAAGACGGAGAGATGTGATGGTTGCTTGTCCGTTTGTTTTACCAGGCCACTTATTACTGGGAGTGGTTGGGTTTTGTGATATGACGGCTTTACTGCCGCGCCACGAGCGGGGTGAGAGGTGAGACTCCCGTGCAGCACCGCCCTCTACACATATACTACATCGGTCGTGGTTTATTAGTCCCCCATTGAATTTGACTGAAGATTTAACTGACAAAATGTTAGTGCATGTCAACAAAAACTATATCGTTGGATTCGTATTTGAACATAGTTTTGAATGATATAATTTTAGGTGACATGCATTAGCATTTATCGTACTATATATAATGTTAGTTCAATTTTTGGTCGTACTAATCTATAGTAGTAAGGTGCCCATGCATTGCACCGAAGAGTGAAATGCATTGATCGGGGAGTTGTTTATTTTGACAAAGGATGTGGGGGTCATCTCATGTGTAACGGGTATCGATAGGTTTCTTCGGATATTATTTCATCTCTAGAGCTCACAAATATCCGGGTGAAATAGATAAAAAGGTATCTTTTGCAAACAAAAGCGTTCAACTGTTCAACCTGCATCCAAAAATTGTGAAGAAATAACACTTATTGTGCTTTGCAAGAAATGATCTTTAAGAATTAGTTTTTGAGTATCGATTGTTATACATGTTGGCTACAGATGACATGGCACTTTCTTATAGTCAACAGTTGGCTATACTATTAAGTAATATTAACCATGCCCTTATACACCTAGACGGAGGGATTAAATCAGGATGACTTGCAAGGGGGCAGAGGAGATGTAAGAAATGGTTCGTCGTAAGTCTTTCACCAGTACTGTAGTAAAAATTCATACATGGAAGATTCTAGACTAAACCATAAATGGATACACTTTTATTCATGCGCGATACTCCAATAGAGCAAGATCCTGCATGGAAGTCTCCACATGCTTAGACAACGGATTACATTGAGCGAAGACTAATGATCAACATTTAACTTGATAATGCGTATGTCCAGGTGAACCTCCTTGGAGTCCCCGTGCACCGCGTCGGCGGGTAAAGGATGCCATGGGTTTTCCAAGTCCACATCGATGGGAAAGTCCCAGCTCCGCAGAGTCCACTACAAAAAAATACACTTCCGTGATGATACGTGTTTATCACAGTAGGTCGCATTTTTTGTCATGCATGTACATCCATGACGATTTTATGACAGAATCAAGATAGTCATACCTGTGCTGTTGTAGAAGTGTTCCATGACATTACCAAAATTATCATCACGGAAGTGTCCATTTCCATGATGATAAATCGCGCGTCACAAAAGTGCTTTCATCAAGGGTGACCGACACGTGGCATCCACCGTAACAGAACTCCGTTAAGCTATCGGGTCGGGTTTTGGATCCGATAACCCGTTAACAGCCCCGACCAATGGGAAATTTCCATGTGTAAAATTCTTATTGGCCGGACGAAACACATGTCAGCTCGTCACTGGGTCAGATAGGTGCCTATGATATGTCGACACGTGCCACGACCCACCACTGGCCCATTTAGCTTACAAAGTCGGCCAGTTTGACTTGGTCAAAAGTTAACGGGCTGGCCCATGAAAAGCCTGTTAACGGTCTCTTTGCAAATAGCCCATTTTACAGCCCGTTAACTCATGACCCGTTAGGCCCTAAAGGAAATCGGCCCAACAACGTCATGTGGGCCGTCGAAAATAACACCAGCCCATTTCACTTTTAGCCCATGTATGGCCCACGACGTCTTTCGGCCCATATGAGGCCTTCGTATCTTTCGGCCCTTTACAGGCCCACAGTGACTCTAGCCCATAATGCACAGTAATTTTCTTTGTACCCGTTAACGGCCCGTCATTTACATGGGCCGTTTCCAGCCCGTGTTAGCTTTCGGCCTATTGACGGCCCATACGTTCTTGGGCTCCTTTTTGGCCCTCGATTACTTCCGGCCCATTACTGGCATGTTCCCCTAATGGGCCAAATTCGGCACATGGCAAGAGTCGGCCTGTTACTGGCATGTTCCCCAAATGGGCCAAGTTCGGCCCATGGCAAGAGTCGGCCCGTTACTAGCCTGTTACCCTGATGGGCCAAATTCGGCCCATGGCAAGAGTCGGCCCGTTTCTGCCCTATTAACCCGTTGCGCCATTTCCAACCCGTCCTATATTCTAGCCCATTAACGACCCGTTATGCCTGTGACAGAAAAAAGCCTTTGCAGTCCTATGGCCTGTTAACGGCCCGTTACCATGCTGGGCCGATACCAATTACGCCCGATTACGGCCCATGTAGACCCATTTATCCGACGGCCCGAGGCCCACCGATTACAAGCCCATTTATCGACGGCCCAAGGCCCACTGATTACAGGCCCATTAATCGACGGCCCATAGGAGTCCCATGGATCCTACGACCCATATATGGCCCATGGTAGTTGCGGCCACTAGCAAACCAGGGAAAAAGAAGACTAGGAAATAAATAAGGCCGAAACTAACGCTTGGCTATTCAGGCGATTGCACAGATTACATCCACTCGGCATCAAAGATCGCCACCAGTGCAAATATAGGGAACACCCTACACTATACAAAAATGGCTTGCTGTTTTGTTCAGCCGTTGGCTGCACGTTAAGAATAAATTTTGTATCGCACCAAAAGAAATTACAACTACATAACAAAAGGAAGGTTGGCATAAAACTTAACAGTCTAGCAGATAAATGCACCACCAGAAGTTCAGAAGCTCAGTTCATTTGACCTGACCGTTACGTTTTCATGCTGTATTGTCCGATGGAGCACCATAACCCTCGCCTTCATTTCCCCTAGGCTCCTGAACAACATAGCAAATGTCTGATAGTCTGGTTTCAAAACCATGCATATCTTGACAACATTGAGCAATGTTTCTCCTTGTTTCACAAAGGGCCTCTATTAGGGAATTGACTTGTGTCTGGAGCGCAGATACAACATTGCTTTGAGCTTGCGTATCTTGATCATGAGGCAGTTTGGACGATATTGCCTTAACAACCAACCCAGTATTACGCAGGAACATGCTTTTGGCACTGTTAGGGACAGGTACTGACCCACTGCAGCAAGAGCTAACATTGCAATTATAGTTGCCTCGCCACCTTCAGAAGGTGGCGGTTCCACCATTTTTTCCATAGCTCGCTGAAAAGTTGAGGTTTTACATTAGTAGTACCAGAACAGAAGATATTAAGGAGGTAGCAAAACCAAATAAAATAGCTTTGGTCTATATACAGAACTTATTCTGGTGAACCCATGTAAAATATTAGTTGTATTTTATTGCAAAGTACATAATAAAACCAGGTTCCAAACATATGACCATGTACCATCGCTAATGTATTGTCTATTTCTTCACATTGTATTGAGGGATAAGGATAAAGAGACGATGTTTATAATATGGTAAACATATTATGACATCATTCATATCACAAAACAACTGAGAACAGACAAACAGGCAATTGTAACGTTGTGTGGGCAAGTCCAGCACGGAACTAGATTACGGGTCAAGATCAAAGGAACATCGCTCCTCTCTTTTAAACCTTGTAAGGTGCAATGATACGCTAAGACAATTGTGTATAAAATTGAAAAGAGTAATAGACATTGGCTGCAAACCATGCAGTTCAAGGCACAAGTCAGAGTAAGTAGTAATTAAAAGGCATGAGGATTAAGGACATACAACAGCGGCTTTGACTGGTGTAGTCATGCCCTCCTTCTTGCTGGTGTGACAGTCCTTTAAGATTTCCACAACATTTGGTTCAGGTACTTTTGGTCCTTGCGGGCTTTCCTCTGCATTTCGAACAAGTCAATATAGATAGGATAATATGGTACAGCGAAAAGAGTGAAACAGCAGCTAATTACAAGAGCATCGTAGTGTGCAATATAGCTACGAGATCCTGTCGTCTGTTGGAATTTCACTTTCGTACGGTTGGCCTTGTTCTTTGAACAGTTCACCTACAAGAAGATAGATTTGTGTGGCACATGCGTAAATAGGACTTCAACTTGTGATCTGATCACATATATATAATGTACCTGATACTTCGGATCAGACCAGTGTTTAACAAGGCCCCACCAGTCTTCATCCGATTTATTTTCCACTGGAGATGTTTGGGAAAGTTCACTATTAGCCTTGCCTTCAAAGTGAGTTTTCCTCAAGTTATACCAATACTGTCATAGAGCAGACTTGAAAACATGGGTGCAAGCTTGTCTGGTTGCATCATCTTGGCTATCCAACTTGAACCTCATCTGTTGAAAATTATGGGAGTCTCATTATCAGCAACCTAGAAAGTATGGGACAAAGCAAGACGATATTACTAGTTTCCATACATAACCATACTTACAGATAAATGGTCGAGGAAGGTGTTGAACTGGGTTTCATCTTTGTCATTCCTGTACTGAATCCATGTTGGGAGAATACGTACATGACACCTAACGGCAACCGCTGCCTCTGATACTAACTTGGCTGACTCTGTAACATCACGTGGCCTTTTTAAACCTGCCTCAAAACGGATCTCCATTCTTCCTCCTCTAGATTTAGTTAACCTATCGAGCATTATCCCTGATGTTTGTTTCCTCTTGCGCCTAGGTGCTAGTCCAACAGCGAACATAGGAAGTGTTAGTGTACATCAAACTGTGAGACTACATATAAAGAAGCATGCAACTGTAACTTGACTCCAGCAACTACCTTCTTGCTGTTGAAGCTCACAAGGCTCATCTGATATTGCCAACTCGTCTTGTGTCAAGAGTGCTTGGGAAGTAGTGTCAAGTGGCAAGGGAGCTTGGGAACGTGCTGCTAGCTCAGTTGACGCACGAGTAACTCGTGCAGCTGGTAGTACTATGGTAGGTGTTGCAAGAACTAGGGCTGTCTCTGCTTGTTTGGTGGAAGCTATTTGTTTCTGTTTGGCTTTTTTTGCAGCTCGTGTAGCATGGGATGCCGTGTTTGTAGAATTTTCCGCTGGACTTTGACCTTCTATTGCACCATCAGTACTAGCAGAACCTGCAGGATTCATCCGCTTCTCATTCCCTGCCATTCTGTGTTTCTTCCTCTTTCTCTGTGCCATGTTAAGTCAAGCCAACAAGAAAAACGAATAACAATTTAGTTCTTCAGAACAAATTGATGCGTGATGCAGACGAACTGAGCTTTGATGTTAGACAACCACATGATAGGAGGATGTAATATGTATGAAAAGCAGGACAGAAGAGAGAACTAGAACTATGATGTGTAAACTAAGAACAAGACATTTCACCAAATTAGAAGCAATGCAATGGAAGGTAGACACCATATGAAAGATGCTACAAATATCGCTCTGCCAAGTTAACAGTGTCTCATCATAAATGGCATTTAAACAAATGTGGAGTAGTACAAGAAATAAATCATATCCAAGATGCAAACAACATCACACTACCATGTTAGAGGTCTCTCGTCATTAGTGCCATTGCATATTCATAGCTTATGATGTGTAAACTAAGGAGAAGGCATTTCAAAAAATTAGAAGCAATGATAGCTAGACACCATATGAAAGATGCAACGAATATCACTCAACCAAGTTAAAACTGTCTCGTCATAAGTGCCATTTCAACAAATTAGTATTACAAGCTAGAAAAGAATGTGAGATGTAACCTATATCACACTCCGAAGTCAAACGTGTCTTATGACAAGTGATTGTTGCAGGTTACACAACAGTAGTTTTTTGATGTAAGAACATGGTGTGATAGACAGATATTGTATGTTCTAGAAATAG
Organism: Triticum timopheevii; assembly: GCA_963921465.1. Lineage (NCBI taxonomy): Eukaryota > Viridiplantae > Streptophyta > Magnoliopsida > Poales > Poaceae > Triticum > Triticum timopheevii. The sequence goes on from OY997274.1 coordinate 525,902,131, forward strand.
GAACACGTATCTTATTCAAGTATAATGTGTAAAGTAAGCAGATGGAATTCAACAAAATTAGAAGCAATACAAGCTACTCCCTCCGTTCCAAAATAGACGACTCGACTTTGTACTAAAGTTAGTATAAAGTTGAGTCATCTATTTTGGAACGGAGGGACATCACACATAACATGCAACCACATATAACAGTGCCAAGTTAGAGGGAGCACTAGTGATGCTGCACTAGGGGAGACGTGCTCATCATAAACACAGCTTTGTTGAGTGTCTATGCATGTGTTGTCTTACAAATCATCTTGGGGGTGTGGAGGAGTAGAAACTGTAGAGGCCCTCCGTTCGGAAGGAGCACCTTTATCCGCTGCCTTGCTAACTTCCTGCCACTTTATTGATTTTGAATTGTCAAGTAAAACCGACAAGAAAAAGCAATAAAATTCTCTCTTCAGAACTCATTCATGCATGATACTGACAGTCACTACTTTGATGTAAGGCAAACACATGATACCAGGATGGAATATGTACGAAAAACAGGACGACATGGCATGTTCACAACTGTTTGTGTAAACTAAGCAGAAACCATTCCAGCAAATAAGAAGCAATGCAAGCTAGACACCACATGAAAGATGCAACCAATATGACTCTGCCAAGTTAAAAGCGTCCCATCATATGGAACATACAAGCTAGACACCATACGGGATGGTGGTTCATGTAAAAAATATCTTTCCTTATCTTAATAAAGACTGACTTCGGCCTTTCGAATACAAGCTAGACACCATATGGAACATGCAACCACATATGACACCGCGAAGTTAAAGCAAGCACCTGGGATGGTGGTTCATTGTGAGCGAGGTCATCAACTCCAGAGCTATGTTTACCGTCTCCATCTGCTGACACTGCACCCTTTATAACGCTGTAACATGCCATGCCTATCCACGTAGAAAGCTGGCACGACTTGTCTCTTTTCTTTTTTGCTTCTCTTTCGGCAGACTCTGAAATACCCTTGCATAAAAGCACAATACTGAGAGTATGGGTGAAGTGTGTGCAGAACTAGTGCACTGTAAAAGTAGCAGATAGCAGGTGGCTAAAAAATAAATGACAGGAGACATATGATAGCTCTACAACATTGCATGGCAAACAAAATTAGATTCTACTCCGTATGATTTTGTAATATATGAGCACAGGAAATGCAGGTACTCCTCCAGCACACCACCACATGTGGTCATATCTAAGATAACAGTCGACTGAAAATAAATAGGTCAGTCGATTTTTTTAATGAACCGTCCGATCTATAAGGAATGGGCAGATGGCCTTCGTCTACCTCCCGCCAGTCACTGTTGACGATCTTTTTCGAACCTCGAGCGACCACCGGCCCAGACCCCTGCCTCCTCCGCCCCGCCCTCCCACCGACTTCACACCACCGCCGTGCTTGGCAGCGCCCCCAGGCCATCCCTTTAATCCCGGCCGACCTCCAGATCGGGCGCTAGTAGCTCTAGGCCGCACACGCCCCTAAGATAAACACCAAGGCGCTGCTTCCCTGGCGTAATAGTCGTACTGGCGCCTATTACGCCGGGGAATGCTTTCGTTAATTGGGAATCAACTGGGCAGAAATTGAAATTCAGGCGGGCGACGGACCTCTAGCTAAGGTGAAATAGTATATGAGGAGAAACCTTGTGCATCGCGAGTTACTAGGAACATCTAGTATCAAGAAGAAGCGGTCAACTAGTGTCTTCTACAGGATGAATACCGTGCAAGAAGAGACGTAAGATTTGCACAAATAAGGGAAGAGGAGTACCTTCTTCGGTTGCCGGTGTGGTCACCTCCACATGTTGCGCTGATCTTCTTCTTTTTACCGGGGAAACCGATGTTCTGGAGGGTGTAGGCTTGGACGAACCCATGGCCAAATTGTTGACTGTGTTGCCGTGGTCGTATGTCGACGGAGGGGAAGCAGATCAGAGGCGTAGCAGGAATAGCTCCGGTGCGGTGGAGGGTGGCGAAGTAGGAGCGGCAGCGGTGAGGCGGAGGATGGCATGGTTGAACTGGCTCGGGTACAGACGGCTCGGCCTCGGCTTCAACTACTAGCTGTGGAGGGCGTTTCGGTTGAGGTTGCGGTGGACGATGACGTCGGGGTAACGGCTCTGGCGTGATGGAGGATGGCGGCGGTTGATGGGTGGGATGGTGTGGCGGACGGAGGACGCCGGGGTTTCGTGGCTGGTGGAGAGGTAGTTTTGGCGCCCACAGAGTAGGAATGGGGAATCGGACGGGTGGGGGAAAGCATGTTTCGGTCTGGGACGCGCTTGTTTTCGGCTTTTTTGAACGGAAGATGGGACATGCTTGTTTGAAATTTGGGGAAAGTACAAACTTTGCCCCCCTCTTAAATTTCGGACCTACTGCGGGTCGGGGGTAGGATGGTAATCCCAGGTGTCCCAAATAGTGGGCGGGAGCGATTTCGGCCGCGCGCATGTGTGCTTAGTCGCCATTGTGTATGAATGTTTTTCGGAGGCGGTTGCGTGACGTCGAGATGAAGCTACAAACCTACCCCGGTTTAGACCTTTGGACGTCGGGCCGGTAGGTTTCACGGGTCGGAGTTATTAGAAAAGTAATTTCCTTGTACTACCAAACATTGGTCTCACGCGGTTTCGGGCGAGTAGAGGCTCTTTTGGCGCTTCGTTCGAAATTTTGAAACACAAGCATTCACGTTTAGAGTACTCTTGAACTATGAGGATTGACCTAAATAGACAATGTTATATTTGACCTTGTATGTTTGAAAACCTCATTAAATTATCCGCTTCTTTTTGAAATTTTGACACTTGAAAATCCTATAACTATGATTATTTTGGAATGGAGGAGCTAAATTTGAATCTATTTTGTACATGACTACATATGCTATTATGTACAAAATCAGAGCAAAGATTGGTGCCCCCATAATTTAGGTATGGTTTACAAGTGCCATGATATCAAATTCAAATAATTGAATTGACTTCATGTTGAATTCGATTTTTTAAACCACCTTAAGTTGAATTCAAATGTATGCTAGTTCATAGGTAGCTATTTATAATGTCCATTGTGTAACTTTCGTATGTATAATGTGCTTTACACACACAACATGAACTATACTCACGTTTATATTCGATTGCTAAAGCGATGCATTGTATGGAGTTCAAAATACTAACTATGTGGATCAATTGTGTCGAATAATAACATAGACATGCTCAAATTCGATAGAATCTAGATGTCTGATGGATCAATGACCGCTCCTTACGCGAATTGCAAATATCATGATCCCATCCTAATATTTTGATACAATTTATATCTTTAATCAATGTGTAGAGTAGTCTTTTACGTGTAGTTTCACTCTCCATCGGTGGTCTCTCACACATGCTCACACACTCTCTCCCGAGGTGTCTTTCTCGCACACATGCTCTAGATATAACCCTCCCTCCCTCTCGTAACCATTTACAACTTTTTTCACTAACCTTTATCACAAGCACTCTTCCTCTCGCAAACATACACACGAACAATCCTCATTGACCCTTTCTATATACATGGACCTGCCTACGTGTCTCATGTACGCACATTATCTTTACGCCTGTGTCTCACGCATTGTCTCACACCGCTCTTCCTAATTGACGAGTATGATTCTAGCACAACATTCTGTAGGATGCCACTTAAAGTTAGGTTGGATGAATAGTAATATCAGAGATAAAGGGGTTACCTTAGTCCGAGAACCTAGGGTTACAAATCCTAGCCGGCTTTGTCAGTGGACACAGAGTTCTTCACAATTCTGCTATCTTTGTCTTGTACGACTAGTCATCCATGGGTCTTCCTAAATGTGTCATGGGCCGACCAATGTGGCGCAGGACGGAACCGAACGAAGGGCCTCACCTCGACCCACCGGACCTCACGCGGTGACACACCCTCTGCCCCCACGTCTCATTATCTTCTCACACCCACACATACCAACACAAACACCACATACACAGAAAATTTCTCCTGGTGCCTCTATTCCCTCCCCCCTTGCATATACACACTCAAGGGAATGGAATCTCTTGTCGTGACGTCATATTTGTCTCTCTCTCTCTAGACCACTCTCATTTCCCGTGCTATCTCTCCCACGCCCCCCCGTCGGCCCCTCTATCCATGCCTCTCTCGAATACGTAATACACACACACACACACACACCTCTCTAGGCCCCGCCAAATGCATCAACTACACATTCACACATGTTACAACACATACCCCATTGATCTAAAAAGCCGTCTCTTTGCGTTTATTTTGCATACAACATTCCTTTTGAATAAAGTGTCGCCAAAAAATTATTTTAGAGTTTCTACATATATACAACATTACAAAGTTATATGGAGGAGTACGAACACTAATTTGCATTGCATGGTGCCCAAAATGATATTTATTCCGCACTGTGAATTTGTATATTTTTATACTATATACAAAGTTAGTCATAATAAAGAGAAACGAAGAGCATCTCTCTCTCCATCGCATACCCCCCCCCTGTACGCCCCTTTCACATATGCACACAAAACTATCTCCAGGTCCTCTAAAAGTAAGCCCCCAGAAAATTCACACGTGTTTCATCTTTCTCTCGCGATATATGCAATGACGATCATTGTATTTGAAGCGAAAGCACGATACATACATTGGACTTCATAATCCACTCATTACGGTCACCGTTTACGTTTAGTGGTTATTATACAGTCACGGGCTCACCGTACAACTCTGTATTTGCTCATGACATGACTAGTTGACCAGTTACACGTTCCACGTGGCACCTCTAGTGTTGCATCACATTATCTCACTACCATCGTGCCCACCTGTCGACTTGTATCTACTCTACATCTACACTCTTATAAAATACATAAAATACACTCTTATAAAAAACAGAGTTGGTGATGATGGTGTGCCTGCCATCCTACAATACAGGTCGTCCGATTTATATCTGACGGATAGGAAAGAAACTATGGCAATTTTGCAAAAAGGTACCCACACACCTCTCCACATTTGCAAATAAGGCCTTCCCTCGTTCATCCTTTTCTCTCACAAGATAAACAAGTCATACAAATGCATCTTGATGTTACGTGCAACGCACGGGCATCTTGCTAGTAAGAATGAAAACAAACGACAAAAAAATATTTTGACGGTGGTTCGAAGTCATGACCGCGGGCACAGCGGAGAAGGTGGCCTTGTATTGGTATGCTGAGCCGTCGGTTTTAACACACAGGAGCTGGTGTGGTGATTATACACACACACGCATGCACACGAACTACATCCACGCAACACTCACACAAACACATGCACCCACGCACGCACGAAACACTCACACGTACACACGCAGCCACGCATGCACGCAACACTCACACGCACACACGCACACATGCATGCACACACTAGTACACCACACGACCAACACACACTCTCATGCTCAAGTGCTCAACCTACACGTGCATGCGCACACATCAGGCCCTGACAGACACATACACAACCAGGTGATTCCCGCGCACGGGTTGGAGCCTTGTCGTGCCTGCGTAAATTTGTGTTTATCTGACCTTTTCCCTATGCGAACTGATAGGTGGGACCCACAAGGAACGTGGTCAATTTAACTAGTCAACATGGCGCCACGCAGATTATTTGCCCGGTCAACAGAGTGCAATCCGATGTTGAACTGTGAGCAAGTGACCGGATAATCATCGCAAAACGTATACAGTGACCGTAATCAGCTTATTCTGAAGTTCGGTGACCGTATTACGCTTTTCTCTCTGTAGGCCCTCCAAAACTACATCTCTACACGTTCTCGCATGTTACATCTAACAACGATGCAATACAACACTACTACTACACTCTAACACAATAAATCATATGTGTTTTTAGTTTTACTAGATATCATATTGTTACTTATAATTATTCAGTTTGCACACATTAGAATTGCCTTTGAAATATCTGGCCAGTATCATCTACCGCGCGGAAAAATCCTGCCCTTTCCCGTTTAATCGGGTTTGTATCGATGGATTGTGCGAAACAGCAAAACTATAGTACTATACAGTACAAGTGACAGTTCACTGGGCCGTCGTGTCGTCTACTCCTCCGTCGTAAGATTGGAGCGCTCGCTTTCATAAATCTTCTAGTCCCTTTCGCCGACATGTGGGACATCAAGCTACCGGGTCTGCGTGCCATACCGGAATATAGTGCAAAGCAGCCGGGATGAAGCACCCCAGTCATGGCGCCGGCGTAGTAATGAGCAATGAGGCATCAAATCACAAAGTTGCACCTTTCCCGCAGTTAAGTTGGAGGGACGAAGTAATAATGCTAAAAAAGAGAAGTTGGAGGGATGAAGCAACCATCATTTCACTCGTTGCTGAATCCGCTTCTCCCTCATCTTCTTCAACTTAAGCACGTGTTGCTTCTGCCGTTGTTCTGCCTCATGTGGGACGCGGATCGGCTTCGTAAAGCACTAACACGTGGGACCGCATGTTAGCAAACCGCCAGGACAACATCGTCCGAAAATAAGAAACCTCCCCCCCCCATCCGCGGCAAAATCACCTCGTTTTTACTAATCTTGATTCTACAATTTTTTAGATCAATATAATTCAGATTTGTATAGATAGCACACAGGAGCAAAACCAAGTGGTACGGTTAAGGGCATCCACAATGTGTAGCCAAATGTGAAAATAGCTTTTCGCATCGTGGGAACCATTGTGGACGGTGTTGCCAAAGCCAAAAAGATGGAACCGAAGCTCCCTGATTGATTGATTGAAGGAATAGAAAAATGCAACGTCTCTCCTCTTTCTCCCATGCTTGGACGCATGTAGTATAGTATAGAGCACAGAGTCTACTCCCCTGTCCCTTCTATCACAAATCACAAAGCAGTGAGGCGTCAAATCACAAAGCACGGATGAAGCAACCATCATTTCACTCTTCACTGACTCTGCTTCTCCATCGTCTTCTTCGAGAAATCATCTCACCGCACTAGTACTCCTAGTAGTAGTACTACTAGTAAAGGACTTCCTGGATGCAAATAAGGCGGTTGTCTCGGCTTGCAGGCGGCACTTGCGAATGACTTACCGTGGTCTCCCTCAATGGTGTTCTCCGTCGAACGCACTTCGCCAAACCACAAATTTTTTTTTGTCAACGTCACTGCAATGGGGAAGGAAGTCAAATATAGTTACTACCTCCATTTTTTTTGTACGCAAGGCCAGTATATCAAAATTACAATTTGCAAAGGGCCACTAACACTAATCGAGGCAAAATTGATGGGGTTAGCAACCAAGGACATTAATATCAGCTGCATGCATGCGGAAGTGAGAAGGTTGGTTTGCATGGCGCTGCATTAATCAAGCGATGAGGAGTGAGATGGTTAGCTCTTTGGTCTTTCGAGAAAAAAATACGCATTAATTGACACGTGAAACGAGGATTTGTATCGATTAAATCCCGCGAAGGAAAACCCCGCCTTTCTTTTTTAACACTAGTACTACCTCCGTCCTGGTTTATTGGTCCTCATTGTATTCCGTGTCAAATTTTGACTATAAATTTAACTTATAAAATGTAAATGCATGTCAAGCTTACATTGCCAAACTTGGCCACACATTTTTGCCAAGCTTGCCTAAATTTTGAAAATGAGAAGGAGGTACACTTGCGCACGGCTGTCGCAGTCGCACCGCACCCTCACACGGTCGCTCCTGCACGCCGCGGTCGCACCGCACCCTCACACAGTCGCTCCTGCACGCCGCAAACCCAACCAAGGGAACGCACCCTCACTGACACGTGCTGTTGCATGTGAACAAACCAAACTCAGCCATCCTATCGCTGACACATAATTTTCATTCATAGAGTGTTTATCCAACCGCATGTTGGGGAGTATCCGTACGGCCCGTGCGGTGGTCTGTTGGGGAAGAAGAAGAGGTGAGGAAGAAGGAAAGAAGGGTTAGGAGACGTAGGATATTCATCCAACCACCTGAAATGGTAGACTGACCCAAGTCAGGCGACTTGCATAACAAATATAGTATGTTTTTACACAGCAAAAGATCCATAAAAACAACAACATAAAGAAAAACTATCACTGATCGCGGAAAGAGACGGCCTCGTCACCTTTGGCTGCTGGCGCGAACCAGCCGTCGCTGCCGATGTGTGTCTCCGCACCATGGTTGTCCTCGGCCTCCAGCTACTCGTTCAAGTGGACTGTGCGGGCGCTCTGCACGGAGAAGAGCACAGCCTGGTTCAAGTCGAGGACGTCCGGTTCCGCCTGCAGGAGGGCCTCGATGGCAGCGGCATCCGCACGCTCCGCATCGAGTAGAGCCTCCGCCGCCCGGTTCAAGTCCAGGACGTCCGGTTCTGCCTGCAGGAGGGCGTCGATGAGAACGGCATCTGCGCGCTCTGCGTCGAGTCGAGCCTCTGCCGCCCGGTTCATGTCCAGGACGCCCGGTTCCGCCTGCAGGAGGGCCTCGATGGCAGCGGCATCCGCGCGCTCTGCCTCAAGTTGAGCCTCCTCCCGCCCAGTTCACATCCACGACATCCAGTTCCGCCTGCAGGAGAGCCTCGATGGTAGCGGCGTGCGCGTGCTCCACGTCGAGTTGAGCCTCTGCCTCCCGGTCCTTCTTTAGTACCACCATGTTGAACCGCTGGTCCGCCTGCACCATGGGGGACTCGGACACCGGCACGAAGTCGACGTCCATCGTCTCATACCCATCAGGGGCCTTCTGCGCCGCGACCTCCGCAGTGAACATTGGATCGGCTTCCTCCTCCTCATAGCTTGGCTCCAGAGAACTCGAGGATTGGCCCGCCACAAAGCGACCTTGGGAACGAAGGTCTGTGGCGCCTACCGCCGCCGCGATTTCTGCGCGGCGCTCTGGCGTCAGCATCTTGTAGTAAGTGATCTTGCGGCGCACCATGGCTTTCCGGCGAACTAGGGGACGCTTGATGCGGGCTAGGGGATCGAAAGGTGGGGGAATGGGCTGGAGATTTGGTGTGGTTTTAGGGCAGTGGCTAGCATAGGCCGAGCAGTGAAGGTTCTGGTGTGAATAGTGGTTCCGGTGACGACCGGTCAATCGGTTTTGATTGTACATCGCTCTTGTCGCGTTCGCGTTGCTGCCCGGCACGCTGGACCCTCCACGTCGCTCACCGAATGGAATGCGCTTCGTCTTGCTTTTTCGCTCGCTCGTGGGACCGTAGTTGATAGCAAACCGACGTCCCTCCCCTCCCCCGCCCGCATCATTTATTATACCACCACTCCCTCCGTTTTATGCGGAGTAAATAAAAACAGAGGGAGTATACTATGGATGAGGATCCCCTGACATGGCCGAACCCATTGAGTAACTGACATGCGGGGCCTAGCAAGCATGGGGTCCGCAAGTAAGTGACCGAAAGGGAGGGTAAGGTCGGGATACCTACGTCAGAGGATCCACTTCCACTATACTACTTTGACCAAATGTTAGAGTAATAATATATGACATGCAACTTACACAAATGTTAGAGTAATAATATATGACATGCAACTTACACAAATGTTAGAGTAATAATATATGACATGCAACTTACACAAAGCATACAGGGTTTAATGCGTTTTTCGAGGCTAACTTTCACGAAATGTTAGACTAATAATATATGACATTCAACTTACACAAAGCATACGGTCAATTTCATATGTGAAAGGAGTTTCCAATGATATAATTTTCACATTATACATCTCATGTACTATTAATCTTGTCAATAGTCAAATTGGAAACCATCTCGAGTACAAACCTAGGAGTACGTACGGATCTAACAATATTGATTGGGTGTTGTTGAATGTTGATACCATTTTGATCATAGTAGAGATACTTTGAGTACACATAAAACTTATATGTAAACTAGAAAGGATAGGAGGGAGTATATTGTACATTCAAAAATGAAACGAACATTGAATACCCTTTATATATGATTTGCGGATGCTATGATCACCGGTTCAAGATTTTGAATCCGCCTTAGGTATCACGTGCCCCCACTCATTCCCTCTTGATTTCATCTTGGGGTCCGGAGATCTATTGAAAGAGGACTAGGGTGGGTACATGCGAATGATACTCAGCGGAATGTTAAAATGAGGCATGCGGGAGGATGGACTCGACTGGAGGGTGTCATGATCGATGGAGAAGAGGGTTGGAGAGGAATGAGAAATATGCAAATGCCACATGATTACACTTGAACGGCTCAAATAAACAATAAGTTGTCTCGCTTGGCCTACGTAGTGAAAGGCCTAATGCGCAACACGGAGCACTGACGCTCGAATATGGCCGGGAAAACAGGGAAATCGACATGTGGGGCACACCCGTCAGGACGATGTAGCGCAGACTAGTCCAATGGAGGAGCTGGCCCATGACCTCCTCGCCACCGACAACCATTCATGTGGGTCGTTGGGGCCAACAACAGGGCGCAGCTCCAGCACCGCCTCTGGACACGGCGACCGCGGTGAGCGACACGCTCATATCGTCGCTAGACACGGTCGATTTTAGTGTGCCGAGGGTGGCGTTAGTGCTGTGGCACGACCAACGGTATGTTTGGTTTGTGCCCAAGGTTGCCCCATCAAAGCATTGGGTAGCCAAAATTTTGGTTGAGGTATTGGTTGCCCATGATTTGGCCGACATTTGCAAGAAAAATGAAATAGAGTTGGCTAGAGTTCATTGGCATGCCAAAGAAATGGCAACCAGCCAAACAAAGACCAATCTTTGGGTGATGACCAAAATTTTGGTAAGGTGCACTTTGGCCACAATCCAAACACACCCCAACACCCGGCTCCTCGAGGATGCACGAGGCGCCGCGAGGTGTCCGCGGAGTGGTGTAGCGCGGCCAACTGCATCCTCTAGACCTAAGACCATGCCGGGTCGTCTTGCTTTTTCAATGACATGCGGGGATCGCATTTGAGCAAAGGGCATCTCCAACGTTGCCATGACCGCAGCTGACTACCCTGGCACACCAAAGCCCTCGTCCCTCGCACCGTCGCGCGGTGTGTTCCTAGCCGGCACAAGATGCCCGCATTCATGTTGTCCATTCATATGTCGTTGTTAAGAGGCTCGGTGCCTGAGGAACCAACTCCGGTGACTTAATGACGCAACCGGACGCTTGGCCTCACCGGAATGCGCTACTTAAAGCGGCAACGCCCAGCTAACCTCCACGCCATAGCGCATCGTCCTCCTACCTGGCACCACATCCGCCATGACCGCAAGTGCGAACGCTCTGCGGGAGAGCTTGTCTTCGGGGATGAAGCTCGAGGTCGCCGCCCTCGCTCAAGTCGCCTCTCACGACGCAATAGCAGCGTAGCCGGACGCGGACGTGACCGCACAAGCGATGGCCATGCTAGCGGCCGACAACGGGAACACCGTCAGCCACACGTCCTACTTGCCGCCGTCCAACGTCCGGCACCGCCAAGGTCAGGGACTCCTCCGAGGATGAGTAGGGCATGGGAGGCGGCAGGGCATGGTGTGCCAACTGGCCGGTCCGTATCCCGTGTTCTACTCTTCCTCGCCGGAGACCGCACCTTCACTTCACAGGTCTTGAACCCCGCCCCTGTACATAGAGATCCCAGATGGAGGACATCGGTCGCCGCCGTAGAATAGGTTTAGGGTCAGGTTTCTTTTATTTTTCTGTCCTATAAAAGTTTGAAATGTAATGAAAATCTACCGTGTTTGCATTAATCTCGGCCGGTGTATATGAACTTTCACAATAATATACATATTGTAGGAGTACTAGCAAGATGCCTGTGCGTTGCACGGAAGATCAAGATCTTGTGGGAGAAAAGGATGAATGAGGGAAAGCCTTATCTGCAAATGTGGAGAGGAGTGCGGGTAAATTGTCATAGTTTCCTTCCTATCCGTTAGATATAGATCGGACGACCTATATTGCAGGATGACAGGCACACCATCATCACCAACTCTGCTTTTTATTGAACCGAGACAAATCTAAAAAACCCAACTAAGCCAACCTCCCAGCATATCGCGCGGGAAAAGACCCGGTCGCGCCGTTTTAGTCAGGATTACCGGATTAGTAGTAGTAGTATTGATGGATCGCGCGAAGCAACAATTTTTTTTAGGGGGCGAAGCACCTACTTTAAAAGGAAAAAAGGTGGTACACTCATAGCACTCCTGTCGCGGTCGCATTGTACCCCACACACGTTCGGTCCTGCACACGGCTCACGCAAACGCAACGCGCTTCGGCTTGCCTCTTCACTGACATGTGGGATTGCACTTGGAGAAACCGACCATGAGCCAAACTCCCCCCGCCCACTGCGCGAAAATCCTCCCCCCACCCACACACACAGAAATTCCCCCAAATCCGATTCAACCGCCCTTCGGCCACATATGCCCCAACCCCCCCCCCCCCCCGCCCCCGCCCGTCCCCCCTCCACTCCATTCGCTCTGCCAAAGCCGCCCTCCCCACCGTGCCAATACGTCGATGCCGCGGTTCATTGAGGGGACGCACGGCGATCCTCTCGCTCACACAGTACGCTCTCGTAGACTGCCATCCTCTAGCCGCGCCGCCACCTCTGGCCACGTTCTTGTCGAGGCGCACGGCGGTCAGCGCCGCCACCGCTGGCGACGTTCGTGTGGAGACGCACGGCGGTCAGCTTCTCCCACGGTACGTGCATTCTAGACTGAGGCCCCATTCATGTCGGTGTAGCGCTGAATGTTAGCTGATAAACGCTGTTAATCTCACTGTTTACCGAAGTAGTTTACTATCAATATGCTCTGCTTAAGAAGCTTCCTTGCCCTGTTCTGCACTCAATCTGCTTAGCTGAGATGGCATGCCAAGGCCGATTAGTTGCTAAAATATCCTGCCATATATTTATTGTGACGTAGATTGCCATGGTCTAGTAGCCAATCTGTTAGGTGAAATAGCTCTACACCGTTTTATACTCGATCTTTGCTGCTATGATGGCCTTCGATAGTTTGATGTCTGTGTGCTCGGCCTCATTGACTGCTGAAACAGCCTGCCATAATTTAGCACTCAAATCTGTTTGCTGAGTTAGCTTTACATATATTTCGTTACTTAGATCTGCTCGTCCAAATATCTTGCCATAGCTTTAGACATCGACCTAGGTATTTTTTTCTGGACTTCATAAAAAAGCATATATGTTTTTCCTGTAATATCTAGTAGAAGAACTAATTTGTATGTCTTACAGATGGACATGACTTGGATAACTTCTGCTCGAAGATTCTCCGCTGCATATGTCGAGGGGGTTGAAAACTTCATGAACTTTATCAGAGCTAAGTACGGTGGTCCGTAATCAGATGTGCTCTACCCGTGTAGCAGTTGTATGAATTCAGTTACAAGACCCCAGTCAACTGGGCAAAATCATCTACACTTGTATGGGATGTCGGTCACATATACTAGGTGGGTTCATCATGGTGAAGCTGTGAACGTCAATGTTATTGACTACGTGGAAGCAGCAGATCACCATCTTGATCTGCCTGATGCTTAGGTGGAAGAGGAGGAGGTGGTGGTGGTGGCGGAGCCAGTGAGTTTGACCAACATTGAAACAATGCTACGAAATGCTTGTGCATTCCATGAACTTTCACCTACAGAAGAAAACCGGTGGGCCAACATGTTGGAACAATGTAACGTTGCTGTCACCCCAGGAAATAGGCTGTCAGTATTCTCAGCTATGGTCACCTTTCTTCAGGTGAAGACATCTGAGCGGATGACCAACAAATCATTCGATGCGATGTTGGCTGCTTTCCGCAAATCTTTCCCAGATGCGCCTGAGCTGCCACACACCTACAGTAAAATGAAGAATTTCCTTCGTGCAATTGGAATTGGATATGATATGATCCATGTTTGTAAGAATAATTGTGTTCTATTCTGGAAGGATTATGGCAACTTAACTGAATGCCCGAAATGCAAATCATCAAGATGGAAAGATGGCGATGCTGTGAAGAGGATTCCTCATAATGTTCTCAGACATTTTCCAATTACACCAAGATTGCAGAGGTTGTTTCATGATGCTGAAACAAGAGAGGATGTACTGTGGCATTCTAGGAACCAGGAGTACAGAGATCAGAATGTAATGAGCCATCCATCTCATGGTAGTGAGTGGAAAAGCTTCAATGATAAATACAAAGAGTTTGCTGCTGACCCGAGAAACATTAGACTTGGCTTAGCTTCAGATGGATTTAACCCATTTGGCCACCAGAGCGCCACATATAGCATGTGGCCAGTGCTTGTTATCCCTTACAACATGCCTCCAAATGTCTGCACCAAAGAATCAAACTACATGATGGCCTTGCTCATCCCAGGTCCAAAAAGTCCTGGAAAGGATTTTGATTTGTTCATGGAGCCTCTTGTGGGGGGACTTCAACAGCTATGGAAGGGTGTTCTCACTCGAGACCTATATAGTAGCCCATCAGCTGATTTCTTTCTGCGTGTTGTTGTAATTTGGTGCATCCATGATTATCTGGCTTTGGGCACTATGTCAGGGCAAATGACACATGGTTACAATGCATGTGTTCGCTGTGACAGGAATCCGCTGTCATACGCAATACTGAGCAAGATTTGTTACATTGGACACCGCCGTTTCCTTGCCAAGGACAAGCCGCATCCTAGAAAATACCGAGGACATGTGTTCAATGCAAAGCATGAAAACCGTGACGCACCAAAGAGGCTCACCGCCGATGAGTTGCAAGTGGAATTAGAGAAGGTTGGGCATATTACACCAGGAAACCATCCTAGTAATGGTAGCGGTAAAAGGAAGCATGGCACGGTAGAAGAGCGATTATTGTTTACCCACAAGTCCACTTTGTGGGACTTGGAGTATTGGAAACATTTGGATCTACGGCATAATCTTGATGTGATGTACATCGAGAAAAATATATGTGACAGCATTATCGGCACACTTCTTAACATTGAAGGCAAGACGAAAGATACCTTAAAATCTAGGATTGATTTGACACACCTGGGTATCAGAAAGGATTTGCAGGTGCAAGATGAAGGTAAACAACGGGATATGGCACCAGTTGTGTACGTCTTGGACAAGGTAAAAAGAAAAGAATTCTGTGAGGTCCTGTCACGTGTGAGATTCCCACATGGATTTGCTTCCAACCCTGAAAGGAGAGTCAGTGCAGATGGAAACAAGGTACAAGGGTTGAAAACTCATGACTGCCACGTCCTACTTCAAAGGGTTTTACCTGTTATCCTTAGAGGATTGGGCCGCCCTGACTTATACTGAGCAGTTGCAGAGTTAGGACAATTCTTCAGGGAACTCTGCAGTAGAAATATCAGGGTAGATGCTTTGGAGCGTCTTACAGACAAGATACGAACTATCCTATGCGACCTTGAGAAGATATATTCTCCAGCCTTTATTGATGTGATGGTGCATTTGGCTGTTCATCTACCTGATGAGGCACTACTTAGAGGTCCAGTACAGTATGGCTGGATGTACCCTATTGAAAGGCAACTAGGCACTTTCAAGGGCTATGTTAGGAACAGAGCTAGACCCAAGGGTTCCATTGCAAAGGCCTACATTGCTACAGAAGCATTGACATTCTGCTCAAAATACATTGAAACAGCTGATCAGCTTAGCAAAGAGGTGGGTGAAGACAATACCGGGCTCAATGTTTTCGATTAGTCTGTTTGAGTTACAGGGAAGAGTCGACAAGAGGACAAACCTAAAGATTTGGACAAAATGGTTTGGTATGTGTTGAATAATTGTCCTGAGATACTACCTTATATCAAGTAAGTGCAGTACTGCAGCTTATACATCGTAATCTACTAAACTTGCAGCACATTCTTATATATTTAGATGTTTGACGCGATCACTATGTTGTGCAACATCTACAAAGAGGAGTTATTGCTGCAAGATCCAAGAAACATTGACAAACTGGTTATGGCGGGATTTGCAAAATGGTTCAAGGACCATGTAAGCTTTTGAAGTGCATTGTTAGTTTTTTGATATATTGTGTACATAAGATGATCAGCTTGTCTATTTTCTAACCATAGGTTAAGAAGATGCGGGAGGATGGGCAGGCAGTTGATGATGCCCTTTACTCACTAGCAATGGGTCCTGATACTTGGGTAAGACATTATGAATCTTGCGTTGTTGGAGATGTGCGCTACAACACCCTTGCACGAGACGAAGGCAGGGAGACACAAAGCAGTGCCATCATGAGCACAAATACGTATGACAAAGAGACAACTGAAATGTATGCTAACATAACAGAAATTGTTCAGTTTTCGAGGATCATCGGTGTGTGGTTCTATTGTGCTGTCGTTGGTATAACCTGTTTTCCAGGATCGCAAAACCCAGAGCTGATGATTATTTCAAATCCATCAATGTCAAGGCGGCGTACCAGACCAACGAGCCTTTTATTTTGGCAAATCAGGAAACACAGATATTTTTCTTGGAAGACACATTTGCACGTAGCGATGACTAGAGAGTATTGCAAAGGTTTGAGCAGAGGAATTCGTTTAATGAAGTTGCACAACAAGATGATGCTTACACTGCTCCTGATGTACAAGATAACACAAATGTTCCTAATATCTTTGAGAACCATCATGTCAATGACGCCGGCGAAAACATTGCCTGTCGTGCTGTGGACATACAAGAGTTGATCAAGAAGAAGCCAACGTTCGAGGACGTTGAGGACAAAGAAGAAGATGACACCGTGGGCAATTACGATTCAGACTGATACACATGGTAAAGATGTTGACGCTGCTGCTACGGATTATGATTACATTGCTTTTTTCGTATTTGCCTGTCAGAAGATGTCTTTTATCTACTATGTGAAATTGTGTTTGCTATGACAACTGAAACCTGATGAACATGTTGTTTAGTATTTTGCTGTGAGAACATCACTTGTTATGTATGCTGATTTGTGTTTGGTGATTGTATGACAACTAAAACATGATGACATTGTTGTTTAGTTGTACTCATATTTGGCTATGAAACTTGAATTTGATGACATAATTTGCTGTTGGACTGCAATTTGCTCGACGTCTTAGAATGAGAACAAAGTTGACCCAACAGGGCCTCTGCTATTTATTTATTTATATGAGCAAAAGGGGATACCCCCTGATTTCCGTTAATAGAAATCATTAGATGTTCACAACACTACGCCCAGCCTGCTACACAGGTTTCATTCATTACTAGTTTCAGCAAAGTGCTCATGTCGTAGCCACTGAATACATCACGAGTGCTACATACACTGCAAATAAAGAGACAGTCATACTACGGAGCACATCGATTTTGTCCATTATCTTCACAAGCTCTTTCATCTCCTCATTGCTGTCAAGGCCGTTCAGCAGCTGTTGCTTGGCCATGATCAGAGGAACTGCATCTTTAACCTTCTGCTCTGCATCTTCCTCTTCTGTTGTTCCTTCAGTTACTTGTCCAACACCCCAACCTGCTGGTATTGGGATTCCTCGGCTAACCAAATAATCAGCGTAGTTGCATTCCTCCACATCAGCAACTTCCCAGAAATACAAATCACACGAATCTTCCCTTTTCTGCATGAATCAAATTGGAAGATCATCAACCAAACTATTAAAAAATCAGCAACTGAAAGCAGCAGAACAACACTTAAACATATTATTACCCCATGATTCGGGCATTTGTAGAAGACTCGGCCAGGGTTGCGGATTGTGGTTGAGACGCGACGGATGAATCTGCGTGATTTGCAGCAGTGGCACCACACCAACGGCAGCGGGTTGCGATGAGCAATCGGCTGCGGTGCGCGTGCCGGCGGGGGTGTGATGAGACCCACATGCAATGGTACGGGTGGCGACTTGGCGCATATCTGGTTGTTACCTGCTGAAGAGCAGGTGGACGAGCAGCCAGTGGACATGGTTTCTGCGGCCAGAGCTTCTGATGCTAGGCAGAGTAAGTAGAGAAGAGGAGAAGTGAACGTTGGATATGTCAGTTTCATTACTTGCAGAGTAGCATAGCACCATATATAGTCATAGTCTAGGTTTGGATTCGAACCAGCTACAGGAGCACGTCTTTCTTTTTTCTAAAACTCGGCAACGTCTCTTTACTGGTACACTAGCTTGTTCTGTACGCCTTCCCAAGTCTTTGATTTTCTTTCACTTTTTTGCGAGGAAGGAAGGAGGACAAAATTGAGAGTTCCTTGGACTCGAACCCAAGACCTCTCGGTTGAAAACCAAGGGTGCTAGTCACTTATGTGGTGAACGTTCCCTGTGAGGAGGACGACAAACGAATGCATTTTCCTCGTAGTTTTCTTCCTATATATAAAAAAGTATGCTACTTGGTGTTTGCTTAGTCAAAAGACGATTGTGCCAACCTTGATTGTTGGATTGACATTCAACGTCTGTCGCGTTTCTTTAGTCTCTTCTTCCTTGAGCCGCCAAAGCCAAACCAGCGCCGGCGGGACCGCCTGCTCCCGCCTGCCACGGCTGGCTGTGATCTTCCCCGGCTCTTGTTCGTTCCCGTCCGAGGCCTCACCATCATCCATCGCCTTGGTTTGCTCGCCGCCGTGCCGCCCTCCGGTGTAGTCAACATGGTCAACAACCGAGAGGAATAAGAGATGACTGTACATGGAGAGGATGACAGTAGGGACCCAACAGCACACGCAGTAATTTTGTTTTTTCGGGACGGAGAAGGGTATCAACTAGGTTGTGCAGGACCCGTGGCCCGTCTAGCCCAGGCTTTTATTTCATATGTTTAGCACATGACCAGCCCAGTTTGTTTTTTTCCTTTTTGAAAAATGGCTAGCAAGCTATTTTGTTTTTTGAAGAATAACCAACATAGGCATACTTGCTTTTCTACGCCCTGCTGGGCCGGAAATCTTTCAAGACAAAGAGGGTTGCATTTTGCCCAGAAAATGGGCTATAAGTAATAAGAAATGGGCTATAAGTAATAAGAAATGGGCTATAAGTAATAATAAATGGGTTGTAAAATGAAAAAAATATAGTAAACAGGCAATTAGTTCCAAAATAATGTTTTCTTTCGGATTTTGATATTTTAAATTTCATTGTTTTTGTGTGGGTAAAATTTCATTGAATTTAAATTAAGGTATATTTAGATTTAAAATTAATTTAAATCTGGCTAGAAATTTCGGGCTGTATGCTGTTTGGGACAGATTTGGAGGCTGACTTGTGGGTCTACTAGGTTGATGTGTACTTTGGCTTTGTCAACTTAGTCCACAAACGATTCTAGCAGCAGTGACCGTTGGATGTTAATCCAACGGCTGTGCTGCTTCTTCAATATCTGATCTTCTTGCTTCAGCCGCCCAAACCAGCGCCGGTGGGACTGCCTGCTCCCGCCTCCCATGGCCGGCTGTGCTGCCGCACAGGCCGCGCCGCCCCACCCTACTTCATTGCTGGCCAGGCCATTCCTCTACTCACCCGCACCTCCTATTATTTTCCAGCGACGGCAGCCGGACCAGTAAACCCTCGTACTCCCCACCGCGTGGGCAACCATTGCCGAGTCTTCCCCGGCTCCATGTCGTTCCCTTCCTAGGCCTCGCCGTCATCCACCGCCATGGTGCTCTCGGTGCGGCTTGGTCAACGTGGTCAACGAACGACATCCATCGGCCGTGGACTGTACGCGCAAAATAATGATTGCTCCACCTGACAGCTGGGACCCACCGGAAGGGCCTCTGTATTTCGCGAAAAAAAGTTCCCCCCGCTGACATGTCGGACCCACCAGCTATATCTTCGCACGCAAGGAAGTGCCTCCTTATTACGCACAAAAAAATGAATACCCACCCTGCTAGCTGGGACCCACCATAGTGGGAGGATGACTTGTGGGCCAACTAAGTTGACGGGGACGGAGGGCTTTGTCAACTTAGTCAATATGAACGATCCTAGCTCCAGTGACCGTAGGATATCCATCCAATGGCCGTAGTGCTTCTTCAACCTCTGGTCTTCTTGCTCCAGCCGCCCAAAGCAGCGCCGGTCGTGCCGCATGCTCCTACCTCCCGTGGCCGGCAGTGCTGCCACGGAGGCCTCAGCGCCCTCTACTATTGCACCGTTGGCCAGGCCCTGCGGCGACGGCAGCCTCACACCACAGCCGAACCAGTGAACCCTCGTACTCCTCTCCGCGTGGGCTTCCACTGCCACGTCTTTACCGGCTCCGTGTCGTCCCCTTCCTAGGCCTCGCTGTCATCCACCGCCGTGGTGCTGTCGGCGCGGCCTGGTCAACGTGGTCAAGGAACGACTTTCATCGGACGTGGACTGTACGTGGAGAGGCTGACACCTGGGTCCACGGCCGCAGCAAGGAAGTGCCTCCTTATTACGTGGAAAATAATGATTCCTCCACCTAACAGCTGGGACCTACCGGACGGGCCACTGCATTTCGCGGAAAAAATGTTTCCCCCTGACTGCTGGGACCCACCAGCTTCATCTTCGTACACAAGGAAGTGCGACCGGGCAAAAAAAAAAGATTCGCCCCCTTGACTGCTGGGACCCACCAGCTACACCTACGCACGCATTGAAGTGCGTCCGGGCAAAAAAAAACAAAACGATTCGCCCCCCTGACTACTGGGACCCACTGATACGTCTCCAACGTATCTATAATTTTTGATTGTTCCATGCTATTATATTACCCCTTTTGGATGTTTATGGGCTTTATTTTACACATTTATATCATTTTTGGGACTAACCTACTAACCGGAGGCCCAACCCATATTGTTGTTTTATTGCCTGTTTCAGTATTTCGAAGAAAAGGAATATCAAACGGAGTCCAAACGGAATGAAACCTTCGGCAGCATGATTTTTTGGAAGAATATGATCCTGGAGACTTGGAGTCCATGTCAGAAGATCCTCGAGGAGGCCACAATATAGGAGGCCACGCCCCCGCCCCTACTGGTGGTGGCCCCCTGTCTCGTGGGCCCCTCGAGCACCTCCCGATCGACTTCTTTCGCCTATATAAGCCTACGTACCCTAAATCATCGAATATCAAGATAGATCGGGAGTTCCGCCGCCGCAAGCCTCTGTAGCCACCAAAAAGCTCTCGGGAGCCTGTTCCGGCACCCTGCCAGAGGGGGGAACCCATCACCGGTGGCCATCTTCATCATCCCGGCGCTCTCCATGACGAGGAGGGGGTAGTTCACCCTCGGGGCTGAGGGTATGTACCAGTAGCTATGTGTTTGATCTCTCTCTCTCTCTCTCTCATGTTCTCGACTTCACACGATCTTGATGTATCGCGAGCTTTGCTATTATAGTTGGATCTTATGATGTTTCTCCCCCCTCTACTCTCTTGTGATGAATTGAGTTTCCCTCTTGAAGTTATCTTGTTGGATTGAGTCTTGATTTGAGAACACTTGATGTATGTCTTGCCGTGTTTATCTGTGGTGACAATGGGATATCACATGCCTCTTGACGTATGTTTTGGTAACCAACTTGCGGGTTCCGCCCATGAACCTATGCATAGGGGTTGGCACATGTTCTTGACTCTCCGGTAGAAACTTTGGGGCACTCTTTGAAGTACTTTGTGTTGGTTGGATGAATCTGAGATTGTGTGATGCATATCGTATAATCATGCCTACGGATACTTGAGGTGACAATGGAGTATCTAGGTGACATTAGGGTTTTGGTTGATTTGTGTCTTAAGGTGTTATTCTAGTACGAACTCTTGAATAGATCGATCCGAAAGAATAACTTTGAGGTGGTTTCGTACCCTACCATAATCTCTACGTTTGTTCTCCGCTATTGGTGGCTTTGGAGTGACTCTTTGTTGCATGTTGAGGGCTTGTTATATGATCTATCAATGTTATTATTGTTGAGAGAACTTGCACTAGTGAAAGTATGAACCCTAGGCCTTGTTTCCTATCATTGCAATACCGTTTACACTCACTTTTACCTTTAGTTACCTTGCTGTTTTTATTATTTCAGATTACAAAAACCTATATCTACCATCCATATTGCACTTGTATCACCATCTCTTCGCCGAACTAGTGCACCTATACAATCTACCATTGTATTGGGTGTGTTGGGGACACAAGGGACTCTTTGTTATTTGGTTGCAGGGTTGTTTGAGAGAGACCATCTTCATCCTATGCCTCCTATGGATTGATAAACCTTATGTCATCCACATGAGGGAAATTTGCTACTGTCCTACAAACCTGTGCACTTGCAGGCCCAACAACGTCTACAAGAAGATGGTTGTGTAGTAGACATCAAGCTCTTTTCTGGCGCCGTTACCGGGGAGGTGAGTGCTTGAAGGTATATCTTTAGATCTTGCAATCGAATCTTTTTGTTTCTTGTTTTATCACTAGTTTAATCTATAAAAGAAAATTACAAAAAAATGGAATTGAGGGTGCCTCATATGCTTAATCTTTTTAATGTCTGCCGTGAAAATAAGGATTCCGTTAATTTTGCTCAATTGCTAGAGGAAGAATGCATTAGAATGTTTGGCACTAAATATTTGAATGATGAGCATGATTGCAATGTTGTTAGTATGAATTGCTTGAATATCCATGATGCTAATGATATGCAAATCCATAAGCTTGGGGAAGCTGTGTTTGATGAAGATGATACTTTTTCTCCCTCAAGTTTTGATCAGAATATTTATTATGATGAAAGCATGCCTCCTATTTATGATGATTATATTGATGAAAGTGGGTTTGGAAGAGTGTCTACTTTAGGAAGTAGTGATCCCACTATTTTGGAGGATATTGAATCTTATTGTGATGAATATGAAACTGGATTTGGAAGAGTGTCCAATTGATTATGAGAACAAAGTTTCTATCTATGATGATTATTGTGATGACTTGTATGCTATTAGGAATAATGATAACCATGAAACTTGTCATGATTTTAGTTTTCAATTGGATTATGCCTCACATGATAATTATTTTGTTGAGTTTGCTCCCACTACTATTCATGAGAAGAATTTTGCTTATGTGGAGAGTAGTAAATTTTCTATGAAAGTAGATCATGAAAAGAATGCTTTAGGTGCTGGTTATATCGTTGACTTCATTCGTGATGCTAGTCAAAAATTTTATGAGGGAGGAACATATGCTTGTAGGAATTGCAATAATATCAAGTTTCCCCTCTATGTGTTAAAAATATTGAAGCTATGCTTGTTTTACCTTCCTATGCTAATTGATTATTGTTCCCATAAGTTGTTTGCTCACAAAATCCCTATGCATAGGAAGTGGGTTAGACTTAATGTTCTAGTCATATGCTTCATGATGCTCCCGTTATGTTTCAATTCTTATCTTTTATGTGAGCATCATTGTCATCATCATGCCTAGCTAGAAAGGCATTAAAGAAAAGCGCTTGTTGGGAGACAAACAAATATTTAACTTTACTGTTTTTGTGTGTCCACATGATTATGCTACTGTAGTGATCATGTTTTATAGCTTTTGTTTCAATAAAGTGCCAAGTAAGACCTTTAGGATGGCTTTTGGTGATAGTTGTGTTGATCCTGCTGAAAATCAGAAACTTTTGCACCCAGTAAATTAGTTTTGTTAATTCAAAGAAACGTGCTTCTGATATGGTTCTTTTTGTTCTGAATTGGTACACAAATTTCGTAGGAGTTCCTAATTTGGTAGGATTTTTGGAGTTCTAGAAGTATACATTTGATACAGATTAGTAGAGACTGTTCTGTTTTTGACAGATTCTGTTTTCTATGTGTTGTTTGCTTATTTTGATGAATCTATGAGTAGTATCGAAGGGTATGAACCATATATAAGTTGGAATACAGTAGATATTACACCAATATTAATTTAGAATAAGTTCATTACAGTACCTAAGTGGTGGTTTTATTTTCTTATACTAACGAAGCTTACGAGTTTTCTGTTGAGTTTTGTGTTGTGGAGTTTTCAAGTTTTGGGTAAAGATTCGATGGACTATGGAATAAGGAGTGGAAAGAACCTAAGCTTTGGTATGCCCAAGGCACCCCAAGATAATATTCAAGAATAGCCAAAAGCCTAAGCTTGGGGATGCCCCGGACGACATCCTCTCTTTCGTCTTTGCTCATCGGTAACTTTACTTGGAGCTATACTTTTATTCACCACATGATATGTGTTTTGCTTGGAGCATCATTTTAACTTGTTAGTATTTGATTGCTGTTATTTAGATTAATGTTTTGCATCTTTAGTTTCAATAAAAAAGTCAAGGATAGCCTTTACCATGCTTATTTTGCTAGTATGCATGTTGCTGTTTGAAAACAGAAAGTTTACCGCTGTTGCGAAAATTCCCTAGAAAAGTCACAGAATGGTATAATGTTGAAACTTTTTGCATATTAAGATCTGATAAATGTACTACAGTGGTAATTTTATTTCATAATTTTTGGAGTTAGTGAAGTATTTATACTCTTGTATTCTTTACAGACCGTACTGTTTTGGCAGATTGCTGTTATGGTTGCATTGTTTGCATATGTTTGCCTGTTTAATGATTCTATTTGAGGATAGGAGTATTAAATATGCAGAGGCATTTAGTATTCAATGTTGAATAATAATTTTTGTGATTTGTTACAGTAGAATGATAAGGTTTTGCATTGGTTTATACTAACCTATATCACGAGTTCTTGTTGAGTTTGTTGTGGATGAAACTTTTGAGAAATAGAGAAACCATGATATGAGAGGAATTAAGGAGACACAAAAGTTCAAGCTTGGGGATGCCCAAGGAACCCCAAGATAATATTTCAAGAATTCTCAAGCATCTAAGCTTGGGGATGCCCCGGTAGGCATCCCACCTTTCTTCTTCAACAACTATCGGTTAGTATCGGTTGAGCCTAAGTTTTTGCTTCTTCACATGAGTTGTGCTATCCTTGCAATGTCATTTTATTTTGCTTTGCTTGATGTTTGATTAGAGTATCAAGATATGAAATTCCGTAATGCTGGAGAGTCTTCACATAATTACATAATTATTTAGCTACTCATTGTTCTTCACTTATATCTTTCGGAGTAGTTTGTCATTTGCTCTAGTGCATCACTTATATCTTTTAGAGCACGGCGGTGGTTATATTTTGTAGAAAATGCTAGTCTCTCATGCTTCACTTATATTATTTTGAGAGTCTTTTAGTACATCATGGTATTTGCTATGGTTTCAAAGTTGGTCCTAGAATGATGAGCATCCAAGTTGGGTATAATAAAAACTATCATAGGAAGTGAATTGGATGCTACGATCAATTTGATACTTGATAATTGTTTTGAGATATGGAGGTAGTGATACTAAAGTCATGCTAGTTGGGTGATTATGAATTTAAAGAATGCTTGTGTTGAAGTTAGCAAGTCCCGTAGCATGCACGTATGGTTAAAGTTGTGTAACAAATTTGAAACATGAAGCGTACCTGGCTTGTGCATCCTTATGAGTGGCGGTCAGGGACGAGCGATGGTCTTTTCCTACCAATCTATCCCCCTAGGAGCATGCACGTAGTACTTGGTTTTTGATGACTTCTAAATTTTTGCAATAAGTATATGAGTTCTTTTGACTAATGTTGAGTCCATGGATTATACACACTTTTACCTTTCCGCCTTTGCTAGCCTCTTTGGTACCGTGCATTGCCCTTTCTCACCTTGAGAGTTGGTGCAAACTTTGCCGGTGCATCCAAACCCCGTGATACGATACGCTCTATCACACATAAACCTCCTTATATCTTCCTCAAAACAGCCACCATACCTACCTATTATGGCATTTCCATAGCCATTCCGAGATATATTGCGATGCAACTTTCCACCGTTCCGCTCATCATCATCATGACATACTTTACTTTTGTCATATTGCCATTGCATGATCATGTAGTTGACATCGTATTTCTGGCAAAGCCACCATGCATTATTTTTTATACATGTCACTCTTGATTCATTGCACCATCCCGGTACACCGCCGGAGGCATTCATATAGAGTCATATCTTGTTCTAGTTTCGAGTTGTAATTCTTATGTTGTAATCAATAGAAGTGTGATGGTCATCATTATTAGAACATTGCCCAAAGAAAAAAAGAAAAGAAGAAAAATAGAAGAAAGGCCAAAAAAAGGAAAGGCCCAAAAAAAAGAAAAAAAGAAAAAGAAAGAAAGAAAGAAAAAAGAAAATAAATAAAAAGGGCAATGTTACTATCTCTTTTTCCACACTTGTGCTTCAAAGTAGCACCTTGTTCTTCATGTAGAGAGTCTCATATATTGTGCTTCAAAGTAGCACCATGTGTTTTCATATAGTGAGTCTCATAAGTTGTCTTTTTCATACTAGTGGGAATTTTCATTATAGAACTTGGCTTGTATATTCCGATGATGGGATTCCTCAAATGCCCGAGGTCTTCATGAGCAAGCAAGTTGGATGCACACCCACTTAGTTTCAGTTTGAGCTTTCATACACTTATAGCTCTAGTGCATCCATTGCATGGCAATCCCTACTCCTCATGTTGACATCAATTGATGGGCATCTCCATAGCCCGTTGATTATCCTCGTCAATGTGAGACTTTCTCCTTTTTTGTCTTCTCCACACAATCCCCATCATCATATTCTATTCCACCCATAGTGCTATATTCATGGATCACACTCATGTATTGCATGAAGGTTGAAAAAGTTTGAGATTATTTAAGTATGAAATAATTGCTTGGCTTGTCATCGGGGGTATAGAAGTTGGGAACATATTTGTGTGACGAAAATGAAGCATAGCCTAACTATATGATTTTGTAGGGATGAACTTTCTTTTGCCATGTTATTTTGAGAAGACATGATTACTTTGATTAGTATGCTTGAAATATTACTATTTCTTATGTCAATATGAACTTTTATTTTGAATCATTTGGATCTGAACATTCATGCCACAATAAAGAAAATTACATTGAGAATTATGCTAGGTATCATTCCACATCAAATTTTTTGTTTTTATCATTTACCTACTCAAGGACGAGCTGGAATTAAGCTTGGGGATGCTTGATACGTCTCCAACGTATCTATAATTTTTGATTGTTCCATGCTATTATATTAGATGTTTATGGGCTTTATTTTACACATTTATATCATTTTTGGGACTAACCTACTAACCAGAGGCCCAGCCCATATTGTTGTTTTATTGCCTGTTTCAGTATTTCGAAGAAAAGGAATATCAAACGGAGTCCAAACGGAATGAAACCTTCGGCAGCGTGATTTTTTTGGAAGAATATGATCCTGGAGACTTGGAGTCCACGTCAGAAGATCCTCGAGGAGGCCACGAGATAGGAGGCCGCGCTCCCTACTGGTGGTGGCCCCCTGTCTCGTGGGCCCCTCGAGCACCTCCCGACCGACTTCTTTCGCCTATATAAGCCTACGTACCCTAAAACCATCGAATATCAAGATAGATTGGGAGTTCCACCGTCGCAAGCCTCTGTAGCCACCAAAAACGTCTCGGGAGCCTGTTCCGGCACCCTGCCGGAGGGGGAACCCATCACCGATGGCCATCTTCATCATCCCGGCGCTCTCCATGACGAGGAGGGAGAGTTCACCCTCGGGGCCGAGGGTATGTACCAGTAGCTATGTGTTTGATCTCTCTCTCTCGTGTTCTCGACTTCACACGATCTTGATGTATTGCGAGCTTTGCTATTATAGTTGGATCTTATGATGTTTCTCCCCCCCTCTACTCTCTTATGATGAATTGAGTTTCCCTCTTGAAGTTATCTTATTGGATTGAGTCTTTATTTGAGAACACTTGATGTATGACTTGTCGTGTTTATCTGTGGTGACAATGGGATATCACGTGCCTCTTGATGTATGTTTTGGTAACCAACTTGCGGGTTCCGCCCATGAACCTATGCATAGGGGTTGGCACACGTTCTTGACTCTCTGGTAGAAACTTTGGGGCACTTTTTGAAGTACTTTGTGTTGGTTGGATGAATCTGAGATTGTGTGATGCATATCGTATAATCATGCCTACGGATACTTGAGGTGACAATGGAGTATCTATGTGACATTAGGGTTTTGGTTGATTTGTGTCTTAAGGTGTTATTCTAGTATGAACTCTTGAATAGATTGATCCGAAAGAATAACTTTGAGGTGGTTTTGTACCCTACATAATCTCTACGTTTGTTCTCCGCTATTAGTGGCTTTGGAGTGACTCTTTGTTGCATGTTGAGGGCTTGTTATATGATCTATCTATGTTATTATTGTTGAGAGAGCTTGCACTAGTGAAAGTATGAACCCTAGGCCTTGTTTCCTATCATTGCAATACCGTTTACGCTCACTTTTACTTTTAGTTACCTTGCTGTTTTTATTATTTCAGATTACAAAAACCTATATCTACCATCCATATTGCACTTGTATCACCATCTATTCGCCGAACTAGTGCACCTACACAACCTATCATTCTATTGGGTGTGTTGGGGACACAAGAGACTCTTTGTTATTTGGTTGTAGGGTTGTTTGAGAGAGACCATCTTCATCCTACGCCTCCTACGGATTGATTTAGGTCATCCACTTGAGGGAAATTTGCTATTGTCCTACAAACTTGTGCACTTGCAGGCTCAACAACGTCTACAAGAAGAAGGTTGTGTAGTAGACATCACCCACCAGCTACATCTTCGCAGGCAAGGAAGTGCCTGATAGTCGGGACCCACCTGGTCGAAGCATACGTAGCGTTATCATCCTGGTCGCGAACGTGTACGTACATACTAGTCGATGTAGAGGCGCGCACGTGTCGTAGTAGAGGCGCACACGTGTCGTAGTAGAGGCGCGCACGTAGCATGTACACGTACTAGAGCGGCGAGGGTGCAAGAAAGAAAATACGGGCACGTACGTACAAACGGGCAGGGTCTTTAACGCCTACTCGCGCATACATACATGGCTGGGTCGGAACGGAGAAACAGCATCATCGTCGGGTTCATGGGGAGCCAACCGGCTGGGTCGGAACGGGATGCGTGGTCGTGTTCATCGGGAGGGCTTGGACGGAATAGGTGATCGAAACAAGGCCTGGCATACCGCACAACGGAGGGAACGGCCTTGTGTTCGACCGGCCACGTTCGAAACAGGATCCTATTCATCGGGAGGGGTCTGGCGTACCGCAAAACGGAGGAAACGGACCTCCTACGGTCGAAACAGGGGTCCTGTTGATCGGGAGGGGTGTGGCGTACCGCAAAACGGACGAAACGGACCTCATACGGTCGAAACGGGGGTCTTGTTCATCGAGAGGGGTGTGGTGTACCACAAAACGGATGAAACGGACTTGTGTTGGAGCGCTGCGGTCGAAACGGGGGTCCTGTTCATCGGGAGGGGTGTGGCGTACCGCAAAACGGGACTCCACGGGATACTGTTCATCTCCACTGTCGACCTCCTCCAGCCTCCACGGGCTACCGTCGACCTCCTCCAGCCTCCACGGGCTCTTGTTCATCCAGCCTCCACCGCGCGCTACTCCATCGGCTCCTGTTCAACCACCCCTCCATGGGCACCCCTCCACCGTCTACTGTTCATCCAGCCCTCCACACCACGGGGTCCTGTTCAACCACCCCTCCATGGCCACCCCTCCACCGTCTACTGTTCATCCAGCCCTCCGCACCACGGGGTCCTGTTCATCAAGAGGCAACGCCACCACTCACTGTTCATCCAACCCCCCTCCCCCGCAACGCTCACTGTTCATCCAATCGATCGGCTTTAGTTAGCAGCAGTAGCAAAGGAATCGCTCCATCGGGTTCAGTTAACAGCCATCGATTGATCGCTCGGATTCAGTTTAGAGCCCAACGCCTCGCTTGGGTTCAGTTAGAGCCAACGCCTCGCACACACGCGCGTACGTGTATGAGAGAAACGCACATCGCTCGGCCCCCGACCTCCCACCGTAACCGGCAACTCCCCGAAATTTTCCTCGCCCTTGCTTCTACCACGGTTTTTTCCGTCATGGACGGCCCAAAGAATGTCATGCAGCTGCGTCTCCGGCCCGCCCGGGATGAAAAGCCCATTTTCTGTCATGATTTTTTGTCATAGAAGTTGGAGGCCACCACATCTATGATGATACCGGGTTTTGTCACAATTATCGTCATAGAAGTGTCATATGTATGATAGAAATTTTTTTCGTTCGTCCCAAAATGTCACGGATGTGTCTTTTTTTTGTAGTGGTCCAAGTCCATCCGATGAGGCCGGTCTCGCCGCCCACGTGACCCGGAGGGGTAGTAATAGTGAGCACGCACCCGTACATCGGCCTCGTGTCAGTGTCAGCGTCAGCGGCGTCGCCCCTGACACACACTACAGAGACGGGGTGGCAGCCTGTGCTGGCTTCGCCGGTGCCCACGATCAAGAGGAAGACGCTTCCGTCCTCCTCCGAGACTAGCAGGCGGCGGTGATCCTCTAGTGACTCCGGCATGGTGAACGGGTAGCATGTCTTGTACTTGTTGTTCTCCGCCAAGAGCCAGTAGTGACCGCTGCACGCATCCGTGAGGTGATGCACCATGTCCGCCAGTGAGCCCCAAAACGGCATCGGGCACTCATAGCAGTAGACGAAGGGCTCCTTGGAGGCATCGACCAGGCCGTCCATGAAACGCGAGTGGCTATAGGGGACATTGCGCTAGTTGAATATATGAGCATGTTACTACGAGATTTAATCCGAATAAGCACAAAATAAATCATGATGGCTATAATAGAGATGAACTAATCATGTGGACTAGCATAGTAGTAGGATACAGAGTAGAAACATGAATTCTACCACGATTTTGAACAGGAAGGACAGAAACACATACGGTGCAACAGGAGCAGCACCGTTGGCGTTGAGGTTGTCGCCCATGTCGTTGAGGAAGAGGTTGACGTGGTCGGGGAAGAAGTCGTCATTGGTGAAGTCGTGGCTGCCAGCAGTCGCAAGAGTGCACTCCCCAAATTTCAACAGCGCCCGCCGAATGGAGCGCAGGAGGGAGTGGCTGTAGGGGACGTTGCGGCTGCCGAATGGAGCGCAGGAGTACCACACGAAGCAGTAGATGGAGTCCTTACTATTACTCCCTAGTCTCTATCTATCTATATCTACTCTTATAGAAAACCGAGTTGGTGATGATGGTATGCCTGCCATCTTGTAATATAGAACGTCCGATCTATATCTGACGGATAGAAAGCCAACTATGAAAATTTTACAAAAGATACCCGCACCTCTCTCCACATTTACAAATAAGTCTTTGCCTCGTTCATCCTTATCTCCCACAACCTCGTGCTCCTCCCTAAGTCTCTATCTCTACTACTCTTCTTTGTTTTTTTATAACAAATCGAATAGTACTGCGCCGTCCGCTGCACGCCCGGCTGAACATGCCTCCTCACCTCCATCATCACCAACTGAGTCTTTTATAGGAGTAGGAGTAGAGAAAAACCGAGTTGGTGATGATGGTGTGCCGTGCAATGCACGGGCATCTTGCTAATTTTTTGCATATAATTCCAAACACCACGTAGACACGGTCTTTGAGAAGGGTTCGTAGTCGTTCCACGCTCGGGCATTGAAGTTTGTAACTATTTTAGATTAGAATATACTACTCCTCTGGTGCTAGTAGTAGAGCAGAGTCCTACTCTACTACTCTACTCAAGCAATTTAGGGCATAGTACTGTAGTAGGTACTTTAGGGAGTACCAGTACTGTGATCACTCAAGCAAGTTGTCTGGCATCGATATGACCCTACGCTGCTGGTATGTGTCTCGTAAGTCAAGCGGCATGCTGTAGTCATCATCACCTGTCCACTTCCCGCAGCACATATTCGCTTCCCCATCTTTGTCCGACATAACCTCATCCAATCTTCCATCCCCGCTAAGGCGCCTCCCCCCCTCGTCCGAAACCCAAGCACTAACAATGGCAGAACCGAGCAGAATCCGCTAAAAGAGTGGCTGGAATTTGCTCCCTAGAGAGGTAATCAAGCTCATTGTTTCACGTGTGGACAATCTCAGTACCATGCCGCTCGTCGCGTGCTCGTCGGGGCTGTACCGTTTACTCAAAGCCCTCAGGCCGGAGCTTATAACAATAATAGGGTGGCTAGCATCAACCCCCTTGACTGCGACCCGACCCCGTCAGCCTCAACTACATTAATGGCATGTACTGGGTCAGTGAACACGTCTTGGATGGTGCTCGTCGACGGTCGCGGCAGCTGGATGCTCGTGGAGGTCTACACCCGGCGATTGATCCCCCTTCCTTCAATTAACACTGCACTGCTTTGGCACCGCGGCCCAGAATACTTGGAATCTTACAGTAGACAACATGATACCAAGTTTGATTTGCTCAAGGTTGTAATCTGTCAAGTGCCCACAAGACCTGCGAATTATAAAGACTTCAGGCTAATTGCATTCTTCAACCGCGGTCTCGCCTATCTGACAGGTCACTGCGGTAAGTGGATAAATCTACACGTCCATCGCAGGATCATACATCCTCCATGGTTCTCTGATGCCATTGAACACAAGGGCTTCATTTATGCTGTCGACTCCTTCTATGGCTGGACGTATTGCTGGCCTACTCCAGTCATCGCTGCAAATGGCTGTTACAGCAGTATGTTACTTTCCTATGATATCATGATGGCTTGCTTATATTACTGTCAACATTTACTGAAAAAATATTCATGCTCATAACATGCTGTTCTTAAGATTGACTAAATCAGGAGCCCTTTTTTATTTGACTCCAACTTGATATGATGTTGTAGGCCGCCTGGTGTCCCTACCCTTCCTAATCCCAGAACCTTTCAAAGGAAAGCGGCATGGCAGTTGCAGGTGGTTCCTGGCTCGATCAGACGAAGACGAATGATTGATGATCGTTCGCACGTACCGAACGTGTTGTTTCACGGAATACAATCACAGTCACTGCAAGGTCTTTGAGCAGGATCCCAGCTTCTCTGGGCCTTCAGGAATTTTTGACTGGAGGCTGGTAAGTAGCCTTGGTACACGCTCTCTGTTTGTTAGACTGAATTATCCGATTAACCAGGAGATAACCGACGACAAGGATCATGATGGCAGTGCGGTTTCGTTCATCAGGCAAAACTGTGCGTACACAGCGTACCATGCGTCTCTGCATGCACCATACCCTGATATGTGCCGCCACGCTCTGCAGCCCAAAGTAGTAGAGAGGGTCGCAAGTATCAGACTTCGACCTACTGGCTGGAGTTTCCCCCGTCAAGCACCTATCTGGTTCAAGCCGTCAGCCAATCTCCACAGCTTAATAAATAGTAACGTCTAACTAAGCCAGTTAGTCAGATGCATACACTTGGTGTAGTAGGATCTTTATTTAGTTTGATGCATACACTTGTTCTTTTTTGGTAGCCCTTTTGTAATGATGGCTGATATTTGGTTTGGAAGAGAGAGTTGCGTCTTCACCCCCAACCCTGGTTGCTGTTGCTGCTGTTTCCAATGTACAATCAGTAGTATATTTCGTCTGTTGGTTGAATAAATGTGTTGTTAGAATGACAAACAGAATATTTTGGAAGTCGTTGCACGGTTCGGTCCTTTAGTGCCCCGTACCGTACGTAGCACATACTATTTTTCGTACGGAACACATTTTCCACTTGTTGATAACATGCAGTGCACTGATGAAGTCCCAATTGAGAAGCCCATAATTAACTGGAAGGGAGGCTCTCACATGAATCCGGCCCAGGTACATGCTCATGGTCCCCTAAACATAAATAAGTAAATAAATAAATAAAGCTAAATGCTCATGCACCAGTTCTTTGGGAAAATAGGTAGCCCAGTATTTCGTTTTGAAGAATACCCAAGCTAGGCCTATTTGTTTTCTCCGAATTACTGGGCTGCAAATCTTTCAAGACGAGGAGGGATGCATTCTGGCCTGGCCCAAGAGTATGGTCAATGTATGTTAAAAGTAATATCAAAAGGGGTTGAAAATTCCAAAAAAAATTTATAGCAAATGGGATACTAGTTTCTTTTTTTGTTTTTATTCTTCACTGATATCTTTTACGTATTTCATTGGATTTAACATGACATAGTACTAATTTATTTTTATATTTGTTTTAGTATGGCTATTAATTTTTGGATTAGGAATATTTCGTTGCCCAGCAAAAAATTGCGAATTTTCAAAATTTCCCACATATTTAGTTAATTTTTTGACCCTGGTACTGACCAGAAAATGGCCAGCAATTCTAAAAACAGAAAACGGGCTGCAATAAATTCCATATGAATTAGAAAATGAGTAAAAATTATAAAAATAATAGAAAATGGCTGTACACGCCACAGATTTTGAGGCTGACTTGTTTACGCAAGGCTTTGTTAGTGAACACACGATTCTAGCATCAGTGACTGTTGGATGTCCATCCAACGGCCGACGTGCTTCTTCAATCTCTGATCTTCCTGCTCCATCCGCCTAAACTAGCGCCGGTGGGACTGCCTGCTCCCTCCTCTTGTGCCCCGCTGTGATGCCGAGCAGGCTTCCCCGGCCCACCCTACTCCCTCCGCTGGCCTGGCCGCACGCAATCAACTGCCTCCTTATTATGCGAAAAAAATGATTCCTCCCACTGACATCTAGGGCGCACCGGTTAGGAGGTTGACATGTGGGCCTACTAAGTTGACGTGTACGCAGGGCTTGTCAACTTAGTCAACGAACGATTCTAGCAGCAGTAACCGTTGGATTTGAATCAAACGGTCCTGCTGCTTCTTCAATCGCTGCACTTCTTGCACCAGCCGCCCAAACTAGCGCTGGGGAGACCACTTGCTCTTGCCTCCAGTGCCCGGTTGTGCTGCCGTTGAGTCCTCATCGCCCCCTACTACTCCCACCGCTAGCCAGGCCCTGAGGTGACGACAGCCTCACACCGCAGCCAAACCAGTGAACCCTCGTACTCCTCTCCGCGTGGGCATCTACTGCCGCGTCTTCCCTGGCTCCACGTCGTCCCCTTCCTAGGCCTCGCCGTCGTCCACCGCCTTGGTGCTCTCGGCACGGCGTGGTCAATGTGGTCAACGACATTCCATCGGAAGAGTACTGTATGTGGAGAGGATGACAGCTGGGTCCACGGCCACATCCCAGTTTTTTTGTGATTTGCCAAGTAAGTCGCTTTGTCAGGCCTGTTGGGATGCAAATCTTTCAAGATGAGGAGAGCTTTCATTCAGTTGGCCGAGAAAATGGCCCATCAGTAATGAGAAATGGGTTGTACATTTTTAAAAGACATCAAACCGGCAATTAGTTTCAAATATCTTTTTTTCATTTCGAGATTTTAAATTACATTAATTTTTTTGCATGGAGAATTTGTTGGATTTTATATTGATATACATTTATTTTTAAAATCAGTTTGAATGTGAGTTGAAATTTCGGGATTAAAAACAGTTTGGACCGCACCCAAATATGCAAAATTTCGTATAATATTTTAACCGTGGCCACAATATGGGCTGTAATGCTAACAAAAAGAATATGGGCTAAAAAACCTTAAGAATTAGAAAATGGGCTGTAAATTATTAGAATAATGGCAGATGGGTTGTATGCTGTTTTCCACAGATTTGAGGCTTTCCTAAAAAAAGGTTGACGCACAAGCAGTGACTGTTGGATGTCCATCCAACGGCCGTCGTGCTTCTTCAATCTCTGCTCTTCCTGCTCCAGCCGCTCAAACAAGCACCGGCGGGACTGCCTGCTCCCTCCTCCCCGTGGCCGGCTGTGCTGCCGCGCAGGCCTCACCGCCCCACCGTACTCCAATCGCTGGCCTAGCCATCCCTCTACTCACCCACACCTGCTGTTATTCTCTGGCGACGGCAGACGAACCAGTAAACCCTCGTACAGTCGTACTCCCCTCCGCGTGGGAAACAACTGCCGAGTCTTCCCTGCCTCCATGTCGTTCCCTTCCTAGGCCTCGCCGTCTTCAACCGCCCTGGTGCTCTCGGCGCGGCCTGGTCAACGTGGTCAACGACCGACATGCATCTAAAGTGGACTGTACGTGGAGAGGCCGACAGCTGGGTCCACGGCCGCACGCAAGGAAATGCCTCCTTATTACGCGCAAAATAATGATTCCTCCACCTGACATCAGGGACCCACCGAAAGGGCCTCTGTATTTCACAAAAAAAGTTACCCTCGCTGACAGCTCGGACCCACCAGCTATATCTTCGCACGCAAGGAAGTGCCTCCTTATTACGCACAAAAAAATGAATACTCCCCCTGTTAGCTGGGTGGCTGGCTGACTTGTGGGCCTACTAAGTTGACGGGGACGGAGGGCTTTGTCAACTTAGTCATTATGCACGATTCTAGCTCAAGTGACCATACGATGTCCATCCAACGGCCATAGTGCTTCTTCAACCTCTGGTCTTCTTGCTCCAGCCGCCCAAACCAACGCCGGTCGTGTCTCGTGCTCCTGCCTACCGTGGCCGGCGGCGATGCGGCGGAGGCCTCACCGCCCCTACTACTCCCACTGCTGGCCACGCCATCCCTCTACTCACCCGCACCCCCTGTTATTTTGCGGCGATGGCAGCCTCACACCGCAGCGAACCAGTGAACCCTCGTACTCCTCTACGCGTGGGCATCCACTGCCCCATCTTCCTCGGCTCCGCGTCGTCCCCTTCCTAGGCCTTGCCGTCGTCCACCGCCCAGGTGCTCTCGGCGCGGCGTGGTCAACATGGTCAAGGAACGGCTTCCATCGGACGTGGACTATATATGGAGAGGCTGACAGCTGGGTCCATGGTCGCAGCAAGGAAGTGCCTCCTTATTACGTGCAAATTAATTATTCCTCCACCTAACAGCGGGGACCCATCGGATGGGCCACCATATTTCATGAAAAAAAGTTTCCCCCTGACTGATGGGACCCACCAGCTACATCTTCGCACGCAAGGAAGTGCGTCCGGGAAAAAAAATGATTCGCCCCCTGACTACTGGGACCCACCAGCTACATCTTCACACGCCAGGAATTGCCTAATAGTCCTGACCCACCTGGTCGAAGCGTACGTAGCGTTGTCATTCTGGTAGCGAACGTGTATGTACATATATACTAGTGGATGTCGAGGCGCGCACGTGTCGATGTAGAGGCGCGCACGTGTCGGAGTAGAGGCGCGCACATAGCACGTACACGTACGTACAATGGCCAGGGTGCAAGAAAGAAAATACAGCCACATATGTGTACATACGGGCAGGATCTCGAACGCCTACTCGCGCATACGTACGGGCAGGGCTCGTGTACATGGCTGGGTCGGAACGGAGAAACAATATTGTCGTCACATTCATGGGGAGGCAATGTTCATGGGGAGGCAATGGAATGCGTCATGTTCATCGGGAGGCAACGGAACGCGTGGGAGCCAACCGGCTGGGTCGGAACAGAATGCGTCGTCGTGTTCATCGCGAGGGCTTAGATGGAACAGGCGATGGAAACGAGGCCTGGCGTACCGCAGAATGGAGGAAACGGCCTTGTGTTCGACCGGCCACATTCGAAACGGGATCCTGTTCATCGGGAGGGGTCTGGCGTACCGCAAAACGGAGGAAACGGACCTCCTACGGTCGAAACGGGGGTCCTGTTGATCGGGAGGGGTGTGGCGTACCGCAAAACGGACGAAACCGACTTGTGTTGGAGCGCTACGGTCGAAACGGGGGTCCTGTTCATCGGGAGGGGTGTGACGTACCGCAAAACAGGACTCCACGTGATACTGTTCATCTCCACCGTCGACCTCCTCCAGCCTCCACGGGCTACCATCGACGTCCTCTAGCCTCCACGGGTTCCTGTTCATCCAGCCTCCACCGCGCGCTACTCCACCGGCTACTGTTCAACCACCCCTCCATGGGCACCCCTCCACCATCTAGTGTTCATCCAGCCCTCCACGGGGTCGTCCTATTCATCCAGAGGCAACGCCACGGGGTCTCGCATCCACCCCCACCGCTCACTGTTCATCCAACCCCCCTCCCTCGCAACGCTCACTGTTCATCCAGGGAGGCAGCATCGATTGGCTTCAGTTAGCAGCAGTAGCGAAGGAATCGCTCGATCGGGTTCAGTTAACAGCCATCGATCGATCGCTTGGGTTCAGTAACGCGTAGCCTGCAGTGCAATCGCTCGGGTTCAGTTAGAGCCCAACGCCTCGCTCGGGTTTAGTTAGAGCCAACGCCTCGCACACATGCGCATACGTGTACGAGAGAAACGCGCATCGCTCGGCCCCCAACCACCCACCGTAACCGGGAACTCCCCGAAATTTTCCTCGCCCTCGCTTCTACCACGGTTTTTTCCGTCATGGACGGCCCAAAGAATGTCATGCAGTTGCATCTCCGGCCCGCCCAGGACGAAAATCCCATTTTCTATCATGATTTTTTGTCATAGAAGTAGGAGCCCACCACATCTATAATGATACCGGGTTTTGTCACAATTATCGTCATAGAAGTGTCATATGTATGACAGAAAAAAATTCGTCCGACCCAAAATGTTACGGATGTGTCTTTTTTTTGTAGTGATGGTAACTTCTCTGGTCGCATAGTTGATGCATACTTGGTATTGGGTCAACCAATTCATTCCCAGAAAAATATCCAATTTGTCAGAATCGATGATTATCAGAGACGTTGGAAACTTGACTCCCTTGATATCAATTTCCAGATTACGGCAGACCAGATTGCTTCTGAGCAAGGATCCCGGGGATGGTACCAGCATATGCTTTCCCAAAATCGAGCAAGGAAATTTGTTTTGGACAGCAAAACTCCGTGAAATAAAAGAATGGGAAGCCCCAGAGTCAAATAAAATTATGGCAGGTATGTTATTAACCGGAAACATACCAATGACGACTTCCGGGTCCTCTTGCACTTCGTCTGTGAAGATATGATGGATTTGTCCTTGGATGGTACTCAGGATGGAATATGGCTCCATGTAGTTGACTTGCGGACGGAATGGAGCTGTTTGCTTGTTGTTCTTGGGGCACTGTCTGGCGTAATGTCCGGTTTGCCAACAATTGAAACAGGAATTGTTGCGCTGACAATCTTCACACACCGGGCTGGCCATGACATTCTTGACTTGAGTGGTGGTCTTGTTAACATTTTGCTGGCAGTTGGGTTTGTACTCAAACCGAGTCTATTGTCAAGTATGATCCTTCTCCACCGGTTGCATATCCTTCTTAGGTTCAAACTTGCGCTTGTGGTCATTATTAGCTGGCCTGTTGTCGTGCATGAGCTTGTGTTCCCTTTATGAGATGAGGGCCTTGTTCACCAGAGTTTGGAAGTCCGGAAAATCAAACATGCTAAGAGTGCACCTGAGATCCTGATTCAGTCCTCCAAGAAATCTGTCATCCTTCCGTTCTTCTATGGCCACATCATAGAGAGAATAGCGGGCCAAATGGTTGAATTTATTCAGGTACTCGCTGACGGTCATATTTCCTTGAGTGAGATAGAGGAATTCGTGCTGCTTGATGTTCATAATTCCAGCGGGAATATGATACTTGCGGAAATGATCCTTGAATTTAGCCCAAGTAATTTCCTCATCCGTGGGCCACATGGCCTTAGCATTATCCCACCATATAGCGGTAGCTCCATCGAGATAATGCGTTGCGAAGGGAACCTTGTCTCCCTCTTCAGTGAGAGCAATTTCCAGTTTCTTCTCAATAGTCCTTAACCAATCATCAGCGTCCAATGGATCAATAATTTGACCGAAATTGGGAGGCTTGGTTCGCTGAAAATCTAACAGCTTGGAGTGATGACCATTCTGATTTCCATTCTGCCCCACCATGACTTGCACACTTTTCAATATTTCCAGCAGATCATTGCTCCTTCTTTCTTCAAACATTCATAGAATTTGCTCATTGGAAGGCGGATGTGGCGATGGAGACGGATGTGGCTGGTATGGCTCGGGGGAATGTCCTGCCTGTCTTGCGGATCGACGA
Organism: Triticum timopheevii; assembly: GCA_963921465.1. Lineage (NCBI taxonomy): Eukaryota > Viridiplantae > Streptophyta > Magnoliopsida > Poales > Poaceae > Triticum > Triticum timopheevii. The sequence continues at coordinate 525,941,729 of OY997274.1, forward strand.
ACAGGGACATCCTCACAAGCTTGGATGCTGCTGCCTCCTTGCATCATCCTATTATTTATTTTCCCAATACATAGCAACCGCGATGAGAAATATCCAAAAATGGGAGTAAAGCCAGTGACAAATCCCAGAAGAGAACAACGAAAGAAAACCAAGGGGAATAAAAAGGTTACAACATAATTATACATAGACTCAACATGAAAGTAAACATCATGACAGGTTCACTACCCTCATACATGAAACTAAGCATCATAACACGTGCGACTACATCCATACATCATACTCATGACGAAAGTGATACTCTAGTGGTCTACTGCTCGGATGGTGCTACTGCGGGCTCCTCTCCTAAGCTAGACCCAAATCCTGAACTGATAGTGGAGACCTCTGGGTTAAGAGAGACGCGACGGCGCTGCCTCGAGGACTCTCCCTCAGGGGCAGCTGCGGGATGGGACCTAAGCATAGGAGCTGCAGGAGTAGCGACAAGGGAAGCCCACGCAGCAGGAGCATTGCGAGGGGTCACTGCCAGATGGTTAACAGTACCCTAAGAAGTCATCGGGGTAACAGAGGCTGGAGAAACTCGAGGAGTGAAACCGATGGTAGGAAGAGGGTTCCTATTACGAGCAGCGACAAGAGCTACCCGGGCACGGGTTAGCTCCGAGCTAACTCGTAGATCAAGAGATAATTGGCAGTGATATAACGGGAAAGGTGGCTAGTAGGACGATCGCACGCCAGATTAATCAAAGGAAAACGGATACGCCCATTCTCGTGCAGAGATGGGTAGTAAAAGAAACCTGGGTGGGTGTGCATGCGAACCTCGTTGTAGCGCAAGTCTACAAGAGCTTCAATTTCAGCAAACTAGACCGCCTGAGATGGCGTAGAAGCGAGACCACCCTTAGAAGAATGAGTGTAAGCGCTGGAAGGGGAACTGTGGTGTAGAGTGACCTCAGCATAATACTCATATAATGGACCGGCTAGCTGCTCCCGATACACCTAATACACTGGATCAGCACCCTCTGGGTAGAGTCGTCGCCACACGTTCTGAAGCAGGTGCGGCGATGTGTACGGATCTAGCTCAGGATGGTACAAGATCGGAACTGGTGCCATCTACACTCACAACCATAATACGGTTAGTAATAACAACAAATAAATAGGCATGCAATGCAGCAACCAATTTCTATGACTAGTGGCACTCAGACGAAACAATCTACCGTTCCACTAACGCACTAACGGTCTAGCGTGTCCTACAATCAGTGTGGCTCTGATACCAAGCGTTGTGGCACCCCGGCTCAGAGCAACCAGTTTACCTTGCATTTCCATCCCAAAGATCAAGTCTTTTGGCAACACACAACAACATGGTACAGAAAGAACCACTTTATTGATGCTAGCGGATTACATAGGTCTGATATTACATCGAGATAAGAGGCCAAGCGGCACACACGGTGCGGCTGAACAGTATGTACATTATTTAATGAACATGAAGGGGCCTCGCTCACACGAACTACACGGTAGCGGAAGAACAACGAAGTGGAACTCCATAGCACTGGGACACCGACGTGGACACGGCCTAGACGCTGGAAGCTCTCCGACTTGCCTGAAAGCTGGCATGGCACGCCAGGTCAGTACATTGAATGTACTTGCAAGCTCACAACAAACATAAGCACAATGACAACAAATATCATGACAATTATTTAGGTTAATGCAATGCAAGTAATGCTACTAATGCGGTGAAACCAACATGTGCACCGAGTCCCACAGACTCACTTACCAGACAGGCTACCTCGTACCCAAACGGTGATCGTACCTGGATCACAATTGAAACCAATCACTCATGATCAGCTCATGATCTCCAGAATCATCACGAAGTCAATGCCATCAAAAGTTATTTAGTGTGCAAGATTAATTATAAAAGTTGATCCATGGTGTGACTTACTCCCGAGTTGTGCCCATAACCGAGGACGCGGCTATCGATAGATTTAATACACTCTGCAGAGGTAGCGCACTTTACCCACACCACGGAACCCAAGGCCTCGCACTCCCATTCAGGTGGACCAAAGGCATTGCGACGAAACCCTCCCCTTGTCATGACACTCTACCGGCCACTCCGTCAAACTCCCTCTCGGGTCTAAGTCCTGGGTGGCCCCGTGCATACCAAAGGCACCAACGGCCACCGTCGTGGCAAAACGGTCCCAAATGGGGACAAGGTACCATAAAACAAATGGGCACACAAGGTTATGTCTGCTTACTGGTCTAGGGTATGCACGCCGATAACCTTCCCTCATTGCAGGCACCGGCGAGAGGCACAACAAAGGACCGAATCAAGACCTCCCACAAGGTAAATGTGGTCGCACTGAGAAAAACCCGATTCAGTGGCACCGTGACTTGATCAACATCATATTCAAGTTGGACTTATTAACATGTTTAACTTGAAAATAAAAATTAATCTAGCAAGTCATACGATGCCATGATCATGCAACTAATCGACATGCAAAGCATGCAACTCCCATGTACGGATCAAATTTATCAACGTAACTTTCTTGCACTACTCATGATTAAACTTTATTGGTTCTACCTCATTTTTATTATCATGCAATATTTTGATTAACTCATAATTTTCATGAAAATATTATTTAGCATAAAGAACTATCATTACTATCATAACAATATAACTAAGCTAAATTTTATTTTACTAGACCAAACTAGTCCATGCATTCAACCAGTAACTTAAACAAACATTTCAAGCATGATAAAGTAACTAGCATTCAACCAAATTTATTTAACAAATTTTTAAATGCATATAAGAACTCATATTTAAGTAGAAAAATCATAGATATTGAAATGACACCATCCAAATGCTGGTGTGGCTTGCCTTAGTGCAGAGCAGGACACATTTCTCCTGGTTAGCTTCAAGACAAGTCTCTCCCTTTGGAAATATTTAAAAACCACAAAACAAAATATCAAAAACTAATATGAAAATCACCAGAAATTCTAGACAGCAAGGAAAATTCCACATTTTGGTATGTTGTCAGAACTTTCTGAAACAAACAAAATGCAAAAAGAATCAACTCATTTGGACTTATAGGTTAGAAGTTATCACTGGTCAAAGTTGTAGTCAAATATTTGAATTAATTTGAATAAATACGAAAACCTGGGGGGATGACATCGATGGCGTAAAGACAGAATACGCCTCCACTCGTACCGCTTCGGGTGCATGACACCGGGCCCCACCAGTCAGGAGAGGGAGGGGGAGAGAGGAAACAGAGCGCGGCGGCGCTCCGCCGGAGCTTACGCCGGCGATGAGTGGGTCTTGGGTGAAACCAGAGGGATAGAAGTAGAGAGGGGGTCGCGGCGCACCTGCCCGTTCCCATGGCTTGCCGAGGGATGGCTAGAGTTTCTTACAACCAAGCTCGCAAGCGGCGGTGGCGGACGGGGCTTGCTGGAGAGGAAGAAGGCGACGGCATGAGGCGACTCCAGGGGCTCAGCTGTGTCCAGGCGACACCAGAGGATCTCCAATGCCGCGCCTGAGAAGTTGGTTGACCTCGAGGGGACCTGGAGCAGGGTGGCTGGGCTGAGGAGGTCAGTGGCGATCTCTGGTTGTGGTCGACAGCCAGAGGCCTGCCCGACCGGGATACGGCTCTTCTACGTGGTCGTGGTGGTTGTGAGGTGCGGTGTGAAGCTTCGAAGCGGAGGGAGTGGATCTATATATAGCTGGAGCGAGAGGGGGCTACATGGTGCTGCCGAAGTTCTCTGGAGGACGGCGAACGGTGACAAAAGGCACCAGTGAGAGGGGGCAAGGGCTCAGTGTTTAGGTGGGAGCTGTCCATGCTCGTGGACGAGCACATGGAGCAAGGAAGAAGAAGATAAGGGCACGTGCGCACTGTGGCTTTTGGCCGCGATGTGCCCATGCTAGCTGCAGCGTCTATGGCGTCGGCAAGTGCCAGGGAGGGGTCAATGGTGATGACTCGAGGCTGGTGGCGCGACACGGCAGTCGTCGATGAGCTCTGGCTCGAGCACGCGCCGAACAGAGGCGTTGGTGCAACGCAGAGCGCGTCGACTGCATGCCAGACTCCATGTCCACACGCGGTCAGCACCCTGGCATGGTCAAAACGGCACCCACGATCGGCCAAACATTGCGTGGGCTAATATCCACGCAATGATAGGTCTAGGGAACCTAAGGACTCATCGCCAGGCCGACCAGGTGTGACTAAACCATTTTGGCAAGTTTCTGGACAGAAACTTGGTCGCTACTTTTGGATAGGGTCTAGATGGCCATTAGTGCTGATCGGCTGGGGTTAAGGGTTACTTAGGAGGGTGAAGAGGCACAAGAAAAATCAGGGCCAAAGGATCAAGGAGTAATACACGTGCTATACAAAGTGCATTTTTGGACCAGAAGAGAAATTATTTTCTGTAGCAAAAATATTACAAAAAGTCATGCAATATTTTTTCTTGGGAAGGTGGGCCAAGGTCCAAAGAATATTCAGGAATTATTTCAAGATTTTTGGAGCAATAAAAATGAGGGTTGCTTTGGAGCACTAGTTTCTGAAATGAGTTTCAGAAGAGAAAATGAATATTTTTCTTTTATGAAAAATATTCATTTGATTATTTTGGGATATAATAGAGAAAAGAGATTGAATGACAGGTAGATGGGTCACTTGGGTGAAAGTCAAGGGCATGCCCAAGTGATAAGTCCAGTTGAAATGATTCCAAAAATACAAATCCAAGGCAAAGGCAAAACCAAGTCTGGAAAAAGAGAGAAGACAAAATCTAGGCTGTCACAGAAATGCAATCACCATGTAATTGCTTTACTTTATCACTATGTGGCACCAATAGTTGTAGAAGCAATAATTGGCATGATGACAACGACGCTACGATGGAGATCAAGGTGTCAAGCCGGTGACGATGGAGATCATGACGGTGCTTTGGAGATGGAGATCAAAGGCACAAGATGATGATGGCCATATCATGTCACATGTTTTGATTGCATGTGATGTTTATCTTTTATGCATCGTATTTTGCTTAGTATAGCGGTAGCATTATAAGATGATCCCTCACTAAATTTCAAGGTATAAGTGTTCTCCCTGAGTATGCACCGTTTGTACAGTTCGTCGTGCCGAGACACCACGTGATGATCAGGTGTGATAAGATCTACATTCACATACAATGGGTGCAAGCCTGTTCTGCACGTGCAGAATACTCGGGTTAAACTTGATGAGCCTAGCATATGCAGATATGGCCTCAGAACACTGAGACCAAAAGGTCGAACATGAATCATATAGTAGATATGATCAACATAGATATGTTCACCATTGAAAACTACTCCATCTCATGTGATGATCGGACATGGTTTAGTTGATATGGATCATGTGATAATTTAGATGACTAGAGGGATGCCTATCTAAGTGGGAGTTCTTAAGTAATATGATTAATTGAACTTTAATTTATCATGAACTTAGTACGTGATAGTTTTTGCATATCTAGGTTGTTGTAGATCAATGGCTAGTGCTACTGTTCCCTTGAATTTTAATGCGTTCCTAGAGAAATCTAAGTTGAAAGATGATTGTAGCAACTACATGGACTGGGTCTGTAACTTGAGGATTATCCTCATTGCTGCACAGAAGAATTATGTCCTGGAAGCACCTTTAGGTGCAAGGCCCGCTGCAGGACCAACTCCGGGCATTATGAAAGTCTGGCAGACTAAAGGTGATGACTACTCGATAGTTCAGTGTGCCATGCTTTACGGCTTAGAATCGGGAATTCAAAGACGTTTTGAACGTCATGAGCATATGAGATATTCCAAGAATTGAAGTTAATATATCAAGCAAATACCCGAGTTGAGAGATGTGAAGTCTCCAACTAGTTCTATAGCTACAAGATGGAGGAGAAGAGTTCTGTCAGTGAACACATACTCAGAATGTCTGGGTACCATAACCACTTGACTTAGCTGGGAGTTAATCTTCCTGATGATAGTGTCATTGACAGAGTTCTTCAATCACTGCCACCAAGCTATAAAGGCTTCGTGATGAACTATAATATACAAGGGATGGACCCGAGCTCTTCGCGATGCTAAAGGCTGCAGAGGTAGAAATCAACAAGGAGCATCAAGTTTTGATGGTTAACAAGACCACTAGTTTCAAGAAAAAGGGCAAAGGGAAGAAGGGAAACTTCAAGAAGAATAGCAAGCAAGTTGCTACTCCCGGGAAGAAGCCCAAGTCTGGACCTAGGCCTGACACTGAGTGCTTCTACTACAAAGGGACTATTCACTAGAAGCGGAACTGCCCCAAGTATTTGGCGGATAAGAACGATGGCAAAGTGAAAGGTATACTTGATATACATGTTATTGATGTGTACCTTACAATGCTCGTAGTAGCGCCTGGGTATTTTATATTGGTTCTGTTGCTCATATTTACAACTCGAAACACGGGTTACAGATTAAACGAAGATTGGCTAAGAACGAGGTGACGATGCACATGGGAAATGGTTCCAAATTCGATGTGATCGCCGTCGGCACACTACCTCTACATCTACCTTCGGGATTAGTTTTAGACCTGAATAATTGTTATTTGGTGCCAGCATTAAGCATGAACATTATATCTGGATCTTGTTTGATGCGAGACGATTATTTATTTAAATCAGAGAATAATGGTTGTTCTATTTATATGAGTAATATCTTTTATGGTCATGCACCCTTGATGAGTGGTCTATTTTTGTTGAATCTCGATTGTAGTGATACACATTCATAATATTGAAGCCAAAAGATGCAAAGTAAATAATGGTGGTGCAACTTATTTGTGGGACTGCCGTTTAGGTCATATTGGTGTAAAGCGCATGAAGAAACTCCATGCAGATGTGCTTTTGGAATCACTTGATTATGCATCACTTGATACTTGCGAACCATGCCTCATGGGCAAGATGACTAAGACTCCGTTCTCCGGAACAATGGAGCGAGCAACTGACTTATTGGAAATAATACATACTGATGTATGCGGTCCGATGAGTGTTGAGGCTCGCGGCGGGTATCATTATTTTCTGACCTTCAAAGATTATTTGAGTAGATATGGGTATATCTACTTAATGAAACATAAGTCTGAAACATTTGAAAAGTTCAAAGAATTTCAGAGTGAAGTGGAAAATCATCGTAACAAGAAAATAAAGTTTCTACGATCTAATCATGGAGGTGAATATTTGAGTTATGAGTTTGGTCCTCATTTGAAACAATGTGGAATAGTTTCGCAATTCATGCCACCTGGAACACCATGGTGTAATGGTGTGTCCGAACGTCGTAACCGTACTTTATTAGATATGGTGTGATCTATGATGTATCTTACCAATTTACCACTATCGTTTTTGGGTTATGCTTTAGAGACGGCTGCACTCACGTTAAATAGGGCACCATCTAAATCCGTTGAGGCGACACCATATGAACTATGGTTTGGCAAGAAACCTAAGTTGTTGTTTCTTAAAGTTTGCAGTTGTGATGCTTATCTGAAAAAGCTTCAACCTGATAATCTCAAACCCAAATCAGAGAAATGCGTCTTCATAGGATACCCAAAAGAAACTGTTTGGTACACCTTCTATCACAGACCTGAAGGCAAGATATTCGTTGCTAAGAATGGATCCTTTCTAGAGAAAGACTTTCTCTCAAAAGAAGTGAGTGGGAGGAAAGTAGAACTTGATTAGGTAGTTGTACCTTCTCCTGAATTGGAAAGTAGTTCATCATAGAAATCAATTCCAGTGATGCCTACACCAATTAGTGAGGAAGTTAATGATGATGATCATGAAACTTCACATCAAGTTACTACTGAACCTCGTAGGTCAATCAGAGTACGTTCCGCACCAGAGTGGTACGGTAATCCTGTTCTACAAGTCATGTTACTAGACCATGATGAACCTACGAACTATGAGGAAGCGACGATGAGCCCAGATTCCATGAAATGGCTTGAGGCCATGAAATCTGAGATGGGATCCATGTATGTGAACAAAGTGTGGACTTTTGTTGACTTGCCGATGATCGGAAAACCATAGAGAATAAATGGATCTTCAAGAAGAAGACCGATGCTGACAGTAATGTTACTGTCTACAAAGCTCGACTTGTTGTAAAAGGATTTCGACAAGTTCAAGGAGTTGACTACGATGAGACCTTCTCACCCGTAGCGATGCTTAAGTCTGTCCGAATCAAGTTAGCAATTGTCGCATTTTATGACTATGAAATTTGGCAAATGGATGTCAAAACTGCATTCCTTAATGGATTTCTTAAAGAAGAGTTGTATATGATGCAACCAGAAGGTTTTGTCGATCCTAAAGGTGCTAACAAAGTGTGCAAGCTCCAGCGATCCATTTATGGACTGGTGCAAGCCTCACGGAGTTGGAATATTCGCTTTGATAGTGTGATCAAAGCATATGGTTTTATATAGACTTTTGGAGAAGCCTGCATTTACAATAAAGTGAGTGGGAGCTTTGTAGCATTTCTATTATTATATGTGGATGACATATTATTGATTGGAAATGATACAGAATTTCTGGATAGCATAAAAGGGTACTTGACTAAGAAGTTTTCAACGAAATGCCTCGGTGAAGCTCCTTATATATTGGGCATCAAGACCTATAGAGATTGAACAAGACGCTTAATTGGACTTTCACAAAGCACATACCTTGATAAAGTTCTGAAGAATTTTAAAATGGACCAGTCAAAGAAAGGGTTCTTGCATGTGTTACAAGGTGTGAAGTTGAGTCAGACTCAATGCCCGACAATTGCAAAAGATAGAGAGAAAATGAAAATCATTCTCAATGCCTCAGCCATAGAATCTATCATGCATGCAATGCTATGTACCAGACCTATGTGTGCCTTGCTATAAGTTTAGCAGGGAGGTACCAAAGTAATCCAAGAGTGGATCACTGGACAGTGGTCAAGAACATCCTGAAATACCTGAAAAATACTAAGGATATGTTTCTTGTTGATGGAGGTGACAAAGAGCTTGTCATAAATGGTTACGTCGATGCAAGCTTTGCCTCTGGCTCGGATGACTCTAAGTCACAAACCGGATACGTATTTATATTGAATGGTGGAGCTGTCAGTTGGTGCAGTTCCAAGCAGAGCGTCGTGGCGGGATCTACATGTGAAGCGAAGTACATAGCTGCTTCGGAAGCAGCAAATGAAGGACTCTGGATGAAGGAGTTCATATCCAATCTAGGTGTAATACCTAGTGCATCGGGTCCAATGAAAATCTTTTGTGACAATACTGGAGCAATTGCCTTGGCGAAGGAATCCAGATTTCACAAGTGAACCAAACACATCAAGAGATGCTTCAATTCCATCCGTGATCAAGTCAAGGAGGGAGACATAGAGATTTGCAAAATACATAAGGATCTGAATGTTGTGGACCAGTTGACTAACCCTCTTCCACGACCAAAACATGAACAGCACCAGGACTCCATGGGTGTTAGAATCATTACTATGTGGTCTAGATTATTGACTCTAGTGCAAGTGGGAGACTGAAGGAAATATGGCCTAGAGGCAATAATAAAGTTGTTATTTATGTTTACTTATATCATGATAAATGTTTATTATTCATGCTAGAATTGTATTAACCGGGAACTTAGTACATGTGTGAATACATAGACAATACATACTGTCCCTAGTATGCCTCTACTTGAGTAGCTCGCTAATCAAAGATGGTTATGTTTCCTAACCATAGACATGTGTTGTCATTTGATGAACGGGGTCACATCATTAGAGAATGATGTGATTGACAAGACCCATCCGTTAGCTTAGCATAATGATCGTTTAAGTTTTACTGCTATTTGCTTTCTTCATGACTTATACATATTCTTCTGACTATGAGCTTATGCAACTCCCAAATAACGGAGGAACACCTTGTGTGCTATCAAACATCACAACATAACTGGGTGATTATAAACATGCTCTACAGGTGTCTTCGAAGGTGTTTGTTGGGTTGGCATAGATCGAGATCAGGATTTGTCACTCGGTGTATCGGAGTGGTATCTCAGGGCCCTCTCGGTAATGCACATCACTATAATCCTTGCAAGCAATGTAACTAATGAGTTAGTTGCAGGATGATGTATTATGGAATGAGTAAAGAGACTTGCCGGTAACGAGATTGAACTAGGTATGATGATACCGACGATCGAATCTCGTGCAAGTAACATACCGATGACAAAGGGAATGACGTATGTTGTTATGCGGTTTGACCGATAAAGATCTTCGTAGAATATGTAGGAACCAATATGAGCATCCAGGTTCCGTTGTTGGTTATTGACCGGAGATGTGTCTCGGTCATGTCTACATAGTTCTCGAACCCATAGGGTCCGCACGCTTAATGTTCGATGACGATTTGTATTATGAGTTATGTCTTTTGGTGACCGAAGTTTGTTCGGAGTCCCGGATGAGATCACGGACATGACGAGGAGTCTCGAACTGGTCGAGAGGTAAAGATTGATATATTGGAAGGATATTCGGAACCCCCGGGGAAGTAATGGGCCTTATTGGGCCATAGGGGAGAAGAGGAGGCAGGCCAATAGGAGGTGGCACCCCCCCCATGGAGTCCGATTTGTACGAGGGGAGGGGGCGGCGCCCACTGAGGGAGTCCTGGACTAGGGAGTGTCCGGATAGCCGAACTATCATCTTTGGCCGGACTCCTAGACTATGAGGATACAAGATTCAAGACTTCGTCCCATGTCCGGATGGGACTTTCCTTGGCGTGGCAGGCAAGCTTGGCAATACGGATATGTAGATCTCCTACCATTGTAACCGACTATGTGTAACCCTAGCCCTCTCCGGTGTCTATATAAACCGGAGGGTTTTAGTCCGTAGGACGAACAACAATCATACCATAGGCTAGCTTCTAGGGTGTAGCCTCTTTGATCTCAGGGTAGATCTACTCTTGTACTACCCATATCATCAATATTAATCAAGCAGGAGTAGGGTTTTACCTCCACCGAGAGGGCCCGAACCTGGGTAAAAACATCGTGTCCCTTGTCTCCTGTTATCATCCGCCTAGACGCATAGTTCGGGATCCCCTACCTGAGATCCGCCGGTTTTGACACCGACATTGGTGCTTTCATTGAGAGTTCCTCCGTGTCGTCACCTTTAGGCCCGATGGCTCCTTCGATCATCAACAACGACGCGGTCCAGGGTGAGACTTTTCTCCCCGGACGGATCTTTGTATTCGGCGGCTTTGCACTGCGGGCCAACTCGCTTGGCCATCTGGAGCAGATTGAAAGCTACGCCCCTGGCCATCAGGTCAGATTTGGAAGTTTGAACTATACGGCTGATGTCCGTGGAGACTTGATCTTCGACGGGTTCAAGCCACAGCCAAGCGCGCCGCACTGTCACGATGGGCATGATCTAGCTCTGCTGCCGGACAGTGCCCTGGAGGCTGCACAAGTGTCCGCTCCGACCCTTAGCTCGGAGCCGACTGCGCCGATCGAGGACGGGTGGCTGGACACCGCCTCGGGGGCTGCTATCTCTACGGCGATTGAGCCGAACACCATAACTGTCCTTCACAAAGCCCGTGGCTCCGAGGTGCCGGACTCCTCTCCGGACTACGAACCTCCCGCACCCCTGCCAATCAAATCCGATTGGGCACCGGTTATGGAGTTCACTGCCGCGGACATCTCTCAGCACTCGCCCTTCGGCGAGATCCTAAGCTCGCTAAAGTCTCTCTCTTTATCAGGAGAGCATTGGCCGGACTATAGTCAGGAAGGTTGGGACACGGACGACGAAGAAATTCAACGCCCACCCACCACCCACTTTGTAGCCACTGTTGATGATTTAATCGACATGCTCGACTTTGACTCCGAAGACATTGACAGTATGTACGACAATGCCGGAGACGACCAAGAACCAGTGCCTACAGGGCACTGGAAGGCCACCTCAACTCACGATGTATATATGGTGGATACACCTAACGGAAGCAATAACGAGGAACAACGGGACGCTGCGAAGGATAATTCCCTCAAAAAGCAGTCAAAACGGCGACGTAAGCGCCGCTCAAAGTCCCGCCTTGACAAAGACAGCACCCATACAGACCCAGCCATAGAGCAGGGCGAACCGGTGGACAACGAACATGCCCTCGAGCAACCATCCGAACAAGATAACTTGGATAAACAATCCGTCCTCGGCGAAGATAATAGTCCGGACGATCTTACGCCGGACACATCGTTGGAGCAGATGAACCTCCACAAAATGTCGTGGGAGACGAGCACCTATGGGGCAGGGCCCCTTTTCGGTCCGGCAGGGAGCGGAGGGCGCACGAAGAGCAGATCGAGGTCAAGCACGCGAGGGATTTTACCCAGCTTCGGAGCTCTCCGGAGAGATAAAACTCCTACTCCTGCTTTGTGTTTCTCTTTGTTCTTGCTTGAGAGCGTGGGTATGCTGTAGTCTCGAATGAGTCGAACCTCTTCTACGTGCGCATGGGCCTCCTTTTTATAGTCTAAAGGGGTCACCGACAGGTGGCAACGCAGAGAGAGGGGTAAAAAAGTAAAAATGCGGGTTGGTACAACCGCTATCCACAGTGCCCCCTACCTAACTCTGACGGCAGGGGACAAGGGCATTTAATGCCCGTCCGGTCGCCCCAACAGTGCCGGAAGCGACCGTTAGGGGCGCCACCGATCGCCACGATGGCCTCCTAGTCATCTTCACTTGCCACCTCGCACCGCTGGGCTTCACATCTACCCGCCACGTGCACCAGGAGCGATCCTGCGGCGACACGTCGTCGGATGCGCTGGAGCATGGGCGCAGAGTGGTGGTTTCGCCACGGCAAGCACCTTGCCGCGGTTGTTATCTTGTCGCACCCGCAAGCTTGCCGCTCGTCGGGCCTTGCCGGGACGCGCGGTGCGTCGCGGCAAGTCTTCTGAAGTGCCTTGGTTGGCCTTCCCGGCAAGCTCCTCTTGCCGGGGTCTTGTCTTCTCAGTTAACAATTTGTTCTTGAATGGAAGTAAATATGAATAGCGGAGGGTCTTGGCGGACGCCCGGCAAGCCTTGCCGCGGGACGCTGCGACTGCCCGTGCACAAGTTCGGGGTACTAAGGTACCCCTACTTTAGTACACCGACAGGAGCCACCGGGCCTGGGCCATACACGGTGCCGAGCGCTGTTGGGCCAGGCCCAAAACAGGGCACGGGCACGCGCGGCCTGGGTCCAAACCAAATCCACTCTGTATCCACCGCGTCCTCCCGTAACGGCACGCGTCAATCGCGGCGTCGTGGGAGAGATCATGGTTAATTTCTAACTCAGGAAATGCGTAACGTTCGCCTCCCCTGTTTATAAGCAGAGGAAACAGGGCCGTTCCCCCCACCTTCGCCACTTGCAGTTTCTTCCTCCGAAAGCTCCGCCGCTCCCCTCTGCTTCCCAAGCCGAAAGAGAGAGAGCAGCGCTCCGCCGCCCGTTGCCGCCGTCGCCCTCAACACTTCCGCGCCCCCTCCGCCGCTTCCGCCATGGCTCCGAAGACCAACAAGACCACGAATTCAGCCGAGGCGTTGCGGCTTGAGGCGCTGCGCAAGGAGCGAGTGCTTTTCCCCCCCGAGCTCACCCCGAAGGCGCTGCGGGAGGAGTTCTACCTCTTCTGGTCGACGGAGACGCGGGCGCATCCGCACACGCCGGTGCTCTCCACCGAGGCTTCCAAATCGAAGCGGTGCCCAAAAGGGTACTATTTCTTTCCGGTGTTCTTCTATTGCGGGCTCTGCCCACCCTTTTCTGATTTCTTCTATGACATCATGAATACCTACGGGTTTCATCTTCTTGATTTCACCCCCAACGCCGTTCTGACAATGGCGGTTTTCGCACACCTCTGCGAGAACTTCGTTGGCATCCACCCACGTGTTGCTCTTTTTCGCCATTATTTCACCCCCCGAGCCGAGAAAGGAGAGCCATTGGCTGGCGGAATCGCCTGGACCTCACGAATTGGCATGAAGGAGGTGTATCTGGCGGGCGAGCTCCGCAGCAAGTGGGATGAGTGGAGGGCGGAGTGGTGCTGGATCTGTGATGCCAATTCGCAGCCATTCACCAACCTGCGCCAGACTCGGGTGGTTCGCGGCGGCGACTGGAGTGCTCTGTCGCCGGACGATGCCAAGCTGAAGATTGCCACCACCCGAATCCTCCGGCTCAGGCTTGCCGGGCTCACAACAGGGGCAGTTGGCACGGATTTCCTTCGCCGTCGCATCGCCCCTCTGCAGAAGAGGGGGAGGCCCGCCTGGCTGTTTGGCGGCCCGGCGGATATCATGAGGCTGCGTCCAGGCCTCAACTTCAACTTCACAGTTCTGGAGCTTGACGGGATGCTGAAGGAGCTGTTCAAGCATGACGCCAACCATCCAGAGTGGTTCAGGTTGCCGCAGGGGGTCATCCCATTGTGCAACAACTCCCAGCGCGACCGCATCTGTGCGATGGTGCCAGAGTGCGACTCGCACGGGATAAGCCCAACTTGGATGGAGCCTGCCGATGACGTCGTGCAGCAATTCTTCGATGGCTTGACGGAGGTAGCAGTCAATGCCGACGAGAAGAGGCTCCTCACCCGCGACACCACCGAGGACGAGATGCACTACATCGCCACCAGGGCCGAAGAGGCGGCAGCAGCCGCCGCCGCGGGTGAGTTCGGCTTCACGCTGGAGGAGGCAGAGGCGGCCGAAGCGGCAAGCCTTACCGACAGGGAGGACCTTGCCGGAGAGGTCGTTGGCGAGGGGGAGCCCGAGGCCGAAGCGAGCGAGTCCGCCGAGGGCGCGAGTGGCCAACCGTCTTCGAGCAGCTTGCCGCAGGCGGAGCCCCCAGCGCAGCCCCAATTCCAACCAAGAAGGTGCCTCCGTCGAGTTGGAGATACGGCAGGGGGGCAGGCAGGCCAGCAGCCGCGGCGCCGTGGGACACGCTCCACCGCGGCAAGTACCGTTGCCGCGGGAGGGTCCCAGGCTATGCCGGCAACTGAGGCGGGGTCTTCCCGGGCCGTCACGCCTGATCCTGCCGCAGCCCCCGGAAAACGTCCAAGGGAGCCTACTCCTCCGCCTCACCGCGCAGAAAGGGTACCAGACTTCGACCTCTCCGCGCTGAGCTCCGACGAGGAGGAAGAAGAGGAGGAAGAGTAAGGCTTTCTCCTTGCTGTATTTGTTTTTCTTCGATCTTTGTTGTTGCTTGTCTTGCATCTGATTTACTTCTCTCTGAATCCCTGTTCCATTTCAGGACTCTGGCCGAGAGAGCGGCGAAGAGGGCCAAGGTCCCCGTGGTTGTCATCGAGGATGATCCTGTTGTGACGGCAGAAGACACGTCCGAGACCAGCTTGACAGACCCGATTCCTTCTCCTCGCGGCAGCCCCCAGCACAGCCCCCAGCGTAAGTGTTTGGTTCACTTCCTATTGTGGGGAGCGCATGGGTGCTTCTTCTTTTGCTGACACCTTGGTCGTTGATTCATTTGTGTAGGAGCAGAACAGGCCCACCAGGAGCAGTCAGAGGCCGTTCCGGAGGTGCAATCTGCTTCGACCACGCCGCCAAGGGGCGATTCTCCAACAAGGGAACGCTCTCCGGCAAGGGAGAGGTCCCCGGCAAGGGAAGGAACCAGTGAGCCCCCAGTGGTGGAGCCCATGGTCACGGAGCCCAGCACAGGTAACCCTCCTTGTCGGAAATTTTCCCTTGGGTTTTTCTTCTTCTGATCTTCTTTCTTCTTTTCTGGATATTTGCTTGACTTTTCCTTCCTCTCCCTGTCCTCAGATCCCCCTCTCACAGACCCGATGGAGACTGAGGCCACCGGTGATGAAGGCGTGCGCGGCAATACTGAAGATGCCGCCGCTGACGAGGAAGAGGCCGGCGCTGACGAACCCGCCGACGAAGAAGCCGCCAAGGCTGCTGGCGCAGGAGCTGGCGAGGGATCCGGCGATCGTACTGACGACCCGGAGGACACAGGAGCGCAAGGCGCTGCACCGACAGCCGATCCCTCCGCCGCTGATGCAGCGCCGGGCTCCAAGGAGCCCCAGCCAGGCGCATACTTGAAGGCCGGCGAGGGCGTATACATCAAGCTTCCCTGGGCGTCGAGCTCCAGGGTGCCGGTCGAAGGAGAGGAGTTTGACGGGGAAGTACTCGCCTCTGCTGGGCTGGCAGTGGTTGACACGCCCAGCAACAGCAGTGGCGAGTCCGAGGAGGAGCAGTTGCTCCGGAGGTTGGTGTCACTCTACCGCGCCCGGCAAGCGAAGCTTGAGTCCCGGGAAGCGCTTGTCGCGCGGGCGGGAGTTGATATAGAGAAGCATGCGGAGGAGCTCAAGAGCCGCAACCAGGAGGCCCTTCGATCCATTATGGAGGAGAGGGCGCAACTTGATGAGGCAAAGAAGGCGTTCATCATGGAAAAGGCTGAGGCCGAGGAGCAGCAGAGGCTCGCCGCCGAAGAGATGTCCAGGCGGGAAGGTGAGCTGCCGCAGAAGAAAGTGAACCTGGACAGCCATGAGGAGGAGCTCGACGCACGAGAACAATCACTTGGCGGGGCACTCAAGGAGGCAAAGGATGCTGCCGCGGCCGCCGAGGCCGCCAAGAAGGAGTTAGAGGTGAAGGTGACGCAGCTGGAGGCGGATATGGGAAAGAAGAATGAAGAGCTTGCCGCACTCCAGCGCGAACGCGAGAAGGATGCACTTGCCCATGGCGATCTGCAAGTTCAACTCGCCGAGAAGGTCAAGGAACTGAACGCCGCCAAGGACTCAAGCGCTGATCTGGAGATGAAGCTGGCCACCTTGACGGAGACACTGGACGCCGCCAAGAGGCGAGAGGATGACTTGAAGAAAGAGGTCAAGGGCAACGAGGAGCTGCTGACGAGGGCCGCTGAGACTCAGAACACCTTCAGGGCTACGGTGGAGCTCTGGACAGAGGGCCTCGTCAACATTGCTGCATCCATCGACGAGGAGCTGGCGGAGCTGGACTTGGCGGGCTTTGGGTACTCCTCCGACGAGAATCTCCAGCCCAGCGCCAAGCTTACTCTTTTCTTCAAGGGCGTGGTGACGGCTCTCCAGCAGCTCCGGGAAAGGATCCCGAAGAAGCTGGCCGACGAGTCGCGCGCAATCTACGCCAAGGTCTTGGAGAAGGTGTTGGTGAAGATACTCTTCCGCAACCCGGGCCTCGACCTCTCCCGCGTCCTCAAGAAGCTGCCGGCGGGTGCCGATCTTGAAGAGCTCAAAGCCATCGTCGCACCCATCGTGGACAAGGTCAATGAAGTCAGGAGGGTCGACGGCGAGCGCGTGGATTAGGCCACCCCTCTTCTCCCTTCCTTCTTCTTACCGCTGCTAGATATGTCATAGGAATAATCAGTTAGAGTGCGGCAAGTTATTTATTGTAATATAACTTTACTCTGGGTACTATCTGCTATGTTACTTCCTTTATTTGATTCGTATGTTCTTACCCTACGCTTTTAGGGAACTTGCCGGCGCAAGCACACTTGCCGCGAGCGCTGAGTGCGGAACATCAGCAGCCTGCTGGCGGTGTTGCCTCCGGCAAGAAACCTTGTCGGGCTAGTCGCAGCACACTTTCATTGTTGAGCGGACTCGAAACAAAGTAAGGGCGCAACTTAGCCACGAGTCGGTTCCTCCGTGCACAGGTTTTCCATACAAGGCACGGTCGTTCAACGAATATAACTTAAAAATTTAAAACTGACTGTGCTCAAACTTTGGCAACTTAGCTTTTCTGTCGTCTGTGTCCCGGCAAGGCTTTGCTTCTTTGAACGATGCCTAGTCCACATCGTTATCTTCCCCTCCCCCCCGGTGAACTTGTGGGCGGAGGATCCTTCTTTTTGAGCAAAAGAAAGAAGAGAAAATAAAGATATGGAGCTTTAAGGCCCGTTATTGCTTACCGGGGGCAGGTGCTGCATAAGATGTCAGTTTATACATGCGAAAAAGAAAAAGGTATGAAATTCGACAACTTTTGCACAGCATATGATCTTTATTTATGCACGGGATCTGCGCCCGGCTTTGTACAAAGGGTTACATGCAACAGCGGCAAGGCTTGTACAAAAGGTGGTTGCCGGGACAGCAGGTTCCGGCAACCGCGCCTTATGGGTAAACTTGCGAAGATGCTCTATGTTCCAGGAGTTGCTCACCGGAATGCCATCTTCGGTCTCAAGGCGGACAGCGCCAGGCCTAGTGACTCGCTTTACCCGATAAGGGCCTTCCCACTTTGGCGTCAACTTGTTGGAATTCTTGGCGGATTGAACGCGCCGAAGAACAAGGTCGCCTTCCTCGAAGCTTCTGGCATTAACTTTGCGGCCTATGGTAGCGGCGCAAAGCTTGCTGGTAGCGAGCAGCTCGTACAGCAGCCTGAAGACGATCCTCCTCGAGGAGCAGCGCGTCATCTTGCCGCAGCTGCTCTTGCTCAAGCTCATCATAAGCGAGCACTCGAGGCGATCCGTATATGAGTTCCGTGGGGAGAACTGCCTCTGCTCCGTAGACAAGAGCAAAAGCTGTCTGACCAGTGGCTCGATTTGGCGTCGTCCTGATCGACCAAAGAACCACCGGCAGCTCCTCGATCCAATTTTTTCTGCACTTGTGTAGCCTGTCGAAAGTTCTGGTCTTGAGCCCGCGCAACACTTCAGCGTTCGCTCTCTCCGCTTGACCGTTGCTTCTCGGGTGAGCAACAGAAGCAAAGCAGATCTTGGCGCCAAGATCTTGGACGTACTGCATGAAGGTGCGGCTCGTGAATTGTGTGCCATTGTCGGTGATGATCCTGTTAGGGACTCCAAAGCGGCAAACAATTGACCTGAAGAACTTGACTGCTGACTATGCTGTCACCTTCCTCACTGCCTCCACCTCCGGCCACTTCGTGAACTTGTCGATTGCCACGTACAAGAACTCGAAGCCCCCGACAGCTCGGGGAAAGGGGCCTAGGATATCGAGCCCCCAGACCGAAAATGGCCAGGATAAAGGGATTGTTTGGAGAGCTTGAGCTGGTTGATGTATTTGCTTGGAGTGGAACTGGCATGCTTCACACTT
The DNA here is from genome assembly GCA_963921465.1 of Triticum timopheevii. Lineage (NCBI taxonomy): Eukaryota > Viridiplantae > Streptophyta > Magnoliopsida > Poales > Poaceae > Triticum > Triticum timopheevii. The sequence continues at coordinate 525,960,677 of OY997274.1, forward strand.
GGTTACTTGTGCAGTTGCATCCTGGAGGGCTGTCGGCCAAAAGAAACCTTGCCGGAAGGCTTTGCCGGCAAGTGCTCTTGCGCCAATGTGGTGACCACATATGCCTCCATGTATCTCCGCCAACAGCTCTTGTCCTTCTTCCTGGGAAATGCACTTCAATTTCACTCCGTTGATTCTTCTTCTGTACAGTATGTCATCGACAAACTGATACATACTTGATTGCCGGGCTACTTTCTCTGCTTCTTCTTGTTCTTCGGGAAGTTCTCCTGTTTGAAGGAAATGGACGATCTGTTGTGCCCATGCCGGAGCTTGTGGCTCGACGACAAGGACTAAAGGCGCAAATGCTGCTGCGGGAACATCCGCTTCTACGGCAAGAGTATGGGATCCTGCTGGAGCGTGATGCTCCCCGGCAAGCGTGTCGGGACACGACTTGTCGGGAGCGTCTGCTTCAACGAAGCAAACCCTAGGGCTTGCCGGAGCAGACTGCTCCTTAGCACTTTCTGTGTTGATCCTGGGGACCTTCTTTGCGGCGGCTTCGGGGAGCTCTGCCGGAAAGTAGTCGCCGGTAATCAACTTTCTCTTCTTGCTCTGTCCAGCTGATGGTGTTACAGATGGCTGAGTCAGCTTGAGCACAAAAATTCCTGGTTCCGCTGGTAACTTGAGTGCGGCGCACTTTGACAGGCCGTCTGCAATATCATTCTGAGCTCTTGGAACATGTTCCATCTGCAGGCCATCAAAATGCTCTTCCAGCTTCCTCACTTCATCAATGTAGGCCTCCATCAGCGGACTCTGATAATCTTTATTCACTTGCCGGACGACAAGCTGTGAGTCACCCCTGACAATGAGCTTCTTGATCCCAAGGTCTGCCGCTATCCTGAGTCCGGCAAGCAAGCCTTCATACTCTGCAGTATTGTTTGTTGCTTGCTCCTTGGGAAAGTGCATTTGGATCACGTATTTGAGGTGCTCTCCAGTGGGTGCGACAAGTAGCACACCCGCACCGGCGCCTTGCAGCGAGAAGGCACCATCAAAATACATGATCCACTCCTTGTTCGCTTCTTTGACGGGGATGCTCTTCTCCGGAGTTTCTTCATCAGGTGTTGGCGTCCATTCTGCTATGAATTCTACCAATGCTCGGCTCTGGATAGTTGAAGTACTTTCAAACTTGAGGCCAAAGCTCGATAGTTCCAGTGCCCACTCGACAATCCTGCCTGTTGCTTCTGGATTCTGCAATATCCTCTTCAACGGAAAGAGAGTGACCACTGTGATCTCATGTGCTTGAAAATAATGGCGCAGCTTCCTCGAGGCCATGAGAAGGCCAAAAAGCAACTTCTGTACCCCAGAGTATCTTGATCTAGCCCCCTGTAGAAGGGAACTGACAAAATAAACTGGGTGTTGCACCATCTTCTTCTGTTTCTCTTCCTGCGGCTGCACAGATTCATCCTTGTCGGGACCAGAGCTTGACGGGGAAACCCCCAGCTTGTCGCTGGACTCGCTTGCCGCGGTTGCTGGCTCATCATCTGCTTCCCTCTCCGCTACTAACGCAGCACTAACCACTTGATTGGTTGCCGCTAGATACAACAGCAACTTCTCTTGTGGTTTAGGTGCGACAAGTACTGGAGTGGAGGATAGGTATCTCTTCAAGTCCTGTAGCGCGGCCTCCGCTTCCGGAGTCCATTTCATTGGACCTGCCTTTTTCAAAATTTTGAAAAATGGCAGGGCGCGCTCAGCAGACTTAGAGATGAACCCACTGAGAGCAGCAACGCAGCCGGCAAGCCTTCGCACATCCTTGACGCGCTTCGGGGCTTCAATTTGCTCGATGGCCTTGATCTTGTCGGGGTTGGCTTCAATCCCCCTCTGGGACACAAAGAACCCGAGAAGCTTGCCGGAAGGGACTCCAAACACGCACTTCTCGGGATTCAACTTGAGATTGATTTTGCGCAGATTTGCAAAAGTGTCGTCCAAATCTTGGATCAAAGTTTCTCTGTCCTTGCTCTTGACCACTATGTCATCCATATATGCCTCTACATTCCTATGCAGCTGTGGCTCAAAAGCTTGATTAACTGCTCTTGCAAACGTTGAACTTGCATTCTTTAGTCCGAAAGGCATTCGTACAAAGCAGTACGTGCCACATGGAGTAATGAATGCGGTTTTCTCTTCATCCTCTTCTGCCATGAAGATCTGGTGGTATCCTGAGTATGCATCAAGAAATGAAAGCAGATCACATCCTGCCGTGGAGTCGACAATCTGGTCAATGCGCGGCAAGGGAAATGGATCTTTGGGACAAGCTTTGTTAACATCCGTGAAGTCAATACAAAGCCTCCACTTCCCATTCGCTTTGCGCACAACTACTGGATTGGCCAACCACGTTGGATGGAGTACTCCTCGGACAAGGCCTGCTGCTTCCAACTTCTTGATCTCCTCCGCTATGAACTCTTGGCGTTCCACCGCTTGCTTCCTGACTCTCTGCTTGATGGGCCGCGCGTGTGGACAGACGACAAGGTGGTGCTCAATTACTTTCCTGGGAACACCGGGGATGTCAGATGGTTGCCATGCAAACACATCGACATTCGCCCCCAGGAAAGCAACGAGCGCGCTTTCCTATTTAGGGTCAAGCGTGGCACTGATGGTGAAGGTACCACCAGTGCTGTCCTCCTTGGCGGCCACTTTCTTGGTCTCTGGTGATGCTGTCTTTGCCTTCTTGCACTTGCCGGTGGAGCTCGATGGTGCGTCCTCGACGGTAGCGCAGCACTCCGAAGAGGTGCGCTTGCCGGAGTGGGCATCAGAGCTACTCTTGCCGGACTTGGTCCTCTTCTTCCCCCGGGGAGCTTCAGCGGCAAGTGGTTTGCGTTCTGCTGCCGCTGCTGCTTCCCGGTAGATCTTGTCGGTACAGATAAGTGCATCTTTCTTGTCGCCATGGACAGAAATAACACTTATCGGACCGGGCATCTTGAGCACGTTGTAAGCATAATGAGAGGCTGCCATGAACTTGGCAAGCGCTGGACGGCCGAGTATCCCATTATAGGGCAGTGGGAAATCAGCAACATCAAATGTGACTCTCTCTGTTCTGAAATTCAGCTCGCTGCCAAACGTCACTGGCAGTGTAATCTTCCCCTTGGGCTTGCTCCTTCCCGGGTTGATTCCTTGAAAGGTACCAGTTTCTTCGAGCTCGCTGTCGGGGATCTGGAGCTTGTTGAGCACCGCGGAAGAGATCAGATTTAGGCCGGCCCCGCCGTCAACCAACATCTTTGTGACCTTGAGGTTGCGGATGGTTGGCGAAACCAACATCGGCAAGCACCCGACCGCAGTGATGCGATCAGGGTGATCCTCAACATCAAAGACGATGGGCATGCTGGACCACTTCAGGGGCTTGCGCGATTCGACTGATGGTTCTGCTGCATTTACCTCCCGCACCCACTGCTTGAGTTGGCGGTGCGAAGTGTGCAGAGAAGCACCGCCGTCAACACACAAAATCTCTGTTGCCTTCTGAAACTCTTGCTCGTCGGTCTCATCCTCCTCCATCTCATCATCTTCGTCTTCATCTTCGTCCTTGTCACGGCCGCGGGGAGGCCTGTCTCCTTGCCGCTGCTTGGCTTTGCCGCGGCGCCCTCCCCGGGCGGGACGCTTCTTGCCGGATCCTCCGCCACCTTCCTGGGCCTTCTCCTTGTCGCGACGCTCGTACTCAGCTTTCTGTAGTTCTGCCATCTGCTCAACCTTCTTACAGGCTTGGAGGTCATGGCCCTTGGTGCGGTGGATCTTGCAGTACTGCTTGCCGGAGCCGTCCTGCTTGTCGGCGGCCACCACAGCCTCGCCGGAGTCACCAGCTTTGGCCTTCTCGGCGCCGCCTCCGTTGCCGGACTGCTCGACGACTAGCACATCCTTAGCTTTCCTCTTTCTGTTATTCCGCCTCCGGTTCTTCTTTGCCGGAGGGGCATCCTCATTATCAGATCCTTCCACTCTTGTGTTCTCTCCGGGGAGTTTCCTCCCCTCTTCAGCGCGTGCACACTTGTCGGCTAGAGCATAGAGCTCGCTGACATCTCTGATCTTGCACATCGCCATCTCCTCCCTCATCCTGCGGTTACTCATGTTCTGATGAAACGCGCTAATAACCATGGCAGGGTGGACATCTGGGATGTTGCGCTGCACCTGGCTGAATCTCTGTATGTACTTGCGCAGGGGTTCTCCTTCTTTCTGGGCGAGCAGATGCAAATCGCTCTCCTGGCCATAGGGTTTGTGGCCGCCTGTGAAGGCGTCGACAAACTGATGGCACAGGTCCGCCCACGAAGAGATGGAGTTATCCGGCAAGTGCATGAGCCAAGATCTGACGTTGGGCTTGAGCACCAACGGTAAGTAGTTGGCGAGGATCTTCTCGTTGCACCCCCCGGCAGCCTGCACCGCTATGGTGTAGATGCTGAGGAACTCCGACGGATGTATCCTGCCATCGTACTTCTCGGGCACATCTGGCTTGAAGTTCTTGGTACTGGGCCAATGGACCTGCCGCAGCTCACGGGTGAACGCAGGGCAACCTACCGCGTACGGCAAGTGGCCTGGTTCCCCTGGCGCATGCATATCGGCAGTGGGCCCAGCGCGCTGATCGGATTGACGTCGCGCTTCTCTTCGACGCTCGATGCAAGTGCGAGCGTCTTCGTGTCGCCGTTCTTGTAGAACTTGGCGTTGATCACGGCGAGCTCGTGGGTCTGACGATGCAGTGGAGTCGGTGTCGAGGTTGGCCCGGCGAGTCGGCGATCTTGGCCTTCGGGACGGGGAGTGCACGGTGGTGGCACCCCCAGCGGTCTTGTCGGCGTCAGCTTGCGCCTGGGCGTCTTGCCGGGGCTTCGATGTGCTCGGTTGCTGGGGCTTGTCGCCATTGGCGAAGCTAATGAGGCTCTGAATAGTGATCCTCCAGTCGTCGATCTTGTCTGGCGCCGGAGGGTAATCTAGAAGCAGCTGGGCTCGGGCCAGCGCTTCTTCTGGAGTCTTGGGTGGTGGTGGCGAACGACGCGAGGAGCGAGATATGCTCAGACTTCTAACAGTGTTAGAAGGAGCAACATCTCGTCCAGGCGATCGTACCGCGCTCGTGCCAACATGCTGACGTGCTTGTTGGCCTTGAGCGTCCCGCGATCCACCAGCTCGGCCTTGCTCCAATGCGAGTACGGTGCTAGGAGCACCATGGCGTTGTCGATCTTGCACCCCTTGGGAAGGGTGCGGTGTATGTACAGACGCAGAAGCTTGCGGGGCCTTGTCCTTGGACCTGGTGACGACGTGAGTCCCACCGTCGGCGCCCGCCCCTCCGCCGGCGTCCACCCCACCACCCATTTGCTCCGGCGGCGGTGGGATTGACGTGGACAGAGCGGCCACCTCCGAAGGCTTCTTATTCGGTGGCATGTCGATGAAGATGTTGATGTAGCGCGCGCGAAGACCGGATCAGGTTCGCACAACCTCGGCGCCCCTACCTGGCGCGCCAAAGATGTCGTGGGAGACAAGCACCTATGGGGCAGGGCCCCTTTTTGGTCCGGCAGGGAGCGGAGGGCGCATGAAGAGCAGATCGAGGTCAAGCACACGAGGGATTTTACCCAGCTTCGGAGCTCTCCGGAGAGATAAAGCTCCTACTGCTGCTTTGTGTTTCTCTTTGTTCTTGCTTGAGAGCGTGGGTATGCTGTAGTCTCAAATGAGTCGAACCTCTTCTACGTGCGCATGGGCCTCCTTTTTATAGTCTAAAGGGGTCACCGACAGGTGGCAACGCAGAGAGAGGGGTAAAAAAGTAAAAACGCGGGTTGGTACAACCGCTATCCATAGTGCCCCCTACCTAACTCTGACGGCAGGGGACAAGGGCATTTAATGCCCGTCCGGTCGCCCCAACAGTGCCGGAAGCGACCGTTAGGGGCGCCACCGATCGCCACGATGGCCTCCTAGTCATCTTCACTTGCCACCTCGCACCGCTGGGCTTCACAGCTACCCGCCACGTGCACCAGGAGCGATCCTGCGGCGACACATCGTCGGATGCGCTGGAGCATGGGCGCAGAGTGGTGGCTTCGCCGCGGCAAGCACCTTGCCGCGGTTGTTATCTTGTCGCACCCGCAAGCTTGCCGCTCGTCGGGCCTTGCCGGGACGCGCGGTGCGTCGCGGCAAGTCTTCTGAAGTGCCTTGGTTGGCCTTCCCGGCAAGCTCCTCTTGCCGGGGTCTTGTCTTCTCAGTTAACACTTTGTTCTTGAATGGTAGTAAATATGAATAGCGGAGGGTCTTGGCGGACGCCCGGCAAGCCTTGCTGCGGGACGCTGCGACTGTCCGTGCACAAGTTCGGGGTACTAAGGTACCCCTACTTTAGTACACCGACACAAAAGGCTTGTCGCCACTGCACATAGCCTGAAGAAGCAGAAGCGGAAGCTCAAAACAGCGGAAGATGCACTCAGAATGAGATGGAGCAAAGTACTCAAGACCGCAGACAAATGCGGCGATAGTCGCCAAACAAAGAGCTACCCGAAGCACAAACTACTACCCGAATTTGACGAGGAGGCCATAGAGCCCCCACAATCAAAAACCAAAGAGGCCGCCCGGTCGGATAGACGACTAAGGGAGTCCTGGACTAGGGGGTGTCCGGACAGCCGGACTATCATCATCGGCCGGACTCCAAGACTATGAAGATACAAGATTGAAGACTTCCTCCCGTGTCCGGATGGGACTTTCCTTGGCGTGGAAGGCAAGCTTGGCGATACAGATATGTAGATCTCCTACCATTGTAACTGACTCTGTGTAACCCTAGCCCTCTCCGGTGCCTATATAAAACGGAGGGTTTTAGTCCGTAGGACATACAACCATTACAACAATCATACCATAGGCTAGCTTCTAGGGTTTAGCCTCCTTGATCTCGTGGTAGATCCACTCTTGTACTACCCATATCATCAATATCAATCAAGAAGGAGTAGGGTTTTACCTCCATCGAGAGGGCCCGAACCTGGGTAAAAACATCGTGTCCCTTGTCTCCTGTTACCATCCACCTAGACGCACAGTTCGGGACCCCCTACCCGAGATCCGCTGGTTTTGACACCGACATTGGTGCTTTCATTGAGAGTTCCTCTGTGTCGTCACCGATAGGCTTGATGGCTTCTTCAATCAACAACAACGCTGTCCAGGGTGAGACTTTTCTCCCCGGACAGATCTTCGTGTTCAACGCCTTCGCACCGCGGGCCAATTCACTTGGCCATCTGGAGCAGATCGAAAGCTACGCCCCTGGCCATCGGGTTAGGTTTGGAAGCCTAAACTTCATGGCCGACATCCGCGGGGACTTGATCTTCGATGGAGTCGAGCCACAGCCGAGCGTGCCGTACTGTCGCGATGGGCATGATCTAGCTCTGCCGACGGACAGTACCCTGGAGGCCGCACACGAGTCCGCTCTGACTCATAGTTCGGAGCCGACCGCGCAGATCGAGGACAGGTGGCTGGACACCGCCTCGGGAGCTGCAACTTCCACGACGATGGAGCCGAATACTGATCTTGTCCCTTATAAAGCTCGTGACTCCGAGGTGCCGGACTCCTTTCCGGACTCCGAACCTCCTGCACCCTTGCCAATCGAATCCGATTGGGCGCCGATCATTGAGTTCACCGCCGCGGACATCTTTCAGCACTCACCTTTTGGCGACATCCTAAATTCACTAAAACATCTCTCGTTATCAGGAGAACCCTGGCCGTATTGCGGTCAGGACGGTTGGGATGCGGACGACGAAGAACTTCAAACCCCACCCACCACCCACTTTGTAGCCACTGTCGACGATCTAACCGACATGCTTGACTATGACTCCAAAGACATCGACAGTATGGACGACGATGCCGGAGACGATCAAGAACCAGCGCCTACAGGGCACTGGAAGACCACCTCATCATATGACATATACATGGTGGACACCCCAAAGGATGGGGACGGCGAAGAAGCAGCGGAGGCAGATTCCTCTAAGAAACAGCCCAAGAGCCGACGTCAGCGGCGCCGCTCTAAATCCCGCCATAGTAAGAATGGAGAGTCTGGCACCGGAGATAATAACACCCCAGAGAGTGCCGAAGACAACCCCCTCCAGCAAGATTCAGCATAGGAGGACGGAGTAGCCAGCCCTCAGGAGAGAGCGGCAGACGAGGAGGACGAAAATTACATGCCTCCCTCCAAAGACGAGGCAAGCCTCAATGACGATGAATTCGTCGTGCCCGAGGATCCTGTCGAACAAGAGCATTTTAAACGCAGGCTAATGGCCACGGCGAACAGCCTAAAGAAAAAGCAGCAACAGCTTCAAGCTGATCAAGACCTGCTGGCCGACAGATGTGTTGGGGAACGTTGCAGAAAATTAAATTTTTTCCTACGGTTTCACCAAGATCCATCTATGAGTTCATCTAAGCAACGAGTCTTGGGAGAGAGTTTGCATCTACATACCACTTGTAGATCGCGTGCGGAAGCTTGCAAGAGGATGGTGATGATGGAGTCGTACTCGACGTGATTCGAATCACCGATGTCCAAGTGCTGAACGGACAACACCTCCGCATTCAACACACGTACGGGACGGGAGAAGTCTCCTCCTTCTTGATCCAGCAAGGGGAAAGGAGAGGTTGAGGAAGCTCGCTCCAACGGCAGCATGACGGCGTGGTGGTGTTGGTGCAGCAGTACTCCGACAGGGCTTCGCCAAGCGCTTGCGGAGGAGGAGAGGTGTTGGGGAGGGGAGGGGCTGCGCCTTGGTGATGGGTACAGCAGCCCTCCCCCCACCCCTCTATTTATAGGGGAAGGGGCAAGGGGGGCCGGCCCCTCTAGATGAGATCTAGAGGGGGGGCGGCGGCCAAAGGGGAGGAGGCTTGCCCCCCAAGCAAGGGGGGCGCCCCCCTCAGGGTTTCCCCCCCAACCCTAGGCGCATGGGCCCAAGGTGGGGGGTGCGCCCAGCCCTCCAGGGGCTGGCTCCCTCCCCTTTGCGGCCCATGTGTCCCTCCGGGAGGGGTGGCCCCTCCCGGTGGACCCCCGGAACCCTTCCGGTGGTCCCGGTACATTACCGATAGACCCCCGAAACTTTCCGGTGTCCGTATGACAACTTCCCATATATAAAACTTCACCTCCGGACCATTCCGGAACTCCTCGTGACGTCCGGGATCTCATCCGGGACTCCGAACAACATTCAGTAGTCACATACTAGTCTTCCTAATAACCCTAGCGTCACCGAACCTTAAGTGTGTAGACCCTACGGGTTCGGGAGACATGCAAACATGACCGAGACGACTCTCGGGCAATAACCAACAACGGGATCTGGATACCCATGTTGGCTCCCACATGCTCCTCGATGATTTCATCGGTTGAACCACGATGTCGAGGATTCGATCAAACCCTGTATGCAATTCCCTTTGTCAATCGATACGTTACTTGCCCGAGACTCGATCGTCGGTATCCCAATACCTTGTTCAGTCTCGTTACCGGCAAGTCACTTTACTCGTACCGTAACGCATGATCCCGTGGCCAACAACTTGGTCACCTTGAGCTCGTTATGATGATGCATTACCGAGTGGGCCCAGAGACACCTCTCCGTCATACGGAGTGACAAATCCCAGTCTCGATCCGTGTCAACCCAACAGATACTTTCGGAGATACCTGTAATGCACCTTTATAGTCACCCAGTTATGTTGTGACGTTTGATACACCCAAGGCACTCCTACGGTATCCGGGAGTTACACGATCTCATGGTCGAAGGAAGAGATACTTGACATTGGCAAAGCTCTAGCAAACGAACTACACGATCTTTGTGCTATGCTTAGGATTGGGTTTTGTCCATCACATCATTCTCCTAATGATGTGATCCCGTTATCAACGACATCCAATGTCCATAGTCAGGAAACCATGACTATCTGTTGATCACAACGAGCTAGTCAACTAGAGGCTCACTAGGGACATATTGTGGTCTATGTGTTCACACGTGTATTACGATTTCCGGATAATACAGTTATAGCATGAACAAAAGACAATTATCATGAACAATGAAATATAATAATACTTTTATTATTGCCTCTAGGGCATATTTCCAACAGTCTCCCACTTGCACTAGAGTCACCAATCTAGTTACATTGTGATGAATCAAACAACCATAGAGTTCTGGTGTTGATCATGTTTTGCCCGCGAGAGAGGTTTAGTCAACGGATCTGCGACATTCAGATCCGTGTGCACTTTGCAAATCTCTATGTCTCCATCTTGAACATTTTCACGGATGGAGTTGAAACGACGCTTGATGTGCCTGGTCTTCTTGTGAAACCTGGGCTCCTTGGCAAGGGCAATAGCTCCAGTGTTGTCACAGAAGAGTTTGATCGGCCCCGACGCATTGGGTATGACTCCTAGGTCGGTGATGAACTCCTTCACCCAAATCGCTTCATGCGCTGCCTCCGAGGCTTCCATGTACTCCGCTTCACACGTAGATCCCGCCACGACGCTCTGCTTGCAGCTGCACCAGCTTACTGCTCCACCATTCAACATATACATGTATCCGGTTTGAGACTTGGAGTCATCCAGATCTGAGTCGAAGCTAGCGTCGACGTAACCCTTTACGACGAGCTCTTCGTCTCCTCCATAAACGAGAAACATGTCCTTTGTCCTTTTCAGGTACTTCAGGATATTCTTGACCGCTGTCCAGTGTTCCTTGCCGGGATTACTTTGGTATCTTGCTACCAAACTTACGGCAAGGTTTACATCGGGTTTGGTACACAGCATGGCATACATAATAGATCCCATGGCTGAAGCATAGGGGATGACACTCATCTCTTCTTTATCTTTTGCCGTGGTCGGTGACTGAGCTGAGCTCAATCTCACACCTTGTAACATAGGCAAGAACCCTTTCTTGGACTGATCCATTTTGAACCTCTTCAAAATCTTATCAAGGTATGTGCTTTGTGAAAGACCTATGAGGCGTCTCGATCTATCTCTATAGATCTTGATACCTAATATATAAGCAGCTTCTCCAAGGTCCTTCATTGAAAAACATTTATTCAAGTAGGCCTTAATGCTGTCCAGAAGTTTTGTATCATTTCCCATCAAGAGTATGTCATCTACATATAATAGGAGAAATGCTACAGAGTTCCCACTCACTTTCTTGTAAACGCAGGCTTCTCCATAAGTTTGCATAAACCCAAACGCTTTGATCATCTCATCAAAACGAATATTCCAACTCCTAGATGCTTGCACCAGTCCATAAATGGATCGTTGGAGCTTGCATACTTTGTTAGCGTTCTTAGGATCGACAAAACCTTCCGGCTGCATCATATACAACTCTTCCTTAAGATGTCCGTTAAGGAATGCCGTTTTGACGTCCATCTGCCATATCTCATAATCATAGTATGCGGAAATTGCTAACATGATTCGGACGGACTTCAGCTTCGCTACGAGAGAGAATGTCTCGTCGTAGTCAATCCCTTGAACTTGTCGATAACCCTTAGCGACAAGTCGAGCTTTATAGATGGTAACATTACCATCCGCGTCCGTCTTCTTCTTAAAAATCCATTTGTTTTCTATCGCTCGCCGATCATCGGGCAAGTCTGTCAAAGTCCATACTTTGTTTTATACATGAATTCTATCTCGGATTTCATGGCTTCAAGCCATTTGTTGGAATCCGGGCCCGCCATCGCTTCTTCATAGTTCAAAGGTTCACCGTTGTCTAACAACATGATTTCCAGGACAGGGTTGCCGTACCACTCTGGTGCGGAACGTGTCCTTGTGGACCTACGAAGTTCGGTAGCAACTTGATCCGAAGTACCTTGATCATCATCATTGGTTTCCTCTTCAGTTGGTGTGGGCATAACAGGAACATTTTCCTGAGCTGCACCACTTTCCCGTTCGAGAGGTAGTACTTCATCGAGTTCTACTTTCCTCCCACTTACTTCTTTCAAGAGAAACCCTTTTTCCAGAAAGCATCCGTTCTTGGCAACAAAGATCTTGCCTTCGGATCTTAAGTAGAAGGTATACCCGACAGTTTCCTTATGGTATCCTATGAATACGCATTTTTCTGACTTGGGTTCGAGCTTTTCAGGTTGAAGTTTCTTGACATAAGCATCGCATCCCCAAACTTTTAGAAACGACAGCTTAGGTTTCTTCCCAAACCATAATTCATACGGTGTCATCTCAACGGATTTAGACGGTGACCTATTTAAAGTGAATGTAGCTGTCTCTAGAGCGTATCCCCAAAATGATAGCGGTAAATCGGTAAGAGACATCATAGACCGCACCATATCCAATAGAGTGCGATTACGATGTTCGGACACACCGTTTCGCTGAGGTGTTCCAGGCGGCATGAGTTGTGAAACGATTCCACATTTCCTTAAGTGTGTACCAAATTCGTGACTTAAGTATTCTCCTCCACGATCTGATCGTAGGAACTTTATCTTTCGGTCACGTTGATTCTCCACCTCATTCTGAAATTCCATGAACTTTTCAAAGGCCTCAGACTTGTGTTTCATTAAGTAGACATACCCATATCTACTTAAGTCATCAGTGAGAGTGAGAACATAACGATATCCTCCGCGAGCCTCAACGCTCATTGGACCGCACACATCGGTATGTATGATTTCCAACAAGTTGGTTGCTCGCTCCATTGTTCCGGAGAACAAAGTCTTGGTCATTTTGCCCAAGAGGCATGGTTCGCATGTGTCAAACGATTCATAATCAAGAGACTCTAAAAGTCCATCAGCATGGAGCTTCTTCATGCGCTTGACACCAATGTGACCAAGGCGGCAGTGCCACAGGTATGTGGGACTATCGTTATCAACTTTACATCTTTTGGCATCCACACTATGAACATGTGTAATATTATGCTCGAGATTCATTAAGAATAAACCATTGACCATCGGAGCATGACCATAAAACATATCTCTCATATAAATCGAACAACCATTATTCTCAGACTTAAATGAGTAGCCATCTCGTATTAAACGAGATCCAGATACAATGTTCATGCTCAAACTTGGCACTAAATAACAATTATTAAGGTTTAAAACTAATCCCGTGGGTAAATGTAGCGGCAGCGTGCCGACGACGATCACATCGACTCTGGAACCATTCCCGACGCGCATCGTCACCTCGTCCTTTGCCAGTCTCTGTTTATTCCGCAGCTCCTGCTGTGAGTTACAAATATGAGCAACGGCACCGGTATCAAATACCCAGGAGTTACTACGAGTACTGGTAAGGTACACATCAATTACATGTATATCAAATATACCTTTGGTGTTGTCGGCCTTCTTATCCGCTAAGTATTTGGGGCAGTTCCGCTTCCAGTGACCCTTCCCCTTGCAATAAAAGCACTCAGTCTCAGGCTTGGGTCCATTCTTTGACTTCTTCCCGGCAACAGGCTTACCGGGCGCGACAACATCTTTGCCGTCCTTCTTGAAGTTCTTCTTACCCTTGCCCTTCTTGAACTTAGTGGTCTTATTGACCATCAACACTTGATGTTCTTTCTTGATTTCAGCCTCTGCTGACTTCAACATCGAGAACACTTCAGGAATGGTCTTCACCATCCCCTGCATGTTGTAGTTCATCACAAAGCTCTTGTAGCTTGGTGGGAGCGATTGGAGGATTCTGTCAATGACCGCCTCATCTGGGAGGTTAATGTTCAGCTGGGTCATACGGTTGTGCAACCCAGACATCTTCAGGATGTGTTCACTGACAGAACTGTTTTCCTCCATCTTACAACTGTAGAACTAGTCGGAGACATCATATCTCTCGACCCGGGCATGAGCTTGGAAAACTAGTTTCGGCTCTTCGAACATCTCATATGCTCCGTGATGCTCAAAACGCTTTTGGAGCCTCGGTTCTAAGCTGTAAAGCATGCCGCACTGAACGAGGGAGTAATCATCAGTACGTGTCTGCCAAACGTTCAAATCGTCTTGCAGTGCTGGGAGAACAGGTGGGTCACCTAACGGTGCTTCTAGGACATATTGTTTCTTGGCAGCTATGAGGATGATCCTCAGGTTCCGGACCCAGTCCGTATAGTTGCTGCCATCATCTTTCAGCTTGGTTTTCTCTAGGAATGCGTTGAAGTTCATGTTGACATGAGCGTTGGCCATTTGATCTACAAGACATATTTGCAAAGGTTTTAGACTAAGTTCATGATAATAAAGTTGTAATCAAATTATGAACTCCCACTTAGATTAGACATCCCTCTAGTCATCTAAGTGTTACACGATCCGAGTCGACTAGCCCGTGTCCGATCATCACGTGAGACGGACTAGTCATCGTCGGTGAACATCTTCATGTTGATCGTATCTTCCATACGACTCGTGTTCGACCTTTCGGTCTCCGTGTTCCGAGGCCATGTCTGTACATGCTAGGATCATCAAGTTAACCCTAAGTGTTTTCGCTGTGTAAAACTGTCTTACACCCGTTGTATGTGAACGTAAGAATCCATCACACCCGATCATCACGTGGTGCTTAGAAGCGACGAACTATAGCAATGGTGCACAGTTAGGGGAGAACACTTCTTGAAATTTTTGTAAGGGATCATCTTATTTACTACCGTCGTCCTAAGTAAACAAGATGCATAAACATAATAAACATCACATGCAATTATATAGTTGTGACATGATATGGCCAATATCATATAGCTCCATTGATCTCCATCTTCGGGGCTCCATGATCATCTTGTCACCGGCTTGACACCATGATCTCCATCATTGTGTCTTCATGAAGTTGTCACGCCAACGACTACTTCTACTTCTATGGCTAACGTGTTTAGCAATAAAGTAAAGTAGTTTACATGGCGTTCTTCAATGACACGCAGGTCATACAAAAAATAAAGACAAATCCTATGGCTCCTGCCGGTTGTCATACTCATCGACATGCAAGTCATGAATCCTATTACAAGAACATGATCTCATACATCACAATTCATCATTCATCACAACTTCTGGCCATATCACATCACATGATCAATCGCTGCAAAAACAAGTTAGACGTCCTCTAATTGTTGTTGCATCTTTTACGTGGCTGCGATTGGGTTCTAGCAAGAACGTTTTCTTACCTACGAATAACCACAACGTGATTTTGTCTACTTCTATTTACCCTTCATAAGGGCCCTGTTCATCGAATCCGCTCCAACTAAAGTGGGAGAGACAAACACCCGCCAACCACCTTATGCAACTAGTGCATGTCAATCGGTGGAACCGGTCTCACGTAAGCGTACGTGTAAGGTTGGTCCGGGCCGCTTCATCCCACAATACCGTTGAAGCAAGAAAAGACTAGTAGAGGCAAGTAAGTTGACAAGATCCACGCCCACAACAAAACTGTGTTCTACTCGTGCATTAGAGAACTACGCATAGACTTAGCTCTCATACCACTATTGGGGAACGTTGCAGAAAATTAAAAAATTTCCTACGGTTTCACCAAGATCCATCTATGAGTTCATCTAAGCAACGAGTCATGGGAGAGAGTTTGCATCTACATACCACTTGTAGATCGCGTGCGGAAGCTTGCAAGAGGATGGTGATGATGGAGTTGTACTCGACGTGATTCGAATCACCGATGTCCAAGTGCTGAACGGATAACACCTCCGCGTTCAACACACGTACGGGACGGGAGACGTCTCCTCCTTCTTGATCCAGCAAGGGGAAAGGAGAGGTTGAGGAAGCTCGCTCCAATGGCAGCACGACGGCGTGGTGGTGTTGGTGCAGCAGTACTCCGACAGGGCTTCGCCAAGCGCTTGCGGAGGAGGAGAGGTGTTGGGGAGGGGAGGGGCTGCGCCTTGGAGATGGGTACAGCAGCCCTCCCCCCACCCCTCTATTTATATGGGAAGGGGCAAGGGGGGCCGGCCCCTCTAGATGAGATCTAGAGGGGGGGCGGCGGCCAAAGGGGGGAGGCTTGCCCCCCAAGCAAGGGGGGCGCCCCCCTCAGGGTTTCCCCCCCAACCCTAGGCGCATGGGCCCAAGGTGGGGGGTGCGCCCAGCCCTCCAGGGGCTGGCTCCCTCACCTTTGCGGCCCATGTGGCCCTCCGGGAGGGGTGGGCCCTCTCGGTGGACCCCCGGAACCCTTCTGGTGGTCCCGGTACATTACCGATAGACCCCCGAAACTTTCCGGTGTCCGTATGACAACTTCCCATATATAAAACTTCACCTCCGGACCATTCCGGAACTCCTCGTGACGTCCGGGATCTCATCCGGGACTCCAAACAACATTCGGTAGTCACATACTAGTCTTCCTAATAACCCTAGCGTCACCGAACCTTAAATGTGTAGACCCTACGGGTTCGGGAGACATGCAGACATGACCGAGACGACTCTCGAGCAATAACCAACAGCGGGATCTGGATACCCATGTTGGCTCCCACTTGCTCCTCTATGATTTCATTGGTTGAACCACGATGTCGAGGATTCGATCAAACCCTGTATGCAATTCCCTTTGTCAATCGGTACGTTACTTGCCCGAGACTCGATCGTCGGTATCCCAATACCTTGTTCAGTCTCGTTACCGGCAAGTCACTTTACTCGTACCGTAACGCATGATCCCGTGGCCAACAACTTGGTCACCTTGAGCTCATTATGATGATGCATTACCGAGTGGGCCCAGAGATACCTCTCCGTCATACGGAGTGACAAATCCCAGTGTCGATCCGTGTCAACCCAACAGATACTTTCGGAGATACCTATAATGCACCTTTATAGTCACCCAGTTACGTTGTGACGTTTGATACACCCAAGGCACTCCTACGGTATCCGGGAGTTACACGATCTCATGGTCGAAGGAAGAGATACTTGACATTGGCAAAGCTCTAGCAAACGAACTACACGATCTTTGTGCTATGCTTAGGATTGGGTCTTGTCCATCACATCATTCTCCTAATGATGTGATCCCGTTATCAACGACATCCAATGTCCATAGTCAGGAAACCATGACTATCTGTTGATCACAACGAGCTAGTCAACTAGAGGCTCACTAGGGACATATTGTGGTCTATGTGTTCACACGTGTATTACGATTTCCGGATAATACAGTTATAGCATGAACAAAAGACAATTATCATGAACAATGAAATATAATAATACTTTTATTATTGCCTCTAGGGCATATTTCCAACAAGATGGACCGAGGTCCTCGCGGCCGAAGAGTATGAACTCGAACGCCCCTCCAAAAGCTACCCAAAACGCAAGTTGCTCCCCCGACTAGAGGAGGAAGCATACAAACCTTCATCGCCAGCGCATAATACGGCAGACCGACCACCCCGTGGTCGCGACAGAGAGGCATCTAGGCCCTCCATCAGGACCGTACCCCGGCACCGCTCGAAAAGTACGAAGCCATGGGGGAATGCGCCGGACTTGCAGGATATATTGGAGGACAAGGCAAGACAATCCAGATCTATCTACGGATCACGTGGGCGCCCCACGACCCACGACGACTACCGTCGCGCCGGATACAGCAACTCCGGCCGGGCTGAACACAGCAGACAACGCTCTCTTGAGCTACGTCGTGATATTGCTCAATATAGAGGCGCCGCACACCCACTATGCTTCACAGATGAAGTAATGGATCATCAAATCCCTGAAGGGTTTAACCCCGTGAACATTGAATCTTATGATGGCACAACAGACCCCGCGGTTTGGATCGAAGATTATCTCCTTCACATTCATATGGCCCACGGCGTCGTTCTCCACGCCATCAAGTACCTCCCACTCAAGCTTAAAGGACCAGCTCGGCATTGGCTTAACAACTTGCCAGTAGAGTCAATTGGGTGTTGGGAGGACCTGGAAGCCGCATTCCTCGACAACTTCCAGGGCACGTATGTGCGACCACCAGACGCTGATGACCTAAGCCACATTATTCAGCAGCCAGACGAATCGACTAGACAATTCTGGACACGGTTCTTAACAAAGAAAAATCAAGTTGTCGACTGTCCGGATGCAGAGGCCCTCGCAGCCTTCAAACATAACATCCGCGACGAGTAGCTGGCCCGGAACCTAGGATAGGAAAAGTCGAAATCCATGGCAGCCCTCACATCACTCGTGACCCGCTTCTGTGCGGGAGAGGACAGCTGGCTAGTTCGCAGCAACAACCTCAGCAAAAATGCTGGCAGTCCGGATACTAAGGACCACAATGGCAGGTCGCGTCGAAACAAAAACAAACGCCACGTTAACGGCGATAACAAGGAGGATACGACAGTCAACGCCGGATTCAGAGGCTCCAAACCCGGTTAGCAGAAGAAGCCATTCAAAAGAACCACTCCGGGTCCGTCCAATTTGGACCGAATACTCGACCGCTCTTGCCAGATACATGGCACCCCCGAAAAGCCAGCTAACCACACCAACAGAGATTGTTGGGTATTCAAGTAGGCAGGCAAGTTAATCGCCGAAAACAATGACAAGGCGATGCATAGCAACGACGAGGAGGAGACCCGGCCGCCGAACAGTAGAGGACAGAAGGGTTTCCCCCCACAAGTGCGGACGGTAAATATGATAGACGCAACCCACATACCCAAGAGGGAGCAGAAGCGTGCACTTCGGGATGTATATGCGATGGAGCCAGTCGCCCCGAAGTTCAATCCATGGTCCTCTTGCCTGATCACTTTTGATCGAAGGGACCACCCCACCAGTATCCGCCATGGCGGATTCGCCGCATTGGTTTTAGACCCAATGTCGATGGGTTTCACCTCACTAGAGTCCTCATGGACGGCTACAGCAGCCTGAACCTGCTTTATCAGGATACAGTGCGCAAGATGGGCATAGATCCCTCAAGGATTAAACCTACAAAGACGACCTTCAAAGGCGTCATACTAGGTGTCAAGGCCAACTGTACAGGCTCGGTCACGCTGGAAGTGGTCTTCGGATCCCCGGAGAATTTCCGAAGCGAGGAGTTAATCTTCGACATAGTCCCATTCCGCAGCGGCTATCACGCCTTGCTCGGACGAACCGCGCTTGCAAAGTTCAATGCGGTGCCGCATTATGCATACCTCAAGATCAAGATGCCAGGCCCTCGTGGGGTCATCACGGTCAACGGAAACACTGAACGCTCCCTCCGAACGGAGGAACACACAGCGGCTCTCGCGGCAGAAGTACAGAGCAGCCTCTTAAGGCAATTTTCGAGTCCGGCCGTTAAAAGACCGGACATGATTAAACGCGCCCGGAGTAACATACACCAAGACCCCCTGGCACGTTCCGAGCACGCGTAGCAATGCGGCCCCAACCCCAGCCCTAGCATGATTGCAAGACCAGCTTTTCGCGTACATCATTACGCTCTGGAGATACCTTGGGCATAGGGGGAGGGTCACGACCACGACCGGCCCAGAGTGCGGCTCGACCACACCAGGGGCTCCTAAGTGTGTCGCTCTTTTTCTTTTCCTCTTTTTGTATTTATCCACAGGACTCCTCTTACAAGAGGCCCTGTCCGGCAGTAGATCTGCCAAACTCATGATGCAACAGCCAGGGAGGAACAAGGGCTACGACGAACACTCAGGTGGTCTCCATTACGAGCATTAAATCTGTTTATTACACAATTCTGCAGCCCACCCCTGGAGGGGGACATGTTTAAAATAGTCCACTCCCTTGCTTACCGCACTATTTGTATCATTCTGCACTCATGGCAGAATTCCTTGAATAAACAATGCATCACTTTTTCGCTTATAATTGAATTCCTTTATTTATATATATGTTCATTTATGAAACCTTGCATCCGTACAATTTGGTACGGCCGAATACACCAGGGGCTTATG
The DNA here is from genome assembly GCA_963921465.1 of Triticum timopheevii. Classification (NCBI taxonomy): domain Eukaryota; kingdom Viridiplantae; phylum Streptophyta; class Magnoliopsida; order Poales; family Poaceae; genus Triticum; species Triticum timopheevii. The sequence continues at coordinate 525,980,356 of OY997274.1, forward strand.
TTCCCCGCATTATGGTGTGAAGTCCGAACACTTTCACAAGTGCGGTACCCCAAACTTATATCACTATATGCATCGTCTCCGAATCATGTCTTGGGTCAATAGTTGGGTTTGCCCGGCTCCCATGTTTTGGTACCTTACGTTCCGTTCTGTCGGCTAAGGTAGCACCGGGAGAACCACTGCGATGCGCCCCGGTTGAGCTGGGTGAGTGCCTCAGTGGAGAAAGCTAAAACTGACTGTCATGATAAGGCGAGAGCTGGTCGTTGTTCGAGAGGTCTTTTCGAGTCCTTAAAGACTTATGCCGCTTAGAGCGAGGAACCGGCTGTGTCCAGCCAAGGCGTGGATAGCGCCCCGAATTCGGTCTTCCGAACACTAGGGGCTTCGCCCAAATTTAAATTTATAGAATTCTATGGCTAAGTGAGAGTGTTCAAGCATTATAAGTCTGGTTGCCTTGTTCGTTGTGTTGAGCGCCTCCCTGATGGACCCAAAAATGGGAACAAGAGCGCTCAAGTTTATCCCGAACACCCCAGCACTCGTGGCATGGGGGCTGAAGCCGACGACTTGCCATCTCTCAGATTTGATAAACGGCCGCACAGAAGGTAATATTTTAAATCAAACAAGCGTTGCTTAGCGCATATGAACAAAGTTTTCAGCACACAGGATAACACATTGCGAGTCTACTCAAAAATTACATCTCTGGGGCACTCATCCGCAATCTTGCGGGCACCCTTCAGGACAGTCTTATAGTACATTTCGAGCGTACGATACTCCTTCCCCGCCGGCGGCGCGTCCGTCAGAAGCCTCTCAGCATCCACCCTGCCCCAGTGCACCTTTGCGCGGGCAAGGGCCCGACGGGCACCTTCAATGCAGGCGGAGCGCTTGATGACCCCACCAGCCGCCGCACGAGGCCGAAGTAGCTCCCAGGCATGGCCTCTCCAGGCCACAGCCGGACTATGAGGCCCTTCATGGCCTGCTCAGCTAACTTGTGGAGCTCGACCAGCTGCTTCAGCTGGTATCTAGGGGGCACCGGATGTACAGCCTCAGTGTACTGAGACCAGAAGACCTTCTCTGTTGAGCTCCCCTCCTCGGCCCGGTAGAATGCGGCGGCATCGGACACGCTGCGAGGTAGATCTGCAAACGCCCCTGGAGAGCTCCAAATCCGGGTAAGTAACAGGTAATTTACATTCACATGCTTGCTTTGCATGAAAAATGCCTTACCCGCTGCTATCTTCTTCACCGCCTCAATCTCCTGGAGGGACTTATGGGCCTCGGCCTTGGCGGCTTTGGCACTTTAAAGAGCCGAGGCAAGCTCGGACTCTCGAGTCTTTGAGTCGCGCTCCAAACTCTCATGCTTTTCCATGAGAGCCTGGAGCTCTTGTCGCACCTCCGCCACCCGCGCCTCCTGCTTCTCTCGCTCTGCCCGTTCCGCGGCCGCATTGCGTTCGGCCGCGGACACGGCCTCCTTTAGGGTCGCCACCTTGTTCGTGGCCCCTGCAGTACCCACGTTATCCTTGTTATTTTTATTGCAACCTAAATCCTTTTCTGTAAGGTAAAATTTCAAAGTGGTGTTACTCACCTTCTTTGTCCTCGAGCTGCTTCTTGGCACAGCCGAGCTCTTGCTCGGACCGCTCGAGGTCCTGCTTCAAAGCACCGACCTCCGCAGTCAGTGCAGCAGAGGTCAGCACCGCAGCCTGCAAACCCATATTGACATAATTTTTAGCAATCCTGTGTATATCTTTTTTAGATCCTTAGTCCGGCTTTTCTTTCCGAACACCGAACTAAGCATCAGGGGCTACTGTCTATGCGGTATTACATTATATATTTTAAACTTCTTACCTCAAAGCCTGTTAGAAGCCTACTTCAGGCTTCGGTCAGCCCGCCCTTGGCGAGCTGAACCTTCCGCACTCATGATAGTGCGGTGCTCTTCCTCGATGGAAGCGCCGTTGAGCGCCTCCAACAAGTTGTCCGGCGCCTCCGGTTGGACGGAGGCTGCCAGTGTCACGGTCTTGCCCTTCTTGCGAAGGGGCCGCCTGCCGGACTTTGGAACCACTGCGGGTTCCGGCGCGGAGTCCGGCACGAAGTCCGGGAGGTTGCCTTGTGGCACCTCCGGAGCCTCCCCCTCCTGGCGGGTCCCCTCCTGGGATCCCACCTCGGCGTCCTCAGCTTCGCGAGGGGTGGAAGCGGTCGGAATGGAATCTACATCCGACGGGGCCAAGGACCCGCTGGATGAAGCGGGAAGATCCTCCTCGGCCGGGATATAGATAGTATGTTGCATTAGAAGGACACTGCGTGGCACGAAAAAGAAATTACAAATCACTCAGGAATCCGGATACTTATGATCTTGCCAGGGGCTTGGCCCTTGAGGGCCACTCCTCGTTGCCATCGTTGGCGTTGGCAGAGCCGTCCGGAGGAAGGGTCCTTCCCCTCTTGGACCCCTTGGCTTCCCCCGTTGGGGAAGCCTTCCTCTTCCTCTCTCCCCCCTCCAGGGGAGAGTCTTCTTCCTCCTCCTCGCCTTCGGGGGAGGAGTCCGCCTCGGAGTCATCGGACACCTAAAAACGGGAACTCTTTCGAGTACCCGTGGCCTCCTTCTTGGCCTTCTTCTCCGGCACCACATGCGGTATCGGAACCAGCAGCCCCGCTAGACGGGCGTCTATTGGGTTTTCTGGCATGGGAGCCGGACAGATGATCTGCTCGGCCTTCTTCATCCAGTCCTGTCAAAGGAAAAGGGAGATTAAATCCCGCGTAGGGTCAAACTAATAAAAACAAGTGTCCCGTAAAAGGGTAGAATCACTTACCTCGTCAGCTGGACACTGCGAGCGAAATCCGCGATCTTCAGTGGCGGATGGGGGAGCTTCAGCGCCCTTGAAGAGCACTTTCCAGGCATCTTCGTACCTAGTGTCGAAGAGCCTGCTCAAGGTTTGGTGCTGTGCCGGATTGAACTCCCACAATTTAAATGCCCGTTCTTGGCACGGGAGAATCCGGCAGATAAGCATGACTTGGACCACGTTGACAAGCTTGAGCTTCTTGTTCACCAGCTTCTGGATACAGGCTTGGAGTCCGGTCAGCTCCTCTAAATCACCCCAGGTCAGGCCACTCTCCTTCCAAGAGGTGAGCCGCATGGGGATTCCAGATCTAAATTCGGGGGCCGCTACCCATTTAGGGTTGCGCGGCTCGGTGATGTAGAACCATCCCGATTGCCATCCCTTGATGGTTTCCACGAAGGCACCCTCGAGCCAGACGACGTTGGGTATCTTACCCAACATGGCGCCTCCGCAGTCCGCTTGATTCCCCTTCACTACCTTCGGCTTGGCATTGAAGGTCTTGAGCGACAAGCTGAAGTGGGGCTGGATGTAGAGGAAGGCCTCGCACACGATGATAAACGCCGAGATGTTGAGGATGAAGTTCGGCGCCAGATCGTGGAAATCTAGGCCGTAGTAGAACATGAGCCCCCGGACAAAGGGGTGAAGTGGAAAGCCCAGTCCGCGGAGGAAATGGGGAAGGAAGACCACCCTCTCATGGGGCCTGTGGGTGGGGATGAGCTGCCCCTTGTCGGGCAGCCGGTGCGCGATGTCGCTGGACAGATATCCGGCGCAATGCAGTCTTTCGATGTGCCCCTCCGTAATGGAGGAGGCCATCCACTTGCCTCCCGCTCCAGGCATGGCTGGAGAAGGTTGAGGCGAGATGTGCGAACTTGGGCGCTGGAGCTCGAGTGCACGGAGATGGATAAGCAAAGGAGGAAGAAGGCGTAGGTAAAAAAGGGTGGATCCTTATCCCCTTATATATGGGCGGACGAAAACTATGCGTCCCCACCGGCCTGGTAAAACTCGCTTATCTCCCAAGCGGCACCATTAATGGCGCGGTTGGGTTACCCACGTCCGTATTGATGGGAATCCCAGAATAAGGGGAACACGATCTCTGCTTCGACAAGACGTGCCAAGGAAACCGCTTCGCTAAATGCGCTGAGGTGGTATAATAAAAAACGATTCAAGTAAAGGCTTGGTAGTGGTGTGACATCATGCCACAAAATACGTCAGCAGATTGAACTTGTGCACATATTATTCTCTCTACGGTGGAATGTGGAATTTATTTTGCAGAGCCGGACACTATCCTGGTGTTCACAATCTTCTATGAATTATTCGGAGGAGGAACCCGCCTTGCAATGCCGAACAATATGTGCGCCGGACTCATCGTCATTGAAGCCTGGTTTAGGGGCTACTAAGGGAGTCCTGGACTGGGGGTGTCCGGACAGCCGGACTATCATCGTCGGCCGGACTCCAAGACTATGAAGATACAAGATTGAAGACTTTGTCCTGTGTCCGGATGGGACTTTCCTTGGCGTGGAAGGCAAGCTTGGCGATACGGATATGTAGATCTCCTACCATTGTAACCGACTCTGTGTAACCCTAGCCCTCTCCGGTGCCTATATAAACCGGAGGGTTTTAGTCCGTAGGACATACAACCATTACAACAATCATACCATAGGTTAGCTTCTAGGGTTTAGCCTCCTTGATCTCGTGGTAGATCCACTCTTGTACTACACATATCATCAATATCAATCAAGCAGGAGTAGGGTTTTACCTCCATCGAGAGGGCCCGAACCTGGGTAAAAACATCGTGTCCCTTGTCTCCTGTTACCATCCGCCTAGACGCACAGTTCGGGACCCCCTACCCGAGATCCGCTGGTTTTGACACCGACAACGACCACATGGCAAACATAGAGCGGCAAGCGGCGCCGCACACAAGCCGGCACGCGATCCGCATAAGGATCCGCACCAAAAGGATGGCCCAGTCAGGTCTATCTATGGGCCAAGAAAGCAAGCTCTAGAAAGCAATACAACACGTCGAGTATTCGAACATCACGGCACACCCAAATACAGGGGTGCCGCACACCCCCTATGTTTCACCGATGAGGTGCTGGATCATGAATTTCCAATGGGATTCAAGCCCGTAAACATAGAGGCATACGACGGAACAACAGACCCTGGAGTCTGGATTGAGGATTACGTCCTGCACATACATATGGCTAGAGGAGATGACCTCCACGCCATAAAATACTTACCCCTCAAGCTCAAAGGGCCAGCCCGGCATTGGCTCAAAAGCCTCCTAGAAAATACCATGGGAAGTTGGGAAGAGCTCGAGGATGCGTTTCGGGCAAATTTTCAGGGGACTTATGTCCGCCCTCCGGATGCAGACGATTTAAGTCACATAACTCAACAACCCGGAGAGTCAGCCCGCAAATTCTGGAACAGGTTCCTCACCAAAAAGAACCAAATAGTCGACTTTCCGGACGCCGAAGCCTTAGCAGCTTTCAAACATAACGTCCGAGACGAATGGCTCGCCAGACACCTCGGCCAGGAAAAGCCAAGAACAATGGCCGCATTGACAAGCCTCATGATCCGCTTTTGCGCGGGAGAGGATAGCTGGCTGGCAAGGTGCAGTACCAGCGACCCAAGTACGTCCAAAGTCAGGGTTGGAAATGGGAAACCACGACGCAGCAAGGACCAGCGCCGGACCAAGGGAAACAGTCCAAAGAGCACGGCAGTCAACGCCGGATTCAAAAGCTCTCGACAGAACAACAAAAGCTGCCTCTTAAGGACAACAGCGACGAGCTATCCAACCTAAACAAAATCTTGGACCAGATATGCCAAATCCACAGTACCCCCGGGAAGCCTGCAAACCATACCCACAGAGATTGTTAGGTCTTCAAATAGTCCGGCCGACTTAACGTCGAACACAAGGGGCTCGACACACCAAGTGAGGACGATGACGAACCCCACAAGCAGAGCACCGGAAAACAAAAGAATTTCCCACAAGAGGTCAAAACAGTAAACTCACTTCAAGTGACAACAGGGAAAAATAGAGCGACGCCCATTGAAATACGCGCCGCAAGGTCCACCCCAGCGGAGTCCCGACACTAGATGTCAAAACCAATCACTTTCGACCATCAGGATTACTCCGGAAGTATCCGGAACGCAGGATGGACTGCTTTGATATTAGATCCTATAATCGACGGACTACAAGTTACACAAGTCCTAATGGACGGCGGCAGTGATCTAAACCTGCTATATCAGGACACAATCCGCAGAATGGGGATAGACCCAACCAAAATTCGCCATAGCAACACTTCCTTTAAAGGAGTGATGCCAGGACCATATGCCCATTGTACGGGCTCTCTACCACTAAAAGTTCTGTTCTGCTCATCCGACAACTTCCGTCACGAAAAGATAGTGTTCCACATCGCCCCATTTAAAAGTAGCTATCAAGCACTATTGGGATGCGAAGCTTTCGCCCGCTTTAACGCAATATCGCATTACGCATCCCTTACACTTAAAATTCCCGGTCCACGTGGCATCATCTCATTAAAGGGAAACTTCGAGTGTTCCTCGAATACGGAAGAACGTGAGACTGCCTTGACAGCCACACACTAATCCGGCTTTGCTGATCAAAGCACCCAAACAGGTCATTCAGACCCCGGACACGGTTAGGCGAGTCCGGCATAAATAAACAAGGGGCTTACTAGCCACGTACCCCCTTACAAGGGGCTCCACACATGTACAACAAAGAGACAATAAAGCTCAATTTTATTCATTTTTTGAATCATACTCTGTTTATTTTAAAATACACTTTTCGCACGATCTTTTTTTCAACTAAGTTCCTCTCTTTTACAGATGAACGCCGTGCTATACCCGTCCAGGTTACGGCACAATGGAGACACAGGCGCAAATGTGCAGCAGGGACCCGTTGCAAGGATTCTCTTCAGATTAAGACCTTGCGTAAACTTTTTTTTACTGTCTCTTGTTGTTACACATCTCCCGGTTTCTTCTATAACCGAGGAGGAGGCTGGCGTTTTGGCATCGGCCGCGTCAGAAATTTTTGCGCGTACCTGGACACTAGGGGCTTAGGGCATTGTTCTGCCCGTTTTCATAAAGACCAAATACCTTCGGGAGTGTTCGGCATCTCGAGTTAGGCCTTATATGCATCAGCTCCGAATCATGTCTTTGGTCAAATGTTGGGTTTGCCCGGCTCCTGTGTTTTGCTGCCTTACGTTCTGCTCTATCGGCTAACGCGGCACCAGGAGAACTACTGCGATTGTGCCCTGGTTCGGCCGGGTGAGCACCTCAGTAGAGAAAGCCGAAAACTGACTGTCATGATATAACATGAGACTGGTCAACCACTCGATGACTCACCAGAATGTTTAGAATTCCTCCGCTTTAACGAAGGACCATTTCCCGGTCATGCACATACGCGCCCCGAATTCGGAGAGCGCGGTGCCCCTAGGGGCTATATAGTAGCCCCACCATTGAACTCCTATGGTTAAGTGAAAGTGATAAAGCATTATAGTCCGGTTGCCTAGTTTGCTACGCTATCACCTCCTTCACAGGACCAAGACGTTGGATTAAGTGTGAAAAATGCACTTTTTTTTTGCAAACACCCCCGCACTATGTGCGTGGGGGCTGAAGCCGAAGACTGCAATCTTTCAGGTTATATAGACATATACATTAACGGCCGCACAGGAGGTATTTCAATACTTGAATGCAAAAGTATAAAAAGCCCTTATATTGTATTGAAACATGGTTTCACAAATCATACATGTCATTTGAACATAATATCCTTCGAGCATTGCGTCTCTATTAAACAAGCGCCCTGCAGGACTTCCTCAAAATAGTGCTCGGCAGGTACTCGGCTTCTGTCCGAATCCTGGGATGCAACGTCGGTGGCCTTCATCTTTGCCCAGTATGTTTTGACATGGGCAAGAGCCATCCGCACACCCTCTATGCATGCCGACCGCTTCATTGCATCGATATGCGGCACCGCACCAAGGAACTGCTGCATCAAGCCAAAATAACTCTTCGGCTCGGGCCTTTTCGGCCACAAATGAGTCACGACATCCTTCATGGCACGTCCGGACAACCTATTCAGCTCAGCCCATTCGGCCAAACAATCGGTCAATGAAAGCGGACGCTCTGGACTATGGAACTGCGACCAAAAAAGCTCTTCCATTCCGTGATCCTTCTGGCCTCGGAAGTGTGTGACCGCGTCCGTGGCACTCGCCGCCAAATCCAGATAAGCATCCTCCGCACCCCACAACTGGCCCAACTGAGCATACTTCGGATCCCTGAACTTCCTCGGCAGCAGAAAGGGCTTTCCAGCCGCGATATCCCCGGCTTGACGTAGCTCCTCCTTTATAGCTCTCATCGCGGAGCGGGCATCCTTGGCTTCGGTGGTGGCCTTCTTCAGGTCCTCTTGCTCCGCTCGGCGTTCTTTTTCAAGAAACTCGCAGCAGTCGGTAGCATTCTTCAACTTCCCGGCCATCTCGGCCATTTCTTCCCTGCTTCGGCAGTGAGCAGCCTATTCGGCTTTTAGCTCCTCGGCTGCCCTCAAGGCGGCCGCATCACTTTTTCTGGCTTGCTCCTTGACTCGGGCTAGCTCCGCCCGAAGGTTCTCCATAGCAGCGGCACCATCTGCATAAAGCATACATGTTTTAAGGCATGGGCATCAAGCTCCCTTATCAGGTGTCTGCGGAGAAGTTGCATGCCTTGTGACTCGTCAAGCCGCTTATTGACAAGCGCGATGTCTGCATCTGCCACGTCAAGTTGCCGCTTCAGTTTGGCAAATTGATCAGTCCGGCTGGACACCGGACGCTCCGCCACGTATATAGGACAGGCGACATCTTAAAACTGAGATTATGATCCTCGGCGCGCTGTCACGTTCGACAACGTACCGAGTCTCAGGGGCTACTATCTATACAGGGTGCATTTTATATGCAAAACTGTCAGAAGGTATATCATTTTCGCGTACCTCAAACCCCGTCAGTAAACTTCTGACAGCTTCATGCAATCCGCTCTCAGCGGATGAAATCCTTTCAATCACCGTACCCATTAACGCATGGTGATCTTCTGAGATAGACGCTCGCCCGAGCAGATCCTTCAGCTCCTCTGACCGTACACCAGTTGGTGTCGGACCTCCCGGCCCCGCCAAACTCGGGGAAACCCTCCGCGACGACACCTCAGGGTTGTCCGCCCCGCATGACGGTGCGGCAGATGGAGGCGTTTCGCTCTCCATCATCTCTGGACAAAGATCCCCCGAAGATGAGCTCTGCTGAGAAGGGCTGAGATCCGAACTACAAGTAAAGCTTCGGTTATCTTCAGAAATAAAAATAGGGATGTCCCTTATTACAAAACTCCCCTTTCTACTTACGGCTCGCTGGAGGGCTGATTCCTGGCGCAGGACCCTCTAGTGAAGATTTCTTCCCCCGCTTTGAGGCCTTGGCCTTCGGATCTTCAGAAGCGGTCCTCTTCTCCCCCTGGAGGGAGGTATTCTCCATCCCCCCTTCCTTGAAAGCCTCCTTCGCGGAGGTAGTAGCTTTCCTGTTCCCCACTTTGCCCTCTTCCAAAGGCACAACCTCCAGCATCTTGGTTAACACAGGATCCGGCGTGGTCTCAGGGAGGGGGGCCGGACACCTTATTAGTTTTGCTTTCGCTATCCACTCCTGTTCAACGGACAGCTCTTTAAAGGGCGAGTTTATGATAAATGTACGGATAGCGTGTCCGGGCACAGGACTACTTACTTGAGTATCCGGGCGATTGCAGCTCAGACCTGCGTACTCGGTCAAGTCCGGACACATCTCTTGTGATCCGAAGAATAGTTTATACATCTCCACGGGCGTCGCGCCCATGAAGTGTTGGGGAGCTCATGGTCCCTCTGGATTAAATTCCCACAGGCGGAGGGGGCGATGTTTGCAGGGCAGAAGGCGCCGAATCAGCATGACTTGCGCCAGTACGACCAGATTGATCTCTATCTCTTGGAGGTCTCGAATACGGACCTGCAGCAGAGGTACATCCTTGGACGGCCCCCAGTCAAGCCCTTTGTTGACCTTCTCCTGGCGTTGTGGAGGACCTGAGCGGAAGGCAGGTGGCGCCACCCATTTGGTGCCCCTGGGAGCGGTGATGTAAAACCACTCCTGTTGCCACAAACCAAGCTCCTCTTAAAAAGAGCCCTCGGGCCATGGAGCGTCAGCATTTTTGCTTATAACAGCCCCTCCGCACTCTGTCTGCTGCCCCTTGATCATCTTCGGCTCCACTTTGAAGGTCTTGAGCCACAATCCGAAGTGAGGGGTAATGCGGAGGAAGGCTTCGCACACGACAATGAACGATGAGATGTGGAGGATGGACTCCGGATCCAAGTCATGGAATTCCAGCCCATAGTAAAACATGAGGCCCCTCACGAAGCGGTCCGTCGGGAAGCCTAAACCCCGAAGGAAGTGAGACACAAACACCACACTCTCACCAGGCCCGGGAGTAGGAATAACCTGCCCTTGGGCAGGCAGCCTATGCGAAATTTCGCTGGTTAGATAACTGGCGTCTCTCAGCTTTAGCACATCTTCTTCCGTGACGGAAGAAGGCATCCACCGGCCTTGCAGGTCGGAGCCGGACATCGTTGAAGGTCCGAAGCGCATGAATTTGGAGCTTTGGGTGTTGGAACTCAAGGTGAGGGGCGGACTCGATTGAGATTGAAAGAAAGGAGCAGGCCTTGGTCTCGTTATAAAGAGGTTGAATACCAAGAGCCCTCCCCGTGACCATTTGGGACTCGCCTTCGATAGAGGGGGCGTGCCAATGGGCATGGTTGGGTTGCCCACGCCCGTATTGATGAGAATCCTGGAATAAGGGGACACGATCTCTGCTTTGACAAGACGTGCCAAGGAAACTGCTTTGCTAAACACGCTGAGGTGGAACAGTAAAGACGACTCGAATAAAGGCTTGGCCGTGGTGTGATGTCACGTCACAGAATACGTCAGCAGATTGAACTTGTGTAAATGTTATTCTCTCTACGGTGGTATGTGGAATTTATTTTGCAGAGCCGGACACTATCCTTGTGTTCAAAATCTTCTATGAAGAATTCAGAGGAGGAACCTGCCTTGCAATGCCGAAGACAATATGCGCGCCGGACTCGTCGTCATTGAAGCCTGGTTCAGGGGCTACTGAGGGAGTCCTGGACTAGGGGGTGTCCGGATAGCTAAACTATCATCTTTGGCGGACTCCTAGACTATGAAGATACAAGATTGAAGACTTTGTCCCATGTCCGGATGGGACTTTCCTTGGTGTGGAAGGCAAGCTTGGCAATACGGATATGTAGATCTCCTACCATTGTAACCGACTCTGTGTAACCCTAGCCCTCTCCGGTGTCTATATAAACTGGAGGGTTTTAGTCCGTAGGACGAACAACAATCATACCATAGGCTAGCTTCTAGAGTTTAGCCTCTTTGATCTCGTGGTAGATCTACTCTTGTACTACCCATATCATCAATATTAATCAAGTAGGAGTAGGGTTTTACCTCCACCGAGAGGGCCCGAACCTGGGTAAAAACATCGTGTCCCTTGTCTCCTGTTACCATCCGCCTAGACGCACAGTTCGGGACCCCCTACCCGAGATCCGCCGGTTTTGACACCGACACCCACCCTTGCCCTTTCCTAGTCCCTCTCCCTTTCCCTCTTTCCCACTCCGGAAAAGGAAGGGGGAATCCTAGTAGGGCTTGGGAGTCCTAGTAGGACTCCCCACACTTGGCGCGCCCCTAGGGGGCCGGCCTCCTCCTCACTTCCTTTATATACGGGGGTGAGGGGCACCCCAAAAGACAACATATATTCTCTTAGCCATGTGCGGTTCCCCCCTCCACAGTTTACTCCTCCGGTCATAGTGTCGTAGTGCTTAGGCGAAGCCCTGCGGGATCACATCACCATCACCATCACCACACCGTCGTGCTGATGGAACTCTCCCTCGACCCTTTGCTGGATCAAGAGTTCGAGGGACATCATCGAGCTAAACGTGTGCTGAACTCGGAGGTGTCGTACGTTCGGTACTAGATCGGTTGGATCGTGAAGACGTTCGACTACATCAACCGCGTTAACCTAATGCTTCCGCTTTCGGTCTATGAGGGTACATGGAAACACTCTCCCCTCTCATTGCTATGCATCTCCTAGATAGATCTTGCATGAGCGTAGGAAATATTTTGAAATTGCATGCTACGTTCCCCAACAGTGGCATCCGAGCCAGGTCTATGCATAGATGATATTGATGAGTTGAACATAAAGAGTTGTGGGCGATAATAGTCATACTGCTTAACACCCACGTCTTACTTTGATTTGGCGGTATTTTTGGATGAAGCGGCCTGGACCAACATTACATGACCACGTTCATGAGACCGTTTCTACCGACGTGCTTTGCACACAGTTGGCTGGTGGGTGTCTATTTCTCCAAATTTAGTTGACTCGAGTTTGACTACGGCCAGTCCTTGTTGAAGGTTAAAACAACACACTTGACGAAAAATCATTGTGGTTTTGATGCGTAGGTAAGAACGGTTCTTGCTAGAAGCCCATAGCAGCCACATAAAACTTGCAACGACAAAGTAGAGGAGGTCTAAATTATTTTTGCAGGGTATGTTGTGATGTGATATGGACAAGGCATGATGTGATATACATTATTGTATGAGATGATCATGTTTTGTAAAATTTATCGGCAACTAGCAAGAGCCTTATGGTTGTTGCTTTATTGTATGAAATGCAACCGCCATGTAATTGCTTTACTTAATCACTATGCGGTAGCGATAGTCGTAGAAGCAATAGTTGGCGTGGCGACAACGACGCTACGATGGAGATCAAGGTGTCAAGCCGGTGACGATGGAGATCATGACGGTGCTTTGGAGATGGAGATCAAAGGCACAAGATGATGGTGGCCATATCATGTCACATATTTTGATTGCATGTGATATTTATCTTTTATGCATCTTATTTTGCTTAGTACGGCGGTAGCATTGTAAGATGATCCCTCACTAAATTTCAAGGTATAAGTGTTCTCCCTGAGTATGCACCATTGCTACAGTTCGTCGAGCCGAGACACCACGTGATCATCAGGTGTGATAAGCTCTACATTCATATACAACTGGTGCAAGCCAGTTTTGCACGTGCAGAATATTCGGGTTAAACTTGACGAGCCTAGAATATGCAGATATGGCCTCGGAACACTGAGACCGAAAGGTCGAACATGAACCATATAGTAGATATGATCAACATAGGGATGTTCACCATTGAAAACTACTCCATCTCACATGATGATCGGACATGGTTTAGTTGGTATGGATCACGTGATCATTTAGATGACTAGAGGGATGCCTATCTAAGTGGGAGTTGTTAAGTACTATGATTAATTGAACTTTAATTTATCATGAACTTAGTACCTGATAGTTTTTGTATATCTATGTTGTTGTAGATCAATGCCCCGTGTTACAGTTCCCTTGAATTTTAATGTGTTCCTAGAGAAAGCTAAGTTGAAAGATGATGGTAGCAACTACATGGACTGGGTCCGTAACTTGAGGATTATCCTCATTGCTGCACAGAAGAATTACGTCCTGCAAGCACCACTAGGTGCAAGGCCCGCTGCAGGACCAACTCGGATGTTATGAACGTCTGGCAGACTAAAGCTGATGACTACTCGATAGTTCAGTGTGCCATGCTTTACGGCTTAGAATCAGGACTTCAAAGACGTTTTGAACGTCATGGAGCATATGAGATGTTCTGGGAATTGAAGTTAATATTTCAAGCAAATGCTCGAGTTGAGAGATATGAAGTCATCAACAAGTTCTATAGCTGCAAGATGGAGGAGAATAGTTCTGTCAGTGAACACATACCCAGAATGTTTGGGTACCATAACCACTTGACTCAGCTAGGAGTTAATCTTCCTAATGATAGTGTGATTGACAGAGTTCTTCAATCACCGCCACCAAGCTATAAAGGGATTGAAAAGACAATTCTCGAGCTCTTCGCGATGCTAAAGGTTGCGGAGGTAGAAATCAAGAAGGAGCATCGAGTGTTGATGGTTAACAAGACCACTAGTTTCAAGAAAAAGGGCAAAGGGAAGAAGGGGAACTTCAAGAAGAATAGCAAGCAAGTTGCTACTCCCGAGAAGAAGCCCAAGTCTGGACCTAAGCCTGAAACTGAGTGCTTCTACTGCAAAGGGACTGGTCACTGGAAGCGGAACTGCCCCAAGTATTTGGCAGATAAGAAGGATGGCAAAGTGAAAGGTATATTTGATATACATGTTATTGACGTTTACCTTACTAATGCTCATAGTAGCGCCTGGGTATTTGATACTGGTTCTGTTGCTCATATATGCAACTCAAAACAGGGGCTACGGATTAAAGAAGATTGGGTAAGGACGAGGTGACGATGCGCGTGGGAAATGGATCCAAATTTGATGTGATCGCCGTCGGCATGCTACCTCTACATCTACCTTCGAGATTAGTTTTAGACCTGAAGGTGCCAGCGTTAAGCATGAACATTATATCTAGATCTTGTTTGATGCGAGACGGTTATTCATTTAAATCAGAGAATAATGGTTGTTCTATTTATATGAGTAATATCTTTTATGGTCATGCACCCATGATGAGTGGTCTATTTTTGTTGAATCTCGACTGTAGTGATACACATGTTCATAATATTGAAGCCAAAAGATGCAAAGTTGATAATGATGGTGCAACTTATTTGTGGCACTGCCGCTTAGGTCATATTTGTGTAAAGCGCATGAAGAAACTCCATGTTGATGGGCTTCTGGAATCACTTGATTATGCATCACTTGATACTTGCGAACCATGCCTCATGGGCATGATGACTAAGACTCCGTTCTCCAGAACAATGGAGCGAGCAACTGACTTATTGGAAATAATACATACTGATGTATGCGGTCCGATGAGTGTTGAGGCTCGTGGCGGGCATCGTTATTTTCTGACCTTCACAGATGATTTGAGCATATATGGGTATATCTACTTCATGAAACATAAGTCTGAAACATTTGAAAAGTTCAAAGAATTTCAGAGTGAAGTGGAAAATCATCGTAACAAGAAAATAAAGTTTCTACGATTTCATCGTGGAAGTGAATATTTGAGTTATGAGTTTGGTCTTCATTTGAAACAATGTGCAATAGTTTTGCAACTCATGCCACCTGGAACAGCACAGCGTAATGGTGTGTCCGAACGTCGTAATCATACTTTATTCGATATGGTGCGACCTATGATGTCTCTTACCGATTTACCACTATCGTTTTGGGGTTATGCTTTAGAGACGGCTGCATTCATGTTAAATAGGGCACCATCTAAATCCGTTGAGATGACACCATATGAACTGTGGTTTGGCAAGAAACCTAAGCTGTCGTTTCTTAAAGTTTGGGGCTATGATGCTTATGTGAAAAAGCTTCAACCTGATAAGCTCAAACCCAAATCGAGAAATGTGTGTTCATAGGATACCCAAAAGAAACTATTGGGCACACCTTCTATCATAGATCCGAAGGCAAGATATTCGTTGCTCAGAATGGATCCTTTCTAGAGAAAGAGTTTCTCTCGAAAGAAGTGTGTGGGGGGAAAGTAGAATTTCATGAGGTAGTTGTACCTTCTCCTGAATTGGAAAGTAGTTCATCACAGAAATCAGTTCCAGTGATGCCTAGACCAACTAGCGAGGAAGTTAATGATGATGATCATGAAACTTCAGATCAAGTTATTGTCGAACCTCGTAGGTCAACCAGAGTACGTTCCGCACCAGAGTGGTATGGTAATCCTGTTCTGGAAGTCATGTTATGAGACCATCACGAACCTACGAACTATGAGGAAGAGATGATGAGCCCAGATTCTGTGAAATGTCTTGAGGCCATGAGAGATGGGATCCATGTATGAGAGAAAAGTGTGGACTTTGGTTGATTTGCCTGATGATCGGCAAGCCATGGAGAATAAATGGATCTTCAAGAAGAAGGCTGACGCTAATAGTAATGTTACTGTCTACAAAGCTCGACTTGTTGCGAAAGGTTTTCGACAAGTTCAAGGAGTTGACTATGATGAGACCTTCTCACCCATAGCGATGCTTAAGTCTGTCCGAATCATGTTAGCAATTTAAGCATTTTATGATTATGAAATTTGGCAAATGGATGTCAAAACAGCATTACTTAATGGATTTCTTGAAGAAGAGTTGTATATGATGCAACCGGAAGGTTTTGTCGATCCATTTATTGACTGGTGCAAGCCTCTCGGAGTTGGAATATATGCTTTGATAGTGTGATCAAAGCATATGGTTTTATATAGACTTTTGGAGAAGCCTGTATTTACAAAAAAAAGTGAGTGGGAGCTCTGTAGCATTTCTAATATTATGTGTGGATGAGACATTGTTGATTGGAAATGATACGGAATTTCTGGATAGCATAAGAGGATACTTGACTAAGAATTTTTCAATGAAATGCCTCGGTGAGGCTTCTTGTATATTGGGCATCAAGACCTATAGAGATAGATCAAGATGATTAATTGGACTTTCACAAAGCACATACCTTGATAAAGTTCTGAAGAATTTTAAAATGGATCAGTCAAAGAAAGGGTTTTTGCATGTGTTACAAGGTGTGAAGTTGAGTCAGTCTCAATGCCCGACCATTGCAGAAGATAGAGAGAAAATGAAAATCATTCCCTATGCCTCAAGCATAGGTTCTATCATGTATGCAATGATGTGTACCAGACCTAATGTGTGCCTTGCTATAAGTTTTGCAGGGAGGTACCAAAGTAATCCATGAGTGGATCACTGGACAGTGGTCAAGAACATCCTGAAATACCTGAAAAGTACTAAGGATATGTTTCTCGTTTATTGAGGTGACAAAGAGCTTGTCGTAAATGGTTACGTCGATGCAAGCTTTAACACTGATCCGGATGACTCTAAGTCACAAACCAGATACATATTTATATTGAATGGTGGAGCTGTCAATTGGTGTAGTTCCAAGCAGAGCATCGTGGCAGGATCTACGTGTGAAGCGGAGTACATTGCTACTTCGGAAGCAGCAAATGAAGGAGTCTGGATGAAGGAGTTCATATCCAATCTAGGTGTAATACCTAGTGCATCAGCTCCAGCGAAAATCTTTTGTGACAATACTGGAGCAATTGCATTGGCGAAGGAATCCAGATTTCACAAGAGAATAAAACACATCAAGATACGCTTCAATTCCATCTGCAATCAAGTCAAGGAGGGAGACATAGAGATTTGCAAAATACATACGGATCTGAATGTTGCAGACCCGTTGACTAACCCTCTTCCACGAGCAAAACATGATCAGCACCAAGACACCATGGGTGTTTGAATCATTACTATATAATCTAGATTATTGACTCTAGTGCAAGTGGGAGACTGAAGGAAATATGCCCTAGATGCAATAATAAAGTTGTTATTTATATTTCCTTATATCATGATAAATGTTTATTGTTCATGCTAGAATTGTATTAACTGGAAACTGATTACATGTGTGAGTGCATAGACAAAACAGAGTGTCCCTAGTATGCCTCTACTTGACTAGCTCGTTAATCAAAGATGGTTATGTTTCCAAACCATAGACATGTGTTGTCATTTGATGAACGGGATCACATCATTAGAGAATGATGTTATGGACAAGACCCATCCGTTAGATTAGCATAATGATTGTTTAAGTTTTACTGCTATTTGCTTTCTTCATGACTTATACATATTCCTCTGACTATGAGAGCATGCAACTCCCGAATACCGGAGGAACCTCTTGTGTGCTATCAAACGTCACAACGTAACTGGGTGATTGCTACCTCTTGAGCATGCATTGGTTTTCCCTTGAAGAGGAAAGGGTGATGCAGCAAAATAGCGTAAGTATTTCCCTCAGTTTTTGAGAACCAAGGTATCAATCCAGTAGAAGGTTACACGCAAGTCGCCTTGTACCTCCACAAACAAATAAGAACCTTGCAATCAACGCGATAAGGGGGTTGTCAATCCCTTCACGACCACTTGCAAAAGTGAGATCTGATAGAGATAATAAGATAAATATTTTTGATTTTTTTATGATATATATTGGAAAGTAAAGATTGCAAAATAAACGGAGGCAAAAATAGCAAATTGATAAGTAAATAATATGATGGAAGATAGACCCGGGGGCGATAGGTTTCACTGGTGGCTTCTCTCAAGATAGCACAATCTACGGTGGGTGAACAAATTACTGTCGAGCAATTGATAGAAAAGTGCATAGTTATGAGAATATCTAGGCATGATCATGTATATAGGCATCACGTCTGCGACAAGTAGACCGAAAAGATTCTGCATCTACTACTATTACTCCACACATCAACCGCTATCCAGCATGCATCTAGAGTACTATGTTCATAACAATAGAGTAACGCATTAGGCAAGATGACATGATGTAGAGGGATAAACTCAAGCAATATGATATAAACCCCATCTTTTTATCCTCGATGGCAACAATACAATACGTGCCTTGCTACCCCTGATGTCACTGGGAAAGGACATCGCAAGATTGAACCCAAAGCTAAGCACTTCTCCCATTGCAAGAAAGATCAATCTAATAGGAAAAACTAAACCGATAATTTGGAGAGACTTGCAAAGATATCAAATCATACATATAATAATTCAGAGAAGAACCAAATATTGTTCATAGATAATCTTGATCATAAACCCACAATTCATTGGATCTCAACAAACACATCGCAAAAAGAATTACATCGAATAGATCTCCAAGAGAATCTAGGAGAACTGTGTATTGAGATCCAAAGAGAGAGAAGAATCCATCTAGCTAATAACTATGGACCCGAAGGTCTGTGGTAAACAACTCACACATCATCGGAGAGGCTATGCTGTTGATGTAGAAGCCCTCCATGATCGATTCCCCCTCCGGCGGAGCGCCGGAAAAGGCCCCAAGATGGGATCTCATGGTTACAGAAGGTTGCGGCAGTGGAAATAGGGTTTCGTGTAGCTCTCGGATATTTTCAAGGTATATGAGTATATATATAGGCAAAAGAAGTACATCGGTGGAGCCACGAGGGGCCCACAAGGGTGGGGGCGCGCCTACCCCCTAGGCGTGCCTCCCTACCTCGTGGCCACTGAGGGAGTCCTGGACTAGGGGGTGTCCGGACAGCCGGACTATCATCGTCTGCCGGACTCCAAGACCACGAAGATACAAGATTGAAGACTCCGTCCCGTGTCCGGATGGGACTTTCCTTGGCGTACATGGAAGGCAAGCTTGGCGATACGGATATGTAGATCTCCTACCATTGTAACCGACTCTGTGTAACCCTAGCCTTCTCCGGTGTCTATATAAACCGGAGGGCTTTAGTCCGTAGGACACAACATACATTACAACAATCATACCATAGGCTAGCTTTAGGGTTTAGCCTCCTTGATCTCGTGGTAGATCCACTCTTGTACTACCCATATCATCAATATTAATCAAGCAGGACGTAGGGTTTTACCTCCATCAAGAGGGCCCGAACCTGGGTAAAACATCTGTCCCTTGTCTCCTGTTACCATCCGCCTAGACGCACAGTTCGGGACCCCCTACCCGAGATCCGCTGGTTTTGACACCGACATTGGTGCTGTCATTGAGAGTTCCTTTGTGTCGTCACCGATAGGCTCGATGGCGTCTTCAATCAACGACGCTGTCCGGGATGAGACTTTTCTCCCCAGATAGATCTTCGTATTCGGCGGCTTCGCACTGCGGCCTAATTCACTTGGCCATCTGGAGCAGATCGAAAGCTACGCCCCTGGCCATCAGGTCAGATTCGGAAGCCTAAACTTCACGGCCAACGTCCGTGGGGACTTGATCTTCGACGGGCTCGAGCCACAGCCAAGCGTGCCGCACTGTTACGATGGGCATGATCTAGCTCTGCCGCCGAACAGTGCCTGGGTGGCCGCACAAGAACCCGCTCCGGTCCTTAGTCCGGAGCCGATCGCCCAGATCGAGGACCGGTGGATGGACACCGCCTCGGGGGCTGCAACTTCTATGGTGATGGAGCCGAAAACTAACCTTACCCCTCGCGAAGCTCGTGACTCCGAGGTGCCGGACTCCGGACCTCCCGCGCCCCTGCCAATCGAATCTGATTGGGCGCCGGTTATGGAATTCACCGCCGCGGACATCTTCCAACACTCGCCCTTTGGCGACATCCTAAATTCACTAAAGCATGTCTCGCTATCCGGAGAGTCCTGGCCGGATTATGGCCAGGATGGTTGGGATACGGACGACGAAGAAATTCAGAGCCCACCCACCACCCACTTTGTAGCCACTGTCGACGATCTAACCGACATGCTAGACTACGACTCCGAAGACATCGACGCTATGGACGATGATGCCGGAGACGAACAGGAACCAGCGCCTACAGGGCACTGGAAGACCACCTCGTCATACGACATATACATGGTGGATACCCCAAAAGATGGGGACGGCGAAGAAGCAGCGGAGGCAGATTCTCTAAAGAAACAGCCCAAGCGCCAGCGTCAGCGGCGCCGCTCTAAATCCCGCCACAGCAAGAATGCAGATTCCGGCACAAGAGATAATAACAGCCTAGAGAGTGCCGAAGATAATCCCCTCCAGCAAGACTCAGCGCAGGAGGATGCAGAAGCAAGCCCTCACGAGAGGGTGGCAGACGAAGAGGTCGAGGACTATAACTATATACCTCCCTCCGAAGACGAGGCAAGCCTCAACGACGATGAATTCGTCGTGCCCGAGGATCCCGTCGAACAAGAGCGTTTCAAACGCAGGATTATCGCCACGGCAAATAGCCTAAAGAAAAAGCAGCAGCAGCTTCAAGCTGATCAGGACCTGCTGGCCGATCGATGGACCGAGGTCCTCGCGGCCGAAGAGTATAAACTCGAACGCCCCTCCAAAAGCTACCCAAGACGCAAGTTGCTCCCCCGATTAGAGGAAGAAGCATACATACCTTCATCACCAGCCCACGATACGACCGACCGACCACCCCGTGGTCGCGACAGAGAGGCATCCAGGCCCTCCACCAAGACCGTACCCCGGCATCGCTCCAAAAGTACGAAGCCAAGAGGGAACGCGTCGGACTTGCGAGATGTATTGGAGGATAAAGCAAGGCAATCCACATCCATCTACGGATCACGTGGGCGCCCCACGACCCATGACGAATATCGTCGCGCTGGATACAATAACCCCGGCCGGGCCGAACACAGCAGACAACGCTCTCTCGAGCTACGTCGTGATATTGCCCAATATAGAGGCGCCGCACACCCGCTATGCTTCACTGACGAAGTAATGGATCATCAAATCCCTGAAGGGTTTAAACCCGTAAACATTGAATCCTACGATGGAACAACAGACCCCGCGGTTTGGATCGAAGATTATCTTCTTCACATCCATATGGCCCGCGGCGACGATCTCCATGCCATCAAGTATCTCCCACTCAAGCTTAAAGGACCAGCTCGGCATTGGCTTAACAGCTTGCCCGGAGAGTCAATTGGGTGTTGGGAAGAACTAGAAGCCGCATTCCTCGACAACTTCCAGGGCACGTATGTGCGGCCACCAGACGCCAATTACCTAAGCCACATAATTCAGCAGCCAGACGAATCGGCCAGACAATTCTGGACACGGTTCTTGACAAAGAAAAACCAAATCGTCGACTGTCCGGATGCAGAGGCCCTCGCAGCCTTCAAACATAACATCCGTGACGAGTGGCTAGCCCGGCACCTGGGACAGGAAAAGCCGAAATCAATGGCAGCCCTCACATCATTAATGACCCGCTTTTGCGCGGGAGAGGATAGCTGGCTAGCTCGCAGCAACAACCTCAGTAAAAATTCTGGCAGTCCGGATACTAAGGACCACAATGGCAGGTCATGTCGAAGCAAAAATAAACGCCGCATTAACGGTGACGACAAGGAGGATACGGCAGTCAACGCCGGATTCCGAGGCTCTAAACCCGGTCAGTGGAAGAAGCCATTCAAAAGAACCACTCCGGGTCCGTCCAATTTGGACCGAATACTCGACCGCTTATGCCAGATACATGGCACCCCTAACAAGCCAGCTAATCACACCAACGGAGATTGCTGGGTGTTCAAGTAGGCAGGCAAGTTAATTGCCGAAAACAACGACAAGGGGCTAAACAGCGACGACGAGGAAGAGACCCGACCGCCGAACAATAGAGGACAGAAGGTTTTCCCCACACAAGTGCGGACGGTGAACATGATCTACGCAACCCATATACCCAGGAGGGAGCGGAAGCGTGCACTACGGGACGTATACGCGATGGAGCCAGTCGCCCCAAAGTTGAATCCATGGTCCTCTTGTCCGATCACTTTCGATCGAAGAGACCATCCGACCAGCATCCGCCATGGTGGATTCGCCACATTGGTTTTAGACCCAATCGTCGATGAATTTCACCTCACGAGAGTCCTGATGGACGGCGGCAGTAGCCTGAACCTGCTTTATCAGGATACAGTGCACAAGCTGGGAATAGACCCCTCAAGGATTAAACCTACAAATACAACCTTTAAAGGCGTCATACCAGGTGCGGAGGCCAATTGTACAGGCTCAGTCACACTGGAAGTGGTCTTCGGATCCCCGGATAATTTCCGGAGCGAGGAATTAATCTTCGACATAGTCCCATTCCGCGGCGGCTATCACGCTCTGCTCGGACGAACCACGTTTGCAAAATTCAACGCGGTGCCGCATTATGCATACCTCAAGCTCAAGATGCCAGGCCCTCGTGGAGTCATCACGGTCAACGGAAATACGGAACGCTTCCTCCGAACGGAGGAACATACAGCGGCTCTCGCGGCAGAAGTTCAGAGCAGCCTCTTAAGGCAATTTTTGAGTCCGGCCGTTAAACGGCCGGATACAGCCAAACGCGCCCGAAGAAACACCAACCAAGACCACCTGGCACGATCCGAGCACGCGTAGTAATGCAGCCCTAAGCCCCGCTCTCGCATGATTGCAAGAACAACCCTCCGCGTACATCATTACGCTTTGGAGATACCATGGGCGCAGGGGAAGGGGCACGACCACAATAGACCCAGAGTGCGGCTCCACCACACCAGGGGCTCGCAAGTGTGCCACTCTTTCTTATTATTATTTTCCTTCTTTATGTACACAAGACTCCGTTAGCCAGAGGCCCTGTCCGGCAGTGAACCCGCCGAACTCATGATGCAACAGCCGGGGAGTAAAACATGCGGCGACGAACACTCAGGTGGTCCCAATTACGAGCATTAAATTTGATTATATACACCAAGTCCGCAGCCCATCCCTGGAGGGGGACATGTTCAACTAGTCCAAAACCCTTGCTTACCGCACTATTTGTATCAGTCCGCACTCATAGCAGATTTCCTTTAATAAATGACGCAGCACCTTTTTGCTTGTTATTACATATATATGTTCATTACATGACATCTTGCACCCGTATATTTTGATACGGCCTAATACACCAGGGGCTCATGTTCCCCACATTATGGTGTGATAAGTCCGAACACTTTCACAAGTACGGCACCCCGGACTTATAGCATTATATGAATCGGCTCCGAAGCATGTCTTGGGTCAATAGTTGGGTTTGCCTGGCTCCCACGTTTTGGTGCCTTACGTTCCATTCCGTCGGCTAAGGTGGCACTGGGAGAACCACTGCGATTGCGCCCCGGTTGAGCCGGGCGAGCGCCTCAGTGGAGAAAGCTAAAACTGACCGGCATGATAAGGCGAGAGACTGGTCGCTGTTCGAGAGGTTTTTTCGGGTCCTTAAAGACCCACGCCGCTTCGAGCGAAGTTCCGGATAATGTCCGACGAAGGCGTGGATAGCGCCCCGAATTCGGTCTTCTGAATACTAGGGGCTTCGCCGAAATTTAAAATTATAGAATTCTATGGCTAAGTGAGAGTGTTCAAGCATTATAAGTCCAGTCGCCTTGTTCGTTGTGTTGAGCGCCTCCCTAGATGGACCCAAAAGTGGGAACAAGAGTGCTCAAGTTATCCCGAACACCCCAGCACTTGCGGCTTGGGGGCTGAAGCCAACGACTTGCCATCTCTCAGATTTTATAAACGGCTGCACAGAAGGTAATATTTTAAATTAAACAAGCGTTGCTTAAAGCGCACATGAACAAAGTTTCAGCGCACAGGATAATACATAGCGAGTTTACTCAAAAATTACATCTCTAGGGCATTCATCCGCAATATCGCGGGCCCCCTTCAGGACCGTTTTATAATACATTTCGGGTGTACGATACTCCTTGCCCGGTGGCGCCAGATCAGTAAGAAGCTTCTCCGCATCCAGCCTGCCCCAGTGCACCTTTGTGCGGGCAAGGGCCCGCCGAGTACCTTCAATATAGGCGGAGCGCTTGATGACCTCCACCCAGGGGCACGCATCCACCAGCCGCTGCACGAGGCCGAAGTAGCTCCCAGGCATGGCCTGTCCAGGCCACAGCCGGACTATAAGGCCCTTCATGGCCTCCTCAGCTACCTTGTGGAGCTCGACCAGCTGCTTCAGCTGGTCGCTAGGGGGCACCGGATGGCCGGCCTCAGCGTACTGAGACCAGAAGACCTTCTCCGTTGAGCTCCCCTCCTCGCCACGGTAGAATGCGGCGGCATCAGACACACTACGCGGCAGATCTGCAAACGCCCCTGGAGAGCTCCGAATGCGGGTAAGTGTCAGGTAGTTTACATTAACATGCTTGCTTTGCATGAAAAATGCCTTACCCGCCGCTATCTTCTTTACATCTTCAACCTCCTGAAGGGCCTTACGGGCCTCGGCCTTGGCGGACTTGGCACTTTCGAGAGCCGAGGCAAGCTTGGACTCTCGAGTCTTGGAGTCACGCTCCAAGCTCTCATGCTTCTCCATGAGAGCCTGGAGCTCTTGCCGCACTTCCGCCACCTGTGCCTCCTTCTTCTCTCGCTCTACCCGTTCCACGGCCGCACTGCGTTCGGCCGCGGACACAGCCTCCTTTAGGGCTGCCACCTCGTTTGTGGCCCCTGCAATACCCATATTATCCTTGTTAATTTAATTGCGACCAAAATCCTTTTTTGTAAGGTAACAATTCAAAGCGGTGCTACACACCTTCTTTGTCCTCGAGCTGCCTCTTGGCATGGCCGAGCTCTCGCTCGGACCGCTCGAGATCCTGCTTTAACGTACCAACCTCCGCAGTCAGTGCGGCAGAGGTCAGCAGCACAGCCTGCAAACCCATATTGACATAATTTATTAGCAACCTGCGAATATCTTTTTAGATCCTCAGTCCGGCTTTTCTTTCCGAACACCGAACTGAGCTTCAGGGGCTACTGTCTATGCGGTATTACATTGCACAATTCTAACTTTTTACCTCAAAGCCTGTTAAAAGGCTGCTGCAGGCTTCGGTCAGCCCGCTCTTGGCAAGCTGGACCTTCTGAATCACCGCACTCATAACAGTGTGGTGTTCTTCCTTGATGGAAGCGCCTTTGAGCGCCTCCAGCAAGTTGTCCGGCGCCTCCGGTTGGACGGAGGCCACCGGTGTCAAGGTCTTGCCCTTCTTTCGAAGGGGCCGCCTGCCGGACTACGGAACCACTGTAGGTTCCGTCGTAGAGTCCGGCGCAAAGTCCGGGAGGCTGCCTTGCGGCGCCTCCGGAGCCTCCTCCTGATGGGTCCCTTTCCGGGATCCCACCTCGGCGTCCTCATCGGCGCGGGGGGTAGAGGCCGTCGAAAGTGAATCCACATCCGACGGGGCCAACGACCCGCTCGAAGAAGCGGGGAGATCATCATCGGCCGGACTGCGGACAGTATGCGGCATTAGTAGGACACTATGTGGCACGTAAGAAATTGCATATCAGGGATCCGGATACTCACAATCTCGCCGGAGGCCTGGCCCTTGAAGGCCACTCCTCGCCGCCAACGTAGGTGTTGGCGGAGCTGTCCGGGGGAATAGTTCTCCCCCTCTTGGACCCTTCGGCCTCCCCTGTTGGGGAAGCCTTCCTCTTCCTCTCTCCCTCCTCCGGGAGAGAGTCTTCTTCCTCCTCCTGATCTTCAGGGGAGGAGTCCGCCTCAACGTCGGACGCCTGATTACGGGAACTCTTTCGAGTCCCCGTGGACACCTTCTTGGCCTTCTTCTCCGGCACCACGTGTGGTGCCGGAACCAGCAGCCCCGCTAGACGGGCATCCACTGGGTCTTCTGGCATAGGAGCCGGGCAGATGAGCTGCTCGGCCTTCTCCATCCATTCCTGTCAAAAGAAAAGGGAGATTGAAACCCTCTTAGAACCAATCTATTTACAACGAGTGTCCCGTAAAGGGGTAGAATCACTTACCTCGTCAGCCGGATGCTGCGGGTGAAATCCGCGATCTTCCGTCGCGGATGCGGGGGCTTCGGCGCTGAGGGAGTCCTGGACTAGGGGGAGTCCGGACAGCCGGACTATCATTATCCGCCGGACTCCAAGACTACGAAGATAGAAGATTGAAGACTCTGGCTCGTGTCCGGAAGGTACTTTCCTTGGCGTGGAAGGCAAGCTTGGCGATACGGATATGTAGATCTCCTACCATTGTAACCGACTCTGTGTAACCCTAGCCTCTCCGGTGTCTATATAAACAGGAGGGTTTTAGTCCGTAGGACGAACATACATTACGACAATCATACCATAGGCTAGCTTCGAGGGTTTAGCCTCCTTGATCTCATGGTACATCTACTCTTGTACTACCCACATCATCAATATTAATCAAACAGTACATAGGGTTTTACCTCCATCGAGAGGGCCCGAACCTGGGTAAAAACACTGTGTCCCTTGTCTCCTGTTACCATCCGCCTAGACGCACAGTTCGGGACCCCCTACCCGAGATCCGCCGGTTTTGACACCGACATTGGTGCTTTCATTGAGAGTTCCTCTGTGTCGTCACCGATAGGCTTGATGGCATCTTCAACCAACAACGCTGTCCTGGGTGAGACTTTTCTCCCCGGACAGATCTTTGTATTCAGCGGCTTTGCACTGCGGGCCAATTTTCTTGGCCATCTGGAGCAGATCGAAAGCTACGCCCCTGGCCGTCAGGTCAGATTCGGAAGCTTAAACTTCACGGCCGATATCCGCGGAGACTTGATCTTCGACGGACTCGAGCCACAGCCAAGCGCGCCGCACTGCGACGATGGGCATGATATAGCTCTGCCGCCGGACAGTGCCTTGGTGGCCGCACTCGGATCCGCTTCGGCCATTAGCCCGGAGCCGATCGCCCATATCGAGGGCCGGTGGGTAGACGCCGCCCTGGGGGCTTCAACATCCACGGCGATGGAGCTGAACACTGATCTTGTCCCCTGCGAAACCCGTGATTCCGAGGCGCCGGACTCCTTGCCGGACTCCGAACCTCCCGCGCCCCTACCAATTGATACGGATTGGGCGCCGGTTATGGAATTCACCGCCACGGACATTTTCCAACACTCGCCTTTTGGCGATATTCTGAATTCACTAAAGCATCTCTCGCTATCAGGAGAATCCTGGCCGGACTATGGCCAGGACGGTTGGAGTTCGGACGATGGAGAAATTCAGAGCCCACCCACCACCCACTTTATAGCCACTGTCGAGGATCTAACCGACATGCTAGACTACGACTCCGACGACATCGACGCTATGGACGACGATGCCGGAGACGAACAGGAACCAGCGCCTACAGGGCACTGGAAGACCACCTCGTCATACGACATATACATGGTGGACACCCCAAAAGATGGGGATGGCGAAGAAGCAACGGAGGCAGATTCTCTAAAGAAGCAGCCCAAACGCCGACGTCAGCGGCGCCGCTCTAAATCCCGCCACAGCAAGAATGGAGATTCCGGCACGGGAGACAATAACACTCCGGAGAGTGCCGAAGACAATCCCCTCCAGCAAGACTCAGCGCAGGAGGACGCAGAAGCAAGCCCTCACGACAGGGCGGCAGACGAAGGGGTTGAGGATGATAACTATATGCCTCCCTCCGAAGACGAAGCAAGCCTCAACGATGATGAATCCGTCGTACTTGAGGATCCCGTCGAACAAGAGCGCTTCAAGCGCATGCTCATAGCCACGACAAATAGCCTAAAGAAAAAGCAGCAACAGCTTCAAGCTGATCAAGATCTGCTGGCCGATCGATGGACCGAGGTCCTCGCGGCCGAAGAGTACAAACTCGAACGCCCCTCCAAAAGTTACCCAAGACGCAAGATGCTCCCCCGATTAGAGGAGGAAGCATACATACCTTCATCACCAGCGCACGACATGGCTGACCGACCACCCCGTGGTCGCGACAGAGAGGCACCCAGGCCCCCAGCCAAGACTGTACCCCGACATCGCTCCAAAAGTATGAAGCCAAGAGGGAACGCGCCAGACTTGCGGGACATATTGGAGGACAAGGCAAGACAATCCAGATCCATCTACGGATCACGCGGGCGCCCCACGACCCACGACCAATACCGTCGCGCCGGATATAATAACCCCGGCCGGGCCGAACACAGCAGACAGCGCTCTCTCGAGCTGCGTCGTGATATTGCCCAATACAGGGGCGCCGCACACCCTCTATGCTTCACTGATGAAGTCATGGATCATCAGATCCCCGAAGGGTTTAAACTCGTAAACATCGAATCTTACGATGGCACAACAGACCCCGCGGTTTGGATCGAAGACTATCTTCTCCACATTCACATGGCCCGCGGCGACGATCTCCATGCCATCAAGTACCTCCCACTCAAGCTTAAAGGACCAGCTCGGCATTGGCTAAATAGCTTGCCCGCAGAGTCGATTGGGTGCTGGGAAGACCTGGAGGCCGCATTCCTTGATAACTTCCAAGGAACGTATGTGCGACCACCAGACGCCGATGACTTAAGCCACATCATTCAGCAGCCAGACGAATCGGCCAGACAATTCTGGACACGGTTCTTGACGAAGAAAAACCAAATCGTCGACTGTCCGGATGCAGAGGCCCTTGCAGCCTTCAAACATAACATCCGGGACGAATGGCTAGCCCGGCACCTGGGGCAGGAAAAGCCGAAATCCATGGCAGCCCTCACATCGCTAATGACCCGCTTTTGTGCGGGAGAGGATAGCTGGCTAGCCCGCAGCAACAATCTTCGTAAAAACTCTGGCAGTCTGGATACTAAGGACAACAACGGCAGGTCACGTCGAATCAAAAACAAGCGCCGCATTAACGGCGACGATAAGGAGGATACGGCAGTCAATGCCGGATTCCGAGGCTCTAAAGCCGGTCAGCGGAAGAAGCCATTCAAAAGAACCACTCCGGGTCCATCCAATCTGGACCGAATACTCGACCGTCTATGCCAGATACATGGCACCTCTGAAAATCCAGCTAACCACACCAATAGAGACTATTGGGTGTTCAAGCAGGCCGGCAAGTTAATTGCCGAAAACAATGACAAGGGGCTAAATAGCGACGACGAGGAAGAGACCCGGCCGCCGAACAATAGAGGACAGAAGGGTTTCCCCCCGCAAGTGCAGACGGTGAATATGATATACGCGACCCATATACCCAAGAGGGAGAGGAAGCGTGCACTACGGGGCGTCTACGCGATGGAGCCAGTCGCCCCAAAGTTCAACCCATGGTCCTCTTGTCCGATCACTTTCGATCGAAGAGACCATACAACTAGTATACGCCATGGCGGATTCGCCGCATTGGTTTTAGACCCAATCGTCGATGGGTTCCACCTGACGAGAGTCCTGATGGACGGCGGTAGCAGCCTGAACCTGCTTTATCAGGATACAGTGCGCAAAATGGGCATAGACCCATCAAGGATTAAACCTACAAAGACAACCTTTAAAGGTGTCATCCCAGGAGTGGAAGCCAACTGTACAGGCTCAGTCACACTGGAAGTGGTCTTCGGATCACCGGATAACTTCCGAAGCGAAGAGTTAATCTTCGACATAGTCCCGTTTCTCAGCGGCTATCATGCTCTGCTCGGACGAACCGCGTTTGCAAAATTCAACGTGGTGCCGCATTATGCATACCTAAAGCTCAAGATGCCAGGCCCTCGTGGAGTCATCACGGTCAATGGAAATACGGAACGCTTCCTCCGAACGGAGGAACATACAGCGGCTCTCGCGGCAGAAGTACAGAGCAGCCTTCTCAGGCAATTCTCAAGTCCGGCAATTAAAAAGCCGAATACAGCAAAATGCGCCCGGAGCAGTGCCAACCAAGACCACCTGGCGCGATCAGAGCACGCGTAGCAATGCGGCCCCAACCCTCGCCTGCGCATGATCGCAAAAATAACACTCCGCGTACACCATTACGCTTTGGAGATACCATGGGCGCAGGGAAAGGGGCACGATCACAAGGGACCAAGAGTGCGGCTCGACCACACCAGGGGCTCACACTAGCGCCCCCCTTGTTTTTATTTTTATCTTTTCTTCTTTCGTGTATACAGGACTCCGTTAACCAGCAGCCCTGTCCGATGGCGAACTCGCCGAACTGACGATGCAACAGTCAGGGACTAAAGAAGGCTGCGACGAACACTCAGGTGGTCTCAATTACGAGCATTAAATTCAATTACATACACCAAGTCTGCAGCTTATCCCTGGAGGGGACGTGTTTACTTAGTCCAAATCCCTTGCTTACCGCACTATTTGTATCAGTCCGCTCTATTAGCAGACTTCCTTTCATAAATAATGCAACACGTTTTTATTACAATTACGTTATCTTTTATATGTTCATTATATAACATCTTGCACCCGTACATTTTGGTACGGCCGAATACGCCAGGGGCTCATGCTCCCCATATTATGGTGTAATTAAGTCCGAACACTTTCACAAGTGCGGCACCCCGAACTTATAGCATTATATGAATCGGCTCCGAATCATGTCTTGGGTCAATAGTTGGGTTTGCCCGGCTCCCATGTTTTGGTGCCTTACGTTCCGTTCCGTCGGCTAAGGTAGCACTGGGAGAACCACTGCGATTGCGCCCCGGTTGAGCCGGGTTAACGCCTCAGTGGAGAAAGCTAAAACTGACTGGCATGATATGGCGAGAGACTGGTCGCTGTTCGAGAGGTTTTTTCGGGTCCTTAAAGACTCACGCCGCTTCGAGCGAAGTTCCGGATGATGTCCGATGAAGGCGTGGATAGCGCCCCGGATTCGGTCTTCCGAATACCAGGGGCTTCGCCGAAATTTAAAATTATAGAATTCTATGGCTAAGTGAGAGTGTTCAAGCATTATAAGTCCGGTTGCCTTGTTCGTCGTGTTGAGCGCCTCCCTAGATGGACCCAAAAATGGGAACAAGAGTGCTCAAGTTTATCACCGAACACCCCAGCACTCGTGGCTTGGGGGCTGAAGCCAACGACTTGCCATCTCTCAGATTTAACAAACGGCCGCACAGAAGGTAATATTTTAAATTAAACAAGCATTGCTCATGGCGCATATAAACGAAGTTTTCAGCGCCCAGGATAAAAACACAGCGAGTTCACTCAAAGATTACATTTCGGGGGCACTCATCTGCAATATCGCAGGCTCCCTTCAGGACAACTTTATAATATCGCTCCGGCGTGCGATGCTCCTTGCCCGGTGGTGGTGGATCCGTGAGAAGCCTCTCCGCATCCAGTTTGCCCCATTGCACCTTTATGCGGGCAAGGGCCCGACGAGCGCCTTCAATACAGGCCGAGCGCTTGATGACGTCCAGCCTGGGGCATGCATCCAACAGCCGCCGCACAAGGCCAAAGTAGCTTCCTGGCATGGCCTGTCCAGGCCACAGCCGGACTATGAGACCCTTCATGGCCTCCTCAGCTACCTTGTGGAGTTCGACCAGCTGCTTCAGCTGGTCGCTTGGGGGCACCGGATGGCCGGCCTGAGCGTACTGAGACTAGAAGACCATCTCCGTCGAGCTCCCCTCCTCGCCACGATAGAATGCGGCAGCATCAGATGCACTACGCGGCAGATCTGCAAACGCCCCTGGAGAGCTCCGAATTCGGATAAGTATCCGGTAATCTACATTAACATGCTTGCTCTGCATGAAAAACGCCTTACCCGCAGCTATCTTCTTTATATCCTCTACCTCCTGAAGGGCCTTCTGGGCCCCGGCCTTGGCGGACTTGGCACTTTCAAGAGCCGAGGCAAGCTCGGACTCTCGAGTCTTGGAGTCACGCTCCAAACTCTCATGCTTTTCCATGAGAGCCTGGAGCTCTTGCCGAACTTCCGCCACCAGCGCCTCTTGTTTTTCTCGCTCAGCCCGTTCCGCGGCCGCATTACGTTCGGCCGCGGACACGGCATCCTTCAGGGCTGCCACGTCCTTCGTGGCCCCTGCAATACACATATTATCCTTGTTGTTTGCAACCAAAATCCTTTTCTGTAAGGTACTTATTCAAAGAGGTGCTACTCACCTTCTTTCTCCTCGAGCTGCTTCTTCGCATGGCCAAGCTCTTGCTCGGACCGCTCGAAATCCTTCTTCAGCACTTCGACCTCCGCCGTTAATGCGGCCGAGGCCAGCAGTGCAGCCTGCAAACCCATATTGACATATTTTTTAGCAACCCTGCGTATATCTTGTTAGATCCTTAGTTCGGCTTTTCCTTCCGAACACCGAACTAAGCATCAGGGGCTACTGTCTATGCGGTATTACATTACACAATTTTAACTTCTTACCTCAAAGCCTGTTAGAAGGCTGCTGCAGGCTTCGGTCAGCCCGCTTTTGGCGAACTGAACCTTCTCAATCACCGCACTCATGACAGTGCGGTGTTCTTCCTCGATGGAAGCGCCTTTAAGCGCCTCCAACAGGTTATCCAGCGCCTCCGGATGGACGGAGGCCGCCGGCGTCGTGGTCCTGCCCTTCTTTCGAAGGGGCCGCTTGCCGGACTCTGGAGCCACTGCGGGTTCCGGTGCAGAGTCCGGCACGAAGTCCGGGAGGCTGCCTGACAGCACCTCCGGAGCCTCCTCCTGATGGGTCCCTCTGTGGGATCCCACCTCGGTGTCCTCGTCGACGCGTGGGGTAGAGGCAGTCGGGATGGAATTTACATCCGACGACGCCAACGACCCACTCATCGAGTCGGGAAGATCGTCAACGGCCGGACTACAGGCAGAATGCGGCGTTAAAAGGACACTACATGACATACAATATACGGCATATAAATGATCTGAATACTTACGATCCTGCCGGACGCCTGGCCCTTGGAGGCCACTCATCCTCGCCAACGTTGATGTTGGCGAAACTGTCCGGGGGGATAGTTCTCCCCCTCTTGGACCCTTCGGCCTCCCCAGTTGGAGAAGCCTTCCTTTTCTTCTCTCCCTCTTCCGGGAGAGAATACTCCTCCTCCTCGTCTTTAGGGGAGGAGTCCTCGTCGTCGTCAGACGCCTGATTACGGGAACTCTTTCGAGTCCCCGTGGCCACCTTCTTGGCCTTCTTCTCCGGCACCACGTGTGGTGCCGGAACCAGCAGCCCTGCTAAACGGGCATCCACTGGATCTTCTGGCATGGGAGCCGGGCTGATGAGCAGCTTGGCTTTCTCCATCCATTCCTGTCGAAGGAAATGACAGAGTGAAATCCCACTAAAAGCTAATTTAATTATCACAAGTGTCCCGTAATGGGGTTGAATCACTTACCGTGTCAGTTGGACACTGCGCGCTGAATCCGCGATCTCTCGTCTCGGATGCGGGGGCTTCGGCGCCCTTGAACAGCACCCTCCAGGCGCCTTCGTATGTTGTATCGAAGAGCCCGCTTAGCGCCTGGTGCTGTTCCGGATCGAACTCCCACAAAGTAAAAGCCCGTTCTTGGCATGGGAGGATCCGCCGGAGGAGCATGACTTGGACCACGTCGACGAGCCGGAGCCTCTCGCTCGCCATCTTCTTGATGCAGGCTCGGAGTCCCGTCACCTCCACCGGACTACCCCACTGCAAGCCCTTCTCTTTCCAGGAGGTGAGCTGCGTGGGGATTCCAGATCTAAACTCGGGGACCGCTGCCCATGTGGGCTTGCGCAGCTCGGTGATGTAGAACCACCCCGATTGCCACCCCTTGACGGAATCCACGAAGGTCCCTTCTAGCCAAGGGACGTTGGGCAGTTTACCCAACATGGCGCCTCCGCATTCCGCTTGCGTGCCCTTCACAACCTTCGGCTTGACGTTGAAGGTCTTGAGCCACAGGCCGAAGTGGGGCTGGATGCAGAGAAAGGCCTCACACACGATGATAAACGCCGAGATGTTGAGAACGAAGTTCGGCGCCAGATCGTGGAAATCCAGGCCGTAGTAAAACATGAGCCCCCGGACAAATGGATGGAGCGGAAAGCCCAGTCCGCGGAGGAAGTGGGGGAGGAAGACGACCCTCTCATGAGGCCCGGGGGTAGGGATGAGCTGCCCCGCGTTGGGCAGCCGATGCGCGACATCGCTGGAAAGGTATCCGGCGTCGCGTAGCTTGGTGATGTCTTCCTCCTTAGCGGTGGAGACCAACCATTTACCTCCCGCTCCGGACATATTCGGAGAAGATCGAGGCGAGATGCGCGTGCTTGAGCGTTGGAGCTTGAGTGCGCGGGGATGGATAAGCAAAGGAGGAAGAAGGCGTAGGTGAGAAGGTGAATCCTTATCCCATATATATATAGGCGGACTAAACTATGCGTCCCCCACCAGCCTGGTAAAACTCGCTTATCTCCCAAGCGCCACCATCAATGGCGCGGTTGGGTTACCCACGTCCGTATTGATGAGAATCCCGGAATAAAGGGAAACACGATCTCTGCTCTGACAAGACGTGCCAAGGAAACCGCTTCGCTAAACGTGCTGAGGTGGAATAAGTAAAAAACGATTCAAACAAGGGCTTGGTAGCGGTGTGATGTCACGCCGCATAATACGTCAGCAGATTGAATCAGTGTATATGTTTTATTCTCTTTACGGTGGAATGTGGAAATTATTTTTGCTGAGCCGGACACTATCCTGGTGTTCATTATCTTCTCTGGATTATTCGAGGGAGGAACCCGCCTTGCAATGCCGAACATTGTGCACGCCGGACTTATCGTCATTGAAGACTGGTTCAGGGGCTACTGAGGGAGTCCTGGACTAGGGGGTGTCCAGACAGCCGGACTATCATTATCCGCCGGACTCCAAGACTACGAAGATAGAAGATTGAAGACTCCGGCTCGTGTCCGGAAGGTACTTTCCTTGGCGTGGAAGGCAAGCTTGGCGATACGGATATGTAGATCTCCTACCATTGTAACCGACTCTGTGTAACCCTAGCCTCTCCGGTGTCTATATAAACCGGAGGGTTTTAGTCCGTAGGATGAACATACATTACGACAATCATACCATAGGCTAGCTTCTAGGGTTTAGCCTCCTTGATCTCGTGGTAGATCTACTCTTGTACTACCCACATCATCAATATTAATCAAGCAGGACGTAGGGTTTTACCTCCATCGAGAGGGCCCGAACCTGGGTAAAAACACTGTGTCCCTTGTTTCCTGTTACCATCCGCCTAGACGCACAGTTCGGGACCCCTTACCCGAGATCCGCCGGTTTTGACACCGACAGGCGCCCTTAAACAGCACCCTCCAGGCACCTTCGTATGTCGTGTCGAAGAGCCCGCTTAGCGCCTGGTGCTGTTCCGGATCGAACTCCCACAGATTAAATGCCCGTTCTTGGCATGGGAGGATCCGGCGGACGAGCATGACTTGGACCACGTCAACGAGCCTGAGCTTCTTGTTCACCAGCTTCGGGATACAGGCTCGGAGTCCCGTCAGCTCCTTCGGATTACCCTACAGCAAGCCCTTCTCTTTCCAGGAGGTGAGCTGCATGGGGATACCAGATCTAAACTCGGGGGCCGCCACCCACATAGGGTCGCGCGGCTCGGTGATATAGAACCACCCCGATTGCCACCCCTTGACGGAGTCCACAAAGGCCCCTTCGAACCAGAGGATGTTGGGCATCTTGCCCAACATGGCGCCTCCGCACTCCGCCTGCGTGCCCTTCAGTACCTTCGGCTTGACGTTGAAGGTCTTGAGCCACAAGCCGAAGTGGGGCCGGATGCAGAGGAGGGCCTCACACACGATGATGAACGCCGAGATGTTGAGGATGAAGTTCGGCGCCAGATCGTGTAAATCCAGGCCGTAGTAGAACATGAGCCCCCGGACGAAAGGGTGCAGTGGAAAGCCCAGTCCGCGGAGGAAGTGGGGAAGGAAGACGACCCTCTCATGGGGTCCGGGGGTAGGGATGAGCTGCCCCTCGTCGGGCAGCCGGTGCGCAATATCGCCGGAAAGGTATCCGGCGTTGCGCAGCTTGGTGATGTGCTCCTCCTTGACGGTGGAAGCCAACCACTTGCCTCCCCCTCCGGACATGGTCGGGGAAGGTTAAGACGAGATGTGCGAGCTTGGGCGTTGGAGCTGAGTGCGCGGAGGTGGATAAGCAAAGGAGGAAGAAGGCGTGGGTGAAAAGGTGAATCCTTATCCCTTATATAGGCAGGGTGAAGACTATGCGCCCCCCACCGGCCTGGTAAAACTCGCTTATCTCCCAAGCGCCACCATCAATGGCGCGGTTGGGTTATCCACGTCCATATTGATGAGAATCCCGGAATAAGGGGAACACAATCCCTGCTTCGACAAGACGTGCCAAGGAAACCGCTTCGCTAAACGTGCTGAGGTGGTATAATAAAAAACGATTCAAGTAAGAGCCTGGTAGCGGTGTGATGTCATGCCGCATAATATGTCAGCAGATTGGACTTGTGTACATTTTATTCTCTCTATGGTGGAATGTGGAATTTATTTTGCAGAGCCGGACACTATCCTGGTGTTCATGATCTTCTCTGGATTATTCAAGGAAGGAACCCACCTTGCAATGCCGAACATTATGCGCGCCGGACTTATCGTCATTGAAGCCTGGTTCAGGGGCTACTGAGGGAGTCTTGGACTAGGGGGTGTCCGGACAGCCGGACTATCATCGTCCGCCGGACTCCAAGACCACGAAGATACAAGATTGAAGACTCCGTCCCGTGTCCGGATGGGACTTTCCTTGGCGTGGAAGGCAAGCTTGGCGATACGGATATGTAGATCTCCTACCATTGTAACCGACTCTGTGTAACCCTAGCCTTCTTTGGTGTCTATATAAACCGGAGGGCTTTAGTCCGTAGGACACAACATACATTACAACAATCATACCATAGGCTAGCTTTAGGGTTTAGCCTCCTTGATCTCGTGGTAGATCCACTCTTGTACTACCCATATCATCAATATTAATCAAGCAGGACGTAAGGTTTTACCTCCATCAAGAGGGCCCGAACCTGGGTAAAACATCGTGTCCCTTGTCTCCTGTTACCATCCGCCTAGACGCACAGTTCGGGACCCCCTACCCGAGATCCGCCGGTTTTGACACCGACAGCCGCCTTGTTGCTTCCTTGACGTCCACTCCAAGTCTCCTGGATTGCGTTTGTTCCAAAAATAACTCTCTCGAAGGTTTCATTCCGTTTGGATTCTGTTTGATATTCCTTTTCTGCGAAACACTGAAATAGGCAAAAAAAACAGCAATTTGCACTGGGCCTTTGGTTAGTAGGTTAGTCCCAAAAATAATGTGAAAGTGCATAATAAAGCCCATTAAACATCGAAAACAAATAATATAATAGCATGGAACAATCAAAAATTATAGGTACGTTAGAGACGTATCAAGCATCCCCAAGCTTAATTCCTGCTCGTCCTCGAGTAGGTAAATGATAAAAATAGAATTTTTGATGTGGAATGCTACCTAGCATAATTCTCAATGTAATTTTCTTTATTGTGGTATGAATGTTTCGATCCGAAAGATTCAAGATAAAAGTTTCATATTGATATAAAATTCTTCAAGCATACTAACAAAGCAATCATGTCTTCTCAAAATAACATGGCCAAAGAAAGTTATCCCTACAAAATCATATAGTTTGGCTATGCTCTATCTTCATCACACAAAAAATTTAAATCATGCACAACCCCGATGACAAGCCAAGCAATTGTTTCATACTGCTAATGTTCTCAAACGTTTTCAATCTTCACGCAATACATGAGCATGGGCCATGGACATAGCACTATATGTGGAATAGAAGGGTGGTTTTGGAGAAGATAAAAAGAAGAAGATAGTCTCACATCAACTAGGCATATCAACGGGCTATGGAGATGCCCATCAATAGATATCAATGTGGGTGAGTAGGGATCTCCATGCAACGGATGCACTAGAGCTATAAGTGTATGAAAGCTCAACAAAAGAAACTAAGTGGGTCTGCATCCAACTCGCTTGCTCACGAAGACCTAGGGCATTTTGAGGAAGCCCATCATTGGAATATACAAGCCAAGTTCTATAATGTAAAATTCCCACTAGTATTTGAAAGTGACAACATAGGAGACTCTCTATCATGAAGATCCTGGTGCTACTTTGAAGCACAAGTGTGGTAAAAGCATAATAACATTGTCCCTTCTCTCTTTTTCTCTCATGTTTTTATTTATTTTTATTTTTGCCTTTTTCCTATTTTTATGGCCTCTTTTTTTTTCTTTTTTTCTTTTTGTCCGTAGTCTCATCCCGACTTGTGGGGGAAACACAGTCTCCATCATCCTTTCCTCACTTGGTACAATGCTCTAATAATGATGATCATCACACTTTTATTTACTTACAACTCAAAAATTACAACTCAATACTTAGAACAAAATATGACTCAATGTGAATGCCTCCGGCAGTGTTCCCGGATATGCAATGAATCAAGAGTGACATGTATGAAAGAATTACAGAGGTGGCTTTGCCACAAATACGATGTCAACTACATGATCATGCAAAGCAATATGACAATGATGAAACATGTCATAACAAACGGAACGGTGGTAAGTTGCATGGCAATATATCTCAGAATAGCTATGGAAATGCCATATTAGGTAGATATGGTGGTTGTTTTGAGGAAGGTATATGGTGGGTCTATGATACCGGCGAAAGATGCACGGTATTAGAGAGGCTAGCAATGGTGGAAGGGTGAGAGTGCGTATAATCCATGGACTCAACATTAGTCATAAAGAACTCACATACTTATTGCAAAAATCTATTAGTTATCAAAACGAAGTACTATGAGCATGCTCCTAGGGGGATAGATTGGTAGGAAAAGACCATCGCTCGTCCCCGACCGCCACTCATAAGGAAGACAATAAATAAATAAATCATGCTATGACTTCATCACATAACGGTTCACCATACGTGCATGCTACGGGAATCACAAACTTTACAACAAGTATTTCTCAAATTCACAACTACTCAACTAGCATGACTCTAATATCACCATCTTTATATCTCAAAACAATTATCAAGTATCAAACTTCTCATAGTACTCGATGCACTTTATATGATAGTTTTTATTATACCCATCTTGGATGTTCATCATATTAGGACTAATTTTATAGCCAAAGAAAATTACCATGCGGTTCTAAAGGACTCTCAAAATAACATAATTGAAGCATGAGAGATCAATAATTTCTATAAAATAAAACCACAACCGTGCTCTAAAAAGATATAAGTGAAGCACTAGAGCAAAATTATCTAGCTCAAAAGATATAAGTGAAGCACAAAGAGTATTCTAATAAATTCCGTTTCATGTGTGTCTCTTCAAAAGGTGTGTACAGCAAAGACTCAAATAATACAAGACGCTCCAAGCAAAATGCGTATCATGTGGTGAATAAAAATATAGCCTCAAGTAAAGTTAGCGATAGATGAAGACGAAAGAGGGGATGCCTTCCGGGGAATCCCCAAGCTTAAGCTTTTGTTGTCCTTGAATTTTACCTTGGGGTGCCTTGGGCATCCCCAGGCTTAGGATCTTGCCAATCCTTATTCCATAATCCATCAAATCTTTACCCAAAACTTGGAAACTTCACAACACAAAACTCAACAGAAAATCTCATGAGCTCCGTTAGTATAAGAAAAAAATCACCACGTTAAGGTACTGTAATGAACTCATTCTTTATTTATATTGGTGTTAAACCTACTGTATTCCAACTTCTCTATGGTTCATACCCCCCGATACTAGCCATAGATTCATCAAAATAAGCAAACAACACACGAAAAACAGAATCTATCAAAAACAGAACAGTTTTAACAATCTGTATCAAACGTATACTTCTGTAACTCCAAAAATTCCGAAATAAATTGGTGGACGTGAGTAATTTGTCTATAAATCATATGAAAAAATAATCAACCTAAAAGTACTCTCCAGTAAAAAATGGTAGCTAATGTCATGAGCGCTAAAGTTTCTGTTTTTTTACAGCAAGATCATAAAGACTTCACCCAAGTCTTCCCAAAGGTTCTACTTGGCACAAATACTAATTAAAACATAAAACCACATCTAACCAGAAACTAGATGAATTATATATTACTAAACAGAAACAAAAATCAAGAAACAAAAATAAAATTGGGTTGCCTGCCAACAAGCGCTATCGTTTAACGCCCCCAACTAGGCATAAAAGCAAGAATAGATCTAGGTATTATCATCTTTGGTATGCAATCCATAAGTGGCTCTCATAATAGATTCACAAAGTAAATTAATTTTGCTCCTAGGAAAGTGTTCCATGCCTTTCCTTAACGGATATTGGAATCTAATATTTCCTTCTTTCATATCAATAATTGCACCAATCGTTCTAAGGAAAGGTCTACCAAGAATAATAGGACATGTAGGATTGCAATCTATATCAAGAACAATAAAATCTACGGGCACATAATTCCTATTTGCAACAATAAGAACATCATTAATACTTCCCATGGGTTTCTTAATGGTGGAACCCGCAAGATGCAAGTTTAAAGAACAATCATCCAATTCATGGAAACCTAACACATCACACAAAGTTTTTGGAATCGTGGAAACACTAGCACCGAAATCACACAAAGCATAGCATTCGTGATCTTTAATCTCCATTTTAATACTAGGTTCCTATTTATCATAAAGTTTTCTAGGGATAGAGACTTCTAATTCAAGCTTTTCTTCATAAGATTGTATTAAAGCATCAACGATATGTTTAGTAAAAGCTTTATTTTGACTATAAGCATGAGGAGAATTTAACACGGATTGCAACAAGGAAATACAATCTATTAAAGAACAATTATCATAATTAAATTCCTTGCAATCCAAAATAGTGGGTTCATTGCTATGTAAATTTTGACCTCTTCAATCCCAGTTTTACCAATTTTTGCATCCAGATCTAAAAACTCTGAATCATTGGGACGCCTTTTAACTAAAGTTGACTCATCTCCAGTCCCATAATTATCAACATTCATATTGCAAAACAAAGATTTAATAGGAGACACACCAATCACTTTGAGATCTTCATCCTTATTACCTTCTAGCTCTTCCGGTTTGGTGGCCATCTTATTAACTAAGGTGGCCTGCTTATCCAAAATTTCGGCTGTTAAGTTTTCAAGATGAGAAAACTGAGATTTCAAACCATAAAATTCCTTAGACATATCATCAAGCTCTTTATTCATGTACTCCATAAAGATTTTTTGTTCCTTAAGCTTGTTTCTAAAGAAATTATTATGTTCAAATTGCAAAGTCATAAAGCTTCTAATGTTGTTTTCAATTTCTTCCAACCTTCTAAGGTGAGGATCAACGTTTTTAGGCAAGGCCATCAGGGCAAACAGGCACACAAGAAGCAAGCAAAAAGAGATGAGGAAAAAGAGGGAGAATAAAATGGCAAAGGTGAAGTGGGGGAGAGGAAAACGAGAGGCAAATGGCAAATAATGTAATGCGAGGGATAAGAATTTGTGATGGGTACTTGGTATGTCTTGAATTGTGCGTAGATCTCCCCGGCTACAGCGCCAGAAATGTCTAGTTGCTGGGAGATCAAATCTTGACTTGACTTGGCGTAAGCCTCCCCGGCAACGGCGCAAGAAATCCTTCTTGCTACCTCTTGAGCATGCATTGGTTTTCCCTTGAAGAGGAAAGGGTGATGCAGCAAAATAGCGTAAGTATTTCCCTAAGTTTTTGAGAACCAAGATATCAATCTAGTAGGAGGTTACACGCAAGTCGGCTTGTACCTGCACAAACAAATAAGAACCTTGCAACCAACGCGATAAAGGGGTTGTCAATCACTTCATGGCCACTTGCAAAAGTGAGATCTGATAGAGATTATAAGATAAATATTTTTGGTATTTTTATGATATAGATTGGAAAGTAAAGATTGCAAAATAAACGGTGGCAGAAATAGCAAATTGCTAAGAAAATAATATGATGGAAGAAAGACCCGGGGGCCATAGATTTCAATAGTGGCTTCTCTCAAGATAACATAATCTACGGTGGGTGAACAAATTACTGTCGAGCAATTGATAGAAAAGTGCATAGTTATGAGAATATCTAGGCATGATCAAGTATATAGGCATCACGTCCGCGACAAGTAGACCAAAACGATTCTGCATCCACTA
Source organism: Triticum timopheevii (assembly GCA_963921465.1). Lineage (NCBI taxonomy): Eukaryota > Viridiplantae > Streptophyta > Magnoliopsida > Poales > Poaceae > Triticum > Triticum timopheevii. The sequence continues at coordinate 526,022,446 of OY997274.1, forward strand.
CTATTACTCCACACATCAACCACTATCCAACATGCATCTAGAGTATTAAGTTCATAAGAAGAGAGTAACGCATTAGGCAAGATGACATGATGTAGAGTGATAAACTCAAGCAATATGATATAAACCCCATCTTTTTATCCTCAATGGCAACAATACAATGCGTGCCATGCTGCCCCTGCTGTCACTGGGAAAGGACACCGCAAGGTTGAACCCAAAGCTAAGCACTTGTCCCATTGCAAGAAAGATCAAGCTAGTAGGCCAAACTAAACCGATAATTCGGAGAGACTTGCAATGATATCAAATCATACATATAAGAATTCAGAGAAGAACCAAATATTGTTCATAGATAATCTTGATCATAAACCCACAATTCATCGGATCTCGACAAACACACCGCAAAAAGAATTACATCAAATAGATCTCCAAGAGAATCGAGGAGAACTTTGTATTGAGATCCAAAGAGAGAGAAGAAACCATCTAGCTAATAAGTATGGACCCGAAGGTCTGTGGTAAAGTACTCACACATCATCGAAGAGGCTACGGTGTTGACGTAGAAGCCCTCCGTGATCGATTCCCCCTCCGGCAGAGCGCCAGAAAAGGCCCCAAGATGGGATCTCACGGGTACAGAAGGTTGCGGTGGTGGATATAGGGTTTCGTGGTGCTCTCGGATGTTTTCAGGGAATATGATTATATATAGGCGAAAGATGTAGGACGGTGGAGCCACGAGGGGCCCACGAGGGTGGGGGGCGCGCCTCCCTACCTCATGGACGCCTCGTTGCTTCCTTGACGTCCACTCCAAGTCTCCTGGATTGCATTTGTTCCAAAAATAACTCTCCCGAAGGTTTCATTCCGTTTGGATTCCGTTTGATATTCCTTTTCTGCGAAACACTGAAATAGGCAAAAAAACAGCAATTTGCACTGGGCCTTTGCTTAGTAGGTTAGTCCCAAAAATAATATAGAAGTGCATAATAAAGCCCATTAAACATCCAAAATAGATAATATAATAGCATGGAACAATCAAAAATTATAGATACGCTGGAGATGTATCATTGATTATAAAGATGCTCTACAGGTGTCTCCGAAGGTGTTTGTTGGGTTGGCATAGATCAAGATTAGGGTTTGCGCACAAGGGTCCTGGTAGTACCCAGGTGCGAAGAACCCCGGAGGCTCCATGTATCGGAGAGGTATCTCAGGGCCCTCTCGGTAATGCACATCACTGTAAGCCCTGCAAGCAATGTGACTAATGAGTTAGTTACAGGATGATGTATTACAGAATGATTAAAGAGACTTGCCGGTAACGAGATTGAACTAGTATGATGATACCGACGATCGAATCTCGTGCAAGTAACATACCGATGACAAAGGAAATGACGTATGTTGTTATGCGGTTTAATCGATAAAGATCGTCGTAGAATATGTGGGAACCAATATGAGCATCCAGGTTCCGCTGTTAGTTATTGACCGGAGTTGTGTCTCGGTGATGTCTACATAGTTCTCGAACCCGTAGGGTCCGCACGCTTAATGTTTGATGATGATTTGTATTATGAGTTATGTCTTTTTGTGACCGAAGTTTGTTCGGAGTCCCGGATGAGATCACGAACATGACGAGGAGTCTCGAACTGGTCGAGAGGTAAAGATTGATATATTGGAAGGTTATTCGGACACCGGAATGGTTCTAGAGTGATTCGGGTATTTTTCGGAGTACCGAGGGGTTACCGGAACCCTCCGGGGAAGTAATGGGCTTTATTAGGCCATACGGGAGAATAGGAGGCAGGCCAAGGGGAGGTGGCTGATGTCTACTATGCATCTTTATTCTTGAAGACACGTGTTGGGCCTCCAAGCGCAGAGTTTTGTAGGACAGTAGCAATTTTCCCTCAAGTGGATGACCTGAGGTTTATCAATCCATGGGAGGCATAGGATGAAGATAGTCTCTCTCAAACGAACCTGCAACCAAATACAAGAAATCTCTTGTGTCCCAACACACCCAATACAATGGCAAATTGTATAGGTGCACTAATTCGGCGAACAGATGGTGATAAAAGTGTAATATGGATTGTATAAATATATTTTTTATAATCTGAAACAGCAAGTGTTAGGGAACGTAGTATTTAATTTTTTTGACTACGATCACACAAGATCTATCTAGGAGAAGCATAGCAACGAGCGGGGAGAGTGTGTCCACGTACCCTCGTAGACCGAAAGTGGAAGCATTTAGTAACGCAGTTGATGTAGTCGAACGTCTTCGTGATACAACCGATCAAGTACCGAACGCATGGAACCTCCGTGATCTACACACATACAGCTCGATGACGTCCCTCGAACTCTTGATCCAGCTGAGGCCGAGGGAGAGTTTCGTCAGCACGACGGTGTGATGATGGTGATGATGAAGTTACCGGAGCAGGGCTTTGCCTAAGCACTATGACGATGTGACTGAGGTGTGTTTCTGTGGAGGGGGCACCGCACACGGCTAAGAGAAATGTTGGTGTGTCTTTGGGGTGCCCCCTTCCCATGTATATAATGGGGGGAGGAGGAGGACGGTGATAATCCCCAAGTGCAGGGAATCATCGTTGCAATTCCCAATGGTGGAAGCAATAAGTATGGAGTGTCGAACCCACAAGAGCTAAAGGTAAGATCAATATTCTCTCAAGTCCTATCTGCCACTGATACGACTCTACGTACACCGAACGTTTGATATCAGAGAGCTAAAACATAAAAGTAGGTGTTGTTATCATAAAGATAGAATGTATTACTAAATATTATAAATAGCGAGTGTGGAATAATGATGGGTCGGTGTGCGGAATTATCCTAGGCAATTTTTAACAAGACCAGTAGTCGTCATTGCAATTTCATATGAGGGAGAGGCATAAGCTAACATAATTTCTCTTCTTGGATCATATGCACTTATGATTTGAACTCTAGCAAGCATCCGCAACTACTAAAGATCATTAAGGTAAAACCCAACCATAGCATTAAAGCATCAAGTCCCCTTTATCCCATACGCAACAACCCCCTTACTCGGCTTTATGCTTCTGTCACTCAAGCAACCCACAATCATGAATGTATTGCAACACCCTAGCTACAGCGGGAATCCCTCATGCGTGCGTGACACGGACGACACAATAGGACAACACCAAAATAAAACATACAACTAATACCAATCTAGATCATCAATCAACCCAAAGACAAAGGATATCTACTCAAAATATCATAGGATAGCAACACATCATTGGACCATAATATGTGGTATAAAGCACCATGTTCAAGTAGGGATTACAGCGGGGTGCGGGAGAGTGAACCGCGTAAAAAGATGAGGATGGTGATGATGATGGTGATGTTGATAAAGATGATCACCACGGCGATGATTCCCCTCCTGATGGCACTCCGACGCCACCGAGAGACAGGAGGAGAGGTTCTCCCCCTTGTGCTTCCTCCTCCATGGCCTCCCCCTAGATGGGGAGAGGTTCTCCCTCTGGATCTTGGCCTTCATGGTGATAATGGCCCCTCCGAGATCCTCCTCCATGGCCTCCGATGATGATCGCCCCCTCCGGCAGGGTGCCAGAGAGGGCCTAGATTGATTTCTCATGGCTACAGAGGCTTGCGGCGGCAGAACTTCCGATCTAGGTTATTTTCTGGAGGTTTGGGTATTTATAGGAGAGGTTGGTGTCGAGAACAAGTCAGGGGGCCCCACGAGAAGTCCACGAGGCACAACGGCGTGCCCTAGGGGGGTGGGCGCGCCCTCCACCCTCGTGGGGCACACGGGCCTCCCCTCCGGTAACTCTTCGTTCCAGTATTTTTTATATTTTCTAGAAAAATTCTCCGTTGATTTTCATCGCATTCCGAGAACTTCTATTTCTGCACAAAAACAACACCACGGTAGTTCTGCTGAAAACAGCATCAGTCCGGGTTAGTTATAATCAAATCATACCAAAATCATATAAAACTATTGTAAACATGGCATGAATACTTCATAAATTATAGATACGTTGGAGACGTATCAGCATCCCCAAGCTTAATTCCTGCTCGTCCTCGAGTAGGGAAATGATAAAAGTAATAATTTGTGAAGTGTGAATGCTAGCAAGTGCATAAGTTTGATCAATGATAGTTCCAATCACTTTTTCTAGCATCATTATATATCATAACAGTAGCTCAACTCATAAAACTTCTCATGATCAAGTAACAAGCTATTCACATGTTAAAGTATAGATCATAAACTTTCTTGAAAACTAACAAACCGTGCTCTTAGTCATCAACAATTGCAATTCATCTTATTTTCGGGAAGGGTCTATGTAAGAGCTTTGATTCAACAAACTCCACATATTCAACTATCATTTAATCTTTCACAATTACTAACACTCATGTGATATTTATGGGTTCAAAGTTTTAATCGGACACAGAGAAAGATAGGGGCTTATAGTTTCGCCTCCCAACATTTTACCTGAAGGTAATTTCAACAATAATAATTTATGAAAGCCTACATCCAAGTGGATATATATATCCGGATCGTTCCAACACAAAGTGCTAGCCAAAGGAAAAAAGTGTAAAAAGGAAAGGTGATGATCACCATGACTCTTGTATAAGGGAGAAGATAAAAGTAAAATATAGGCCCTTCGCAGAGGGAAGCAGAGGTTGTCATGCACTTTTATGGTTGGATGCACAAAATCTTAATGCAAAAGAACGTCACTTTATATTGCCGCTTGTGATAAAGACCTTTGTTATGCAGTCCGTCGCTTTTATTTCTTCCCTATCACAAGTTCTTATAAAGCTTATTTTCTTCGCACTAATAGATCATACATATTTAAGGAGCAATTTTTTATTGAATGCACCGATGACAACTTACTTGAAGGATCTTAATCAATCAATAGGAAGGTATGGTGGACTCTCATGGAAAAACTGGGTTAAGGAATGTTTAGAAGCACAAGTAGTATCTCTACTTGGTGCAAAGAATTTGGCTAGCATGAGAGGGAAAGGCAAGCTAAACATGTTGGATGATCCAAGGCAATATAACATTTCAGATATAGGAAAGCATAACCCATTACATTTTCTTCCTTGACCAACATCAACTTTTTAGCATGTCATATTTTAATGAGTGCTCACAATTACAAAATATGTCCAAGATAGTATATTTATATGTGAAATCTCTCTTCCTTCAATATTCTTTCATGAATTTTTCAAGTGACCAATTCTGTGTTTGCTAACTTTCAATAAGTTTACTACCTATACTTATTATGTGTGAAGTCATTACTCCCCATGTTATAAGCATATGAAATGTATATAAATTCAGATTTATGATATTCAATTCATTCGACCATTTACTCATAGGATATACGTGAAGCACGTGAGTAAATGACAAACTACTCCAAAAGGATATAAGTGAAGAACACTGAGTAGTCAAATAATTAACTAGCCATGGGAGAATTCTTTTTCATTCAAGATTTCAGATCCAATGATTTTATTCAAAGATCAAGTAAAATTGAAAATACGCTCCAAGCAAAACACATATCATGTGACGAATAAAAATATAGCTCCAAGTAAGGTATACCGATAGTTTTGAAGACAAAAGAGGGGATGCCTTCTGGGGCATCCCCAAGCTTAGGCGCTTGAGTCTTCCTTGAATATTACCTTGGGGTGCCTTGGGCATCCCCAAGCTTAGGGTCTTTCCACTCCTTATTCTCCTCATATCGATATCTCACCCAAAGCCTGAAAACTTCAATCACACAAAACTTAATGGAACTTCGTGAGATGGGTTAGTATGATAAAGAGTAAAACATTCACTTGGTACTGTCAAAGACAAGGTTCATAATTGTTCTCACACAATGCCTACTGTACCATATCATTTCTACAATTTATATTGAGAAATACAAGCCATAGAAACTAGAAAACAAGCAAACTATGCAATGAAAACAGAATCTGTTAGAAACAGAATAGTCTGTAATGATCTGAACAGAAACCATACTTCTGCTACTCCAAAAATTATGAAATAAATTGGTGGACGTGAGGAATTTGTCTATTAATCTTCTGCAAAAAGAATCAACTCAAAAGCACTCTTCTATAAAAAAATACAGCTAATCAGGTGAGCACAAAGTTTCTGTTTTTACAGCAAGATCACATTAACTTTCACCCAAGTCTTCCTAAAGGTCTTACATGGAACTTTATAGAAACAAAAGCTATAAAACATTATTAGTACAGTATCTTAATCACGTAAACACATAAAAATAGTAAGGGTAATGTAACATCCCAAATTTTCAATTTGAAATGTTATACATTAGATCAACATTGCATATCATATTTTATTGCATTCTGTTTCACGATCCTCGAAATTCTAAGCAACTCAAGGACCCACAGAGAGAGTTGTGGATTTCATCGTTTTCATATTTGATTTTTGCTCGAATATCAAAACAAGGATCATTTTGGTTTTAATTATTTTCTCTTCAAAAATATTTCATATTGAAAATATATGAGAGGAGATAGTATGACTTCTCCAAAAATAAATGAAATGTTCAGGGAAAATATATTAAATCAAATAATTAATGTTATTTGGATTTTATTGCAGTTTTGATGAATTAGAAAAATTGCATTTTTGGGCCAAGAAATGTTCATCTTGTTCTAAATATTTTATTTAGACGGTGAAAATTTGTTTTGGTATGTTTTAGATTTTTATTTTATTTTCTAGGATTTGTTTTCGGCGGAATCTATTTAAAAAAAGTCCCCGCCTGACTGGGCCGAAGGCCCAGCCGAGTAGGCCGGCCGCCTGGCTCCACCACCTCGCCCCACCGTGCGCCCGTCAGACTCGGGGAGTCCGACTCCGAGCCGCCTCGCCGCCGCCACCTTGCCCAAGTCGCCGCCACCCCCGCCCCCTCTTAAATACCGCCGCCCCCGCCGCCTCTTGCCACCCTGCCCTGCCACCTGACCCCTCCGCCGCCGCCTGCTGGAGCCGCGCCGCCCGCAAGTCGCCGCCGCGCCGCCGTGCCTCGCCGCCGCGCCTCGCCGTCGCCCCACCGCCGACTCGCCGCCGCCTCGGAGCCCCGCCACCGCAGCAGAGCCTGCCCGGAGCCGCCCCGCCTCACCGGAGGTATACGCCGCTGACGCCGTCGTTCGGTTTTATTTTAAAACCGTTCAGTTTTTTAGAAACCCTAGGTTTACTTTTTTAGATTGGTTTTATTTTTTTGGTTTAGTTAAATAGCAGACGTTCGTCCTTATGTTCGTTTTAACGAACGGTGTTCACTTGTTAGCCGTAGACAGTGAACGTTCGTTCGTTAGTCTGTTCGTCAGTTTTTCTGTTTCCAGGGTTTTTCCATGATTATTTTTTATCACGATTTCTACCCTGTTTTTCGTTTTAGTTTATCTTTTTGCTCGTTCATCGGAATCACGCGATTCAAGCGCCGAGATCTTCGTCTCAAAGCTCTCTTTTTGTTTAACCAACTTGAACAAGATTTTGGTACTGTAAAATTTGACTTCAGTCCTTAATAGTAAACGGATCTTGTTTCTTTGGCCGTTTGAGTTTCGTTGCTTCGTTTGATTTGATTCTTTTTGCAAACCGGAGTTCTTAAGTTGAACTTTCTTGTTAGATTTCTTATTTGAGTTTTACCCGTGCTTCTAGTTGAGTTCTTATGTATGTATCTGTTTGTTTGCGATAGAGTACCCGGAGTGCGAAGCGTGCTACTACGAGTCTCTAGGTTTCACGGATCATCAGCAAGGCAAGTAACACTTTGATCATACCTCTTTACTACCCAGTTTTATTTCATTAGTTCAACCCTCAAACATTGCATGGTTAGGATCTGTTTAACATGTGGGTTTTGGGAAGTAGATGATGAGGTAGAACCTATTACCCTGTTTACTATCAAACTTTGGGAGTTACTTCTACGTTATGCTTATATTGGTATGTTATGCTTGTAGACGTGGTTTGGTTCAAGTGATTCATGACAGATGTGAGAGTTATTATTAATGGTTAACTTAAGGTGGCTACTTTAATACACATCTGGGTGGATTGCTTGAGGCACCCTGGAGTACCCAGTGGTTGTCAGGGCACCTGGAGAATCCAGTGTTGTCCAAGGATATCCCGGAGTACCCGTGTGATCATCCTACAGTCTGCCACCCAGGCTCAAAGGGATCATAAGATTATTCATGCTAGAAACTTCCGTGTGCAGCCACAAACTAATCATGGTTAGCTGTGTCCCCGGTTATGGACGTTTTGAGTACCTAGTTCTTGGATTATCATGTTGATCTCATCACTCTAAATTTAATTTGATTGGGTTAATGATGATGATTAAAAGGGATTGAGTTGGAGGAACCTTCTCAATGTTTAACAACCACCCTGATAGTTAAATAAAATTTATTCCTTTGTTATAGGGAAAAATTGGCTTTATGCAAAACTGTAACCATAGAGCTTAGCACCAGCCATATATGCATGTAGTGATAGCATTTGTTCTGTTTGTTACTCTATGTGTTACACTGCCAGCATATTCCATGTGCTGACCCGTTTCGGGTTGCAACGTTTCATGTTGCAGACTTTTCAGACGATGAGTAAGGTGCCATAGGTCGTTGTCTTACACTCAGCTATGCTGTTGGAATTGATGGGCTCACTTTATCTTCCAAGCCTTCTGCTGTTATCGATTTTAGATGGCCTTAAGCCATATTATTGTAATAAGTTCTCTTTTGAGACATTCGATGTAATAAGTGTGTGATTGCTACTCTGTTATAAATCCTCGAGTACTGTGCGTGTCAGCATTACTGATCCAGGGATGACACTGATGCACAGAGATTAGAATGTTTGAGGTCTGGTCGCTTCAAGATGGTATCAGAGCCCACGCTGACTATAGGACACGACCACTAAGCTAAAGACCTAGATCACTACTCTCTTCTCATTTCTGACTCCTCTCCTTTGTCTACTCTATAGGATGGCGGATGCAAGGAACAAGTTCACACAATCGGATGAAGATACACCTTTTGGACGAAACTTGAAGGAAGTTACTAGATACCTGAACATCGGAATACCAAGCATCACCGGGACCTACATCGCCACTTTACCAGAAGAGGAGCATTGGATGATTCGAGTTCAAGTTCCAAGAAGGACGTTCATGCCAGTCACTGAGCCCATAGAGTTTTCCTTTGATGCACCAACCTGGAGTCTAGGAAAGAGCATGGAAGCCCACATCACCATGGGACGCATTGGAGAAGTTTACCACAAGGATATCAAGGATACTATTTACCAGATTTGTGGGCGCCGAGATGAGCAATGGGAGATGATCAGCACCAGGAGGGACAGGTCTATTTCAGCTTTCATCCAGGAGTTAAACCAGCACATTCGTTGCCAGGAGAACCAGACGTGCGCAGGCATGATAGATCTGAAGAAGGCAATGACCTGGATCACGGAGCTGGAGGAAGAACTCAAGTATACACGCGATGGATATGAGGAAGAAATGACGATACTCGTGGAGAAGTGACGATTTGATAAGGAAGCTAGGAGTATTCATGGGAGACCCCGCGCCAGGAGGAGAAGGCGATGATTCCACTTGTCCGGAGAACTACATCATCATCAACGATACCGACTCAGACCCCGACGATAGCGATGATGACTATGTTGATGAAGCTGGAGCAGATATCATGGAGTCTTCCACCGATCAAGTCTTCTAGTTGACCACCATATCAGTAGTAGTATTCCCACATGTACATAGTATAGTCCGAGAACTTTTGTAACGATAGATAGATCGATATATGACCTTGTTTGAATTGATTGAAGTGATATGTTTGCATTTGTCTCATGTGCATATGGGTAGTGTTTTCCCTCTAGATCTCATTTTATTCTGTTTTCTCATCTTTTCTAAACCCATCAGATGCCTCCGAGATGCGACAATAGATTTGCTTTCCCACCGGAGCTCACTCAGTTGGTCCAGCAGCAGAATACCCTGATGCAGCTACTAGTCCAGAACCAGAACCAGGGGAACAACAACAACAACCCACCACGACAACCCCCTGTTGATCACTTAGCCTATTTTTAAGGCTGAATCTGCCGGTGTTCTCCAATAGCACCGAGCCGATTGTTGTAGATGATTGGCTCCGCAAGATTGGAAGGGAGTTGACCACTGCAGGATGCACAGAGGCGGAGAGAGTGCGTTTTGCCGCACATCAGCTTAATGGACCTGCAGCATCATGGTGGGAGAATTTCACAGCCACTTACCCCATCGACACTGTCACATGGGACCAGTTTCAGCAAGCTTTTCCCACTGCCCATGTTTCAACAGGAGCTATGGCCATGAAGAAGCGCGAGTTTCGCAACTTGCGCCAAGGAGGACGCACAGTGGGCCAGTATGTGGATGATTTTAGTAAGTTAGCACGTTATGCCCTGGATGACATTGCTACGGATGCAGCTAAGCAGGAGAAGTTTTTGGAAGGACTGAATGATGAGCTGAGCATGCAGTTGATGATGGCAACCTTCAACAACTACCAGGAGTTGGTAGATAGAGCTCTCATGATTGAAGGGAAGCAGCAGCAGATTGACTACCGCAAGAGGAAGTATGGACAAGGGAAGTACAATTCAGGAGCTCAGCAGAGACCCCGTTTTACCCCGAACTCGGGAGGACATTTTCACCATAACCATGGAGGTCACAATTCCAATGGAGGAGTTCTCACAAACATAGTGGCCCCAAGAATGGGAATGGGAATGGATGAAACAACGGCCAGAACCGTTCCAACCCAGTGATGCCCACCAAGAAAGATCTATGTCATATTACTTGTTTCAAGGGCGGGAAGAATGGACATTATGCCACAGAGTGTTCTGAAGCAAAGAATGGAAATGACAATGGAAGCTCTGGGAAGAAGCCCAACCCTTTCAACAGGGGACAAGTGAACCACATTAACGTGGAGGAGGTTGAAGCACAACCAGATGCAGTAATAGGTAAGTTTTTGCTTAAGTCATTTACTGCAATCGTTCTTTTTGATACAGGTGCATCACATTCATACATATCAAGGGGATGTGTGGATGTATAAGTTGCCCACCAAAGTTCTTAGAACACCTATGTTAGTAAGCTCGCCAGGAGCGGAACATATGGCAAGCCAAGGATGTTTACAGATGCCATTGACCATAGGTAGGCATATTTTCCCCTCAGACATGATAATTCTGGAGTCGCAAGGTTTGGATGTGATTTTGGGTATGGATTGGCAATCGATGTATGGAGGGAACATCGATTGCACCAGTAAGTTAAGTCAGTCATGCTCACCACCCCAGAAGGAAGGAGGATTAAGTATGTATCCCGGCATGTGCCGAAGAGGACTCAAGTGAATTCCTTATTAGGAGTTGTACAGGAGGAAGTACTAGTGGTGAAGGATTTCCCTGATGTATTTCCAGAAGAGTTGCCAGGCTTGCCACCAGATAGAGACATTGAGTTTTTTATTGAGCTTTTGCCAGGCATAGGGCCAATATCTAAGAGACCGTATAGGATGCCTGCAAAGGATTTGGAGGAAATTAAGAAGTAGATTAACGAGTTACTAGATAAAGGCTATATTCTCCCAACTTCGTCACCTTGGGGACCACCAGTGCTTATGGTGGAGAAGAAGGATGGATCGTTGAGGATGGTTGTTGATTATCGTGGATTGAATGAGGTGACGATCAAGAACAAGTACCCAGTGCCGATGATCAATGACTTGTTTGACCAGTTGCAAGGAGCTAAAGTATTTTCCAAGATCGATCTGCGATTAGGATACCACCAGCTGAAGATTCGAGAGCAGGATATACTTAAGATAGCTTTTACCACAAGGTACATGCTATATGAGTATACCATTATGTCCTTTGGTCTGACTAATGCACCTGCCTATTTCATGAACATGATGAACAAGGTGTTTATGGAGTTTTTGGATAAGTTCATCGTGGTGTTCATTGATGACATATTGGTCTACTCGAAGAATGAAGAGGAGCATAAGGAGCATTTGCGTTTGGTACTTGGGAAGCTCAGAGAACATCAGTTATACGCCAAGTTCAGCAAATGTGAGTTTTGGTTGAAGGAAGTTGGATTCCTCGGACATGTTATATCCGGAGAAGGGATAAGAGTAGACCCCACCAAGGTTGTCACGGTGACTAATTTGGAAGCACCCACGTCAGTTGGAGAAATCCGGAGTTTTCTTGGACTCACAGGATATTACAGGAGGTTCATTGAGAATTTCTCGAAGATTGCAAAGCCCATGACGGAGTTGTTGAAGAAGGACACCAAGTTATATTGGACTGAGGAATGTGAAACCAGTTTTCCGGAATTGAAGAAACGTTTGGTTACAGCTCCAGTGTTGATTCTTCTATATCAACGCAAGGATTATCAAGTGTATTGCGACGCTTCTCGTCGAGGACTTGGAGCAGTGCTTATGTAGGAGGGAAGAGTTGTTTTGTATGCCTCACGACAGCTTAAACCCCATGAGTTGAACTATGCTACACACGATTTGGAGTTAGCAGCCGTAGTGCATGCGTTGAAGACATGGAGACATTTTCTCATAGGAAACGATTGTGAGGTGTACACGGATCACAAGAGTTTGAAGTATATCTTCACGCAGAAGGAGTGGAATCTCAGGCAGAGAAGATGGTTGGAGCTCATCAAGGATTATGATATGAGGTTGCATTATCATCCCAGAAAGGCTAACATAGTAGCCGACGCGCTGAGCCGTAGGAGTCATGTCAATACACTCATGAACGAAGAATTACCCAAGGAGTTAGCAAAAGATCTTCGCGAGCTATGTTTGGAGATAGTTCCAAGAGGCTATGTAGCAACATTGGAAATTCAGTCTACCTTTAAGAATAAGATCAGAGAATCCCAAAAGACAGACAAGGAGATTGCCGAGATTAAGGAAAGAATGAGCAAAAGAAAGGCTAAAGGATTTCGTGAGGATGAGCATGATACCTTATGGTTTGAGGACCGCGTATATGTGCCTAATGACCCGGAGATCAGGAAGTTGATTCCGTAGGAGGCCCATGATTTGCCGTATTTGATTCACCCAGGAAACACCAAGATGTATCTGGGTTTGAAGGACAGTTTCTGGTGGACTAGAATGAAGAAGGACATTGCGGAGTATGTAGCAGTTTGTGATGTATGTCAGAGAGTGAAGGCAGAGCATCAGAAGCCAGCAGGATTGCTACATCCATTGCCGATACCCGAATGGAAGTGGGATAAGCTAGGCATGGATTTTATCACGGGATTGCACAGGACTCGTTCAGGCTATGACTCGATATGGGTTGTAGTTGATCGTTTGACGAAAGTAGCACATTTCATCCCAGTGAAGACCACTTACACCAGTGCTAAGTTGGCAAAGATATACATGACCAGGATCGTATGTCTGCATGGAGTTCCGAGGACCGCTGTATCAGATAGAGGAACCCAGTTTATCTCAAAGTTCTGGAATCAGTTGCATAAGACTTTGGGCACCAGGCTAGAATTCAGTATAGCCTTTCATCCACAGACAGATGGACAGACTGAGAGAGTCAATCAGATTCTAGAGGACATGTTGAGAGCTTGTGCGCTAGATTATGGATCTATTTGGGGCGACAGTTTGCCATATGCAGAGTTCTCTTACAACAACAGTTATCAAGCCAGTTTGAAGATGGGCCCTTTTGAAGCTCTGTACGGAAGGAGGTACAGGACACCGTTGTTGTGGGTTGAAGTTGGAGACCGTCAGTTGTTTGGACCAGATTTGATTAAGAAGTCTGAAGAGAAGGTTAAGCTGATTCGCGATAGACTCAAGGTAGCCCAGTCCAGTCAGAAGAGCTATGCGGATTCTAAACACAAGGATACAGTCTATAAAGTCGGAGACAGAGTATATCTTCGTGTGTCCCCACTTCGAGGAGTTAAACATTTTGGAGTTAAGGGAAAACTAGCCCCGAGATTTGTAGGACCATACCAAGTTTTGGAACGTATGGGAGAGGTTGCTTACAAGTTGGAGTTGCTCGAAGGATTGTCAGGAGTTCATGATGTGTGTCATGTTTCGCAGTTGAAGAAGTGCCACGTAGAGATGGTTGATATTCCTCTAAGAGATACAGTGCCACTGGAAGCGATTCAGTTGGATAGCGATTTGACCTACGAGGAGAAACCAGTCAAGATTCTCGAGTTTGCCAGCCAAGTCACACGCAGCAAGGTTATCAAATTCTGCAAAGTTCAGTGGAGCCACCATACCGAGGATGAAGCCACCTAGGAGCGAGAGGAAGACCTACGGAAGGACCACCCTCATATATTTTCTAGCCAACCCGAATCTCGAGGGCGAGATTCATCTTAAGGGGGGTAGGTTTGTAACATCCCAAATTATCAATTCGGAATGTTATACATTGGATCATCATTGCATATCATATTTTATTGCATTTCGTTTCGCGATCCTCGAAATTCTAAGCAACTCAAGGACCCACGGAGAGAGTTGGGGATTTTCATCGTTTTCATATTTGATTTTTGCTCGAATATCAAAACAAGGATCATTTTGGTTTTAATTATTTTCTCTTCAAAAATATTTCATATTGAAAACATATGAGAGTAGATAGTATGACTTCTCCAATATAAATGAAATATTCGGGGAAAATATATTAAAATCAAATAAATAATTTTATTTGGATTTTATTGCAGTTTTATTGAATTAGAAAAATTGCACATTTTCAAAATTGCATTTTTCGGCCAAGAAAATGTTCATCTTGTTCTAAATATTTTTAATTTAGACGGTGAAATTTGGTTTTGGTATTTTTTAGATTTTTATTTTAATTTCTAGGATTTGTTTTCAGTGGAATCTATTAAAAAAAGTTCCCGCCCGACTGGGCCAATGGCCCAGCCGAGCAGGCCAGCCGCCTGGCGCCACCGTCTCGCCCCACCGTGCGCCAGCCAGACTTGGGGAGTCCGACCCCAAGCCGCCTCGCCGCCACCCCGTTTCCCAAGTCGCCGCCAACCCCGCCCTCTTAAATACCGCCGCTCCCGCCGTTTCTTGCCATCCCGCCCCGCCACCCGACGCTTCCGTCGCCGCCTGCCGAAGCCGCGCCGCCGTGCCGTGCTGCCGCGGCCCACCTCCACCCCGGAGCCCCGCCGCCACAGCAGAGCCCCGCCGAAGCCGCCCCGCCTCGCCGAAGGTATACGCCGCCGCCGCCGTCGTTCAGTTTTATTTAAAACCGTTCGGTTTTTTAGAAACCGTAGGTTTATTTTTTTAGATCGGTTTTATATTTTTTGGTTTAGTTAAATAGAGGACGTTTGTCCGTATGTTTGTTTTAACAAACGGTGATCACTCGTTAGTCGTGGACAGCAAATCGTTTGTTAGTCTATTCATCAGTTTTTCTTTTTCCAGCGTTTTTCCGCAATTATTTTCGATCGTGATTTCTGCCCTGTTTTTCGTTTTAGTTTGTCTTTTCACTCGTTTATTGGAATCAGGCGATTCAAGCGCCTAGATCTTTGTCTCGAACTCTCTTTCTGTTTAACCAACTTGAACAAGATTTTGGTACTGTAAAATTTTACTTTAGTCCATAATAGTAAATGGATCTTGTTTCTTTCGCCGTTTGAGTTTTGTTGCTTCGTTTGATTTGATTCTTTTTCCAAACTGGAGTTCTTAAGTTGAACTTTCTGGTTAGATCTCTTATTTGAGTTTTACCCGTGCTTCTAGTTGAGTTCTTATGTATGTATCTGTTTGTTTGCGATAGAGTACCCGGAGTGCGAAGCGTGTTGCTACGAGTCTCTAGGTTTCACGGATCATCAGCAAGGCAAGTAACACTTTGATCATACCTCTTTACTACCCAGTTTTATTGCATTAGTTCAACCCTCAAACATTGCATGGTTAGGATCTGTTTAACATGTGGGTTCTGGGAAGTAAATGATGAGGTAGAACCTATTACCCTGTTTACTATCAAACTTTGGGAGTTACTTCTACGTTATGCTTATATTGGTATGCTATGCTTGTAGACATGGTTTGGTTCAAGTGATTCATGACAGATGTGAGAGTTATTATTAATGGTTAACTGAAGGTGGCTACTTTAATACACATCTGGGTGGATTGCTTGAGGCACCCTAGAGTACCCAGTGGTTGTCAGGACACCTGGAGAATCCAGTGTTGTCCAAGGATATCCCGGAGTACCCGTGAGATCATCCTACTGTCCGCCACCCAGGCTCAAAGGGATCATAAGATTATTCATGCTAGAAACTTCCAGGTGCAGCCACAAGCTATTATGGGCTCTATCATAGTTGAGTAAGTTGCAAGACCTCTTTCAGTGGTGGGCTAGCAGATGTAGGGGAAAGTAGGTGTAACTGTCCACCCAGAGTAAAGAGATATTGTTTTAGAAAGACTGTGTCTCGAATCTCCGACCATGGATGTATTCCAGTCTTGTGGGGAAAAGCTCACAAACATCTGCAGAGTGTACGAACTAATCATGGTTAGCCGTGTCCCCGGTTATGGACGTTCTGAGTATCTAGTTCTTGGACTATCACTTTGATCTCATCAATCTAATTTTAATTTGATTGGGTTAATGATGATGATTAATTGGGATTGAGTTGGAGGAACGTTCTCAATGTTTAACAACCACCATGATAGTTAAATAAAATTTATTCCTTTGTTGTAGGGGAAAATTGACTTTATGCAAAACTGTAACCATAGAGCTTACCACTATCCAGATATGCATGAAGTGATAGCATTTATTCTGTTCATTACTCTATGTGTTACATTGCTAGCATATTCCATGTGCTGACCCGTTTCGAGCTGCAACATTTCATGTTGCAGACTTTTCAGATGACGAGTAAGGTGCCATAGGTCGTTGTCTTACACTCAGCTATGCCGTTGGAATTGATGGACTCACTTTATCTTCCCAGCCTTCCGCTGTTATTGATTTTAGATGCCCTTAAGCGATATTATTGACATTCAATGTAATAAGTGTGATTGCTACTCTATTATAAATCCTCGAGTACTGTGCGTGTCAGCATTATCGATCCAGGGATGACACTGATGCACATAGATTAGACTGTTTGAGGTCTGGTCGCTACAGGTAAATATTGGGTTGTCTCCCAACAAGTTCTTTTCTTTAATGCCTTTTAGCTAGGCATGTGAGGCATAATCTAATTGAGAATTAAAATCATGATGACAAGTTTCATGGTTAACATTATTATTTATAGCATACATGTCATCACAATAATCATCATAGATAGAAACTTTGTTCTGATAATCAATTGGAACATCTTCCGAAATAGTGGAATCATTACTAACTAAAGTCGACACTCTTCCAAATCCACTTTCATAAATATCACACTAAGATTCAAAACCCTCCAAAATAGTGGGATCACTAATTCCTAAATTTGACACTCTTCCAAACCCGCTTTAGATGATAGTATTATTCATACTCCAAAAGATATAAGTGAAGTTCATGGAGCATTCTACAATTAATATAGACTATGTGAAGCACAAAGAGCATTCTATAAGGTCATACTCAAAAGATATAAGTGAAGCACATGAAGCATTCTATTAATCAATGAAGGGCTATCTCATACTAGCATGGTTCTTAAAGAAAAATAAAAACACAAAGGACACAAATCATGTGAACAAAACAAAAACCAAGGTATACCGATAATTATTGAAGAAGAAAGATGGGATGCCAACCGGGGCATCCCCAAGCTTAGTTGCTTGAGTATCCTTGAAATATTTACTTGGGGTGCCTTGGGAATCCCCAAGCTTGAACTCTTGTCTCTCTTTATTCTTCTCATATTGATAGCTCCTCGATCTTCGAACACTTCATCCAGACAAAAGTTTAACAAAAACTTTGTGAGATCCGTTAGTATAATAAAGCAAATCACTACCTTTAGGTACTGTTGCAAACTTATTACAATTTCATATTAGAACTATATATACTGTATTCCAACCTCACCATGGTTCATATCCCCCCAATACTACCCATAGATTCATCAAAATAAGCGAACAACACATAGAAAACAGAATCTGTCAAAAACAGGACAGTCTGCAATAATCTGGAAGTTTAGTATACTTATGTAACTCCAAAAATTCTAAAAAAATATGAAAAATTTAAAACAATTGTACAGAAATAATGTGCAAAAAGTTTCAGACCCATTTGACTGTCCAGTAAAAAATGTAAATTCACACGCTACAGCCAAAGTTTCTGTTTTTGTACTGCACAAAGTAAACAAGGAATCTAATCATCCTAAAACCAAAGCTTGGCACATTATTTTTATAATACAATGGATATATAAAAGGGGATAATTATTTTCAAAGAAACTTCCATGAAATTTTTTACATTGTTTGCATGATCATGAACACAAGTGTTCAAGGTCGACCCTCACTTCTCCAATGCATAACCTTCCAATCACTTCTCTTATTGAAAAACTTTTTAGGCAGGAGAGGCAAGTAAATTTTTTTGTATTTTCATTCTTTTAAACAAATTGTATGTTTCACCCACAAATAAACAGAAACAAAAAGGAAAAACAAAATCTACTTAGTGAAGAAAGCAAACAAGCACACATGAGAATATCAACCCCACGCTATTGCTCCCCGGCAACGGCGCCAGAAAAGAGCTTGATAATCGCCAAGTGTAGGGAATCATCGTAGCAATTCCCAATGGTGGAAGTGATAAGTATGGAGTGTCGAACCCACAAGGAGCTAAAGGTAAGATCAATATTCTCTCAAGTCCTATCTGCCACTGATACGACTCTACGTACACCGAACGTTTGCTTCCAACTAGAAACGAGAAATAAAACTACGTTGTGGGTATGAAGAGGATAACTTTGCATGATATCGGAGAGCTAAAACATAAAAGTAGGTGCTGTTATCATAAAGTTAGAATATATTTCTAAATATTATAAATAGTGAGCGTGGAATAATGTTGGGTCGGTGTGCGGAATTATCCTAGGCAATTGTTAACAAGAGCGGTAGTCGTCATTGCAATTTCATATGAGGGAGAGGCATAAGCTAACATACTTTCTCTTCTTGGATCATATGCACTTATGATTGGAACTCTAGCAAGCATCCGAGGGTACTAAACATCATTAAGGTAAAATCCAACCATAGCATTAAAGCATCAAGTCCCCTTTATCCCATACGGAACAACCCCCTTACTCGGGTTTATGTTTCTCTCACTCTAGTAACCCACTATAAGTGAATCATGAATGTATTGCAATACCCTAAAGCGGGAATCCCTCACGCTTGCATGACACGGAGGGCACAAAAGGACAACACCAAAATAAAACATACAACTCATACCAATCTAGATCATCAATCAACCCAAAGACAAAGGATATCTACTCAAAACATCATAGGATAGCAACACATCATTGGATCATAATATGTGGCATAAAGCACCATGTTCAAGTAGGGATTACAGCGGGGTGCGGGAGAGTGGACCATGTAAAAAGATGAGGATGGTGATGATGATGGTGATGTTGATAAATACGATCACCGCGGCGACGATTCTCCTCCCGATGGCACTTCGGCGCCACCGAGAAAGAGGAGGATAGGTTCTCCCCCTTGTGCTTCCTCCTCCATGGCCTCCCCCCTGGATGGGGAGAGGTTCTCCCTCTGGATCTTGGCCTTCATGGTGATAATGGCCCCTCCGATCCTCCTCCATGGCATCCGGTGATGATGGCCCCCTCCGGCAGGGTGCCAGAGAGGGCCTAGATAGATTTCTCGTGGCTATAGAGGCTTGCGGCGGCGGAACTTCTGATCTAGGTTATTTTCTGAAGGTTTGGGTATTTATAGGAGAGGTTGGCGTCGAGAACAAGTCAGGGGGGCCCACGGGAAGTCCACGAGGTACAGGGGCGCGCCCTCCACCCTCGTGAGGCCCATGGGCCTCCCCTCTGGTAACACTTCGTTCCAGTATTTTCTTTATTTTCTAGAAAAAACTCCGTTGATTTTCATCACATTCCAAGAACTTTTATTTCTGCACAAAAACAACACCACGGTAGTTCTGCTAAAAACAATGTCAGTCCGGGTTAGTTCTAATCAAATCATACCAAAATAATATAAAACTATTGTAAACATGGCATGAATACTTCATAAATTATAGATACGTTGGAGACGCATCAGCCGGCCAAGGGGAGGAGGCGCGCCATGTGGGGGCAATCCTACTCCAAGTAGGATTCGGGCCCCCTTTCCTATTCCAACAAGGAGAAGGGGAAGGTGATGGATGAGAGAAGGAAAGGGGGGCTGACCCCCTCGTCCAATTCGCTTTGGGCTAGGGGGGCGCGTGCCCCACCTTGGCCTGCCTCCTCTCTTCCACCACTAGGCCCATGAGGCCGAATAACCCCCCGGGGGGTTCCGGTAACCCCCGGTACTCCGGAAAATTCCCGATACACCTCGGAACTATTCTGGTGTCCGAATATAGTCTTCCAATATATCAATATTAATGTCTCGACCATTTCGAGACTCCTCGTCAGGTCCGTGTTCTCATCCGGGACTCCAAACTACCCTCGGTACATCAAAAACACATAAACTCATAATACCGATCGTCATCGAATGTTAAGCGTGTGGACTGACGGTGTCCTGGACTAAGGGGTACTCACCATGTCATCTCTCGATCTATTAGATTGGACCGAGGACCCCCATGGATGTATACTCATGGGCCAGTTCAGACAGCTGCCGCATACAAGGAAGATTCCACAAGACTTGGCGATTAAGACAAGGACTCCTCCCCCACCGGCGTATTCGGCTAGGACTCTTGTTATCCTAGGCCTCTGGTGCATTATATAAACCAGGGCCAGGCTAGTCGATACACAACATCCATTATAACAATCATACTATAGGCTAGCTTCTAGGGTTTAGCCTCCTTGATCTCGTGGTAGATCCACTCTTGTAATACACATAATCAATATTAATCAAGCAGGACGTAGGGTTTTACCTCCATCAAGAGGGCCCGAACCTGGGTAAAACATCGTGTCCCTCGTCTCCTGTTACCATCCGCCTAGACGCACAGTTCGGGACCCCCTACCCGAGATCCGCCGGTTTTGACACCGACATTGGTGCTTTCATTGAGAGTTCCGCTGCGTGATCCATAAAAGGATCGATGGCTCGCCTGCAGATCAACTGCGACTTCGGCATCTTCGTCACCAGCTCGACTGGTCACCTTGGTTCGACCAAGAATTGCGCCCCGTGTTCGGATCACCATATTCGGACGAGGGCCTTCATCAAACATCAACTCCGATCTCTATCAAGATCACGGAGGAATCATCCATGGAGCTCGGGGGCTCAACGTAAACATTGCCCTCAAGCGACCGTGCTATTTTTCTGGACAGCGAACTCGTATCTGCTGCCACCACCTCTTTGAGTATCGCTTTGACGACCTCTTTGGTGGCATTGTGCGGAGTTGATTCTACAACAACCCTGGAACATTTCGTCGAGTTCCGATGGAGGAATCTCTCGCAATCCACGATATACCGGGGCACTATCAAATCTGGATGGGAATTTCGATGTGTTTAGGGTGTGGTGTCCAGCTTCTAGCTCGGACGTCCTTTGGAAGATCGAACCGTTGATCGGCTGCGAAATTCCTAGTCCTACCACCCCTCCAAATTTCAGCTTGATCCGACCGTCCAAACTCCGGGAACCTTCCGATTAGTGCATCACTCTTCGGATCTGTTTTCTGCGCGAGAACGAATCCGACCCGAATTCATCTTTTTTATGAACGGGATTTCGGACATCCTTTTTGAAGGAAGTTTTGTATGGGATATTGTGCATTATTCCCGAACACATCCCACTAACTTTAAGATCTTTTGAACATGATCTTCAGCATCATGCTGGTGTCAAACCAGTCCGGCAATATTGCTCCACGGCTACGGACCTGCTCTAGACACGTCGTCACTTTGTTGAGCCGAGCTCAACTTCTTCGGATCATCATCTCGGCAAGCCGAACAAGAGTCCGGAATCGCGAAGGACAAATCATCACCAACATCGCCGCCCCACAGATTACACGGAGCGAGCATACTGCCATCGCCGCACGGTCGCTTCATCAAGCCGGCATCGACCACATCACGACCTGCATCGGCAGGGCTGCACTATTGCTTCTTCAAGCTGGTGTCCATCACGCCGACCTACTTCAACATCTCGGCTGGACTGGGGGCTTCGCCATCTCTTCATCAACCTACTCCGGACACTTCGGCGTCACTAGCCGACCAGCTCCATCTCGTTAGCTGGGCCGAGGGCTTTGCCTCGGCGAGCCAACCTTTACCAGCATTGCCATGCCGTCGTTTTATCGCCTATCAGGCAATGGGTGCGCGGAGCGAGTCCCAATTTTGGGAATCACCTTCCTTTGTATTGCTACAACAAATAAACTAGGTGCTATCAATCCCTAATATTTTTTGCTTGTTTGGGTTCATTTTTCCGAAAAATTATTACTCTGGTTTGTCCATCATATGTACACAGGTCTATTAAATGGTGGCCGCATTCACGACAGTTGCATGGTGGTTCGGTCAGTTTCCGTACATAGTCCGGCGAACGCCGCATCCGGAGCTCGGACCGACCTGCGAATTCAGGCTTTGCCACGCCTTTACCGCATCACGCCGACGCCCTGCATCGACATTGACTTCGGCGCCAGGCCATATTTCTTTTATTACTCACTTTGCATAAATTATTCATTATGCAACGATTTTTTTTTTATTATCATTATTACTATTATCTCCCGTTTGCACTATTTTTTGTGCACAGGAAAATGATCTGGGGACTTCGGCGTCACTCTGCCGGTCTGCAACGACCGTGCTATGTCACCACTTCGGCGTGTCGAGCTCTCCGCTCCGCCACCTCGGGACCGGCTTGGGGGATAGAACCTTGTCCCGCATCAAGCTCGGACTGCGAACACATTAACCAGCTAAGTCGCTTTCATGCTCAAAGCTTTAATTTCTAACTTGTGTTCGGTTCGACCAAGCGTTATACTTTTTTGAAAAAAAAAGTTGCTTGTAAATTTTTTTCTTCTCCATACTTTGTTCACACATACTTGACGCGCTACCCGCGCTCATTATACCTGGGGACTTCTTTAACAGAAGCTTATTAATACGGGCTTTATGCCCAACACATGTGTCACACTTCCGCATGTACCTTTTATTCACTATTATATGCATCGATATGACTTAAGTTTTGGCCAAGCTGGGTTGCCTGGCTCCTGTGCTTACCCCTACGTTCCCGATTGTTCGGCTAGGTGGTAAAGGGAGCACCTCTGCGATTGTTACTGCCGGGTCAGCCTGATGTGTACCTCAGACTGGGTGAAGCCGAAAGCTAGCTTTCTTAAGGGAATACTCGGTCGGTGAACTAAAAGATGATTTCTTACCTATTTATTTACCTGCCCCCAGATGTTTTTCTGCTCTTTTCGCAGTCCGGACATGCACTTTAGGGCATGCCTCTCAGGGAAAGGAACCCCTAACGGAACTATTCTCCCTGGAAGATGTTTCTTACTAACCATGTAATATAACATAACTAGTTGGGCACTTGTCTGATAAAGCACTAATGACCCCTACGCCTGGTCTCCATGCATGCCCCGGTTTTTATAACCGCGAGGGTATTCGGACACACTCCGGACTATTGGGTCCAGAGGTTGAAGCGAAAAGGTCCGCTACGACAAATGATCTACAATCCGGCTAGAAGGCATTCTACATGTCACCTTACATTATATAGTCAACTTTTACCCAAGTCACTTCGGGGCTCTTATGTTTATTTGAGCCATTTCATACTAAGTGTTTTTCTTCTTAGTCATTGCAAAGTTATTATTATTTATCACTCCTTTTCTCGACACGAGTGTGCGGTCACTAGCCGGGGAGCCTAATTTCTCTCTCAAAAGCCGCTAGAGTTTAGTTTGCTAAACTGGCCTGATGATAAGTACTCCGCCCTCGGGATAGGAGGTTGAAGCCATAGGCTGACCCGCTCGAAGTCTTGAGATAGGATGTATCATGTTAAAGCACGACAGAAGCACTTCCTTTTTCTAAGACCAATTTTCGGGTTGGCACCGAACACTTGATATTGTTCGGACTTCATGTTTTTACTGACGTTTCTTGGTTTTCCAAGCTTTTTGGCACTTTTAAACTATTTGTGCTTTTTCAGCACAAGTCTCGTAGTGCAATGCCGGACATCTTTATAGATTCGGCAAAAATATTCTCGGATATTGCTATATATGCATCGGTTTCGAATTGTGTCTTCTATCAATAGTTGGGTTGCCCGGCTCCTACACTTGCTTCCTATGTTCCGCTTTGTTCGGCTAGGCGTGCAAAGGGAGAACCACTGCGATCGTGCTTCCAGCTCACACGGTTAAGCACCTCAGTGGAGAAAGCCGAAAACTGACTGTCACAATAAGCGTAAACTGGTCAGCGATCCGATGACTGTGTTAAATAACAGGCCGTTCATAACATTGGCCGAAGTGTTTACAGCTTGACCTCGACTGTCGCCGAACACCACCGGGGGCTATTAACTAGCCTCCCAAAATAATCCTCGATATTTCGCTCTTACATTGGAGCTGAGGTTTTATGATCATGCTTAGCATGACAACCCAAAGAAAGGAACCGATAGTGGGACTATTTTCTTTGGAAGACATTTCTTCTGTTAAACAGTAATATAAAATATCTCTCCATGTACCTTTGTTTATAAAACCGTATGGCCAGATTGCCTTGTTTGTCATAAATCTTTGCCCTCATAAAGGCTTTATAAAGTAAGACAAACACTCCTCGGCTACTGGCCGAGGAGGTGGAAGCCGATGGTCGGTCAACAAAATTTTGTACAATGCAGATCCGAGCATTAAATGACGTAAAGTACTTGGATACATAGAGTCATTACACAAAATTTGTGATTTTACTATGGATATCAATCCTTAATTCGGCCACCCGTGCCCGCCTTAAGGCTCAGGGGCTACTGGGCTTCGGGCTTATTATCTAAACATATTAAAGGGGCACATTGATCCCCTGATCCGGCGTTGCCACCCGACCAGTGTCTCGGGGGCTACTGCATTGCTTGTCCAATGCAGAAAATTTTAAGTGCAATACAGTTTTCGAGGAGATTTTGATCCTCAGGTTGGTCGGCCGCACCCAACCTGAGTCTCGAGGACCGAGCGCGCCGCTTTTTGTGTCCTGAAGTATTCTGCCAAGCTAGGACTTGATCCTCAGACCAATTTTGCAAATCAACCTGAGTCTCAGCAGCTATGGGGATCAGCGGTCTTATGTCATCCTTCATGGGCATCTCGGGTTTTAGACCGATACCCACCTTGAGGGCTACTGGCTATGTATATCGGCAGAGAATAAATTGCACCAACAAAAAATATTGACAAAAATCGGCCCACATTCGGGGTGGTGCACCACCTCAGAAGCAGTCCGGCATAAAGCTCGGGCGCTAGTGGCTGGCTCCATAGAGGGCATTTCCGGCATTAAGCCCGGCTAAACTCCTTCAAACTTCTTTGAACCAAGGTGATTTACGACACCTCGGATACAGTCCGGCGTTGGAGCTCGGATACATAGTCCGGCGTTGGAGCTCGGATAGATAGTCCGGCGTTAGAGCTGGGAAGCAGTCCGGCATTGGTTCTCGGCTGCAAAAAACACCTCGAATGCAGTCCGGCGTTAGAGCTCGGACGCAAGAGGGAACTGCCCCCCGGGAACAACTTCAAACCTGAGGTGTGGCATAAAAATAACAAGGCATTGATAAAGGCCGGAAACTTAAAGGGGCTCCTCGGATACCCGACGTGTAAACCCGTCGAATGCATTTCAGCGATCCTCAAGATCGAAGATAAAGAAGATTCGTTGAACCAGTTTTCAAGACCGACGACCGAAGATAAAGAACAGTTCGGAAGAATCATGGAGCGTCCCTAACTTGAAGACCGGTTCAGGGGGCTACTGACGGTGTCCTGGACTAGGGGGTACTCACCACGTCATCTCCCGATCTATTAGATTGGGCCGAGGACCCCCATGGCCGTATACTCATGGGCCAGTTCGGACAGCTGCCGCATACAAGGAAGATTCCACAAGACTTGGCGATCAAGACAAGGACTCCTCCCCCACCGACGTATTCGGCTAGGACTCTTGTTATCCTAGGCCTCTGGTGCATTATATAAACCAGGGCCAGGCTAGTCGATACACAACATCCATTATAACAATCATACCATAGGCCAGCTTCTAGGGTTTAGCCTCCTTGATCTCGTGGTAGATCCACTCTTGTAATACACATCATCAATATTAATCAAGCAGGACATAGGGTTTTACCTCCATCAAGAGGGCCCGAACCTGGGTAAAACATCGTGTCCCTCGTCTCCTGTTACCATCCGCCTAGACCCACAGTTCGGGACCCCCTACCCGAGATCCGCCGGTTTTGACACCGACATGGACCCTACGGGTTAGAGAACTATGTAGACATGATCGAGACTCATCTCCGGTTAATAACCAATAGCGGAACCTAGATGCTCATATTGGCTCTCACATATTCTACGATGATCTTTATCGGTCAAACCGCATAACAACATAGGTTGTTCCCTTTGTCATCGGTATGTTACTTGCTCGAGATTCGATTGTCGGTATCATCATACCTAGTTTAATCTTGTTACCGGCAAGTCTCTTTACTCATTCTGTAATGCATCATCCCATAACTAACTCATTAGTTACACTTCTTGCAAGGCTTATAGTGATGTGCATTACCGAGAGGGCCCAAAGATACCTCTCTGACAATCGGAGTGACAAATCCTAATCTCGATCTATGCCAACTCAACAAACACCATCGGAGACACCTGTAGAGCATCTTTATAATCAGCTAGTTACGTTGTGACATTTGATAGCACACTAAGTGTTCCTCCAGTATTCGGTAGTTGCATAATCTCATAGTCATAGCAACATGTATAAGTCATGAAGAAAGCAATAGCAATAAACTAAACGATCATAGTGCTAAGCTAACGGATGGGTCATGTCAATCACATCATTCTCTAATAATGTGATCCCGTTCATCAAATGACAACTCATGCCTATGGCTAAAAAACTTAACCATCTTCGATCAACGAGCTAGTCAAGTAGAGGCATATTAGTGACACTTTGTTTGTCTATGTATTCACACATGTACCAAGTTTCCGGTTAATACAATTCTAGTATGAATAATAAAAATTTATCATGATATAAGGAAATATAAATAACAACTTTATTATTACCTCTAGGGCATATTTCATTCAGCAAGGTAGCAAATAGTAAACGGGCACAAAAACGGTGTTGCAATGCTTGAAAACAAGGCCTAGAGTCCGTTCTTTCGCTAGTGCAATCTCTCAACAGTACTAATATAATTGGATCATATAACGATCCCTCAAAGTCCGATGAAGAATCACTCCAAAGTTTCGATCTAGCGGAGTACATAATAATAAATTGTTTGTAGGGTACGAAACCACCTCAAAGCTATTCTTTCCATCCGACCTATTCAAGAGTTCGTACAAAAATAACAAAAAGTTATTCTTTCTGTTCGATCTATCCTAGAGTTCGTACTAAAATAACAACAAAGCAAATTCATATTCATAATACTCAATCTGACACAAAGAACTTCAAAGAGTGCCCCAAGATTTCAACCGGAGAAACAAAGACAAGAACATGCATCAATCCCTATGCATAGATTACCCCAATGTCACCTCGAGAATCCGCGAGTTGAGTGCCAAAACATATATCAAGTTAATCAATATGATACCCCATTTTCACCACGAGTATTCAATTGTAAGACATATATCAAGTGTTCTCAAATCCATAAAAGTATTCAATCCGATAACAACGAAATCTCAAAGGGAAAACTCAATTCATCACAACAAGATAGAAGGGGAAAACACCATATGATCCGACTATATTAACAAAGCCCGCGATACATCAAGATCGTGACATCTCAAGAAAACGAGAGAGAGAGAGAGAGAGAGAGAGAGAGATTAAAC
Source organism: Triticum timopheevii (assembly GCA_963921465.1). Classification (NCBI taxonomy): domain Eukaryota; kingdom Viridiplantae; phylum Streptophyta; class Magnoliopsida; order Poales; family Poaceae; genus Triticum; species Triticum timopheevii. The sequence continues at coordinate 526,050,266 of OY997274.1, forward strand.
ACATAGCTACTTGTACAAACCCTCTGCCCGGAGCGTGGACTACTGCCTCCTCATCATGGTGGCCGCCGGGATGATGAAGATGTCCACGGGTGATGACCTCCCCCTCCGGTGGAGTGCCGGAATGGGGTCTAGATTTGTTTTCGATGGCTACAGAGCCTTGCGGTGGTGGAACTTCTGTTCTAGGTTAACCCCGAAGGGTTTTGGAATATTTGGGATTTTATAGGGCAAAGAGGGGGTACGGGAGGCCACCGAAGTGGGCACAACCCACCTGGGAGTGCCTGGGCCCCCAAGCATGCCCTGGTGGGTTGTGCCCCCCTCGGGGCACCCCCAGGTGCTGGTTTGGCCCACCGGGAGTCTTCTGGTCCATAAAAAATCCACAAAAAGTTTCGCGGTGTTTGGATTCCATTTGATATTGATTTCCTGCGATGTAAAAAACAAGCAAAAACAGCAACTGGCACTGGGCACTGGGTCAATAGGTTAGTCCCAAAAAATCATATAAGGTTGCTATAAAATGATTGTAAAACATCCAAGAATGATAGTATAACAACATGAATATTTCATAAATTATAGATACGTTGGAGACTGCTACCTCTTGAGCATGCGTTGGTTTTCCCTTGAAGAGGAAAGGGTGATGCAGCAAAGTAGCGTAAGTATTTCCCTCAGTTTTTGAGAACCAAGGTATCAATCCAGTAGGAGACCACATGCAAATCGCCTAGTACCTTCACAAACAATCAAGAACCTTGCAACAAACGCGATAAAGGGTTTATCAATCCCTTCATGACCACTTGCAAAAGTGAGATCTGATAAAGATAATAAAATAAATATTTTTGGTATTTTTGTTGTATAGATCGGAAAATAAAGATTGCAATATAACTAGTAAACTAGAATTATAGATCGGAAACTTATATGATGTAAATTAGACCCGGGGGCCATAGGTTTCACTAGTGGCTTCTCTCATGATAACATGTATTACGGTGGATGAACAAATTACTGCCGAGCAATTGATAGAAAAGCGCATAGTTATGAGAATATCTAGGCATGATCATGAACATAGGCATCACGTCCATGTCAAGTAGACCGAAACAATTCTGCATCTACTACTATTACACATCGACCGCTATCCAGCATGCATCTAGAGTATTAAGTTCATAAGAATAGAGTAATGCATTAAGCAAGATGACGTGATGTAGAGGGATAAACTCAAGCAATATGATATAAACCCCATCTTTTTATCCTCGATGGCAACAATACAATATGTGTCGGTTCCCTTTCTGTCACTGGGATCGACCACCGCAAGATTTAACCTAAAGCTAAGCACTTCTCCCATTGCAAGAAAGATCAATCTAGTAGGCCAAACCAAACTGATAATTCTATGAGACTTGCAAAGATATTAAATCATGCATATAAGAATTCAGAGAAGAATCAAATATTGTTCATAGATAATCTTGATCATAAACCCACAATTCAAAGGATCTCGACAAACACACCGCAAAAAGTATTACATTGAATAGATCTCCAAGAACATCGAGGAGAACTTTGTATTGAGAACCAAAAAGAGAGAAGAAGCCATCTAGCTAATAACTATGGACCCTAAGGTCTATGGTAAACTACTCACACATCATCGAAGAGGCTATGGTGTTGATGTAGAAGCCCTCCATTATCGAATCCTCCTCCGGCAGATTGCCGAAAAAGGCCCCAAGATGGGATCTCACGGGTATAGAAGGTTGCCGCGGTGGAAAAGTTGTTTCGTGGATCCCCTGGATGTTTTCAGGGTATAAGAGTACATATAGGCAAAAGAAGTAGGCCGGTGGAGCTACGAGGGGCCCACGATGGTGGGGGTGCGCCTACCCCCCTGGGCGCGCCCTCCTACCTCGTGTCCAGCTTGTTGCGTCTCTGACTTCCACTCCAAGTCTCCTAGATTGCGTTCGTTCCAAGAAAGATCCTCGCGAAGGTTTCGTTCCATTTGGATTCCGTTTGATATTCCTTTTCTGCGAAACACTTAAATAGGCAAAAAAACAGCAGCTGGCACTAGGCCTCCGGTTAATCGGTTAGTCCCAAAAATAATATAAAAGAGCATATTAAAGCCCATTAAACATCCAAAACGGATAATATAATAGCATGGAACGATCAAAAATTATAGATATGTTGGAGACGTATCAGGGACGTATCAGCATTCCCAAGCTTAATTCCTACTCGTCATCGAGTAGGTAAATGATAAAAGAAATAATTTATGAAGTGTGAATGCTAGCAAAGTGCAAAAGTTTGATCAATGATAATTCCAATCACTTTTCCTAGTATCATAGCAGCAACTCTTTCTCATAAAACTTTTCATGTCATAGTAGCAAGCAATTCACATGTTAAGGTTCAAACAATGAATTCTCTTGAAACTCAACAACCTATGTTCTTAGTCACCAAGCAATTGCAATTCAACTTATTCAGCAGAGTCTAAGTAAGAGCTCCACATACTCAACCATCATATAGTCTTCTATGATTGCTAACACTCACCGCATACACATGAGCAAAACGTTTCAACCGGACACATAGAAAGATAGGGGCTTATAATTTTTCCTCCCCATGTATTCACCTCAAGGGTGATGTTAACAATAATAACTCATGCTACCCAAATCCAACTAGATATATGTGCCTAGATCTTTCGTCACCAAATGATGCTTGCCAAAGGAGAAAAATAAAAAGGAATAGAGAGAAAAACATTGACTATTGAATAAAAGTAAATACATAATAGTAAAAGATAGGCCCTTCGCAGAGGGAAGCAGAGGTTGCCATGCGCTTATTTGTTTGTATTCTCAACCCCTTAGTGCAAAAGAATGTCATGTTATATTGCCCCTTATGATAGCAACCTTAATTATGCAGTCTGCCGCTTTTATTCTTTGCCACCACAAGTTCGTACAACACTCAATTTTCTCTTACACTAAATGATCTCACACTTTTAGAAGCAATTTTTATTGCCTTATTGCAACGATGACAACTTACTTGAAGGATCTTACTCAATCCATAGGTAGGTATGGTGGACTCTTTGAAAATAAGATTTGGGTTTAAGGGTTTTTGGATGCACAAGTAGTATCTCTACTTAGTGCGGAATTTTTGGCTAGCAAAGATGGGGGGCAAGCACCACATGTTGAAGGCTCTATGCCAATATAACTTCAATGTGAATACGAACAAACATAAAACATTACGTTGTCTTCCTTGTCCAACATCAACAATTTTGGCATATCATATTTTGATGGGGGCTCACAATCACAAAAGATTTCCAAGATAGTGTATTTACATGTGAAAGATATCTTCCTTATACTAATTATTCATGCATTGCTTGTATGACTAATATTGTGATTGTCAAGCTTCAAAATATTTTACTTTCTAAACCCAATGTGAAGCTACCACTAGGCATGATATAACTTCAACTTCATGATATTCAATTCATTCAACAATTTACTCATAGGATATAAGTGAAGCACAAGAGTAAATGACAAGCTACTCCAAAAAGATATAAGTGAAGATCAAGCGAGTAGTTATGTAAATGGGTAGCTATTTGAGGACTCTCTCTTATTTAAAACTTTCAGATCTAAGAATTTTATTAAAACAGCAAGCAAAACAAAACAAAATGACATTCCAAGAATAGCACAACCGATACTAACCGATAATTGTTGATGAACAAAGGTGGGATGCCTACCGGGGCATCCCCAAGCTTAGATGCTTGAGACTTCTTGGAATATTATCTTGGGATGCCTTGGGTATCCCCAATCTTGAGGTTTTGTGTCTCCTTAATTCCTTTTATATCACGGTTACCTAAATCTTAAAAACTTCATCCACACAAAACTCAACAAGAACTCGTGAGACAAGTTAGTATAAACCAATGCAAAAATCTTATCATTCTCTACTGTACAAAATCACTAAAAATATTATTCAACATTGCATAATAAATGCCTCTGCATATTTAATACTCATATCCTCAAATAGAATCATTAAACGAACAAACATATGCAAACAATACAAACATAACAACAATCTGCCAAAACAGTATAGTCCGTAAAGAATCCAAGATTCATCATACTTCCGTAACTCCAAAAATTATGAAAAACTACCACACTGTAGATAATTTATCAGAGCTTATTTTTCAAAAAGTTTCAACATTTTATCACACACTGACTTTTCTAGAGAATTTTTGCAACAGCGGTAAACTTTCTGTTTTAAAACAGCAACAAGTATACTTGCAAAATAAGCATGGTAAAGGCTATCCTTGACATTTTTATTGAAAATAAATATGCAAAACATTATTCTAAATAACATCAAGCAAATACTAAAAAAATAAAATTGACGCTCAAAGTAAAACACAATTCATGTGATGAATCAAAACATAGCTCCAAGTGAGGTTACTGATAATGTTGGAGACGAAAGAGGGGATGCCTTCCGAGGCATCCCCAAGCTTAGTTGCTTGGGTATTCCACTACAGGAATCTGCTACTTTGCCATCTGCCACGGCGGACGGCAAAGGCATGGATGGCGGACGGCAAAGGTCTTTGCCGTCGGCCGCGGACGGCAAAAGTGGACGGCAATGAAAGGGACGGCAAAGAGCTACATTGCCGTCCGCTTCGGGCGGCTGACAGCAAAGGGTCCTTTGCCATCAGCTGCCAACGGCAAAGAATGCTGACGGCAATATTTGCGCTGTTACTCCGTCAGGTGGTTAACGGCAAGCCTTTGCCGTCCGCCGCTGTAGGCAAAGTTTTTTTTCCTCTTTGCCGTCCGCCGCTGTAGGCAAAGTTTTTTTTCCTCTTTGATGTCCGCTGCTGTTGGCAAACTGACCAAATAGGTCAGCCTCCCAGGAAGCACAGTTGCCTGCCATGTGGCCTCTTTGCCGCCCGCTGCTGATGGCAAAGAGCCCTTTGCCGTTGGTGGCAGACGGCAAAGAGCCTGCATATTGTCTTTTTTTCTATTTTTTTAAATCCAACAATTTTCACAGCAAATATATATGACATATATAGATATATTTCACAGGGCTATTTAATAGCACATAAGTTTCATCGTACATACATATATAGTTCCATCCACTCATACATAGCAAGTTGCACATACACATAAGTTGCAACCATTAGGAGGTTGCACATACATATTACAATGCAAAGTTTCATCAAGATAGCAAGTTCCATCGTGGCATACACATAAGTTGCAACCATTAGAAGAATACTAGAAGAGAATGAAATTAAAAACAAGCACTCCATAGCAAGCTAGCTTCCGAGAAGTGAATGAAATCTGCAAAATGGCAAATAAGAAAGTTAGGAAAAGGTGACTAGAAGAAGAAGACTAGAAGAAGAGGCACGCCATCGTTTGTGAGGTAACTTAGGTGAAATGGATCGTTTATGAGCTAACTTAGGTAAAATGCATCATTTTAGAGCTAATGTAGGTAAAATGGATCGTTTATGAGCTAACTAAGCTAATTATGCCGTTTTTTTACATAAGTAAGGTAAGTACATGTCATTATTGAGCAAACCTAGTTAACTAAGCATATTATAACTAACTTAGGTCATTTTGGTGGAAACAAAGCTAAGTAAAGATCGTTTTAGAGTTAACTTAGGTAAAATGGCTGGTTTTGGAGGTCGGTAAGCTTATTAAGTCATTTTGCAGGAAAAGAAGCTAACTCTAGCTAGGTCATTAAGGTAAGCATATTGGATGAAATAAAGCTAAGTCTAGGTCTTTATGCATTTTTTAAGCAAAAAACTAGAGAAACTTACCTTGATCATGGAGGTGTGGGAGTGGGCTGGCTCATTCCAGTAGCTGGAGAAGGATCGTGTGATGCTTGTGTGGAGTTACGCTGCACCAAAGATCATTTCCAATGTTTCGTTATCATGATGACACTCAAATGTTAAGACTAGCAAGTAACGTCCATTCAAATTAAACTCACCGTGGTCTCAGGAGCAATCTCTGGATCAATGGCTATGGAGCCATGGGACCTCATCACCTGCTCTGGATTGCTCGGGTTAAACTCCTCCCCTTTCCTCGCCTTCCCCTTGACTTACTTGTAAGAGGCAGTGTGGGCCATGGCATACAGGTCGTACCCCTCTGGCACCTTATCCGTCTTATTGTAGCATGCCTGAAAGAGAGAAACAAAGTAAATTAGTAATTAAAGGGCTCAAGCTAGCATGATGAATGAATTGCATTAATCATGAAGCAAACCACTTTACCCAATTCCGCCCGAACTGATATAAGCTGGAGCTACCTTGATGGTGTGGCACACCTTCAATTTGGGCACGTTTGTCCTTGGCCTCAGTCGGCTCCCCTTCCATCTTTCAACACCTGCCATGACAAAGAGTAAACGAAATTAGTACAACATAAAAAAAATACTGACATGAATAATAATATGTATATCACTTAAGTGTATCATCATCAAGTACAACATAAAAAAATTGAATACCTAACACTACTAATAATCTTGATCAGTATCATCAATAAATGCATAATCATCATCATCACTATAATCAATGACGGGCTCATAGGGTTCAGTGGCATCAACATGTGGAAGGCCACCTTTACGTAATCGGTCAAGCATTGAGAGGTCTTCCGCAGCAGTAACCTCTTCTTGTTCCGCAGCTGAGTTCTGCCAGTACTAGCCATTCATCCTTAGGGATGAAGCCACGCAACATCACCGGCATTACCCGCTCAATCCATATGTGCCAATCATGACTCTTGAGACCAAATATCTTCAATTTATCAAGACTCGCTCCCCTCTTTAGATTCGCTGCATACCCATCGGGGAACATCAACTGCATTTTCACCCACAAGATAATTTCCCTCATAGCTGGCCTTCCAAGATTGAACCATGCCTTTGGCTTCGTCCATTTCTGCTTTCCTTCCGGTTCTTTCATGTTTTGTAACGGCCTATCACATAGCGCCTCCAGATCGACTCTAGCCTTAGTATTATCCTTTGACTTCCCATCTATGCCGAACAATGTACCAAAAAGTGCCTCGGCGATATTCTTCTCAGTGTGCATCACGTCGATGTTGTGTGGGCAAAGGAGGTCTTTGAAGTAAGGCAGATCCCATAAGCATGTTTTTTGAGTCCAGGCGTGCTCAGAATTATACCCCTTGAAGTACCCTGGACGCTCTGGATCTGGCTCGAGAGCGTTTAACTGATCCAGGGTCTGTTGGCCTGTCAACATAGGTGGTGCAGAGTTTTTTACAACTCTACCTCTGATGAAGTTCTTCTTGTATTTCCTGAACTTATGGCGAGGATCCAGGAACTGTCTATGCATGTCGAAGCAAGAAAACTTGCGACCGGCCTGAAGCCAACGAAACTCAAGAGCTCCCTTGCATGTGGGGCACGGGAACGTTCCATGCACACACTAGCCAACGAATAGCGCATACGCCGGCAAGTCATGCATCGAGTACATGTACCAGACACGCATTATGAAGTTTCGTTTGCTATAGGCGTCGTATGTCTTCAACCCATTATCCCAGGCTTCTTGCAATTCGTCCTTAAGCGGCTGCATGTACACATTCATATTTTCCCCCGGATAGTTGGGCCCTGGAATTATCAACGTCAGGAAAATGTTCTTTCTTTGCATAATCTGTCCGGGGGGAGATTGAGTGGAAAGACAAATACGGGCCAACAACTGTATTGGGCTGCCGTCATACCAAACACACTGAACCCATCGGTGCTGATGCCGACTCGAGGATGCCTCAGATCTGCCGCTTTGTTAGTATGTAATTCATCAAACCTTTTCCATGCAACACCATCCGATGTGTGTACCATCATCAGTTTCCCATCTGCATCTAGTTCGGTTCTTTTGCCTGTTTTGTGCCATGTCATCTGTCTGGCCGTCTCTTCGACCATGAAAAGACGTTGAAGTCCTTGTACGATTGGCATATACCGAAGAACACTAACAGGGATTGTGGTCTGTGTCTTCTCACCCATACCGTTGTCTACCACAATATACCTGGAACACTTGCAAATGGGACAATAGTTCAAGTCTGCATAGTCAAGCCTAAATAAGGCACATCCTTTCTCACAGGCATGTATCTTCTTATAGGGCATCTTCAGTGCACGGAGGATTTTGTCCGACTGGTACAGGTTTGCAGGCATTACATGGCCTTTGGGTAGAAAGCGTCCAAATACTGTCATAATTGCGTCATAGCATTCTCTGCCCAAGTTGAACTGAGCCTTCAAAGCCATTACTTGTGAGATGGCATCCAACTGACAAAGCTCAGTGTGCTCGTGGAGCGGACGTTTTGAAGACTCCAACATTTCATTGAAGGCCTTTGCAGATTCCTCCATCTCCTCGTCCGAATCCCGAGCATCATCATAGTCTTGCACCATGTTTTCCATCCCGGTACCATGCTCGTCGGTGCGACGATGATCCACGTCAGCTCGGTCACGTTGGGCAGACTCACCATGAAATGTCCACACCGTATAATCGGGCGTAAAACCATTCTTCTGCAGGTGTTTACCCATTTCAGCCTCTGTCCTCTTTTCCCAATTGCCGCATCGAAAACAGGGGCACCAAGTTTTCCTCTGGCCATTTGCAAATGCGGCTTGCACAAACCCCTTGGTTTTTGTGAACCATTCAGCGCTCCATTTGTTCTGACCAGTGTGACCGGTATACATCCATGCACGATCACTCATCTTGACTTTCAGAGGTACTGGACACACAACAATTATATATATAATTCACCATGTATATATTCATCAGTTGATCTACTTTGTCAATTTTATTACGTCCATGCAACCTACACTCTAATAGGTAATGATAGGTCCTAATCCCACCCGAGTATGTGTAGATTGGGTTCATTTTCCCATATGCTATGCTCCGGATCCGACGCAAAATTTCGGCAGCACCTCCCCGCTGTTCTTCTGATACACGTCTCTGCAATAAACAGAGAGGATGTGTACCCGGAGAACAACAGGGGAGGCACTGACGAAATTTATGCGTCGGATCCGGAGCAAAGCATATGGGAAAACGAACCCAATCTACACATACTCGGGTTGTCCATGGATAGCGTTGGACAATTCAAAAGAATCAAGGTCATAAATATGCAAATGCATGCATAGTTATAACTATGACGCTTTCGAACGGGAGACACATATTGGTTACGCATACTGATGATTCAAGACACATATATAGCTAGCTATCAAGTTTCATCGGCACGAACACCGGAACAGAGCAAATAATTAATGGGGGAGGGGGACATGTCATTTGCGCTCACCCACGAACGAAGGGGCAGAGCTCGTCAAACGCATGGCGAGGTCGTCGAACACCAAACCTCGCAGCGGTGAAACAACTGCACATTTAAATCAACCCGATCAACACAATTATATATGATGTTTTTCATAACAAAATCGGAAAATATATGACCTAACTAATAATTCACAAATATAAGACCCTATCGGCCTCGGGGGGTCGGGTGTCGGGGTGTCTAGGTGTCGTGTCGGGGTCGGGGTGTGGTGTCGGGGTCAGGGGTCAGGGGGTCAGGGTGTCGGGGTCAGGGTGTCGGGGGTCAGGGGGTCGGGGTATTTCCTTCTATCCTTCTTCTTCTTTCTTTCTCTTCTTCTTCTTCTTTCCTTTCTTCTTCTTCTTCTTCCATCTTTTTTCTACTTTTTTACTTCTTTTCGTTTCTTCTTTTCTTCTTCTTCTACTTCTTCTACTTCTTTTCTTCTTCTTCTTTTTTCATCTTTCTACTACTTCTACTTCTTCTACTTCTTCTAATTCTTTTCTAACACTAACACTAACACAATCTAGCACTAACAATTAAACAGCAAAAAAAATGAAAAACAGAAAAATATAATTGTTCCCTCACCGGAGCAATGGGACGGTCGGCGGGGCGGCGCCGGGCGGCGGGGGCGGCGCCGGGCGGCGGGTGCGTCGCCGGGCGGCGGGTGGGGTGGTGGGGGGCGGAGGGGTGGTGGGGGCGGGGGTGGTGGGGTGGAGGAGTGGTGGGGGGCGGGGGCGGCGCCGGGCGGCGGGGGGCGGGGGCGGCGCCGGGCGGCAGGGGCGGCACCGGGCGGCGGGGGGCGGGGGCGGGGGCGGCGCCGGGCGGCGGGGCCGGGGGCAGCGGTGGATCTAGGGCGGGCCGTCGGGGAGGAGAGAGGAAGAGGAGAGTAACGGGCGGGGGGGGGGTGTGGACGTCCGTTAGTTAAAGAGGTGGGGGTGTTAAGTTTTTTTAAACGGGCGGGTGGGTGGGGGCCACCTCCCTCTTTGCTGTCAGTTGGCTGACGGCAAAGAATCTTTGCCGTCAGCTGGTGGACGGCAACGAAATGGCTCATGGCAAAGAGCTTCTTTGCCGTCCGCCGTCTCTTTGCCGTCGGCTTTTCGGTAGCTGATGGCAAAGAGCTTCTTTGCGGTCCGCTAGCCGACGGCAAAGATCAGGCAGATGGCAAAGTAGCTGATTCCAGTAGTGTTCCTTTAATATTACCTTGGGGTGCCTTGTGAATCCCCAATCTTAGGGTCTTATCACTCCTTATTCTCCTCATATCGACATCTCACCCAAAACTTGAAACTTCAATCACACAAAACTTAATGGAACTTTCGTGAGATGGGTTAGTATGATAAAGAGCAAATCATGTCACTTTGGTAATGTCAAAGACAAGATTCACAATTGTTTCCACACAATGTCTACTGTATTATGTCATTTCCACAATTTATATTGATCAATATAAGCCACAGAAACTAGGAAACAAGCAAAGTATGCATTGAAAACAGAATCTGTCAAAAACGGAACGGTCTGTAGAAATTTGTACTCAAACCAGACTTCTGCTACTCCAAAAATTATGGAAAATTAGGAACATGTGAGAAATTTGTATAAGAATCAACTCAAAAGCACTATTCTGTTAAAAAAGAGAAATATTTTTGTGAGCGCAAAAGTTTCTGTTTTTCAGCAAGATCAAATCAACTATCACCCAACATGATCCCAAAGGCTTTACTTGGCACTTTATTGAAACAAAAGCAACAAAACATGATTATTACAGTAGCATAATCATGTGAACACACAAAAATAGTATGTAAAAGTGTTGGGTTGTCTCCCAACAAGCGCTTTTCTTTAATGACTTTTAGCTAGGCATGATGATTTCAATGATGCTCACATAGAAGATAAGAATTGAAACACAAAGAGAGCATCATGAAGCATATGACTAGCACATTTAAGTCTAACCCATTTCCTATGCATATTAATTTTTTGAGCAAACAACTTATGGTAACAAGAATCAACTAGCATAGGAAGGAAAAACAAGTACAACTTCAAAAGTTTCAACATAAAGAGAGGAAACTTGATATTAGTGAGAAGCCTACAAGCATACGTTCCCCTCTCATAATAATTTTCAGTAGCATCATGAATGAATTCAATAGTATAACTATAACATAAAGCATTCTTTTCATGATCCACAAGCATAGAAATTTTGTTACTCTCCACATAAGCAAATTTATTCTCAAGAATAGTAGTGAGAGCAAACTCAACAAAATAACTAGCATGGGATTGAAAATTAAAATCATGATGACAAGTTTCATGGTTATCATTATTCAATATTTCATACATGTCATCACCATAATCATCATAAATAGGAGGCATGCAACCATTATAACAAATTTGCACATCAAATCTCGAGAACTAAAAATATCATCTTCATCAAACATAGAATCCCCAAGCTTATGGATTTGCATATCATTGGTATCATGGATATTTAAAGAGTTCATACAACAACATTGCAATCATGCTCATTATTAAAATATTTTGTACCAAACATTTTATTGACTTCTTCCTCTAACAATTGAGCACAATTTTCTGATCCATCATTTTCAAGGAAGATATTATAAAGATGATCAATAATATGATGCAACCTCAATTCCATTTTTTTGTAGTTTTCCTTTATAAACCAAACTAGTGATAAAACAAGAAACTAAAAGATTCAATAGGAAGATATAAAGATATACCTTCAAGCACGCACCTCCCCGGCAACATCGCCAGAAAAGAGCTTAATTGATGGAGTGTGAGTGCCGCTTACCTAACCTCCCTAGCAACGGCGCCAGAAAAGAGCTTGATGTCTACTATGCAACTTTATTCTTGTAGACACGTGTTGGGCCTCCAAGCGCAGAGTTTTGTAGGACAGTAGCAATTTTCCCTCAAGTGGATGAGCTAAGGTTTATCAATCCGTGGGAGGCGTAGGATGAAGATACTCTCTCTCAAACGACCCTGCAACCAAATACAAGAAATCTCTTGTGTCCCCAACACACACAATACAATGGCGAATTGTATAGGTGCAGTAGTTAGGCAAAGAGATGGTGGTAAAAGTGTAATATGGATGGTAGAAATATATTTTTATAATCTGAATAAATAAAAACAGCAAGGTAGAAAATAGTAAACGGGCACAAAAACGGTGTTGCAATGCTTGAAAATGAGGCCTAAAGTCCGTTCTTTCGCTAGTGCAATATCTCAATAGTGCTAATATAATTGGATCATATAACCATCCCTCAAAGTATGATGAAGAATCATTCCAAATTTACTATTTAGAAGAGAACATAAGAATAAATTGTTTGTAGGGTACGAAAGCACCTCAAAGCTATTCTTTCCGTTTGATCTGTTCAAGAGTACATACTAAAATACCACAAAGTTATTCTTTCCGTTCGATCTATCCTAGAGTTCGTAGTAAAATAACACCAAAGCAAATTCATATTCATAATACTCAATCAGACACAAAGAACTTCAAATAGTGCCCCAAGATTTCTACCGGAGAAACAAAGACAAGAATGTGCATCAATCCCTATGCATAGATTACCCCAATGTCACCTCGGGAATCCACAAGTTAAGTGCCAAAACATATATCAAGTTAATCAATACGATAACCCATTGTCACCATGAGTATTCAATTGCAAAACATATATCAAGTATTATCAAATCCATAAAAGTATTCAATCCGATAACGACGAAATCTCAAAGGGAAAACTCAATTCATCACAACAAAATAGAGAGGGGAAAACACCATATGATCCAACTATATTAACAAAGCCCGCAATACATCAAGATCGTGACATATCAAGAACACGAGAGAGAAAGAGAGGGATTAAACACATAGCTACTAGTACAAACCATCAGTCCCGAGGGTGGACTAGTCCCTCCTCATCGTTGTGGCCGCCGGGCTGATGAAGATGGCCACCAGTGATGATCTTCCCCTCCGGCGAAGTGCTGGAACGGGGTCTAGATTGATTTTCGGTGGCTACAGATCCTTGCGGTGGCGGAACTTCTGATCGAGGTTAACCCCGAAGGGTTTTGGAATATTTGGGATTTTATAGGGCAAAGAGGGGGTACGGGAGGCCACCGAGGTGTGTACAACCCACCTGGGTGCGCCTGGGCCCCCAGCCGTGCCCTGGTGGGTTGTGCCCCCCTCGGGGCACCCCCAGGTGCTGCACTGGCCCATCGGGAGTCTTCTACTCCATAAAAAATCCAAAAAAAGTTTCGTGGTGTTTGGACTCCGTTTGATATTGATTTCCTGCGAACTAAAAGAACAAGCAAAAAACATCAACTGGCATTGGGCACTGGGTCAATAGGTTAGTCCCAAAAAATGATATGAAATTGCTATAAAATGATTGTAAAACATCCAAGAATGATAATATAACAGCATGAATACTTCATAAATTATAGATACGTTGGAGACGTATCATTGCCCCCCCCCCATGGAGTCTGAATTGGACTAGGGGAGGGGGCGGCGCCCCCCTTTCTCTTTCCTACTCCCTCTCCCCTTCCCTCTTTCCCACTCCGAAAAAGGAAGGGGGAATCCTACTAGAACTTGGGAGTCCTAGTAGGACTCCCCACACTTGGCGCGCTCCTAAGGGGTCGGCCTCATCCTCCCCTCCTTTACATACGGGGGCGGGTGAGGGATTCCTGGATTAGGGGGTATCCGGACAGCCGGACTATATACATCGTCCGGACTATTGAAGCGTGAAGATACAAGACTCAAGACTTCGTCCCGTGTCCGGAGGGGACTCTCCTCTATGTGGAAGACAAGCTTGGCGATCCGGATATTGTGTTTCCTTTCTTGTAACCGACTCCATGTAAACCCTAGCCCTCTCCGGTGTCTATATAAATCGGAGAGGTTGGTCCTTAGAAGGCCGATCACAATTACAATCATAATCATCATAGGCTAGCTCCTAGGGTTTAGCCTCTACGATCTCGTGGTAGATCTACTCTTGTACTACTCATATCTTCAATATTAATCAAGCAGGAAGTTGGGTTTTACCTCCATCGAGAGGGCCCAAACCTGGGTAAGCATTGTGTCCCTCGCTTCCTGTTACCATCAGCCTAAGACGCACAGATCGGGACCCATTAACCGAGATCCGCCGGTTTTGACACCGACATTGGTGCTTTCATTGAGAGTTCCTCTGTGTCGTCGCTGCAAGGCTCGATGGCTCCTTAAATCATCGTCAACAACATGGTCCAGGGCGAGACTTTTCTCCCCAGACAGATCTTTGTGTTAGGCGGCTTCGCACTGCGGGCTAACTCGTTTGGCCATCTGGAGCAGATCGACAGCCACGCCCCTGGCCACCAGGTCAGTTTTGGAAACCCGAACTACACGGCAGATATTCGCGGAGACTTGATCTTCGACGGATTCGGGCATGTGCCAGGAGCACCGGATAGTCACGACGTACACGGCTTAGACCTGCTGTCGGACAATGCTCGGGACCTCGCCCCCGCAGTAGCCTCGGACCTAAGTCCGGAGCAGGCTGCGTTGCCTGAGGACAGAGGGATGGACCCCGCCCCGCAGGCCGCACGCTCATCGGCGGTGGAGCCGAACACAGGTCCCATCTCTGTGGAAGCCTGTGACTCCGGACCCCCGGACCCGTATCCGGTTGTTGGTTCTAGTCCGCGCACTCTCGATCTCGCCGAGCCAAGTTGGGCTCCTGTCATGGAGTTTACCGCTGCGGATATCTTCCAGCACTCGCCCTTTGGTGACATGCTGAACTCATTAAAGTCTCTCTCTTTGCCAGGAGGCTCTGGGCTGAACTATGTCCGGCTCGAGTGGGAAGCAGGCGACGAAGGAATTCGTTGCCCACCCACCACCCACTTCATCGCCACGGTTAAAGATTTAACCGACGTGGTTGACTTCGATTCTGAAGGCATCGACGGTATGGACGACGATACAGAAGAAGATTTAGAATCACTGGGGCGCTGGACCACTACCTCATCACACGATATATACATGGTGGATACGCCCAAGAAGGACGACGGCGACAATCCGGAAGATAAAACCCCCAGGCAAAAGCCAAAACGACGGCGCAGATGCCGCTCAAAGTCCAGCAACAGCAAAAATAGCGACAAGTGCGCCAGAAAGATCGACATACCAGTCAACTCCGAAGGCAACAACGACCACATGGACCCAGCGATGGAGCAGGACGATCCAGGTCATGCCGAACATAGTCCAGAGCGGACGCCCGATCACAATGATGCCGAGGGACGAGTTCATCAAACCGCCGCAGACCAAGAACAAAGTCTGAACGATGATGCATTTGTCATCCCAGAAGAACGCGTGGAACGAGATAACCTCCACAGAAAGCTTATGGCCACAGCGTGAAGTCTAAAGGAGCAGAAGGAACGGCTCAAAGCCGCACAGGAAACGCTCAATCGTATATGGAACAAAGTGCTAGACACTAAAGAAAGATACGGCGATGATCGCCATACAAGGAGCTATCCAAAACGCAAGCTACTGCCGGAATTCGACAACGAGTCCGTTCCACCAAAGAATAACACGACCAGGAGGCCATACGTACCGCTTCATAACCGTAGCAGAGTGGCTACCGACGACGCGCACGATCTATGAGAGCACCTGGATAAGAAAGCCGGCGCGGCCAGGTCCATATACGGATCTAAAGGACACACCCCGGCAAGGGACTATGGTCACCGAAATGATCATACCAACCAAATACCAGATCAGAATAAGCACCGGACACAGCAACAGCCGACGGCATGCCACAACACGTCCAGATACAGAGAGGCTGCTCACCACCTGTACTTCACCGAAGAAGTACTGGACCATGAATTTCCACAGGGTTTTAAACCTGTGAATATAGAGGCATACGACGGAACGACAGACCCAGGGGTCTGGATTGAGGATTTTATCCTACATATTCACATGGCTCGTGGGGATGACCTCCACGCCATCAAATACCTTCCCCTCAAGTTGAAGTGACCAGCTCGACACTGGTTGAAAAGCCTCCCCGAAAATTCAATTGGGAGTTGGGAGGAACTCGAGGACGCTTTCAGGGCCAATTTTCAAGGGACTTATGTCTGGCCTCCGAATGCGGACGATCTAAGTCACATAATCCAACAACCCGGAGAGTCCGCCCGCAAGCTTTGGAACAGATTCCTCACTAAGAAAAATCAAATTGTCGATTGTCCGGACGCTGAAGTCTTAGTGGCATTCAAACACAGCATCCGCGATGAGTGGCTCGCCAGACACCTCGGCCAAGAAAAGCCAAGGACAATGGCAGCCCTAACAAGCCTTATGACCCGCTTTTGCACGGGTGAAGGTAGCTGGCTAGCCCGTAAAGGCACCAGCAACCCCAGCACATCCGAAATAAGGGATGGCAACGGGAAGCACCGGCGTAATAAAAACAAACGCCAAAACAAGGAAGAGAGCCCGGACAACACAACGGTCAATGCCGGATTCAGGGGCTCTCGACCTGATCAGCAAAAGAAGCCATTCAAAGGCAGTAAAGAGGGACTGTCCGGTCTGAACAGAGTCCTGGACAGACTGTGCCAAATTCATGGCACCCCTGACAAACTTGCGAACCACACGCACAGAGAGTGCTGGGTCTTCAAGCAGGCCGGAAAATTAAATGCCAAACAAAAGGGAAGGGAAACACCAAGTGAAGACGAGGATGAGCCTCGCCAGCCGAACACTGGGGGACAGAAAAAATTCCCACCAGAGGTTAAAACAGTAAACATGATCCACGCGACTCACACATCTACGAGAAGGCACGAACGCGCGCTCAGCGACGCGTACGATATAGAGCCCATCATACCCAGACCTAACCAATGGATGGCTTGTCCGATCACCTTCGATCACGCGGACTGCCTAACTAGTATTCGGCGCGGAGGATCAGCGGCCTTGGTGCTTGACCCAATGATCGACGGATACCATCTCACCCACGTCCTCATGGACGGCGGCAGCAGTCTCAATTTAATATATGAGGACATTGTCCACAGGATGGCGATAGACCCATCCATAATTAGTCAAAGCAACACCACCTTTGAAAGGGTGATACTAGGCATTGAAGCCTACGGTAGGGGCTCCGTCGTATGGGAGGTAACATTCGGCCCCCCAGGCAACTCCAGAAGCGAAGAACTTCTCTTCAGCATCGCACCCTTCCAAAGCGGCTATCATGCATTGCTTGGAAGAACGGCCTTCGCCCGCTTCAACGCAGTACCGCACTATGCCTACCTTACACTCAAGATGCCCGGTCCACGTGGCGTCATAACCATTAGCGGAAACATAGAGCGCTTCTCACGCGCAGAGGAACACGCCACTGCCCTAGCGGCCAGACTATAAGCGGCCTCTAATATCCGAAATTATGATTGGTCATTAAGACCACAGACGCGGTTAGACGAGTCCGGCAGCCCGGATAAACCAGGGCACCGTATATGTAATCCCATAGAGGACACCAGGGGCTATAAATATTTAATATAGTCCCACACTTGGCTCAACCTTATGGGCAGGCCGACATCCTACACTTTTTATCCATCGCATACTTACGTTGTGCTCTCCTATGAGTTTTATTTTTTTACAGACAACGTTCACGCGATACCCTTCCAGGATACGGCACAACGGAGACAAAGGTGCAGACGTGCAGCAGGGCCCCGCTCAAAGGTTTCTCTTTAGATTAAGCCCCTGTGTAAACCTTTTATATTGCCTCTTGTTGTTTAACCATCCCATGGGTTCCATACCAATAGAGGATACTACCGTTATTCGCATTTCGCCACGACAGATTAACGCACATACCTGGAAATACAAGGTTTATAATGAAAATGCATTCTTCAGCCTATTTTCTGTTACAAAGACTGAATACCTTCGGGAGTGTTCGGCGTCACGAGTTTGGCCTTATATGCATCAGCTCCGAATCATGTCTTTGGTTAAATGTTGGGTTTGCCCGGCTCCTGGGTTTGCCGCCTTACGTTCCGTTCTTATCGACTAAGGTGGCCAAAGGAGAACTACTGCGATTGTGCCCTGGTTATTTCGGATGAGCACCTTAGTAGAGAAAGCCGAAAGCTGACTGTCATGATACAGTGAGAGACTGTTCAACCACTCGAAGACTCACCGGAATCTTTAGGATTCCTCCACATTAACGAAGGGCCGTTTCCTAGCCATGTACATATGCGCCCCTATTCGGATGCACGCAAAAGTACTAGGGGCTACATAGTAGCCCCACCGTTATACTCCCATGGCTAAGCGAAAGTGTTATAGCTATATAGTCCAGTTGCCTAGTTCGACGTGCGATCACCTCCTTAATGGACCAAGACATTGGATCAAGTGTGATCATGCATATTTTTCGCGAACACCCCCGCATTGTATGCGTGGGGGCTGAAGCCAACGACTGCTAACTTTCGGATTACTTATATATATATAAAAACGGCCGCACAGGGGACACAATAATACTTTCTGGCAAAAAGTATAAATATAGCCTCATAATCAAAATAACATTGTTTTTACAATGATTCGATGTTTCACTCAAACAATATACTCTTCGAGCACTGCGCCTCTATTAAGCGGGCACCTTTTGTTACCTGCTCCAAGTAGTGCTCGGCCGAATATTGGCCTCTCACCGGATTCTGGGTCGCTATAATGGTGGCCTCCGTATCTGTCCAATAGGCTTTAACGCGGGCAAGGGCCATTTGTGCACCCTCTATGCACGCCGACCTTCTCATGGCATCGATCCGAGGCACGGCCCCAAGGAACTGTTGCACCAAACCAAAGTAACTGTCCGTCTTAGGCCCCTTCGGCCAAAGATGGTCTATTAAAGACCGCATTGCAAGCCCGGACAGCCCGTGAAGCTCCGCTACAGCAGCCATCTTGTCACTTAACGGCAGCGGGCGAGTGGGGGCATTGAATTGCGACTAGAAAAGCTTCTCCACTTCCTTATCACCTTGATCCTCGAAGAAATTGGCAGTGTCAGCTGTACTCTTCGCCAAATCCGCATACGCATCTGCAGGACTCCAGCGCCCATCCAGGGGAGCGTACTTCGGATCAAAAAACTTCGTCCGCAGCAAGTAGGAGCCCCCAGCCGCGATTTTACCGGCCTGTTGAAGCTCCTCCCGAGCACCCCTGAACTCGGTCTGCATCTCCTTGGTGGCATTAAGTGCCCTGTTCAGGTCGGCCGAACTATCCTTATGCTCCTTTTTCAGGAGCTCATACCGGTCAGCGGCATTTTTCAACTCCATAGCCATTTCGGCTATTTTTTTCCTCGCTTCGGCGATGAGCAGACTGTTAGGCTCTCAATTCTTCGGCAGCCTTTAGGGCAGCCGCATTGCTAAACTGAGCTTGTTCCTTGCCCTGGGCAAGTTCTGCTCTCAAGGCTTCTACGGCAGCAGCACCATCTACAGTCCAAGCATATCGCATTAATATTATGCCACTCTCATATTTTCCCATACAAATAAGGAAAGAAGAGCACATACCTTGTGACTTGTTCAGCCGCTCGTTCACCAGCGTGATATCGGCATCAATAGATCCAAATTTCCTCCTTAGTTCGGCAACTTCAACGGACTGTTCGGCAGCCGGATCCTTAGAAACCTACGCATATGTACAGCGCAATCAGTACTTACAAAATATGATCCTCCATTTTCCGCCTAGGGCGGGCAACCAGAGTCTCAGGGGCTACTATCCATATGGAGCACACCCAGCGTGTGCCTCACTGCCAAAAATTGTGTATTTTTCACTACATACCTCAAAGCCTCTAAGCAGGCTCGTAAATGCCTCATTCAACCCGCTTGTAGCAGATGAAATCTTCTTAAGCACCGCGCTCATTAATGAGCGGTGCTCCTCCAATAGCGCAGCTCGCTCCAGAAGGCCCGTCAGTATATACGGCCGGACATCGAGCTGCGCCGAAACCTCCTCATTGCCCCCCGTGGGAACCAAGCGCCCCGGGCTCAGGGCGGCTGACGTATTAGCCTCTGGCTTCGGCAGGTCCGGACTCATCCGTGATGACACCTCGGTGTCGCCCGCTTCATGAGGCGGAGAGGTGGGTGGAGTCTCGCTCTCCATCATCTCCGGAGGAAGGTCCCCCGAAAATGAACTCTGTTGACAAGAGATGCTAGCCGGACTGCAAAAGACGAATCCTGGTTATTGATCTAGGAGAAACACAGTATCTTAGAATTAATGATTAAACTTACAGCTCGGTGGAGGCTGGCCCGTTGGTGGGCATGACGCGGTGAGGGTGCCCGTCAGGGCAGAGCCCCCTGGGGATATCTTTTTCCCTGGTTGGGGCATCTCCGTCTCCGAGTCTTTGGAGGCGGCCCTTTTCTTCCCGCATGGGGAGGAGGCTTTAGCCTTCCCTTCCCGACTATCCTCCTTAGGGGAGGTAACAATTCCCCCGATTCGGATGCGCAGTGTGTGAAGTTCGGTTTCTTCATTCTTCCCCTTGTCTTTCCCTGAGGACATTTTGCTGAGTACCCGGTCAAGCATCTTGGCCATGGTGGGACCAGGCGAGACTTCGGGAAGTGGCGCTGGACACCTGATTCTCTCCGCCTTGCTGAGCCATTCCTAGCCACGGATGATTTTCAGAATAACCACTATGACAAATATAAAACAAGGTGTCCAGTATCAAGGTTACTTACTTGGTTATCTAGGCGATTGCAGCTTAGGCCCGCATCCTCGCTGGTGTCCGGACACTCTACTTTTGGTCCGAAGAATAATTTGTACATCCCTTCGAGCTTCAGGCCGAAGAAGTGCTTAACAGTCCGCGGACCCTCTGGATTGAACTCCCACATCCGGAGAGGCCGGCGTTGGCACGGCAACATCCGTCGGATTAACATTACATGCATTATGCTGACAAGATTAATGTCCCTCTCAAAAAGCTCCCGGATGCGGCTCTGCAGTACTGGTACATCACCAGCGGGTCCCCAATTCCGTCCTACATCGGTCCAAGACGCTAGTTGGGGCAGAGGGCCCGAGCGGAACTCGGGGGTGGCCACCCACTTTGTGCCTCTGGGAGCCGTGACATAAAACCACCTCCATTGCCATACATCGGATACTTCTGGGAAAGAACCCTCTGGCCATGGGGCATCGGCATTCTTGGTTATTATGGCGCCTCCGCACTCCACATGTCGCCCCTCGATCATCTTCGGCTCCACATTAAAAGTCTTGAGCCATAATCCCAAGTGTGGAGTGACGTGGAGAAAAGCCTCGCACACAATAATGAACTACGAGATATGGAGGATAGCATCTGGAGCTAGATCATGAAAATCCAACCCATAATAGAACATGAGCCCCCTCACAAAGGGATCGAGGGTGAGGCCCAAGCCGCGGAGGAAGTGAGGAACAAACACGACGCTCTCGTTGGGCTATGGTGTAGGGATGACCTGCCCTGGAGGATGAAGCCTATGCTGGATGTCGACGGTCAGATATTCGACCTCCCTAAGCTTCACAATGTCCTCCTCTTGGATCGAGGAGGCCACCCACCGGCCTTGAGGGTTGGATCTGGACATATTGGAGCATCTGGGGCGTTTGGGCTTAGGTCTCGGGTGTTAGAACTCGAGGTGCGAGAAGGCGCGAGGGAGGTGGAAAAGAGGCATAGGCCTCGGCCCCTTTATAAAGGGGGTAAATATCAAGAGTCCTCAGTGTTACCGCTTGAGGCTTATCCAAAAACACACGGAGTTATACCAACGGTTGTCAGGGGGTCACGCATGCCCTTATTGATAAAAGATCCCGTAATAAGAGGAACACGATCTCAGCTTTGGCAGGACATGCCAGTAAAACTGCCTCGCAACGTGAGTCGAGGTGGGGCAAGAAATGCCGGTTCATTTTGGACCAGGCCATGATGCAAGGGGACGATGTACGAAGATTGCCAAGATCAAATTTATGCTATGTTCCCTACAATGGTATGTGAAGGTCATCTCACAGATCCGGACACGGTCTAAATGTTCGATAATTACTTTGGAGTATTCGGAGATGGAACCCGCCTTGCAATGCCGAAGACAAGACTACGCGCTGGACTCATCGTCATTGAAGCCTGGTTCAGGGGCTACTAAGGGAGTCCTGGATTAGGGGGTATCCAGACAGCCGGACTATATACATCGTCCGGACTATTGTAGCGTGAAGATACAAGACTCAAGACTTCGTCCTGTGTCCGTAGGGGACTCTCCTTTGCATGGAAGACAAGCTTGGTGATCCGGATATTGTGTTTCCTTTCTTGTAACTGACTCCGTGTAAACCCTAGCCCTCTCCGGTGTCTATATAAACCGGAGAGGTTGGTCCTTAGAAGGCCGATCACAATGACAATCATAATCATCATACGCTAGCTCCTAGGATTTAGCCTCTACGATCTCGTGGTAGATCTACTCTTGTACTACTCATATCTTCAATATTAATCAAGTAGGGAGTAGGGTTTTAGCTCCATCGAGAGGGCCCGAACCTGGGTAAACATTGTGTCCCTCGCTTCCTGTTACCATCAGCCTAAGACGCACAGATCGGGACCCCCTACCCGAGATCCACCGGTTTTGACACCGACAGTGGGGGGGGGGGGGCACCCCAAAAGACAACAAATATTCTCTTAGCCATGTGCGATGCCCCCCTCCACAGTTTACTCCTCTGGTCATAGTGTCGTTGTGCTTAGGTGAAGGCCTATGCGGATCACATCACCATCACCATCACCATGCCATCGTGCTGACAGAACTCTCCCTCGACTCTCCGCTGGATCAAGAGTTCGAGGGACGTCATCGAGTTGAACGTGTGCTGAACTCGGAGGTGCCGTACGTTCGGTACTAGATCGGTTGGATCATCAAGACGTTCGACTACATTAACCACATTAACCTAACGCTTCTGTTTTCGGTGTACGAGGGTCCATGGACACACTCTCCCCTCTCATTGCTATGCATCTCCTTGATAGATCTTGCGTGAGCATTGGAATTTTTTTGAAATTGCATGTTACGTTCCCCAACACAATCCAGTAGGAGCACAAGCAAGTCTCCAATCTATGCACTTGCACAAACTAACAAACACTTGCACACAACACGGAAAAGGGGTTGTCAATCTCTTCATGGTCACTGAGGGAGTCCTGGACTAGGGGGTGTCCGGACAGCCGGACTATCATCGTCCGCCGGACTCCAAGACTACGAAGATACAAGATTGAAGACTCCGTCCCGTGTCCGGATGGGACTTTCCTTGGCGTGGAAGGCAAGCTTGGCGATACGGATATGTAGATCTCCTACCATTGTAACCGACTCTGTGTAACCCTAGCCCTCTCCGGTGTCTATATAAACCGGAGGGCTTTAGTCTGTAGGACATAACCTACATTACAACATTCATACCATAGGCTAGCTTTTAGGGTTTAGCCTCCTTGATCTCGTGGTAGATCTACTCTTGTACTACCCATATCATCAATATTAATCAAGCAGGACGTAGGGTTTTACCTCCATCAAGAGGGCCCGAACCTGGGTAAAACATCGTGTCCCTTGTCTCCTGTTACCATCCGCCTAGACGCACAGTTCGGGACCCCCTACCCTAGATCTGCCGGTTTTGACACCGACATTGGTGCTTCCATTGAGAGTTCCTCTGTGCCGTCACCGATAGGCTCGATGGCTTCTCCAATCAACAACGCCGTCCAGGGTGAGACTTTTCTCCCCGGACAGATCTTCGTATTCGGCGGCTTCGCGCTGCAGGCCAACTCACTTGGCCATCTGGAGCAGATCGAAAGCTACGCCCCTGGCCATCAGGTCAGGTTCGGAAGCCTAAACTTCATGGCCGACATCCGCGGGGACTTAATCCTCGACAGACTCGAGCCTCAGCCAAGCGTGCCGCGCTGTCACGATGGGCATGATTTAGCTCTACCGCCGGACAGTCCCTTGGTGGCCGCACAAGAATCCGCTCCGGCCCTCAGTCCGGAGCCGATCGCCCAGATCGAGGACCGGTGGCTGGACACCACCTCGACGGCTGCACCTTCCACGGCGATGGAGCCGAACACTAACCTTGTCCCTTGCAAAGCTCATGACTCCGAGGTGCCGGACTCCGAACCTCCTGCGCCCCTGCCAATCGAATCCGATTGGGCGCCGATCATGGAGTTCACGGCCGCGGACATCTTCCAACACTCGCCCTTCGACGACATCCTAAATTCGCTAAAGCATCTCTCGCTATCCGGAGAGTCCTGGCCGGATTATGGCCAGGATGGTTGGGATACGGACGACGAAGAAATTCAAAGCCCACCCACCACCCACTTTGTAGCCACTGTCGACGATCTAACAGACATGCTAGACTACGACTCCGAGGACATCGACGCTATGGACGACGATGCCGGAGACGACCAGGAACCAGCGCCTACAGGGCACTGGAAGACCACCTCGTCATACAACATATACATGGTGGACACCCCAAAAGATGGGGACAGCGAAGAAGCAGCGGAGGCAGATGAAAGTGCGTTATATCGACTAGAGGGGGGGTGAATAGGCGATTTTTATGAATTCTTCACTGAGGAATTTGCTGGTGAGGAAATTCCTTAGCGAAGAACTACTTGCAGCGGAATATGTACTCAGAAGTAAACATAACAGGATACACACATAGTCAGCATGATGAAATGAAGACTAAAACAGAGTACGGAAAGCGTAAACACAGGATAGCAAGATGAAGACAAACAGACTGAAGAAATTGAACTGAGGAATTTGTGAAAGTCTTCAGTCAAAGTCTTCAAGCACAGATATGAACAACATTCAACACAGTAACGAGGAAATGAAGGGGTTGAGGAAATAGAACCAGTCAGTTGGTGAAGACAATGATTTGGTAAACCAGTTCCAACTGCTGTCTTAGTTGTACGTCTGGTTGGAGCGCCTGAGTATTTAAACTCGAGGGCACACAGTCCCGGACACCCAGTCTCTGAGCCGCAACTCAGGACACCCAGTCCTCACCGTATTCTCCTTGAACTAAGACCACGCAGGCCTCGTCCAATCACTCGTGGTAAGTCTTCAGGTGACTTCCAAACCTTCACAGACTTGGTCACTCGGCGATCCACAATTCCTCTTGGATGCTCTAGACCTTGACGCCTAACCGTCTGGAAGAAGCACATTCTTCAAAGGTAACAAGCGTCGGATCCACGCAGGATCAATTTCTTCAGTGATGCTCAATCACTTTGGGTTTGTGGGGGTTTGGTTTTGGGATTTTCCTCACTTGATGATTTTCGCTCAAAGTCCTCGGAGGATGGGTTGCTCTCAAATGACAAGTGTCAAGTTCTCTCGGAGCAGCCAACCAGCTAGTGGTTGTAAGGGGCGGCTATTTATAGCCTAGGGAGCAGCCCGACATGATAAGACATAAATGCCCTTCAATGATATGACCGTTAGGTGGATAAGATATTTTGGGACAGCCGGCGCGCAGCACAGCAACGGTCGGAAATTTGACTCTCAAATTCCTCAGGGCTATCATGTTCCTCACTGTGTAGGCAATTCGCACTGGCGAATTCCTAACTCCTCAGTCAGAGCAAAGTCCTCAGTGACCAGAAGAACTGCGTCTCTGTCACTGAAGAATTTGACTGAACTGTATGAGATTTCCAATGGCTTCACTCGAAGGGATTGGTAGGTGTAGGATTTTGAGTTGAGCATCACATGGAAATTTTTCCTTAGTATTTCCTCGACCCCCTTTAACAGTACGGTGTTTCCTATGACTCAAGAAAGAGAAAATGAAACTACGAAAAGAAAAGTCTTCACGCTTCATATTCCTCGAATGAATATCAAGTCTTCAAGGTCACACCAATTTCTTCACTTTCAAAGTCTTCAGAAAGTCTTCAGAATATCAAAGTCTTCAGTCGAAGAACTTCATTTTTAGGGGTCGACTTTCTCTGTAAATATCAAACTCCTCATAGACTTATAGACCTGTGTACACTCACAAACGCATCAGTTACTTAACCTATAAGTCTTCAGTACACCAAAATCACTAAGGGGCACTAGATGCACTTACAATCTCCCCCTTTTTGGTGATTGATGACAACATAGGTTAAGTTTTCAACGGGAATAAACATATGAAGTGTAAATACTGATATTGAGGAATTTGATTGCAAGATATAGAAGAACTCCCCCTGAATATGTGCATAGTGAGGAATTTGCTTTTGAGGCAATGCACATTTGAAGAATTGAATCATGGAGATCTCCCCCTATATCTTGTAATTCATACACGCATTTGATATATAATATGAAGAATTTGAAATGCATGATGAAATATGGTGCCTGATGAGATTCAGCATGCGTGCAATAATATTGACAAGGAATAAGCATGCGGAATAGCACATCAAAAGTTTTAGAGCTCAGTGCATCAAAAGCATCAGAGCACGACCAAAAGTATCAAGGCACCATCGGATTTAAGATTACAACTCGATCCAATAAAAGTTTCGGAAGAACGAGAGTTGTAACTTAATAAACGCCCATAATATAAACCCGCTTGAAGACTAACTCAGATTTCTCCCCCTTTGTCATCAAATGACCAAAAGGATCAAAACTGAGGACTAACGCCCCTCAAGATTTTCAAGTCGATGGAGGAGCGCCAGCGTTGTCGGGGTTGGTTGTTGAAGTAGGGCCTGCCGCAGTGTCGTCCAAATCTTCATGTTCATCAGTTTCACGCGATGAAGAATAAGAGCTGGCCACCAGATCAGGAACTTTGACTCTCTTGAATTTCTTCGGAGGTGGTGCAGACCAGTCAAATGCTTCCTGGAGACCCATAGTCTTCAGTTCTTCCGCGGAATATACATGAGTGAGAACAGCCCAGGTGCGGTTGAGGGTTTCATGAAGGTAATACTGAGTTTTCTTCACTGCATTATGTGTTGAGGTCATGTTGTAAAGAATTGCAGCAAATTGACACTTCACCCATTTCTGATTGCGTTCAACCTTCTGATGAAGACTGAGGAGTAACTCACGATCAGTCATCACCCTGGGTGCTGTTGCTTGAGGCTTTTGCTTGGCTGAGGTATTTGCGGTAGTGTCATGTGTTGCAGAGTCGTCATTGGTGGAGTAAGATGTAGCTAGACGGAATTGACCATCCAATGGACGAATGCCTTCATCAATCACAGCTGCTGCCTTGCCCTTATCATCAGATGATGAAACTGGTCGCTTGAGGACTTCAATGGGCGGCAAGTAGCTACCATGGTTCAGAGTGTCAGCCTTGTAATTCAGTGAAGATCTTGCCCTTATGAATCTCATAATCCAAGGCGCATAGGGCTTCAGCTCAAAAGGTGACATTGCAACATTAGCCAGAGTCCTCATGAAGAAATCATGGAAGTTGACAGGAACGCCATGAATGATGTTGAAAAGCATGTTCTTCATGATGCCAACGACATCTTCATCATTTGAGTCGTGGCCTTTGATGGGACTCATTGTCTTCGTCAGAATTCGATAGACAGTCCGAGGCACATACAGCAATTCCTTGACGAGGAATTTGGTTCGAGGGGCCTGCCCTGGCTTCAACAGCTTCATGAGCACTTGCATAAAATGATCAGACAGTTCGCGGTCATTGTAGACGCAACGTGCAGTTTCATGGGGAGGATCAAGAGGAAGGACACGAAGAAATTCAGTTGCTGGTGCCTTGTAGTGAGTGTTTTCCGTCATCCAATCCAGTACCCATGAATTGACATCTTCAGCATCGCAAGTGATATGCAAAGTGGCATAGAACTGAAGAATGAGTTCTTCATTCCAGTCACAGATATCAGTGCAGAAATTCAGTAGCCCTGCATCGTGGATAACTCTGAGGACTAGCTCGAAGCATGGAAATGATTCCATATCCACATGAGGAATATGCTCATGATCGAAGGTTTTGTCCTTGTCAAAGAGCACTGAGGAATATAAGTTGGCTTGAGTAGCAGTCCAGAAGCGTCTTTTCCTCATGCGAGCAGAGTCATATGGATTGTAAGCAGTGAAGAACACATGCTCAGAAAAGAAGTCTTCAGCCTTGAATTTTTGCTTGCTCGAGAACGGATTCTTTGGTTTGGGCAGAGGAGTGTCAGTGATTTGCAGCACAACCTCAGGAATCACGATCTCAGGTTCTTCAGGCTGAGGAATTTCTGGTTTCTCTTCTTGTGCAGTTTGGGGATCAGCAGCAGGTTCTTCAGCACTAGCGGCTGGAATTTCTTCATTAACAGACGATGTGGGATGAGTTTCTTCAGAGCCCAATTGAACAGTTGTAGCCGGGGACTGGGGAATTTGTTGAATCGGAGTGAAGAGAGGAGTATTGGGATGCTGACTTTCCCAAAAGTCATCGTTCATCACTGGTGTAGTGCATCCAATATCCACGTCTTCATCTTATTTTTCAATTTCCTCAACACCAGCCTCTTCAGCTGTGAACTGAGGCACGGGTGAGGAAACGACGGGTGGTGAAGGGAATGTTTCCACTTCAATTTCTTCATCAAACTGTTCTGAGGTAGCAACAGATTGATTTTCTTCATCAGATCCGCTTGGGATCTTGTAATCTTCTCCATAAGGAACAATTTCCTTAGACGACATGGAGGAAATGGGAACGGCATCAATGGGATTTTCAAGCGAGCTGGTCATTGGCTTCATTTTCTTCGCAGCCGAAGAATTTGAGGCAGCTGATGCCTTCCTCTTCTTCACTGCAGCTCGTTCTGCAGCCTTTGTCTTCTTCACTTCATAGGCAGAAGGAAGAATTGGAGTTGGTGTTGGCGCAGGAGGAGCTGAGGACTGTGGTTCAGTTTCTTCAGGCGCAACTGGTGCAGTTGCCCTGATCTCTTTAGTTTCTTCAGGCGCACCACTAGTGGATGGCCTGGGAATTTCTTCAGCGGCTGGAATGGAGTCATCAGCCCTGGAACTTGTATTCTCATCAGCAGGCTGAAAGTCATCAGCAGTGCTGGCATGTTCTTCAGCAGGCTGAGCAGAGTCTTCAGCCTGAGGATTTTCTTGTTGCGATGGGGCTGCAACAGTTGTCATTTTCTTCGTCAAATTGACGAATCTCACCTTGGCTCCTTGCCAATCAACATTGTAAGCATCGAAATCCTTGCTGAGGGCTTGGATTTCAGATTGAGCTTTGAGAAGTTCTTCAGGAGTCAAGTTGACAATGTTCTTCCTCAGAAGCTTCTCTTTTCTGGCTTGTGCTCTCTTTATTTCACGAGCCTTTTCAAATTTCCATTTCTCTTCAGCGATGAAATGGTTCAACATATGACTTTGACCAGGAGTCAGTGGCAGATCAGGTATGGGAGTGTTTGGATCCTGATGCCATAGGTCGATGAAGTCAAGGATCTTCTTCAGATCCAAAAGCAGAGGCACAGTTGTTCCTTTGGCTCTAGCGGCCTTTGTCAGTCTGTCTCTGATGATTTCTGCAAGTTCTTCATCAAAAGCTTCATCATCAGAGGGCACGTTGAAGGCAACCTGTTTCTTTCTTGGACTTGGCCGAGGACCGCGTCCAACTGTTGCTTTTGTCTTCAGTAGAGTAGGGCCTGATGAGGACATTGGTGCAGCTGAGGAACTTGCTGAGACACCAGAAGCAATTGAGAAACCCTGAGTCCTTTGACATGTAGCAAGATGCACAGGAGTTGAGGACTTGGAGGGAGCTGCTGAGGATTTTGAGGGAGCAGCAGCAGTCTGAGGAATTTGCCGTGAGGGCGCGGCTGAGGAACTGGGCCGTGAGGGCGCTGATGGTGAAGCACTTGGCTTGCGAGCAGGCTTCTTCGGCATTGATTTCCTTAGCTTGACCGAGGTCTCAGCGGCAGCAGCAGCAGAATCCTCATTGAATTTCCTCACTGCCTCCTTGGCCTGTCTTGCCAATTTGGCTTGGCGCCTGGACCATTCTTCAGGAAAGTCTTCACCAAGCTTGATGCTGGTGGGATCAGCGACTTGGCCAGGTGCCAATGGAGCTCTTGGGCATGGAGGGTTTAAGGCGAATTTCCTCATGTACTTGGGAGTAACATAGCGATATTCCCTCCATTCTCGTGCCCATCTTCGTTCTATCCTCTGGATGCGCACTTTGCGCTGATTTTTGGTCTCGTTGCCAAACTTGGCTTCATCAGGTGTGCAGTAATCTTTGTAAATTTCATCAGGAATTTCAAAGGCAGTCATGACCTCCGGTTTCTTTCCTCCCTTCTGCGGTCTCTTGCCTTCTGCCATTTTCTTCAGATGAGGAATTTGAACAATATAACACTCTGAAGAAGTATGCAGTTTTTCTTCGAGGAACGCTGCAAATGAGTTAAGTTGATGAGAACCTAGTGATTCAGCAGCGGACATGAGTACCTGTGAACAGAGTGTAGGTGCGAGGAATTTGGAGAGGTCATATGCGTTCTCAGACGATTTTTCAAAAGGAACAAGTTTTGAGGAATTTGACCAGTTGAGCCTTGAGGAATTTCACTAAGCGTTTTTGTCTTAGGTTCCAGAGTTGTACAGATTGAAAATCCGCACAATTGAGGAATCTTGAAGAAATGAATGCTTAGAGAGATAAATCAAGAGCATACAGTGTGTGAGGTGTTCATATGTGAAGATTTGATGAATAAAACACCTTTGAAGATTTTCAGAAAGATTTGAGAATCAAAGCGAGTAATAAAAGTGACTTTTAATTACCCGAACTGAAGAACACGACGAACAGAGATGAACCATGGTGAAGTTCGTCACGTTAGATCTCCCGCGCCCTAACTTGGCAGAGGGAGACAGCTACGGTGGCGGTGGAGTGAAGATTTCCCCAGCCGGCGCGAGTACGATGGCGACGAGGTCAAGGCAGTGAAGCTCTTCCTCACCGACAGCGATGGAGTAGCGGCGGCGCTAGGGTTTGAGGAGAGCTCGAGCGAGAGACAGCGACCGAGCAGAGTAAATGAAGTAAGGAAGGGAGAGGGGTATTTATAGCCACGGTGAAAACTGTTCGCCCGAAGATTTTGGGACGAACATGCCCCTGCCCTTTCTTCTTCACGCGACATGTGTCACCCACGTACTGTGCAGATGAGATCGTGTAAGATCGTGGGTGAATAAACTAATGTATCGTGGGATACGGAATGGTTTGAGCGGTAAAACCGAAAATCTGGATAAGATTTGTTTAAAAATTTCGTTCGCAATTTCTTCAGCTGTCAAGGACACAGTGAAGACTTTGAACGAGTTTCAATCAGAACGCACATGAAGAATTTGTGAATAGATTGGGTTGAGTATAGCATAGAGGGGGAAGGGTCCGATCACATTCACTTAGCAGAAATCACAACTTGAAGAAATAGCAATAAGTGAATGCTGTAGAGGACATAAACTCACATATATATTGAAGATTTTGCAAAGTTGAAGATTTTGAAAAACTGAGGAATTTCAAAAATGAGGAAAAACTCAAATTGAAGATTTTCAACTTTTGTGGTGGCGTAACCCACCGTATAAGAATGATGATTTCAGACACCGCGTACAATTGTCATAGGGTTCTGAGAATCAGATTCTTCGTTAATTTCTTCACACTTAGAGTGTTATTCTTCATTGATTGAAGAAAAACGTTTCTTCATGTGTTGCACATCTAAGTCATCAATTCTGCAGTAGGGTTAGGATGTGTGTCCTTTTCAAAGAACATTCGAAGATTCTAAGATATTTAGCTCACACCGCAACTTTCTAAATCTCTTCTCATCCAAGGGCTTAGTGAAGATATCAGCTAGCTGTTCTTCAGTCTTCACATGCTCGATGGAGATATCGCCCTTCAACACATGATCACGAAGAAAATGATGACGAATCTGGATGTGCTTAGTCTTCGAGTGCTGAACTGGGTTGTGAGCAATCTTGATGGCACTCTCATTGTCGCAGAGGAGAGGCACATTCTTCATGTTGACGCCATAGTCCTTGAGGGTTTGCTTCATCCAAAGCAGTTGAGCACAGCATGAGCCAGCAACAATGTATTCAGCTTCAGCAGTAGACAGTGATACGCAGTTCTGTTTCTTCGAGGACCAACAGACCAAAGATCGTCTGAGGAAATGACAAGTGCCAGATGTTGACTTGCGGTCCACACGATCACCAGCATAGTCAGAGTCAGAATATCCAATGAGATCAAAAGCAGAGCCCTTGGGGTACCATAATCCTAGTGTTGGTGTGTGAGCTAGATATCGAAGAATATGCTTCACAGCCTTATGGTGTGATTCCTTCGGTGCAGCTTGAAATCGGGCACACATGCAAACACTAAGCATTATATCTGGCCTAGATGCACATAAGTACAATAAAGAACCAATCATGGAGCGGTATACCTTGTGATCGAAGTCAATACCATTTTCATCAGTGCATAGATGGCCATTTGTGGGCATAGGAATTTTGACGCCTTTGCAATCTTGCATGCCGAATTTCCTCAGTACATCTTTGAGGTATTTCTCCTGAGATATGAATATGCCATTGCGCTGCTGACGAATTTGAAGACCTAAGAAGAATTTCAATTCTCCCATCATAGACATTTGATATTCTTCACTCATCATGTAGGCAAATTCATCACTATATCATTGGTTAGTACAGCCAAAGATAATATCATCAACATATATTTGGCACACAAACAGTTCACCATCATATGATTTAGTAAAAAGAGTAGGGTCAAGTGAACCGGGTGTGAAGCCATTCTTCACAAGAATTCCTTCAATGTGTCATACCACGCCCGAGGGGCTTGCTTGAGTCCATAGAGGGCCTTGTTGAGTTTGAAGACTTTGTCAGGATTCTTGGGATCTTCAAAACCTGGGGGTTGAGCAACATATACTTCTTCCTCAAGCTTACCATTGAGGAATGCACTTTTCACATCCATTTGATATAAGATGATATCATGATGGTTAGCATAGGCAAGTAAAATGCGAATAGCCTCAAGTCTAGCAACAGGTGCAAAATTTTCATCGAAATCAATTCCTTCAACCTGTGTGTAGCCTTGAGCTACTAGTCGTGCCTTATTCCTCACCACAAGGCCATTCTCATCTTGCTTGTTGCGGTAGATCCACTTTGTGCCAATGATACTATGCTTGCGAGGATCTGGGCGATTGACCAATTCCCAGACATTGTTCAACTCAAACTGATGTAATTCTTCTTGCATAGCCTGAATCCACTCCGGCTCCAGAAAAGCTTCATCTACCTTAGTGGGCTCTGAGATAGAGACAAAAGCATAGTGCCCACAAAAGTTAGATAAGTGTGAGGCTTTTGAGCGTGTGAGAGGACCTGGTGCGCTAATGCCATCGATGATCTTCTCCACTTGCACTTCTTTTGCAACTCATGGATGAGTTGGTTGTCGCTGAGGATTTTGATCAGCATTTTCTTCAGCACCATTTTCCTCATCATGTTCTTCAGGTGCATCAGCTCAACGTTCTTCATGAACAGGAATGAATTCTTCAGCAGATTCTTTAGTAGGAATGACATCCTCAGTGGCCTTGAGCTTGATAGCATCCTCAGGTGCTGGTTCATCTAACACAGAAGGTAGGTGCTCTCTTTGCGAGCCATTAGTTTCATCGAACCGCACATCTACAGTGTCAACAATCTTGTGAAGAACAATGTTGAAGACTCTGTAGGTGTGCGAGTCCTTTCCATAACCAAGCATAAAACCTTCATGTGCTTTCGGTGCAAATTTAGAGTTGTGGTGAGGATCTCTAATCCAACATTTAGCACCGAAGACTTTGAAATAACTCACATTGGGTTTCTTGTCAGTGAGGAGTTCATAGGCAGTCTTCTTGAAGAATTTGTGAAGATATACTCTGTTGATGATGTGGCAGGCAGTATCAATTGCATCAATCCAAAAACGCTGAGGCGTTTTGTATTCATCAAGCATAGTGCGAGCCATCTCAACAAGAGTTCTGTTCTTGCGCTCCACGACGCCATTCTGCTAAGGAGTATAGGGAGCAGATAACTCATGAGTAATACCAAGTTCATCAAGATAGGCATCAAGACCAGAATTCTTGAACTCAGTTCCATTGTCACTTCTGATATGCTTGATCTTCACACCAAAGTTGGTTGAAGCTCTCGAGGAAAATCGTTTGAAGACTTCCTGCACTTCATGTTTGTAAGTAACAATGTGTACTCATGTATATCGAGAGTAATCATCAACAATGACAAAACAATATAAAGATGCATCATTAGTGACTGCTGAATAATGATTAGGTCCGAAGAGGTCCATGTGAAGCAATTCGAATGGACGGGTAGTGGTCATGATAGTCTTCGCTGGATGCTTGGCCTTGGTCATTTTTCCGGCTTCACATGTTCCGCATAAGTGATCCTTGAGGAATTTGACATTCTCAATGCCAATGACATGCTTCTTCTTCGCAAGCGTGTTCAAATTCCTCATGCCTGCATGACCAAGTCGTCGATGCCATATCCAGCCTTCTGAAGCTTTTGCAAGTAGACATACAGCTGGTTGTGGTCCTGTAGAGAAATCAACAATATACAGATCTCCTCTCCTAAAGCCTTCAAAGACTTTGGAATTGTCAGCTTCCATAATCACAACACATCGATATTTGCCAAAGACAACAACCATATCAAGATCACAAAGCATTGAGACTGACATGAGATTGTATCCTAAGGACTCAACAAGCATGACTTTGTCCATGTGCTTATCCTTAGAGATAGCAACCTTACCAAGACCCAATACTTGACTTTTGCCTTTGTCAGCAAAGATGATATGCTTCAGAGGTGAAGGTGATAAGGGAGCATCCATCAATAGATTCTTGTCACCAGTCATGCGATTTGTACATCCACTATCGAGGACCCATTCAGTGGTTTTGGGTTGATCATCCTGCAGATGAATTAGTGTAGCTTACAATCTCATATGCTTCATCAGTGAAGAATATGATATCAAGTTCATCAGATGAATTTCATCAAGAAGTAAACAGATATAGCAGTATGAGGACGTGTGAAATGAAAGTTCATTTCATCATGATTCGCCTGCGTCCTTTCAGGCATTTTTGTCAGGTCCCCAGCAAATTCTTCAAACGTTAGAGCACGTCTGGAGACCTGACCCTGCAGAAGAGATTAGTTCTTTTTCTTCACCACCCACATCTGGAGGGGTGGCAAAGAGTTCATCATCCTGCGAGCACCATGTGAGAAAGGTGGCAAAGATGCCAAACCATTTCGCTTAGCATAGGAGGGGTTAGGGTAAGCATATGAATAAGCAGAGTAATTCTTCGAGGACTTATGAACATAATGGTTTGAAGAATAATGCACATATTCATAGCCCTTAGCTCTACCCTGCGAGACAGAGTTGTTAGCGCGATGATAATCATATGAGGACTTTGATCCATGTGAAGATTTTGATCTGGGGTTCCTGTTCTTCATAGGTGGTGTCATGAGGACATTCACCTGAAGACTTTCAACACAGCTTTTGGGAACCCAGATTTTCTTCATAGGGGAACCGTTCCTGCAGTTAGTGCCAACATATCTAGCAAATACTTCACCATTCTGATTTTTGAACAGTTTATAGTTGGAGTCAAATGACTCATCAGAAGAATGAGGAGATTCACATGTAAAGCCAGATAAGTTAGATGGATCAACTTGAGGTCCCTTTGCAGCAACCCATGAGGTTTTGGGGTACTGCTCAGGCTTCCAATATGTTCCATCGGCATTGAGTTTCCTCTCAAAGGCAATACCCTCTTTCCTAGGGTTTCTGTTGAGGATCTGCTTTTTGAGCACATCACAAAGTGTCTGATGCCCTTTGAGGCTTTTGTACATGCCTGTCATGTACAATTCCTTCAGCCCTGCATCGTCAGTGATACTAGCAATGTCCTCAGATGAGGAATTAGTGATAGCAGAGGCAGATGAAGAATTTGTAACATTTGAAGCATTTGAACATTCAGGTGAAGAATTAGCAGATTCACGTTCAATGCACTTTAAGCATGGAGGAACAAATTCTTCCTGAGAAGTGCTGATTTGTTGAGCTAGTAATGAATCGCGCTCCTTCTGAAGATCTTCATAACACACTCTTAGCTTTTCAAGATCTTCCTTTCTTTGAAGAGCTCCAAGAGAAAGCTTCTCATGATCTTGCTTTTCTTGAAGAAATTCATATGAAAGTTTCTCATGATCAGACAAGAGAGAGTTATGATGACCTTGAAGATTATCATACCTAGACTGAAGTCTCTGAAGATTTTCAGTCAAGGCTTTAGTGTGATCCATTTCTTCACCCAACATATCATCACTTTTATCTAGCATGTTTTGAACCTTTTCAAGAGCCCGTTGTTGTTTCACAGCAATTTTAGCAAGTTTAGAGTAGCTAGGCTTGAGATCCTCATCAGATTCATTTTCACTAGAATCAGAGGAGTTGTATTTGAGTACCTTAGCTCCTTTTGCCATGAAGCAATAGGTGGGAGCGTAGCCATCATTATCTTCATCAGGCTTGTCGGTGGAGTCAGTTTCTTCAGTGTTGAAGATGGACTTGCTGACGAAAGCAGTAGCAACGGCCAGACTCGCCACACCAGACTCAGATTCTTCAGACTCCTCCTCTTCATCATTTTCCTCAGATTCAGCATCAGAGTCCATTTCCTTGCCAATGAATGCCCGAGCTTTCTTGGAGCTGCCATTCTTGTGAGATGAAGACTTTGAGGGTTTTGATGACGAAGATTTTGATGATTTCTTCTTCTTCATATCATCAGAACTGTAATCCTTGTATTTCTTCTTCTTCATTTCCTTTTCCCACTGAGGACAATCTTGAATATAGTGACCAGGCTTCTTGCATTTGTGGCAAAGTCTTCTCTTGTAGTCACTGGATGAGGAATCATTTCCTCTTGAGGGTTTTCCAAAGAGACCACGTCTTGTGAACTTCTGGAATTTCTTCACAAGCAGAGCTAGATCCTGGCTCAGTTCTTTAGGATCACCAAGGCTACTACCAGAATCCTCACATTCAGAGTCAGACACAACCTTAGCCTTCAGGGCACGTGGTTTGCCATAGTTTGAGCCATAGAGATCTCTCTTTTCAGCAAGCTGGAACTCGTGAGTGTTTAGCCTTTCGAGGATATCAGCAGGATCAAGCGACTTGTAGTCTGCACGTTCTTGTATCATCAGTCCCAGAGTATCAAATGAGGAATCAAGCGATCTCAGCAGTTTCTTCACAACTTCATGATCAGTGATGTCAGTGGCACCGAGGGCTTGAAGCTCATTTGAGATGTCAGTGAGGCCATCAAAGGTTTGTTGGACATTTTCGTTGTCGAGTCTTTTGAAGCGGTTGAAGAGATTCCGAAGAACATCGACTCGAGAGTCACGCTGAGTTGAAACTCCTTCATTTACTTTGGACAGCCTATCCCAGATAAGCTTAGCAGTTTCCAAAGCACTCACTCTTCCATACTGTCCTTTTCTCAGATGACCACATATGATATTCTTCGCTTGAGAATCGAGTTGTTTGAATCTCTTCACATCGGTAGCGGTCAGTGTTTCAGTGACAGAGGGGACACCATTTTCCACAACATAGCAGGGATCATTGTCAATTGCCTCAAGATGCATTCGCATCTTGTTCTTCCAGTAGGGGTAGTCCGTTCCATCAAAGGTAGGACACCCAGCCGAGACCTTGATCATACCTGCGGTTGACATAACTAAAACTCCAGGCAGTTAAACCAAAATCACACAGAACAAGGGAGTACCTTGCTCTGATACCAATTGAAAGTGCGTTATATCGACTAGAGGGGGCGTGAATAGGAGATTTTTATGAATTCTTCACCGAGGAATTTGCTGGTGAGGAGATTCCTTAGCGAAGAACTACTTGTAGCGGAATATGTACTCAGAAGTAAACATAACAGGATACACACATAGTCAGCATGATGAAATGAAGACTAAAACAGAGTACGGAAAGCGTAAACACAGGTTAGCAAGATGAAGACAAACAGACTGAAGAAATTGAACTGAGGAATTTGTGAAAGTCTTCAGTCAAAGTCTTCAAGCACAGATATGAACAACATTCAACACAGTAATGAGGAAATGAAGGGGTTGAGGAAATAGAACCAGTCAGTTGGTGAAGACAATGATTTGGTAAACCAGTTCCAACTGCTGTCTCAGTTGTATGTCTGGTTGGAGCGGCTGAGTATTTAAACTCGAGGACACAGTCCCGGACACCCAGTCTCTGAGCCGCAACTCAGGACACCCAGTCCTCACCGTATTCTCCTTGAACTAAGACCATGCAGGCCTCGTCCAATCACTCGTGGTAAGTCTTCAGGTGACTTCCAAACCTTCACAGACTTGGTCACTCGGCGATCCACAATTCCTCTTGGATGCTCTAGACCTTGACGCCTAACCGTCTGGAAGAAGCACAGTCTTCAAAGGTAACAAGCGTCGGATCCACGCAGGATCAATTTCTTCAGTGATGCTCAATCACTTTGGGTTTGTGGGGGTTTGGTTTTGGGATTTTCCTCACTTGATGATTTTCGCTCAAAGTCCTCGG
Organism: Triticum timopheevii; assembly: GCA_963921465.1. Classification (NCBI taxonomy): domain Eukaryota; kingdom Viridiplantae; phylum Streptophyta; class Magnoliopsida; order Poales; family Poaceae; genus Triticum; species Triticum timopheevii. The sequence continues at coordinate 526,088,753 of OY997274.1, forward strand.
AGGATGGGTTGCTCTCAAATGACAAGTGTCAAGTTCTCTCGGAGCAGCCAACTAGCTAGTGGTTGTAGGGGGCGCTATTTATAGCCTAGGGAGCAGCCCGACATGATAAGACATAAATGCCCTTCAATGATATGACCGTTAGGTGGATAAGATATTTTGGGACAGCCGGCGCGCAGCACAGCAACGGTCGGAAATTTGACTCTCAAATTCCTCAGGGCTATCATGTTCCTCACTGTGTAGGCAATTCGCACTGGCGAATTCCTAACTCCTCAGTCAGAGCAAAGTCCTCAGTGACCAGAAGAACTGCGTCTCTGTCACTGAAGAATTTGACTGAACTGTATGAGATTTCCAATGGCTTCACTCGAAGGGATTGGTAGGTGTAGGATTTTGAGTTGAGCATCACATGGAAATTTTTCCTTAGTATTTCCTCGACCCCCTTTAACAGTACGGTGTTTCCTATGACTCAAGAAAGAGAAAATGAAACTACGAAAAGAAAAGTCTTCACGCTTCATATTCCTCGAATGAATATCAAGTCTTCAAGGTCACACCAATTTCTTCACTTTCAAAGTCTTCAGAAAGTCTTCAGAATATCAAAGTCTTCAGTCGAAGAACTTCATTCGTAGGGGTCGACTTTCTCTGTAAATATCAAACTCCTCATAGACTTATAGACCTGTGTACACTCACAAACGCATCAGTTACTTAACCTATAAGTCTTCAATACACCAAAATCACTAAGGGGCACTAGATGCACTTACAGTAGATTCCTTAAAGAAACAGCCCAAGCGCCGGCATCAGCGGCGCCGCTCTAAATCCGCCACAGCAAGAATGGACATTCCGGCACAGGAGATAATAACACTCCAGATAGTGCCGAAGACAATCCCCTCCAGCAAGATTCAGCGCAGGAGGACGTAGAAGCAAGCACTCGCGTGAGAGCGGCAGACGAAGAGGTCGAGGATGATAATTACATGCCTCCCTCCGGAGACGAAGCAAGCCTCGGCGACGACGAATTCGTCGTGCCTGAGGATCCCGTCGAACAAGAGCGTTTTAAACGCAGGCTTATCGCAATGGCAAATAGCCTAAAGAAAAAGCAGCAGCAGCTTCAAGCTGATCAAGACCTGCTGGCCGACAGATGGACTGAGGTCCTCGCGGCCGAAGAGTATGAACTCGAACGCCCCTCCAAAAGCTACCCAAGACGCAAGTTGCTCCCCTGATTAGAGGAGGAAGCATACATACCTTCATCACCAGCGCACGATACGGCCGACCGACCACCCCGTGGTCGCGACAGAGAGGCATCCAGGCCCTCCACCAAGACCATACCCCGACATCGCTCCAAAAGTACGTAGTCAAGAGGGAACGCGCCGGACTTGCGAGATATATTGGAGGACAAAGCAAGGCAATCTAGATCCATCTACGGATCATGGGGGCGCCCCCACGACCTACGACGAATACCGTCGCGCCGGATACAACAACTCCGGCCGGGCCGAACACAGCAGACAACGCTCACTCGAGCTACGTCGTGACATTGCTCAATATAGAGGCGCCGCACACCCGCTATGCTTCACTGACGAAGTAATGGATCATCAAATCCCTGAAGGGTTTAAACCCGTAAACATTGAATCCTACGATGGCACAACAGGCCCCGCGGTTTGGATCGAGGATTATCTCCTTCACATCCATATGGCCCGCGGCGACGATCTCCACGCCATCAAGTATCTCCCACTCAAGCTTAAAGGACCAGCTCGGCATTGGATTAACAGCTTGCCCGCAGAGTCAATTGGGTGTTGGGAAGACCTGGAAGCCGCATTCCTCGACAACTTCCAGGGCACATATGTGCGGCCACCAGACGCCGATGACCTAAGCCACATAATTCAGCAGCCAGACGAATCGGCCAGACAGTTCTGGACACGGTTCTTGACAAGGAAAAACCAAATCTTCGACTGTCCGGATGTAGAGGCCCTCGCAGCCTTCAAACATAACATCCGTGACGAGTGGCTAGCCCGGCACTTGGGACAGGAAAAGCCGAAATCCATGGCAGCCCTCACATCATTAATGACCCGCTTTTGCGCGGGAGAGGATAGCTGGCTAGCTCGCAGCAACAACCTTAGTAAAAATTCTTGCAGTCCGGATACTAAGGACCATAATGGCAGGTCGCGTCGAAACAAAACTAAACGCCGCATTAACGGCGACGACAAGGAGGATACGACAGTCAATGCCGGATTCCGAGGCTCTAAACCCGGCCAGCGGAAGAAGCCATTCAAAAGAACAACTCCGGGTCCGTCCAATTAGGACCGGATACTCGACCGCTTATGCCAGATACATGGCACCCCCGAAAAGCCAGCTAATCACACCAACAGAGACTGTTGGGTATTCAAGCAGGCAGGCAAGTTAATTGCCGAAAACAATGACAAGGGGCTGCATAGCGACAACGAGGAAGAGACCCGACCGCCGAACAATAGAGGACAGAAGGGTTTCCCCCCACAAGTGCGGACGGTCAACATGATATACGCAACCCATATACCCAAGAGGGAGCGGAAGCGTGCACTAAGGGACGTATACGCGATGAAGCCAGTCGCCCCGAAGTTCAACCCATGGTCCTCTTGTAAGAGCACTTTCGATTGAAGAGACCATCCGACCAGCATCCGCCATGGCGGATTCGCCGCATTGGTTTTAGACCCAATCGTCGATGGATTTCACCTCACGAGAGTCCTGATGGACAGCGGCAGTAGCCTGAACCTGCTTTATCAGGATACAGTGCGCAAGATAGGCATAGATCCCTCAAGGATTAAACCTACAAAGACAACCTTTAAAGGCGTCATACCAGGTGTGGAGGCCAATTGTACAGGCTCAGTCACACTGGAAGTGGTCTTTGGATCCCCGGATAATTTCCGGAGTAAGGAGTTAATCTTCGACATAGTCCCATTTCGCAGCGGCTATCACCCTCTGCACGGACGAACCGCGTTTGCAAAGTTCAACGTGGTGCCGCATTATGCATACCTCAAGCTCAAGATGCCAGGCCCTCGTGGATTCATCACGGTCAACAGAAATACAGAACGCTCCCTCCGAACGGAGGAACATACAGCGGCTCTCGCGGCAGAAGTATAGAGCAGCCTTTTAAGGCAATTTTCCAGTCCGGCCGTTAAACGGTCGGATACAGCCAAACGCGCCCGAAGCAACACCAACCAAGACCACCTGGCACGATCCGAGAACGCGTAGCAATGCGGCCCTAACCCCAGCCCTCGCATGATCGCAAGAACAACCCTCCGCGTACATCATTACGCTTTGGAGATACCATGGGCGTAGGGGAAGGGGCACGACCACAATAGACCCAGAGTGTGGCTCGACCACACCAGGGGCTCGCAAGTGTGTCACTCTTTCTTATTATTATTTTCCTTCTTTGTATACACAGGACTCCGTTAACCAGAGGCCCTGTCCGGCGGTGAACCTGCCGAACTCACGATGCAACAACCAGGGAAGAAAGAATGCTGCGACAAACACTCAGGTGGTCTCATGTACGAGCATTAAATTTGATTATATACACCAAGTCCGCAGCCCACCCCTGGAGGGGGACATGTTTAATTAGTCCAAAGCCCTTGCTTACCGCACTATTTGTATCAGTCTGCACTCATAGCAGACTTCCTTTAATAAATAATGCAGCACTTTTCGCCTGTAATTACATATATATGTTCATTACATGACATCTTGCACCCGTATATTTTGGTACGGCCTAATACACCAGGGGCTTATGTTCCCCACATTATGGTGTGATAAGTCCGAACACTTTCACAAGTGCGGCACCCCGAACTTATAGCATTATATGAATCGGCTCTGAATCATGTCTTGGGTCAATAGTTGGGTTTGCCCGGCTCCCACGTTTTGGCGCCTTACGTTCCGTTCTGTCGGCTAAGGTGGCACTGGGAGAACCACTACGATTGCGCCCCGGTTGAGCTGGGCGAGCGCCTCAGTGGAGAAAGCTAAAACTAACCGGCATGACAAGGCGAGAGACTGGTCGCTGTTCGAGAGGTCTTTTCGAGTCCCTAAAGACTCATGCCGCTTCGAGCGAAGTTCCGGATAATGTCCGACGAAGGCGTGGATAGCGCCCCGAATTCGGTCTTCCGAATATCAGGGGCTTCGCCAAAATTTAAAATTATAGAATTCTATGGCTAAGTGAGAGTGTTCAAGCATTATAAGTCCGGTTGCCTTGTTCGTTGTGTTGAGCGCCTCCCTAGATGGACCCAAAAATGGGAACAAGACTGCTCAAGTTTATCCCGAACACACCAGCACTCGCAGCTCGGGGGCTGAAGCCAACGACTTGCCATCTCTCAGATTTTATAAACGGCCGCACAGAAGGTAATATTTTAAATTAAACAAGCGTTGCTTAAAGCGCATATGAACAAATTTTTCAGCGCACAGGATAATACATAGCGAGTTTACTCAAAAATTACATCTCTGGGGCATTCATCCGCAATATCGCGGGCTCCCTTCAGGACAGTTTTATAATACATTTCGGGCATACGATACTCCTTGCCTGGTGGCGGCGGGTCAGTAAGAAGCCTCTCCGCATCCAGCCTGCCCCAGTGCACCTTTGTGCGGGCAAGGGCCCGACGAGCACCTTCAATATAGGCGGAGCGCTTGATGACCTCCACCCAGGGGCACGCATCCACCAGCCGCCGCACGAGGCCGAAGTAGCTCCCAGGCATGGCATGTCCAGGCCACAGCCGGACTATAAGGCCCTTCATGGCCTCCTCAGCTACCTTGTGGAGTTCGACCAGCTGCTTCAGCTGGTCGCGTGGGGGCACCGGATGGCCGGCCTCAGCGTACTGAGACCAGAAGACCTTCTTCGTTGAGCTCCCCTCCTCGCCACGGTAGAATGCGGCGGCATCGGATACACTACGCGGCAGATCTGCAAACGCCCCTGGAGAGCTCCGAATGCGGGTAAGTGTCAGATAGTTTACATTAACATGCTTGCTTTGCATGAAAAATGCCTTACCCGCCGCTATCTTCTTCACATCTTCAACCTCCTGAAGGGCCTTACGGGCCTCGGCCTTGGCGGACTTGGCACTTTCGAGAGCCGAGGCGAGCTCGGACTCTCGAGTCTTGGAGTCGCGCTCCAAGCTCTCATGCTTCTCCATGAGAGCCCGGAGCTCTTGCCGCACTGCCGCCACCTGTGCCTCCTGCTTTTCTCGCTTTGCTCGTTCCGCAGCTGCACTGCGTTCGGCCGCGGACACAGCCTCCTTCAGGGCTGCCACCTCGTTTGTGGCCCCTGCAGTACCCATATTATCCTTGTTAATTTTATTGCGACCAAAATCCTTTTCTGTAAGGTAAAAATTCAAAGTGGTGCTACTCACCTTCTTTGTCCTCGAGCTGCCTCTTGGCATGGCCGAGCTCTCGCTCGGACCGCTCGAGATCTTGCTTTAATGCACCAACCTCCACAGTCAGTGCGGCAGAGGTCAGCAGCACAGCCTGCAAACCCATATGGACATAATTTATTAGCAACCTGCGAATATCTTTTTATTTCCTCAGTCCGGCTTTTCTTTCCGAACACCGAACCGAGCATCAGGGGCTATTGTCTATGCGGTATTACATTACATAATTTTAACTTCTTACCTCAGAGCCTGTTAGAAGGCTACTGCAGGCTTCGGTCAGCCCGCTCTTGGCGAGCTGAACCTTCTGAATCACTGCACTCATAATAGTACGGTGTTCTTCCTCGATGGAAGCGCCTTTGAGCGCCTCCAGCAAGTTGTCTAGCGCCTCCGGTTGGACGGAGGCCACCGGTGTCACGGTCTTGACCTTCTTTCGAAGGGGCCGCCGGCCGAACTCTGGAACCACTGCAGGTTCCGGCGTAGAGTCCGGTGCAAAGTCCGGGAGGCTGCCTTGCGGCGCCTCCGGAGCCTCCTCCTGATGGGTCCCTTTCTGGGATCCCACCTCGACGTCCTCATCGGCGCAGGGGGTGGAGGCAGTCGGAAGGGAATCCACATCCGACGGGGCCAACGACCCGCTCGATGAAGCGGGGAGATCATCATCGGCCGGACTGTAGGCAATATGCGGCATTAGTAGGACACTACGTGACACAAAAGAAATTGCATATCATTCAGGGATCCATATACTTACGATCTCGCCGGAGGCCTGGCCATTGAAGGCCACTCCTCGTCGCCAACATCGGTGTTGGCAGAGCTGTCCGGGGGAATAGTTCTCCCCCTCTTGGACCCTTCGGCCTCCCCTATTGGGGAAGCCTTCCTCTTCCTCTCTCCCCCCTCCGGGGGAGAGTCTTCTTCCTCCTCCTCGTCTTCGGGGGAGGAGTCCGCCTCGTCGTCGGACGCCTGATAACGGGAACTCTTTCGAGTGCCCGTGGCCACCTTCTTGGCCTTCTTCTCCGGCACCACATGCGGTGCCGGAACCAGCAGTCCCGCTAGACGGGCATCCACTGGGTCTTCTGGCATGGGAGCCGGGCAGATGAGCTGCTCGGCCTTCTTCATCCATTCCCGTCAAAGGAAAAGGGAGATTGAAACCCTCCTAGAATCAATCTATTTACAATAAGTGTCCCATAAAGGGGTAGAATCACTTCCCTTGTCAGCCGGATGCTGCGAGTGAAATCCGCGATCTTCCATTGCGGATGCGGGGGCTTCGGCGCCCTTAAACAGCACCCTTCAGGCGCCTTCGTACGTCGTGTCAAAGAGCCCGCTCAGCGCCTAGTGTTGTTCCGGATCGAACTCCCACAGATTGAATGCCCGTTCTTGGCATGGGAGAATACGGCGGACGAGCATGACTTGGACCACGTCGACGAGCCTGAGCTTCTTGTTCACCAGCTTCTGGATGCAGGCTCGGAGTCCTGTCAGCTCCTTCGGATTACCCCACAGCAAGCCCTTCTCTTTCCAGGAGGTGAGCTGCGTAGGGATACCAGATCTAAACTCGGGGGCCGCCGCCCTTGTAGGGTCGCGCGGCTCGGTCATGTAGAACCACCCCGATTGCCACCCCTTGATGGAGTCCACGAAGGCCCCTTCAAACCAGAGGACGTTGGGCATCTTGCCCAACATGGCGCCTCCGCACTCCGCCTGTGTGCCCTTCACTACCTTCGGCTTGACGTTGAAGGTCTTGAGCCACAAGCCGAAGTGGGGCCGGATGCAGAGGAGGGCCTCGCACATGACGATAAACGCCGAGATGTTGAGGATGAAGTTCGGCGCCAGATCGTGGAAATCCAGGCCGTAGTAGAACATGAGCCCCCGGACAAAGGGGTGAAGTGGAAAGCCCAGTCCGCGGAGGAAGTGGGGAAGGAAAACGACCCTCTCATGGGGCCTGGGGGTAGGGATGAGCTGCCCCTCGTCGGGCAGCCGGTGCGCGATATCGCCGGAAAGGTATCCGGCGCTGCGCAGCTTTGTGATATGCTCCTCCTTAACGGTGGAAGCCAGCCATTTGCCTCCCCCTCCGGACATGGTCGGGGAAGGTTGAGACGAGATGCGCGAGCTTGGGCGTTAGAGCTCGAGTGCACGGAGGTGGATAAGCAAAGGAGGAAGAAGGCGTGGGTGAAAAGGTGAATCCTTATCCCTTATATATAGGCGGGCGAAGACTATGCGTCCCCCACCAGCCTGGTAAAACTCGCTTATCTCCCAAGCGCCACCATCAATGGCGCGGTTGGTTTACCCACGTCCGTATTGATGAGAATCCCGGAATAAGGGGAACACGATCTCTGCTTCGACAAGACGTGCCAAGGAAACCGCTTCGCTAAATGTGCTGAGGTGGTATAATAAAAAACGATTCAAGTAAAGGCTTGGTAGCGGCGTGACGACATGCTACAAAATACGTCAGCAGATTGAACTTGTGTACATTTTATTATCTCTACGGTGGAATGTGGAATTTATTTTGCAGAGCCGGATACTATCCTGGTGTTCATGATCTTCTCTGGATTATTCAAAGGAGGAACCCGCCTTGCAATGCCGAACATTATGCGCGCCGGACTTATCGTCATTGAAGCCTGGTTCAGGGGCTACTGAGGGAGTCCTGGACTAGGGGGTGTCCGGACAGCCGGACTATCATCGTTCGCCGGACTCCAAGACTACGAAGATACAAGATTGAAGACTTCGTCCCGTGTCCGGATGGGACTTTCCTTGCGTGGAAGGCAAGCTTGGCGATACGGATATGTAGATCTCCTACCATCGTAACCGACTCTGTGTAACCCTAGCCCTCTCCGGTGTCTATATAAACCGGAGGGCTTTAGTCCGCAGGACATAACCTACATTACAACATTCATACCATAGGCTAGCTTTTAGGGTTTAGCCTCCTTGATCTCGTGGTAGATCTACTCTTGTACTACCCATATCATCAATATTAATCAAGCAGGATGTAGGGTTTTACCTCCATCAAGAGGGCCCGAACCTGGGTAAAACATCGTGTCCCTTGTCTCCTGTTACCATCCGCCTAGACGCACAGTTCGGGACCCCCTACCCGAGATCCGCCGGTTTTGACACCGACAGTCACGAACAAGAGTGAGATATGATAGAGATAGGTATAAAAGATAAATAAAAGAGAAAAATAAAGTAAATATAAATAAATTGCAGCAAGGTATTTTTATGTTTTTTGGTTTATATATCTGACAATATATGATGGGCCATAGGTTTCACTAGAGGCTTCTCTCTTGAAAGAAAGCATACCGTGGGTAAACAAATTACTGTCGAGCAATTGATAGAAAAGCGCAAAGTTATGATGATATCTAAGGCAATGATTATGAATATAGGCATCATGTCCTTGTCAAGTAGACCAAAACGATTCTGCATCTACTACTATTACTCCACACATCAACCGATTTCTGCCTGCATCTAGAGTATTAAGTTCATAAGAACAGAGCAATGCTTTAAGTAAGATGACATGATGTAGAGGGATAAGCTCAAGCAATATGATGAAAACCCCATTGTTTTACCCTCATTGGCAATAATACAATACATTCCTCGCTACCCCTACTATGTCACTTGGTGAGGACACTGCAAGATTAAACCCGAAACTAAACACCTCTCCCATTGCAAGAAAAACCAATCTAGTTGGCCAAACCAAACCGATAATTCGAAGAGAAATACAAAGATATTTGATCATGCATAAAAAAGTTCAGAAAAGGCTCAGGTAATATTCATAGATAATTTGATCATAAATCCACAGTTCACCGGATCTCGACAAACACACTGCAAAAGTATATTACATCGGATAGAACTCCAAGAACATTGTATTGAAGATCATAGAGAGAGAAGAAGCCATCTAGCTACCAGCTATGGACCCGTAGGTCTGTGGTAAACTACTCACGCTTTATCGGAAGGGCAGCAAGGTTTATGTGGATCCCCTCCGTGATCAAATCCCCTCCGGCAGGGTGCCGGAAAAGGCCCCAAGGTGTGATCTCATGGGAACACAGGCTTGCGGCGGCGGAAAAGTATTTTGGCGGAATATTTCTGAATTTATAGTGCAAAGATTAGGGTTGGAGGACTCCCGAGGTGTCCACAAGCCAGGGGCGCCCCCCTAGGGTGCGCCTTGAGGGCTTGTGGCCCCCTCGGGACTCCTATGACCCCCTCTCCAAGTCATACGGGTTTCTTCTGGTCCAAGAAAAGTCATCGTGAAAGTTTTATTCTGTTTGGACTTGGTTTGATATTCCTTTTCTATAAAACTCAAAAATAAGGAAAAAAACAGAAACTGGCACGGGGCTCTAGGTTAATAGATTATTCACAAAAATAATATAAAATAGCATATTAATGCATACAAAACATCCAAAATAGATAATATAATAGCATGGAACAATAAAAAATTATAGATACGTTGGAGATGTATCAAACCCAACGAGGATCAGAAGGAAATGAAAAGCTGTTTTCAGCAAGGTATTTTCTGCAAGCACTGAAATTATCGGTAACAGATAGTTTGATAGCAAGATAATGCATAACAAGTGACAAGTAGCAATAGTAACAAAGGTGCAGCAAGGTAGCTGATACCTCTCCAATGTATATTTTTTTATTGTTCCATGCTATTATAGTATCAATCTTGGATGTTTATTATGCAATTATTATCCTTTTTTGGGGCAAACCTATTAACCTAGTGCCCAGTTCTATTTGATGTTTTCTTTGCTTGTTTTTGGCTTTTCAAACAATTAGTACCAAACGGAGTCCACACTCTACAAAACTTTTTGATTATTTTTCCTAGACCAGAAGGGACGCTAGAAGCTTCGGGAGAAGAGGCAACGACAAGCCTGCCAGGCACGCCCCAGGGGGGCGCCCCCCTCCCAGGCTTGTGGGCCCCTTATGGCGCCTTATGACATAATTTCAGCTCTATAAATTCCCAAATATTCTCCGTACATCTGAGAGCCACCCCAAATACTTTTTCTGCCGCTGCAATTTGTATTCTCCGGAGATCCCACCTGGAGACCTTTTCCAGTACTCTGCCGGAGGAGGAATCGATCACAGAGGGCCTCTACATCAACCTTGCTGCCCCTCCAATGATTGTGAGTAGATTACCACAGACTTACGGGTCCATAGCTATTAGCTAGATGGTTCCTTATCTCTCTTTGATCTTCAATACAATGTTCTCCTCGATGCTCTTGGAGATCTCTTTGATGTAATCCTTTTTTGCCGTGTGTTCGTTGGGGTCCGATGAATTGTGGATTTATGATCATATTATCTGAGTCTTCTCTGAACTCTTTTATACCTGATTGTTATAGCTTTCTATTTCTCTCTGATCGGTTTGGTTTGGCCAACTAGATTGTGTCGGCGTTCTGGGAACAGGGGTCCCCAGACTTGCCTGCCTGCGGCCTACGGCGTGGCTCAAAAGGGGGCCCCAGCACGGCCCATCTTCATCAACACAAGCTCAAGACCCTCGCGAGGGACCAAGCCTCGCGGGGCGGACGGCAAGGAGCTTCCTTAGGCATGGCCTCATTAGGCTGGCTCGCGAGGAGGCGGAGAGATCAAGGCGGGGTACCTCACGAGGTGCCCATGACGCAAGCCATGAAGACCAAGGGCGCCAGTCGGGCGCCAGCCCGCGCAGTGTCCTCCTTTCCTCTTTCGTGCAAGGGGAGCAAGCGCAGGCGAGAGAATCAGGCAAAGGCATCCATTTCAGTGCAACAAGACCAAGACCAGCCCAACGGCAGGGAGGAAGTCATTGTGGAGCCCAAGCAGGCGTCACCACCAGAGCCTTTGACAGGCGAGGACCAACTTTAGTCAGGATAAGTGTACCCGATGTTCCCCTTCAAAATGGCCAATTGTTGGCGCCCTTCCCGCTCAATATTTGGGAAGAGGCCCAGGGCCTTTGCCTATAAATAGGACTAGCCACCCCTAGGGTAGAGGCATTCAGAATCCAGGATCCTCACCAGAAAACCAGTAGAGAGCGCGACTGAACTCCTCCTAGCAGTTCATCGTCCCAGCCAAGAACATACCCTTGCGAGGCTGTTGTTCCTTGTATTGTTCATCGTCAGCCCAAGAGGCAATCCACCACACCACACACTGGAGTAGGGTATTACACCGCAATGGTGGCCTGAACGAGTATAAACTCTGTGTCTCTTGTGTTGTTCCTTTCGTAGTTTAGATCCTAGGGAGTCATCGAGAAGCAGGTAGGTAGAGGGCAAAATCTCCGTGCGCACCCAGTGTTCGAACCTCAAGGGTCTGCCGGAACCCGAAATCCGACATTTGGCGCCCAAGTTAGGGGTGCGCCGGAATTCGTCTTCCGTCGCCCTGTTCTTCTCCGACCATCGCATCCATGTCTAATGCTCGTCGGGCCCGCGCCGAGCGCCGAGCCGCCCTCGCTTCCCGCGTCGCCCAGACGGCTCCCGTCGGTGGGCGCCCTCGTCGTTCCCTGTCACCTGCCGTCAATGCTGCCACCGGCCCGGCGGGGAACGAGCAGCAAGCATCGTCCCAGCATCCATCCATGAGGCGAGACGGCCGCACTGCTACCCCCTCGCTCACCCCAGCTGGTTCTTCGTCCCGCGCGCCTCGCACGGCCATGGAGGCTCAAGCTGCGCTCATCGCGACAAACGAGCTCCCGCGCTACCGCCCCGTCGACGACGTCTACGAAGAATGGCTCGACCGCATCGCCGAGCTCGTCCGTGCCGCAGGGGGCTCCCCGCATCGTCCTTCTCGCTGCACCGCGCCCCGCCCTGTGCGGGCAACGAAGCTCCGGGGGCGCCTCAGCCGCCTCCCCCTCAAGAAGGCGCCCTGACCCCAAGACGCGTGGCCCCTGGGCGGAACGCGCTCCGTCAGGCGCCAGTGTGGCAAGAGCAAAGCTGCCAAGAAGTCCCTCGCCCGCGAGAAGCTGCCCGAGCGCTCCCTGCTCCGGCTCGTCGCGACAACGCTCCTGCTCTAGCACGTCAAGACCCCGTGCTGCTCCTAGCTGCAACGCATGGGGACCCACAGGACCAAGCTCTTCGTCACCCAAGGCCTCTCGTGGCCACAGCGGGCTGCCGCGCCTTCACCACCGAGCTGCGCAGCATCGCATGGCCCGGTAAGTTCAAGCCAGACCTGCCTCCTCGCTACGACGGTACGGCTGACCCCACAGAGTTCCTCTAGCTCTACGAGCTGGGCATCGAAGCTGCCAACAGAGACGAGAAGGTCATGGCGAACTGGTTTCCCATGGCGCTCAAGGACGGGGCCCGCACCTGGCTCCTGAACCTGGCCCCAGGCACGATCTCCTTCTGGGACGAGATGCGCACCCGCTTCATCGCCAACATCCAGGGTACTCGCGACCAGCCACCCGCCATGGGCGACATGCGCCGTATCAAGCAGCAACCAGGGGAAACCCTGCAGAAGTACATCCAGCGCTTCAACAATGCATGCCTCAAGATTCCCAAGGTGACCGAGGAGGCCATCATCTCAGCTTTCTCCGAGGGTGTGCGCGACATAAAGATGAAGGAGGAGCTAGCAATGCTTGAAAACCTGTGCACCTCCTTGGAGCTGTTCAACTTGGCGACCAAGTGTGCCAGGGCTGAGGAAGGGCTCCTCTCCCTCCTCGAGCTGCCTGCCACGGACCCAGAAGAGAAGAAACCCAAGGCCAAGGACGTGAAGCGCAAGGGAGCTGCCGTGCTCGCGGCAGAACCAGACACCAAGCGGGGCAGAGATCAACCCGAATCTTCCAAGGGCAGCCGGTACTGCGTGTACCACGACCTCCACACTCACAACGCCAATGAATGCCAAGAGCTCCGAGCCGTGCGTGAAGGAAGGGTCGGCCGTCGTCCCGACCGCAGCGACCGGGGCTAAGGTCGAGGAGGAGGAAGGAACGCAGGACGCTGGGAAGACCGCGGCAGGACCCGCCTCGCAAGGGAGCCTGGAGGGATCAGTCTCGTGAGGATCGCCCGCAAGGCAACGCAGGCCTCCCTCCACCGCCGCTGCAGCCAAGGAGAAATGAGGATCGTCATCCGGACAAGGGGGCTGGGGGCTTCCAGGAGCCACGTGCGATCGCCTGCATCCTCGGCGGAGCTCAAGCCCCAGCCTCTCAGCGCATCTTCAAGCAGTTCGCCCGCGAAGTGGATGCAGTCCTCCCCAAGCTCGAGGCCACGCGCCCTCTCAGGTGGTCGGCGTGCACCATCACGTTCAGCTCAGCGGATCAGCTCAAGTGCGCGGCCACCGCCGGACTTCTCCCAATGCTTTGTTCCCCAATCATCAGCAACGTGCTAGTCACCAGGACCCTCATCGATGGCGGGGCAGGGCTCAATGTCCCTGTCCGTGGAAACATTCAACAATCTCCAAGTGCCCTACAATCAGCTTCAGCCAACCAAGCCTTTCTCTGGAGTCACCGACGGTTCCACGGTTCCGATTGGGCAGGTCCGCCTCCCTGTCACCTTCGGGGCGCGCGACAACTACGCATCGAGCTCATCGACTTCGACGTCGCCCACATTCGCCTGCCATACAATGCCATCCTCGGGTACCCAGCGCTGGCCAAGTTCATGGCCGTAACCCACCACGGCTATAACGTCCTCAAGATGCCAGGAAGTGGCGGAGTCATCACGGTACCCTGCGAAGAGAAAGACGCGGTGTGCTCCCTGGAACGAGCCTTTCAGGCCGCGTCACTAGAAGACCCGGATCGCGGAAGCAGGAGGCTTCCCGAGACCGCCCCCAAGAAGAAGAAGACATCGTCCGGTCCGGCCCCTCAGGAGACAGGCCCCTCAGGGCCCGCGTCTGCCCAGGGGGAGCCGCCTTCCATCGCATATGGAAGCACGCCCAACACCCTCCTCAGGCAGGGCTCGGGGGCTCTCCCCTGGAGGGCCGCTGACCTTGCCACGGTCACAAGGGAGGCGCTTGGGCACCACTTGGAGGCGTGTTTCGAAGCACGTTTCCCTCAAGAAGGAGCAAGGCAAGGAGGGCCATACCCTCAGGAGTTCGTCAGCAAGGCCATTCAGGAGCTACAGGAGTCAAGAGTCATGAGAGGCAGCCGTCGCTTACCCACTGTGCCCCCCCATCCAGGCGAGGATGGTGGGCTGCGCGTCTGCATCGACATACCAGGGCTCAACCAAGCCGCCTCTCAGGAGCGCCTCTGGCCCTCGCAAGTGGGGCGCTGCGAAGGTCCACCCCACAGCTACGTTCGCATGCCTTATGGCTTGCCGAACGCGGCCGCCACGTACCTGCGCCTCATGAGGGGCATCCTGGAGGCTCAGGAGGTCAGGCGTTCCGCAGCCCTGGCGGAGATGGAGATGGTCCGCGAGGAGCCACCAGCGCCTCCGGAGCCTCTCGAGGCCCCAGGGCCTGGGGGCTCATGAGGATCAGCTACCGCAGCCCACCGAGTCTGCTACACCAACACCCCTTCGTCTTCAACATCATCAGGTGACATCTTTCAAGTTTCGTTTCCAGCTCGGAGCGCCCTCAGGGCTGCATCATTCCCAGGCCGTGTGGGTTCGTCCCTGCGGCGTTGTGGGGACCCCGACTCATGAGTCGAGATCACCGAATGCACGTGTACAGTGATCCCAGAGATCAATGCTCCTTGAACACACAGAAGCTGAATAACAAGAGTCTTACATCCATACATACCGTCTTACACAAATTATGGCCATTACGGTCAAGTCTTACATTGGTAAAGCCTTAAGGGCTGAACATCAAATGAAACACAAGCAGCGGAAATCTTTGACGATAAGTAGAACCCATGCCATCTGCCTTAACCCTACAGGCATTCTGACTGGGAAACGTCCTAGTTCGCATGCTCATCTCCAAAGAACTCTTCTTTGAACTCCGGTTCTTCCATGCCTGGTCAATTAAGTAACCAGTGCCAAGCCAATGAGTACTTTGAATGTACTCGCAAGCAACCCATGATTTGGTTCAAGATACAATAATGCATGATATAGGTAAATTTTTGCGGAAAGCTAGTTTTGAGTGCAAAGACATGTTCAACAACTTATAAGACATGCAACCAGTAACCATGAGGACATGGTACAGATATCAACATAAATAGAGTGGGCACCAACCCAACATAAATAGAGTGGGCACCAACCCAACATAAATAGAGTGGGCACCAACCCATCTCAAACATGTCAAGTCCCTTGACTTGACCCAAGTAGTTATGTCAACACACACACACACACACGTTTGTAAGAATCTGGACATAGTTTAAGCAGCACCGCCCAACTGTCCTTGACCGTGGACACGGCTATTCGAATAGTTTTACACTCTGCAGAGGTTGCACACTTTACCCACAAGATCCGGGGAACTTCCGTGTCATCCACGACCCGCGGTACCTCAAGTACCCGGGGTAAGCACCCAATCACTACCTTTCCATAGACGACACTAACATGGAGTCCACTCGTTGTTCCGTACCCTCACGATGTACATCATACGAGACTCACTCGAGATCGTAACATCCGAGAGGGGACACAACGGTGTGTTCGGTGCCCTGTGAAAACAGCCATGGCCGCCCTACCTGGCACGACCCCGTCCCGAGAGAGCGCACCAACAACTCTCCCGTCACTAGTAATGCGGGCTCCAAGCTAGTATCGGCCTAGGTAATTAATAATGCCCTTTCCCATATAAGGGTAGAGTGGTTGCGCATGTAAGGTTGGGACAGTCATCAAATCTTAAATCTAATCCGTTTTCGAAAACAACACACACACTTGCCTCGGTATACCACTTTGTCATCAAGTGGCTACCCAACTCATCATCTCCCTCGGGCATAAGTGGCACCTGACGGGGTTTTCGAAAAGTCCTTTGAAAATACTTTGCCTCCATCACCATGCATATTCCCGTCCCTTTTTGCGTAGCACTACTTTGGCATCCTATCTACTCCCACCGGCACAACCCTCATAAGAAGGTAGGGTCATGCACAATGCAAGTATCATGAGGGAGTAACGAAGGCAATCCACTAAAGTGGTTACCCTCTCAACGTGGTTCCGAAACAACTCTAATAGAGTGCTATGTGATGTGCATAAAAAGGTTTCATAGACATGGTCAAAGGGTTGCTTGCCTGGCTCAACAAAGTCTTCGGGGTCTTCAAAGTCTTCTGGTCCAACTCCTTCGTCAGCAACGCAATCTATCGTCGCAAAATAACAACGAGAAATAAGGCAAAAATAAAACAGAAAAACCAAAGTGCTCAGAATAATGTCAACACACTTTTGTAAAATACTAGGCTGAAAACTAGGAAGGGAGGAATCCTTAGTTTTGGATTTGGAGTTATACAAGAGGGGATATGAATTTCCAAACAGAGATTAAACTGCTCAAATTTGAATTTAAATTTGAACAGTACATAAAAGTTGGTTAGATTTGAATGAAAGCTGCACCATTAAATAGGTTGCAATATTCTAGGAATTTAGGAGTTGGAATTGTTGCATTTGGATTATTATTTAATCCTGTGGAATTTTTGGAAAAGAGACAGAAAAAGAAAAAGGAAAAGGGCACTGTGCCACTGGGCCAGAACAGCCGCAGGGCAGCAGGCCCAGGGGGGAAAAGAGGCCCAGGCGAGCCAGCGCGCGCGCGCCAGGTTTTTAAACCTGACGGGCGGGGCCCAACTGCCAGTGGGAGAGAGAGGAGGCGAGAGGGAGGTGAGGATGACAGGCGGGGCCCGCCTGTCATCTCTGACCTCGCGACCAGAGGGCCGGCGTGCTCACCGGCGTCAATGTAGGGCATGGCGGGTCGAGCTGATAGCACGACTGGGCTCAGCGTGGAGTCGCCGTTCGGGTGGTGGTGGTGGACGTCGCCGGAGTTGCCTGGTTCGCCGGCGACGAGGTCTCGCGGCGGAGGAGCTTCGGGAGGCGGTGGTTCCGGTCGTTTCCAGCTGCAACAGAGAGGGAAAACGGAGGGGAAATGATCAGGGAGGTGAGGAGAGTCCATATCGGGATAGAGAGACGGCAACGGAGGCCTGTACCACGAGTTCGCCGGAGTCCCGAGGCAGCGGAGCTCGAGCTCGATCTCGAGCTCGGGTGCTCCTGGAGAAGAACTGGGGGTGTAGGCGGTTTACTTGGTGGTGCAGGGAGCGAGGGGTGAGGGTGGAAGGGCTCGGGGAGGCCTTTATATAGGCGAACGGCGGTCCACCGTGGGCTCGTGCGCCGGCGAGCTTGTGCTCGTCGCTACGGGCCTCGGGAGGGCGCTGCGTTGTATCTAGGGCGTTTGTAGGGGTCGACTACGCCCAGGGGAAAGAAGAGGGGGAGCAGGGAAAGGTCAGGGACGCAGCGCGTGTGAGCCGCGCCATTGGCGCGCTCGGGCGGCCTGTGTCCGCTAGCGCGGAGGCGCGGGGAGGAGGAGAGAGAAAGGGGACAGCACCGTGGCGTGTCGCGGACGTCGAGGCGTATCGGTTGGCGTGAGGGGAAGGGCCGAGGTGGCCGGAGGTGGTTGGAAGGGGGCGGCTACAGTGCGGGGGCGCACTGTAGCGCGCTCCAGAGCGTGCAAATGGCTGCCATGGCATTGTTTAAAAGGGCAGGGGCATGCCCACTAGTGTCTAGCAGGTCTAGGAGGGAGTAAAGAAGTGGGGTGGTGCATTGGATGCCATGGATGTCCATTGGAGTGAGGAGGGAGGTGAGGAAGAGGGAGAAGTGGACTGTCCAGAGAGAGATAGAGGGGTTTTACCCTTCCAATAAGTGACCTATGGACTTGCCATTGTTACTAGAGGTGAAAGGGGGCTAGGAGGAGCTGTGGTAAAAATTTGAGCTCTCCAAGAATAGTGGAAGGGGCCAAAATAGTGGTTTTTGCAAAATGTCAGAAGGTGTTTGATGCTTGTTTGGTTGAGCAAATGAACTCCAAATGCCATGAGACTCCACAGGGTGAAATGACTCATATAAATATAGCCTTCCACCAATTTGGAGATTATTTGGGCAAAGTTGCCAATGCAACTTTTGTAAACCCTAGAAATGAGCAGAAATAGACTTGAGTAGATTTAGTTGAGCAAATCACTTCTCCTTGATGCACCACTTGGTGTAGTAGCCTCATTTGGTCATGTGAACATGCTCACAAAAGTTGGGGTCAAGGGGAGAAAGTTGGTAGTACAAAGTTGCTCAAATTTGATTCTGGTCAGAGAGGGTTTTGGGGCCTTTTGGTGAACCAAAATGACTTTGATTAACATGAGGCTTTGCAAGATCATCACAATATGCATTTGTGACTTGCTGGATTTTTCTTGGATTTATATGAAAATATTTCCTGTAGAAATATTTCAAATCCTTGAAATAGGCAGGAATGGTTTTGGGAGGTTTTGTCCAATATTTTGATCATAACCATATGTTGAAACTCTTATATATGGAAAATATATGTCCACTGAGTTTCCCTGATTTTTGTCAAATATTTTTGAAATAATAAAATAATTTTTCCCCATTAAAGACCATTTCTGGCCTTAAGAAAAAGCTTTTAAATAAAATAGAAAATAGCTTTTAAAATTATATTTTTGTGGTTTCTGGGTATCCTATATCTAATAGGTTTCAAATATACTTTTTGAAAGATTTTTCACACCTCAAATCAAGTACTTGCAGTGCAAATCTTAATTCAAGGGTTTTTTGGAAAGCTAATTTTAGAAAATACTTTTTGGCCAAATTATTTTTGTAAGAAAATACTATATTGCTCTATACACATGGCATGATCATTGGACAGAAGTTTGGGGCAAGGAGAGGAAGTATAGAAGGTGAAGTAGTTGACTATTAAGAGCACTTGAAAAACCACAGAGAGAAAACCAACTCCAAATAAAAGCCAAATAAAGCAAAAGTTT
The DNA here is from genome assembly GCA_963921465.1 of Triticum timopheevii. Classification (NCBI taxonomy): domain Eukaryota; kingdom Viridiplantae; phylum Streptophyta; class Magnoliopsida; order Poales; family Poaceae; genus Triticum; species Triticum timopheevii. Next base: position 526,107,863 of record OY997274.1, read on the forward strand.
TTGTTGGTCCAAATTTTCATGCTTTATTAATGCAAATGAAGTGTTACAAAATGCAGGGTGTGACAGACCTACCCCCCTTACAAGAATCTCGTCCCCGAGATTCCTAAACTAGGCTTTAAAGAGATACGGAAACTCGGATCTAAGGTAGTCTTCACGTTCCCAGGTGGCTTCTGCTTCAGTGTGGTTGCTCCACTGGACCTTGAAGTACTTGATGGTTCGGCTTCGAGTGTGTCGCTCAGCCTCATCCAGAATGCAGATGGGCCTCTCACGGTAAGTCAAATCAGGCTGAAGGTCAATGGCTTGGTGATTGACGTCCTTGTAAAGATCAAGCCTGTCTGGAACTTGGAGACACTTCCGGAGTTGCGACACATGGAATACGTTATGCACATCGGATAGTTCAGGTGGCAGTTCCAACTGGTAAGCCACTTCTCCTCGTCGTTCAGTGATCTTGAAGGGGCCGATGTATCTTGGTGCGAGCTTTCCTTTGACGTGGAAGCGCTGGGTTCCCTTGAGAGGGGTGACCCGGAGATAGACACTATCTCCAACTCGGAAGGTTATGTCTCTCCGACGTGAGTCAACGTAGCTCTTCTGCCTTGACTTGGCAGTCTTCAAACGCTCTCTGACAAGCTGGACTTGCTCTTCTGCTTCACGGAGGATATCGGGCCCAAAGACAAGTCCTTCTCCGGTCTCCGACCAGTTGAGGGGTGTGCGGCACTTCCGTCCATATAACACCTCAAATGGTGCCATCTGAAGGCTTGACTGATAACTGTTGTTGTAGGAGAATTCGGCAAAAGGGAGGCAATCTTCCCACTTGGATCCATATGCTAAGACACAGGCTCGGAGCATGTCTTCGAGTATCTGATTCACTCGTTCTGTCTGGCCTCCGGTCTGCGGGTAGAAAGCAGTGCTGAAGGAAAACTTGGTTCCCAGGGCCTCTTGGAACTTCTTCCAGAACCTTGAGGTAAACTGGGTTCCTTGGTCTGACACAATCTCCTTGGGAACACCATGAAGGCTTACGATTCTATTGATGTATAGAGTTTCTAGCTGATTGCCATCATGGGTAGTATTAACAGGAATGAAATGGGCTACTTTGGTCAAGTGATCGACTATGACCCAGATGGAGTCATGTCCCTTGTTCGACCTAGGTAGTCCAGTGATGAAATCCATCCCGACTTTATCCCATTTCCACTCGGGAACCTTGAGTGGTTGGAGCAATCCAGCAGGTCGCTGATATTCAGCTTTGACCCTTTGGCATACATCACACTTCGCAACATAGGTGGCAATCTCCCTCTTCATGCCATGCCACCAGAATCTTTCCTTCAGGTCTTGGTACATCTTGGTTCCTCCGGGGTGAATGGAATACGGGGTGTCATGAGCTTCTTGCAAGATAAAATTCTTGAGCTCAATCTTGTTGGGTACGCAAATGCGATTCCCAAACCACACAATTCCTTGCTCATCCTCTGAGAATCCTGGGGCCTTGCCTGCCTTGATCTTCCTCTTGATGCCTTCAATACTTTCGTGTCCCTTCTGAGCTTCTTTAATATCATCCATCAAGGTAGGCTTGACTTCGAGGTTGGCTAAGAATCCTGGTGCAACCAGTTCCAACCCGAGGCTTTCAAGTTCTTCATACAAGGCGGGTAGCTTGTCCTTAAACATAGCATTCAAGGAACAAGCCTTCCTGCTTAATGCATCTACTACCACATTAGCCTTTCCGGGGTGGTATTGAACACTGAGGTCATAATCCTTGATCAACTCTAGCCATCTTCTTTGCCTCATGTTCAATTCCTTCTGAGTGAAAATATACTTTAGACTTTTGTGATCTGTGTATATCTCACACCGCTTCCCTAGGAGGTAATGTCGCCACGTTTTCAGGGCATGAACCACAGCTGCTAACTCAAGATCATGAGTAGCATAGTTCTCTTCATGAGGCCGTAGTTGCCTTGAAAGGTAAGCTACGACTCTGCCTTCTTGCATCAGAACACTTCCCAGTCCGGTCCTTGACGCATCACAATATATCACAAACTCCTTGTGTATAGCTGGTGTGGCTAGAACTGGGGCGGTGGTCAGTCTCTTCTTCAGCTCCTGGAAGCTCTCTTCGCACTTCGGCGTCCATTCAAACTTCTTGTCCTTCTTCAAGAGCTGAGTCATGGGTCGGGCAATGCTTGAGAATCCTTCAACGAACTTGCGGTAATATCTCGCGAGTCCGAGGAAGCTTCTGACTTCCTTCACATTGCTTGGGGATTGCCATTCAGTCACGGCCGCAATCTTAGTGGGGTCGACTGACAATCCTTCCTCGGTCATAACATGACCCAAGAATCCAACTTCACGCAGCCAAAATTCACACTTGCTAAACTTGGCATACAGTTGGTGCTCTCGAAGCTTGTCTAGGACCATCCTCAAGTGTTGCTCGTGCTCTTCTTCCGTCTTCGAGAAGACAAGGATGTCATCTATGAAGACAATGACAAACTTGTCCAAATATTCCATGAAGACCTTATTCATGAGGTACATGAAGTAAGCTGGGGCATTGGTCAACCCAAAGGACATGACCGTGCACTCATACAGGCCATATCTGGTTACAAATGCCGTCTTCGGAATATCTTGGGGTCTCATCTTCAGCTGGTAGTACCCAGATCTGAGGTCGATCTTGGAGAACACCTTGGCCCCATTGAGTTGATCAAACAGATCTTCAATTTTGGGAAGTGGATATTTGTTCTTGATTGTAACTTCATTGAGGGAGCGGTAGTCAATGCATAAGCGGATGGTACCATCCTTCTTTGCCACAAACAGAACAGGTGATCCCCAAGGGGAGGTACTAGGGCGGATAAATCCCTTCCTCAACTGCTCTTCCAGTTGCTTCTTCAACTCTGCTAACTCCTCTGATCCCATTCTATAAGGCTTCTTATAGATGGGTCCTGCTCCGGGCATGAGCTCGATGATGAACTCAATGTCTCGGTCAGGAGGCATTCCCGATAGCTCATCAGGAAAAACATCGGGGTATTCGCACACTACCGGCACTTGTTCCAACCCAACTTCAGTCAGACAGTTGACTTGGGTAGCTTGAGCAGAGGAGGCGTTGGAGGAAAATTTAACTTCAACTCCTTGGTCATTAGTCATAGTGACAGACCGGTTGGCACAATCTAACAAGCCTTGGTGCTTGATGAGCCAATCCATTCCTAAGATCACATCCAAGCCTTGCGATCTTAAGATGATGAGGTCTGCTAAGAAGTCTACCCCATTAATAACAATCCCGACTCCTTTACATCCTATCTTGGCTCTCATCTCTGCTCTGGGGGTTTGTACCACCATAGGGTTATTCAGGGGTGTAGGGGTCATGCCACTTTTTAATGCAAACTTTTGGGTGACAAATGAATGCGTGGCTCCAGAATCAAACAAGACAGTTGCAGGTGCTGAATTGACAAGGAACGTACCCAGCACGACGTCCGGGTCTTCCTGGGCTTCTTCTGCAGTGACATGATTCACATGACCCTTGCCGTTGTTGGGCAGGTTGCGGGGAGCTTGGTTCCTTGGTGGCATTCCACGGCCTTGTCCTGGGTTCTGCGCATTGGGGCACGGGGCGTCGGGCTTCTTGTTGGGGCAATACTTGGAGTAGTGTCCTGGCTGTCCACAACCGAAGCAAGTGGCTTGGTTGGGGTTGCTGCTTTTGCCAGCATTGTTATTGGGGTTGTTGTAAGCTGGCCTAGGGTTGGCATGCTACTGAGGTGGATAGTTGGTGCGGGGTGCAGGAGCTCGTGGCTGCTGATAGGTTGGCTTGACCGGGGCTGGCTGCCACGGGCGAGGCTTCTGGTTGCTGGAGCTACCCTTGCTGATCATCTTGCGCTTACGGGTATCATCCAAAGCACGTCGCTTGTCCTCAAGCATGAGTGCCTTGTTCACCAGATCAGGAAAGGTCGGGCAGTCACACACAACAAGCGAGTACTGCAGAGTCTGGTTAAGGCCTTCCATGAAGCGCTCCTTTTTGGCAGCATCAGTGCTGACATCTTCAGGAGCATACCTTGAGAGAACACTGAACTTCTGCATGTACTCCTTGACAGTGCTACTACCTTGCTTCAGGGCTTGGAACTCACGCTTCTTGATGGCCATGATTCCAGAAGGAATGTGGGCCTTGCGGAATTCTGCCTTGAAGTCATTCCAAGTGATGTTTTGCTCAGCATGCATGGCCTTGAATCCATCCCACCAAGCTCTGGCAGTTCCCCCGAGACAGTGGGCAGCATATGCCACCCTCTCACGGTCTTCAGTGCAGCCGACTAGGTCCAACAAGTCCTCAATGGTGCGGACCCAGTTGTCTGCATCCAGGAGTTCAGCAGTCTCGATGAAGGTGGGTGGTGCATGCTTCTTGAACTCCACCAACGTGGACCGTCCATTGCCGTGTCCCGCCGGCTGGCGATTGACAGCTTGAGCAATCACCTGGAGGGCTGCAGCGTTGGCTTGGCGTTCCTCTCGGAAGGCTTGGAGAAGTTGAGCCATGTCCATGGTTGGAGGAGGTGGTGGGGGTGGAGTCTGTCCTTGGGCTTGGTCCTGGCTGACTCCTGCTTCAGCAGAACCTCCGGCTTCTTGCTGCTGGGTAGAGGTACCAGTACGTGTTACAACAGGCATCCTGTTGGAGTGGTCAAGGTTTCATGATTGGGGAAAGATGGGGAAAGCAACATAGATGGGATGCCTAGTAAGGGGGTTGGTATGACACTAATTGTTTTCATGCAAGGGCCAAAAGGGCCAAACACATTCATTAAAGTCCAAATGGGTGATGTAGTCGCTTACAAGTTCCCGAAGGAAAGCACGACATCCATCAAACACAACAAAAGCAAACACAACACTACATGGTTTCATATGAACCATTACATGGACTCGACTTCGCATAGGGGTACACGACCTATCCTACCGTAGGGTTACTAAGGGCATATCCAAGTTGTGAATGATGCCTAAGTGGTGGAATGCTCGGTCGCGTAGTCTGGCTCCTCTGTGTCTTCCTCCTCATCATCAGTAGCGTGGCTTCCTTCATTGCTTGAAGGGGTGGGGGAGTGGAGGAGCTCAACACGGTGTTGCTTTGCTGGTGGGGTGAAGAGCTTGCGGTAATCCCTTGCGCTCATGCGGTGTTGCTGTGGCGGTTCTCCATCTTCTGGGGGTCTTCCGCCTCTGTATGCGATTGCGGGCTGTCCAGGGGGAGCACCTTCCTTCTTGATCCTACCCGTCTTTTCTTGTGCTTGGCGAAGAAGTGCCTTGGTCTCATGAAGTTCCTTTCGGAGTTCGATTGATTCCGTGGCCAAGTGTTGTGCCAAACTATCGGCACAAAGGCTGAAGTAGGTCTGGAATCGGAGTGGAAGTCCTTCTTCTAATGGTGGAGCTGGTGCATTGCTCTCATCCTCACCTTCCTTCCGATAAGGCAAGAAGCGGGTCGCCAACTCGTCTGCCATCTCTGGAAGAAGGTCTCGGAGGCGGGTGAGTGCCTTGAGGGTTGCCGTCTCGACGGCAAGAACTAGTGTTGCCATCTGGGGTCCCTCGAAGAACCAGCTTGTTGGAGAGTCGTTGGCCTCCACGATTACTTCCACATGATACTCCATCTCGGTGTCATTGATCCAATGCTCATGGTAGGTGAAAATGGGGGCTCGGTGGTACTGGCACTTCTTGAGGCTATCCTCGAGAAGCACGGGAAATCCGGTGGTCAGGAAGTCTTTGGGTACGGCAGCCATCTACAAAGGTTGAATGGGCGAGGTCAATAAGGGAAAATATATCTTGGGTGGGGTAAGCTTCAGAAAAGAAGAGAGGTTTAGATGGTCTCAAGCTAACTAACGTCCATGCTAACTAAGGCTTCCTACAGTCAGGATGGCTCTGATACCAGCTCTGTGGGGACCCCGACTCATGAGTCGAGATCACCGAATGCACGTGTACAGTGATCCCAGAGATCAATGCTCACTGAACACACAGAAGCTGAATAACAAGAGTCTTACATCCATACATACCGTCTTACACAAATTATGACCATTATGGTCAAGTCTTACATTGGTAAAGCCTTAAGGGCTGAACATCAAATGAAACACAAGCAGCGGAAATCTTTGACGATAAGTAGAACCCATGCCATCTTCCTTAACCCTACAGGCATTCTGACTGGGAAACGTCCTAGTTCGCATGCTCGTCTCCAAAGAACTCTTCTTCGAACTCCGGTTCTTCCATGCCTGGTCAATTAAATAACCAGTGGCAAGCCAATGAGTACTTTGAATGTACTCGCAAGCAACCCATGATTTGGTTCAAGATACAATAATGCATGATATAGGTAAATTTTTGCGGAAAGCTAGTTTTGAGTGCAAAGACATGTTGAACAACTTATAAGACATGCAACCAGTAACCATGAGGACATGGTACAGATATCAACATAAATAGAGTGGGCACCAACCCAACATAAATAGAGTGGGCACCAACCCAACATAAATAGAGTGGGCACCAACCCATCTCAAACATGTCAAGTCCCTTGACTTGACCCAAGTAGTTATGTCAACACACACACACACACACGTTTGTAAGAATCTGGACATAGTTTAAGCAGCACCGCCCAACTGTCCTTGACCGTGGACACGGCTATTCGAATAGTTTTACACTCTGCAGAGGTTGCACACTTTACCCACAAGATCCAGGGAACTTCCGTGTCATCCACGACCCGCGGTACCTCAAGTACCCGGGGTAAGCACCCGATCACTACCTTTCCCTAGACGACACTAACATGGAGTCCACTCGTTGTTCCGTATCCTCACGATGTACATCATACGAGACTCACTCGAGATCGTAACATCCGAGAGGGGACACAACGGTGTGTTCGGTGCCCTGTGAAAACAGCCATGGCCGCCCTACCTGGCACGACCCCGTCCCGAGAGAGCGCACCAACAACTCTCCCATCACTAGTAATGCGGGCTCCAAGCTAGTATCGGCCTAGGTAATCAATAATGACCTTTCCCATATAAGGGTAGAGTGGTTGCGCATGTAAGGTTGGGACAGTCATCAAATCTTAAATCTAATCCGTTTTCGAAAACAACACACACACTTGCCTCGGTATATCACTTCGTCATCAAGTGGCTACCCAACTCATCATCTCCCTCGGGCATAAGTGGCACCCGACGGGGTTTTCGAAAAGTCCTTTGAAAATACTTTGCCTCCATCACCATGCATATTCCCGTCCCTTTTTGCGTAGCACTACTTTGGCATCCTATCTACTCCCACCGGCACAACCCTCATAAGAAGGTAGGGTCATGCACAATGCAAGTATCATGAGGGAGTAATGAAGGCAATCCACCAAAGTGGTTACCCTCTAAACGTGGTTCCGAAACAACTCTAATAGAGTGCTATATGATGTGCATAAAAAGGTTTCATAGACATGGTCAAAGGGCTGCTTGCCTGGCTCAACAAAGTCTTTGGGGTCTTCAAAGTCTTCTGGTCCAACTCCTTCGTCAGCAACGCAATCTATCGTCGCAAAATAACAACGAGAAAATAAGGCAAAAGTAAAACAGAAAAACCAGAGTGCTCAGAATAATGTCAACACACTTTTGTAAAATACTAGGCTGAAAACTAGAAAGGGAGGAATCCTTAGTTTTGGATTTGGAGTTATACAAGAGGGGATATGAATTTCCAAATAGAGATTAAACTGCTCAAATTTGAATTTAAATTTGAACAGTACATAAAAGTTGGTTGGATTTGAATGAAAGCTGCACCATTAAATAGGTTGCAATATTCTAGGAATTTAGGAGTTGGAATTGTTGCATTTGGGTTATTATTTAATCCTGTGGAATTTTTGGAAAAGAGACAGAAAAAGAAAAAGGAAAAGGGCACTATGCCACTGGGCCAGAACTGCCGCAGGGCAGCAGGCCCAGGGGGGAAAAGAGGCCCAGGCGAGCCAGCGCGCGCGCGCCAGGTTTTTAAACCTGACGGGCGGGGCCCAGCTGCCAGTGGGAGAGAGAGGAGGCGAGAGGGAGGTGAGGATGACAGGCGGGGCCCGCCTGTGATCTCTGGCCTCGCGACCAGAGGGCCGGCGTGCTCACCGGCGGCGATGCAGGGCACGGCGGGTCGAGCTGATAGCACGGCTGGGCTCAGCGTGGAGTCGCCATTCGGGTGGTGGTGGTGGACGTCGCCGGAGACGAGGTCTCGCGGCGGAGGAGCTTCGGGAGGCGGTGGTTCCGGTCATTTCCGGCTACAACAGAGAGGGAAAACGGAGGGGAAATGATCAGGGAGGTGAGGAGAGTCCAGATCGGGATAGAGAGACGGCAACGGAGGCCTGTACCACGAGTTCGCCGGAGTCCCGAGGCGGCGGAGCTCGAGCTCGATCTCGAGCTCGGGCGCTCCTGGAGAAGAACTGGGGGTGCAGGGGGGTTAATTGGTGGTGCAGGGAGTGACGGGTGAGGGTGGAAGGGCTCGAGGAGGCCTTTATATAGGCAAACGGCGGTCCACCGTGGGCTCGTGCGCCGGCGGGCTTGTGCTCATCGCTACGGGCCTCGGGAGGGCGCTGCGTTGTGTCTAGGGCGTTTGTAGGGGTCGACTACGCCCAGGGGAAAGAAGAGGGGGAGCAGGGAAAGGTCAGGGACGCCGCGCGTGTGAGCCGCGGCATTGGCGCGCTCGGGCGGCCGGTGTCCGCTAGCGCGGAGGCGTGGGGAGGAGGAGAGAGAAGGGGGACAGCGCTGTGGCGTGTCGCGGACGTCGAGGCGTATCGGTTGGCTTGAGGGAGAGGGCTGAGGTGGCCGGAGGTGGTTGGAAGGGGGCGGCTACAGTGCGGGGGCGCACTGTAGCGCGCTCCAGAGCATGCAAATGGCTGCCATGGCATTGTTTAAAAGGGCAGGGGCATGCCCACTAGTGTCTAGCAGGTCTAGGAGGGAGTAAAGAAGTGGGGTGGTGCATTGGATGCCATGGATGGCCATTGGAGTGAGGAGGGAGGTGAGGAAGAGGGAGAAGTCGACTGTCCAGAGAGAGATAGAGGGGTTTTACCCTTCCAATAAGTGACCTATGGACTTGCCATTGTTACTAGAGGTGAAAGGGGGCTAGGAGGAGCTGTGGTAAAAATTTGAGCTCTCCAAGAATAGTGGAAGGGGTCAAAATAGTGGTTTTTGCAAAATGTTAGAAGGTGTTTGATGCTTGTTTGGTTGAGCAAATGAACTCCAAATGCCATGAGACTCCACAGGGTGAAATGACTCATATAAATATAGCCTTCCACCAATTTGGAGATTATTTGGGCAAAGTTGCCAATGCAACTTTTGTAAACCCTAGAAATGAGCAGAAATAGACTTGAGTAGATTTAGTTGAGCAAATCACTTCTCCTTGATGCACCACTTGGTGTAGTAGCCTCATTTGGTCATGTGAACATGCTCACAAAAGTTGGGGTCAAGGGGAGAAAGTTGGTAGTACAAAGTTGCTCAAATTTGATTCTTGTCAGAGAGGGTTTTGGGGCCTTTTGGTGAACCAAAATGACTTTGATTGACATCAGGCTTTGCAAGATCATCACAATATGCATTTGTGACTTGCTGGATTTTTCTTGGATTTATATGAAAATATTTCCTGTAGAAATATTTCAAATCCTTGAAATAGGCAGGAATGGTTTTGGGAGGTTTTGTCCAATATTTTGATCATAACCATATGTTGAAACTCTTATATATGGAAAATATATGTCCACTGAGTTTCCCTGATTTTTGTCAAATATTTTTGAAATAATAAAATAATTTTTCCCCATTAAAGACCATTTCTGGCCTTAAGAAAAAGCTTTTAAATAAAATAGAAAATAGCTTTTAAAATTATATTTTTGTGGTTTCTGGGTATCCTATATCTAATAGGTTTCAAATATACTTTTTGAAAGATTTTTCACACCTCAAATCAAGTACTTGCAGTGCAAATCTTAATTCAAGGGTTTTTTGGAAAGCTAATTTTAGAAAATACTTTTTGGCCAAATTATTTTTGTAAGAAAATACTATATTGCTCTATACACATGGCATGATCATTGGACAGAAGTTTGGGGCAAGGAGAGGAAGTATAGAAGGTGAAGTAGTTGACTATTAAGAGCACTTGAAAAACCACAGAGAGAAAACCAACTCCAAATAAAAGCCAAATAAAGCAAAAGTTTTTGTTGGTCCAAATTTTCATGCTTTATTAATGCAAATGAAGTGTTACAAAATGCAGGGTGTGACAGGCGTGTATCCCTTTTGCTCGTGTTTTTAGCTTACTTTGTTGGGGGCGCCCCTCGGGCTGCATTATCCCCAAGTCGCTCGGGTCAGACCCAGCGGCGTGTACCCCTCTTGTGTTTATCTTCGGGCCATGCTTTCGACCCATCATGCTTGTTATTTGGTGCCTGTCCATGGCACCTTTTCTTCCTTGATGTCGGAAGCCTGCGCGTTATAGGGGGGGGGGGGTACCCGAGCATCGCAACTCAGGGATCCTACCGGCTCTCCAACCCTCACCCTCTGGCCTTGTCCACGGCATCGTGACCTGTCATACCAGCGACGGTTGAGACCAGCTCGAGGACTGGGACCCAAGGACGTAGAGTTTCGACATCTAACCAAGCTTGCACGTTAAAGGGGGGGTCCCTGAGCATCGCAACTCAGGGCTCCTACCGGCTCTCCAGCCCTCACCCTCTGGCCTTGTCCACGGCATCGCGACCTGGCATACCAGCGACGACTGAGACCAGCTCGAGGGCCAGGACCCGAGGACGTAGAGTTTCGACATCTAACCAAGCTTGCGCGTTAAAGGGGGGGGGGGGGTACCTAAGCATCGCGACTCAGGGCTCCTACCGGCTCTCCGGCCCTCACCCTCTGGCCTTGTCCACGGCATCGCGACCTGGCATACCAGCGACGGCTGAGACCAGCTCGAGGGCCGGGACCCGAGGACGTAGAGCATCGGCATCTGGCCAAATTTGCAGGAACACACACCAAGATAAGGCCCAGTGCCAGGTGCAACCCGCGTTGAGGTAGGGCCCCGTGAGTCCCGCGCTGGCTCACGGGTGCCCAGATACACCTCGCCAGGCCCTACCGTGCCAGCCACGTGTCAGGGTGGGGCTGTACATGCCCCGGGGGCTCCTCCCGGAGGGGAGCCCCCTCCCATGCACCAGTGTAAGCACCATGCTCCGCGCTGGCTGACGATACTGCTGAGGAGCGGCTATGCCCGTACACATACGGAAGCGCTATTCTCTGCGCTGGTGATAAACAACTGAGGGTGGCCCCCGGGCCGCATCAACCTTCGGGAGCCCAGAGCTCAGTGTCTAGCCTCATCGCAACGCCTCCCCTCGAGAGTGCCGCGCGAGGGGGCTGGGCACAGGGGTTGCGCCTGGGTCACGCCCAGACGCACGCCACCCAGCTAGGCCCCCCGGGCCTGGTTCGTCGCACGTCCCTCCCCGAGAGGAGCCAAGGTACGAAGGCCATTTGAGCGTCAAGGGGGACTCCTGAGCATCGCGACTCAGGAGCCTAACTGGTCACGTAGCCCCTCACTCCTTAGTTCCGGAAGGCTAACGGCGGTTGAGGTATGCGCGGGGCCGGGCTCTACAGACGTAGAACGGTAGATCCACCCGCATCTCACCTCCCTACTTGCTGTTCGAGCGCCAAGGGGGAACTCCTGAGCATCGCGACTCAGGAGCCTAACTTGTCACGTAGCCCCTCACTCCTTGGTCCCATCTTGGTTTCCGGTCGGGGCTAACAGCGGCTGAGGTATGCGCGGGGCCGGGCTCTGCCGGCGTAGAACACAAGCAAGTAGGAAGGAAATAGCGCAAATTTCAAGGAATTCAAAAGCAAATATTACAGTCCATATTGTTATCACAGCACCAAATGCAAGTTTTAACGCCTCCCCGAGGCATGGTACATGTGCAGGAACTAAAAGCAGGACGGGAGCCACAATGGAGTCACTTGCCGGCAGTGGAGCTGCGTGGAGCGGGTTCGCCTCGTGGAGCTGCAGGGTCGACAGCGCCCCGCTTCAGCTTGGTGCTGAAGGCCCGGAACTTCCCCAGCAGAGCCTCCGCACGACCCTTCACGGCCTCAGCAGCAGCAGCGGCAAGCTCGCCGCTCACTGGCTCCAGCAGGCTATCGAGGTTGACGTTGGGGTCGCGAAGATAGATGTCGGTAAGGACCCGCGTCAGCGCTGCAGAAGACAAGACATGCGCCTCGGCCTCAGCCGTAGGGCCAAGGCCAAGGGTGACATCTTCAAGAGCACGAACCAGGAAGGGAAGCAGCTTGGCGGGGCCGTCCTCGGCGCCGGCCAGCGGGCTCTCTAGGCCGCTCTCATAAAGCGTATTCAGCGAAGTGCGAGCCTTCTCCTCCATCTCCGTGAAGGCCACGCGATCCTCGGCAAGAACCCGTGCCTTGCCGTCCAGCTCAACCTTCCTCGCCTCCAACTCTTGCTCCAGCGCGCCTAGGCGGTCACGGCGCTTCTTGAGCTTGGCGTCCCGGTCCTTGACGGCCGCCTCGCGAGCCTTCATGCCTTCCTCCTGCTCTTGGCGAAGGCGGGTCTCCTCGGCAAGCTGGTCCTGCAGGCCCTGCAACTCGCTCTCCAGCGCCTTGCAGCGACCTCGGACATTAGCTACCTCCCCCAATGCAGCGTCGCAGGCAGCCTTCGCCCCAAGGACGGCCTGCTTCTCCTCGTCGCAAGCCATCGAGGCCTCGACCAGCGCCGCCCAAATTGAAGCGTCAGAGCGAATCCAGCCAGAAGCCAGCTCCAGGCGCCCGGCCACTAAACGAGGGTCAGCACCCAGAAGATCCTGCCGCAGACGGTCCAGTTCGGCAGCAGCGCGATCCAGAACAGTAGGAGGAGTCGGGGAAACAGCAGTCGGGGGAGTAGGAGGAGAAGACGACAGCGTGACCACAGTGTCCTGAGGTGGAGCCTGCTGCGCCCCAACGGCTGTGGTGGCGGCATCAGGCAAGGGCACCTCGGGAGTGGCTTGGGCCATGGGGGATGAGCTCGCCCCAGCCGGCTCAGCCAGGCCTCGCGAGGACGCCCGGGCAGGAGAGGCCCTTGCGTCACGGTCACCTTCTTTAGCGGGCAGAGGCGCTGCCACAGATGGAACCTCAGGAGCTCCCTTCGACTTCTTTACCGCGGGCGCCAGCCTAGCCGGGAGAAACGAACGTCAAGCCTCAGCAACAGAACAAGAAATAAGACAGGAATCAAGCGCTTACAGGTCGTCCTCGCTAGCTCGAGCAGCCTCCGGCCGTACTTGACGCCCGAGAACCGGCTGCAAGGATCAGCCTCAAGCAGCTCGGGAGCAGGAGGCGCGTCCGCGGATCGCCTCGGGGCCCGGGCAGATCCGCGGGGTATCAGCCTGGTCCTGTCCTTCTTCGGGATCGGGGGCAGCCTCCCGCCGCCCTGCTCGTCATCATCCTCGTCGTCATCACTCAGGGAGAGGCGGAGAGCACGAGACCTGCGCCGAAGGGGGGGAGCCCTCGACTCTCCGTCGGTCGCCTCGGAGTCAGGCCCTTTTTCCCGCTCCCCTTCTTCCTTCTCTTCGCTGGAGTCGCCGGAGGACACGTCCACCGGGTCCTCGGGGGCCTTCGCGGGCACAGGCCCGTCCCCATTGAATAAGGGCATGGACTCCACTACCTGCTCCCAGTCCTTGCGAAGGAACAGGGGCGTAGGAGCGCCCTCCAACCTCGCCACGTCACCCCCGACCAAAGACTGGAGAACCGCGGCCAGATCCTTGCCGGCCAAGACTGCGGGGCTCGGGTGGGGCCTCCACATTGGAAGCGGGTACTGACGAAGCGGAGCCAGCTGGTGCTCTAGGAATTCCCTCAGCAGCGATGCGCCAGTCAGCTTCGCCGCCGCCATGCTGGCCGGCCTCAGATCCGCGTCCATCTTCTCCAACACCAGCCTCGCCCGGGGGTCCACGAGCTCCACCCGAGACCAGTCGTCGGAGCTCGAGGGGTGCCCCGTGGGCAAGGTCAGCCAAGGATGGATGCGCCCAGCATCTACCAAGACCCACTTGCTCCTGAAGCCCTCAATCCTCTTCCCGGGGTTCAAAATGGCGATGGAGCTACCTTACGCGATGAAGCTCGCACACGCAGAGACGGGACCACGAGAGGTCCGGAGGGAGAAGTAGTGGCGCAGCAAGGCCACTGAGGGCTTCACCCCTACGTGAGCCTCGCAATAGTAGGCGAAGATTGCCAGAAGAAGGACATAGTTGGGGTGGAGATGCAGAGCTTGAAGCTTGTAATGGCAGAGGACAGAGAAGAAGAACTCGGAAAAGGGAGGCACCAAACCGGCAAAAATGGCGCTCACAAAGAGCGGATAGAAGGTGCTCCCTTAGCCCTCAGGGAGGGCAGAGCCGGCCTTGAACACCTTCGCCCCGTCGATGCCCTGCGCCGCCGCCATCTCGCGCACCCGGGCAAGGCTCGCCTTCGACACGTTCGGCGAGTCCAAGGCGGACGAATACCAAGCTCCGGTCGGGGCCTGGCGAGGCGCCATGTCTTGCTAGGGCGCGCGGACGGAGTAGATCTGAAGATTTCAGAGGCAGGAAGGAGAGGCGCAAGAAAGGGGATCTGAGCAGCAACCGGAGAAAGCAAAGGAGGCAAAGCCTAGATAGATGCCGCTCCTTTATCAACTCGCGTGGTTGCTGAGGCGCCCACGTCCAATCAACCGCCACGTGGCGCCCAAGGCCGCAGGCTGTTAGGGCCCGCGGCGCTTCGCACTTGCCCTTTCGCCTCTCTGCTCGGCCAAGTCCGGGCGCGCCTTGGGCCCGGGGGCTACTGTCGGCGTTCTGGGAACGGGGGTCCCCAGACTTGCCTGCCTCGCGGGGCTCAAAAGGGGGCCCTAGCACGACCCATCTTCATCAACACAAGCTCAAGACCCTTGCGAGGGGCCAAGCCTCGTAGGGCGGACGACAAGGAGCTTCCTCAGGCACGACCTCATCAGGCTGGCTCGCGAGGAGGCGGAGAGATCAAGGTGGGGTACCTCACGAGGTGCCCATGACGCAAGCCATGATGACCAAGGGCGCCAGTAGGGCGCCAGCCCGCGCAGTGTCCTCCTTTCCTCTTTGGTGCAAGGGGAGCAAGTGCAGGCGAGAGCATCAGGCAAAGGCATCCATTTCGGTGCAACAAGACCAAGACCAGCCCAACGGCAGGGGGGAAGTCATTGTGGAGCGCAAGCAGGCGTCACCACCAGAGCCTTTGACAGGCGAGGACCAACTTTAGTCAGGATAAGTGTACCCGATGTTCCCCTTCAAAATGGCCAATTGTTGGCGCCCTTCCCGCTCAATATTTGGGAAGAGGCCCAGGGCCTTTGCCTATAAATAGGACTAGCCACCCCCAGGGTAGAGGCATTGAGAATCCAGGATCCTCACCAAAAAACCAGTAGAGAGCGCGACTGAACTCCTCCTAGCAGTTCATCATCCCAGCCAAGAACAGACCCTCGCGAGGCTGTTCTTCCTTGTATTGTTCATCGTCAGCCCAAGAGGCAATCCACCACACCACACACTGGAGTAGGGTATTACACCGCAATGGTGGCCTGAACCAGTATAAACTCTGTGTCTCTTGTGTTGTTCCTTTCATAGTTTAGATCCTAACGAGTCATCGAGAAGCAGGTAGGTAGAGGGTGAAATCTCCGCGCGCACACCAGTGTTCGAACCTCAAGGGTCTGCCGGAACTCGAAATCCGATAGATTGATTTATCTTGCAATGGGAGAGGTGCTTTGTGATGGGTTCGATCTTGCGTTGCTCAATCCCAGTGACACAAGGGGACATCACACGTACTTGTATCATTGTCATTAAGAATAAAACGATGGGGTTTATTCATATTAATTGGGTTTACTTTGTCTACATCATGTCATCTTGCTTAAGGCGTTACTCCGTTCTTTATGAACTTAATACTCTAGATGCATGCAAGATAGCGGTCGATGAGTGGAGTAGTAGTAGTAGTAGATGCAGGCAGGAGTTGGTCTACTTGTCTCGGACGTGATGCCTATATACATGATTATTTCCTTGGATATAGTCATAATTATTTACTTTTCTATAAATTCCCCAATAGTAATTTCTTTACCCATGATGTTGCTTGAACTACGTCGCTATTTCTCCAAAGAGGAAGGGATGATGCAGCACAACTACGGTAGGTATTTCCCTCAGTTATGAAACCAAGGTATCAATCCAGTAGGAGAACCAAGCAACAATATGTAAATGATACCTGCACACAAAAAACAAATACTTGCAACCCGACGGTTATGAGGGGTTGTTAATTCCTCTTATGGGTAACGGCATAGGAAGTTGTCAAGTTGATGGGATAAAATTGTGATAGATTGGATAAATAGATCTCGAATAAACGTGAAATAAAAGATGCAAATAAAAAGTGCAGCAAAGTATTATTGGGTTTTTGGAATAACAGAACTGAAAATAAAAGCAAATAAAAATATATCTCAAAGGCAAATAATAGATTGGAAAGCAAATATGATAAAGAATAGACCCGGGGGCCATAGATTTCACTAGTCGCTTCTCTCAAGAAATAGCACAAGGTGGGTAAACAAATTACTGTTGGGCAATTGATAAAACCTCAAATAATTATGACAATATCCAGGCAATGATCAATATATAGGCATCACATCCAAGATTAGTAGACCGACTCCTGCCTGCATCTACTACTATTACTCCACACATCGACCGCTATCCAGCATGCATCTAGTGTATTAACTTCATGGAGAAATAGAGTAATGCAATAAGAATGATGACATGATGTAGACAAGATCTATTCATGTAGGAATAGACCCCATCTTGTTATCCTTAATAGCAACGATCAATATGTGTCTTGCTGCCCCTTCTATCACTGGGAAAGAACACCGCATGATCGAACCCATCACAAAGTACCTCTTCCCATGGTAAGAAAATTGATCTAGTTTGCCTAACTAAACCAGAGATTCTAAGAAGCAATACGAGGCTATAAATAATCATGCATATATCAAAACTCACTTTCATGGATAAATAGATCTGATCATAAACTCAAAGTTCATCGGATCCCAACAAACACACCGCAAAAAAGAGTTACATCAAATAGATCTCCAAGAGACCATTGTATTGAGAATCAAAAGAGAGAGAGAGAGAGAGAGAGGAAGCCATCTAGCTACTTCCTATGGATCCGTAGGTCTATGATGAACTACTCATGCATCATCAGAGAGGCACCAATGAGGATGATGAACCCCTCCGTGATGGTGTCTAGATTGGATGTCGTGGTTCTGGAACTTGCGGCGGCTGGAATTGTGTTTCGTCCACTCCCCTAGGGTTTCTAGAATATTTGGGTATTTATAGGGCAAATAGGCGGTGCGGGAGGCAACCGATGTGGGCAGAACACACCAGGGCGTGTCTGGGCCCCCAGGCACGCCCAGGTGGGTTGTGCTGAAGGAAATATGCCCTAGAGGCAATAATAAAGTTTTAATTTATATTTCCTTATACAATGATAATTGTTTATTATTCATGCTAGAATACATAGACAAAACATTGTGTCCCTAGTATGCCTCTACTTGACTAGCTCGTTAATCAAAGATGGTTAAGTTTCCTAACCATAGACATGTGTTGTCATTTGATGAACGGAGTCACATCATTAGGAGAATGATGTGATGGATCAGACCCATCCGTTAGCTTAGCATAATGATCGTTAAGTTTTATTGCTATTGCTTTCTTCATGACTTATACATATTCATTTGAGTATGACATTATGCAACTCCCGAATACCGGAGGAACACCTTGTGTGCTATCAAATGTCACAATGTTACTGGGTGATTATACATATGCTCTACAGGTGTCTCCAAAGGTGTTTGTTGGGTTGGCATAGACCGAGATTAGGATTTGTCACTCCGAGTACCGGAGAGGTATCTCTGGGACCTCTCGGTAATGCACATCATGATAAGCCTTGCAAGCAATGTGACTAATGAGTTAGTTACGGGATGACGCATTACGGAACGAGTAAAGAGACAACCGGTAATGAGATTAAACTAGGTATGAAGATACCGACGATCGAATCTTGGGCAAGTAACATACCGATGACAAAGGGAATAACGTATGTTGTTATACGGTTTGATTGATAAAGGGAACCAATATGAGCATCCAGGTTCCTCTGTTGGTTATTGATCGGAGATGTGTCTCGGTCATGTCTACATAGTTCTCAAACCCATAGGGTCCGCACGCTTAACGTTCGATGAAGATTTATATTATGAGTTATGTGTTTTGGTGACCGAAGATTGTTCGGAGTCCCGGATGAGATCACAGACATGACGAAGAGCCTCAAAATGGTCGAGAGGTAAAGATTGATATATTGGACGATAGTATTCGAACATCGGAATGGTTCCAGAGTGTTTCGGGTATTTTTTGGAGTACTGGGAGGTTACCGGACCCCCCCCCCCCCCGCGGGAAGTAATGGGCCTCATGGGCCATAGGGGAGAGGCAAGGCAGGTCACAAGGAGGTGGCGCTCGCCCCCCATGGGAAGTCCGAATTGGACAAGGGGAGGGAGCACGACCCCCCTTTCCTTCTCCCTCTCCCTCTCCTTCCCCCTTTCCCCCTCTGAAAGAAGGAAGGGGGAGCCGAATAGGACTTGGATTCCAAGTGGGTTTCCCCACTTGGTGTGCCTCCTAGGCTGGCCTCCTCCCCCTCTCCTCCTATATATACGGTGGCGGGGGCACCCCAAAGCACATCAATTGTTTCTTAGCCGTGTGCGATGCCCCCCTCCACCATTTACTCGTCTGGTCATATTGTCGTAGTGCTTAGGAGAAGCCCTGCACGGATCACTTCACCATCACCCTCATCATGCCGTTGATACGTCTCCAACGTATCTATAATTTTTGATTTTTCCATGCTATTATATTATCCATTTTGGATGTTTTATATGCATTTATATGTTGTTTTTATATGATTTTTGGGACTAACCTATTAACCTAGAGCCCAGTGCCAGTTTCTATTTTTTTCTTGTTTTTGAGTTTTGGAGAAAAGGGATACCAAACGGAGTCTAATTCACATGACAATTTTTGATGATTTTTTATGGACCAAAAGAAGCCCCCGGAGTAAAAGAGTTGGGCCAGAAGAGTCCCGAGCCATCCACGAGGGTGGAGGGCGTGCCCTACCCCCTAGGCGCGCCCCCTATCTCGTGGATGACTCGGATACCCCCCCCCCCCTGACATGAGATCGACGCCAAAAATTCCTATAAATACAGAAACCCCCATAAAGAAACCTAGATCGGGAGTTCCGCCGCCGCAATCCTCTATAGCCACCAAAAACCAATCGGGACCCTTTTCCGGTACCCTGCCGGAGGGGGAATCCCTCATCGGTGGCCATCTTCATCATCCTGGCACTCTCCATGACGAGGAGGGAGTAGTTCACCCTCGGGGCAGAGGGTATGTACCAATAGCTATGTGTTTGATCTCTCTCTCTCTCTCTCTCGCGCGCGTTCTTGATTCGGCATGACCTAGCAGTATCGCGAGCTTTGCTATTATAGTTGGATCTTATGATGTTTCTCCCCCTCTACTCTCTTGTAATGGATTGAGTTTTCCCTTTGAAGTTATCTTATCGGATTGAGTCTTTAAGGATTTGAGAACACTTGATGTATGTCTTGCATGTGCTTATCTGTGGTGACAATGGGATATTCACGTGATCTACTTGATGTATGTTTTGGTGATCAACTTGCGGGTTCAGTGACCTTGTGAACTTATGCATAGGGGTTGGCACACGTTTTCGTCTTGACTCTTTGGTAGAAACTTTGGAGCACTCTTTGAAGTTCTTTGTGTTGGTTGAATAGATGAATCTAAGATTGTATGATGCATATCATATATCATACCCACGGATACTTGAGGTGACATTGGAGTATCTAGGTGACATTAGGGTTTTGATCGATTTGTGTCTTAAGGTCTTATTCTAGTACGAACTCTAGGATAGATCGAGCGGAAAGAATAGCTTCGTGTTATTTTACTACGGACTCTTGAATAGATCGATCAGAAAGGATAACTTTGAGGTGGTTTCGTACCCTACAATAATCTCTTCGTTTGTTCTCCGCTATTAGTGACTTTGGAGTGACTCTTTATTGCATGTTGAGGGACAGTTATATGATCCAGTTATGTTAATATTGTTGAAAGAACTTGCACTAGTGAAAGTATGAACCCTAGGCCTTGTTTCGAAGAATTATAATACCGTTTGTGCCCACCTTTATCATTAGTTACCTTGCTGTTTTTATATTTTTCAGATTACAAATACCCATATCTACCATCTGTATATGTCGGGGGGATGAACCCCGGGCAGGCAACGGAACCCGGATCCTTTTCAAAAACAACGGGGCTGGCACCGCCCCTCATACCGGCATGCGCTTGCTCGGGTCGCTCGACTCGGCCGAGCCCCGCAACCCGGCCAGACTCTCTGACCCAGACAAACGCGTCGACTCGGCCTCAACAACTAGCGCAAGACAGCCGAACCCGGCACAATCGAAGCTTCCTTGACAAACTAGCTCCACCCGTGGCGTGCTCCGCAATCCAGCCATGAGTCAGCTCCCGTCCCATCCAGGCTGTACGATGGGACGAGTCTTCTATCAATGATGACCAAGGCAACAGTGCCCCGCCCATGCCTCTGGTCAGCCGGAGCATGGCAACAGTGCCCCTCACCTACCCGCTGACCAGGGCCGGCGTGGCTATAGTGCTCGCGCCCTCACCGCTGACGACAGCAAGCGGCAACCTGACGGAGAGCCACTGTACACGACTCGACTCAGCCACGCCCTGACGATCGACAAGACGGCGCATAGTCCCCCTAGGCACACGGGTGTTGGTGTCAAAATCGAAGGATCTCGGGTAGGGGGTCCCGATCTGTGCGTCAAGGCTGATGGTAACAGGAAGCAAGGGACACAGAAGTTTACCCAGGTTCGGGCCCTCTCGATGGAGGTAAAACCCTACTTCCTGCTTGATTAATATTGAACATATGGGTAGTACAAGAGTAGATCTACCACGAGATCGTAGAGGCTAAACCCTAAGAGCTAGCCTATGATGGTATGATTATAATTGTGATCGACCTTCTAAGGACCAACCTCTCCGGTTTATATAGACACCGAAGAGGGCTAGGGTTTACATGGAGTCGGTTACAAGGAAGAAAACACAATATCCGAATCGCCAAGCTTGCCTTCCACGCAAAGGAGAGTCTCATCCAGACACGGGCCGAAGTCTTGAGTCTTGTATCTTCACGCTTCAATAGTCCGAATGTTGTACACCGTCCGGCTGTCCAGATACCCCCTAATCCAAGACTCCCTTAGTAGCCCCTGAACCAGGCTTCAATGACGATGAGTCCGGCGCGCAGTATTGTCTTCGGCATTGCAAGACGGGTTCCTTCTCCGAATACTCCAAAGTAGTTATCGAATACGTAGACCGTGTCCGGATCTGCAAGATGATCTTCACATGGCATAAATCTGATCTGCTGGCAATCTTCGTGCGTCATGCCCATGCATCGTGGCCTGGTCCAACGCGAACCGGCGTTTCTTACCCCACCACGACTCGTGTTACTAGGCAGTTTCATTGGCACGTCCCGTCGAGGCAGAGATTGTGTTCCTCTTATTACGGGATTTTCCATTAATAAGGGCGTGCGTGACCCCGCGACGGCCGTTGGTATAACTCCGTGTGTTTTTAGATAGACCTCAAACGGTCACACCGAGAACTCTTGATATTCACCCTCTTTATAAAGGGGTCGAGGCCTATGCCTCTTTTCCACCTTCCTCGCGCCTTCTCGCACCTCGAGTTCTAACACCCGAAACCCAAGCTTCAACACCCCAGATCCTCCAATATGTCCGGATCCGTCCCTCAAGGCCGGTGGGTGGCCTCCTCAATTCAAAAGGAAGACATTGCGAAGCTTAGGGAGGTCGGATACCTGACCACTGACATCCAGCACAGGCTTCCTGCTCCAGGCCAGGTCATCCCCACACCGGAGCCTAATGAGTGCGTCGTTTTTGTCCCACACTTCCTCAACGGCTTAGGCTTAACCCACGACCCCTTTGTGAGGGGGCTCATGTTCTACTATGGGTTGGATTTTCATGATCTGGCTCCAGACGCCATCCTCCATATCTCGTCGTTCGTTATCGTGTGCGAGGCTTTTCTCCACGTTACCCCACACTTCGGCTTATGGCTTAAGACCTTCAATGTGAAACCAAAGATGACCGAGGGGCGACATGTGGAGTGCGGAGGTGCCGTAATAAGCAGGAACACCAATGCCCCATGGACAGAGGGTTCTTTCCCAGAAGTATCCGATGTATGGCAACGGAGGTGGTTTCATGTCACGGCTCCCAGAGGCACAAAGTGGGTGGCTGCTCCCGAGTTCAGAACTAGCATCTTGGACCGACGTAGGGCGGAATTGGAGGCCCGCTGGTGATGTACCAGTACTGCAGAATCGCATCCGGGAGCTTCTTGAGAGGGACATTAACCTCGTCAGCATATTGCAAGTGATGTTAATCCGACGGATGTTGTCGTGCCAACGCCGATATCACGCCACAGATGCGACCCTATCCTAAAGGAACTCGAAGGTCCCACCAAGGATAGAAGCGCATCTTGAAGACACTTTTGCAAGGTGGATATCATTACATCAACATTACATAATAGTTGGGGATACATACAAGCGGCATACAATGCCACACGAATACAACATCATCTTACACAAGAGCATCATCCGACTATAGATGAAACACAAACAGAAACTCAATTGACATCCACCCTGCTAGCCCAGGCTGCCGATCTAGAACCTATCCCCTGATTGAAGAAGAAGCAGAAGAAGAACTCCAAAACAAGCAAACATCGCTCTCACGTCATGATCATCGCATAATCCTGTACCTGCAACTGTTGTTGTAGTAATCTGTGAGCCACAGGGACTCAGCAATCCCATTACCATGGGTATCAAGACTATCAAAGATTAAAGGGAAAGGAAGGGGTAAAGTGGTGAGGTTGCAGCAGCGGCTAAGCAAGTATGGTGGCTAACATACGCAAATAAGAGCGAGAAGAGAAGCAAAGGAACGGTCGTGAAGCTAGCAATGATCAAGAAGTGATCCTGAACTCCTACTTACGTCAAACATAACCCAAAGACCGTGTTCACTTCCCAGACTCCACCGAGAAGAGACCATCACGGCTACACACGCGGTTGATGCATTTTAATTCGGATCTGGTGTCAAGTTATCTACAACCGGACATTAACAAATTCCCATCTGCCACATAACCGCGGGCACGGCTTTCGAAAGTTCAAACCCTGCAGGGGTGTCCCAACTTAGCCCATGATAAGCTCTCGCGATCAACGAACGATATTCCTTCTCCCAGGAAGACCCGATCAGTCTCGGAATCCCAGTTTACAAGACATTTCGACAATGGTAAAACAAGACTAGCAAGACCGCCCGATGTGTCGATAATCCCGATAGGAGTCGCACGTATCTCGTTCTCAGGACACACCGGATAAACTAAGCGTACAGGTACTGACGTAACCCAAGTTGCCAAGGGATGGTCCCACACGGTGCTCTAGTTTGGACCAACATTAGACAAGCATTGGCCCAGGGGGACTAAAATAAATATGACCCTCTGGTTAATTACTCCCAAGGGAAATGTAGGTGCTGGTGAGGCAAATGGTAAAACCAAGGTTGGGCCTTGCTGGAGGAGTTTTATTCAAAGCGAACTGTCAAGGGGGTCCCATAAATCACCCGACCGCGTAAGGAACGCAAAATCTGGGAACATAACACCAGTATGACGGAAACTAGGGCGGCAAGAGTGGAACAAAACACCAGACATAAGGCCGAGTCTTCCACCCTTTACCAAGTATATAGATGCATTAATTAAATAAGAGATATTGTGATATCCCAACAACATCCTGTCCACCATGGAGCAATCTTCAACTTCACCTGCAACTAGCAATGCTATAAGAGGGGCTGAGCAAAGCGGTAACATAGCCAAACAACGGTTTGCTAGGAAGGGTGTCAAAGGTTAGAGGTTCATGGCAATTTGGGAGGCTTGAAGAACAAGTTATAGGAAGCGCAGCAAAGCGATAGAACAAAGCAACTAGCATAGCAATGATAGTAGAGAGATCCAAGGTGACGGTCATCTTGCCTGAAATCCCGCTAAGAAGAAGAACGAGTCCATGAAGAAGATGAAGCCACGAAGACGAACCAAGCGTATACGAACGAATCCTCACGATCGCAACGAAACGGGAACTATCGAGAAGAAGCACACAACATAGTAAACACACCACACATAGACAAGACATGATGCACAACAAGCATGACGCATGACAAAGCTACATGAAGCTACTCATGGCAAGAGACGATGCAAACAAGAGCAACACATCAAAGCAAGTTTAAATGAGGCCGGAAACAACATATAGCAATTCCGGTAAGTCCTCATATGCAAATTTAGAAATTGGTCCACAACTGAATAAACCTTATGTTCAAATAGTTAAATAGCAAGTTAAGATGCACCAAGATTATCTACACGAGATTCTAGTCAAGTTACATATAAAGTTCATTTAATTCGGAGCTACGGCCTAGAAGATATGAGCAAAACAAGTTAAACATGGCATTGATGCAAAAGGCACTCAAACATCAAACAATCACTCTCAAACATGGATGCAACATGATAATATGAAACTACATGCAAAATCAAGCAAGTTTCATATAGAGCACACTCAAAACGGAGCAACGGTTCAACACATACACTCTATACAAGTTTAAAGGGCATGCTGTCCAAAACAGCAACTAGGCATCTAGAAAGCATCAAAACAATATGCTACAACATCCCAAAGTAAGAACAAAAGGCGTGGGCATGATGTACAGGTAAATCATGACAAAACATGAACACTGATCTAACTCCAGAAACAACTAAAACATGCTCAAAAGTACATGGCAAGATTGCAAATTATAACAGTTTCAGATATAGCAGAAATAACATCAGGTTGCAAAGTTTAGATCTATCAAACAACATGTTACAGGAAGCTATCATGGCAAACCAAGGCATGGCATGAATCTACTAATAGCATATAACAAAAGTCCCTTACTGACCATGAGCCAAAAAGGATCAGAAGATATGATGGCACCCATGTAAACATGGCAAGTTGTATGACAGATTCATACATGGCAGAAACAGCAATAAGTAGGCATGTTGGTGAGCTTGAACCACTCACCACAGAGCAATACATGGCATTACAAGGCAACCAACAGTAAGAATACATGTTTATGAAGCTAAGCATGGCAAGAACAAGTACATAGCATGCTTGTATCACTAACAACAATCATGCCAACACTGAACTTAATGTTAACAGGCTGACAGCAACATTATTTAGCAAGTTTGGAGCAAGATAACAACAAGTTACAGCAGGCTATAAATGCAACCAGGGGCATGAATAGATAGAGAAAGACATGTATAACAAAATATCCTTAGTGAACATCTCCAGATTATGCATAGAATGACTTGTAGCAGCAGGTTTACATAGCATCATGATATAACAAAATCAGCCTAGCAAAACAGCAACAGCAAGTACCCTACTTAACAAGTTCGATGCACTCACTACAAGACTCACAAAAATACATGGATGGCACCCCTGTAAAGATGGCATGACATATATCAAAACACATGTAGAGCTCATGCTCATAGGATGCACACATCAAATGCAACAAAAATAACAAATCATCAAGTTATAACAGTTTCAGCAGATTAACATCATATAGCACTCTTGCAACAATGATTCAGGCATCAAGATGGACTCAAATGAACATGATTCAATGGAATGAAATGAATCACTCGTTGAGGCGAATAATTTGACATATTACACGCATGGAACAGAGCAGTATGCAGAGAGTTATGATGCGATGAACAGGGGACTAGAATGCAAGTATTAAATGACTTAGAGAAAATATACCCTGCCGGTTCTAGGGTTTGGTCGGCACGGATCTCGAGACGGGGCCGGAGTAGTCGCCGGAGACGAACGTGGTGGTGGCCGGAGATGACGGAGATGGCCGGAGACGGCGCCGGAGAGGGCCGGGGACGGCTGGGGCGCGGGCGAGGAGCGGGGCGGCGAGGGGACAGCGCTGCAAGGCGGCGGGGCTCGCACTCCGGCGAACTCCCACCGGAGCGGCGGCGAGGCGCGGCCGCTGCGGGTGCTGGTGGCGACCAGCGGAGGCGGCGGGGAGGTGCCTGCGGGGCACGGGCGCGGCTGGCGGGGGCGAGGGGCGCGCGGGGGCGCACGACGGCGGGGCCGCTCGGCGCGCAGGCGCGGACGGCGGCGAGGTCCAGAGGGCGGCGGGCGAACCGGCGGCGGGGTCTGGCGAGGGGCCGGGCAGCGGAGGGAGCCAGGGCTAGAGCGGGCCAGCCGGCGGCGGCGCGGGCCTGCGCGGCCTCGCGATGGGCTCCGTGCGCCACGGCGAAGTGGGCGCGGGGCGCGGGTAAGGTGGCGGGTGGTGGTTGGTCCAGGAGGCGGCGGGGGTGACGTGGTAGCCTGTGGTTGGCTGGAGCGACGTGGCGGCGGGTGGTGGATGCGTCCGGCTGCGGAGGCGGACATGTCAGGCGGCGCGAGGAGGGAGAGGGCTAGGGTTGGACTGCGCGAAAAATTGGAGGGGATCACATATATATAGGTAGAGGGAGCTAGGAGAGTCCAAATGAGGTGCGGTTTTCGGCCACGCGATCATGATCGAACGGCGGAGACCATGGATGGGGTTTGGATGGGTTGTTGGGCGACTTTGAAAGGATGTTGGGCTGCACACAAAAGAGGCTTTTATGGTTACCCGGTTAACTGTTGGAGTATCAAACGACCTCCAAATGGCACGAAACTTGACAGGCGGTCTACCGGTGGTGTACCAAGGCCGCTTGACAAACCTCGGTCCATTCCGAGAATGTTTAACACCCGCTCACAACGAGAGACAAAAGGGGGACGCCGGGGGAACATAGGAGTGCCGGATTGCAAAACGGACAACGGGGAAAATGCTCGGATGCATGAAACATACACGTATGCAAAATGAGATGCACATGATGACATGATAAAATGCAATACGCAAGCAAATGACATGGCAACGACGACGAATAACTGACAGACACCTGGCGCATCAAATCTGGGGCGTTACAGCCGGCCTCTCCGGATGTGGGAGTTCAATCCGGACGGTCCGCGGACTTTCAAGCACTTCTTCGGCTTGAAGCTCGAAGAGATGTGCAAATTATTCTTCGGACAGAAAGTAGAGTGTCCGGACACCACCGAGGATGCGGGCCTAAGCTGCAATCGCCTAAATACCCAAGTAAGTAATCTTGACACCGGACACCTTGTTTAGCATTTGTCATAATTGTTTATTTTGAAAATCATCCGTGGCCAGGAATGGCTCAGCAAGGCGGAGAGAATCAGGTGTCTAGCGCCACTTCCCAAAGGCTCTCCTGGCCCTAGCATGGCCAAGATGCTCGACCGGGTGCTCAGCAAAATGCCCTCGGGGAAAGACAAGGGGAAGAACGAAGAGACCGAACTCCACACGCTACGCATCCAAACCGGGGGAATTGTTGCCTCCCCCAAGGAGGATAGTCGGGAAGGGGAAACTAAGGCCTCCTCCCCGCGCGGGAAGAAGAGGGCCGCCTCCAAAGACTTGGAGACGGAGATGCCCAAGCAAAGGGAGAAGGCATCACCAAGGGTCTCTGCCGCGACGGGCATCCTCACCGCGTTATGCCCGCCAACGGGCCAGCCCTCCACCGAGCTGTAAGTCAATCGTTAATTTGAAGGTACTGTGCTTCTCCTAGATCAGTAACCAGGATTTGCCTTCTGCAGTCCGGCTAGCAGCTCTTCTCAACAGACTTTGTCTTCGGGGGATGTTCCTCCGGAGATGATGGAGAGCGAGACCCCACCTACCTCTCCGGCTCATGAAGTGGACGACACCGAGGTGTCGTCACGGAGGAGTCCGGATCTGCCGAAGCCAGAAGTCAATGCGTCAGCCACCCAGAGCCCGGAGCGTTTGGCTCCCACGGGGGGCGATGGGAAGGGTCCAGCGCAGTTTGATGTCCGACGGGACGTACTGACGGGCTTACTAGAGCGAGCTGCGCTCTCGGAGGAGCACCGCTCATTAATGAGTGCAGTTCTCAAGAAGATTTCATTCGCTACAAGCGGTTTGAATGAAGCGTTCACAAGCCTGCTCAGAGGCTTTGAGGCATGTAATGAAGAATACACTATTTCTTTGGCTGTGAGGCACGCGCTAGGTGTGCTCCATATAGATAGTAGCCCCTGAGACTCTGGTTGCCCGCCCTAGGCGGCAAACGGGGGATCATAAACCAATGATTATGCTGTAAATATGTGCAGGTACCTATGGGTCCGGCCGCCGGCCAGTCCGTTGAAGTTGCCAAACTAACGAGGAAGATTGGATCGATTGATATCGATATCACGCTGGTGAATGAGCGGCTGGACAAATCACAAGGTATGTGCCCTGCCTTCCCTTGTATAGGAAAATATGAAGGTGGCATGATATTAATGTAGTATGTTTGGACTGCAGATGGTGCTGCTGCCGTGGAGGCCCTGAGGGCGGAACTTGCTCAAGCCAAGGAACAAGCTCGGGTGAGCAATGCGGCTTCCCTAATGGCGGCCGAGGACTTGAGGGCCGAACAGGCTACTCATCACCGAAGCGAGGAAAAGATAGCCGAAATGGCTGTTGAGTTAAAAAATGCCACTGACCGGTATGAGCTCCTTAAAAAGGAGCATGAGGATAATTCGGCTGACCCGAACAAGGCACTTAATGCCACCAAGGAAATATGGACCAAGCTCAGAGGTGCACGGAGGAGCTTCAAGAGGCCGGTAAAATCTCGGCTGGGGGCTCCTATTTGCTGCGGACGAAATTTTTCGATCCGAAGTACACTCCCCTGGATGGATGCTGGAGTCCTGCGGGCGCATATGCAGATTTGGAGAAGAGTACGGCTGACGCTGCTGAGTTCTTCAAAGATCAAGGTGATAAGGAAGTGGAGAAGCTTTTCTGGTCGCAATTCCATGCTCCCACTCGCCCGCTGCCGTTAAGTGACAAGAGGGCTGCTGTAGCGGAGCTTCACAGGCTGTCCGAGCTTGCAATGCGGTCTGTAATAGACCATCTTTGGCCAAAGGGGCCTAAGCCGGACAGTTACTTTGGTTTGGTGCAATAGTTCCTCGGGCTCGTGCCTCGGAATGATGCCATGAGGAGGTCGGCGTGTATAGAGGGTGCACAGATGGCTCTTGCCCGCGTTAAAGACTATTGGACGGATATGGATGCCACCATTATAGCGGCCCAGGATCCGGTGGGGGGCCAATATCCGGCCGAGCACTACTTGGCGCAGGACACAAAAGGTGCCCGCCTAATAGAGGTGCAGTGCTCGAAGAATGTCTTGTTCAAATGATGAATTGAATCATTGTAAAAAAATGTTTATTTTGATTATGAGGCTATATTTATACTATTTGCTTGAAAATATGATTATGTCCCCTGTGCGGCCGTTTATATATATATATATATATATATATATATATATATATATATGTATATATAAATATGTAATCCGAAAGTTAGCAGTCGTTGGCTTCAGCCCCCACGCATACAATGCGGGGGTGTTCGCGAAAAATATGCTTAATCACACTTGATCCAACACTTGGTCCATTAAGGAGGTGATCGCACGTCGAACTAGGCAACCAGACTATATAGCTATAACACTTTCGCTTAGCCGTGGGAGTCTAACATTGGGGCTACTATGTAGCCCCTGGTACCTTTGCGTGCATCCGAATATGGGCGCGTATGTACATGACCAGGAAATGGCCCTTCGTTAATGTGGAGGAATCCTAAAGATTCTAGTGAGTCTTTGAGTGGTTGAATAGTCTCTCGCTGCATCATGACAGTCAGCTTTCGGCTTTGTCTACTGAGGTGCTCATCCGGAATAATCAGGGCACAATCACAGTAGTTCTCCTTTGGCCACCTTAGCCGATAATAACTGAACGTAAGGCGGCAAACCCAGGAGCAGGGCAAACCCAACATTTGACCAAAGAAATGATTCGAAACTGATGCATATAAGGCCAAACTCGTGACGCCGAACACTCCCGAAGGTATTCGGACTTTATACTAGATGATGGGCTCAAGAATGCCCATTCATTATAAACCCTGTGTTTCCAGGTACGTGCGTTAATCTGTCGTGGCGAAATGCCAAAAACGACAGTATCCTCTGTGGGTATGGAACCCATGGGATGGTTAAACAACAAGAGGCAATAGAAAAGTTTTACACAGGGGTTAATCTAAAAAGAAACATGTTGAACGGGGCCCTGCTGCACGTCTGCGCCTTTGTCTCTGTTGTGCCGTATCCTGGAAGGGTATCGCGTGAACGTTGTCTATGGAAAAAGAAAACTCATAGGAGATTACAACGTAAGTATGCGATGGATAGTAAAAGTGCAACATGTTGGCCTGCCAATAGGGTTGAGCCAAGTGTGGGGCTTTATTAAGTATTTATAGCCCCTGGTATCCGCTATAGGATTACATATACGGTGCCCTGGTTCGATCTGGGCTACCAGACTCATCTAACCATGTCCGTGGTCTTAACGACCGGTCATGTTGTTTTTTTGATATTGGAGGTCGCTTATAGTCCGGCCGCTAGGGCCGTCGTGTGTTCCTCTGCACGTGAAGAGTGCTCTGTTATTCCGCTAACGGTGATGATGCCACGTGGACCGGGCATCTTGAGTGTAAGGTAGCCATAGTGCGGCAATGCATTGAAGCGGGCGAAGGCCGTTCTTCCGAGCACTGCGTGATAGTCGCTTTGGAAGGGTGCGATGATGAAGAGTAGTTCTTCGCTTTTGGAGTTGCCTGGAGAGCCGAATGTTACCTCCAGTTTGATGGAGCCCCTGCTGTAGGCTTCAACGCCTGGTATCGCCCCTTCAAAGGTGGTGTTACTTTGGCTGATTATGGATGGGTTTATCCCCATCCTGCGGACAGTGTCTTCTTATATTAAATTGAGACTACTGGCGCCGTCCATGAGGACCCGGGTGAGACGGTATCCGTCGATTATTGGGTCGAGCACCAAGGCCTCTGATCCTTTGCGCGGAATACTAGTTCGGCCGTCCAAGCGGTCGAAGGTCATCGGAGAAGACATCAATTAGTTAGGTGTAGGTGCGATAGGCTATATATCACGTGCGTTCGTGCCTTCTCATGGATGTACAAGTCGCGTGGATCATGTTCACCATTTTAACCTCTAGCGGGAATTTTTTCTGTCCCCCAGTGTTCGGCTGGCGAGGTTCATACTCGTCTTCACTTGGTGTTTCCCTTCCCTTGTGTTCGGCATTTAATTTGCCGTCCTGTTTGAAGACCCAGCACTCTCTGTGCATGTGGTTCGCAGGCTTGTCAAGGGTGCCATAAATTTGGCACAGTCTGTCCAGGACTCTGCTCAGACCGGACGGTCCCTCTTTGCTTCCTTTAGATGGCTTCTTTTGCTGATCAGGTCAAGAGCCCCTGAATCCGGAATTAACCGTTGTGTTGTCCGGGCTCTCTTCCTTGTTTTGGCGTTTATTTTTATTACGTCGTGGCTTCCCGTTGCCATCCCTTATTTCTGATGTGCTGGGGTCGCTGGTGCCTTTACGGGCTAGCCAGCTATCTTCACCCACGCAAAAGCGGGTCATAAGGCTTGTTAGGGATGCCATTGTCCTTGGCTTTTCTTGGCCGAGGTGTCTGGCGAGCCACTCATCGCAGATGTTGTGTTTGAATGCCGCGAAGGCTTCGGCATCCGAACAATCGACAATTTGATTCTTCTTAGTGAGAAATCTGTTCCAAAGCTTGCAGGCGGACTCTCCGGGTTGTTGGATTATGTGACTTAAATCGTCAGCATCCGGAGGCCGGACATAAGTCCCTTGAAAATTGGCCCTGAAAGCGTCCTCGAGTTCCTCCCAACTCCCAATTGAGTTTTCGGGGAGGCTTTTCAACCAGTGTCGAGTTGGTCCCTTCAGTTTGAGGGGAAGGTATTTGATGGCGTGGAGGTCATCCCCACGAGCCATGTGTATATGCAGGATAAAGTCCTCGATCCAGACCCCTGGGTCTGTTGTTCCGTCGTATGCCTCTATGTTCACAGGTTTAAAGCCCTGTGGAAATTCATGGTCCAGTACCTCTTCGATAAAGCACAAGGGGTGAGCAGCCCCTCTGTATCTGGACGTGCTGTGGCATGTCGTCAGCTGTTGTTGTGTCCGGTGTTTATTCTGAACTGGTATTTGATTCGCATAATCGTTTTGATGACCATAGTCCCTCGCCGGAGTGTGTCCTTTAGACCCATAGATGGACCTAGCTACGCCAGCTTTCTTATCCAGGTGCTCATGTAGATCGTGCGCGGCGTCGGTAGCCGCTTTGTTGCGGTTTTGGAGCGGTACGTTGGGCCTCCTGGTCGTATTAGTCTTTGGAGGAACGGCCTCGTCGTCAAATTCTGGCAGTAGCTTGCGTTTTGGATAGCTCTTTGTATGGCGATCGTCGCCATATCTTTCTTCAGTGTCTAGCACTTTGTTCCATCTGCGGTTGAGCGTTTCCTGTGCGGCTTTGAGCCGTTGCTTTTGCTTCTTCAGACTTCTCGCTGTCGCTATAAGCTTTCTGTGGAGGTTATCTCGTTCCGCGCGTTCTTCCAGAATGATGAATGCATCATCGTCCGGATTGTCTTCTTGACTGGGCCGGTTAGATGAACTCGTCCCTCTGGATCATTGTCCTCGGGCGTCTGCTCCGAGCTGTGTTCGGAGTGACCTGGTTCGTCCTACTCCACCGCTGGTTCCGTATGGTCATTGTTGCTTTCAGGGTTGACCGGAGTATCAATCCTTCTGGCGCTCTTGCTGATATTTTTACTATTGCTGGACTTGGAACGGCGTCTGCACCGTCACTTTGGCTTTTGCCCAGGGGTTTTATCTTCCAGATTGTCACCGTCGTCTTCCTTGGGCGTATCCACCATGTATATGTCATGTGACGAGGCGGAAGTCCGGTACCCCATAGATTCTGAATCTTCTCCTGCATCGTCGTCCATACCGTCGATGCCTTCGTAGTCGAAGTCAAGCACGTCAGTTAAATCATCAACCGTGGCTATGAAGTGGGTGGTGGGTGGGTAACGAATTTCTTCGTCGCCTGCTTCCCACTCGAGCCGGACATAGTTCGGCCCGGGATTTTCTGTCAAAGAGAGAGTTTTTAATGAGTTCAGCATGTCGCCAAAGGGTGAGTGCTGGAAGATGTCCGCAGCGGTGAACTCCCTTACCGGAGCCCAACCTGGCCCGACTGGCTCGGGAGTGCGCGAACAGGAACCTACAACCGGATACGAGTCCGGGGGTTCGGAGTCACAGGCCTCCTCAGAAGTGAGGCCTGTGCTCGGCTCTATCACCGATGAGGGTATATCCTGCGCGGTGGGGTCCACCCCTCCGTCCTTAGGCAACGCAACTTGCTCCGGGTTTAGATCCCGAGCTTTGTCCGACAGCAGGTTTAAGCCGTGCTCGTCGTGACCGTTCGGTGCTCCTGGCGCAGGCCCAAATCCGTCGAAGATCAAGTCTCCGCGAATATCAGCTGTGTAGTTCAAGTTTCCAAACCTAACTTGGTGGCCGGGGGCGTAGCCATCGATCTGCTCCAGATGGCCAAGTGAATTGGCCCGCAGTGCGAAGCCGCTGAACACGAAGATCTATCCGGGGAGAAAAGTCTCCCCCTGGACCGCGTTGTTGACAATTGAAGGCGCCATCAAGCCCCGCAGCGACGACACAGAGGAACTCTCAATGAAAGCACCAATGTTGGTGTCAAAATGGGCGGATCTCGGGTAGGCGGTCCCGATCTGTGCGTCAAGGCTGATGGTAACATGAAGCAAGGGACACAGATGTTTACCCAGGTTCGGGCTCTCTCGACAGAACCCTACTTCCTACTTGATTAATATTGAAGATACGGGTAGTAAAAGAGTAGATCTACCACGAGATCGTAGAGGCTAAACCCTAAGAGCTAGCCTATGATGGTATGATTGTAATTGTGATCGGCCTTCTAAGGACCAACCTCTCCGGTTTATATAGACACTGGAGAGGGCTAGGGTTTACATGGAGACGGTTACAAGGAAGGAAACACAATATCCGGATCGCCAAGATTGCCTTCCATGCAAAGGAGAGCCCCATCCGGACACGGGCCGAAGTCTTGAGTCTTGTATCTTCACGCTTCAATAGTCTGGACGTTGTACACAGTCCGACTGTCCGGCTACAATGCCCCCGCCCTCACCGCTGACGGCAGCAAGCGGCAACCTGACGGAGAGCCACTGTACATGACTCGACTCGGCCATGCCCTGACGATCGACAAGACGGTGCACAGTCCCCCTAGGCACGCGGGGCCCGCACCTAGGGGAACCCGGTGAACCGCAAGCCCTCAGCGGGACCCAGCCCGGGTCCCCGGACACCGACAATCCGGACCAACCGACTTATAACATTACCATTGTACCCCTGGGGGGTCGATCTATAAAACCCCCAGGAGCCCACACTCATACAGGCATGTAACGAGACAAAGGAAAGTAAGCACAGAACTAGGTTTCCGAAACAGCAACACCAGAGAGAAGGAGCATCCCAAGCCTTGGCCAGCTTCCTTCCTCCCCCATACAGCTCCAGGAGCAACATTGTACTATCGAACATCCAACTACACTCGGCAGGATTAGGGGTGTTATCTCTCTGGAGAGCCCCAAACCTGGGTATGTCCGGCGTCCCGCGGCCACTCATGCCAACCGCGCCTCTGGAGCCCACCAGCGCCCTCGAGCCTCCTTCTCTCTTTAGCCATCTCTTGGCATCTATCTTGCACCCACCACGACAGTTGGCGCCCATCGTGGGGCAGCTCGAGGAGCTGGCCGGGAGCATGCTTCAGACGGGGCCCTTCTCCTACACCAATGAGTCTGTCGCGCTGGCGGACGAAGTCGTCGGCGTGCTCGCCGCCTCCTTCGCCACGCTACGCATCTCCGGTGCGTTCGCGGCCGACGAGTACCCCAGTGAGGTGCTCAGCTACCCCGACTCCCCCTCTCCCTCGGCGGCGGCATTTCCGCCGGGGCAATGGACGTCCATGTGGAGGTCTTCGTCACCGGTGATGGCGCCTCCTCCTCGTCGAGCAAGATGCGGAAGGCCGTTGAAGCCAGGGCCGCAGCAGAATGGACCGAGCCGTCCGATCCGTTGCGCGCCGCGATGCAGAGCCTCCGCATCCCCATCGGCACCGACGTCAACGCCACCAACGTCGCTGAGGTCCTAACCCAGCTCGAGGAAAGGCGCCAGCAGATGCTGGACCTGTCTGAGATGCTTGTCGCCACTCAACATTGCTTGGACGACGCTCAGCTGGAGCGCAATGCCACCTACGGATTCACGCCTGCCACGGCCAAGCCAAACCGGGTCGCCGACGTGCGTGCCTGGGGAGGAGCGATCGGCCGAGCTCTTGGCGCCGTCCCGACCGTCTATGAGACCCCAGCGAAGAACATGCACGCTGCCCAGGCAGCCGCAGTCGGCCTGGACCAGCTCACGGGTGAGGAGCTGAAGGAGCACATCGGGCGGATGCACGAACTCCTCAACGTGGCCAACGCCCAGTAGGACCGCCTCAACTAGCTCGCCAAGCCGGCAGGATCAGGCTCCGCCCGCCTTGGCGGACCCGGCGAACTTCTACATACAGCTTCCTCGCCACCCGGTGAGGCGCACTCCGGCCGAGCCCGGACTCGGCGCGATCCGGCCGCCATGGCCGCCAGCAGATTGGGCGACGAGCCCGTCCCAGAGATCCAGCGCGGACCCGACCAGCATGGTCGGCGTCCGGCTCCAACCGACCTGGCCCCCCGTGGCCTAGCCGCAAGTCGACTCGGCCCGTGCGCCATTGACGATGCCGATGCTCGCCACCGCAGCCTCAATCAGCTCGCACGCTCCCTGGAGGTGGAGAAGAGCGGCGCTATCGGGCCGGCATGCTTCGGCTCACGCATCCGGGAAGAGCCCTTCCCCAAAGGGTTCATGCTCCCTCGCAACACCCCCAAGTATAACGGAACCGTGAACCCGGAAGACCGGCTCACCGACTACACCACGGCCATTAGCATCACCGGTGCCAATCGTCGTCTCGCCGTGCGCTACGCACCCGCTCATGCTCCAAGGGTCGGCCCGCACATGGTTGAACAGCCTGCCGATAGGCAGCATCAACACATGGGTCGATTTCGAGGAAGCCTTCGTCCGCACTTCACGGGGACCTACAAGCGACCCGGTCGCCCTAGCCAACTCACCATGTGCATGCAAGGGCCTACGGAGACCGGTCGCGAGTACCTCGCGCCCGGACCGAGCTCCGGAACAGCTGGGAGGGTGTCCATGAAGTCCAGGCGATCCAGTACTTCGTCAGCGGGTGCCGAGACGGCACCCTCCTCAAGCACAAGCTCTTACGCTCTGAGCCGGCCATCATGGCCGCCCTCATGCTGACGGCGGATAAATATGCCAACGCCGACTCCGCAATGAAGATCCAGGTGGCACTGGACGAAGCCGGCAAGGCAAAGCCGGTTCCCCCTCCGAAGCCGGCCGGCGAAAGCAGCCGACAGCAGCATCACCAGAACAACAAGCGCAAGGCCGAACAGCCGGCGAAGCGCCATGACAACCGACTCGTCGCGGCCACCGAGCCCGCGGCGGACCCGGCGGCGAAGCGCCGGCTGACCGGCAAAACAGCATGGCAACCCGCCATGAGTTTCGAAGAAATGCTCGACACCGCTACTAGCACCACAGTGGCGCAAGACCCTCCACGCACACGCTTCGGCAGTGTGCCATCACCAGCGCATCATGAGGGGCGACATCCCGCCTCCTCCGGCTCCGGCTCCAGGCGCGGGACAGCCGCCTCCGGCTCCACCGCCGCCTCCCGTTGGCGGCGCGATGCGCGAAGACGCCTACCCGGACCAGAACACGGCCTACATTGTCTTCACCAGCCTCGGCGATGACAAGCGCAGCGAGCACCTCCTTCGGCAGGAGGTGAACACTGTCGTCCCAGCCAAGCCAGAGTTCATGCACTGGTCCGATCGCCCGATCACCTGGACCCAGGAGGATCACCCGGCGGTCATGCCAAGCCTGGGTGGTTACGCCCTTGTCCTCAACCCCACCATCGTCGCATGGCGCACATGCAAGTTCTCTCGAGTCCTCATCGACGGCGGCAGCAGCATCAACATCCTCTACCGTGACACGATGACCAAGCTTGGCCTCAAGGATGAGGACCTGGAGCCGACCTGGACGATCTTCCAAGGCATCGTGCCCGGCCTCTCCTACTCTCCCATTGGCCGGGTCCGGCTCGATGTCCTGTTCGGTGACATCAGCCACTTCCAACGCGAACCAATCGGTTTGAGATGGTGGACCTGTCAAGCACGTACCACGCATTGCTGGGCCGGCCCGCGCTCGCCAAGTTCATGGCGGTTCCCCATTATGCGTATCTGAAGATGAAGATGTCGGGTCCCAAGGGCCTCATCACCATCACCAGCGATTACCGCAAGTCCCTGGAGTGCGCTCGAGACGGCACCAAGTTGGCCGAGTCGCTGGTCATTGCCGAGGAGCAGCGCCAGTTCGACCGGATCGTCGCCCTGGCAGGCGAGGCCTCTGCTGCGTCGATCCCGACCCAGGACCCGGCCGACGAGGCCACCTTCAAACCCTCCAAGGAGACCAAGAAAGTGAAGCTGAACCCGGAAGACCCTAGCTGCAGCAAGTACGTTGTCGTAGGCGCCCGCCTTGACAACAAATAGGAAGGCGAGCTCGTCGACTTCCTCCGTGATAATCGGGATATCTTTGCATGGACCCCCACGAACATGTTGGGTATCCCGAGGAAGTACGCCGAGCACAAACTTCACATCCGCAAGGACGCCAAGCCTGTCCGTCAACCCCTACGATGATTTTCCGAAGAGAAGAGAAAAACCATTGGTGAAGAGGTCGCCAAGCTTTTGGCGGCTGGCTTCATAATGGAAGTATTTCACCGTGAAGACGTCCTTCATCACGCCCATTGGGGCGTATTGCAACATCACCATGTCGTTCGGCTTGAAGAACGCCGGCGCCACCTTCCAGCGCTGCATGCAGAAATGCTTGCTGCCGCAACTCGGCCACAATATCCACGTTTACATGGACGACATCATGGTGAAGACCAAGCAGCACCTCACGCTCCTCGACGATTTGAAGGACACATACGCCAACCTCCATGAATACAAGGTCAAGCTTAACCCGGAAAAATGCGTCTTCGGCGTCCCGGCCGGAAATCTACTCGGCTTCCTCATCTCGGAATGCGACATTGAGGCGAACTCAGAGAAGATCAAGCCGTCCAGCGCCCAGTCTACTACCTGAGCGAAGTGCTCTCCATCTCCAAGCAGAACTACCCGCACTACCAGAAGATGTGTTATGGCGTGTACTTTACCGCCAAGAAGCTGAAGCACTATTTCCAAGAGCACGTTGTCACCGTGGTCAGCACGGCGCCTATCGGAGAAATTATCGGGTGTCGGGATGCCTCTGGCCGGGTCGCCAAGTGGGCGATCCAGCTGGCCAGCCACACCATCCTCTACGAGCCCTGCACCACGACCAAGTCTCAAGCCCTGGCCGACTTCCTCATCGACTGGACCGAGGCCCAGTACTTGCCGCCGCCCCCGACTCGACGCATTGGCGCATGCATTTCGACGGATCCAAGATGCGACTTGGCCTGGGGGGGTGGCATCGTACTGTCATCCCCGAAGGGTGACCGGCTCCGTTACGCGCTCTAGATCCACTTCGCCGCCTCCAACAACGTCGCCGAGTACGAAGCCCTCGTGCACGGCCTACGGCTTGCCAAGGAACTCGGCATCCGGCGCATCCTGTGCTATGGTGACTCGGACCTGGTGGTGCAGCAGTGCTCTGGCGAATGGGATGCCTGCGACTCCAACATGGCAAGCTACCGCTTCCTCGTCCAGTAGCTGTCCGGATCCTTCGAGGGCTGCGAGTTCCTCCACATCCCGCATGCGGAGAACGAAGCAGCCGACATGCTCGCCAAGATCGCCTCATCCCGACAATCCATCCCGTCCGGCGTCTCCCTCGAGCACCTGTGCAAGCCGTCCGTCAAGCCATCACCGGACTCCGAGTCCATCCACGTTCCAGACGAGCCGGCCGCACCCCAATCCGGCCCAAGGGCTGCTGAACCCGGCTCGGGGGCTGCTGAACCCGGCCCGGGGGCTGCTTAGCTCGACCCAGCCACCATCGCCCTAGACCCGGCCGTAGTCATCCCCGACCCGGGGGCTTCCGAACCCGGCTCGGGGGCTGCCAACTCGGAACCCACCCTGGTGGCCGTCTTCACCGTGGTTACGGCTCCATCTTGGGCCCTCCCAATATCAGAATTCCTGGAGAGCGGGGTTGTCCCCATGGACGAGACCGAAGCTCGGCAAGTGCAGCGCCGGGCGTCCGCCTACAGCATCATCAACAACGAGCTCGTCAAGCGCAGCTCCACCGGCATGTTCCAGCGCTGCGTCGAGCAGGAACAGGGCATCGACATCCTCCTCGACATACATCAGGGCGAGTGCGGGCACCACGCCGCATCGCGATCCCTGGTGGCCAAGGCGTTCCGCCATAGTTTCTACTGGCCTACGGCCCTCCAAGATGCCGAGTCGCTCGTCCTCAAGTGAGAGGGATGCCGGTGCTTCAGCAAATGCAGCCACCAGCTGGCGTCAGCACTCCGCACCATACCGATCGCCTGGCCCTTCATGGTCTGGGGACTCGACATGGTGGGACCCTTAAAAACCGCTCGAGGTGGCTTGACGCACCTGCTGGTGGCAGTAGACAAATTCACCAAGTGGATCGAGGCAAGACCAATCAAGAAACTGGACGGGCCAATAGCCGTTCAGTTCATCAAGGACATAGCGGTGCGCTACGGCATGCCGAACAGCATCATCACGGACAACGGCACCAACTTCGCCAAGGGCGCGCCTCGAACAATACTGCTCTGTCTCCGGCATCCGCCTCGACCTGGCCTCTGTTGCACATCCGTAGTCCAACGGGCAGGTCGAGTGGGCCAACGGACTCATCCTGTCCAATGTCAAGCCATGACTCGTCGAGCCACTCATCCGCTCACCCGGCAGCTGGCTTGACGAGTTGCCGACCGTTCTCTGGAGTCTCCGCACCACGCCGAATCGGTCCACCGGGTTCACCCCGTTCTTCCTCGTCTATGGAGCCGAAGCCGTCATCCCGACCGACGTCGAGTTCGACTCGCCGCGCGTCACGATGTACACCGAAGCCAAAGCCAGAGAAGCCCACGAAGATTGTGTCGATCTGCTCGAAGAAGCACGCCTCCTGGCGCTCAGTCATTCGGCCACCTACCAGCAAGGCCTGAGGCACTACCACAACAAGAAGATCAAGCCCCTCTCGTTCCGCGAGGGTGACCTCGTCCTCCGACTCGTCCAAGAGCAAGCAGGCCAGCACAAGGTGTCCCCTCCATGGGAGGGCCCATTCATTGTGAGCAGGGCCTTGCGCGACCGCAACGCCTACTACCTCATCGATGCATGCAGGTCAAGGAAGCGCAAGAAGGACACCGCCGGCGAAGAAATGACCGGGCCCTGGAACGCGGAACTCCTCCGCCCGTTTTACAGTTAGCCGCACAAGTGTATGTATCGTCGCCTTTTGTAAATGCATGAAACTATGGGGTTCCCGAATGAGATTCGGGAGCTGCCTTTTGTCGACCAATTTATTGCGTCCCTATTTTCCTGCATCACTATGCCACTGAACCCAGCCACCGGTCCGACTCGCTCGACCCGGGGGCTCGGGGGTTGGCCGTCTCGGTCGCCACCCCGCCGCCTTGGTGATTCCTGATACAGTTAGGATGCCGCGGTCCCCCACTTCGCCGTAAAGCAACAGATCCAACTTTGGCTGTCGGCTGGCAAGCACAACGAGCCAGAGCTCCTTTACGCTTCATACACTAAGTCAAAGGCTGCCGGGTCGATCAACCTGGCCCGCCACTCATCAAATAACCAGCCGCACAACCGGCTGCTCGCCAACCGGCTTTGCCGGATTGCCGCCAGCCGGCCGAGTGGGTGTTTCGCTCGCGCTCAACGTTTTGAAGGGCCCAAGTCCTGCGAGCTCCTCTCGAAGAATCTAACTCCTTGTCACGGACCGGAGCCTCGGCCGTCTGACTCACAGGGGGGGGGGGGGGTTGAGAAAGGAAAAGCGCATGAAATCGGTCCAAAAAACGGAAGGCAAGAGCGAAAACACTCACGACATTTGCACACAAATATTTAAGAAAAGGCCCACGGCCCGAGTTCATTACACCCTAAAACCCCCAGTGGGTGGGTGGACCTGCTACTTAACAAATTCTACATAGAATGTCTCAGGCATCTCCAGCGCCGTGTCGCGACGTCGACGGCTCTCCCCTGGCGGCCTTCGGGTCCACCGAGGCGCCGGTGTCCTCCTTGGCACCCCCATCGCGGTAGATGCCCGTCTCCTCTGAGCTCCCCTCTGGATCGTGGAGAAGCAAGCCGTAGTCATCACCGTCCACGACCCTGCTGTCTTCCGTCCGCTCGGGTGGAACTCGTCATGGAAGGTGAACTCGGCGATGTAGCTGGCCCGGGAGGCAATCCGGCCGGCTTGCTCCTGCAAGAGCTGCTCCGAGCCGGCCCGCTGGCCCATCAACGCGTCCAGCTGCAGATCCGGATGCCAAGACAGCGCGAACCGGAGCGCCATCTCAGCATCGGCACGAGCGGCGGAGACACGCCACTCGTGAAGCCGGTCCGGCCCCATCTCCAACCAACACGCCAGGCGCATGAAGCTGCTCGGCTCGACGGAGTCCGGCCAAAGGGCCGTCGTCATCGTGGTGCCGGCCTGGGACAGCTGTAGCATCCGCGTTCCCAGGACTCGCAGGCGGGCCTCAGCGGTGGCGATGATTCCCGGGAAGGTCGACGCCACCCGTGGATCCGTCCCATACCCAACGACTCCGGTCGGGTCACGCTGATAGTGGACGGCTTCCTCCGCTAGCCGCTGCGTCTCCGGGAAGGCTCCTGCAACAAAAGGAGAAGCATATCAGAAGAAGAACAACAAGGACGAAAGGTCGGATCCCGACCCGGCAAAATGCAAGAAAAAGCACTTACTGGAGAAGGACTCTTATAGGTGCTGCACTTCGAGCAACGTACCACGCCACTCCCATTCAATGGCGCGGTCGCACTCCTGGAGAGCCTTCTCCAGATTGGCCGCCTTGGCAAGGGCCGCCTTCAGCTCGGCATCCTTGTCGTCGACCGCCTTCTCGGCCGCCTCACGGAGACGGGCCTCATCCTGACGGGCCCCCTCAGCTATGGTGACCTACCCTCGCAGGCGATCCACCCCGGCCTGGAGCTGGCCCTTGTCGTCGGCCAGCTGGCCGCGCTGCTGGTCTGCCTCAACTAGGGCCTACCGCGCCTCCACCACCTTGGCGGCTTCCGCCTTAAGAAGCTCCACCTCGGCCTCGAGGCGGCTCTTGTGAGCCACCAGCTGCTCATGCAGCTGGTTGGCCTCGTCGAGAGACCGCCGGGCCGCGGCCGCCTCCGATCTCGCCTCGACGCCAAGACGGCCGGTGTCGGCAACGAGCCGGTCATAGTGATGACCGGCCTGGAGCAGACGAGTCCGCCAGGACAGCACCTCGGCTGCGAAAAAGAAGGATTCGGTGAATGAGAAAGCAAGACTTAAGATTTGGCCCAACTGTTACACAGTTGGCCCGAATCTCGGGGGCTACACCCAGTGGGTGCACTGGCAGGCCCCCACTATAAAAGAGCACAAGGATACCTACGGCAACGCGAAGCTCCTCCTCCTTGGCGGCGAGCTGCTCCTTGAGCTCCCGGTGCTTTCCCAGGAGACGGTTGAAGGCGGCGACCGAGTAGGCGTCGAGATGTTGAAGAAGGCAGAAGTCAGAACAAGGACAACGCTCTAAAGATTCGACCCAACTACTATGTAGTTGGCCTGAACCTCGGGGGCTACACCGGGTGGGTGCGCTGGCGCGCCCCCACAAAGAAGAAATTGCAAAAAAGAAAAGGCTTACCAGAACGGAGCGCTCCAGGTCATGCGTCCGCTCCACCTCAGCTTGCGCGAAGGCTTCGAGCCGGTCCGTCCAGCCACGCAGGCGGCGGCTGACGGCGTCCAGTGCCGCCTCCTCCTGGGTCTGAGGCCCAAAGACCACGGCGCCCCCGCTCCACGCCGGCTGCGGCGTGGCTGCCCGACGCCCTCCCTACCGGGGAACCAAGGCGTGCTCCCCGCTGGCCGCTCCCGACGTGGCCAGCACCTCCTCCGACGCCCCTCCCGGCGCTGTCGATGACCCAGACGCCGGGATGCCCTGCGTCGCCACCTCCAGCCCGGACGCCGGGATGGCCTGCTGCGTCACCACCGGCCCAGCTGCCGGGGTGGCCTCCAGCACCGCCGCCCGTGGTGCCTCCTACAACACCGGTGGCGCCTCCGGCACCGCCGCCCGCAGCGCCTCTTCCAAGACGGCACCGCCTCCACCGCCATCAACCCCCGCTTGCTCGACTATGTCGACCCGCGGCGCGGTATCATCCTCCACCTCCACGACCTCTCGGTCGAGGATCACCACCTCAGCCCGGCCTTCACGGTCGCGCTCCCTCATCGATGACGGCTCAAAGACCGTCGCCACCACCACCGTGCCCTCCGGCATCTCGCGCTAGGCCGGCTCCGCGCCGGCTCGCGCCCATGCGGCCGCTGCATCCGTCCAAGCCCGGACCGATGCCGCCTCCAGCTCCGCCGCGACCCTATTCCTGTCCCGCCAGGCCAAGCCTTCGGCGTCGTTTGGGTCCAGGCCGAGGTCCGAGTCAGCCCGTCCCTCCACCTCGGCCTGGTCGGCGAGGTCTGACCGGCTCCTGCGGAACGCGGTCCCTTTGGCGGCCGCGGCGGCCGCCGCAGCCCTCGCCAGCGCGATTGGCGACCTGAAGAAGAAGACAGAATGAGCAAAAAAAGAGACAAGGCTAGCTCAACAATCCGGATGCGTACGGGAGATGAAGCTTACCCCAACAAGACCGGGACCGGGGTTGGCCTCCCGTGCCCTGCGCCGCGCTTCCTCTTGGCCGGCCTCCCGGCCCCGATGGGTCCGCCGTGCATTTCGGGGCCCCAGACCGTGGCGCGATGCTGTCTTTCCCATGCGGGTGGCTCGGCGCCGCCCCATGCGAAGACCCGGCTCTGCGTGCGTTGCCGCCTCCCCTGCCAAATGCCGTTGCACCAACAACTGGCGTCAGCATCGCCCGCACCGTGCTGTGGTTAGAAACTGAAGACACATGAAGAAAATACAAGACTTACCCACGCGACGCCCAGCGCCGGCGTCGGCCTCAGCCTCCTCCTCCCTGGCGTGGGCCGTGGGCTCCTCTGGCGCCATCGGCGCCACCTGCGATGGAGCCCGGGCGTAAGGATACCGGATCGCGTTCAGAAGCACCTCCTGCGTCGCGTCAGGATGGACGAGAAGATGCGCAGCAGCAAAGTAAGACGACCAGACACTCACATGTGGTGCCTGGTTCGACTTGCTGTACGGCACGTTGCCAAACCGCCAGTCCTCCCCAAGGTTGGCCTTGGAGATGTCGTTCACGCGGCGCGCGATCTTCTCCGCAGTCAGCGGCGTCGACACCATGCGGTTGGGGTCTTGAAGGCCGACCATTTCACCGATGAGCCAGAAGCGCCTCTGAAGCGGGAGGACCCGGCGCATGATGAACGCGGCGATGAGGTTGGTGCCGGTGAGCCCCTCCTGCGTCCTCATCACCGTCACCCGCTCACTGAGATTGAGAATCTCCTGCGACGGGCGCTTGGGAGAGTAGCCCCAGTTTGCCTTCACCCGCAGCGGCGCGATGGCAAAGACCGGAAGATTAATGCGGTCCGCACCCATATTGCGGACATAGAAGGAGTTCTGCCATTTCTTGGCAGAATCCTCCAGTGGGATCTTGGGGAAGTACGCCCCCGACTACTTCGAGATGACGGCGGCGCTGCAGTCGGCAAACTCTCCAGCCGACGGGCCCTGCTGCTTCAGGGAGAAGGAGCGTGCCCAGAGGTCGATCGTGGGCTCGACCCCCAGGTACCCC
This sequence comes from Triticum timopheevii, assembly GCA_963921465.1. Taxonomy (NCBI): domain Eukaryota; kingdom Viridiplantae; phylum Streptophyta; class Magnoliopsida; order Poales; family Poaceae; genus Triticum; species Triticum timopheevii. Next base: position 526,152,771 of record OY997274.1, read on the forward strand.
TCGCAGAGGGTGATGAAACCAGAGAGTTGGACGATGGCGTTGGCACCGAGATGATTGAGGGAGTCCTGGATTAGGGGGTATCCGGACAGCCGGACTATATACATCGTCCGGACTATTGGAGCATGAAGATACAAGACTCTAGACTCCATCTCGTGTCCGGATGGGACTCTCCTTTGCGTGGAAGACAAGCTTGGCATTCCGGATATTGTATTTCCTTCCTTGTAACCGACTCCATGTAAACCCTAGCCATTTCCGGTGTCTATATAAACCGGAGAGGTTGGTCCTTAGAAGGCCGATCACAATTACAATCATAATCATCATAGGCTAGCTTCTAGGGTTTAGCCTCTACGATCTCATGGTAGGTCTACTCTTGTACTACTCATATCATCAATATTAATCAAGCAGGAAGTAGGGTTTTACCTCCATCAAGAGGGCCCGAACGTGGGTAAACATTGTGTCCCTTGCTTCCTGTTACCATCATCCTAAGACGCACAGATCGGGACCCCCTACCCGAGATCCGCCGGTTTTGACACCGACATTGGTGCTTTCATTGAGAGTTCCTCTGTGCCGTCGCTGCAAGGCTTGATGGCTCCTTCTATCATCGTCAACAACACGGTCCAGGGTGAAATGTTTCTCCCCGGACAGATCTTTGTGTTCGGCGGCTTCGCACTATGGGCTAATTTGCTTGGCCATCTGGAGCAGATCGACAGCTACGCCCCTGGCCACCAGATCAGGTTCGGAAACCTGAAATACACGGCGGACATTCGCGGAATTCCTCTGTGTTCGTCTCGTCGTCAAGGACAACATTACCTCGGGGGGAGCGCTGGCTGTAGGCCACACTCTCCGACTTGGCGGCTTCATCATGGCTGCCCCATCGGCAGTTGCTGTCGGAGTAATGGGCCACGGGTAGGCTAACCCGAGTCCCAGGACCTTTCAAGACATCGGGGCAAGCCACGCCCCTCGGGCCGAGTCCCAGGAGCGACTCCAAAATATGCCGAGTCCCAGACGGCGACTCCAAGACAAGCCGAGTCCCAGACGGCGACTCCGAGACAAGCCGACTCCAAGGTGGCGACCTCCAGAGAGGCCGACTACGGAGAGTCGGCTCATGACTCCTCCCTCATCTCGAAGTACGATGCGGGGTACGGTCACGGCGTGGCCATTTCCCACTGCTTACGAAGGACCGGCATGGCTACAGTGAGCCGTATCGCTGGAAGATCTCCGCCGAGGCGCGACACTATTGCCATGCCTGCCCTGACCTCAGCCACAGTGCGCAATGCACTGTGCCCACGACGCCGGCCTGTACGACCCAAAGACGGCGGGGCCGCCTGTCAGTGGGTGGACCGAAGGCGGCTTGAGCACCCCGAAGAAGGGCCTGTGGGAGTCGGCCTCCCTGGAGTAGGACGACTCCTCCCTAGGGCCCCACGAGCCATTAACAAGATATGATGGGGAATGGCGACAGTGATCGCCCGATAGACGGCGGCACTGTTGCCACGACCCAATGACCAAGCCTGCGTCATCAGGAGTGCCGCTACAGTACCAAGCCTGTCCGCGGGACCCGCCAGTCGATGGGCCCTAGAAGCCGGCGGGAAGGACGGCGGTCTAAGAGACAGACGGCTGGGACCCGCGCCCAGCCGGATTACCATTGTACCCCCGAGGGGTAGGCCTATATAAACCCCTCGGGGCACCCATGCAAAGGGTTCGGACCTTGATAGAGATAGACCAGATAGCATAGGGAGGAGAGAGCTAGCCTTACCCTCTCCTGCCTCCCGATACAGCTCCAGGAGCACCATTGTAGTCACTTTGCCTTAGTGATCATGCGGAGACCCCGCAGAGCAGCAGTAGGGGTGTTATCTCCTAGGAGAGCCCTCAAGCTGGGTAAGTTCCGCCGGCGTGCATGTCTTCGCCTCATCCCGCTTCCAGGCACCAGCGACGTTCTACTCGCTCCCACCATGATAAGCCATCCTTTGGCATATGTCGCACCCAACCCCCGACATTTGGCGCCCAGCGTGGGGCGAGGTGCACCGTCGTCTGGAGATCTGCTCTGGACGGGAACCCTGTTCCTCCCCGGCGAGCACATCATCCCAGCACGCTGGATGGCGTCTGTGCCGACGCGCTGCACGACGCTGAGATCGCCTGTGCGGCCAGCTGCCTCGCCGATCTTATCGGCGAGGTTCGCCTCTCTGATGAGCCTGCATCTGATGCAGGCACGAGTGGCCCCGAGAGCCTCCTCGCGGGCCTCCTCGACCAACTCCACATCGCCGGCGAGCCTGCCGCGGACCTGGAGTCCATAGGATCCACCGACCCGATGCTGGTCGACTCCGACACCGCGTCGCTCGAAGCGTTCCCCACCAATGTGGTGGTCTACGACGAGCCGCTCTCTTACGCGGGTAGCAGCGGAAGCACCGTCACTGAGGTCCTCGTCCTCGAGCACGGCGAGCGCTCCGGCGAAGGAGCGCACGACCCGCTTGACGCGGCCCTGCGAGACCTTGCAGTGCCGATTCCGGAAGATGCTGACGTCGAGACGCTGGAGGCGCTCCGCCTTTAGCTCATCGAAGGCGCCAAGAGGCTGGCGAGCATGAAGCGCCTGTCAGAAGCCTACCAGCGTGAAATGGATCGTGCCGTGGGCGGCTTGCCGGCTCCAACAGGACCAAGCCGCCTAGGCGCGGTACGGCAACGCGGCGCGACCATCGCCGACTTGTTCGGGGCTAAGCGCCCCGTATACGCCACCCGTGCAGAGAACATCCGCGCCGCCTAAGCGGCGACTGACGAGCTGAAGAACTTCGAGAGCGAGGAGCGTTGCATGATGACGGAGCGAGTCCAGCAGCTCCTCGACGCGGTTGCAGCGCAAAACGCGGCCGGCTGCCGCGCAGACGCGCTGCAGCAGCCAAATGACGACTTGCCTCGCCACCGAGATCAAGGTGCGACGTCTCGGACGCCGACTGGCGGAGTCCACGGAAGGAAAGAAAAGGAGCTGGCTGTCAGTCGCAGTCGGACTCACATTTCCATTGAGCGCGACCAAGACGGCCGGCCGAGAGCAGTGGAGCGGCGGGACGACTACCTGCCTCCCCCACCCAGAAGAGAACGGCGAGTTTCCCCGCCGCCTGTTGAGCATCCGACTCTCGGCGGCCGCCTCAGCCGTCGAGAAGGAGTCGGAGAGAACGACGCCCGCCATCAGATCGACTGACTCCACCGATCTCTGGCGCTGGAAGAAGAAGACGAGCTGGGTCCGCCTTGCTTTGGGCCCCGCATCCGAGACGAGCCCTTGCCCAAAGGGTTCACGCTCCCCCGAGACACACCCAAGTACACTGGCTCTGTGAAGCCGGAAGACTGGCTGATAGACTACTCCACAGCCGTCAGCATAGCGAACGGCAACAAGCGGGTTGCCGTGAAGTACGTTCCACTCATGCTCCAGGGCACGGCCCGGACATGGTTGAACAGTCTGAAGCCCCGCAGCATCAACAGCTGGGTCGACTTCACTGAAGCCTTCATCCGCAACTTCACGAGCACGTACAAGCGACCTCCCAAGCTGCGCCAGCTTTCCTTGTGCGTGCAAGGCCCTGATGAGTCAACACGCGACTACCTCACGCGCTGGGGCGAGCTTCGGAACTCCTGCGAGGGCGTGCACGAGGTACAGGCTATCGAGTACTTCACTGCCGGGTCTCGAGAAGGCACCCTCCTCAAGCACAGGCTCCTCTGCGACGAGCCAGAAACCCTCGACGAACTGCTAGTCATAGCAGACAAGTATGCCACGGCCGGCTCCTCCATGAAGATAGAGATTCAAGTCAATGCGGCTGGCAAAGTGGCCCCTCATGCTCCCAGAACTCCAGCTGGAGACACCAGTCGGCGGCAATAGCAGAACGACCAGAAGCGCAAAGCCCCGCAGCGGACTTCCAATAGTTGGCAAGTGGCAACAGCAGAGGACCAGCAGTTGGAGGGACCGCCTCCGGCGAAGCGACAGAAGGGCGGCAAGTCCAACTAGCTGCCGGCTTTCTCTTACGAACAGACTTTAGATGGTCCCTGCAAGTTCCACAGCGGTGCGAAGCCGTCAAACCACACCACCAGGAAATGCCACTGGCTGACCAGAATCGCCAAGGGGGATGGCCTGCTCCCTCGCCCTCCTGCTGGGCCGCCTCCGCCGCCACCCCAGCAGCCGGCTGTTCGGCCAGTCGCGCAGTGCAAGACAAGTTCCCGGAAGAGCATGGAGCCTATGTGGTGTTCACCAGTGTAGCAGATGACCGGCGCAACAGGCGCCAACAGCAGCAAGAAGTGAATGCGGTCGCGTCAAGTACTCCAGAGTTCATGCATTGGTCCGAAAGGCCTATTAGTTGGAGCAGAGCTAATCACCCAGAGGTGATGCCGAGCCCAGGCTCCTACGCCTTGGTCTTAGGCACCACACTCGCCACAGACAGGCGGGCAGCTCGCTTCTCGCGAGTACTTATAGACGGAGGCAGCAGTATCAACTTCCTGTACAAGGATACAATGGAGAAATTAGGAATCAAGCGAAGACAGCTCCAGAGCAGCCGGACTGTGTTCCACTGAATCGTCCCTGGCCTTTCCTGATCGCCAATCGGCAAGATCCTGATAGATGTCCTCTTCGGAGACAAGGATAATTTCCGCCGAGAGCCAATTTGGTTTGAGGTGGTGGACCTTGAAAGCCCATACCACGCACTGCTTGGCCGACCTGCCTTGGCCAAGTTCATGGCGGTTCCTCACTACGCCTACCTCAAGATGAAGATGCCGAGTTCCAAGGGAATTCTGACCGTAGCCGGCGGCTACAGGAAGTCGTCCGCCTGCACGGCCGAGAGCAGACGGCTGGCCGAGTCCCTCGTAATTGCAGCTGAGAAGCGGCTCCTTGACCGGGTCGTGGCAATGGCCGGAAAGAAGCCAGAGATGTCGCCCGACCCCAAGGAGTCGGAAGCAGAAGGATCGTTCAAGCCAGCCAAAGAGACAAAGAAGATACCATTGGAACCGGAGCACCCGGAGAGGTACGCTGTCATGGGCACAGGCCTTGACAGCAAATAGGAAGGCGAGCTCGTCGATTTCCTCCGTGAGAATCGCGACATCTTCGCATGGTCCCCCAAGGACATGCCTGGTGTCCCGACGGAATTCGCCGAGCACAAACTACACGTCCAATCTGATATGAAGCCCATCAGGCAGCCCTTGCGCCGCCTGTCAGAAGAAAAAAGAAGAGTTGTTGGAGAAGAAATAGCCCGGCTCCTGGCAGCCGGCTTCATCATGGAAGTATTTTTCCCAGAGTGGCTGGCAAACCCGGTTTTGGTACTGAAGAAAAACAAGCAGTGGCGGATGTGCATTGACTACACAAGCCTCAACAAAGCCTGCCCAAAGGATCTGTTTGCCCTGCCAAGAATCGACCAGGTGATAGACTCTACAGCCGGATGCGAGCTGCTGAGTTTCTTAGATGCATATTCAGGATATCACCAAATCAAGTTGAACCCGGCAGACAGACTGAAGACCGCCTTCATCACACCATTCGGAGCCTTCTGCTACCTGACAATGACGTTCGGCTTGAGGAATGCCGGCGCCACCTTTCAGCATTGCATGCAGAAATGCCTCCTCAAGCAACTCGGCAGGAATGCCCACGTCTACGTGGATGATGTGGTGGTGAAGACGGAGAAGCGTGGGACACTACTAGAAGACCTCAAGGAGACCTTTGAGAACCTGCGCCGCTTCCAGATCAAGCTCAACCCTGAGAAGTGCATTTTCGGAGTACCAGCCGGCCAACTCCTTGGCTTCCTGGTCTCCGAACGCGGCATAGAGTGCAACCCCGTGAAGATCAAGGCCATCGAGAGGATGGAGGTACCCAGCCCACTGTTAGATGTGCAGAAGTTCACCGGCTGCTTGGCGTCCATCAACCGTTTCATCAGCCGGCTGGGCAAGAAAGCTCTGCCTTTGTATCAATTGATGAAGAAGACCACCTTTTTCGAGTGGAATCACAAGGCGGATGAAGCATTTCTCCAGCTGAAGAAGATGTTGACTACTCCCCCTGTGTTGGCGGCTCCGACTCCGAAAGAGCCCATGCTCCTGTACATCGCCGCCACCAGCCGAGTAGTCAGCACAGTCATCATAGTCGAACGCAAAGAGGAAGGCAAGGCGCTCCTTGTCCAGAGACCAGTATATTACCTGAGCGAGGTACTGTCGACCTCCAAGCAGAACTATCCCCATTACCAGAAGATGTGCTACGGTGTGCATTTTTCCGCCAAGAAGCTGAAGCCTTATTTTCAAGAGCATCCAATCACCATGGTTTGCATGGCTCCGCTGGCCGAGATCATTGGAAGCCGAGACGCCTCCGGCCGGGTAGCCAAATGGGCCATAGATCTGGCTCCTTACACCACTTACTACCAGCCCCGCACCGCCATCAAGTCGCAAGCACTGGCCGACTTCCTCGTCGACTGGGCCGAGACCCAGTATCTGCCGCCAACGCCCGACTCCACCCATTGGCGGATGCATTTCGACGGCTCCAAGATGCGCACTGGCTTGGGAGCCGGCGTCGTCCTCACTTCCCCCAAGGGCGACAAGCTCAGATATGCGCTGCAGATCCACTTTGCCGCCTCCAACAACGTGGCCGAGTACGAGGCGCTTATCCACGGGCTCCGGCTTGCCAAAGAACTCGGCATTCGCCGGATCCTGTGTTATGGTGACTCCGACTTGGTGGTCCAGCAATCATCCGGCGATTGGGATGCCAAGGACGCGAATATGGCGAGCTACCGTTTCCTCGTCCAGCAACTCAGCGGATACTTCGAGGGGTGTGAGTTCCTCCATGTGCCAAGGAACGACAATGACCAAGCAGACGCCTTGGCACGAATCGGCTCCACCCGCCAGGCAATACCATCTGGTGTTGCCCTTCGGCGCCTCCTAAGGCCTTCTATCAAGCCGTCACTAGAATCAGATTCAATCTTTGTGCCGGCTCCGCCTGAGGAAGACGGATCCGACTCCAAGAAACACACAGTCAAAGCCGGCCCGAGGACTTCAGAACCCGGCCTGGAGACTGCAGTGGCAAGATCGAAGACCCCAGAGCTCGGCCCGGGGACTGCTCCAGTCGGCCCCGGGACTTTGTCAAATCAGCAAGCGGCTGCGGACTCCAACCCGCCGCCTCCCAGCCCGGCCGCCCTTGTCCAGGTCGCACTAGTGGCAGTTGAAGAAATAGCAGCTCCTTCATGGGCCCAGCCCACCCTCAGGTTCTTAGTAAACAGAGAGCTGCCAACTGATGAAATCTTGGCTCGGAAAGTGCAACGCCGAGCAGCAGCCTACACCATAGTCAACAGAGAGCTGGTCAGGCGCAGCGTTACCGGTGTCTTCCAACGCTGCGTCGAGGCAGAACAAGGCCAAGCAATCGTCAGAGACATCCATGAAGACGAGTGCGGTCACCACGCGGCCTCCAGGGCAGTCGTCGCCAAAGCCTTCCGGCATGGTTTCTTCTGGCCAACCGCCCTGGAGGAGGCCAAAGAGTTAGTCCAAAAGTGCAAGGGGTGCCAGATTTTCCATTCTAAGCCACTTCAGCCAGCTTCCGCACTCAAGACTATCCCCATCGCTTGGCCCTTTGCAGTCTGGGGCCTGGACATGGTGGGACCATTCAAGACGGCACGAGGTGGCTTGACTCACCTACTTGTTGCAGTGGACAAGTTCACTAAGTGGGTGGAGGTGAAACCCATCAAGAAGTTGAATGGTCCGACTGCAGTGACCTTCACCGCTGACATCACAACTCGGTACGGCATCCCACACAGCATCATCACCGACAATGGCACGAATTTTGCCAAAGGCGCCTTGGCCCGTTTCTGCGCGACGCAGGGCATCCGATTGGACTTAGCGTCCGTTGCCCATCCGCAGTCAAACGGCCAGGTGGAGCGAGCGAACGGCCTCATCTTATCCGGCATCAAGCCTCGACTCGTCGTACCACTGGAGCGATCTGCCGGCTGTTGGCTTGAGGAGCTGCCAGCCGTCCTCTGGAGTCTGCGCACGACTCCAAACAAGTCAACCGGCTTCACACCCTTCTTCCTCGTCTATGGTGCCGAAGCCGTCATCCCAACGGACATAGAGTTCGACTCCCCGCGAGTCACCATGTACACCGAGGAAGAAGCAGAAGAAGCACGTCAAGACGGTGTCGATCTGCTGGAAGAGGGCCGGCTGTTGGCTCTCAGCCGGTCCAACATCTACCAGCAGAGTCTGCGTCGATACTACAACAGGAAGGTCAGGCCAAGATCTTTTCAATAAGGCGACCTTGTGCTCCGGCTGATCCAGCGAACAGCCGGCCAGCACAAGCTGTCGGCACCTTGGGAAGGCCCCTTTATCATCAGCAAGGTGCTAGGGAACGACGCCTACTATCTGATCGACGCTCAGAAGCCCCCAGCGCGCAAGAAGGACGACTCCGGCAAAGAAACAGAGCGCCCGTGGAATGCAAATCTTCTTCGAAGATTTTACAGTTGATACAGTATGTATCGCACTACCCCTTTGTATTAAAGTACTAAGACTTTGAGCCCCCCAAGACGAGCTCGGGGACTGCCCTTTTTTGTTATCTGTATGATAAGAATTATGCCTTTGAGTACATTACCTTCATTACAAGCCGCTTGGCACCGGGCCAGACTAGTCGGCCCGAGGACTCGCCGCCTGCGCTATGAGGAGCTTCCTGCAGTCAGACAAGTAGTGCGTGGTGCCCAATCCGCCTCCTGCCAAAGCCGCAGCTCGCAGAGCGACTGTGAGGCGGGCAGGAGTGAGGAAGAACGGGCGCCCACACGAAAAATGCCTAAGGACCTAAAGCATGAACATAGCGTAAGACGGCCTCCAGCATTTCTGAAGCAGAAAGCGGACTCATGAGTAGTCAGCTCGCCGCCTTAGCCTCTATCAAGGATGGCCGACTCTTGGGTAGTCGGCCTGTCGCTTTCCATCTGACTTGCTAAAGAAACTCTAAAGGCCAAGTACTTGCCTTCCCGAAGTAGCCAAGCACTTGACCCAGCAACAGTCCGCAGAGCGGCTGTTCAACTGGCAAGGCAACAACTAAAGGAAGGCGGCAAAGGGAAAAGCCTAAAGAGCAGTAAGCAAGGAAAGACAGAAATCGGATAAATATTTACATAGGCCCTTGGCCGAATCTTCAAATAGAAGTCCAAGATACACCCCGCGGGTGGAACTGTTCGAATCTAACAAAGTTTTCAAAAGATTACTAAGACAGACAAACAGAGGCGGAAAAGGCAGCCTAGGAGGCGGCATCTGGGATCGGAGGATTGGAGGAGACGACGGTGTCAGGCGCCGGGGCAGTCGGCTGGGCGGTCTCGGTTTGGTCGCCTCCGGCGGCAGTCGCCTTCTCTCGACGCGGCTCATTGCTGGAGGCGCGGTCGAGCTGAGGCTAGCCGCCTGCTCCATCTTCTGGCACCTCCGCCTCGCCTCCGTCCTCCGCCTCGTCCTCCTCCTCAGTGCTGGAGTCGATCACCTCCGCAGAGTCCTCGCCATACTCCGGGTTCATCCCGAACCACTCTGGCGGCACTTCCTCGCCGCCTTCAGCCCGCTCGGGCACGAAGACACTAGTGTCCATGTACTCGGCGATGGCCGCCGCACGCTCGATAAGGGAGCCCTCCACGGCCTCCAGCTCGGCCTGGGCTTCTGACCGGAACTCGGCCAGACGGTCCAGGTCCAGCCCTGGATACCACGCCTTGAGGAACTCCAAGGCCCGGCGCGCTCCGGCCTGGGCCGAGGAGCCCTTCCAAGCCTCAAGACGGCCGGCGGCGACTTCCAGCCAGTCGGCGGTCCGACTGGCGGTGCGCAGAGCCGGCATGTCTGGCCACAGGGCGGCAACCGCCTGGGCACCGGCACGCTGAAGCCGGCGCAACAGCCGGTGAGCCGGACAAAGATGGGCTTCAATGCTCAGAAGCTGCTCATCGATGGCTCGAGGGGCATTAGCGGCGATCTCCTCACCGTTTGCCCTTCGCGCCTCTCGAGCAGCCTCGATGGCCAGAGGGACTGCCTGCGAGTGACCAGGGAAGAAGTCTGCCAAGACAAAAAAGAAGCAAGTCGAAAAATCAGAAGTCGGCCTGACACATAGTCGGAAGCCCAAAGAAACGAAAGAAACTTACCATCAACAATATCCTCAATCTCGTGGAAGCCGGAGGTCAGCATCGCCTCCCTGTCAGTCCAGGAGGAGCGCTCGCTCTCAAACTCGGCCAGGAGAGCGGTCTCCCTCTTCTCGGCCTCCTCCTGCGCCTTCTTGAGCAGCTCCTTCTGCTCGGCCAGCTGCGTCGCCAGCAGGTCGCGCTCCGTGGCAAGCTTGCCACACTCCTCCTCCTTGGCACGCCGGGCGGTATTGGCCTCGCCTAGCTGCTCCTGAAGAGCGGTGTTGGCTTCTGAAGAACGAAAGAAGAGACAAATAAGTCGTTAGCAAAGAAGATCGCTGAGAAGATCCGGCCAGACTGCTCAGCAGTCGGCCCGAATCTCGGGGACTACAGCCCGCGGGTGCGCCAGCGCGCCCCCGCGAAGAAGAGGGAAAGAACTTACTCTGGCTTTCTGACAAATCAGTAGTCCGCTTGCCCAACTCCTCAACATTGCGGTTGAAGGCAGTGGTGCGGAGGTTGTGATACTCCTGCAAACAACGATGTCAGACAAAATAAGCACTTGGAACTTGCTAGAGGGAGTTCCGAGCCGCCTGCTCAGCAGCCGGCCCGAAACTCGGGGACTACACCCAGTGGGTGCGCTGGCGCGCCCCCACGGGGAAGAGCAAGAAAAACAGGAATCAAAGAGGAAAGCATACCCGGACGGCCGTTCGCGATGCCAGATGCGCTTTGGTGCAGGCCTGGAGGGCGTCGCCTTCTGCTCGCAGCTTCGCTTGAAGATCCAGAAGCGCCTGGTTCAGCGGGCCGGTGCCGCCTCCGCGCACCCTGTTGGGGAACGTAGCAGAAATTCAAAATTTTCTGACGTGTCACCAAGATCTATCTATGGAGAAACCAGCAACGAGGGGAAGGAGAGTGCATCTACATACCCTTGTAGATCGCTAAGCGGAAGCGTTCAAGAGAACGGGGTTGAAGGAGTCGTACTCGTCGTGATCCAAATCACCGGAGATCCTAGTGCCGAACGGACGGCACCTCCGCGTTCAACACACGTACAGCCCGGTGACGTCTCCCATGCCTTGATCCAGCAAGGAGAGAGGGAGAGGTTGAGGAAGACTCCGTCCAGCAGCAGCACAATGGCGTGGTGGTGGTGGAGGAGCGTGGCAATCCTGCAGGGCTTCGCCAAGCACCGCGGGAGAGGAGGAGTACTTGGGAGAGGGGAGGGCTGCGCCAGAACTTGTGGTGCGGCTGCCCTCCCACCCCCCACATATATATAGAGGCAAGGGAGAGGGGGCCCGGTCCCCTCAGATCCAATCTGAGGAGGGGGCGGCGGCCAAGGGGGGGAGGAGTGCCTCCCAAGTCAAGTGGAGCCCCCCCCCCCTTAGGGTTTTCACTCCCCATGCGCATGGGCCTTGGGGGGGCTGGTGCCCCTGGCCCATTAAGGCTAGGGCGCCCCCTACAGCCCATGCTACTGTATTGGACGTGGTGGAACAATTTACGAACATCCGGACCCCTCCGGAATCCTCCGGAACCTTCTGGAAGCTTCCCGGTACAATACTGAAAAAACCCGAACTTTTCCCGGAACCCGAACAACAACTTTCCATATATAAATCTTTACCTCCGGACCATTCCGGAACTCCTCGTGACGTCCGGGATCTCATCCGAGACTCCGAACCATATTCGGTAACCATATACAAACTTCCTTTATAACCCTAGCGTCATTGAACCTTAAGTGTGTAGACCCTACGGGTTCGGGAGACATGTAGACATGACCAAGACGTTCTCTGGTCAATAACCAACAGCGGGATCTGGATACCCATGTTGGCTCCCACATGTTCCATGATGATCTCATCGGATGAACCACGATGTCAAGGACTCAATAGATCCCGTATACAATTCCCTTTGTCTAACGGTATTGTACTTGCCCGAGATTCGATCGTCGGTATACCGATACCTTGTTCAATCTCGTTACCGGCAAGTCTCTTTACTCGTTCCATAACACATCATCCCGTGATCAACCCCTTGGTCACATTGTGCACATTATGATGATGTCCTACCGAGTGGGCCCAGAGATACCTCTCCGTTTACCGGAGTGACAAATCCCAGTCTCGATTCGTGCCAACCCAACAGACACTTTCGGAGATACCTGTAGTGCACCTTTATAGCCACCCAGTTACGTTGTGACGTTTGGTACACCCAAAGCATTCCTACGGTATCCGGGAGGTGCATAATCTCATGGTCTAAGGAAAAGATACTTGACATTAGAAAAGCTTTAGCATACGAACTACACGATCTTTGTGCTAGGCTTAGGATTGGGTCTTGTCCATCACATCATTCTCCTAATGATGTGATCCCGTTATCAATGACATCCAATGTCCATGGTCAGGAAACCATAACCATCTATTGATCAACGAGCTAGTCAACTAGAGGCTTACTAGGGACATGGTGTTGTCTATGTATCCACACATGTATCTGAGTTTCCTATCAATACAATTATAGCATGGATAATAAACGATTATCATGAACAAGGAAATATAATAATAACTAATTTATTATTGCCTCTAGGGCATATTTCCAACAGTCTCTCACTTGCACTAGAGTCAATAATCTAGTTCACATCGCCATGTGATTAACACTCACAGGTCACATCGCCATGTGACCAACATCCAAAGAGTTTACTAGTGTCACTAAACTAGTTCACATCATCATGTGATTAAGACTCAATGAGTTCTGGGGTTTGATCATGTTTTGCTTGCAAGAGAGGTTTTAGTCAACGGGTCTGCAACATTCAGATCCGTATGTACTTCGCAAATCTCTAGGTCATATTGTAAATGCTGCTTCCACGCTCCACTTGGAGCTATTGCAAATGGTTGCTCCACTATACGTATCCGGTTTGCTACTCAGAGTCACTCGGATAGGTGTTAAAGCTTGCATCGACGTAACCCTTTATGCCGAACTCTTTATTACCTCCATAATCGAGAAACATGTCCTTATTTGTTACAAGGACAATTTTGACCGTTGTCCAATGATCCATTCCTGGATCATTCTTGTACCCCTTGACTGACTCATGGCAAGGCACACTTCCGGTGCGGTACACGGCATAGCATACTATAGAGCCTCCGTCTGAAGTATAGGGGACGACCTTCGTCCTTTCTCTCTATTCTGCCGTGGTCGAGCTTTTAAGTCTTAACTTCATACCTTACATCTCAGGTAAGAACTCCTTCTTTGACTGATCCATCTTGAACACCTTCAAGATCATGTCAAGGTACGTGCTCATTTGAAAGTACTATTAAGCATTTTGATCTATCTTATAGATCTTGATGCTTATTGTTCAAGTAGCCTAATCCAGGTTTTCCATTGAAAAACACTTTTCAAATAACCCTATATGCTTTCCAGAAATTCTACATCATTTCTGATCAACAATATGTCAACAACATATACTCATCAGAAATTCTATAGTGCTCCCACTCACTTCTTTGGAAATACAAGTTTCTCATAAATTTGTATAAACCCAAAATCTTTGATCATCTTATCAAAGTACATTCCAACTCCGAGATGCTTACTCCAGTCCTTAGAAGGATCGCTGGAGCCAGCATACCTTTTAGCATCCTTAGGATCGACAAAAACTTTTGGATTGTATCACATACAACCTTTCCTTACGAAGACTGGTAAGGAAACTCGTTTTGACATCCATCTGCCAGATTTCATAAATGCAGCTAATGCTAACATGATTCCGACGGACTTAAGCATCGCTACGGATGAGAAAATTTCATCGTAGTAAACTCCTTGAACTTGTGAAAAAACTCTTCGCCACAAGTTGAGCTTCATAGACGGTGACATTACCGTCCACGTCCGTCTTCTTCTTAAAGATCCATTTATCTCAATGGCTTGCCGATCATCGGGCAAGTCCACCAAAGTCCATGCTTCGTTCTGATAAATGGATCCTATCTCGGATTTCATGGCTTCTAACCATTTTTCAGAATTTGGGCCCACCATTGCTTCTCCATAGCTCGTAGGTTCATTGTTGTCTAGCAACATGACCTTCAAGACCAGATTACTGTACCACTCTGAAGTAGTACGCATCCTTGTCACCCTACGAGGTACGGTAGTGACTTGATCCGAAGTTTCATGATCACTATCATAAGCTTCTACTTCAATTGGTGTAGGCGCCATAGGAACAACTTCCTGTGCCCTGCTACACACTAGTTGTAGTGATGGTTCAATAACCATATCAAGTCTCCACCATGCTCCCACTCAATTTTTGAGACAAACCTTTCCTTGAGAAAGGACCCGATTCAAGAAACAATCCCTATTGCTTTCGGATCTGAATTAGGAGGTATACCCAACTGTTTTGGGTGTCCTATGAAGATGCATTTTATCCGCTTTGGGTTCGATCTTATCAACCTGAAACTTTTTCACATAAGCGTCGCAGCCCCAAACTTTTAAGAAACGACAACTTAGGTTTCTCCAAACCATAGTTCAAACGATGTCGTCTCAACGGAATTACGTGGTGCCCTATTTTAAAGTGAATGCGGTTGTCTCTAATGCCTAACCCATAAACGATAGTGGTAATTCGATAAGAGACATCATGGTACGCACCATATCCAATAGGGTGCAACTATGATGTTCGAACACACCATCAAACTATGGTGTTCGAGGCGGTATTATTTGTGAAACAATTTCCACAATGTCTTAATTGCGTGCCAAAGCTCGTAATTCAGATACTCATCTCTACGATCATATTATAGACATTTTATCCTCTTGTCAAAATGATCTTCAACTTCACTCTGAAATTACTTGAACCATTCAATAATTCATACTTGTATTTCATCAAGTAAATATACTCAACATCTACTCGAATCATCTGTGAAGTAAGAACATAACGATGTTCACTGCATGCCTCAGCACTCATTGGACTGCACAGATCAAAATGTGTTACTTCCAACAAGTTGCTATCTAGTTCCATCTTACTGAAACCGAGGCTTTTCAGTCATCTTGCCCATGTGGTATGATTTGCATATCTCAAGTGATTCAAAATCAAGTGAGTCCAAACGATCCATCTTGAATGGAGTTTCTTCATGCGTATACACCAATAGACATGGTTCGCATATCTCAAACTTTTCAAAAACGAGTGAGTCCAAAGATCCATCAACATGGAGCTTCTTCATGCGTTTTATACCATTATGACTAACAAGTCAGTGCCACAAGTAAGTGGTACTATCATTACTATCTTATATCTTTTGGCATGAAAATGTGCATCACTACGATCGAGATTCAATAAACCATTCCTTTAGGTGCAAGACCATTGAAGGTATTATTCAAATAAATAGAGTAACTATTATTCTCCTTAAATGAATAACCGCATTGCGATAGACATAATCCAATCATGTCTATGCTCAACGCAAACACCAAATAACTATTCAGGTTTAATACTAATCTTGATGGTAGAGGGAGCGTGCGATGTTTGATCATATCAACCTTGGAAACACTTCCAACATTTATCATCAGCTCACCTTCAGCTAGTCTCCGTTTATTCCGTAGCTTTTATTTCGAGTTACTAACACTTAGCAACCAAACCGGTATCCAATACCCTGGTGCTACTAGGAGTACTAGTAAAGTACACATTAACATAATGTATATCCAATATACTTCTATCGACCTTGCCAGCCTTCTCATCTACCAAGTATCTAGGGTAATCCTGCTCCAGTGGTTGTTCCCCTTATTACAGAAGCACTTAGTCTTGGGTTTGGGTTCAACCTTGGGTTTCTTCACTAGAGCAGCAGCTGATTTGCCGTTTCATGAAGTATCCCTTCTTGCCCTTACCCTTCTTGAAACTAGTGGTTTCACCAACCATCAACAATTTATGCTCCTTCTTGATTTCTACTTTCGCGGTGTCAAACATCGCGAATACCTCAAGGATCATCATATCTATCCCTGATATGTTATAGTTCATCACGAAGCTTTAGCAACTTGGTGGCAATGATTTTTGGAGAAACATCACTATTACATCTGGAAGATCAACTCCCACGCAATTCAAGTGATTGTTGCACTCAGACAATCTGAGCACAAGCTCAACGATTGAGCTTTTCTCCCTTAGTTTGCAGGCTAAGAAAATCGTCGGAGGTCTCATACCTCTTGATGTGGGCACGAGCCTGAAATCTCAATTTCAGCCCTTGAAACATCTCATATGTTCCGCGACGTTTCGAAAACGTCTTTGGTGCCTCAACTCTAAACCGTTTAACTGAACTATCACGTAGTTATGAAAACGTGTATGTCGGATGTTCGCAACATCCACAAACGACGTTTGGGGTTCAGCACACTGAGCGGTGCATTAAGGACATAAGCTTTCTACTGTCCGCATAATCGCTACTGTCAACTTTCAACTATATTTTCTCTAGGAACATATCTAAACAGTGGAACTAAAGTGCGAGCTTATGACATAATTTGCAAAGATCTTTTGACTATGTTTAGGATAATTAAGTTCATCTTATGAACTCCCACTCAGATAGACATCCCTCTAGTCATCTAAGTGATTACATGATCCGAGTCAACTAGGCCGTGTCTGATCATCACGTGAGCCGGACTAGTCATCATCGGTGAACATCTTCATGTTGATCATATCCTCCATACGACTCATGCTCGACCTTTCGGTCTCTGTGTTCCGAGGCCATGTCTGTACATGCTAGGCTCGTCAAGTTAACACTAAGTGTTTTGCATGTGTAAAACTGTCTTACACCCGTTGTATGTGAACGTAAGGATCTATCACACCCGATCATCACCTGGTGCTTCGAAATAACGAACTTTAGCAACGGTGCACAGTTAGGGGAGAACACTTCTTGAAATTGTTGTAAGGGATCATCTTATTTACTACCGTCATTCTAAGTAAACAAGATGCATAAACATGATAAACATCACATGCAATCAAATGGTGACATGATATGGCCAATATCATTTTGCTCCTTTTGATCTCCATCTTTGGGGCTCCATGATCATCATCGTCACCGGCATGACACCATGATCTCCATCATCGTGTATCCATGAAGTTGTCTCGCCAACTTATTACTTCTACTACTATGGCTACCGGTTAACAATAAAGTAAAGTAATTACATGGCGTTGTTCAATGACACGCAGGTCATACAATAAATAAAGACAACTCCTATGGCTCCTGCCGGTTGTCATACTCATCGACATGCAAGTCGTGATTCCTATTACAAGAACATGATCAATCTCATACATCACATATCATTCATCACATTCTTCTTGGCCATATCACATCACATAGCATACCCTGCAAAAACAAGTTAGACGTCCTCTAATTGTTGTTGCATGTTTTACGTGGCTGCTATGGGTTTCTAGCAAGAATGTTTCTTACCTACGCAAAACCACAACGTGATATGCCAATTGCTATTTACCCTTCATAAGGACCCTTTTCATCGAATCCGTTCCGACTAAAGTGGGAGAGACTGGCACCCGCTAGCCACCTTATGCACCAAGTGCATGTCAATCGGTGGAACCTGTCTCACGTAAGTGTACGTGTAAGGTCGGTCCGGGCCGCTTCATCCCACAATACCGTTGAAACAAGATTGGACTAGTAACGGTAAGCATATTGAACAAAATCAACGCCCAAAACTACTTTGTGTTCTACTCGTGCATAGAATCTACGCAATAAACCTGGCTTTGATGCCACTGTTGGGGAACGTAGCAGAAATTCAAAATTTTCTTACGTGTCACCAAGATCTATCTATGGAGAAACCAGCAACGAGGGGAAGGAGAGTGCATCTACATACCCTTGTAGATCGCTAAGCGGAAGAGTTCAAGAGAACGGGGTTGAACGAGTCGTACTCGTCGTGATCCAAATCACTGGAGATCCTAGTGCCGAACGGACGGCACCTCCGCGTTCAACACACGTACAGCCCGGTGACGTCTCCCATGCCTTGATCCAGCAAGGAGAGAGGGAGAGGTTGAGGAAGACTCCGTCCAGCAGCAGCACAACGGTGTGGTGGTGGTGGAGGAGCGTGGCAATCCTGCAGGGCTTCGCCAAGCACCGCGGGAGAGGAGGAGTACTTGGGAGAGGGGAGGCCTACGCCAGAACTTGTGGTGCGGCTGCCCTCCCACCCCCCACATATATATAGGGGCAAGGGAGAGGGGGGGCGGCCCCCTCAGATGCAATCTGAGGAGGGGGCGGCGGCCAAGGGGGGGAGGAGTGCCTCCCAAGTCAAGTGGAGGCCCTCCCCCCTTAGGGATTTCCCTCCCCATGCGCATGGGCCTTGGGGGGGCTGGTGCCCCTGGCCCATTAAGGCTAGGGCGCCCCCCTACAGCCCATGCTACTGTATTGGACGTGGTGGAACAATTTCCGGACCTCCGGACCCCTCCGGAATCCTCCGGAACCTTTTGGAAGCTTCCCGGTACAATACCGAAAAAACCCAAACTTTTCCCGGAACCCGAACAACAACTTTCCATATATAAATCTTTACCTCCGGACCATTCCGAAACTCCTCGTGACGTCCGGGATCTCATCCGAGACTCCGAACAACATTCGGTAACCACATACAAACTTGCTTTATAACCCTAGCGTCATCGAACCTTAAGTGTGTAGACCCTACGGGTTCGGGAGACATGTAGACATGACCGAGACGTTCTCTGGTCAATAACCAACAGCGGCATCTGGATACCGATGTTGGCTCCCACATGTTCCATGATGATCTCATCGGATGAACCACAATGTCAAGGACTCAATAGATCTCGTATACAATTCCCTTTGTCTAACGGTGTTGTACTTGCCCGAGATTCGATCGTCGGTATACCGATACCCTGCTCAATCTCGTTACCGCCAAGTCTCTTTACTCGTTTCGTAACACATCATCCCGTGATCAACCCCTTGGTCACATTGTGCACATTATGATGATGTCCTACTGAGTGGGCCCAGAGATACCTCTCCGTTTACCGGAGTGACAAATCCCAGTCTTGATTCGTGCCAACCCAACAGACACTTTGGGAGATACCTGTAGTGCACCTTTATAGCCACCCAGTTACGTTGTGACGTTTGGTACATCCAAAGCATTCCTACGGTATCCGGGAGTTGCACAATCTCATGGTCTAAGGAAAAGATACTTGACATTAGAAAAGCTTTAGCATACGAACTACACGATCTTTGTGCTAGGCTTAGGATTGGGTCTTGTCCATCACATCATTCTCCTAATGATGTGATCCCGTTATCAATGACATCCAATGTCCATGGTCAGGAAACCATAACCATCTATTGATCAACGAGCTAGTCAACTAGAGGCTTACTAGGGACATGGTGTTGTCTATGTATCCACACATGTATCTGAGTTTCCTATCAATACAATTATAGCATGGATAATAAATGATTATCATGAACCAGGAAATATAATAATAACTAATTTATTATTGCCTCTAGAGCATATTCCAACACACCCACCCAGCGGGTGCGGCACTCGTTGCCTTGGCATCTGGAATGGCTGAGCTGGCGGCTCCGACCTCCAGAGGCCGCGGCGCCGATGTCGCCTTCTCAAGACGGCGGCGCACTGGCGAGGCGACCTGAAGCAGTAGCCTCGCTTTGTCCTAAGTCGGCGGCACCGTCGGGCCTACCGGCTGCTTGCCGTGGGCCCTTCCAGACGACGGTGGAGGCGGAGACGGCGGCACTAGCGTGTCCGTCATGGAGGCATTGCTGCTCGCCCTTTCCACGATAGGATTTTTGGCGCCGGCTTCTCCGGTCTGCTCCATGAATTCCGTGTTGGGGAACGTAGTAATTTCAAAAAAATTCCTACGCACATGCAAGATCATGGTGATGATATAGCAACGAGAGGGAAGAGTGTCCGTCTACGTACCCTCGTAGACCGTAAGCGGAAGCGTTATGACAACGCGATTGATGTAGTCGTACGTCTTCACGATCCGACCGATCCAAGTACCGAACGTACGGCACCTCCGAGTTCTACACACGTTCAGCTCGATGACGATCTCTGGCCTCCGATCCAGCCGAGCTCCGGAGATGAGTTCCGTCAGCACGACGGCGTGGTGACGATGATGATGTTCTACCGGCGCAGGGCTTCGCCTAAACTCTGCGACGATATGACCGAGGTGGAATATGGTGGAGGGGGGCACTGCACACGGCTAAGGAACGATCCGTAGATCAACTTGTGTGTCCTAGGGTGCCCCCCTACCCCCGTATATAAAGGAGGGAGGGAGGAGGTGGCCTGCCTCAAGGGGGGCGCGCCATAGGGAGGGGGAAACCTACTCCAAGTAGGTTTCCCTCTCTTTTCCTTATCTTATTTGGAGGGGCAAGGAAGGAGTACTAGTATTAGGAAGTAGTACTAGTAGTAGGAAGGAAGAGAGGGGGAAGGAGAAAGGAAAGGGGGGCCGGCCCCCCTCCCCAATTCGGATTGGGCTTGGGGGGGCGCGCCCCCCTCCCTTGCTCCTTCTCTCTGCCTCCTACATGGGCCCAATAAGGCCCATATACCTCCCGGGGGGTTCCGGTAACCTCTCGGAGCTCCAAACTTCTCCGGAACCTTTCTGGTGTCCAAATATATCCGTCCAATATATCAATCTTTATGTCTCGACCATTTCGAGACTCCTCGTCATGTCCGTGATCATATCCGGGACTCCGAACAACCTTCGGTACATCAAAATACATAAACTCATAATATAACTGTCATCGAAACCTTAAGCGTGCGGACCCTACGGTTCGAGAACAATGTAGACATGACCGAGACATGTCTACGGTCAATAACCAATAGTGGGACCTGGATGCCCATATTGGTTCCTACATATTCTACGAAGATCTTTATCGGTCAAACCGCACAACAACATACGTTGTTCCCTTTGTCATCGGTATGTTACTTGCCCGAGATTCGATCGTCGGTATCCAATACCTAGTTCAATCTCGTTGCCGGCAAGTCTCTTTACTCGTTCCGTAATACATTATCTCACAACTTACTCATTAGTTGAAATGCTTGCAAGGCTTAAGTGATGTGTATTACCGAGAGGGCCCAGAGATACCTCTCCGACATTCGGAGTGACAAATCCTAATCTCGAAATACGCCAACTCAACAAGTACCTTCGGAGACACCTGTAGAGCACCTTTATAATCACCCAGTTACGTTGTGACGTTTGGTAGCACACAAAGTGTTCCTCCGGTAAACGGGAGTTGCATAATCTCATAGTCATAGGAACATGTATAAGTCATGAAGGAAGCAATAGCAACATACTAAACGATCGTGTGCTAAGCTAACGGAATGGGTCATGTCAATCAGATCATTCAACTAATGATGTGACCTTGTTAATCAAATAACAACTCCTTGTTCATGGTTAGGAAACATAACCACCTTTGATTAACAAGCTAGTCAAGTAGAGGCATACTAGTGACACTCTGTTTGTCTATATATTCACACATGTATTATGTTTCCGGTTAATACAATTCTAGCATGAATAATAAACATTTATCATGATATGAGGAAATAAATAATAACTTTATTATTGCCTCTAGGGCATATTTCCTTCAGTCTCCCACTTGCACTAGAGTCAATAATCTAGATTACACAGTAATGATTCTAACACCCATGGAGTCTTGGTGTTGATCATGTTTTGCTCGTGGAAGAGGCTTAGTCAACGGGTCTGCAACATTCAGATCCGTATGTATCTTGCAAATCTCTATGTCTCCCACCTGGACTAGATCCCGGATGGAATTGAAGCGTCTCTTGATGTGCTTGGTTCTCTTGTGAAATCTGGATTCCTTCGCTAAGGCAATCGCTCCAGTATTGTCACAAAAGATTTTCATTGGACCCGATGCACTAGGTATGACACCTCGATCGGATATGAACTCCTTCATCCAGACTCCTTCATTGGCTGCTTCCGAAGCAGCTATGTATTTCGCTTCACATGTAGATCCCGCCACGACGCTTTGCTTTGAACTGCACCAACTGACAGCTCCACCGTTTAATGTAAACACGTATCCGGTTTGCGATTTAGAATCGTCCGGATCAGTGTCAAAGCTTGCATCAACATAACCATTTACGATGAGCTCTTTGTCACCTCCATATACGAGAAACATATCCTTAGTCATTTTCAGGTATTTCAGGATGTTCTTGACCGCTGTCCAGTGATCCACTCCTGGATTACTTTGGTACCTCCCTGCTAGACTTATAGCAAGGCACACATCAGGTCTGGTACACAGCATTGCATACATGATAGAGCCTATGGCTGAAGCATAGGGAACACTTTTCATTTTCTCTCTATCTTCTGCAGAGGTCGGGCTTTGAGTCTTACTCAACTTCACACCTTGCAATACAGGCAAGAACCCTTTCTTTGCTTGATCCATTTTGAACTTCTTCAAAACTTTGTCAAGGTATGTGCTTTGTGAAAGTCCAATTAAGCGTCTTGATCTATCTCTATAGATCTTAATGCCCAATATGTAAGCAGCTTCACCGAGGTCTTTCATTGAAAAACTTTTATTCAAGTATCCCTTTATGCTATCTAGAAATTCTATATCATTTCCAATCAATAATATGTCATCCACATATAATATTAGAAATGCTACAGAGCTCCCACTCACTTTCTTGTAAATACAGACTTCCCCAAAAGTCTGTATAAAACCAAATGCTTTGATCACACTATCAAAACGTTTATTCCAACTCCGAGAGGCTTGCACCAGTCCATAAATGGAACGTTGGAGCTTGCACACTTTGTTAGCTCCCTTTGGATCGATAAAACCTTCTGGTTGCATCATATACAACTCTTCTTCCAGAAATCCATTCAGGAATGCAGTTTTTACATCCATTTGCCAAATTTCATAATCATAAAATGCGGCAATTGCTAACATGATTCGGACAGACTTAAGCATCGCTACGGGTGAGAAGGTCTCATCGTAGTCAACCCCTTGAACTTGTCGAAAACCTTTTGCAACAAGTCGAGCTTTGTAGACAGTAACATTACCGTCAACGTCAGTCTTCTTCTTGAAGATCCATTTATTCTCAATTGCTTGCCGACCATCGGGCAAGTCAACCAGAGTCCATACTTTGTTCTCATACATGGATCCCATCTCAAATTTCATGGCTTCAAGCCATTTTGCGGAATCTGGGCTCACCATCGCTTCTTCATAGTTTGTAGGTTCATCATGATCTAGTAGCATGACTTCCAGAATAGGATTACCGTACCACTCTGGTGCGGATCTTACTCTGTTCGACCTACGTGGTTCTGTATTAACTTGATCTGAAGTTCTATGATCATTATCATCAACTTCCTCACTACTTGGTTTTGACGTCACAGAAACCGGTTCCTGTGATGTATTATTTTCCAAAAAGGGAGTAGGTACAGTTACCTCATCAAGTTCTACTTTTCTCCCACTCACTTCTTTCGAGAGAAACTCCTTCTCTAGAAAGGATCCATTGTTAGCAACGAATGTCTTGCCTTCGGATCTGTGATAGAAGGTGTACCCAACTGTCTCCTTTGGGTATCCTATGAAGACACATTTCTCCGATTTGGGTTCGAGCTTATCAGGTTGAAGCTTTTTCACATAAGCATTGCAACCCCAAACTTCAAGAAACGACAACTTTGGTTTCTTGCCAAACCATAGTTCATAAGGTGTCATCTCAACGGATTTCGACGGTGCCCTATTTAACGTGAATGTGGCTGTCTCTAGAGCATAACCCCAAAACGATAGCGGTAAATCTGTAAGAGACATCATAGACCGCACCATATCAACTAAAGTACGATTACGACGTTCGGACACACCATTACGCTGTGGTGTTCCGGGTGGCATGAGTTGTGAAACTATTCCACATTGTTTTAAGTGTAAACCCAACTCGTAACTCAAATATTCTCCTCCACGATCAGATCGTAGAAACTTTATTTTCTTGTTACGATGATTTTCAACTTCACTCTGAAATTCTTTGAACTTTTCAAATGTTTCAGACTTATGCTTCATTAAGTAGATATACCCATATCTGCTTAAATCATCTGTGAAGGTGAGAAAATAACGATATCCGCCACGAGCCTCAACATTCATTGGACCACATACATCTGTATGTATGATTTCCAACAAATCTGTTGCTCTCTCCATAGTACCGGAGAACGGCGTTTTGGTCATCTTGCCCATGAGGCACGGTTCGCAAGTACCAAGTGATTCATAATCAAGTGGTTCCAAAAGTCCATCAGTATGGAGTTTCTTCATGCGCTTTATACCGATATGACCCAAACGGCAGTGCCACAAATAAGTTGCACTATCATTATCAACTTTGCATCTTTTGGCTTCAACACTATGAATATGTGTATCACTACTATCGAGATTCATCAAAAATAGACCACTCTTCAGGGGTGCATGACCATAAAAGATATTACTCATATAAATAGAACAACCATTATTCTCTGATTTAAATGAATAACCGTCTCGCATCAAACAAGATCCAGATATAATGTTCATGCTCAACGCTGGCACCAAATAACAATTATTTAGGTCTAATACTAATCCCGAAGGTAGATGTAGAGGTAGCGTGCCGACCGCGATCACATCGACTTTGGAACCATTTCCCACGCGCATCGTCACCTCGTCCTTTGCCAGTGTTCGCTTAATCCGTAGTCCCAGTTTCGAGTTGCAAATATTAGCAACAGAACCAGTATCAAATACCCAGGTGCTACTGCGAGCTCTAGTAAGGTACACATCAATAACATGTATATCACATATACCTTTGTTCACTTTGCCATCCTTCTTATCCGCCAAATACTTGGGGCAGTTCCGCTTCCAGTGACCAGTCTGCTTGCAGTAGAAGCACTCAGTTTCAGGCTTAGGTCCAGACTTGGGTTTCTTCTCTTGAGCAGCAACTTGTTTGATGTTCTTCTTGAAGTTCCCCTTCTTCTTCCCTTTGCCCTTTTTCTTGAAACTAGTGGTCTTGTTAACCATCAACACTTGATGCTCCTTCTTGATTTCTACCTCCGCAGCCTTTAGCATTGCGAAGAGCTCGGGAATCTTCTTATCCATCCCTTGCATATTATAGTTCATCACGAAGCTCTTGTAGCTTGGTGGAAGTGATTGGAGAATTCTGTCAATGACGCTATCATCAGGAAGAGTAACTCCCATTTGAATCAAGTGATTACAATACCCAGACATCTTGAGTATGTGCTCACTGACAGAACTATTCTCCTCCATCTTGCAGCTATAGAACTTATTGGAGACTTCATATCTCTCAATCCAGGCATTCTTCTGGAATATCAACTTCAACTCCTGAAACATCTCATATGCTCCATGACGTTCAAAACGTTGTTGAAGTCCCGGTTCTAAGCCGTAAAGCATGGCACATTGAACTATCGAGTAGTCATCAGATTTGCTCTGCCAGACGTTCTTAACGTCGTCAGTTGCATCAGCAGCAGGCCTGGCACCCAGCGGTGCTTCCAGGACGTAATTTTTCTGTGCAGCAATGAGGATAATCCTCAAGTTACGGACCCAGTCCGCGTAGTTGCTACCATCATCTTTCAACTTAGCTTTCTCAAGGAACGCATTAAAATTCAACGGAACAACAACACGGGCCATCTATCTACAAACAACATAGACAAGCAAGATACTATTAGGTACTAAGTTCATGATAAATTTTAGTTCAATTAATCATATTACTTAAGAACTCCCACTTAGACAGACATCTCTCTAGTCATCTAAGTGATCACGTGATCCAAATCAACTAAACCATAACCGATCATCACGTGAGATGGAGTAGTTTTCAATGGTGAACATCTTATGTTGATCATATCTACTATATGATTCACGCTCGACCTTTCGGTCTCCGTGTTCCGAGGCCATATCTGCATATGCTAGGCTCGTCAAGTTTAACCTGAGTATTCCGCGTGTGCAAAACTGGCTTGCACCCGTTGTAGATGGACGTAGAGCTTATCACACCCGATCATCACGTGGTGTCTGGGCACGACGAACTTTGGCAACGGTGCATACTCAGGGAGAACACTTCTTGATAATTAGTGAGAGATCATCTTAAAATGATACCGTCAATCAAAGCAAGATAAGATGCATAAAGGATAAACATCACATGCAATCAATATAAGTGATATGATATGGCCATCATCTTCTTGTGCTTGTGATCTCCATCTCCGAAGCACCATCATGATCACCATCGTCACCAGCGCGACACCTTGATCTCCATCGCAGCATCGTTGTCGTTTACGCCATCTATTGCTTCTACGACTATCGCTACCGCTTAGTGATAAAGTAAAGCAATTACAGGGCGTTTGCATTTCATACAATAAAGCGACAACCATATGGCTCCTGCCAGTTGCCGATAACTTCGGTTACAAAACATGATCATCTCATACAATAAAATATAGCATCATGTCTTGGCCATATCACATCACAACATGCCCTACAAAAACAAGTTAGACGTCCTCTACTTTGTTGTTGCAAGTTTTACGTGGCTGCTACGGGCTTAAGCAAGAACCAATCTCACCTACGCATCAAAACCACAACGATAGTTTGTCAAGTTGATGTTGTTTTAACCTTCACAAGGACCGGGCGTAGCCACACTCGGTTCAACTAAAGTTGGAGAAACTGACACCCGCTAGTCACCTGTGTGCAAAGCACGGCGGTAAAACCAGTCTCGCGTAAGCGTACGCGTAATGTCGGTCCGGGCCGCTTCATCCAACAATACTGCCAAACCAAAGTATGACATGCTGGTAAGCAGTATGACTTATATCGCCCACAACTCACTTGTGTTCTACTCGTGCATATAACATCAACGCATAAAACCTAGGCTCGGATGCCACTGTTGGGGAACATAGTAATTTCAAAAAATTTCCTACGCACACGCAAGATCATGGTGATGATATAGCAACGAGAGGGAAGAGTGTCCGTCTACGTACCCTCGTAGACCGTAAGCGGAAGCGTTATGACAACGCGATTGATGTAGTCGTACGTCTTCACGATCCGACCGATCCAAGTACCGAACGTACGGCACCTACGAGTTCTACACACGTTCAGCTCGATGACGATCTCCGGCCTTCGATCCAGCCGAGCTCCGGAGATGAGTTCCGTCAGCACGACGGCGTGGTGACGATGATGATGTTCTACCGGCGCAGGGCTTCGCCTAAACTCCGCGACGATATGACCGAGGTGGAATATGGTGGAGGGGGGCACCGCACACGGCTAAGGAACGATCCATAGATCAACTTGTGTGTCCTAGGGTGCCCCCCTACCCCCGTATATAAAGGAGGGAGGGAGGAGGTAGCCGGCCTCAAGTGGGGCACGCCATAGGGAGGGGGAAACCTACTCCAAGTAGGTTTCCCTCTCTTTTCCTTATCTTATTTGGAGGGGGAAGGAAGGAGTACTAGTATTAGGAAGTAGTACTAGTAGTAGGAAGGAAGAGAGGGGGAAGGAGAAAGGAAACGGGGGGCCGGCCCCCCTCCCCAATTCGGATTGGGCTTGGGGGGGCGCGCCCCCCTCCCTTGCTCCTTCTCTCTTCCTCCTACATGGGCCCAATAAGGCCCATATACCTCCCGGGGGGTTCCGGTAACCTCTCGGAGCTCCAAACTTCTCCGGAACCTTTCCGGTGTCCAAATATATCCGTCCAATATATCAATCTTTATGTCTCGACCATTTCGAGACTCCTCGTCATGTCCGTGATCATATCCGGGACTCCGAACAACCTTCGGTACATCAAAATACATAAACTCATAATATAACTGTCATCGAAACCTTAAGTGTGCGGACCCTACGGTTCGAGAACAATGTAGACATGACCGAGACATGTCTCCGGTCAATAACCAATAGCGGGACCTGGATGCCCATATTGGTTCCTACATATTCTACGAAGATCTTTATCGGTCAAACCGCACAACAACATACGTTGTTCCCTTTGTCATCGGTATGTTACTTGCCCGAGATTCGATCGTCGGTATCCAATACCTAGTTCAATCTCGTTTCCGGCAAGTCTCTTTACTCGTTCCGTAATACATTATCTCACAACTTACTCATTAGTTGAAATGCTTGCAAGGCTTAAGTGATGTGTATTACCGAGAGGGCCCAGAGATACCTCTCCGACATTCGGAGTGACAAATCCTAATCTCGAAATACGCCAACTCAACAAGTACCTTCGGAGACACCTGTAGAGCACCTTTATAATCACCCAGTTACGTTGTGACGTTTGGTAGCACACAAAGTGTTCCTCCGGTAAATGGGAGTTGCATAATCTCATAGTCATAGGAACATGTATAAGTCATGAAGGAAGCAATAGCAACATACTAAACGATCGTGTGCTAAGCTAACGGAATGGGTCATGTCAATCAGATCATTCAACTAATGATGTGACCTTGTTAATCAAATAACAACTCCTTGTTCATGGTTAGGAAACATAACCATCTTTGATTAACAAGCTAGTCAAGTAGAGGCATACTAGTGACACTCTGTTTGTCTATATATTCACACATGTACTATGTTTCCGGTTAATACAATTCTAGCATGAATAATAAACATTTATCATGATATGAGGAAATAAATAATAACTTTATTATTGCCTCTAGGGCATATTTCCTTCATTCCGGAGGCGGCGATGCGGAGGACAGTGGGGGGACGAGCATCGCCGATCGACGACGCGCGGTCTCTTCGGCTCGCCGTCTCGCCACAAGGGCGGCTTTGGCATCCTCCAGCCTCTTCTGGGCGTTGGTGGCCGCCTTCTCAGCCTCCGCCTTCTCCAGACGGTCGGCCTCCTCCTCGTCGCGCTTCTCCGGCGCATTTCGCTCCGTCGCCTCCCGGAGGTCGGCGGCGGGATCGGCTCGCCGAGTATTAGCGGACGTCTCTGCCGACCCCATGACGGAGGGGACGACGACTCTCTCAAGGGAAAGAGGGGCCCAGAAGAAGAACGGAGGGAGAATAAAAGAAGACTCAGACAAGATTCAACGAAGGAAAATAAAAGAGCATAAAGACTTACGCAGAGACTAGCGGCGGCCTTCTCACTTCCCTTCGGAAGCAGTTGGCCTTCGCAGCCGCCTCCTCCCGTTTGGTCGCGGCGGCCGCCCCCTTGAGCTTCTTCAATTTGCTACCGGGCGCACTCGGCCCGGCGTGACGCCTCTTCGCGCCGCCTTGGCCAGCCAGGCCGGCGGAGGAGTCGGCGCCCAACAAGCCGGCCCTCGGCTGGTGGCGTGGGGCGACTTCCCCTTCGGCGTCGTCGTTAGGCCAGTCGGCGAAGGTGGCCGAGGACCTGAAGCCGCCTTCTGTTCCTTCTCCCCCGCCTTCGGCGTCGGCTTCCATCGCCGCCGCCCCCAAGTCGGGGTCGTCGACGTCGCTGTCCGCACGATCAGGAACATACTCGCGGGGCTGTCTCGTGGCGCCGGCTGCAGGCTGCATGAGGGGGTTCTGGCTCAGAAGAAACCGACAAGAGTCAGAAGCCGGAGTCGGCCGCAAAGAAGACAAAACAATAGGGGGATGCGACTTACCACTGGTGGGGGGTTGTCGCGCGAGTACGGCTCCTTGCCGAACTACCAGTCCTCTTCGAACTTGTAGTGCGCGATATGGTTCACCAAGTTCGCCACCTCCTTGCGGGGCATCTCCTTGGTGCTCATCTGACTTGGGTCTCGGAGGCCGCTCATCTGACAGATCAGGTGAGGCCGGCCTTGGAGCGGGAGAACTCGGCGTGCCACGAAGGCGGCCAGCAAGTCGGCCCCGACGAGACCCTCCGACTGCGTCAAGACTCGGAGTCGTGCTACGGCGGCGGCTCCGTCGGGAGTCAGCGTCTTGACTCGGTGAGACTAGCTGGGGAGCCTCCCAATTAGGGGGGCGGCGTTGTAAGGCGGCAGGTTGACCCAGTCCCCGTCGGAGAAGAGGTTCTTCACGTAGAAATATGAGCGCTGCCACATCTTCACCGACTTGATCAGCGAGATGGGAGGAAAAGGGTTGTCGGCTGTCGAGCGCCGCACCACGATGTAGGCGCCGCACTAAGCCTGTATGCCGGTGACTTGCGTGCCGAGCTTAGAAGAGAAGAATTCTCCCCACAGCTCGAGGGTGGGGAGAACACCGAGGAAACCTTCGCACAGAGTGGTGAAGGCAGAGAGCAACACCACCATATTCGGAGTGAGGTGGTGCGGTTGAAGGCTGTGGAACTCCAAGAACGAGCGGAAGAAGCCACTCGCCGGCAGCCCCAGGCCGCGCATGAGGTGCGAGCGGAAGATGACCCGCTCGCCGTCCTCCGGCGCCGACCGGGTCTCCCCCTCCGGCTCAGGGCGGGCGCGCACGAGGTCCGTGCTGGGAAGACGGCGTGTCTGGCGGAGGAACTCGATGTGTTCCTCTTCTACCTCCGAGCCGTCCCACACGCCGGGGCGCACGGCGGGGGCCGTGGTGGAGGAAGAGCTCATTGCCGTGGTGCGGAGTGCTCTCGCTCAACGGCAGGGGCAGGAGGGAGAGAAGGCAAGATGAGGCGGGGGAACAGGGGAGAGGGGCGCGCGTGCGGTGCCGCTCCGCTCCCCCCCCCCCCCCCCCCGCCTACTTATAGCCCTATGGGCTGAGAAGCCGAGGGGGCGGGCGTGGGATTAACTGCGCGCGATGCCCCACGCTGCCCCACGATTTACCCCACGAAGTTACTGCACGCAGTAACAATGTGGGAAAACCAACCGTCCACGGCCGCAGCGGATCCATTCATATGCCGAGGCACGGTAGTGGCGGGCCCCGCCTGACGGCCCGTCTCGTCGTGCGCGTGGGCGGGCAGACTATCCTCTCCATGTGGCGCCGCGCGATAGGACTGCCCCGATGGTTGCAGGGAAGCGCATCAGGCACGCCGCCTGGTTTCCCGCCGCGACTTTCAAGCTGCGGCTCCTCGCTAGAAAACATCAGACTCTCGACAGTCGGCCCAAGGGAAGACAGAAGCCGAGTTCCAGAGTCTGCTCCGAGGAGGTTGAAACTGTTGAAGCCCTACAATGCAGCGTCCGCAGGGCTTCACCAGCTTCGGGGACTACTGTCGGAGTAATGGGCCACGGGTAGGCTAACCCGAGTCCCAGGACCTTTCAAGACATCGGGGCAAGCCGCGCCCCTCAGGCCGAGTTCCCAGGAGCGACTCCAAAATATGCCGAGTCCCAGACGGCGACTCCAAGACAAGCAGAGTCCCAGACGCGACTCCGAGATAAGCCGACTCCAAGCTGGCGACCTCCAGAGAGGCCGACTATGGAGAGTCAGCTCATGACTCCTCCCTCATCTCGAAGTACGATGCGGGGTACGGTCACGGCGTGGCCGTTCCCCCTGCTTACGAAAGACCGGCATGGCTACAGTGAGCCGTATCGCTGGAAGATCTCCGGCGAGGTGCGGCACTATTGCCATGCCTGCCCTGACCTCAGCCATAGTGTGCAATGCACTGTGCCCACGACGCCGGCCTGTACGACCCAAATATGGCGGGGCCGCCTGTCAGTGGGTGGACCGAAGGCAGCCTGAGCGCCCTGAAGACGGACCTGTGGGAGTCGGCCTCCCTGGAGTCGGCCGACTCCTCCCCAGGGCCCCACGAGCCATAAACCAGATATGATGGGGAATGGCGACAGTGATCACCCGATAGACGGCAGCACTGTTGCCACGACCCAATGACCAAGCCTGCGTCATCAGGAGTGCCGCTACAGTACCAAGCTTGTCCGCGGGACCCGCCAGTCGGCGGGCCCCAGAAGCCGGCGGGAAGGACAGCGGTCTGAGAGACAGACGGATGGGACCCGCGCCCAGCCGGATTACCATTGTACCCCCGGGGGGTAGGCCTATATAAACCTCCCGGGGCACCCATGCAAAGGGTTCGGACCTTGATAGAGATATACCAGATAGCATAGGGAGGAGAGAGCTAGCCTTGCCCTCTCCTGCCTCCCGATACAGCTCCAGGAGCACCATTGTAGTCACTTTGCCTTAGTGATCATGCGTGGACCCCGCAGAGCAGCAGTAGGGGTGTTATCTCCTAGGAGAGCCCTGAAGCTGGGTAAGTTCCGCCGGCGTGCATGTCTTCGCCTCATCCCGCTTCCAGGCACCGGCGACGTTCTACTCGCTCCCACCATGATAAGCCATCCTTTGGCATATGTCGCACCCACCCCCCGACAGTTGCGCCGACGATGGCCTCTCGGGTCATCACGCATAACCTTCGCGTCAATTCGGAACTCGCCGAACAGATGGATCCGATAGAGCTCTCCTCCCTTAATGAGCTCTTGGATCGCATCGCCGCTTTGGGAGTCGCTACGTACTATGACCGGATCGGGCTTAAACCCGACCAAAGGGACATTAAGTCCCCGCTGGCCACCCATGAGATAGCGATAGTGGAGGAACCACACACGGATTACCCCTCAATTTTGAGGACAAATTATGTCCAGATCACTGAGCTCCCTAAGCCGGACACCTGCTCAAGGGAAGATATGGCCCGGGTCCCGGACTTAGAATCGGGCATTGGGCCGGAGAAATTGGGCAGCACCCCGGATCCCAAGCTGTCAGACTCGGAAGCTCCCATGCCCCTGGGCGCTAGATTGGATCAGAATCCGGATTCAGTTACGCCTGCTCACCCGGACTTAAACCGTCTCTCCCATATCAGGCAAGAGCCCCAGGAGACAGTACATCGCTACTGGGCCAAATTCCTCCTTGTCCTAAATAAGGTCAAGGACTGTCGCGAGGAGGACGTAGTCTCACTTTTCTGCAAAAACTGCACGAACAAAGGAATCCTTAATGCTATAAGTCACCATGACATAGTACACTTTGCTGACTTGGCAACCATAGTACAGAAGTACTATGCGATGGAAAGCGCCTGGAAAACCCAAACAGAATTTTGTGATAGTCCGGCTCTCACCATAACCTTTGTCCAAACTAAACGGGCGAACTCTCGTAAGTCGGCCGATCCAATCCCCAAGAAACCAAAGCCCACCCCAGGGCGGGGAACCGTATTGGAAGAATGGCTCAATGGGCCATGTAAACTCCACAGTACTCCGGACACAACACCAACCCATATCCTTAGGGCATGTTGGATACTCCGGCAGGTAGCAAAAAGTGGCGATGATCTCCTTGTAAGCCATAAAGCAGAACAACATCTCGCTAAAGAACACAATACGGTATTAACAGTCTTCAAGACTTTCGCCTCAAACAATAGGCGCAAGCGAGCTCATCGAAGCTCCGCTGAAATCTGCCATGTGGCAAAAATAAATCCGTGGAACGACACTGCTATAACCTTCAATGCCAGTGACAAACCTCGATTCCAGACCGTCCGGGCACCAGCCGCTCTGGTCCTTAGCCCAATCGTGGATGGCTTTCGGATCACTAAAGTACTCATGGACGGCAGAAGCGGATTAAACTTAATCTACGAAGAAACACTCAACAAGATGGAAATTGATAAAAGCCGCATTGAACAAAGCGGCACAACCTTCAGGGGGATTATCCCTAGTCAGGAAGCGCGGTGTACGGGAAAAATCACACTCGATGTGGTATTCGGCACCCCGGAGAATTATAGGTCCGAAGAAATCACATTCCAAGTGGCTCCTTTCAGCAGCGGATACCACGCCCTTCTAGGGCGGGACGCGTTTACAAGCTTTCAAGCTATACCCCATTATGGGTACATGAAGCTTAAAATGCCTGGACCCAATGGAATCATCACTCTAGCCAGTGATCCGGACGTTGCACTTCGCGCCGAAAACAAAATCGCAGCACTAGCCCTAGAAGCATTATCCGAAGCCCTAGCAGTCGAAGAATTAACAACACTGCGGGCCACCGTGGACAGGGACGACGTGATACTCGACAAGCGACCCAAGTCCACCTCATTTAAACCCGTAGACGAGATAGTCAAATTCCAAGTCCATCCAACGGACCCCACAAAGACAGCTTCCATCGGGACACAATTGAGCCCCACAATGGACGCCGCACTGCGAGACTTCTTACACGAGAATTGGGACATTTTCGCCTGGCACCCATCGGACATGCCGGGCATCCCACGCAGATTGGCCAAACATAGCCTTAATATACAAAAGGGATACAAACCTGTCAAGCAGACTCTCAGGCGGTTTTCAAAGCCCAGACGGAAAGTCATGGGGGGAGAGCTAGCCAAGCTACTTGAGGCCGGATTCATCAGAGATATCAAACATCCGGATTGGCGGCAAATCATGGCGCTTGTGTGTCGACTTCAAAGACCTCAACAAAGCTTGCCCCAAGGATCCCTTTCCCCTCCCTCGCATCGATCAAATCATCGACGCCACAGCAGGACACAACTCGCTGTGTTTCCTCGACACATACTCTGGATACCACCAAATAAAGATGGCAGAGTTGTAACGTCCCGGATACAACTTTCCATATTCGTAACTCCAACTCTTGCCTTTTACCGGAGATGCGATATGATATTTTCTTCGTGGTTGGGTTTTTGTCTGTTGTTTTGCATTTTGTTTTTCTTATGCATCTCGTCTCATGTCATCATTCGCATTGCATCGGCATCGTTTTCATAAAACTTGCATCCGCTCGTAGTTGCCTTGTCCCCCCTTGCTTTTGTTGGCCGTTCTGAGACCAACTGGGGTTTCCTTTCCCTCTTGTCAAAGCAACTAACCTCTCTTGCCAGCTCGCAGCCCCCCTCGTGTGCGCGTCCGAAACTTCTCCTAAACCCAAACCGGGCAGTCGTGACCGATGGGTCCGGTTCATCCTCAAACAACCCTTAAACATCTTCATTTATTTGTTGGACTCATCCAACCTATTCATCTCCGATCGTCCAATTTTAATCGGATGGTCCAAAATCCCCCTTCTATCTACATCCTAGTATATATAGTAGTCCACTCCCTAGTCCAACCCTAAAATCTAGGACATTTGTCCCTCGCCCTGCCACCGCCGCATCTTCCTCGGGATCCCCATCGCCCAACCCACCGCCTCCACTGTTTTCTCCAATCCAATCCCCTCCGCCTCCACTCTCTGCCTCCACCGCACATCCATCCAGCCGCCGTCTCGCCTCCACTCCGGCAGCACGTGCCACCGGAGCCCCGAGCCACCACCTCGTCGTCGCTCTTCACCAACTCGCAGGAACACCACCAGCAGTGTGTTCCCGCAAGCCACGCCCGAGGAAGCTGCCTCCTCGCGCGTCCGATGCACGAGCAGACGAGCTCTTCTTCCTGCGCCACCTATAGCCCCTGCCTCCTCGACCTCCCGAGCTGGCCGGTCTCCATCTTCCCGTTCGTGCCAGGCCGGTGAGATGCCCAGGTCACGTCGTTGTCCCTCTGCGCCTTCTCCTTCCTTTCCCCCCGCACGCAGCTCCTCCCTGACCATCCCCCCTCTGTCTCTCTGTTCGAGAAGGAGCCCCACGATGTCGCCATGGATGGCTGCAGCCCGAGCTCGCGTTCGTCCTTGCAACGGAGCCACCATCGCATCTCCACGGGTCCGTCGGGCCCCGGCCATCCCCGTCGTTGCCGGACCTCCTCAGCTTGCCGGAGCCCCAAGTTCCCTGTGCCCGAGCTCCCCTGACCTGAGGCCGTCGTCCTCGACCGCGCCAAGTTCCTCGGCGCCGCGCCCCGTCTTCCTCCTCGTCGCGCCGATCCAGGAGGATCGACCTTGCGCTCCTTCCCCGCCTCGGATCCGGCCGTCCCCGCGCCAAGTCCCGCGCCTGCTGGCCCTGCCGCGAGTCCCCAGCGTCGCCCCCTTCTGTTCGAGCGAGGGAGACGAACGAAGACTCTTCTGCATCGAGCTGCTCTGTCCGAGCGCTCGCGTTGACCGTCCTCTTGCCT
Source organism: Triticum timopheevii (assembly GCA_963921465.1). Classification (NCBI taxonomy): domain Eukaryota; kingdom Viridiplantae; phylum Streptophyta; class Magnoliopsida; order Poales; family Poaceae; genus Triticum; species Triticum timopheevii. Next base: position 526,188,507 of record OY997274.1, read on the forward strand.
CGTCAAGGCCCAGCAGCTCCTTCTCTTCTCCAGATCCAGCCGGGCCTCCTCCAGCCTCTGCACCGAATTGGGCCTGGCCCATGGTGAGCGCCCCAGCAGCCTGTAGATTCGACCCGATGCGTGTTTTTTTCCTCTGTTGCGATTTTAGCAATTATCCAGAGACTGCAGTTTTTCAGAAAAGTCCCTCTAGATCATGCATTTAATAACTCACAAATGGTGCATCGGATTAAAATGTTTTAAACATGTATAATGCTTAGAATTTTGTGTAGATTAATAATTTGCCACTCTCATCCATGTTTAAAATGTTTAAAATGATGTCTGGTTAAATTTGCTCAATTGCCATGCTAAAATGGTTTATTTCATAACTTAATAACTGTACCTCGGTTTTAAATGTACTTTATATGTAAATGGGGTGGAAAAATGCATAGATTAACTTGGTGCACTCATCTTGCATGTTTAACAACTTTAAAATATGGTTTAGGGCGGAACAGTAGCAAATTCATAAATTTCATATGAGGATTTTCTGGAAATGTTGTTTGTTGTTCCGGCCTCATTTAAACTTGCCTAAATAGTTAGTTTCCATATGCTTCACCTCTTGCCATGTTTAACAACATTTAATATTGTTTGGTAGCTTAAACGAGATCAAACTAACTAATTGGATGTGGTGTTTTTGTCAATATGCAACTCGTTGCATATTGAGCTCCACTTAACTTGTAGTATTGTTTGTTGCACTTTGCCATGCCATGCCTCATTAAACCGGACATGCATCATACTTGTTTGTGCATCATGCCATGTTTATGCTTGTGCATTTACCATGTTGTTTGTTTCTTTCCGGTGTTGCTTCTTAGTTCCGGTAATGTTGCGATTGTGAGGATTCGTTCGACTACTCCCGTTCGTCTTCTTCATGGACTCATTCTTCTTCCTAGCGGGATTTCAGGCAAGATGACCGTCACCTTGGATCTCACTACTATCATTGCTATGCTAGTTGCTTCGTTCTATCGCATTGCTGCGCTACCTATCATTTGCTTTTCAAGCCTCCCAAATTGCCATGTCAGCCTCTAACCTTTGTCACCCTTCCTAGCAAACCGTTGCTTGGCTATGTTACCGCTTTGCTCAGCCCCTCTTATAGCGTTGTTAGTTGCAGGTGAAGTTGAAGGTTGCCCCATAATGGACAGGATTATGTTGGGATATCACAATATCTCTTAATTAATTAATGCATCTATATACTTGGTAAAGGGTGGAAGGCTCGGCCTTATGCCTGGTGTTTTGTTCCACTCTTGCCGCCCTAGTTTCCGTCATACCGGTGTTATGTTCCCGGATTTTGCGTTCCTAACGCGGTTGGGTGATTTATGGGACCCCCTTGACAGTTTGCTTTGAATAAAACTCCTCCAGCAAGGCCCAACCTTGGTTTTACCATTTGCCTCACCTAGCCCTTTTCCCCTTGGGTTTCCGGAGCCCGAGGATCATCTTTATTTTAGCCCCCCCGGGCCAGTGCTTGTCTAAGTGTTGGTCCGAACTGAGCAGCCTGCGGGGCCCCCTCGGGGAAACTCAAGGTCTGGTTTTACTTGTAGCTTGATTTATCCGGTGTTGCCCTGAGAACGAGATATGTGCAGCTCCTATCGGGATTGTCGGCGCATCGGGCGGCTTTGCTGGTCTTGTTTTACCATGGTCGAAATGTCTTGTAAACCGGGATTCCAAGACCGATCGGGTCTTCCTGGGAGAAGGAATATCCTTCGTTGATCGCGAGAGCTTATCATGGGCTAAGTTGGGACACCCCTGCAGGGTATTAAACTTTAGAGAGCCATGCCCGCGGTTATGTGGCAGATGGGAATTTGTTAATGTCTGGTTGTAGATAACTTGACACCATATCCGAATTAAAATGCATCAACCGCGTGTGTAGCCGTGATGGTATCTTTTTGGCGGAGTCCGGGAAGTGAACACGGTTTTGGGTTATGTTTGACGTAAGTAGGAGTTCAGGATCACCTCTTGATCATTGCTAGCTTCACGACCGTTCCGCTTGCTCTCTTCTCGCTCTTATTTGCGTTGGTTAGCCACCATATATGCTTAGTCGCTGCTGCAACCTCACCACTTTACCCCTTCCTTACCCATTAAGCTTTGCTAGTCTTGATACCCATGGTAATGGGATTGCTGAGTCCTCATGGCTCACAGATTACTACAACAACAGTTGCAGGTACAGGTTATGCGATGATCTTGACGCGAGAGTGATGTTTGCTTGTCTTGGAGTTCTTCTTGTGCTTCTTCTTCGATCAGGGGATAGGTTCCAGGTCGGCAGCTTGGGCTAGCAGGGTGGATGCCGTTCGAGTTTATGTTTGTGTTTCATCCGTAGTCGGATGTTGCTCTTATGTATTGTGAAGTTGTATTCATGTGGCATTGTATGCCTTATGTATGTATCCCCATCTATTATGTAATGTTGATGTAATGATATCCACCTTGCAAAATCGTCTTCAAGATGCGCTTCTATCCTTGGTGGGGCCTTCGAGTTCCTTTAGGATAGGGTCGCATCTTGGGCGTGACAAGTTGGTAACAAAGCCTCGACCGACCATAGGAGCCCCCTTGATTGTTGGCCGTTGGTGAGTCTAGAACAAAACTAGTTTGAGTCTTAGGATTATATATATCGGAGAGTAGGATTCTTTTTACTCCTCAGCCCCCTTCATCGCTCTGGTGAGGACTCTTGACGTAGATGTTTTGTCTTTCCTCTCCTCAATTTTTCTCAAAAAAAAATTAGGATCACACGGGTATCTTGGGATCGTTCCGATATTCTTATGACGAGAACATTGTTCTTGGTGCCTCCTGACATTTAGGGGTTGTGGCAGTGTCGCAGGGAGTTGAGCTCCGAGGTGTTGTCGTCATAATTTTATCGTTGCAGTTCTGGAATACCTAAGTTTTGCCGACATCAAGAATCTCTTTTATGCAGTTGTTGGTGAGATAACCTCGACGCCACCCAGTACTGGGGAGTTCGGGAGTATTGCCATAGCTCGTATAATGGATGCTTTTCGAAGGTTGAGGTACACGATTTCCGAAGGTTTCTTGGTAATGTGTTGACGGATGGATACAGCTGGATATAGGGATTGTTAGTTTGGGTGAGATATATTGCTTCCCCTGTATCCCCAACACCAGATTGCATAACTAGAAAGTTTCGGGAGTTTTATAGGTGGGAATTCAAGTAGCTCCTAGAATATCTTGCCGACAGATGCAAGATATGGGATTGGGTAAATCTCTATCATATGTATTTGTTCCGGCTTATTCTGGCAGCCAAATCCTTTGTTTTGTGTTATATGTGGTATCCGAGTTGCTTCGAAGTCAAATGTTGAATCCATACCTTTCCTAAACGGTGTTCTCATATTGCTATGTGAATACTAATCCTTTTGATCATTCAGGTTGTCATGTTAATTCTTTTCCAACCGGTGCGCTTCTCTTCAAGTGGATCAGATTATTTCAACATCCGCAAGATCAATTCTAAGTTTTCTCAATGGTATCTGTTCCATCCATCCCAAGTTGTCTTTGTTTTCCCGCCCTCCCACCCTTTTTATTCAAGGACTCAGATTTTTTTAATCAAGTATCCATTTATTCATGTGAAGTCTCTTCACTCTTTTCAATCAATGTTCCTATCTGGTGATTTCCGATGAAGATGCTCAACAGTTTCAAGTTCATCATCCTTCATTGTTGTTTCTTCTCCGGTGGATCCAATACAAGCTTTCAGTGTTGATCATATTCCTTTCCTCGTGTCAAATGCTTTCTCATGCCGGTGCACCTCTCAATCACTCACCTCTTGCTATTCATTTGTTCCAGAGTGTTGAAAATATCTCAGAAGATTTGTGTTTCCATTCTTAATCCGTTCAAGCTATTTGGAGATTGTTATCTCATTCAAGCCATTTAATGCAACCGGTGCATTTTCTCTTTAAAATCATTTCCAACGGTGTTTTCTTTTGAGTGGGCCCTAACCCACACGTCTTTTCCCAGGATCTTACCTGACTCTTCTAATTTTCCCGGAGCTATTCCCAAATTCATTTCCAAGTTTGACGTAAGAATGAATTTTCATCAGTCACATGCCTTCTCCAAGCTCGTTTTCAATTTTTTTTCATCTTTGGCTCAACCTTTTCCTCTTTTAACCCTTTCGGAGTTTCTCAACAATTCATGGTGGTGTTTCTCATCGTCTTTCTCAACACTTGAAGATCGAGGAAGAGATTTCTCCTAAAATCTTGGTCCATTCTCTTGAAGATTCATGGTTCTAGCTTCCTACCATAATTCTTCATTCTCAGCGTGTAGCTATCGTTCTCCAAATCTTATTAGTGAATCATTCAAATATCCTCTAATCAGTTCATGATCTCTTCATTCTTAGGTATCTAAATCCCCTCAAGTATCTTCATTTGTTTTCTAATTCTTCCCGGTGATTTGCGCCTTTGCTACTTTCATTTTCAATTCTTATGGTGGTTCGTTCAAGATTTCACTTCCTTCGTTATCATATTAACTCATTCGTAGTTTCCAAATCTCACCGGTGGTTCCATGAATACCTCCTCAAGTTTACGCTATATCCCTCTTAATCCTTTCTACGAGAATAAGTAATATGCAAAATCCATTGCTTGTCATCAATTTAATTTGATGAAGTATAAGCATACAATAAATCTTATTCTTATTTCCTCGAGGTGATTCAATTCTTTTCTTCTGGAGATTGTTCATGATGAAGTATTTCTCAGTTATATGTGTTCATCTTCTTCCGGAGTTCCAAGTTTTCCGCATTATCTTGTCGCGAAGCTCCATCTAAATCATCGCAAGGCTTCACCTTGTGTTTTCAACCTCTCTTTTTTTATCATCCTTTTATTACCGGAGTTCATCATGGAGGCTCTACATGGTGGTTCGTCAAGGATTCTTTTCATTCCTCAATTGTTCTTCAAGTTTTCTCTCGAAGTTATGACCCGCCAAGCTATACTCAAAATTAAACATGGTGTTCAACACATGTCTTGTTTTGAGGAGTTCAAGCATTCTTCATCTTGCATTCCGAAGTGCAATTCTTTCTACCTTATCTCTTGAGATGGTGTTATGTCACTCTTGGCAATTTCTCCTCGTGCTTCATGATTCACTTGTTGTCTAGAATGAGGTATTTAAATCCATCAATCTCTTCATTGGAGTTATCTTGGGTTATATTTCACCTAAAGCTTTCCATAAGGATTGTTGCTATTTATGGTGCTTATAAATGACCCCAAGTTCTTCATTTATCCTCCCGGTGAAATAAGTCTCTCGTCTCTTTGTTGACCTCAATCCAATCTATTGTTTTTGTTAGTGGCAGAATTTCACCTCATAGTTTTGAGATGTTTTCCATAAGCCCACTACAAGCTTATTCTTTTCATTGTTGGTTTTGCAACAACTCCGTTATAACCTTCTTGGAAGAGTGCTTTCCAAGCTCATTTGTGGCAGAAATTGGCATTTTCTCCTACATTCTGTTATTCCAATGATCTATCGTCTATTCTTTCTTCAGGAGGCATTGTGATGTTGCTCTCTTCGTCCCATCATCTCGTTTTGCCAATATCATGTTCTTTTCCTTGCTTATCCATTTAACAGGAGTGTTATGTCCTCTCTTCAAGTTCTTTTCATCTTATCAAGTCTTGCATCTCTTTTCAACCGGAGTGCTGTCTGATTTTGTTCTTCCTTTTTCCTTGTTTATCTCATTTCAACCAGAGTTGTTCCAATTCCTTCTTGTCCTTTGTACTTGTCATTCATAGCTTTGCAACCTTCAAGGTTCTTGAATGTTCCTTGTTCCTCTTTTCTAACGGAGTGTTTTCAACTTTGCTCATCTTCGTTGTTTTCTTCCTTTCATTTTGCTCAACCTCTCAAGGTTCATGGTTTCACTCGTTTGTCGAAGAAGCAACTTAGTTTACCTCTTATCTTCCTCTTCCTTTTCCCTCCGGTGCCATCCTAGATCTCGGGACGAGATCCTCTCATAGTGGTGGAGTGTTGTAACGCCCCGGATACAACTTTCCATATTCGTAACTCCAACTCTTGCCCTTTTCCGGAGATGCGATATGATATTTTCGTCGTGGTTGGGTTTTTGTCTGTTGTTTTGCATTTTGTTTTTGTTATGCATCTCGTCTCATGTCATCATTCGCATTGCATCGGCATCGTTTTCATAAAACTTGCATCCGCTCGTAGTTGCCGTGTCCCCCCTTGCTTTTGTTGGCCGTTCCGAGACCAACCGGGGTTTCCTTTCCCTCTTGTCAAACCAACTAACCTCTCTTGCCAGCTCGCAGCCCCCCTCGTGTGCGCGTCCGAAACTTCTCCTAAACCCAAACCGGGCAGTCGTGACCAATGGGTCCGGTTCATCCTCAAACAACCCTTAAACATCTTCATTTATTTGTTGGACTCATCCAACCTATTCATCTCCGATCGTCCAATTTTAATCGGATGGTCCAAAATCCCCCTTCTATCTACATCCTAGTATACATAATAGTTCACTCCCTAGTCCAACCCTAAAATCTAGGACATTTGTCCCTCGCCCCGCCGCCGCTGCATCTTCCTCGGGATCCCCATCGCCCAACCCACCGCCTCCACTGTTTTCTCCAATCCAATCCCCTCCGCCTCCACTCTCTGCCTCCACCGCACATCCATCCAGCCGCCGCCTCGCCTCCACTCCGGCAGCACGCACCACCGGAGCCCCGAGCCACCACCTCGTCGTCGCTCTTCACCAACTCGCAGGAACACCACCAGCAGCGCGTTCCCGCAAGCCACGCCTGAGGAAGCTGCCTCCTCACGCGTCCGATGCACGAGCAGACGAGCTCCTCTTCCCGCGCCACCTACAGCCCCTGCCTCCTCGACCTCCCGAGCTGGCCGGTCTCCATCTTCCCGTTCGTGCCAGTACGGTGAGATGCCCAGGTCACGTTGCTGTCCCTCTGCGCCTTCTCCTTCCTTTCCCCCCGCACGCAGCTCCTCCCTAACCATCCCCCTCAGTCTCTCTGTTCGAGCAGGAGCCCCACGATGTCGCCATGGATGGCCGCAGCCCGAGCTCGCGTTCGTCCTCGCAACAGAGCCACCACCGCATCTCCACGGGTCCGTCGGGCCCCGGCCATCCCCGTCGTTGCCGGACCTCCTCAGCTTGCCGGAGCCTCAAGTTCCCTGCGCCCAAGCTCCCCTGACCTGAGGCTGTCGTCCTCGACCGCGCCAAGTTCCTCGGCGCCGCGCCCCGTCTTCCTCCTCGTCGCGCCGATTCAGGAGGATCGACCTCGGGCGCCTTCCCCGCCTCGGATCCGGCCGTCCCCGCGCCAAGTCCCGCGCCTGCTGGCCCTGCCGCGAGTCCCCAGCGCCTCCCCTTCTGTTCGAGCGAGGGAGACGAGCGATGACTCTTCTGCATCGAGCTGCTCTGCCCGAGCGCTCGCGTTGACCGTCCTCTTGCCTCGTCAAGGCCCAGCAGCTCCTTCTCTTCTCCAGATCCAGCCCGGCCTCCTCTAGCCTCTGCACCGAACTGGGCCTGGCCCATGGTGAGCGCCCCAGCAGCTTGTAGATTCGGCCCAATGTGTGTTTTTTTCCTCTGTTGCGATTTTAGCAATTATCCAGAGACTGCAGTTTTTCAGAAAAGTCCCTCTAGATCATGCATTTAATAACTCACAAATGGTGCATCGGATTAAAATGTTTTAAACATGTATAATGCTTAGAATTTTGTGTAGATTAATAATTTGCCACTCTCATCCATGTTTAAAATGTTTAAAATGCTATTTGGTTAAATTTGCTCAATTGCCAAGCTAAAATGGTTTATTTCATAACTTAATAACCGTAGCTCGGTTTTAAATGTACTTTATATGTAAATGGGGTGGAAAAATGCATAGATTAACTTGGTGCACTCATATTACATGTTTAACAACTTCAAAATATGGTTTAGGGCAGACCAGTAGCAAATTCATAAATTGCATATGAGGATTTTCCGGAAATGTTGTTTGTTGTTCCGGCCTCATTTAAACTTGCCTAAATAGTTAGTTTCCATATGCTTCACCTCTTGCCATGTTTAACAACATTTAATATTGTTTGGTAGCTTAAACGAGATCAAACTAAATAATTGCATGTGGTGTTTTGTCAATATGCAACTCGTTGCATATTGAGCTCCACTTAACTTGTAGTATTGTTTGTTGCACTTTGCCATGCCATGCCTCATTAAACCGGACATGCATCATACTTGTTTGTGCATCATGCCATGTTTATGCTTGTGCATTTACCATGTTGTTTGTTTCTTTCCGGTGTTGCTTCTTAGTTCCGGTAATGTTGCGATTGTGAGGATTCGTTCGACTACTCCCGTTCATCTTCTTCATGGACTCGTTCTTCTTCCTAGCAGGATTTCAGGCAAGATGACCGTCACCTTGGATCTCACTACTATCATTGCTATGCTAGTTACTTCGTTCTATCGCATTGCTGCGCTACCTATCATTTGCTTTTCAAGCCTCCCAAATTGCCATGTCAGCCTCTAACCTTTGTCACCCTTCCTAGCAAACCGTTGCTTGGCTATGTTACCGCTTTGCTCAGCCCCTCTTATAGCGTTGTTAGTTGCAGGTGAAGTTGAGGATTGCCCCATGATGGACAGGATTATGTTGGGATATCACAATATCTCTTATTTAATTAATGCATCTATATACTTGGTAAAGGGTGGAAGGCTCGGCCTTATGCCTGGTGTTTTGTTCCAGTCTTGCCGCCCTAGTTTTCTGTCATACCGGTGTTATGTTCCCGGATTTTGCGTTCCTAACGCGGTTGGGTGATTTATGGGACCCCCTTGATAGTTCGCTTTGAATAAAACTCCTCCAGCAAGGCCCAACCTTGGTTTTACCATTTGCCTCACCTAGCCCTTTTTCCCTTGGGTTTCCGGAGCCCGAGGGTCATCTTTATTTTAGCCCCCCCCCCCCCCCGGGCCAGTGCTTGTCTAAGTGCTGGTCTGAACTGAGCAGCCTGCGGGGCCCCCTCGGGGAAACTCGAGGTCTGGTTTTACTCGTAGCTTGACTTATCCGGTGTTGCCCTGAGAACGAGATATGTGCAGCTCCTATCGGGATTGTCGGCACATCGGGCGGCTTTGCCGGTCTTGTTTTACCATGGTCGAAATGTCTTGTAAACCGGGATTCCAAGACTGATCGGGTCTTCCTGGGAGAAGGAATATCCTTCGTTGATCACGAGAGCTTATCATGGGCTAAGTTGGGACACCCCTGCAGGGTATTAAACTTTAGAGAGCCGTGCCCATGGTTATGTGGCAGATGGTAATTTGTTAATGTCCGGTTGTAGATAACTTGACACCAGATCCGAACTAAAACGCATCAACTGCGTGTGTAGTCGTGATGGTCTCTTTTCGGCGGAGTCCGGGAAGTGAACACGGTTTTGGGTTATGTTTGACGTAAGTAGGAGTTCAGGATCACCTCTTCATCATTGCTAGCTTCATGACCGTTCAACTTGCTCTCTTCTCGCTCTTATTTGCGTTGGTTAGCCACCATATATGCTTAGTCGCTGCTGCAACCTCACCACTTTACCCCTTCCTTACCCATTAAGCTTTGCTAGTCTTGATACCCATGGTAATGGGATTGTTGAGTCCTCGTGGCTCACAGATTACTACAACAACAGTTGCAGGTACAGGTTATGCGATGATCTTGACGCGGGAGCGATGTTTGCTTGTCTTGGAGTTCTTCTTCTGCTTCTTCTTTGATCAGGGGATAGGTTCCAGGTCGGCAGCCTAGGCTAGCAGGGTGGATGTCGTTCGAGTTTCTGTTTGTGTTTCATCCGTAGTCGGATGTTGCTCTTATATATTGTGAAGTTGTATTCGTGTGGCATTGTATGCCTTATGTATGTATCCCCATCTATTATGTAATGTTGATGTAATGATATCCACCTTGCAAAAGCGTCTTCAAGATGCGCTTCTATCCTTGGTGGGACCTTCGAGTTCCTTTAGGATAGGGTCGCATCTTGGGCGTGACAAGTTGGTATCAGAGCCTCGACCGACCATAGGAGCCCCCTTGATTGTTGGCCGTTGTTGAGTCTAGAACAAAACTAGTTTGAGTCTTAGGATTATATATATTGAAGAGTAGGATTCTTTTTACTCCTCAGCCCCCTTCATCGCTCTGGTGAGGACTCTCGACGTAGATGTTTTGTCTTTCCTCTCCTCAATTTTTCTCAAATTTTTTTAGGATCACGCGGGTATCTTGGGATCGTTCTGATATTATTATGACGAGAACATTGTTCTTGGTGCCTCCTGACATTTAGGGGTTGTGGCAGTGTCGCGGGGAGTTGAGCTCCGAGGTGTTGTCGTCATAATTTTATTGTTGCAGTTCTGGAATACCTGAGTTTTGCCGACATCGAGAATCTCTTTTATGCAGTTGTTGGTGAGATAACCTCGACGCCACCCAGTACTGGGGAGTTCGGGAGTATTGCCATAGCTCGTATAATGGATGCTTTTCGAAGGTTGAGGTACACGATTTCCGAAGGTTTCTTGGTTATGTGTTGACAGATGGATACAGCTGGATGTAGGGATTGTTAGTTTGGGTGAGATATATTGCTTCCCCTGTATCCCCAACACCAGATTGCATAACCAGAAAGTTTCGGGAGTTTTATAGGTGGGAATTCAAGTAGCTCCTAGAATATCTTTCCTACAGATGCATGATATGGGATTGGGTAAATCTCTATCATATGTATTTGTTCCGGCTTATTCTGCAAGCCAAATCCTTTGTTTTGTATTATATGTGGTATCCGAGTTGCTTCGAAGTCAAATGTTGAATCCATACCTTTCCTAAATGGTGTTCTCATATTGCTATGTGAATACTAATCCTTTTGATCATTGAGGTTGTCATGTTAATTCTTTTCCAACCGGTGCGCTTCTCTTCAAGTGGATCCGATTATTTCAACATCCGCAAGATCAATTCTAAGTTTTCTCAACGGTATCCGTTTCATCCATCCCAAGTTGTCTTTGTTTTCTTGCCCTCCCACCCTTTTTCTTCAAGGACTCAGATTTTTTTAATCAAGTATCCATTTATTCATGTGAAGTCTCTTCACTCTTTTCAATCAATGTTCTTATCCGGTGATTTCCCATGAAGATGCTCAACAGTTTCAAGTTCATCATCCTTCATTGTTGTTTCTTCTCTGGTGGATCCAATACAAGCTTTCAGTGTTGATCATATTCCTTTCCTCGTGTCAAATTCTTTCTCATGCCGGTGCACCTCTCAATTGTTCTAGAGTGTTGAAAATATCTCAGAAGATTTGTGTTTCCATTCTTAATCCGTTCAAGCTATTTGGAGATTGTTATCTCATTCAAGCCATTTAATTCAACCGGTGCATTTTCTCTTTCAAATCATTTCCAACGGTGTTTTCTTTTGAGTGGGCCCTAACCCACAGGTCTTTTCCCAGGATCTTACCTGACTCTTCTAATTTTCCCGGAGCTATTCTCAAATTCATTTCCAAGTTTGACGTAAGAATGAATTTTCATCAGTCACATTCCTTCTCCAAGGTCGATTTTCAATTTTTTTTCATCTTTGGCTCAACCTTTTCCTCTTTTAACCCTTCCGGAGTTTCTCAACAATTCATGGTGGTGTTTCTCATCGTCTTTCTCAACACTTGAAGACCGAGGAAGAGATTTCTCCTAAAATCTTGGTCCATTCTCTTGAAGATTCATGGTTCTAACTTCCTGCCATAATTCTTCATTCTCAGTGTGTAGCTATCGTTCTCCAAATCTTATCAGTGAATCATTCAAATATCCTCTAATCAGTTCATGATCTCTTCGTTCTCAGGTATCTAAATCCCCTCAAGTATCTTCATTTGTTTTCCAATTCTTCCCGGTGATTTGCGCCTTTGCTACTTTCATTTTCAATTCTTATGGTGGTTCGTTCAAGATTTCACTTCCTTCATTATCATATTAATTCATTCGTTGTTTCCAAATCTCACCGGTGGTTCCATCAATACCTCCTCAAGTTTACGCTATATCCCTCTTAATCCTTTCTACGAGAATAAGTAATATGCAAAATCCATTGCTTGTCATCAATTTAATTTGATGAAGAATAAGCATACAATAAATCTTATTCTTATTTCCTCGAGGTGATTCAATTCTTTTCTTCTGCAGATTGTTCATGATGAAGTATTTCTCAGTTATATGTGTTCATCTTCTTCCGGAGTTCCAAGTTTTCCGCATTATCTTGTCGCGAAGCTCCATCTAAATCATCGCAAGGCTTCACCTTGTGTTTTCAACCTCTCTTTTTTTAGCATCCTTTTATTACCAGAGTTCTTCATGGAGGCTCTACATGGTGGTTCGTCAAGGATTCTTTTCATTCCTCAATTGTTCATCAAGTTTTCTCTCAAAGTTATGACCCGCCAAGCTATACTCAAAATTAAACATGGTGTTCAACACATGTCTTGTTTTGAGGAGTTCAAGCATTCTTCATCTTGCATTCCGAAGTGCAATTCTTTCTACCTTATCTCTTGAGATGGTGTTATGTCACTCTTGGCAATTTATCCTCGTGCTTCATGATTCACTTGTTGTCTAGAATGAGGTATTTAAATCCATCAATCTCTTCATTGGAGTTATCTTGGGTTATATTTCACCTAAAGCTTTCCCTAAGGATTGTTGCTATTTATGGTGCTTATAAATGACCCCAAGTTCTTCATTTATCCTCCCGGTGAAATAAGTCTCTCGTCTCTTTGTTGACCTCAATTCAATCTATTGTTTTTGTTAGTGGCAGAATTTCACCTCATAGTTTTGAGATGTTTTCCATAAGCCCACTACAAACTTATTCTTTTCGTTGTTGGTTTTGCAACAACTCCGTTATAACCTTCTTGGAAGAGTGCTTTCCAAGCTCATTTGTGGCAGAAGTTGGCATTTTCTCCTACATTCTGTTATTCCAATGATCTATCGTCTATTATTTCTTCAGGAGGCATTGTGATGTTGCTCTCTTCGTCCCATTATCTCGTTTTGCCAATATCATGTTCTTTTCCTTGCTTATCCCTTTAACAGGAGTGTTATGTCCTCTCTTCAAGTTCTTTCATCTTATCAAGTCTTGCATCTCTTTTCAACCGGAGTGCTGTCCGATTTTGTTCTTCCTTGTTCCTTGTTTTTCTCGTTTCAACCAGAGTTGTTCCAATTCCTTCTTGTCCTTTGTACTTGTCATTCATAGCTTTGCAACCTTCAAGGTTCTCGAATGTTCCTTATTCCTCTTTTCTATCGGAGTGTTTTCAACTTTGCTCATCTTCGTTGTTTTCTTCCTTTCATTTTGCTCAACCTCTCAAGGTTCATGGTTTCACTCGTTTGTCGAAGAAGCAACTTAGTTTACCTCTTATCTTCCTCTTGCTTTTCCCTCCGGTGCCATCCTAGATCTCGGGACGAGATCCTCTCGTAGTGGTGGAGTGTTGTAACGCCCCGGATACAACTTTCCATATTCGTAACTCCAACTCTTGCCCTTTTCCGGAGATGCGATATGACATTTTCTTTGTGGTTGGGTTTTTGTCTGTTGTTTTGCATTTTGCTTTTTGTTATGCATCTCGTCTCATGTCATCATTCGCATTGCATCGGCATCGTTTTCATAAAACTTGCATCCGCTCGTAGTTGTCGTGTCCCCCCTTGCTTTTGTTGGCCGTTCCGAGACCAACCGGGGTTTCCTTTCCCTCTTGTCAAACCAACTAACCTCTCTTGCCAGCTCGCAGCCCCCCTCGTGTGCGCGTCCGAAACTTCTCCTGAACCCAAACCGGGCAGTCGTGACCGATGGGTCCGGTTCATCCTCAAACAACCCTTAAACATCTTCATTTATTTGTTGGACTCATCCAACCTATTCATCTCCGATCGTCCAATTTTAATCGGATGGTCCAAAATCCCCCTTCTATCTACATCCTAGTATATATAGTAGTCCACTCCCTAGTCCAACCCTAAAATCTAGGACATTTGTCCCTCGCCCTGCCACCGCCGCATCTTCCTCGGGATCCCCATCGCCCAACCCACCGCCTCCACTGTTTTCTCCAATCCAATCCCCTCCGCCTCCAATATCTGCCTCCACCGCACATCCATCCAGCCACCGCCTCGCCTCCACTCCGGCAGCACGTGCCACCGGAGCCCCGAGCCACCACCTCGTCGTCGCTCTTCACCAACTCGCAGGAACACCACCAGCAGCGCGTTCCCGCAAGCCACGCCCAAGGAAGCTGCCTCCTCGCGCGTCCGATGCACGAGCAGACGAGCTCCTCTTCCCGTGCCACCTACAGCCCCTGCCTCCTCGACCTCCCGAGCTGGCCGGTCTCCATCTTCCCGTTCGTGCCAGGCCGGTGAGATGCCCAGGTCACGTCGTTGTCCCTCTGCGCCTTCTCCTTCCTTTCCCCCCGCACGCAGCTCCTCCCTGACCATCCCCACTCTGTCTCTCTGTTCGAGAAGGATCCCCACGATGTCGCCATGGAAGGCTGCAGCCCGAGCTCGCGTTCCTCCTTGCAACGGAGCCACCACCGCATCTCCACGGGTCCGTCGGGCCCCGGCCATCCCCGTCATTGCCGGACCTCCTCAGCTTGCCGGAGCCACAAGTTCCCTGTGCTCGAGCTCCCCTGACCTGAGGCCGTCGTCCTCGACCACGCCAAGTTCCTCGGCGCCGCGCCCCGTCTTCCTCCTCATCGCGCCGATCCAGGAGGATCGACCTCGCGCGCCTTCCCCGCCTCGGATCCGGCCGTCCCCGCGCCAAGTCCCGCGCCTGCTGGGCCTGCCGCGAGTCCCCAGCGCCGCCCCCTTCTGTTCGAGCGAGGGAGACGAGCAATGACTCTTCTGCATCGATCTGCTCTGCCCGAGCGCTCGCGTTGACCGTCCTCTTGCCTCGTCAAGGCCCAGCAGCTCCTTCTCTTCTCCAGATCCAGCCCGGCCTCCTCCAGCCTCTACACCGAACTGGGCCTGGCCCATGGTGAGTGCCCCAGCAGCCTGTAGATTCGGCCCGATGCGTGTTTTTTTTCCTCTGTTGTGATTTTAGCAATTATCCAGAGACTGCAGTTTTTCAGAAAAGTCCCTCTAGATCATGCATTTAATAACTCACAAATGGTGCATCGGATTAAAATGTTTTAAACATGTATAATGCTTAGAATTTTGTGTAGATTAATAATTTGCCACTCTCATCCATGTTTAAAATGTTTAAAATGATGTTTGGTTAAATTTGCTCAATTGCCATGCTAAAATGGTTTATTTCATAACTTAATAACCATAGCTCGGTTTTAAATGTACTTTATATGTAAATGGGGTGGAAAAATGCATAGATTAACTTGGTGCACTCATCTTGCATGTTTAACAACTTTAAAATATGGCTTAGGGCAGAACAGTAGCAAATTCATAAATTGCATATGAGGATTTTCCGGAAATGTTGTTTGTTGTTCCGGCCTCATTTAAACTTGCCTAAATAGTTAGTTCCCATATGCTTCACCTCTTGCCATGTTTAACAACATTTAATATTGTTTGGTAGCTTAAACGAGATCAAACTAAATAATTGCATGTGGTGTTTTGTCAATATGCAACTCGTTGCATATTGAGCTCCACTTAACTTGTAGTATTTTTTGTTGCACTTTGCCATGCCATGCCTCATTAAACCGGACATGCATCATACTTGTTTGTGCATCATGACATGTTTATGCTTGTGCATTTACCATGTTGTTTGTTTCTTTCCGGTGTTGCTTCTTAGTTCCGATAATGTTGCGATTGTGAGGATTCGTTCGACTACTCCCGTTCGTCTTCTTCATGGACTCGTTCTTCTTCCTAGCGGGATTTCAGGCAAGATGACCGTCACCTTGGATCTCACTACTATCATTGCTATGCTAGTTTCTTCGTTCTATCGCATTGTTGCGCTACCTATCATTTGCTTTTCAAGCCTCCCAAATTGCCATGTCAGCCTCTAACCTTTGTCACCCTTCCTAGCAAACCGTTGCTTGGCTATGTTACCGCTTTGCTCAGCCCCTCTTATAGCGTTGTTAGTTGCAGGTGAAGTTGAAGATTGCCCCATGATGGACAGGATTATGTTGGGATATCACAATATCTCTTATTTAATTAATGCATCTATATACTTGGTAAAGGGTGGAAGGCTCGGCCTTATGCCTGGTGTTTTGTTCCACTCTTGCCGCCCTAGTTTCCGTCATACCGGTGTTATGTTCCCAGATTTTGCATTCCTAACGCGGTTGGATGATTTATGGGACCCCCTTGATAGTTCGCTTTGAATGAAACTCCTCCAGCAAGGCCCAACCTTGGTTTTACCATTTGCCTCACCTAGCCCTTTTTCCTTGGGTTTCCGGAGCCCGAGGGTCATCTTTATTTTAGCCCCCCCGGGCCAGTGCTTGTCTAAGTGCTAGTCCTAACTGAGCAGTCTGCGGGGGCCCCTCGGGGAAACTCGAGGTCTGGTTTTACTCGTAGCTTGACTTATCCGGTGTTGCCCTGAGAACGAGATATGTGCAGCTCCTATCGGGATTGTTGGCGCATCGGGCGGCTTTGCTGGTCTTGTTTTACCATGGTCGAAATGTCTTGTAAACCGGGATTCCGAGACTGATCGGGCCTTCCTGGGAGAAGGAATATCCTTCGTTGATCGCAAGAGCTTATCATGGGCTAAGTTGGGACACCCCTGCAGGGTATTAAACTTTCGAGAGCTGTGCCCGCGGTTATGTGGCAGATGGGAATTTGTTAATGTCCGGTTGTAGATAACTTGACACCAGATCCGAATTAAAACGCATCAACAGCGTGTGTAGCCGTGATGGTCTCTTTTCGGCGGAGTCCGGGAAGTGAACACGGTTTTGGGTTATCTTTGACGTAAGTAGGAGTTCAGGATCACCTCCTGATCATTGCTAGCTTCACGACCGTTCTGCTTGCTCTCTTCTCGCTCTTATTTGCGTTGGTTAGCCACCATATATGCTTAGTCGCTGCTGCAACCTCACCACTTTACCCCTTCCTTACCCATTAAGCTTTGCTAGTCTTGATACCCATGGTAATGGGATTGTTGAGCCCTCGTGGCTCACAGATTACTACAACAACAGTTGTAGGTACAGGTTATGCGATGATCTTGACGCGAGAGCGATGTTTGCTTGTCTTGGAGTTCTTCTTCTGCTTCTTCTTCGATCAGGGGATAGTTTCCAGGTCGGCAGCCTGGGCTAGCAGGGTGGATGTCGTTTGAGTTTCTGTTTGTGTTTCATCCATATTCAGATGTTGCTCTTATGTATTGTGAAGTTGTATTCGTGTGGTATTGTATGCCTTATGTATGTATCCCCATCTATTATGTAATGTTGATGTAATGATATCTACCTTGCAAAAGCGTCTTCAAGATGCGCTTCTATCCTTTGTGGGACCTTCGAGTTCCTTTAGGATAGGATCGCATCTTGGGCGTGACAAGTTGGTATCAGAGCCTCGACCGACCATAGGAGCCCCCTTGATTGTTGGCCGTTGTTGAGTCTAGAACAAAACTAGTTTGAGTCTTAGGATTATATATATCGGAGAGTAGGATTCCTTTTACTCCTCAAGCCCCTTCGTCGCTCTGGTGAGGACTCTCGACGTAGATGTTTTGTCTTTCCTCTCCTCAATTTTTCTCAAAAAAAAATTTAGGATCACGCGGGTATCTTGGGATCGTTCTGATATTCTTATGATGAGAACATTGTTCTTGGTGCCTCCTGACATTTAGGTGTTGTGGCAGTGTCCCAGGTAGTTGAGCTCCGAGGTGTTGTCATCATAATTTTATCGTTGCAGTTCTGGAATACCTGAGTTTTGCCGACATCGAAAATCTCTTTTATGCAGTTGTTGGTGAGATAACCTCGACGCCACCCAGTACTGGGGAGTTCGGGAGTATTGCCATAGCTCGTATAATGGATGCTTTTCGAAGGTTGAGGTACACGCTTTCCGAAGGTTTCTTGGTTATGTGTTGACGGATGGATACAGCTGGATGTAGGGATTGTTAGTTTGGGTGAGATATATTGCTTCCCCTGTATCCGCAACACCAGATTGCATAACCAGAAAGTTTCGGGAGTTTTATAGGTGGGAATTCAAGTAGCTCCTAGAATATCTTTCCGACAGATGCATGATATGGGATTGGGTAAATCTCTATCATATGTACTTGTTCCGGCTTATTCTGCAAGCCAAATCCTTTGTTTTGTGTTATATGTGGTATCCGAGTTGCTTCGAAGTCAAATGTTGAATCCATACCTTTCCTAAACGGTGTTCTCATATTGCTATGTGAATACTAATCCTTTTGATCATTGAGGTTGTCATGTTAATTCTTTTCCAACCGGTGCGCTTCTCTTCAAGTGGATCGATTATTTCAACATCCGCAAGATCAATTCTAAGTTTTCTCAACGGTATCCGTTTCATCCATCCCAAGTTGTCTTTGTTTTCCCGCCCTCCCACCCTTTTTATTCAAGGACTCAGATTTTTTAATCAAGTATCCATTTATTCATGTGAAGTCTCTTCACTCTTTTCAATCAATGTTCTTATCCGGTGATTTCCCATGAAGATGCTCAACAGTTTCAAGTTCATCATCCTTCATTGTTGTTTCTTCTCCGGTGGATCCAATTCAAGCTTTCAGTGTTGATCATATTCCTTTCCTCGTGTCAAATGCTTTCTCATGCCGATGCACCTCTCAATCACTCACCTCTTGCTATTCATTTGTTCCAGAGTGTTGAAAATATCTCAGAAGATTTGTGTTTCCATTCTTAATCCGTTCAAGCTATTTGGAGATTGTTATCTCATTCAAGCCATTTAATTCAACCGGTGCATTTTCTCTTTAAAATCATTTCCAACGGTGTTTTCTTTTGAGTGGGCCCTAACCCACAGGTATTTTCCCAGGATCTTACCTGACTCTTCTAATTTTCCCGGAGCTATTCTCAAATTCATTTCCAAGTTTGACGTAAGAATGAATTTTCATCAGTCACATGCCTTCTCCAAGGTCATTTTCAAATTTTTTTTCATCTTTGGCTCAACCTTTTCCTCTTTTAACCCTTCCGGAGTTTCTCAACAATTCATGGTGGTGTTTCTCATCGTCTTTCTCAACACTTGAAGACCGAGGAAGAGATTTCTCCTAAAATCTTGGTCCATTCTCTTGAAGATTCATGGTCCTATTGGGATATGTGCAGCTCCTATCGGGATTGTCGGCGCATCGGGCGGCTTTGCTGGTCTTGTTTTACCATGGTCGAAATGTCTTGTAAACCGGGATTCCGAGACTGATCGGGTCTTCCTGGGGGAAGGAATATCCTTCGTTGATCGCGAGAGCTTATCATGGGCTAAGTTGGGACACCCCTGCAGGGTATTAAACTTTCGAGAGCCGTGTCCGCGGTTATGTGGCAGATGGGAATTTGTTTGTCCGGTTGTAGATAACTTGACACCAGATTCGAATAAAAAGGCATCAACTGCGTGTGTAGCCGTGGTGGTCTCTTTTCGGCGGAGTTCGGGAAGTGAACACGGTTTTGGGTTATGTTTGACGTAAGTAGGAGTTCGGGATCACCTCTTGATCATTGCTAGCTTCACGACCGTTCCGCTTGCTCTCTTCTCGCTCTTATTTGCGTTGGTTAGCCACCATATATGGTTAGTCGCTGCTGCAACCTCACCACTTTACCCCTTCCTTACCCATTAAGCGTTGCTAGTCTTGATACCCATGGTAATGGGATTGCTGAGTCCTCGTGGCTCACAGATTACTACAACAACAGTTGCAGGTATAGGTTATGTGATGATCTTGACGCGAGAGCGATGTTTTCTTGTCTTGGAGTTCTTCTTCTGCTTCTTCTTCGATCAGGGGATAGGTTCCAGGTCGGCAGCCTGGGCTAGCAGGGTGGATGTCATTCGAGTTTCTGTTTGTGTTTCATCCGTAGTCGGATGTTGCTCTTATGTATTGTGAAGTTGTATTCGTGTGGCATTGTATGCCTTATGTATAATGTTGATGTAATGATATCCACCTTGCAAAAGCGTCTTCAAGATGCGCTTTTATCCTTGGTGGGACCTTCGAGTTCCTTTAGGATAGGGTCGCATCTTGGGCGTGACAAGAGTCCAACCAAACTGCAACAGCTTTCATAACGCCATATGGCCCTTTTTGCTTCAACACTATGCCTTTTGGGCTTAAGAATGCCGGTGCAACCTATCAACGCATGATTCAAGCATGCCTAGCAAAGCAAATCGGCAAAACAGTTGAGGCATATGTGGACGACGTGGTCATAAAAACAAGAAAGGTTGAAACCCTAATAGATGACTTGAGGCTTACATTCGATAACCTCCGGACATACGACATCAAGCTGAACCCGGAGAAATGCGTTTTCAGCGTCCCCTCGGGGAAACTGCTGGGCTTCATTCTTTCCAATAGAGGAATTGAAGCGAATCCGGCAAAAATCCGAGCTCTGTTGCAGTTGGCTATACCAACAGACCTCAAGCACATCCAGAAACTAGCTGGATGCGTGGCTGCTTTGAGCCGCTTTATCTCCAGGTTAGGAGAAAAGGCATTACCTCTTTACCGCCTTCTTCGGCGCATCGAACACTTCGTGTGACGGATGCAGCCGCGGCCGGACTCGATGAAATAAAGACCTTATTGGCCAGTAATCCAGTCCTAACAGCGCCAAAAATATCGGCGAACCTATGCTACTGTACATAGCTGCAACACATCAAGTTGTAAGCGCAGTGCTTGTCGTCGAACGAGAGCTCGACGGATACAAATTCCCACTCTAAAAGCCGGTTTATTACGTATCCACGGTCCTCACCCCATGCAAATCCCGATACCCACACTATCAAAAAATAGCATACGCGGTCTTCATGGCATCCCGGAAGCTACGACACTACTTTCAAGAGTGTTCAATTACGGTGGCCTCCGAAGTACCACTCAACGACATAATAAATAACCGCGACGCTACGGGGCGGATCGCTAAATGGGCCATCGAGCTCCTTCCGTTCGACATAACATACAAGCCACGGCGGGCCATCAAGTCGCAAGTACTAGCCGACTTTGTCGCCGAATGGACAGAAGCCGAACACCCTAAAGAGTACGGGGCGTACTCTAACTGGATCATGCACTTCGACGGCTCTAAAAAGCTGGCCGGATTGGGAGCAAGTGTAGTCCTGACGTCTCCCACCCGAGACACGGTCCAGTACGTCCTCCAAATATTATACACAGACTCCAACAATGCAGCCGAATATGAGGCTCTGTTGCATGGTCTTTGGATGGCAGTCTCTATGGGCATTCAACGCCTAGAAGTGCGTGGGGATTCAAATCTCGCAATATCACAAATAAACGAAGACTTTGATGCCAAGGATCCAAAAATGGCGGCCTACCATAATGCCGTCCTCAAAATGTCAGCTCGGTTCGAGGGGCTCGAATTCCACCATGTGGCTCGAGAAAACAATCAAGCGGCGGATATCCTCGCCCGCATCGGCGCTAAGCGCAACCTGTCCCACCTAACATATTCCTGGAAAGACTGTTCAAGCCATCCGTGGTATGGGAAGGGAAGTCTGGCAATACTAGCACAGATCTGAATACACCCCCAGATTCCGAACTATCTTATATCTTATATCTTATATTTACTAATTGGAGGCACCTTTCAAGTCGTCTCATTAACCCACATCATTAAAATTAATTACACCGTTGGATTGTAGAATATACGTTCAGGATAAAAGGAAAACTTGCGTAACATGTTTGGTCCCGTACGTCCCATAAAAAACCCATCTGACACGTCTAATGTTATTGTGAAACAAAACAATGTTAAAAAAAGAAGCCACCATCTGTTCCCTCAAAAAAATATCTGCCATCCTTAAAAACTCCAACAAGAGAAGGAAAAAAACATTCCAAGATTGATTGCACGTAAAAGACTCAAGCAAGGTCTTGTGGTCAGCCAACGGAGTGTCCCCTGGTCCTCTCGATGGTTCCTTCCCCCTCCCTCTTCGCCTCTACCTCCCCTCCATGCCCTTGCCGCCCTGCTCCCCGCGTTGGCTCGCCGGTCGCTGCCCGGTCCCCCCCCCCCCTCTCGGCTAGCAGGTGGGCTCTCTCTCCCCTCCCCTGGTTCCCCGCGGGTGGGGTTTTCCCCTCTGTCCTCTCCGCTGCCGGTGCTCGGATCTCGTTTCTGGGCCCTCGCGTCCGACTAGGAGGTTTCGCGGTCGCCGGTCCCTTCCGCCTGTGGTCTCATGCCTGCTGCTAGGGGGGCGGTGGTGCCTCCCGCCGTCCCTCGTCCTCGCAAGTTCGCCCCTGGTGGCCGGGGCCGATCGGTGGCCGCCTCTTCTTTGTCGGACAAGGGCTGGATTCGGATTTCTCGGCAACGGCGTAAGTCTGGTAAGTTTGCTGTTTCGTCGCCTGATCTCAGTGTCCTGGGCAGTGCGCCTGATAGGGAGCTTGGTGGCTCCCCATCCATCTCTCCTGCAACCTCTACGGCGCCCTCGTCGCCGGCGGCGGCGATGGCGGGGGCGCTGGTGGCTTCGTGTAACCTAGATCTCATTCTCTCCGCGGTGGCCACCGGGCCGCGGGATGTCCCCTTGGGTGGGCCTGCTGGGCCGTGTGGTTTGCCGCCGCCTGGTGGGCCTACCTCTCCCCCCTCTTTCTTCAGTGATAGATTTCCCACCTCTGGTTCCGTCCGGCCCAGTTGGGCCCATCGCCCGGGTTCCTGCTCCCCAGCCTCGCCTGGCCCATGCCGCGAGTCGGGCCCAGGTGGGCACGGCTCGGACGGGCTATTTATGGATCCCCCGCGGTTCTTTCTCCCCCTTGCTAGGGTTTCCGGCTTCCGCTTCCGATCTGCATCATCACCGTCTCCCCATTCGTCGCCTCATTAGATCCTCCCCTCCTCCACCCCTCCTTCTTCCTTTTTCGGCGGTGCTCTCCATGGACAAGTCGCGCGGCTCTTCTTGCGAGGCGCCCTCGGGCAGCAAGCGTCACCGTGAGGACTCCCCTTCTTCTGCGGTGGATCTGTAGCTCGAGGCTTCGCTCCGCTCCAAGTTGGAGGCGGAGCAGGCGGCTCGTGTCTGTGTGGCCCGGGCTCCAGGGCAGCACTCGGAGAGGGTGGGTGCGCTTGGATCCGGCCCGCAGGGCTCTAGATCTGGTCACTCTCCTTCTCCGGCGCTAGATCCGTGGGAGGCGGCGGTGGCTTCTGGCGGCGGTGTGTCTTCTTCTTCTGCCTCCCTTCCTGCTCAGGGTGGGGGTCGCGGCCCTGACGCTCTGTCGCACCCTCCCCCTCCGCCTCGTTCTGCTGGGGTGGGTGCGGGTGTTCGCCCGCCGCCTCGGTCCTTCGCGGGGCCGGCGCGTTGGCCGCCCGGTCCGGCTTCTGGGGTACCTCCTTTTCCGGGGATGGGTGATGGGATCCTCCCACCCCCCCCCCCCCCCGCCGCTGCCTCCGCACTCCCGCCCGCCCTCGGCCTCCCAGTCCAACCCCTCGGCGCTCACGTGCTTCGCCTGTCACAGGCCCGGATATTTCCAGTCTCGCTGCACCAACCCTCCATTTTGCTTGATTTGTCGTTCTGATGGGCACCTCACGGTCAACTGCATGGCTAGGCAGAAACCTCCCGCGGTCATCCAGTTTGGCTCGGGCCTCCCCGGCTGCTCCTTTTTCGCCTTTGATGGCGACCTTCCTGTTCGGGAGGTGGCACCTGCTCTGTCTAATGCTGCGATTGTTACGGTCAAGGATCAAAAGATCTCGCCTCAAACTCTTCTGGAAGGGCTTCGCATTTGGGATGAGGCAGGATGGGACTGGCAAGTGGTGCAGCTGTCTGATTTTGATTTCTCTGTGGTGTTTCCCTCCAAAGAATGTTTGCGGATGATTGCCTCATGCACTAGCTTCACCCTGCCCCTCAATCAATTGGTGGTTTCTGTTAAAGTGGCTTCTTGCAGTGGTACGGCAGTTGGGCCTCTCTCTCAAGTCTGGGTTCTAATTGATGATCTGCCTGCTGGTCTCCGTTCGTCTGCTTTTCTCTTGCCTTTCGAGGTGCTGATTGGGAAGCCCATCGAGGTGGATGAATATTCTCTGAACAAGGTTGGGCCTGCTAGGATGAAGGTTTGGGTTTTGGATCCTGAAAGGGTGCATGGCTCGATTGATATCTTCCCGTCTCCCAATGGTATTAAGCTTCGGGTGCGGGTGGAGGGGGCGGCTGCTTTTCAGTCTTCACCTCCCCCTCCTCCCCCTTCTTTCCCTTCGGACAAGCATGATAAAGAGGGGGATGGATCGCAGGGTGGCCCCAATAAGAGCAATGGGTCTAACCTCCGCTTCACCCAATTTGAATGGGATGGTCTGGCAGATTCTGAACGTGAATTGTTTCAATCTCAAGCTCCCTCTGGTGCTGCTCCTCGTGATGATTTGGTGGTCCCGTCTGATGCTCCCAATGTTCCCGCTGTCGGTACTGATACATCGAAGTTACCGCCCTGCTCTGCTACCCCCGTCTCTGGTGCTTGCTCCAACCTCCCTGTCCGCCCGCTCTCCCCCACTCGATCTGGAATTGAAGATCTCCCGGCCTCTCCGGTTCGCGATGTGGTGGAAGCCCAGTCCCTTCAGAAGAAGAAATCCTCAGTGCGCAAATTCTCGGCTAAGAGCCGGAACTCTTCGGGCTCGAAACAATCCATGGCAGGGGTCTGTCGGCGTCTTGATCATGATTTGGGTTCTATGTCGCGCTCGGATCACCATGTTGGTTCTCCTGTTGCGCGGTCGCCTGCAATTCGATCCCCTATATCCACGGCTCGCAAAGGCAGGCAGGTGGCCAATTCTGGTGTCCCTATTCTGCGAAATGCATGCTGCGGCGAAGGATCTCCCCCCCCCCCCCGGTACATCCCCCGTCCCCTCTGTTGTTGTTTCTCCGGTTCGATTGGTTCTTCCTTCTCTTTTGGATGATCATCTTTTAAATATTATGTCGGATGTGGGGGTGGTGGTTGACTCATCTGTTGGCTCTCCTAGTTCTCTTCTTTCTATTATTCGGGCTAACGAGATGGCTCAGGCTGCCATTGCCAAAGCCAAAGAGGCAGTTGCCTCTCAGCCAGGGGCGTCTAGTAGTGGTCCGGCAATGGACGCGGGCGCTGGTAGTGGCCAGCCCCAATCCAACTTGTCTAAAAGGGGCATCAATAAACGTGCTAAACCCTGCGTGGCTCCTTGCAGGTCGAGCCTTTGAATCAAAAACATTTCTTATAAATGAGGGCGCTATTCTGGAACATTAGGGGGTTCGGTGCTAGGGGGCGCCGTGACCAACTTAAAGATCCGGTTCGCTCTAACTCGATTGATTTTGTGGGGCTGGTAGAAACCTTCAAGGAATCCTTCTCCCCTAATGAACGGTCGGCTATTGTGGGTATGGACAAATTTTACTGGAACTTTTTACCTGCTGTGGGGCACTCGGGCGGGATTTTGATAGGGGCCAATAAAGATATTTTCGATTTTGTTGCTTTTGATCATGGGATATTTTGGGCCAGTGTTGTCCTCTCCCTTAAAGCTCAGAACACTCTCTTTGAGTTTATCGTCGTCTATGGTCCTGCGGACCACTCCATGTCACCTTTATTCCTTAATGAGCTTTCGCTGAAGATCGATGCCTGTAACTTACCGATGGTTATCGGGGGAGACTTTAATTTGCTACGGTGCCCTAATGATAAAAGTAATGATATCTTCTCCTGGCCGCTGGCTAATGCCTTTAACGACTTCATTAGTGCCAATGCTATTCGTGAGTTACCTCGGGGGGGAGCTCGTTTTACCTGGTCTAATCATCAGGCAACTCCTATTAGATCGGTGCTTGACAGAGTTTTCCTTTGTCCCAGGTGGGATTCCTTATTTCCTAGGGCCTCTCTTTTTGCTAATTGCATTATCGGTTCCGATCATACCCCCCTAATTCTTGATGATGGCTCCGTTAGCCTCAGACCTACGGCTAGATTTCAATTTGATGCTTCCTGGCTGGCTGTAGATGGCTTTGTTAATATGGTTGCGTCGAAGATCTCCCTTTCTCTAGCTTCTAATGCTCGCTCCTTTGGGCCTCTAGATGATTGGCATGCGTGTTCCTATAACTTGCGTAAATTCCTCAGAGGTTGGTCTCGGAACCGTGCGGCGGAGGATCGTCGCACCAAATCCTTCCTTGAAGACCAGATCTTGTCGCTGGATCGTACGGCTGATACTAATGGGCTTTCCGACGATGGTTGGGCAGTTCGGTATAATCTTGAGGCTGCTTTATTGCAGCTTCACCATCAGGCTGAGATTTACTAGCGTCAGCGGGGGACTCTAAACTGGACTCTAAAAGGTGACTCCCCTATGGTGTATTTCTTTGCGATCGCGAATGGCAGGCGTAGACGGTGCGATATTAATAGCCTGCTCATTAATGGTGTTCGATCTTCGGAGCAATCTGTTATTATGGCTCATGTGGTGAACTTCTTCTCTTCACTATTGGGGGCTAAACCTCCATCGGGCCTCTCCATAGCTCCCTCCCTCTGGAACTTAGGTCTTAAAATCTCTCCCGAGGAGAATGCCTCCTTGATGATCCCCCTCTCTGATCAGGAAATCTGGGAGGTTGTTAACTCTGCCAATCCCAATGCCGCGTCTGGGCCAGACGGCTTTTCTATTCCTTTCTTTCGAAAATTCTGGCCACAGTTGAAATAGCTGGTTTGTAATGTTATCCAGGGCTTTTGCCTTGGTACTGTCGATATCTCCCGCTTGAATTATGTTGTGATTACCCTGATCCCCAAGGTTAAGGGTGCTGATGTTATTTCCCAATTCCGTCCTATTGCTTTGATTAACAACTTTGCCAAATTCCCGGCTAAAGGCTTTGCGAATCGTTTGTCGCCGGTTGCTCATAGAGTTATTAGCCCCTTTCAATCTGCTTTCATCAAAGGGCGTTTCATCCTGGATGGTATCCTATCCCTTCATGAGATTGTTCACGACCTTCACGTTCGGAGAGCTGAAGCGGTTATCCTTAAGTTAGACTTCGAGAAAGCTTACGACTCCGTGAGCTGGACTTTCCTCAAGTAGGTCCTTCTTGCTAAAGGCTTCGACGGTGCCTATGTTCATCGTATCATGCAGATGGTCTCGGGTGGCCATACTGCCGTCTCGGTTAATGGTTTTGTTAGTAATTTATTCGCCAATGGTAGGGGTTTGCGCCAAGGGGACCCTGCCTCCCCCGTTCTTTTTAATTTTGTGGCCGACGCCTTCTCGTGCATGCTTTCCAGGGCGGCCCGTTGTGGGCACATTGCCCCTGTAATCTCTCATCTACTTCCGGAAGGTGTATCCCACTTGCAGTACGCGGATGATACAATTATCTTGGTGGAGTTGGATGACACCTGCATTGCCAATCTTAAATTCATCCTGTTATGTTTCGAAGCTGTTTCGGGTCTCAAGATTAATTTCGCCAAAAGTGAGGTCATGGTGACGGGTGTGGATGAGACGGAAGCCTTGCGGGTTGCCAGGCTCCTGAACTGTTCTTTGGGCTCTTTCCCCTTTAAATACCTAGGCCTTCCTATCTCTCCGGGCGTGCTCCATGCTAAAGACTTCGCTCCGGTGGTTGCTAAAGTGGGGAACAGGGTGCTCCCTTGGAGAGGCAGATATAACACTAATGCTGGCAAAGTTGCTCTAATTAACTCATGCTTATCCTCTCTCCCCATGTTTCTTATGGGCTTCTATCTTCTCACGGATGGCATGCATGCTGGCTTTGACAAACATAGGGGAGCCTTCTATTGGAATTCCGCAGATAATAAACGGAAATATAGATTGGTCAAGTGGCAGCTTATGTGTAGGCCTAAAAACCGTGGGGGGTTAGGTATTATCAATACCCGAGTGATGAACTTATGTTTGCTTATCAAGTGGTGGTGGAAAATTTTAACTATTGGGTCTGACTCGCTCTGGCTTTCGATCCTTAAGGCGAAATACTTCCCACTTTCTAACCCGCTGTTTGCTACCGCGAGATGCGGCTCTCAATTTTGGAAATCCCTTGTCAAAGTCTGACCTATTTTCCTAGAGCATGTTAAATTTATTGTTGGCAATGGGACGTCCATCCGCTTTTGGCTGGACTGGTGGACGGGAGATGCCCCCCTTGCTGAGAGCTTTCCGGTACTGTTTTCCTACTGTCCTAACCCGGCTATCTCCATCGCGGAGGTGGCGGCTAATAACTGGGATTTGGCCTTTCATCGGGCCCTGTCTCCTGAAGAGTTGGAAGATTGGCAAAGTCTCTCTGCCCTCTTCCCCGTGCTCTTGGAGTCGGCCGACGAGGTTGTCTGGCCCCACTCGGCTTCTGGTAGATTTACCGTCAAGTCGCTTAACTCTAGACTTATTGGTGGTACTCCTTCGTCCAGATTTTCCTGTGTTTGGAAGTCCAAAGTTCCACCTAAGATTAAAATTTTCCTTTGGCAAGCTTTTCGTGGTCGCCTGCCGACTGCTGACCAGATTAAAAACCGCAATGGGCTTGGCTCTGAATTCTGTCATTTATGTGGGGCTTTGGAAAACTCTGATCACATTTTTTTCAATTGCGTGCTGGCCAAGTTGGTGTGGTGCTGTGTCAGATCGTGGCTCCAGGTCCCTTGGAACCCCTCCTCTTTCTCCGATATTCGTACTCTAGCTAATGCTTTGGTTGGGGTCACCAAGAGGGTGTTTTGGGTTGGCCTGGGTGCCTTATGTTGGGCCCTCTGGACCACTAGGAACAAATTTACTATTGAACATATCTTCCCATCTAAGCCTGCTGAC
Organism: Triticum timopheevii; assembly: GCA_963921465.1. NCBI lineage: Eukaryota > Viridiplantae > Streptophyta > Magnoliopsida > Poales > Poaceae > Triticum > Triticum timopheevii. The sequence continues at coordinate 526,217,082 of OY997274.1, forward strand.
GTTCTTTTCAAATCATGTATATTGTTGCAGCAGTGGAGATCATTGACTAAGGAGGCTGATCAGGATGCCCTGAACCTTCTCACCAACAAAATACGGGCTTCGGCATCTCACATCTCCAGTCGGGATCATGTTGTCTAACCTTGGTGGTGCTGTTTGCGGAGTTTAGGTCTCTTCTTTCCGACCCGCGTGCCGTGTATGGCAATTGCCTGTACCCTTCTTCCCTTGGCGACTCTTTTATACTCTCTCCGTGCGCTATATGTGTTTTCCTCGTTAACTGTTATCCTGTTTGATCTTGTGTGACACTGCCGTGTGGCTTTATTTATAAAGTCGGGCTATGGCCTTTTTTCTAAAAAAAGACTAAAGCAATAATATTCTGCCAGTTAAAATCTCCATGGAATCCTCAAACATGCATGGCCGCTGCCTCCTCCTCCATCAAGGAAAGAAAATCCTAGATCGCCAAGTGTGGCAAGAGGGGTTTCGCAAGTAATATGGAAACTCTATTGCCTGAAGTTTAAAATCTGTGAGACCTGATCACCCAAGAGTCCATAGGTATTACAATTGGGAGGAAACGTGGGATGTCAAAAAAAGGAAGGAATCGTGCTACTATTTCAGGAAGAGGAAACGTGCAAATGGAAGTCAGCTACCAAGCCACTGTTTTTTTTTTTGGAAACGTACTAATGATGGTACACATGCATGCATAACACAGCGAGCAACATAACAATCCACCATGCTAAAAAAACATAATGATCTACCATGTTCTATTCCCTAAAAATCCATGGACACTGCGTAAATCTAATTTGCTCAGTAAAAAATCACCACACACAAAACCTTCATGTAGTATATATTCTATTCCCATGGATAAATCTCACGTATGTGTAAATTCCCAAATTTGTATGAGACATGCACATAGTGTTTTCTAAAAATATTAAGGAATTAATACAGAAAAATCCTAAATCTATTTCTAAATATATGTAATAAACAAATCCCAGATTATATTTAAATATAGAAATTTTGGATTGTATTTAAAGAATACGAAATTCCTATAAAAATTCGGAAACCAACTTAATTCGGAAGGTCCGACACAGGGCATAAGTTTCAATTACACTACGGATCCCGTCCACTAATCACACTTGGTAAAATTACAATTTATAGCAATGAAAAGGAGATATGCGCTCCAAATAAATTGATGGCGTAGTCGTCCGCTGGACATAGCTATGTATCATTGAGTCATTGACTAGGATACAAAGTTTTGCAGAAAAAATGGACTAGGCGAAAGGATTTGCGCAAAAGCAAATTGATTAGTATATGAGCTAGCGGTCAAGGCCTAAAGAAAATCATCATTATTATTTTTCCCGGTGTCTCAGTTAGGATATCAAAAGTATCAACTTTAACGAATAGTTAGGGTAATTTTTAGACAAAACAAAAGAGTGAGGCCCCAGACATATATGTGCCGATTTAAATATATTCGAGCCTACTTTCTAATTTTCGTGTTGAAATTTTAAGTATCTAATTATGGATTATAGAACATTACACTCCAATTTTTTAAAAATGACCTGGTTCGAAAACCAAAAATATATTGAGTTATTAAAAAGTCATAGAAGGCTTCCATGGATTTAAAATCGAACATCAACAAGTTGAACGATCTTCCATGCATTTAAAAGTACAAGGATGCAGTTGAACTGAGCCACGGCCAATAGAGAGGCGTGCAGGTCATCAGCATGTTGAACTGATGAGTAGTTGACTGGTGAGTGCTATGACAAGTTACATAGGGATATGTGTGCCCGCGCATCTACGTGTGTAACACACGCAGACATAGCACACATGGACGAGGCTGAGAGTGACAGACGGACCAAACAAATGAGAGAATGGTTGTTAGTGATGCATCAATTTGGAAAATATTGTGATCATATGTATGCATGCAGAAGCATGCACTAACATGGGAGATAGTTAGTGGTAGAGAGCAAAATCATAGATCATATATGTATAATAATAATGTTAAAAACATAAGACATAAATATTTTATTTTGTACAATGGCGCCATCATATTTTGTTGTGACACAATTAATACGACCATTTCAAAGATATATGATGATCTACTATGTTTTAAGTATAGGGCGTGCGGAAATATAATATTTTATGGACTATGAAGATAAGTAGTATATGTAATTCTAATTATATCATACTTCAAATTTGTATGAGATTCAATGTAAATAATTATTGAAAAATTTGTAGTACAAAATTATAAACTTGCAAAAATCCTAGCCCGTGTTGTAGCACGGGTTGACGACTAGTCAGACATAATCGGAGGCTCTACCACCAAAATAACATCTTCGGCCCACGAAATCATGGCTGTAATCGCCCCGTGGACTGAGCCTTTCTTGGCCTACCTAAATAGGCAGGAGCTCACCGAAGACCAAAATGAAGCACGCTGCATCGTCCGGCGTTCTAAAGCTTACAAAGTCCATGAAGGGGAACTCTATAAAAAAAGTGCGACTGGAGTGCTCCAACGGTGCATCTCCGAAGAGGAAGGGCGGCATCTCTTGGCTCAAATCCATGCCGGACTAGGCGGGCACCACGCCGCGGCTCGAGCACTAGTCAGCAAGGCCTTCCGTACAGGCTTCTATTGGCCGACGGCCCGAGCAGACGCACAAGACCTTGTCCAACATTGCATCGGGTGCCAGCTCTTTGCCAATCAGAGTCACATGCCCCCTACCGCTCTCCAAACAATCCCCATAACTTGGACCCTCGCGGTCTGGGGGCTGGATATGGTCGGACCTCTTAAAGGGGGAAGCCATAAGAAAAAATACTTATTGGTCATGGTGGACAAGTTCACCAAATGGATAGAAGCCAAACCAGTCAAAACGGCCAAATCCGGACCAGTAATAGACTTCATATCCGGGGTCGTACACCGATACGGTGTCCCCCACGGCATCGTCACTGATAATGGCTCAAATTTCACAGCCGATGAAGTGAAAACTTAGTGCGGCAAAATGGGCATTAAGCTTGACCACGCTTCCGTCTACCATCCCCAAACAAACGGCCAGGTCGAACGGGCAAACGGTCTCATCATGAGCGGCATCAAACCCAGACTAGTGCGATCCTTGACAGAGTCGGATACGCACTAGGTCAAAGAGCTTGACTCCGTACTCTAGGGGCTGCGGACCATGCTGAATCGCACCACCAGATATACACCATTTTTATGGTGTACGGCGCGGAAGCAGTACTACCCTGTGACATAATACATGATTCGCCACGCGTACGCATGTAGGAAGAGAAGGAAGCCGAGTTAGATCGGCAGGATAACTTGGATGCCCTGGAGGAGGAGCGCGACGTCACAAAAGCCCGCTCCGCATTCTATCAACAGCAGGCTCGACGATACCAAAGCAGAGAAGTGCGGGCCAAAACTTATAATATTGGCGAGCTCGTTCTATGCCTACCGGAGAAGAAGAAGGACAAGCTCAAACCCAAGTGGGAAGGTCCCTTTGTTATTGACAAAGTTCTCACCGGAGGGGCGTACCACTTACGTAATGCATCCGATAACAGACTCGAGCCGAACCCATGGAACGCGGCCAGACTCCGGAGATTCTATGCCTAGTGCCGAACTCAGTGTTCGTCTTCTTATCCCCTCACTTTTAATTATGCCCCCTCCCCTTTCCTTTCTCGACTTTTTTTCCTCTTCACACAAAGTATTTCATACAGTACGGACTCCCGGATCACTCCGGCCGCACTATGTGTGGAAGTAATACCTGGGGGCTTCCTATACGGAAGTTAAAAATAATTACTCCAATGGATTTTTCCCCATCACATATGCGTTTCTTTTTCCATATGTGTCTTTTCTTCACCATTATATGCATCGATATGACTTAAGATGTGGCCAAGCTGGGTTGCCTGGCTCTTGTGTTTATGCCCTACATTCGCGTTAGTTCGCTAGGGCATAAGGGGAGCACCTCTGCGACTGTTACTGCCGGTTCAGCCAGATGTGTACCTCAGACTGTGTGAAGCCGAAAGCTAGCGTCCTTAAGAGAATATTCGGTCTGTGAACAAAAGATGTATTCGTTTATTACAACGTAAATCCCCAGAAGTTTTGTATCCTGCACCCTTGTTCGCAGTCCGGACATGTGCATCATCGCATGCGTACCCAGGGAAAGGAACCCCTAACGGAACTATTCTCCCTGGAATATGTTTCTTACTATCCATGTAATATAACATAACTAGTTGGGTACTTGTCTGTTCAAGCACTTATGACCCCTACGCCTGGTTTCCACGCATACCCCGGTTCTGTATAACTTATCGGGTATTCGGACACACCCCGGACCGTAGGATCCGGGGGCTGAAGCGAAAAGGTCTGCCATGACAAATGATTTTAATCCGGCTAGGGACTACTTATGTTCATTGAATTACACAGTCACTTGGACTGACTATATTCCTCCTCTATACCATCCAACAGGCTATCTAGCTTACAATCCTATTGAGAATACTTTGCCGCTAACGCTACCTGGTCATATACTAGACTCACGGGAATTTCTTGCCCATCTAGCCCCGCCGGTCCGACTTCGGCCATATGGTTCGGGTCCAGCTTGGTGTAGTGCGTCTTCACCATAGCCCAGGACTCTCTTGCACCTTGCCGGCAGGCTGACATCTTCCACAATCGGAAGCGCCGCCGTGCTCCTTGAAGCATATCCACAAGCTCCCCCATGCCATTCGGCAGGAAGCTTGATGGCCACAAGGCCTAAGCAACGCCCTGCATCACCTGCCGAGCTCGCTCGGGTAGTTGTGAGACGTCTTGAAGTAAATCGACTGCAGATGAGGGCATCTCCTCCTCAGGGCGACCCATTAACATTCCTACAAGCAAAATCCTTTCAATATACTACCTCGCCGAACTATACTACAGTTCATCTAGGCACTTACCATAAATGCCGCGTCGAAGCCTTTTGTTCTCCTTAACAGAGTCCGCCAGCTGAGCGCGGACGTCTTTTAATTCCACATCCAGCTGGACTTTGGCATCTTGAAGATTGTTCTTCTCCTACCTAACTTGCGTAAGAATGCGCTTGCCATCCTTTAGCTGCCTTTTGAGATGTGACTCGTCATATCTTACGCCCTCCGGATTCACCCCGGGATTGTCTGCAGAATTTTCTGTTAGACTTATTATACCAGCCACTTACTAACTGGTGCATCTTCGTACAACTGAGACAAATGTTGCCAGATGAGGGCTTCTGGGATTCCTCTAACTTGGCAACTATGGCCCTCAGCTGGACCTGTGCATAAATTGATCCTTAAAACAGTTGTTCCAACCGTTTCAAGTCTCAGGGGCTACTGCTATACATGCTTATCAAATTTTCTTACCCATATATCTTTGGTATACTCGTCCGTCGCTCGGGCAAGCCCGCCTTGAGCAGCTCGGATGTATGCGTCTCCCGAATTGAAGGCGTTAAATGCCTCTTCAGAAAAGACGTTGTTCCAAAGTACGGCCCGTCGGCGCCGGTGATTCATGGCGCTCTGTACTTCGGAGTTCGTGGCCGAGAGCATATCCGCGTCCTTTGTCGGAGAACTATGCGGCATCGGCCCCGCTCCCGCCTCCGCTCTCGAAGCCAGTTCTGGAACCCGGCTGGTGGAGGCGTGATTGGCGGGATCCCCGGATATAGTCCAGCTACTCCTCTTCCTGCCAGGACACAAAGGGCGTTGTTATACTTCAAATACCATAATCGCAGGACAGGTTTTTGCCTTACCTCTGTAGCGGCGTGTCGACCCTTACCGCCTTCCTCTTGAGCCTGCCCGATCCGGACGCCCGTGGCCGACGAGTCCCTAGGGGCTTGGCCCCGTGATCTGAACATCTTCTCTGCAAAAACACGACACTTCGAGGGTAAGGCATGACATCTGAAGGGAGTCCTCTTCGGAGGATAGGGTTTTTCAGCCTGGCTTACACGCGACATAGGTAGCAGTCCGGGATAGTCGGCAATAATGGCCATGGAGGCGCCATCGCAGCTCGCTTGATAAAATACCCCGTTGACAAGCTCCACGGTAATATCCGGATCTTCTTCGAGTCCGGGATCTAGGGCCCTTCCGGGGTCCTCTGGCTGCGGGGATGGGCTGGAGATTCCTTCTACGGCCCTCCTCAGTTCCTGCTCGGAAATATCGAGGAAGATAATCTTAGCGAAGAATGCCACAATAAGTGATGCGGGGAAAGGAATGATTACTTACACAGTTTGGGGGGTTGTACATGGAGTATCCATCTCGCGGTTTAATGTGAAGGATTTCTTCTCCTTCCCCTTTGTATAAATCGGAGAATATCCTTGCCAGAGCAGTGGCGGAGTGCGGACCCTTACGGCCACAGCGGGTGACATCATCTTCCCCTTTGAAGTGCCACATGGGCTTCCCCCGATATTGAAGCGGTTGCACTCCCCACATTATGCATATTGCCATAACCTCGACTATCGTCAGTCCGGATTTGGCCAGTAACTTTATCCTGCTCAACAGGAAATGTATTTCCCTGGTATCCTCCTCTTGGGGGCCCCGGGGGTGCAAGTTTAGACGTGCCCTCGTCGGGGCGTTACTGAACTTGGGGTGACCTGTCCGGACTGGATCCGGAAGGGGAACGTCATCAATGTAAAACCACTCTAAAGGCCAGTTCTCTGGTGCCTTCTTGGGAGTGCCGGATAGGTATACGGTCTCGGCAATGCGCCATACTTCGGCCCCACCCACTTGACATAGGGATTCTCCCTGGTTGCGGGGGACAAGGCAGAGGAGCTTCTTCCATAACCCGAAGTGAGCCTCGCAGCCTAGAAATAGCTCACAAAGGGCCACGTACCCTGCTATATGTAGTACGGAGGCAGGGGTAAAGTTGTGCAACTAGAGGCCGTAGAACTCCAGGAGCCCACGAATGAACGGGTGGATGGGAAACCCGACACCCCTTTGCAGATGCGGGATGAGGCATATTCGCTCCTCTGGAGATGGATTAGGAGATCCCTCCGCCTGTTCCCCGCCGTTATAGGTGGCTATTCCATCTCGAACAGGGACCATGAACGTCAGTGGGAGAAACCCTTGGGTTTGTAACTCTATCAAATGGCTATGAGGAACTGAACACTCTTCCCAGTCCCCCGGCTTGGAGTGAGGAGAGCGAGCAGAAGAGCTGCGACGACCGCCCATGTTGGAATGATTTTTCCGGAGCGCTTTGTTGAATGCTTGCTCGATGGGGGAGAGTGAGGTTTGGATCTGAGAATCCCAGTCTCTTCAAATAGACGGTCAGCCCGAAGGATTAGGGGTGGCAAATGCAAAAATGCCTCGGCTCCTCGCATTCGCTCGACACGTGGAGATGGTCAATATTGAGACACTAAAGCCGAGGAGTACAACATTGATGGGATGTCGGACACTATTCATCGTAACAGGTACTTTGGAGTATTCAGAGATGGAACCCGCCTTGCAATGCCAAAGACAAGACTACGCGCCGGACTCATCGTCATTGACGCCTGGTTCAGGGGCTACTGAGGGAGTCTTGGATTAGGGGGTATCCGGACAGCCGGACTATATACATCGTCCGGACTATTGGAGCGTGAAGATACAAGACTCTAGACTCCGTCTCGTGTCCGGATGGGACTCTCCTTTGCGTGGAAGACAAGCTTGGCAATTCGGATATTGTATTTCCTTCCTTGTAACTGACTCCATGTAAACCCTAGCCCTCTCCGGTGTCTATATAAATTGGAGAGGTTGGTCCTTAGAAGGTCGATCACAATTACAATCATAATCATCATAGGCTGGCTTCTAGGGTTTAGCCTCTACGATCTCGTGGTAGATCTACTCTTGTACTACTCATATCATCAATATTAATCAAGCAGGAAGTAGGGTTTTACCTCCATCGAGAGGGCCCGAACCTGGGTAAACATTGTGTTCCTTGCTTCCTATTACCATCAACCTAAGACGCGTAGATCGGGACCCCTTACCTGAGATCCGCTGGTTTTGACACTGACAATGATGCGGCTGGAGCCCGAAGAACTCCAGGAATGTGCGGAAAAAGGTGCTTGCCGGCAGCCCAAACCCGCGCTCGAAGTGCGTGAGGAAGACCACGCGCTCCTGCTCCTCGGACCGAGGCCTCTGCTCGCCGTGCGGCAGACAGACACCAACGTCCGTCTCCCGTGGCAAGCGTGCGTCACCTGAAGATGGGTGATGTCCTCGGTGGTGACATTCGAACCCATCCAGGAGCCCGACTGCAGTGCCATGATCGATGGAAGGAGAAAGAAGATGGGCGACGAAGGAGTTCTGCTCGGAGCAGTGGGCGCCGCAGTGCATCGGTTGCAAATAGCAGAGCAAGAGGAAGGGGACAGGAGGGTGCGAGCGAGAATGATGTCCGCCGCCCCCTGCCCCCTCAATTTATAACCCTCGATTCGAAAGTGGGGGAGTGGGATCGTCTACACGCACCCGTTCCACTACCCCGCAATAAGTGCGCACGTACACGTGCAGTAACTGCCCGGGGAAGAACAACCGGCCCCTGGACGCCGCAATAAATCCGCACGCGTGGGCCAAGGGCGCGCGGTGTGCCCCTGCCCGTCGCCCAGTCCCGTCATGCGCGTGGCCTATCAGGCCCCTCTGACTTCCGGGCACCACGTGGCGCCCGCGCGAAGCCCGAGGGATTGCCCCAAGATTCCATGGACTCCTCGGTTCCTGCCACGGCCAGGATGCCGTGATCCGGTTTCTAAGAAAACTGGCGCACAACGGGTGTTGGCGGACCCGGCGCTCGCAGAATCCGCCTTGCTTAAGGGGGAAACTGCGAAGGCCCACTCATCCGAAGACGGCGGACCTTCACAGCTTCGGGGACTACTGTCGGGGGGATGAACCCCGAGCAGGCAACGGAACCCGGATCCTTTTCAAAAACAACAGGGCTGGCACTGCCCCTCATAACGGCACGCGCTTGGCCGGGTCGCTAGACCCGGCCGAGCCCCGCAACCTGGCCAGACTCTTTGACCCGGCAAGACGCGTGGACTCGGCCTCAACAACTAGCGCAAGATAGCCGAACCCGGCACAACCGAAGCTTCCTCGACAAACTAGCTCCACCCGTGGCATGCTCCGCAATCTAGCCACGGGTCAGCTCCCGTCCCATCCAGGTCGTACGATGGGACGAGTCTTCAATCTACAATGACCAAGGCAACAGTGCCCCGCCCATGCCTTTGGTCAGTCGGAGCATGGCAACAGTGCCCCTCACCTACCCGCTGACCAGGGCTGGCGTGGCTATAGTGCCCCCGCCCTCACCGCTGACGACAGCAAGCGGCAATCTGACAGAGAGCCACTGTACACGACTCGACTCGGCCACGCCCTGACGATCGACAAGACGGCGCACAGTCACCCTAGGCACGCGGGGCCCGTACCTAGGGGAACCCGGCGTACCGCAAGCCCTCAGCGGGACCCAGCCCGGGTCCCCGGACACCGGAAATCTGGACCCACCGACTTATAACATTACCATTGTACCCCTGGGGGGTTGATCTATAAAACCCCCCTGGAGCCCACTCTCATACGGGCATGTAACGAGAGAAAGGCAAGTAAGCACAGAACTAGCCACCGAAACAGCAACACCAGAGAGAAGGAGCAGCCCAAGCCTTGGCCAGCTTCCTTCCTCCCCCATTTGGCAGAACTAGGGGTGTTATCTCTCCGGAGAGCATCCAACTACATTTGGCAGAACTAGGGGTGTTATCTCTTCGGAGAGCCCCGAACTTGGGTATGTCCGGCGTCCCGCGCCCGCTCATGCCAACCTCGCCTCTGGAGCCCACCAGTGCCCTCGAGCCTCCTCCTCTCTTTAGCCATCCGTTGGCATCTGCCGTGCGCCCACCACGACAGTATTGCACTTGTATCACCATCTCTTCGCCGAACTAGTGCACCTATACAATTTACCATTGTATTGGGTGTGTTGGGGACACAAGAGACACTTTGTTGTTTTGTTGCAGGGCTGTTTGAGAGATACCATCTTCATCCTATGCCTCCCACGGATTGATAAACCTTAGGTCATCCACTTGAGGGAAATTTGCTACTGTCCTACAATCCTCTGCCCTTGGAGGCCCAACAACATCTACAAGAAGAAGGTTGTGTAGTAGACATCAAGCTCTTTTCTGGCGCCGTTGCCGGGGAGGCTAGGTAAGCGACACAAACACACCGTCAACTAAGCTCTTTTCTAGCATCGTTGTAGGGGAGGTTAGTGCTTAAAGGTATATCTTGAGATCTTGCAATTGAATCTTTTTGTTTCTTGTTTTATCACTAGCTTAGTCTATAAAAGAAAACTACAAAAAATGGAACTGAGGGTGCCTCATATGCTTCATATTTTTAATGTCTTTCATGAAAATGATGGAAAGGAAAATTGTGCTCAAGTGCTAGAAGAAGAATGCATTAGAATGTTTGTCACTAAATCTTTGTATGATGAGCATGATTGTAATGTTGTTATTATGAATTCCTTGAATATCCATGATGCTAATGATATGCAAAGCCACAAGCTTGGGGGTGCTATGTTTGATGAAGATGATATTTTTAGTCCCCCGAGTTTTGATGAGAAAATATATTATGATGATAACATGCCTCCTATTTATGATGATTATATTGATGAAAGTGGGTTTGGAAGAGTGTCAACTTTAGGAAGTAATGATCCCGCTATTTTGGAGGGTGTTGAATCTTATTGTGATAATTATGAAAGTGGATTTGAAGAGGTCATGACTTTATTTAGTGATGATTCCACTATTTCGGAAGAGGTTCCAATTGATTATGAGAACAAACTTCCTATCTATGATGATTATTGTGATGACATGTATGCTATAAAGATTAATGCTAACCATGAAACTTGTCATCATGATTTTAATTTTCAATTGGATTATGCCTCACATGATAGTTATTTTGTTGAGTTTGCTCCCACTACTATTCATGAGAAGAAATTTGCTTATGTGGAGAGTAATAAAAATTCTATGCTTGTGCATCATGAAAATAGTGCCTTATGTGATAGTTATATTGTTGAATTCATTCATGATGCTACTGAAATTTATTATGAGGGAGGAACATATGCTTGTAGGAATTGCAATAATCTCAAGTTTTCTCTCTATGTGTTGAAAATCTTGAAGTTATGCTTGTTTTGCCTTCCTATACTAGTTGATTATTGTTCCCATAAGTTGTTTGCTCACAAAATCCCTATGCATAAGAAGAGGATTAGTCTTAAATGTGTTAGTCATATTCTTCATGATGCTTTTTTGTGTTTCAATTCTTATCATTTATGTGAGCATCATTGAAATCGACATGCCTAGCTAAAAATGCATTAAAGAAAAGCGCTTGCTGGGAGACAACACAATATTTACCCTTACTATTTTTGTGTGTTCACATGATTAAGCTACTGTAGTAATCATGTTTTATAGCCTTTTTTCAAAAAAGTGCCAAGTAAGACCTTTAGGATAGCTACGGTGATAGTTGTGTTGATCCTGCTGAAAATCAGAAACTTTTACGCCTAGTAAATTAGTTTTGATAATTCAAAAAAACGTGATTTTGATCTGCTTATTTTTTCTCTGGATTGGTACACAAATTTCTCAGATTTTCCTAATTTGGTAGGAATTTGGAGTTACGGAAGTATTCGAGAGTTACAGATTACTACAGACTGTTCTGTTTTTGACGGATTATGTTTCCTATGTGTTGTTTGCTTATTTTGATGAATCTATGAGTAGTATAGGAGGGTATGTACCATAGAGAAGTTAGAATAAAGTATATGTTACATCAATATAAAAAAAGGAATGATTTCACAACAGTATCAAAAGTGCTGATTTATTTTCTTATACTAACGGAGCTTACGAGTTTTCTGTTGAGTTTTGTGTTGTGAAGTTTTCAAGTTTTGGGTAAAGATTTGATGGACTATGGAATAAGGAGTGGCAAGAGCCTAAGCTTGGATATGCCTAAGGCACCCCAAGTTAATATTCAAGGACAACCAAGAGCCTAAGCTTGGGGATGCCCCGGATGGCATCCCCTCTTTCGTCTTTGTTCATCGGCAACTTTACTTGGAGCTATATTTTTCTTCACCTTATGATATGTGTTTTGCTTGGAGTGTCATTTTATTTTATTTCGTTTTGCTTGTTGTTTGAATAAAATACCAAGATATGAAATTATTAAATGTTAGAGAATCTTCACATAGTTGCATAATTATTTGATTACTCATTTATCTTCACTTATATCTTTTGGAGTAGTTTGTCGTTTGCTCTAGTGCTTCACTTATATCTTTTAGAGCACGACGGTGGTTTTATTTTGAAGAAATAGATGAACTCTCATGCTTCACTTATATTATTTGGAGAGTCTTTTTAGAACAGCATGGTAATTTGCTTTGGTTATGAATTTAGTCCTAATATGATAGGCATCCAAGAGGGATATAATAAAAACTTTCATATAAAGTGCATTGAATAGTATGAAAAGTTTGATTCCTTATGATTGTTTTGAGATATGAAGATGATGATATTAGAGACATGCTAGTGGTGTGATTGTGAATTTGAGAAATACTTGTGTTGAGGTTTGTGGCTCCCGTAGCATGCACGTATGGTGAACCATTATGTAACGAAGTTGGAGCATGAGATATTTTTTGATTGTCTTCCTAATGAGTGGCGGTTGGGGATGAGCGATGGTCTTTTCCTACCAATCTATCCCCCTAGGAGCATGCGCATAGTACTTCGTTTCGATGACTAGTAGATTTTTGCAATAAGTATGTGAGTTCTTTATGACTAATGTTGAGTCCATGGATTATACGCACTCTCACCCTTCCACCATTGCAGCCTCTCTTGTACCGCGCAACTTTCGCCGGTACCATACACCCACCATATACCTTCCTCAAAACAGCCACCATACCTACCTATTATGGCATTTTCATAGCCATTCCGTGATATATTGCCATGCAACTTTCCTCCATTTTGTTTATTATGACACGCTCCATCATTGTCATATTGCTTTGCATGATCATGTAGTTGACATCGTATTTGTTGCAAAGCCACTCTTTCATACATGTCACTCTTGATTCATTGCACATCCCGGTACACCGCCGGAGGCATTCATATAGAGTCATATTTTGTTCTAAGTATCGAGTTCTAATTCTTGAGCTGAAAGTAAATAAAAGTGTGATGATCATCATTATTAGAGCATTGTTCCGTGTGAGGAAAAAAAGATAGGCCAAAGAAGCCAATGAAAAAAAAGAGGCTAAAGAAGCCAAACAAAAAAAGAGAGAGAAAGAGAGAAGGGACAATGCTACTATCCTTTTTTTTCCACACTTGTGCTTCAAAGTAGCACCATGATCTTCACGATAGAGAGTCTCTTATTTTGTCACTTTCATATACTAGTGGGAATTTTCGTTATAGAAATTGGCTTGTATATTCCAACGATGGGCTTCCTCAAATTCCCTAGGTCTTCGTGAGCAAGAAAGTTGGATGCACACCCACTTAGTTTCTTTTGTTGAGCTTTCATACATTTATAGCTCTAGTGCATCCGTTGAATGGCAATCCCTACTCACTCACATTAATATCTATTGATGAACATCTCCATAGCCCGTTGATACACCTAGTTGATGTGAGACTATCTTCTCCTTTTTGTCTTCTCCACAACCACCATATTCTATTCCACCTATAGTGCTATGTCCATGGCTCACTCTCATGTATTGCGTGAAGATTGAAAAAGTTTGAGAATACTAAAGTATGAAACAATTGCTTGGCTTGTCATCGGGGTTGTGCATGATTTGAGTATTTTATGTGATGAAGATGGAGCATAGCCAGACTATATGATTTTGTAGGGATAACTTGCTTTGGCCATGTTATTTTGAGAAGACATGATTGCTTTGTTAGTATGCTTAAAGTATTATTGTTTTCATGTCAATATTAAACTATTGTTTTGAATCTTATGCATTTGGATATTCTTGCCACAATAAAGAAGATTACATTAATAAATATGTTAGGTAGCATTCCACATCAAAAATTCTGTTTTTATCATTTACTTACTCGAGGACGAGTAGGAATTAAGCTTGGGGATGCTTGATACGTCTCCAACGTATCTATAATTTTTTATTGTTCCATGCTATTATATTATCCGTTTTGGATGTTTTATATGCATTTATATGCTATTTTATATGATTTTTGGGACTAACCTATTAACCTAGAGCCCAATGCCAAATTCTGTTTTTTTCTTGTTTTTGAGTTTTACAGAAAAGGAATACCAAACGGAGTCCAATTGACATGCCAATTTTTGATGATTTTTTATGGACTAAAAGAAGCCCTCGGAGTAAAAGAGTTGGGCCAGAAGAGTCCCCAGCCATCCATGAGGGTGGAGGGCGCGCCCTACCCCCCCTGGGCGCGGCCCCCTATCTCGTGGATGACTCGGAAACCCCCCTGACGTGAGACCAACGCCAAAAATTCCTATAAATACAGAAACCCCCATAAAGAAACCTAGATCGGGAGTTCAGCCGTCGCAAGTCTCTGTAGCCACCAAAAACCAATCGGGACCCTGTTCCGGCACCCTATCGGAGGGGGAATCCCACACTGGTGGCCATCTTCATCATCCCGGCGCTCTCCATGACGAGGAGGGAGTAATTCACCCTCGGGGCTGAGGGTATGTACCAGTAGCTATGTGTTCGATCTCTCTCTCTCTCTCTCTCGTTTTCTTGATTCGGCACGATCTTGATGTATCATGAGCTTTGCTATTATAGTTGGATCTTATGATGTTTCTCCCCCTCTACTCTCTTGTAATGGATTGAGTTTTCCCTTTGAAGTTATGTTATCGGATTGAGTCTTTAAGGATTTGAGAACACTTGATGTATGTCTTGCATGTGCTTTTCTGTGGTGGGGATATTCATGTGATCTACTTGATGTATGTTTTGGTGATCAACTTGCGGGTTCAGTGACCTTGTGAACTTATGCATAGGGGTTGGCACACGTTTTCGTCTTGACTCTCCGGTAGAAACTTTGGGGCACTGTTTGAAGTTCTTTGTGTTGGTTGAATAGATGAATCTGAGATTGTGTGATGCATATCGTATAATCATACCCATGGATACTTGAGGTGACACTGGAGTATCTAGGTGACATTAGGTTTTTGATTGATTTGTGTCTTAAGGTGTTATTCTTGTACGAACTCTAGGATAGATTGAACGGAAAGAATAGCTTCGTGTTATTTTACTACGGACTCTTGAATAGATCGATCAGAAAGGATAACTTTGAGGTGGTTTCGTACCCTACAATAATCTCTTCATTTGTACTCTGCTATTAGTGAAAGGAGTGACTCTTTTTTGCATGTTGAGGGATAATTATATGATCCAGTTATGTTATTATTGTTGAGAGAACTTGTACTAGTGAAAGTATGAGCCCTAGGCCTTGTTTTGAAGCATTGCAATACCGTTTGTGCTCAATTTTATCATTAGTTAACTTGCTGTCAAAGGTGATCTTGTATCTTCATAGTCCAGGAGTCCGGTCAAAGGTGATAGTTTGGCTATCCGGACACCCCTAATCCAGGACTCCCTCAGTAGCCCCTGAACCCGGCTTCAATGACGACGAGTCCGGCGTGCATATTGTCTTCGGCATTGCAAGGCGGGTTCCTCCTCCGAATACTTCATAGAAGATTTTGAACACAAGGATAGTGTCCGGCTCTGCAAAATAAGTTCCACATACCACCGTAGAGAGAATAATATTTACACAAATTCAACTGACGTGTTCCGTGGCGTGACATCACACCACGGCCAAGCCTTTATTCAAATCGTATTTACTATCCCACCTCAGCACGCTTAGCGAGGCGGTTTCCTTGGCATGTCTTGTCAAAGCAGAGATCGTGTCCCCTTATTCCAGGATTCTCATCAATACGGGCGTGGGTAACCCAACACTACTAGGGAAATGCCTAGCAGCAGCGCGGGTTTTGGGCCTATTAGTAGCGCGGGGGCCGGTGCTACTAATAAGGCGCTACAGCTAACTTATAGTAGTAGCGCGGGTACGACCCGTGCTACAGCTAACGTATAGCAGTAGCGTGGGTAAAAACCCGCACTACTACTAATCTGTAATCTCTGAAAAAAAATTGACTTTTTTCGAAAAAAAAAAATTTGATTTTTTCCCCTAATTTTCAAATTTCTGAATTATTTTAACCTCAAATCTCTAATCACCCATCATCGCTGCTAAATTTAATCTCTAATCACCCCTCATCATTCCAAATCATCTAACTTCCCGGACGGTCACCCATCCTCTCACCACTCCAGCCTGAGCACGCTTAACTTCCGGGTTCTATTCTCCCTCGTTTCCAAGTCCGCACTTGTTGTTTTCCTGACAATAGTAAGATGTCAATCCTATTAACCTCAGGAATTTAGCTTGAGCATGTACTGACACATTTCACTGTTTGAGTTTGAAACTATTGTTCTAAAAAATTAGTAACACTAATATTTCTTGAATAATTAGTTTGACCACAGTTTGACCAGATTTGACCACAGTTTGACCATAGTTTGACCAGATTTGACCAAAATTCAAAAAAACAAAAATAATTATTTAGTAACATTAATATTCTTGAATAATTAGTTTGACCATAGTTTGACCAGATTTAACAAAAATTAAAAAAATAATTTTTTTTGAATTTTTTTGCCTCCAGATCTTAAAAGCCCTGTAACTTTTTTCTGTTAGGTTTTTGAGGATTTTAAAAATGTTTAACGGGGTTCCCCCAGTTAAATTCGGATGTAACTTTTCGAGTAGATGATTTTTCATATAAAAAACTTTTTCATCCGAGTTCGTATGCAAAAGTTATGGCCATTTTACAAATTTCCAGAGAGATTTTGCAAATAAAGTCGAAATTCATATTTGTAAATTTTCCCAACAACTAGACCACATATCACATGGGAAACTTATTTTCTTTTTTTTTTGACATTTTTATCATTTTATTTTATTTTTTAAAAAACTGAAAAGGCGGTCCAGGGGGGGTAGACTTTGACAAATAGGCCATACCCCCCGCTACTACTATGGCAGATGATTAGTAGTAGCAAGGGGTAAAAACCCGCGCTACTGCTATCAACTTAGCAGCAGCGCGGGTTTATAACCATCGCTACTACTATGGCATGGTCCAGGGGCCACTTAGTAGTAGCGAGGGTTAAAAAACCGCGCTACTACTATCAACTTAGTAGTAGCGAGGGTTAAAAACCCGTGCTACTACTATGGCATGTCCCGGGGGGCACGGTAGAGACCGCTTAGTAGTAGCGAGGGTTATAAACCCGCGCTGCTGCTATCAACTTAGTAGTAGCGAGGTTTAAAAACATGCGCTGCTAGTAAGTAGCAGTAGCGAGGGTTTTTAACCCCCGCTGCTGCTAAGATTCTGTGTATAGGCTTTTCCCTAGTAGTGCAACCGTGCCCATTGGCACGTCTCCTCTATCGAAGGCGAGTCCCGAACGGTCACAGGGAAGGCTCTTGGTATTCAATCTCTTTATAAAGAGACCAAGGCTCCACTCCTTTCTTTCAATCTCAATTGAATCCTCCCCTCGCCTCGAGTTCCAACACCCAAAGCTCCAGATTCAGGCGCTTCGGACCTTCGATGATGTCCGGCTCCGACCTGCAAGGCCAGTGGATACCTTCCTCCGTTATGGAAGAAGACGTGCTGAAGCTAAGAGATGCCAGGTATCTAACCGGCGAAATCTCGCATAGGCTGCCTGCCCAAGGGCAGGTTATTCCCACTCCCAAGCCTGGCGAAAGCATAGTGTTCGCGTCTCACTTTCTTCGGGGGCTAGGCTTCCCGACAGACCCCTTCGTGAGGGGGCTCATGTTTTATTATGGGTTGGAATTTCACGACTTGGATCCGGAGTCCATCCTCCACATCTCATCGTTCATTGTCGTTTGCGCAGCCTTCCTCCGCATTACTCCTCACTTCGGATTGTGGCTCAAGACCTTCAAGGTGGAGCCGAAGATGATCAAGGGGCAGCAGGCAGAGTGCAGAGGGGCTGTTATAAGCAAGAATGCTGATGCTCCGTGGCCCGAGGGCTCTTTTCAAGAGGAGCTCAGTCTATGGCAACAAGAGTGGTTTTATATCACAGCACCCAGGGGCACCAAATGGGTGGCGCCACCTGCCTTTTGCTCGGGTCCTCCACCGGGGCTGGCGTCGTGGGTCAATAAAGGACTTGACTGGGGGCCGTCCAAGGACGTGCCCTTGTTGCAGGGCCGCATTCAAGATCTCCTAGAGAGAGAGATCACTCTGGTCGTAGTACCACAGGTCATGCTAATTCGTCGCACCCTGCCCTGCAAACGTCGCCCCCTCCGCCTGTGGGAATTTAACCCGGAGGGACCACGAGCTCTCCAACATTCTATGGGCGCGACGCCCGTGGAGATGTACAAACTTTTCTTCGGATCACAAGCGATGTGTCCGGACTTGACCGAGGACGCAGGTCTGAGCTGCAATCGCCCGGATACTCAAGTAAGTAGCCCTGTACCTGGACACGCTATCCCATATTTATCATGAATTTGCCCTCAAAAGAGTTGTCCCTTGAACAGGAGTGGATAGTGAAAGCAAAGTTAATCAGGTGTCCGGACCCCCTCCCTGAGACCACGCCGGATCCCATGTTAACCAGGATGCTGGAGGTTGCGCCTTCAGAAGAAGGTGAAGGGGGGAACAAGGAAGCTACCGCCTCCGCGAAGGAGGCTGTCAGGAAAGGAGGGATCGAGAATCCCACCATCCAAGGGAAGAAGAGGACCGCCTCTGAAGACCCAGAGACCATGGTCTCAAAGCGGGGGAAGAAATCTTCGTCAGAGGGTCCTGCGCCGAGAGATGCCTCGGCCGCATTGTGCCCCCAAGGGGATCAGCCCTCCACCGAGCCGTAAGTAAAAAGGGGAGTTTTAAAAATAAAGGATATCCCTGCCCTAATTCTGATGAAGATAACCGAAATTTTACCTTGTAGTTCGGATCTCAGCCCTTCTCAGCAGAGCTCATCTTCAGGGGATCTTCGTCCGGAGATGATGGAGAGCGAAACGCCTCCCCCTACCGTACCGTCTTGCGAGGCGGGCGACCCTGAGGTGTCATCGCGGAGGGTTTCTCCGAGTCCGGCGGGGCCAGAAGGTAGTCATATGTCCCCCCAAAGCCCTCCGCATCCGGCCTTCGAAAAAGGCCATCGGACATGTCCGGCACCACCTGGTGTGCGGTCGGAGGAGCTGAAGGATCTTCTCGGGCGAGCGTCTATCTTCTGACAGTTCCGCATATAAGATGCGCCCTGTGTAGATAGTAGCCCCTGAGGCTCGGTGTGTTGTCAAAAATGACAGCGCGCCGAGGATCATAATCCTAGGTATAATATGTCGCCTTTCCTATGTAGGTGGCGAAGTGTCCGGTGGCTAGCCGGACTGAAGAATTTGCCGCACTAAAGCGGCAACTTGACGTCGCAGATGCCGACATCGCGCTTGTCAATAAGCGGCTTGACGAGTCACAAGGTATGCGATTTCTCCGCGGACACCTGGTAAGGGAGCTTGATGCCCGTGCCTTACAACATGTATGCTTGATGCAGATGGTGCCGCTGCCATGGAGAACCTTCGGGCGGAGCACACCCGAGCCAAGGAACAGGCCAGAAAAAGTGATGCGGCTGCCTTAAAGGCGGCCGAAGAGCTAAAAGCCGAACAGGCTGCTCACTGCCGAAGCAAGAAGGAAATGGCCGAGATGGCCGTGAAGTTGAAGAATGCTGCCGACCGCTGCAAGCTTCTTGAAAAGGAAGATTGATCGGTGCAAGAGGACCTGAAGAAGGCCACTACCGAGGCCAAGGATGCTCGCTCTGCGATGAGAGCTATGAAGGAGGAGCTACGTCAGGGCGGAGATATCGCGGCTGGAAAGCCCTTCCTGCTGCGGAGGAAGTTAATGGATCCTAAATATGCTCAGTTGGACCGGCTGTGGAGTGCGGAGGATGCTTATCTGGACTTGGCAGCAAGTGCCGCGGACGCGGCCGAACACTTCCGAGATCAAAAGGATCACGAAATGGAAAAGGTTTTTTTGTCGCAGTTCCATAATCCAGAGCGCCCTCTTCCATTAACCGACCACTTGGCCGAATGGGAGGAGCTGAATAGGTTATCCGGACTTGCCATGAAGGATGTCGTGAGTCTTTTGTGGCCGAAAAGGCCCGAGCCGAAGAGTTATTTTGGCTTGGTGCAGCAGTTCCTTGGTGCGGTGCCGCATATCAATGCAATGAGGAGGTCAGCATGCATAGAGGGTGCGTGGATGGCTCTTGCCCGTGTCAAGACATACTGGGCGGAGATGAAGGCCACCGATGTTGCATCCCAAGATTCGGACGGAAGCCGAGTAACTGTCGAGCAATATTTTCAGGAAGTTCTACAGGGCGCTCATTTAATAGAGACGCAGTGCTCGAAGGATATTATGTTTGAATAACATGTATTATTGTGAAACAATGTTTCGATGAAATATAGAAGCTTTTTATACTTGTGCCTTCAAGAATTAAAATACCTCATGTGCGGCCGTTAATGTATATGTATATATAACCTGGAAGATGGCAGTCTTCGGCTTCAGCCCCCACGCATAAAATGCGGGGTGTTTGCAAAAGGCCCGTTTTCACGCTTGATTCAACGTGTTGGTCCTATAAAGGAGGTGGTAGCGCAGCAAACTAGGCAACCGGACTATAATGCTTTATCACTTTCACTTAGCCATAGGAGTTTGACAGTGGGGCTACTATATAGCCCCTAAGGGCACCGCGCTCACCCAAATTCGGGGCGCGTATGTGCCTGACCGGGAAACGGCCCTTCGTCAATGCGGAGGAATCCTAAAGATTCCGGCGGGTCATCGAGTGGTTGACCTGTCTCACGCTATATCATGACAGTCAGTTTTCGGCTTTCTCTACTGAGGTGCTCGCCTGGCCGAACCGGGGCACAATCGCAGTAGTTCTCCTGGTGCCGCCTTAGCCGATAGAGCGGAACGTAAGGTAGCAAAACATAGGAGCCGGGCAAACCCAACATTTGACCAAAGACATGATTCAGAGCTGATGCATATAAGGCCTAACTCGAGACGCCGAACACTCCCTAAGGTATTCGGTCTTTATGAAAATGGGCCGAACAACGCCCTTGGTAATAAGCCCCTGGTGTCCAGGTACGCGCAAAATTCTGACGTGGCCCATGCCAAAACGCCAGCCTCCTCCTTGGTTATAGCAAGAAACCAGGGGATGTGTTTCAACAAGAGTCAGTAAAAAAGGTTTACGCAGGGTCTTAATCTAAAAAGAATCCTTGTCATAGGTCCCTACTGCACGTCTGCGCCTGTGTCTCCATGGTGTCGTATCCTGGACGGGTGTTGCACGGTGTTCATCTATAAAAGAGACGAACTTAGTTGAAAAAGATCGTGCGAAAATGTACGTTATGTTAAATAAACAAAGTGCGATTCGAAAAATGAATAAAATTGAGCTTTATTGTCTCTTGTTGTACATGCGCGGAGCCCCTTGTACAGGGGTATGCGGCTAGTAAGCCCTTGTATGTTTACGCCGGACTCGTCTAGCCGTGTCCGGGGTCTGAACGACCTGTTTCGGTGCTTTGATTGGTGAAGCCGGTTTAGCGTGTGGCTGTCAAGGCAGTCACACAATCTTCCGCTCTCGAGGAACACTCGGTGTTTCCCTTTAAGGAGATGATGCCTCGCGGACCGAGCATTTTAAGTGTAAGGGATGCATGCGGTATTGCGTTAAAACGGGCGAAAGCTTCGGGTCCCATTAGTGCTTGGTAGCTACTTGTGAATGGGGCGAGGTGGAAGGTTAACTTTTCGCGGCAGAAGTTGTCGGGTGAGCCGAACACAACTTCTAGCAGTAGAGAGCCTGTACAATGGGCATATGGGCCTGGCATTACCCCTTGAAAGGAAGTGTTGCTATGGCGCATTTTTGTTGGGTCTATCCCCATTTTGCGGATTGTGTCCTAGTATAGCAGGTTTCGATCACTGTCGCCGTCCATTAGGACTTGTGTAAATTGGAGTCCGTCAATTATCGGATATAATATCAAGGCAGTCCATCCTGCATTCTGGATACTTCTAGAGTAATCCTGATGGTCGAAGGTGATTGGCTTTAACAACCAGTGGCGGGACTCCTCTGGGATAGGGGCGCGTATCTCTATGGGCGTCATTCTGTTTTTCCCTTTTGTCACGTAAAGTGAGTTTACAGTTTTGACTTCTTGTGGGAAATTCTTTTGTTTTCCGGTGCTCTGCTTGTGGGGTTCGTCATCGTCCTCGCTTGGTGTGTCGAGCCCCTTGTGTTCGGCGTTGAGTTTGCCGGACTGCTTGAAGACCCAACAATCTCTGTGGGTATGGTAGCAGGCTTCCCGGGAGTACTATGGATTTGGCATATCTTGTCCAACATTTTGTTTAAGTTGGATAGCTCGTCCCTGTTATCCTTAAGGGGTAGTTTTTTATGATTCTGTCGTGAGCTTTTGAATCCGGCGTTGACTGTCGTGCTCTTCGGGCTGTTTCCCTTTGTCCGGCGCTGGTCCTTGCTGCGTCGCGGTTTCCCGTTTCCATCCCTGACTTCGGATGTACTTGGGTCGTTCGTACTGCATCTTGCCAGCCAGCTATCCTCTCCCGCGCAAAAGCGGGTCATGAGGCTTGTTAATGCGGCCATTGTTCTTGGCTTTTCTTGGCCGAGGTGTCTGGCGAGCCATTCATCTCAGATGTTTTGTTTGAAAGGTGCTAAGGCTTTGGCGTACGGATAGTCGACTATTTGGTTCTTTTTAGTAAGGAATCTGTTCCAGAATTTTCGGGCTGACTCTCCGGGTTGTTGAGTTATGTGACTTAAATCGTCTGCATCCGGAGGTCGGACATAGGTCCCTTGAAAATTTGCCCGAAAAGCATACTCGAGCTCTTCCCAACTTCCAATGGTGTTTTCGGGGAGGCTTTTGAGCCAATGCCAGGGTGGCCCTTTGAGCTTGAGGGGTAAGTATTTTATGGCGTGGAGGTCATCTCCTCTAGCCATGTGTATGTGGAGGATGTAATCCTCAATCCAGACTCCAGGGTCTGTTGTTCCATCGTATGCCTCTATGTTTACGGGCTTGAATCCCGCTGGAAATTCATAATCCAAAACCTCATCGGTGAAACATAGGGGGTGTGCAGCACCCCTATATTTAGGTGTACCGTAATATTCGGATACTTGATGTGTTGCATTGCTTACTAGAGCTTGCTTTCTTGGCCCGTAGATAGATCTAACTGGGCCATCTTTTTGATGTGGATCCGTGTGCGGATCGCGTGCCGGCTTGTGTGTGGCACCGTTTGTCGCTCTATGTTTGCCATGGGGTCGTCTATCCAACCGGGTGGTCTCATTCTTTGATTGCGGGGGCTCTACGGCCTCCTCATCAAATTCGGGCAGTAGTTTTCGCTTCGGGTAGCTTATTGTTCGGCGACTATCGCCTTATTTGTCTGCGGTGTTGAGTACTTTGCTCCATCTGATTCTGAGTGCATCTTCCGCTGTTTTGAGCTTCCGCTTCTGCTTTTTCAGGCTACACGCAGTGGCGACGAGCCTTTTGTGGAGGTTCTTCTACTCCAGCAACTTGTCCGGCGTGAGATCGTCTGGACTGTTATCTTCGTCGGGGACGGATTGTTTATCCAGGTTGTCCTGTTTGGACGGTTGCTCGATAGCATGTTCATCGTCCACCGGTTCTCCCTGCTCTATGGCTGGGTCTGTATGGCTGTTGTCTTTGTCGAGGCGGGATTTTGGGCGGCGCTTACGTCGCCGTTTTGACTGCTTTTCGAGGGAATGATCCCTCATGGCGTCCCGTTGTTCCTCGTCGTTGCTTCCTTTAGGTGTGTACACCATGTATACGTCGTGAGATGAGGTGGATGTCCAGTGCCTTATAGGTGCTGGTTCATATTTATCTCCTACATCGTCGTCCATACCGTCGATGTCTTCGGAGTCGAAGTCGAGCACGTCATTTAAACTTTCGACGGTGGCTACGAAGTGGGTGGTGGGTGGGTTTTGAATTTCTTCGTCGTCTGCATCCCAACCTTCCTGACCATAATCCGGCCAGGGCTCTCCTGATAAAGAGAGAGACTTTAGTGAATTCACGACGTCGCCAAAGGGCGAGTGTTGAAAGATGTCTGCGGCAGTGAACTCCATGATCGGCGCCCAATCGGATTCGATTGGCAGGGGCGCGGAAGGTTCAGAGTCCGGAGAGGAGTCCTGCACCTTGGAGTCACGAGCTTCGCAAAGGACAGGGTTGGTGTTCGGCTCAATCGTCGTAGAGATAGCAGCCCCCGAGGCGGAGTCCAGCCACCCGTCCTCGATCGGCGCAGTCGGCTCCGAGCTAAGGGTCAGAGCGGACACTGGTGCGGCCTCCAGGGCACTGTCTGGCGGCAGAGCTAGATCATGCCCGTCGTGACAGTGCAGCGCGCTTGGCTGTGGCTCGAACCCGTCGAAGATCAAGTCTCCGCGGACGTCAACCGTATAGTTCAAACTTCCAAATCTGACCTGATGGCCAGGGGCGTAGCTTTCAATCTGCTCCAGATGGCCAAGCGAATTGGCTCGCAGTGCAAAGCTGACGAATATGAAGATCTGTTCGGGGACAAAAGTCTCACCCTGGACCGCATCGTTGTTGATGATCGGAGGAGCCATTGGGCCTAAAGATGTCGACACAGAGGAACTCTCAATGAAAGCACCAATGTTGGTGTCAAAACCGGCGGATCTCGGGTAGGGGGTCCCGAACTGTGCGTCTAGGCGGATGGTAACAGGAGACAAGGGACACGATGTTTTTACCCAGGTTCGGGCCCTCTTGATGGAGGTAAAACCCTACTCCTGCTTGATTAATATTGATGATATGCATAGTACAAGAGTAGATCTACCTCAAGATCAGAGAGGCTAAACCCTAGAAGCTAGCCTATGGTATGATTGTTGTTCGTCCTACGGACTCAAACCCTCCGGTTTATATAAGCACCGAAGAGGGTTAGGGTTACACAGAGTCGGTTACAATGGTAGGAGATCTACATATCCGTATCGCCAAGCTTGCCTTCCACGCCAAGGAAAGTCCCATCCAGACACGGGACAAAGTCTTCAATCTTGTATCTTCATAGTCCAGGAGTCCGGTCAAAGGTGATAGTTCGGCTATCCGGACACTCCCTAATCCAGGACTCCCTCAGTAGCCCCTGAACCAGGCTTCAATGACGACGAGTCCGGCGCGCATATTGTCTTCGGCATTGCAAGGCGGGTTCCTCCTCCGAATACTTCATAGAAGATTTTGAACACAAGGATAGTGTCCGGCTCTGCAAAATAAGTTACACATACTATCCAGACACCCCCTAATCCAGGACTCCCTCAACTATGCTGGATCAAGAGTTCGAGGGACGTTATCGAGCTGAACATGTGCTGAACTCGGAGGTGTCATACGTTTGGTACTTGATCGGTTGGATCATGAAGACATTCGACTACATCAACCGTGTTAAACTAAAGCTTACACTTTCGGTCTATGAGGGTACGTGGACAAACTCTCCCCCTCTCGTTGCTATGCATATCCTAGATAGATCTTGCATTATCGTAGGAATTTTTTTTGAAATTGCGTGCTACGTTCCCCAACGGTGCCATCCGAGCCAGGTCTATGTGTAGATGATATGCACGAGTAGAACACAAAGAGTTGTGGGTGATGATAGTCATACTGCTTACCACCAACGTCTTATTTTGATTCGACGATATTGTTGGATGAAGCGGCCCAGACCAACCTTACATGACCACGTTCATAAGACCGGTTCTACCGACAGACAGGCGACTTGTTTTGCATAAACGTGGCTGGCGGGTGTCTGTTTCTCCAACTTTAGTTGAATCGAATTTGACTACGGCCGGTCCTTGTTGAAGGTTAAAACAGCAAACTTGAGGAAACATCGTTATGGTTTTGATGCGTATGTAAGAACGGTTCTTACTAGAAGCCCGTAGCAGCCATGTAAAACTTGCAACAACAAAGTAGAGGACGTCTAACTTGTTTTTGCAGGGCATGTTGTGATGTGATATATGGTCAAGACATGATGTGATATACGTTATTGTATGAGATGATCATGTTTTGTAAAAGTTATCGGCAACTGGCACAAGCCTTATGGTTGTCTCTTTATTGTATGAAATGCAATCGCCATGTAATTGCTTTACTTTATCACTATGCGTTAGCGATAGTTGTAGAAGAAATAGTTGGCGAGACGACAACGACACTACGATGGAGATCAAGGTGTCAAGCCGGTGACGATGGAGATCATGATAGTGCTTTGGATATGGATATCAAAGGCACAAGATGATGATGGCCATATTATGTCACATATTTTGATTGCATGTGATGTTTATCTTTTATGCATCTTATTTAGCTTAGTACAGCGGTAGCATTATAAGATGATCCCTCACTAAAATTTCAAGGTATAAGTGTTCTCCCTGAGTATGCACTATTGTGAAAGTTCGTCGTGCCGAGACACCACGTGATGATCGGATGTGATAAGCTCTATGTTCACATACAACGGGTGCAAGACAGTTTTGCATATGCGGAATACTCGGGTTAAACTTGACGAGCCTAGCATGTACAGACATGGCCTCGGAACACTGAGACCGTAAGGTCGAACGTGAATCATATAGTAGATATGATTAAGATAGAGATGTTCACCATTGAAAACTACTCCATCTCATGTGATGATCGGACATGGTTTAGGTTATATGGATCACGTGATCATTTAGATGACTCGAGGGATGTCTATCTAAGTGGGAGTTCTTAAGTAATATGATTAATTGAACTTAATTTATTATGAACTTAGTCCTGATAGTTTTTGCATATATATGTTGTAGATCAATGGCCCGTGCTACCATTCCCTTGAATTTTAATGCATTCCTAGAGAAAACTAAGTTGAAAGATGATGGTAGCAACTACACGGAGTGGGTCCATAACTTCAGTATTATCCTCATTGCTGCATATAAGAATTATGTCCCTGATGCACCACTAGGTGTGCCAACCCCCCCCCCCCCAGCAACTGCAGACGTGGTGAACGCCTGGCAGTCGCGTGTTGGTGACTACTCGATAGTTCAGTGTGCCATGCTTTACGGCTTAGCATCGGGACTGCAAAGACGTTTTGAACGTCATGGACCATATGAGAAGTTCCAGGAGTTGAAGTTAATATTTCAAGCAAATGCCCGAGTTGAGAGATACGAAGTCTCCAACAAGTTCTATAACTGCAAGATGGAGGAGAATAGCTCTCTCAGTGAACACATACTCAAAATGTCTGGGTATCATAATCACTTGACTCAGCTGGGAGTTAATCCTCCAGATGATAGTGTGATTGACAGAGTTCTCCAATCACTTCCACCAAGCTATAAAGGCTTCGTGATGAACTATAATATGCAAGGGATGGAGAAGACTATTCCCGAGCTCTTCGCTATGCTCAAAGCTGTGGAGGTAGAAATCAAGAAGGAGCATCAAGTGTTGATGGTTAACAAGACCACTAGTTTCAAGAAAAAGGGAAAAGGAAATAAGGCGAACTTCAAGAAGAATGGCAAGCAAGTTTCCACTCCCAGGAAGAAGCCCAAGTCTGGACCTAAGCCTAAAACTGAGTGCTTCTACTGCAAAGGGACTAGACACTGGAAGCGGAATTGCCCCAAGTATTTGGCGGATAAGAAGGATGGCAAAGTGAACAAAGGTATATTTGATATACATGTTATTGATGTGTGACTTACTAATGCTCGTAGTAGCGCCTGGGTATTTCATACTGGTTCTGTTGCTCATATTTGCAACTCAAAACAAGGGCTACGGATTAAACGAAGATTAGCTACGGACGAGGTGATGATGCGTGTCGGGAATGGTTCCAAGGTCGATGTGGTCGCCGTCGGCATGCTACCTCTACATCTACC
The DNA here is from genome assembly GCA_963921465.1 of Triticum timopheevii. NCBI lineage: Eukaryota > Viridiplantae > Streptophyta > Magnoliopsida > Poales > Poaceae > Triticum > Triticum timopheevii. The sequence continues at coordinate 526,244,863 of OY997274.1, forward strand.
TTCGGGATTAGTTTTAGACCTGAATAATTGTTATTTGGTGTCAGCATTGAGCATGAACATTATATCTGGATCTTGTTTGATCCGAGATGGTTATTCATTTAAATCAGAGAATAATGGTTGTTCTATTTATATGAGTAATATCTGTTATGATCATGCACCCTTGAAGAGTGGTATATTTTTGTTGAATCTCGATCGTGGTGATACACATATTCATAATATTGATGCCGAAAGATGCAAAGTTGATAATGATAGTGCAACATATTTGTGGCACTGCCGTTTAGGTCATATTAGTATAAAGAGCATGAAGAAACTCCATGCAGATAGACTTTTGAAATCACTTGATTATGAATCATTTGATGCTTGCGAACCATGCCTCATAGGCAAGATGACTAAGACTCCGTTCTCCGGAACAATGGAGTGAACTACTGACTTATTGGAAATAATACATAAGGATGTATGCGGTCCGATGAGTGTTGAGGCTCGAGGCGGGTATCGTTATTTTCTGACCTTCACAGATGAATTGAGCAGATATGGGTATATCTACTTAATGAAACATAAGTCTGATACATTTGAAAAGTTCAAAGAATTTCAGAGTGAAGTGGAAAATCATCGTAACAAGAAAATAAAGTTTCTACGGTCTGATCGCGGAAGCGAATATTTGAGTTACGAGTTTGGTCTTCATTTAAAACAATGTGGAATAGTTTCGCAACTCACGCCACCTAGAACACCACAGCGTAATGGTGTGTCCGAATGTCGTAACCGTACTTTATTAGATATGGTGTGATCTATGATGTCTCTTACGCTTTACCACTATCGTTTTAGGGTTATGCATTAGAGACAGTTGCATTCACGTTAAATTGTTGGGGAACGTGCAATTTCAAAAAAATCCTACGCTCACGCAAGATCTATATAGGAGATGCATAGCAACGAGATGGGAGAGTGTGTCCACATACCCTCGTACACCGAAAGCAGAAGGGTTATGTTGACGCGGTTGATGTAGTCGGACATCTTCACGATATAATAGATCCAAGTACCGAACCGTCACCTCCGTGTTCAGCAAACGTTCAGCTCGATGACATCCCTCGAGCTCTTGATCCAGTAGAGGGTCGAGGGAGAGTTCCATCAGCACGACGGCGTGGCGACGGAGTTGGTGATGTGATCTGCGCAGGGCTTCGCCTAAGCACTATGACGCTATGACTAGCGGAGTAAACTGTGGAGTGGGGCACCGCACACGGCTAAGAAACAACTGTTGTGCCTTTGGGGTGCCCCCTGCCCACGTATATAAAGGAGGGGGGAGGAGGAGGCCGGCCCAAGGGAGGGCGCGCCAAGGGGGGAGTCCTACTTGGACTCCCAGTCCAAGTAGGATTCGCCCCCCCCCCCTCCCTTTCCTTCCAACGGAGAGGGGAAAGGAGAAAAGGTGGGGAGAGGGAGAAGGAAAGGGGGGGTGATACGTCTCCAATGTATCTATAATTTTTTATTGTTCCATGCTATTATATTACCTGTTTTGGACGTTTATGGGCTTTACTTTACACTTTTATATCATTTGTGAGACTAACCTACTAACCGGAGGCCCAACCCGAAATGCTATTTTTTTTTGCCTATTTCAGTGTTTCGAAGAAAAGGAATATCAAACGGAGTCCAAACGTAATGAAACCTTCGGGAGCGATCTTTTTGGAACAAACGCAATCCGGGAGACTTGGAATGGACATCAATAAGCAGCCGAGGTGGCCATGAGGTAGGAGGGCGCGCCCTAAGAGGGTGGGCGCGCCCCCACCCTCGTGGGCCCCTCGTGGCTCCCACGACCGACCTCCTTCGCCTATATATATCTACGTACCCCGAAAACATCCAGGAGCACCACGAAACCCTATTTCCACCGCCACAAACTTCTGTATCCGCGAGATCCCATCTTGGAGCCTTCGTCGGCGCTCCACCGGAGGGGGAATCAACCACGGAGGGCTTCTACATCAACACCATAGCCTCTTTGATGAGTTGTGAGTAGTTTACCACACACCTTCGGGTCCATAGTTATTAGCTAGATGGCTTCTTCTCTCTCTTTGAATCACAATACAATGTTCTCCTCAATCTTCTTGGATATCTATTCGATGTAACTCTTTTTGCGGTGTGTTTGTCGAGATCTGATGAATTGTGGGTTTATGATCAAGTTTATCTATGAGAAATATTTGAATCTCCTGTGAATTCTTTTATGTATGATTGGTTATCTTTGCAAGTCTCTTCGAATTATCAGTTTGGTTTGGCCTACTAGATTGATCTTTCTTGCAATAGGAGAAGTGCTTAGCTTTGGGTTGAATCTTGCGGTGTCCTTTCCCAGTGACAGCAGGGGCAGCAAGGCACGTATTGTATTGTTGCCATCGAGGATAAAAACATGGGGTTTATATCATATTGCTTGAGTTTATCCCTCTACATCATGTCATCTTTCTTAATGTGTTACTCTGTTCTTATGAACTTAATACTCTAGATGCATGCTGGATAGCGATCGATGTGTGGAGTAATAGTAGTAGATGCAGGCAGGAGTCGGTCTACTTGTCATGGACATGATGCTTATATACATGATCATGCCTAGATATTCTCATAACTATGCACTTTTCAATCAATTGCTCGATAGTAATTTGTTCACCCACCGTAATACTTATGCTATCTTGAGAGAAGCCACTAGTGAAACCTATGGCCCCCGGGTCTATCTTTTATCATTTAAGTTTCCGATCTATCTTTATTTGCAATCTTTACTTTCCAATCTATATCATAAAAATACCAAAAATATTTATCTTATCTTATTATCTCTATCAGATCTCACTTTCGCAAGTTACCGTGAAGGGATTGACAACCCCTTTATCGTGTTGGTTGCGAGGTTCTTGTTTGTTCGTGTAGGTACAAGGGACTTGCGTGGAGCCTCCTACTGGATTGATACCTTCGTTCTCAAAAACTGAGGGAAATACTTACGTTAGTTTGCTGCATCACCCTTTCCTCTTCAAGGGAAAACCAACGTAGTGCTCAAGAGGTAGCAAGAAGGATTCTGGCGCCATTGCCAGGGAGTTCTTCTCACAAGTCAAGACATACCAAGTACCCATCACAAACTCATCTCCCTCGCATTACATTGTTTGCTAATTGCCTCTCGTTTTCCTCTCCCCCACTTCACCCTTGCCGTTTTATTCGCCCTCTCTTTCATGTTCGCCTCTTTTTCATTTGTCTCTTGTGTGCTCGTGTGTTAAATCGTTTATTTCGTCGTCATGGCTAGTCCTCCTATCATTGTTGGTACTCCCGATCATGAAGTTCTTAATCTTAAACAAAGGGAGGGAGAAAATCTAAAAGATGCTTGGCATACAATTTGCAATGCTCAAAATAGATCTACTAGGAAGCAATCTACTTCCATTCTTCTTCGCAATTTTTATGCAAGCATTACTCCTTGGAATAGATGCATTCTTGATACCATTACCGGAGGGAATTTTTTGGGTGGCCATACTTTTGATGCTTATAATGCTATGTTAGATTTGTTTGGCTCACCACCTCTTTTGGTTAATGGAACTATTTTAACTCTAGAACATGTGATGCAAAGGCTTGAAATTATTGAAAATAAAGTTGCCACTGTTGAGTTAATTGAAAATTTGGATAAAAAGATATACAACCGAATTACCCAATATCGATCTAAGGTTGGAATTACTCTGAAATTTTTTAAAGAGAAGGAACCTATAGTTAATGAAAGAATAGATCAAGATTCTACGAGAATTGGTAAACTTGAGGATATTATTAATAACTTATGGTCTGCTTTTTCATCCTTGAAACCTACTTCAACTCCTCCTACCAAATTTGCCAAGTCGATGTATGTTCCTAAAAATAAGGGTGAATCTTCTAGTAAAGAAAATGCGGATCTTAAATCAATAAGTGTTCATCCCAACTTTCTCACTATCATTAAGGAACATTTTGCTACAAGTGAGTTTCTTGATTTCTTGCCTCGGAGTTTAATCATGACTAAAAAGAAAGAAACTCCTAAAGGTTATAAGTGCTCTATTGAATAATTGAATACCAAAGATGGTAATACGTAGATCTATTCTTGCTTTTATGCCTAGCTAGGGGCGTTAAACGATAGCGCTTGTTGCGAGGCAACCCAATTTTATTTTTATTTCTTGATTTTTGTTTATGTTTAGTAATAAATAATCCATCTAGCTTCTGTTTCAATGTGGTTTTATATTTTAATTAGTGTTTGTGCCAAGTAGAACCTTTGGGAAGACTTGGGTGAAATCTTTTTTATCTTGCTGTAAAAAACAGAAACTTTAGCGCTCACGAGATTAGCTACAACTCTTTACTGGAGAGTGATATTTAGTTGAATCTTTTTGAAGATGATTAATAGATAAATTCTCACGTCCAAAAATTTATTTTAGAATTTTTGGAGTCCAGAAGTATTCTAAAGTTACATATTGCTACAGACTGTTCTGTTTTTGACAGATTATATTTTTCGTGTGATGTTTGCTTATTTTGATGAATCTATGGCTAGTATCGGGGGGTATGAACCATAGAGAAGTTGGAATAAATTAGGTTTAACACCAATATAAATAAAGAATGAGTTCATTACAGTACCTTAAGTGGTGGTCTTTCTTTCTTGCACTAACGGAGCTTATGAGATTTTCTGTTAAGTTTTGTGTTGTGAAGTTTTCAAGTTTTGGGTAAATACTTGATGGATTATGGAATAAGGAGTGGCAAGAGCCTAAGATTGGGGATGCCCAAGGCATCCCAAGGTAAAATCCAAGGACAACCAAAAGCCTAAGCTTAGGGATGCCCCGGAAGGCATCCCCTCTTTCGTCTTCGTCCATCGGTAACTTTACTTCGAGCTATATTTTTATTCACCACATGATATGTGTTTTGCTTGGAGCATCTTGTATGATATGAGTCTTTGATTTTTAGTTTACCACAATCATACTTGCTGTACACACCTTTTGGGAGAGACACACATGAATCAGAATTTATTAGAATACTCTATGTGCTTCACTTATATCTTTTGAGCTAGATAGTTTTGCTCTAGTGCTTCAGTTATACTTTTTAGAGCACGGCGGTGGTTTTATTTTGTAGAAATTATTGATGTCTCATGCTTCACTTATATTATTTTGAGAGTCTTTTAGAACAGCATGGTATTTGCTATGGTTGTAAAATTGGTCCTAATATGATGGGCATCCAAGTTGGGTATAATAAAAACTATCATAGGAAGTGAATTGGATGCTATGATCAATTTGATGCTTGATAATTGTTTGAGATATAAAGGTGGTAATGTTAGAGTCATGCTAGTTGGGTAATTATGAATTTGAGAAATGCTTGTGTTGAGGTTTGCAAGTCCCGTAGCATGCACGTATGGTAACCATTGTGTAACAAATTTGAAACATGAGGTGTTCTTAGATTGTCATCCTTATGAGTGGCGGTCAGGGATGAGTGATTGTCTTTTCCTACCAATCTATCCCCCTAGGAGAATGCGCACAGTGCTTGGTTTTTGATGACTTGTAGATTTTTGCAATAAGTATGTGAGTTCTTTATGACTCATGTTGAGTCCATGGATTATAGCACTCTTACCCTTCCATCATTGCTAGCCTCCACTCCAAAAAAATACATTTCCGTGATGATACGTGTTTGTCACAGTAGGTCGCATTTTTTGTCCTGCATGTACATCCATGACGATTTTATGACAGTATCAAGATAGTCATACCTGTGCTGTCATAGAAGTGTTCCATGACATTACCAAAATTATCATCACGGAAGTGTCCACTTCCATGATGATAAATCACGCGTCACAGAAGTGCTTTCGTCAAGGGTGACCGACACGTAGCATCCACCGTAATGGAACGCCGTTAAGCTATCGGGTCGGTTTTTGGATCTAATAACCCGTTAATAGCCCCGACCAATGGGGATTTTCCACATGTAAAATCATCATTGGCTGGAGGAAACACGTGTTGGCTCATCGTAGGGACATATGTCATCCACTCATTGGATAGAAGGCGACTATGATACGTCGACACGTGGCACGGCCCAACAGAGGCCCATTCCTGTGAAAAGGCCGGCCTGTTTGACTTGGTCAAAAGGTGGCGGGCCGGCCCATGGAAAGCCTATTAACGGCTTGTTCGCATATAGCCCATTTACAGCCCGCTAACCCAAGGCCCGTTACGCCCTATCCGAATTAGGCCTAGTAGCGTCATCTGGGTCGTCCAATATGATTCCAGCCTGTTTTCACTTCTGGCCCATGTATGGCCCATGACATCTTCCGGCCCATATGAGGCCCTTTGTAACTCATGGCCCATTAACGGCCCATGGTGAAACGGGCCCATAATGAACAGTGTATCACTTTAGACCCATTAACGGCCCGTGGTGAAACTGGCTCGTAATGAACAGTGTATCACTTTATACCCATTAACAGCTCGTTATTCCGTTGGGCTGTTTCTAGCCCATGTTATCTTTCGGCCTTCTCAGAGCCCATTTATTCTTGGGCTCATTTCCAGCATTCGTTTACTTACGGCCCGTTACTCTCATTTTTTGCTTATGGGCCAAATTCAGCCCGTGGTTACAGTCGGCCCATTTGTGGTCTGTTAATACTCCCTCCGTTTTTATTTAGTTCGCATATTAGCTTTGGTCAAAGTCAAGCTTTACAAACTTTGACCAAGTTTATAAACAAAAATATTAAGATATACAATAACAAATCAACAACATTAGATTTATTATTGAATGTACTTTCACATCGTATAGATTTATTATGATAAATGTCTATATTGTTTTTTATAAACTTGGTCAAATTTATGAAGTTTGACTTCAGTCAACTCTAATATGCAGAGTAAATAAAAACGGAGGGAGTACGTTGGGCCGTTTTCATAGCGTCATCAAATATGGCCTATTAACGATGGCCCGTTATGGTCGGCCCATGAACAGACGATTCCAACTCTAGCCCGTTTACAGCCATAATGCGGTCTGTTTGGCCAATCGGTCATACGGCCCGTATAAGGCCCATTGATGATACGGCCCGTAGAAGGCTCATTTCTACGACCCGTAGAAGGCCCATTGTTTCTATGGCCCATAGAAGGCCCGCTGTTTCTACAGCCTGTAGGAGGCCCAGTGTCACTACAGTAAATATTAGCCCATGGTTATTGTGGCCTAGTTTTAAAAAATAGGTTATTGCAGCCGCTAGCAAACCGCGGAAAAAGAACTGCAATGACTACAATCAAACAAAGAAACAAGAAAACCAGGAAATAAATAAGCAAGTAACTAATGCTAGGCTATCACGGCTATTACACATATTACATCCACTGGGCATCAAAGTTCGCCACCAGTGCAAATATAGGGAACAAATCAGCATATCATATACACTGGTTGTCAAAGTTGGCGACCAGCGCAAATAAACACCGCAGCAAAACAAATCCATAACTGAAACCACTTCACAAGATCTCAAGAAACAATATTCTGGGTACCCATAATGCTGGCAAGATGCTTAGCAAGCTTATTAACTTTCTCTTGTTTGGTGCTTAAATCCTCCAGCACTTGCTGTTGCACCAGGAAATATATATGCATCTGAATTCTCCAGGGACTTCCTCAGTCCTTCAGCTTCCTGTCGCAGCACATCTGATCGATGTCTTTCAACTTGTCGTGGAATTGTCACAGCAGATGTCCTAGTGTGAGGACTTAGTCATGAGGCCAACGCATCTATGCGGTAGCTTGAAGGGATTGGTCGGAATCGAGAGACGCACGGCGGATCAACATACAAGACAAGGATTTAGACAGCTTCAGGCCCCGGGAAACATCATCCGGTAGTAGCCCTACATGCTGTTTGTGGCTAGGTCTTATTATGCTTATCAGGGAGTCGCCGTAAACCGGCTCTCCTCTAGTTGTGTCTAGCCCTAGAGATTGTTTCTTGTTGCTTGTCCCCTCTTTGGGGATCCCTACCCCTCCTTATATATGTTGAAGGGGCGGTTTACATGACAAGTCCTAGTTGGATTAGGATTACTCTATTACAAGTGGAGTCCTAGTCTTGCTTCCTTTGTAGGAAAATATTCCTTGAGCTTTCCTCATAAACCGGCCCACCATAACATGATCCGGCCTTCCATAAACCGCCTTATGGGCCACCGGGTCTTGTCGTTCCTCTGACCCACTCGTCGGGTCACCCATGAGTCGCCAGGCTTGGCCGGGTCACTTAGTGAGTCGTTGAAAGTGCAACTATCCCTAGGTGGTTTTGGTAATTCATAACAACATATAGCTCATTGAGCTAATGCTATTCCAAGACAAATATTTCAGGAAAGCTCAATGAATGGCATGGCATGGATGATGAAAGTGGATCCCTCAAAATACTAAGGACAAAGGGTTGGCTCAAGCTCAAAAGCTCAAGACTCTTCATTTTACATTTTAGTGATCCAAGATCACATTGAGTCTATAGGAAAAGCCAATACTATCAAGGAGGGATGAGGTGTTGCTTAATGAGCCTCTTGCTTCATAGTGCTTAGTGATATGCTCCAAAAACCCTCAACTACTTTCTCACATCCACATATGACCTAAACCCAAAGTCAAAATCGGTCCCACCGATTCTTTCTATCCAGCGCCACCGAGTTCAAATGTCATAGCCACTGCCACAAACCGTAGGCAAATCGGTCTCACCGATAGGGATCTCGGTCTCACCGAGATGGGATTGTAATCTCTATGTTTCCCTTCGTAACGTTTCGGTCTAACCGAAGTGAGTGATCGGTCCCACCGAGATTGCAATGTAAAGTCCCTGTTTCCCTTTCGTAACATTTCGGTCTCACCGAAATGAGCGAATCGGTCCCACTGAGTTTACCTGACCAACTCTCTGGAAAGCTTATTACCAAAATCGGTCTCACCGAGTGTGTGTAATCGATCTCACCAAGATTACGTTATGCCCTAACCCTAACCACATCGGTCCTACCGAGTTGCATGTCGGTCCCAAGGAAAATCCTAACGGTCACTAGGTTTACTAAATCGGTCCGACCGAGTTTGTTGATTCGGTCCCACCGAGTTTGGTAAATTGTGTGTAATGGTTAGATTTTGTGTGGAGGCTATAAATACCCCTCCACATCCTCTTCATTCGTGTAGAGAGCCATCGGACTAAACCTACACTTCCAACTTACCATTTCTGAGAGAGAACCACCTACTCATGTGTTGAGGCCAAGATATTCCATTCCTACCATATGAATCTTGATCTCTAGCCTTCCCCAAGTTGCTTTCCACTCAAATCTTCTTTCCACCAGATCCAAATCCCATGAGAGAGAGTTGAGTGTTGGGGAGACTATCATTTGAAGCACAAGAGCAAGGAGTTCATCATCAACGCACCATTTGTTACTTCTTGGAGAGTGGTGTCTCCTAGATTGGCTAGGTGTCACTTGGGAGCCTCCGACAAGATTGTGGAGTTGAACCAAGGAGTTTGTAAGGGCAAGGAGATCACCTACTTCGTGAAGATCTACCGCTAGTGAGGCAAGTCCTTCGTGGGCGACGGCCATGGTGGGATAGACAAGGTTTCTTCTTCGTGGACCCTTCGTGGGTGGAGCCCTCCGTGGACTCGCGCAACCGTTACCCTTCGTGGGTTGAAGTCTACATCAACGTGGATGTACCGATAGCACTTCCTATCGGAACCACGACAAAAACATCCGTGTCTCCAATTGCGTTTGAATCCTCCAAACCCTTCCCTTTACATTCTTGCAAGTTGCATGCTTTAATTTCCGCTACCCATATACTCTTTGCATGCTTGCTTGATTTGTGTGATGATTGCTTGACTTGTCCAAAGATAGCTAAAATTTGGCAAACTCTAAAATTGGGAAAAGGTTAAGTTTTTAATTGGTCAAGTAATCTAATCACCCCCCCCCCCTCTAGACATACTTCAAGGTCCTACAAGTGGTATCAGATCCTTGGTCTCCATTTGCTTTGATTTCCATAGCTTTTGGTGGTCATAGCCTTGGTTTCACAACCTAGGAGAGTATGGCGTCTAGCGAGGGAAATTATCACCGTAGAGGTCCTTACTTTGATGGTACTAATTTTGCTAGTTGGAAGCATAAGATGAAAATGCATATTCTTGGACATAACCCCGTCGTTTGGACTATTGTGTGTATTGGCTTGCAAGGTGAATTCTTTGATGGGAGAGAGCCGAACCGTGAAGCTAGCGCGGAAGAATTGAAGATGCTGCAATACAACGCTCAAGCTTGTGATATCCTCTTCAATGGCTTGTGCCCCGAAGAGTTCAACAAAATCAGTCATCTTGAGAATGCAAAGGAAATTTGGGATACTTTGATTGATATGCATGAAGGTACCGACTCCGTCAAGGAATCCAAGCTGGATGTGCTCCAAAGTCAGCTTGACAAGTTCAAAATGAAGGATGGTGAAGGTGTCGCTGAAATGTACTCTAGGCTTGCTCTTATCACAAATGAGATTGCCGGCTTAGGGAGTGAAGAGATGACCGACAGATTCATCATCAAGAAGATCCTAAGAGCATTGGATGGAAAGTATGATACCGTGTGCACATTGATCCAAATGATGCCAAACTACAAAGATCTCAAGCCAACGGAAGTCATTGGAAGAATTGTTGCTCATGAGATGTCACTCAAGGATAAGGAGGAACTTCACAACAAGTCAAGTGGTGCTTACAAAGCATCATGTGAAGCCCCCACATCATCAAGTGAGAAACAAACCTTCAATGAAGAATTGAGACTAATGGTGAAGAACTTCAACAAATTCTACAAGAGTAGAAGCAAAGAAAGAAGCTCTAAGTCAAGGTCCTACAATGACAAAAGATCTTCTAGTCGAGAGCGCAATTTCTACAATTGTGGGAGACCCGGACACTATTCTAATGAGTGTACGGCACCCTACAAAAGAAGAGAAGATTCTCCAAAAAGAAGAAGCAAAAGAGAAGAATCACCACCAAGAGAGAGGAGGAGTAGAGATGATCGTTATGAACGAAGACCCTCACGGAGAAGCAAGGATTTGGAAAGAAAGGACAAGTCATCAAGGAGCTACACAAAACGAAGACATCAAGCTCATGTTGGTGAATGGGTATCCGGCTCTGACTCCGACAATCACTCCGAGAGAAGTTATCACTCCGACTCCGAATATACTCAAGATGAAGGTGTTGCCGGTCTAGCACTTGTGTCAACCAACTCCTACGACATATTTGACTCACCAAATGAAGGAATTGGAAGATGCTTCATGGCCAAAGGTCCTAAGGTAACACATCCCGAGTATGTTGATTTCAATAGTGATGAAGATGACTTGCTAGGTGATGATGATTTACTTGTTGACAACTCTAGTGATGAATACTATGATGAAACGTCAATTAATCATGCTAATCAAGATAAAACGAATGACAATGATAAGGAGAAGATTGAGCTTCTAACTAAAGAACTAAACACTCTTCAGTTAGCTCATGAAACTATCTTCGAAGATCATCGAGAACTTTTAAGGGCTCATGAGAAGTTACGCTTTGAAAAGCTCAATCTTGAGCAAGAGCATGAGTTCTTAAAGGCAATCAATGATGATCTCCGTAAGAAAAGCTCTTCTTACATAGCGTTTACTCTTATCTACTTACATGCCTCAAGTCAAGTCTAGTAACAAGTACAAGAAAGATCCTTCCTCTAGTAGTAACAATAATAATGCCAAATCCAATATTGTTGCTTCTAGTAGTTCTATTGATTCCACTAATGATTCTCTTAGCCAAGTTACACTTGAGCAAGAAAATAGCTTATTGAAGGGAATTATAGAGAAAGGTGTATACAAGAGCCTTGCCGGGAGTAAGCAATTCGAGGAAATTGTACGCAAGCAAGGAAGGCACCGGAAGAATCAAGGTGTTGGTTTTGAACGAAAGTTCAATGCCAATGGAGTTGAGTGGGAAGAAGATCAATACCCCAAGACGAAGTTTGTTCCTCAACAAGAGAAGTATGATCCTACTTCCCTCAAGGGAACACAAGCAGAAGATGATCTTCCACCACAAGACCACAAGAACAAAGGCAAGGACAAGCTTCAAGAGGAGATTAATGCATTTGAAGAAGCACCTAAGGCCTTGGTCAAGTGGGTTCCCAAGACTACGTCAAGTTCTACTTCATCAAGTACAACTACAACTCCAAGGATTCCCATAAAGATGATGTGGATCCCGAAGAAGAAGAACTAGAGAGTTCTTGAGGGTGACTCCGCCAACATTCTTCACTCATATCATTATGGCAAGGACAAGTGCAATCAACTTCCACATCTTGCACTAGTTCAAGGAGTCACAAACCCTCATCTTGGTAAGACAAGGGACAAGGTAACCTAATGATTTCATGGACATCATCTTGTTTGTGCATCACTCTATGTCTATGGATATTCTTGTTTGTTCCTTGTGGGACTAACCCATGTAGCTATGTTGAAAGTGCAACTCACTCCAAAGGATTGCTCCAAATGATCTACATCAACATTGAGCATCCACATCTTCAACACCTACATGAAGTCATCATCGACAAAACCCAAGGTTAGTTCACCCCTCTAAAGGGGGATCTCACATCTAAGGGGGGCTTAACTCTAAGAATTGAGTCAAAGCAACTCTAATGGTGTGAACACATCAATGCATTATGTAAAAGTGGTAACCCCACTTGAGCTTAAACGATGAGTATGACCTATGATCAAATGTTCTCATTTGACTCCTAAGTCAATATACTCATATATAGATGACCTAGTCATCGCCAATTGTTTGATAGATGCTAGAATTGGTTGTGCATGCTTTGCCACATATTTCATTTGCCATTTTATTGTGTGAGCATGTTGGTTGCATATTTTACTCATTCGAGGACATCCACTTGTTGCTTTGATTATTTGGGTTCTTTTCCTTTGGCCAAGTGGATGGACAAGAATGCCTAAGAACCTTCTCTAGCTATCTATGCTTTTCTCGTCTCAAACTCTATTCATGCTACATCACAAAATTTGATCAAGTCAGATTCGAACCACTCTGTGTGAGGAGCACTCGGAGTCCCCGATTCGTCATAGACTTAAACTTCCAAAACTTCTTTGTGATTCTTGGTCTGACCGATTCCTCCATTTCGGTCCTACCGAGATCACTAAGTCGATCTAGGTTTTCAATCTCGGTGCAACCGATTTGAACTTTTCGGTCACACCGAGTTGCTGTAACTGTATATAGTTATGCATCTCGGTGCCACCGAGTTGTTCCACTCGGTCACACCGACAGTGTCAGGCTATATATAGTCACGGGCAAAAATTTGGAAATTTTCTCCAAACCCCTTCCCCCGCGCATAGCTCGCTCTGCCTCTAGGGTCTCCGGATTGTCTCCTCGTCGCCAGCCGCCTCCTGTCACTGGTCTCCGCCACCGTCAACGAAATTCACCCTGCCGTTGCCGCCATAGCGAGTTCATCGCCAAGCTAGGGTATGGACTCGATCACAGTGCTATCCCCATCCGATTCCTAGCACATTGTGTTTATTATGATTCTTGCCACGATTGAAACACTCCTATCTAGTGAATACAATCCTTAGAATATATGCGATTTGAAAATTTAGGGTTAGGTTTCCGCCGAAACCATCTCGGACCCACCGAGTTGAAAAACTCGGTCCCACCGATTTGGCTAACGCCATTGCACTAGTAACTCTCGGTCTAACCGAAAATTGCTAATCGGTGTGGCCGATTTTAGAACTTTGTGAAACCCTAGCAGTCTCCGTGCCACCGAACTGTGACTCGGTCTGACCGAGTTCACTAGTTTAGGTTCCAAAACTACTTCGGTATCACCGAGTTTGAAAATCGGTTGATCCAAAATGCTTTCTGTGGAAAACTAAAACTAAGTTTTCGAATCATTTTTTTTGCAAAAATCTCTACATTTTGTGATGCTCATCCATTCTATCTCATCTATAACTATTCACAGGGTCAGCAGTCAGTGATTTGCAGCATGTCAGACCAAAGTGATAGTCAGAACAAGTCAGAAGAGCACAATCACATGAGTGAGGGCACTAGTCCCTCTAGAACATCAGATGATGGCAGCAGGAGCACCCCAAGCAATTTGCTTAAAGCTGCCACCAGGACTAGGAAGAAGAAAACCTCAGAATCTGAGGATGAGGATTATATGGCAGAAGAAGATGAGGCTACTTCCAAGAAGGTAGTGCTTAAAAAGGAGTATGCCTCAGCAAAGAACACAAAGCCTGGACTCAATAGGAAGGTTCCTGCCAAGAGGACACCTATGCTGAAGGTCAGAGGATCAACTCAAGTACCTGAAAAGCCTGATCCCAAAGAGGCACCTGCAAGAATAGTTACAACCTCCAAACCCAAGAAGGTTCCCACTGGAGAAACTATGAAGTTTACCATTGAGTCAGAAGATGAAGTTGCTGGTCAAGATAAGAAGAAGAAGAGAGCCAGAACCACTACTGCCCAGGTTCTTGGCAACCCCTCTATGAGGAGAGACTCTGAAGAAGAAGAAGAAGAAGAAGAAGAAGAAGAAGAAGAAGAAGAAGAGGCTGCTGCACCAGCACCCAAGGCACAAAAGCTGATGGATGATGCTATAAAGTTAGGGGCTGCAACATCAAAGCCCAAGGAAGCACCCAAAGCTGCCCCCAAGCCCAAGATTGCACCAAAGAGGAATACCAGGAGTATTCCAGCTGCTGAGAAGAACAAGGCCCCAGTGCCTGAAGTTGCTGATGAGGAAGATGATGAAGGACAAGTCCTGAGGAAACTAAAGCCCAAGATTTCAGACCACAATGATGCTCATCCAGTGGCTGAGAATATGAAGTTAAGAAAGGATGCAGGACTCAGACTGTGGAGGCTGTCAGATCCATATGCTACCAGGAGAAGGACTGCTGTTGATTACAGGTTCCACACTAAGGAACAGCATGATTTCTATGATACAGTGTTGTTGGACATGAAGCCTATAATGTGTGATATGAGGTGGGTCGACTGGACCTACATGAAGGAAAATGAAGAACACTATCTTGGAGTGCAAGACAGTTTCATTGCTTGTGGAGTTGCAGACTTTGTTGGGCAGAAGCTCACCAAGTGGAATGATGAGCTCATTATGCAATTCTACTCCACAGCCGGTAAGCCGGTGCAGACGCGTGAACCGGCCACGAGAGCGGACGGGCGAGTCGTCCATGACGTTGTAAGCCGGCGCGGTCGCGAGAGACGGCCACAGTGTTGGAAACGGCACGGACGCGGGCGAGTCAGCCGTGGGCACGATAAGCCGTGCACACGGGCGAGTCAGCCGTGTTGTGTTGATATAGCGAGGGCGGCGACTTGCGCACGTATCCGTCCAGCAGCACGGCATGAACATGCTAGTGCAAAAATAATACTGGCGCACGCCCCTTTTGCGATACTTTTGTAATAAATAATGGTCCTGTGAAAAACTATCACAGACCAGAGTAATTGTTCTCAAACAAAATACATGCTGAAAAAATACTTGGAAAGAATAGCACCTGATGATTTGTTGGATGACCGTGGGTGCTGATTTTGGATAATGCTAGACACAGCCATGACACAAAAACAACATATGTACACGCCAATCTGATGGGACGTGAGAAGCTCATTTGCTTAACGTCACATGGCTAGCTTGGCCGCATCTTCTCTGTATTTCTTCTGATCAGATGGTTTTGGCCAGGTTTACTTTTGCCATGCGTAACGATTGTCACCAGCCGGTAGTACTCTGGTTTCATGGAGTTCTCGTATCACCAGCTAGTAGTACCGGTGCTTGTCAAATTTTGAAACTGGAGCCAATAAATAATGTAGTGGAGATCTTTTGCTTTCTCTGCTTTCCATGCATGCGCCTGATCGGAACGTCCCCATCCGCGGATACATCCACGGATACACACCGGAAGCTGAGAAGGTGCTTGGATACGTTTTAGTCCCATGACTAAAAGTAGTGGGACTAAAACTTGTTAGCCTCATGCATGCTTGGATCCAAACACTAAAGAGACTAAAATCAAGTTATGAGCACTTATTATCCTCCAAACCCTTCAATCCAGAACTCGCCTGTGTTAAAGGAGATGAGTTAAATGAGGAGAGAAATGACTAATTCACATTTTAGTAGGGGTACTCCTGACTAAAAAAATTTAGTCTCAACACTAGTTTTAGCCCCTTTTTAGTCAAGAGTGCTTGGAACTTTAGCCTCTTAAAGAGATTATTTTTAGTCAGACTAAAATAAGTCCCTTGGATCCAGGCACCCTCTGAATCAGAGCGGCCGCGGCCAGAGGCGCACGAGTCATGTCGAGCACGGCGAGCAGAAAACATCAGGCGGCGGCAGCAGCTCCGATATAGAAGCATTGGAGGCCGATTCGTACACTGAGGGCGGCTCAATGGCGGAGATTGAGGCCGGAGCACAACTGTAGCGGCATGTTGCTGGAGCAACTTGGCACGGCGACTCGCGCCCAGGCAGAGGTGATGCAGCAGCAGGCGATTTGGCCGCTCGAGGCGCCGCAGCGGCCGAGGAAGGTTAGGAGCCGAGGAGGACGACTCTGAACCGGACGGGCCGCGAAGGCGTCTTGAAGCAAGCGGCGTTTTGCCGTACAAGGAAGTGGCGGCGACTCGGAGAAGTCTGAGTCCACGGATGACTCGCTCCCGGCCGGGTCATGGTTGTTTCCGGGCCGACCCCAGCTGAACAGATCAGGGTGTGGTCTTCCTTTTTATAATTGAACTAGGTAATTGCCCGTGCGTTGCAACGGGGAAGGAGGAGCTAATTCTAGTGGTTTAACATTGGTCTTATCCACATGGACCTCAGATGGTATTGTCAACATTACCATTACATCAGTCTTCTTCCTGCACTGATTTTGGTCATCTGTCCGTCTCCTCAATCCAAGCATCAGAATCAAAATTAACAAAACTGCACTTGATGTTGACCTAAAATAAGACACATCAAAACTTCTTTTTTTTGGAAAAGCAATGTTGTAAGTTTTATTTGACCATTCGATAACTATGCGTTTTTATGTACAAAAAATCAGATCCTAGAAAGAATGGCATACATCAAGATTGTCGACACCGGCTTCATCATCCATTTATTCCATTCTCCTTGGGACTCCTCTTGGAAATATGTGATATTGTTTCCCGCAACACAAAATTATCAAATTTGAATCACAACATGTGAAAGCGGCACAAACTAATAATGGGTGGCTGCTACATTGCCTCACACCATCATCACTCCCATCCTCTTGGTCTTCAATCTTACTTCGAGAACGGTTCCTACCTTACGAGGATGCACTCGGCGAGCTCGTCGTGTGGTTGTCAATCTTATCATTATCGTCGGCCAACAACTTGGAAGTGCTTCATTTCTTCGCAAGCTTTGACGCCTACCTTTCGTGTTTCTGGTAATTCCACGACAAAGGAAAGCATAGCAATAAATCATCAAAGACAAAGTTATATCATTGTTCTTAACACACCGGGATTGCTCAATGGAAGTGGTGGATCAAAACTTACAATGCTACTCGTGCCCTTGCGGGGGACCTTGGCATATACTGGGCATTAAATTTTAGTACCACGGGATCAATTGTGTCAAATACAATTTGTGTACTTCACTATGGATTAAATGTCAATTCCCGTGAATCATGATTGGTCGGTCGAGAAACTGGATTGCAGGACAATTCAGTTGAGTTAAACCTTGGCACAACACATGAGTGTGTTGCTAAAAAAAGGCGAGGCGGCCCTCAAAGTGAAATGGCAAAGAATGCATTCATGTGTACCTTCTGATTACACGCATCTGATTCATTTTGCAGTATGTGTTCCTTATTAGTAGTCATAGGCCTAAAAAAACGCCGTCATTAGTCAGCATGAATCTGCAGTTTAATTAATTACATACTCCCTCTGTAAACTAATATAAGAGCGTTTAGATCATTATTTTAGTGATCTAAACGCTCTTATATTAGTTTACGGAGGGTGATCTAAATATGAGATTAGTTCAATATGAATTGAATATGTTGCCAAGAAAGAAAGCATGTCCAGGGAAATTTCTAGCATTTTAGTTTTTATTTGACAAGAAACAAATGACATTCTTGAATGAAAAACTGGGAATAATCTACGCCAAGAATACCGCGATGCAAGATTGATTTTTTGGAGTGTTCAACTGTTAAATCCATCATATACCTTTCACCTGCCTTGACTGCATTCCTGAATCAGCACAAGAAGAACAGATGCAACATTTATTCGCCAATCATTCATACTATATTATATCCCTGTTTAAGAATTCATCCGATTAACCAGTTAACTTGCCGATTAATCCCTACTCGCAGGGTCACCGAGTAGCCTATAAACCGATAAATCATCAGATTAATTGATTAAATGGCCGATTAACTTGCCGATTAGCCGATTAATCCCCTATTCACCAGCCAACCGAGCAGCTACCAGTTAACGATTTTCTCAACAATGTATTATATTGTACTGCCACCTAAGTAAAGCTTTGCTCATGCGTGTTGATGGACAACCAAAACGAAATTGAGATGAGAGTCCCCATGATCACATGACTGACAAAATAACTGAAGATGTACCTGAAGGACCAAATGTTTGGCCTCGGTGCTCCCTAATTTGTTCGTTTAGTCAAGCTGATAGGAGTGAGTCGACATCTTCATTCAGGTGTGGCAGTCGTGACCAGTCACAACACAAGCGAGCACTTTTTTAGAGAAAAGGCATCAACCGAGCCCGAGATGGGCTCGAGCCTAGCCCGGCTTTGAATTAACAAAGCCATCAACCGGCCAGGATTACAGCTCACAAGAACCAAAGAAAGAAAAACAACACGGTAAGATACATAGACGCTGGAAAGCAGCTAAATAGCCTCAAAGCTACAAGCTAGAAGATAAAACAGATAAGCACACAGCTGCAGACATCGAGGCCCTCCTCCGAGACCGAAGCACCAGGGAGCTAGACCAAGCTGGCACCGAGGAGAAGGGGATGACCGGCATCACAGGGAGTGTGGTCACCAAACAGCTATGGACCCCGGCACGGCACAACCATCCAATTCCATCTCTGAAGAAGGCCACAACCTCCTCGCCTGGCTCGAAAGGCGCCGCACCGCCGGAAGATAGAATGCTCCACCTAGAACTAGAATGGTTGTTGCCGGAGGATGGCCACATAGAGAGGATCCCCGCATCCCGACGAGCCGCCAAAGCTTCCCACAAGCAGAATTGCCTATGGCCCGGCTGCAGAGGAGGGATAGCACCAAGCTTGGACGAAGAAGACACACCACTGACGTCGCCGAATGCACCCCAACAGCGCACACCAACCAAACAGCTCCCAAAGGCGGCGCCTTCAAGAAGGAGTACGACGCCGAGAGCGCCGCCGCCGCCCACCGAGGTTAGGGCTTTCACCCGGGAGGCTAGAGGAGGGCGGGTGGAGGGAGTCAGACCTGACAAACGCCTCCAAGGAGGAAGAACGGTGCCCTCGGGCGCCGCCGCCGTCGCGGCCAGCCATGGCCGGCCATGGATTTCTCCTGGTTTGGCTCCACACCACCACCCCACCCGCAGCACGGAGACCGAAGATCGAAGAAGAACGCCGACCCAGGCCCGGAGGGGAGGGATCGCACCGCGTCGGGGAAAGCAGGGAACGCCAGATCTGGTGCCGCCGGCCGCCAGGACCGCGCAAGGTCCACGCCCAACGGATCCCCACCGTCCTCACGGCCAGGGACACCGCCACCACGCCCGCGCCACCGCTCGCCGCAGAACCGGTGGCGCCACTCCGACCGAGGCCGCCGCCCCAGATCCCGTGGCTCCCTGCGAAAAGCAGAGCAGCAGATGCCCCGCCGCCACCTTCCTCGGCGGCGCCCCGGGCTTGCCCGGCAGCGGCCTCAGGCGGCGGCGAGGGGGAGGGAGACAGGAGGGGGAGGACTCTACCGCGATCTAGGGTTTCGCCCCCGAGACGCCCTCGAGGGGCGGCGCGGGGGTCGGGAGGAGAATCAAGTTCCCTTGCCCAGTCACGAGCGGGCAATGTCCACGCCACGAATGATCCAGGGGCATTTTGATTTTGTCCTATACAACAGCGGCGTTCAGTGAGGCAGCCCCAATGCCTGTCGGATGGGAGCAGTGCTCACGTACCTGATCAGAAAAAGGAGAGTATGAGTACTGCTGCATCCGAGTTGAAGCAACAGTACCATTTGGCAGGCACGATGTTGTATGCGTCAGGCATGGCTGCTGCTCGCCGTTCGGCCTGATGGAATCGTTCCTCTCGCTGTACGGCTTGATGGGATCATTCCTCTCACATATATGTCGGCGGCGAAGCTGATTGTCTCAACGGACGAGGAAAACCCAACGACATCGAGCGAAAAACGCGAAGATCACGATGGGCTGACCTCTTACCTCGTACCTCGTCGGGATATATGTCGATGATGGAACCTCGTTGGCGTCGATCACATCGAGGGCGGACGGCGGCGTGCTGGCGTGGTGCTGGGAGGGGTCGGGACGGCGGAGGCGGACCAGCGGTAGGAGGACGCAAGCACGGTGGCCAGGTGCTGATGAGGAAGGCGAGCGGCGGCCGAGGAGTCAAGGGGCGGGCTGGGGCTGGCGCCGGCGCTAACCCTAGCGCGAGGTCGGGATGGGAGAGTTGCATGTGGTGCGTAAGGTAAGAGAGATGTGGGCTGGCTCATGGGGCTTTGCTCGGCTTGGCCCATGTGCTGCGATGGCACGCGAAGCTGGTTTTCTGGAGCGATGGTAAACCGGATGGGAAGGGACGTCGGGGGGAGAGCGAGGGGAGTCGGAGAAACGGAACCTTCCGTTTTTTTAGGTAGTAGAGAAAACTGAACCAATACTACTAGTAGCTTCACGTACTAGTACTAGTCGCTGACTTGATCAAAGCAATGATTAGAAAACGAATCTGGCAAAGCACCTCCGGTAGTACATGGTGACGTACTGACCCTGGTAGATTACTTCTTCCTTTCATATGGACTTGACGTGGAGGTCACGTGCACCAGCTGTAACTTGCCATGAATCAGACAAAGTACGGCGACCACACACAATTTTTGCTTGTTAACAGATGAACTCCTCGGGACTTGAAGCGAATCTACATACGTTGCCAGATCGCACCGGCTGTTCCGATGGAACCCAATCCCACTCGGACGGATTAATCGACAGGTCAAATGTGGTGATACGCATAGAACCCTAGCTTCCTTCGATCTCAAACCTTCTCATCTTGATTGATAAACTTGTAGCTGCGGTAAATCCTTTTGCATTGCTCTCCTTCATCCAGAAATTTTTTCCAACCTCTCAATCCTGAAAGATATCCCTCTAAGAACTCAACACCACCGAGCACAAGCCCTACGGTGGGCGCCAACTGTCGGGGAATTGTCATGGCAGATGTCCTAGTGTGAGGACTTAGTCGTGAGGCCAACGCATCTATGCGGTAGCTTGAAGGGGTTGGTCGGAATCGAGAGACGCACAGCGGATCAACATACAAGACAAGGATTTAGACAACTTCGGGCGCCGGGAAACATCATCCGGTAATAGCCCTACATATTGTTTGTGGCTAGGTCTTATTATGCTTATCAGGGAGTCGTCGTAAACCGGCTCTCCTCTACTTGTGTCTAGCCCTAGAGATTATTTCTTGTTGCTTGTCCCCTCTTTGGGGAGCCCTACCCCTCCTTATATATGTTGAAGGGGCAGTTTACATGACTAGTCCTACCTGGATTAGGATTAATCTATTACAAGTGGAGTCCTAGTCTTGCTTCCGTTGTAGGAAAATATTCCTTGTGCTTTCCTCATAAACCGGCCCACCATAACATGATCCGGCCTTCCATCAACCGCCTTCTAGGCCACCGGGTCTTGTCGTTTCTCTGACCCACTCGCCGGTTCATCCATGAGTCGCCAGGCTCGGGCAGGTCACTTAGTGAGTTGTCCAGTCCGGCCGGGTTATACTTCCGGCCGGGTTACGCCACGGGGTATATCCCCGACACAACTTGAAGTTGAGACTCAATAAGACGAACTGATTCAGGCAGCGAGTTCGAAGAGCTTGTGCCAGCAGTAGTGGCCACTAACTCGAACACTACATCAAGACAGGACTTTGGGGTTCTCTCACTGTCGTCAAGATAGTTTTTATCAGATTTCTTGGAGACCAACAGTGTCGTGGTGGGCGCACGACAGATGACAAGGGATGGCTAAAGAGAGGAGGAGGCTCGAGGGCGCTGGTGGACTCCAGAGGCGAGGTTGGCATGAGCGAGCGCGGGACGCCAGACATACCCAGGTTCGGGGCTCTCCGGAGAGATAATACCCCTAGTCCTGCCGAGTGTAGTTGGATGATCGATAGTACAATGTCGCTCCTGGAGCTGTATGGAGGAGGAAGGAAGCTGGCCAAGGCTTGGGCTGCTCCTTCTCTCCGATGTTGCCGTTTGGTGGCTAGTCCTATGCTTACTTGCTTTTCTCTCGTATGCGTTCTCTGCTTTTTGCTTGCCTGATCGCAGGCTCTTGGGGGTTTTTATAGACCAACCCCCAGGGGTACAATGGTAATGTTACAGGTCGGTGGGTCCGTATTGTCATTGTTCGGGGACCCGGGCTGGGTCCCACTGAGGGCTTGTGGTTCGCCGGGTTCCCCTAGATGCGGGACCCGCGTGCCTAGGGGAACTGTGCGCCATGTTGTCGATCATCAGGGCGTGGCTGAGTCGAGTCGTGTACAGTGCTCTCCGTCAGGCTGTCGCTTGCTGTCGTCAGCGGTGAGGGTGGGAGCATTGTAGCCACACCGGCCCTGGTCAGCGGGTAGGTGAGGGGCACTATTGCCACGCTCCAGCTGACCAGAGGCATGGGCGGGGAACTGTTGCCTCGGTCATTGCTGATTGAAGACTCGTCCCATCGTACGACTGGATGGGACGGGAGCTGACCCGTGGCCGATTGCGGAGCACGCCACGGGTGGAGCTGGCTTGTTGAGGAAGCTTTGGTCGTGCCGAGTTCGGCTGTCTTACGCTAGTCGTTGGGGCCGAGTCAACGTGTCTTGCCGGGTCGGCGAGTCTGGCCGGGTCGTGGGGCTTGGCCGGGTCGAGCGACCCAGCCAAGCGCGTGCCGGTATTGAGGGGCGATGCCAGCCCTGTTGTTTTTGAAGAGGATCCGGGTTCCGTTGCCTGCCCCAGGTCCATCACCCCGACAGTAGTCCCCGAAGCTGTGAAGGTACACCGTCTCCGGATGAGTGGGCCTTCGCAGTTTCCCCTTTAAGCAAGGCGGATTCTGCGAGCGCCGGGTCCGGCAACACCCACTGTGTGATGATTTTCTCGGAAACCGGATCGCGGCATCCCGGCCGTTGCGGGAACCGAGGAGTCTGTCGAATCTTGGGGCAATCCTTCGGGCTTCGCGCGGGCGCCACGTGGTGCCCGGAAGTCGGAGGGGCCTGACAGGCCACGCGCGTGATGGGATTGGGCGACGGACTGGGGCCCATCGCCGCGCACCCTCGGCCCATGCGCGCGGATTTATTGCGGCCTCCGGGGGCCGGTCGCTCTTCCCCGGGAAGTTACTGCGCGTGTACGTGCGCACTTATTGCGGGGTAGTAGAACGGGTGCGTGCAGACGATCCCACTTCCCCACTTCCCCACGTTCAAACCGAGGGTTATAAATCGGGGGGTAGGGGGCGGCAGACATTATTCTCGCTCGCGCCCTCCTATCCCTTTGCTCTCGCTCCGCTCTTTGCAACTGACGCACTACAGCGCCCACTTCTCCGAGCAGAACTCCTTCGTCATCCATCTTCCTTCTTCTTCCTTCGATCATGTCACTGCCATCGGGCTCCTGGATGGGCTCGAACGTCACCACCGAGGACATCACCCAGCTCCAGGCGATGCGGCGCCTGAAGGAAATATGCCCTAGAGGCAATAATAAAGTTATTATTTATTTCCTCATATCATGATAAATGTTTATTATTCATGCTAGAATTGTATTAACCGAAAACATAATACATGTGTGAATACATAGACAAACATATAGTCACTAGTATGCTTCTACTTGACTAGCTCATTAATCAATAATGGTTATGTTTCCTAACCATAGACATGTGTTGTCATTTGATTAATGGGATCACATCATTAGGAGAATGATGTGATTGACATGACCCATTCCATTAGCCAAGCACTTGATCGTTTAGTATATTGCTATTGCTTTCTTCATGACTTATACATGTTCCTGAAACTATGAGATTATGCAACTCCCGTTTACCGGAGGAACACTTTGGGTACTACCAAACGTCACAACATAACTGGGTGATTATAAAGGAGTACTACAGGTGTCTCCAAAGGTACATGTTGAGTTGGCGTATTTCGAGATTAGGTTTTGTCACTCCGATTGTCGGAGAGGTATCTCTGGGCCCACTCGGTAATGCACATCACTATAAGCCTTGCAAGCAATGTGACCAATGAGTTGGTTACGGGATGATGCATTACGTAACGAGTAAAGAGACTTGCCGGTAACGAGATTGAACTAGGTATTGGATACCGACGATCGAATCTCGGGCAAGTAACATACCGATGACAAAGGGAACAATGTATGTTGTTATGCGGTTTGACCGATAAAGATCTTCGTAGAATATGTAGGAACCAATATGGGCATCCAGGTTCCGCTATTGGTTATTGACCGAGAATGGTTCTAGGTCATGTCTACATAGTTCTCGAACCCGTAGGGTCCGCACGCTTAACGTTACGATGGCAGTTTTATTATGAGTTTATAAGTTTTGATGAACCGAAGTTTGTTCGGAGTCCCGGATGTGATCACAGACATGACGAGGAGTCTCGAAATGGTCGAGACATAAAGATTGATATATTGGACGACTATATTCGGACACTGGAAGTGTTCCGGGTGATTATGGAGAAAACCGGAGTGCGGGAGGGGTTACTGGAACCCCCCCGGGAGAGTTAATGGGCCACATGGGCCTTGGTGGGAAGAGAGAGGGGCGGCCAGGGTGGGCCGCGCGCCCCCTCTCCCTCTGGTCCGAATTGGACTAGGAGGGGGGCGGCGCCCCCCTCTTTCCTTCCTCCCTCTCCCCCTTCCTTCCCCTCCTAGTAGGAGTAGGAAAGGAGGAGTCCTACTCCTACTAGGAGGAGGACTCCTCCTCCTGGCGCGCCCCCCTTGGGCCGGCCGGCCTCCCCCCTTGCTCCTTTATATACGGGGGCGGGGGGCACCCCATAGACACACAAGTTGATCTACGGATCGTTCCTTAGCCGTGTGCGGTGCCCCCCTCCACCATATTCCACCTCAGTCATATCGTCGCGGAGTTTAGGCGAAGCCCTGCGCCGGTAGAACATCATCATCGTCACCACGCCGTCGTGCTGACAGAACTCATCCCCGAAGCTTTGCTGGATCGGAGCCTGGGGATCGTCATCGAGCTGAACGTGTGCTGAACTCGGAGGTGCCGTATGTTCGGTACTTGGATCGGTCGGATCGTGAAGATGTACGACTACATTAACCGCGTTATGCTAACACTTCTGCTTACGGTCTACGAGGGTACGTGGACAACACTTTCCCCTCTCGTTGCTATGCCATCACCATGATCTTGCGTGTGCGTAGGAAATTTTTTGAAATTACTATGTTCCCCAATAGTGGCATCCGAGCCTAGGTTTTATGCGTTGATGTTATATGCACGAGTAGAACACAAGTGAGTTGTGGGTGATACAAGTCATACTGCTTACCAGCATGTCATACTTTGGTTCGGCAGTATTGTGAGATGAAGCGGCCCGGACCGACATTACGTGTACGCTTACGCGAGACTGGTTTCACCGTTACGAGCACTCGTGCTTAAAGGTGGCTGGCAGGTGTCTGTCTCTCTCACTTTAGCTGAATCGAGTGTGGCTACGCCCGGTCCTTGTGAAGGTTAAAACAGCACCAACTTGACGAACTATCGTTGTGGTTTTGATGCGTAGGTAAGAACGGTTCTTGCTAAAGCCCGTAGCAGCCACGTAAAATTTGCAACAACAAAGTAGAGGACGTCTAACTTGTTTTTGCAGGGCATGTTGTGATGTGATATGGTCAAGACGTGATGCTATATTTTATTGTATGAGATGATCATGTTTTGTAACCGAAGTTATCGGCAACTGGCAGGAGCCATATGGTTGTCGCTTTATTGTATGAAATGCAAACGTCCTGTAATTGCTTTACTTTATCACTAAGCGGTAGAGATAGTCATAGAAGCAATAGATGGCGTAAACGACAACGATGCTACGATGGAGATCAAGGTGTCGCGCCGGTGACGATGGTGATCATGACGGTGCTTCGAAGATGGAGATCACAAGCACAAGATGATGATGGCCATATCATATCACTTATATTGATTGCATGTGATGTTTATCCTTTATGCATCTTATCTTTCTTTGATTGACGGTAGCATTTTAAGATGATCTCTCACTAATAATCAAGAAGTGTTCTCCCTGAGTATGCACCGTTGCGATAGTTCTTCGTGCTGAGACACCACGTGATGATCGGGTGTGATAGGCTCTACGTTCAAATACAAATGGCACAAAACAGTTGCACACGTGGAATACTCAGGTCATACTTGACGAGCCTAGCATATACAGATATGGCCTCGGAACATGGAGACCGAAAGGTCGAACGTGAATCATATAGTAGATATGATCAACATAGTGATGTTCACCATTTAAACTACTCCATCTCTCGTGATGATCGGACATGGTTTAGTTGATTTGGATCACGTGATCACTTAGATGACTAGAGAGATGTCTATCTAAGTGGGAGTTCTTAAGTAATATGATTAATTGAACTTAAATTTATCATGAACTTAGTACCTGATAGTATTATGCTTGTCTATGTTTGTTTGTAGATAGATGGCTCGTGCTGTTGTTCCGTTGAATTTTAATGCGTTCCTTGAGAAAGCAAAGTTGAAAGATGATGGTAGCAATTACATGGACTGGGTCCGTAACTTGAGGATTATCCTCATTGCTGCACAGAAAAGTTACGTCCTGGAAGCACCGCTGGGTGCCAGGCCTGCTGCTGATGCAACTGACGACGTTAAGAACGTCTGGCAGAGCAAAGCTGATGACTACTCGATAGTTCAGTGTGCCATGCTTTACGGCTTAGAACCGGGTCTTCAACGACGTTTTGAACGTCGTGGAGCATATGAGATGTTCCAGGAGTTGAAGTTAATATTTCAAGCAAATGCCCAGATTGAGAGATATGAAGTCTCCAATAAGTTCTATAGCTGCAAGATGGAGGAGAATAGTTCTGTCAGTGAACACATACTCAAAATGTTTGGTATAATAATCACTTGATTCAACTGGGAGTTAATCTTCCTGATGATAGTGTCATTGACAGAATTCTTCAATCACTGCCACCAAGCTACAAGAGCTTCGTGATGAACTATAATATGCAAGGGATGAACAAGACTATTCCCGAGCTCTTCGCAATGCTAAAAGCCGCGGAGGTAGAAATCAAGAAGGAGCATCAAGTGTTGATGGTTAACAAGACCACCAGTTTCAAGAAAAAGGGCAAAGGGAAGGAGAAGGGGAACTTCAAGAAGAACAGCAAACAAGTTGCTGCTCAAGAGAAGAAACCCAAGTCTGGACCTAAACCTGAAACTGAGTGCTTCTACTGCAAGCAGACTGGACACTGGAAGCGGAACTGCCCCAAGTATTTGGCGGATAAGAAGGATGGCAAAGTGAACAAAGGTATATGTGATATACATGTTATTGATGTGTACCTTACTAATGCTCGCAGTAGCACCTGGGTATTTGATACTGGTTCTGTTGCTAATATTTGCAACTCGAAACAGGGACTACGGATTAAGCGAAGATTGGCTAAGGACGAGGTGACGATGCGCGTGGGAAATGGTTCCAAAGTCGATGTGATCGCGGTCGGCACGCTACCTCTACATCTACCATCGGGATTAGTTTTAGACCTAAATAATTGTTATTTGGTGCCAGCGTTGAGCATGAACATTATATCTGGATCTTGTTTGATGCGAGACAGTTATTCATTTAAATCAGAGAATAATGGTTGTTCTATTTATATGAGTAATATCTTTTATGGTCATGCACCGTTGAAGAGTGGTCTATTTTTATTGAATCTCGATAGTAGTGATACACATATTCATAGTGTTGAAACCAAAAGATGCAGAGTTGATAACGATAGTGCAACTTATTTGTGGCACTGTCGTTTGGGTCATATCGGTGTAAAGCGCATGAAGAAACTCCATACTGATGGGCTTTTGGAATCACCTGATTATGAATCACTTGGTACTTGCGAACCGTGCCTCATGGGCAAGATGACTAAAATGCCGTTCTCCGGAACTATGGAGCGAGCAACTGATTTGTTGGAAATCATACATACTGATGTTTGTGGTCCAATGAATGTTGAGGCTCGCGGCGGGTATCGTTATCTCCTCACCTTCACAGATGATTTGAGCAGATATGGGTATATCTACTTATTGAAACACAAGTCTGAAACATTTGAAAAGTTCAAAGAATTTCAGAGTGAAGTGGAAAATCATCGTAACAAGAAAATAAAGTTTCTACGATCTGATCGTGGAGGAGAATATTTGAGTTATGAGTTTGGTCTACACTTGAAACAATGCGGAATAGTTTCGCAACTCACGCCACCCGGAACACCACAACGAAATGGTGTGTCCGAACGTTGTAATCGTACTTTACTAGATATGGTGTGATCTATGATGTCTCTTACTGATTTACCGCTATCGTTTTGGGGTTATGCTCTAGAGACGGCCGCATTCACGTTAAATAGGGCACCATCAAAGTCCGTTGAGACAACACCTTATGAACTCTGGTTTGGCAAGAAACCAAAGTTGTCGTTTCTTAAAGTTTGGGGCTGTGATGCTTATGTGAAGAAACTTCAACCAGATAAGCTCGAACCCAAATCGGAGAAATGTGTCTTCATAGGATACCCAAAAGAGACTATTGGGTACACCTTCTATCACAGATCTGAGGGCAAGATTTTCGTTGCTAAAATCAGATCCTTTCTAGAGAAGGAGTTTCTCTCGAAAGAAGTGAGTGGGAGGAAAGTAGAACTTGATGAGATAATTGTATCTGCTCCCTTATTGGAAAGTAGTTCATCACAAGAACCGGTTCCTGTGACAACTACACCAATTAGTGAGGAAGCTAATGATATTGATCATGAAACTTCAGATCAAGTTTCTGCTGAACCTCGTAGGTCTACCAGAGTAAGATCCGCACCAGAGTGGTACGGTAATCCTGTTCTGGAAGTCATGTTACTTGACCATGATGAACCTACGAACTATGAGGAAGCGATGATGAGCCCAGATTCCACAAAATGGCTAGAAGCCATGAAATATGAGATGGGATCCATGTATGAGAACAAAGTATGGACTTTGGTTGACTTGCCCGATGATCGGCAAGCAATTGAGAATAAATGGATCTTTAAGAAGAAGACTGACGATGATGGTAATATAACTGTCTATAAAGCTCGACTTGTTGCGAAAGGTTTTCGACAAGTTCAAGGGGTTGACTACGATGGGACTTTCTCACCCGTAGCGATGCTTAAGTCTGTCCGAATCATGTTAGCTATTGCTGCATTTCATGATTATGAAATTTGGCAAATGGATGTTAAAACTGCATTCTTGAATGGATTTCTGGAAGAAGAGTTGTATATGATGCAACCAGAAGGTTTTGTTGATCCAAAAGGTGCTAACAAAGTGTGCAAGCTCCAGCAATCCATTTATGGACTGGTGCAAGCATCTCGGAGTTGGAATAAACGTTTTGATAGTGTGATCAAAGCATATGGTTTTATACAGACTTTTGGAGAAGCCTGTATGATATAGAATTTCTGGATAGCATAAAGGGATACTTGAATAAAAGTTTTTCAATGGAAGACCTTGGTGAAGCTGCTTACATATTGGGCATCAAGATCTATAGAGATAGATCAAGACGCTTAATAGGACTTTCACAAAGCACATACCTTGATAAAATTTTGAAAAAGTTCAAAATGGATCAGGCAAAGAAAGGGTTCTTGCCCGTGCTTCAAGGTGTGAAGTTGAGTCAAACTCAATGCCGGACCACGGCAGAAGATAGAGAGAAAATGAAAGATGTTCCCTATGCTTCAGCCATAGGCTCTATCATGTATGCAATACTGTGTACCAGACCTGACGTATGCTTAGCAATAAGCTTGGCAGGAAGGTACCAAAGTAATCCAGGAGTGGATCACTAGACAATGGTCAAGAACATCCTGAAATGCCTGAAAAGGACTAAGGATATGTTTCTCGTATATGGAGGTGACAAAGAGCTAGTCGTAAATGGTTATGTTGATGCAAGCTTTGACACTGATCCGGTCGATTCTAAATCGCAAACCGGATACTTATTTTTATTAAACGGTGGAGCTGTAAGTTGGTGCAGTTCTAAACAAAGCGTCGTGGCGGGATCTACATGTGAAGCGGAGTACATAGCTGCTTCGGAAGCAGCAAATGAAGGAGTCTGGATGAAGGAGTTCATTTCCGATCTAGGTGTCATACCAAGTGCATTGGGACCAATGAAGATCTTCTGTGACCATACTGGTGCAATTGCCTTGGCAAAAGAATCCAGATTCCACAAGAGGAGCAAGCACATCAAGAGACACTTCAATTCCATTCGGGACCAAGTCCAAGTGGGAGACATAGAGATTTGCAAGATACATACGGATCTGAATGTTGCAGACCCGTTGACTAAGCCTCTCTCACGAGCAAAACATGATCAGCACCAAGACTCCATGGGTGTTAGAATCATTACTATGTAATCTAGATTATTGACTCTAGTGCAAGTGGGAGACTGAAGGAAATATGCCCTAGAGGCAATAATAAAGTTATTATTTATTTCCTCATATCATGATAAATGTTTATTATTCATGCTAGAATTGTATTAATCGGAAACATAATACATGTGTGAATACATAGACAAACATATAGTCACTAGTATGCCTCTACTTAACTAGCTCATTAATCAAAGATGGTTATGTTTCCTAACCATAGACATGTGTTGTCATTTGATTAATGGGATCACATCATTAGGAGAATGACGTGATTGACATGACCCATTCCGTTAGCCTAGCACTTGATCGTTTAGTATATTGCTATTGCTTTCTTCATGACTTATACATGTTCCTGAAACTATGAGATTATGCAACTCCCGTTTACCAGAGGAATACTTTGGGTACTACCAAACGTCACAACGTAACTGGGTGATTATAAAGGAGTACTACAGGTGTCTCCAAAGGTACATGTTGAGTTGGCGTATTTTGAGATTAGGTTTTGTCACTTCGATTGTCGGAGAGGTATCTCTGGGCCCTCTCGGTAATGCACATCACTATAAGCCTTGCAAGCAATGTGACCAATGAGTTGGTTACGGGATGATGCATTACGTAACGAGTAAAGAGACTTGCCGGTAACGAGATTGAACTAGGTATTGGATACCGACGATCGAATCTCGGGCAAGTAACATACCGATGACAAAGGGAACAACGTATGTTGTTATGCGGTTTGACCGATAAAGATCTTCGTAGAATATGTAGGAACCGATATGGGCATCCAGGTTCCAGTATTGGTTATTGACCGAGAATGGTTCTAGGTCATGTCTACATAGTTCTCGAACCCGTAGGGTCCACACGCTTAACATTACGATGACAGTTTTATTATGAGTTTATAAGTTTTGATGAACCGAAGTTTGTTCGAAGTCCCGGATGTGATCACGGACATGACGAGGAGTCTCGAAATGGTCGAGACATAAAGATTGATATATTGGACGACTATATTCGAACACCAGAAGTGTTTCGGGTGATTTCGGAGAAAACCGGAGTGCCGGAGGGGTTACCGGACCGCCCCCCCCCCCCCCCCCGGAGAGTTAATGGGCCACATGGGCCTTGGTGGGAAGAGAGAGGGGCGGCCAGGGTGGGCCGCGTGCCCCCTCTCCCTCTGGTCTGAATTGGACTAGGAGGGGGGCGGCGCCCCCCTCTTTCCTTCCCCCCCTCTCCCCCTTCCTTCCCCTCCTAGTAGGAGTAGAAAAGGAGGAGTCCTACTCCTACTAGTAGGAGGACTCCTCCTCCTGGCGCGCCCCCCTTGGGCCAGCCGGCCTCCCCCTTGCTCCTTTATATACGGGGGCGGGGGGCACCCCATAGACACACAAGTTGATCTACGGATCGTTCCTTAGCCGTGTGCGGTGCCCCCCTCCACCATATTCCACCTCGGTCATATCGTCGCGGAGTTTAGGCTAAGCCCTGCACCGGTAGAACATCATCATCGTCACCACGCCGTCGTGCTGACGGAACTCATCCCCGAAGCTTTGCTGGATCGGAGCCCGGGGATCGTCATCGAGCTGAACGTGTGCTGAACTCGGAGGTGCCGTACGTTCGGTACTTGGATCGGTCGGATCGTGAAGACGTACGACTACATCAACCGCGTTGTGCTAATGCTTCCGCTTACGGTCTACGAGGGTACGTGGACAACACTCTCCCCTCTCGTTGCTATGCCATCACCATGATCTTGCGTGTGCGTAGGAAACTTTTTGAAATTACTACGTTCCCCAATAGCGCCTGCCGCGGGAAACGGACGTTAGCGTCCTCCTGCCGCGTGGTGAGCAGAGGCCTCGGCCCAAGGGGCAGGAGCGCATGGTCTTCCTCACGCACTTCGAGTGCGGGTTTGGGCTGCCGGCGAGCGCCTTCTTCCACACGTTTCTGGAGTTCTTCAGGCTCCAGCCGCATCATCTTGGTGCCGGCGCCATTGTCCAGCTCTCCGGCTTCGTCACCCTCTGCGAGGGGTTCCCGGGGGTCGAGACCTCGATCGACCTCTGGGCGCGCTTCTTCTCCTTGAAGCAGCAGGGCCCGTCGGCCTGGGAGTTCGCCGATTGCGGCGCCGCCGTCATCTCAAAGCGGTCAGGGGCAGATTTTCCCAAGATCCCGCTGGAGGACTCTGCCAAGAAGTGGCAGAACTCCTTCTACGTTCGCAACCTTGGGGCGGATCGCATCAACCTTCTGGCCTTGGCCATCGCGCCGCCGCGGGAGAAGACAAACTGGGGCTACTTGCCCAGGCGCCCATCGCAGGAGATCGTCAATCTCTGCGAGCGGGTGACGGTGATGAGGACGCAGGAGGGGCTCACTGGCACCGACCTCCTTGCCGCGTTCATCATGCGTCGGGTCCTTCCGCTTCAGGGGTGCTCCTGCCTCATCGGTGAGATGGTCGGCCTTCAAGACCCCAACCGCATGGGGTTGACGCGGCTGTCCTTGGAGCAGATCGCGCGCGGCGTGAATGACATCTCCAAGGCCAACCTTGGAGAGGACTGGCAGTTCGGCAAGGCGCCGTACAGCGAGTCGAACCCGGCGCCGCAGGTGAGTGTCTGGTCTTCTTACTTTGCTGGTGCGCACCTCCTCATCCATCCTGACGCGACGCGGGAGATATTTCTGAACACGATTCGGCATCCTTACGCCCGAGCTCCATCGCAAGTGGCGCCGGTGGCGCCAAAGGAGCCCGCGGCCCATGCCGGGGAGGAGGAGGCCGAGTCCGACGCCGGCGCTGGGCTTCGCGCGGGTAAGTCTCGTATCTTTCTTCATGTGTCTTGAATTGCTGCTCACGGCATGGTGCGGGCGATGCTGACGCCGGTTGTTGGTGTACCAGCGTTGGGCGGGGGAGGCGGCGGCGCGGGCGGAGACGGGTCCTCGCACGGGACGGCGCCGAGCCGCCCGCATGGGAAAGACAGCGTCGCGCCGCGATCCCGGGCCCCGAAGCGCACGGCGGACCCGGCCGAGGCCCGGTGGCCAGCCAAGAGGAAGCACGGCAGCGGGCGCGGGGGGCCAACCCCGGTCCCGGTCTTGACGGGGTAAGCTTCATATCTTGTTTGCTCCTAGATTTTTTTGAGCCAACCCTGGATATGGATGGGTTTCTAGAGTTTGTTTCTCCTAGTCATTCCAGAATAGAATGGCTTGACGGACCACAAGAATAATAAGCATCGATAACACGAATGCATGCCATAAACTTGGCTATCAACTGATAGATAAGGATCGGAATACAACTACAGAGGGACAACTCAAAGGAACATATATCTTTCTGAGTTGTGGATGCATAGGTTAGTATGTCGAACAAGTTCAACATATTTCTTCCGAATAATCCATGCAGAAAGGTTGAACTGGCAGAGTCACAATATAGAATCGAGAACTCGTCAAGAGCACTATGGTTGTGATCTTTCGGTTCAAAAGAACTTCTGCCAAGAATGGTTCATGGTATTTGGAAGAAGGGAATACCACGGACCTTGAGGACTATTGCAAAGGTTACTAATATCCTAAAGGAACTAGCAAACACTATCAACATGAAATAAGCAGGGTGAATCTCGGGTTCAAGAACCCAGGAATAGAATACCTACTACTAAGTGGCATCACGGGATGCTTTCGAGAATGATGGCCAGAATCATCACACTGGGAACACAAAACACGGCTAGATTACTAGATGATCCCCTAAGACACCTAGGGTCATAATAATAATTCCAACATATTTGTCGAGGCAATAGAATACCTCAACTCAACAATTAGTGTGATTAACCTGGCCTAAAGGAACATCGAAACCAGAGGGAAAGGATTTTGCAAATGCATCAGATTGTTTAGAAACCTGGGACGACTCGGACAGCGTAACGGCTGTAAATGCTCAAAAGATTTGAGACATCATGCAAAATGGTGGCATAACCACTCAACAACATCATATCAAGGTTCCGAGGCCAGCTATGAACATACGGAAGTAATAGAAACTGAACTGAGATGTGAAACTATCAATTCTATAAGTCTATGGATTAGTAAACACGTCATCCTGATAGATAGATGAGAAGGCCTAGTTCCTTAATCCCCGTAGAAGAGAAGAGGATGACTCAGATCAGAACGCCATGAGGTATAAGGAGTAAAAAGAGCCTTACGTTCCCTTCCACAATCAATTCCCTTACATAACTAAAGCATTTCTAGACACAACTTCGACCAGTTTGGCTTGGTAATCCTACAGGCAGTCAGGCTCTGATACCAAAGTTGTCAGGACCCCCTCGACTCAATGCCACATCGATCTAGCATGTAACACCTCATATCGCTTTGCGGCCTCACGCACGGTATCCCCACGGGTGTCACCTTACCTTTGCCCGGGACCGTTTGCGCCTTTTGGCACACGTATATGATAGTGTCGCTAGCATCCATATGATAAGGAGCCCGGGCTGACATGGCTAGTCGTAAACCCAAAGTGGCACAAACTTACAGGGACAGGCATCCATGACCCAGCATCGAACGTGTCGGTCATCAGCGAGTGAATCCAGGCTGTAGCACTGGGCTAGCAGGACTCCGGTGAACCGGGCTGTAGTGGGCTAACAGGACTCCGGTATTCATCGCGTGACATTTCCCCGAAGGGACAGACACAGGAACGAAGAAGGACACATGCCGGCCAGCCTAAGTGTTCCGGAGCGGTAGCAAGCTACCATGGCTCAGTGGAAGCACTAGGAGACATTTCCCGGTAAGAGAGACTACTAAGGATAAACAACTAGATAGTCAGATCCCACACATACCAAGCATTTCAATAACATACACACAATATGCTCGATATGTGCAAATACAACATGGCATCACAACATGACTCTACAACTCAAGTATTTTATTCAATAGGCTCCGAGGAGCGAGATATTACAAACATGGGTCTCATGACCCAACACTCAGAGCATACAAGTCAAAGCACAAGCGGAAGCTTAACATGTCTGAGTACAGACATCTACAAATGAAGAAGGCTGAGAAGCCTGACTATCTACCCGATCCTGCCGAGGGCACAAGATCGTAGCTGAGGTAACAAGCTAAATGTCGAAGTCCACGCGGAACTACTAGTGAGACTGAAGTCTCTCTGCAAAAACATAAAATAGGCAAACGTGAGTACAAATGTACCCAGCAAGACTTACATAAGAACTATCTACATATGCATCATTATCAACAAAGGGGATGGTGGAGTTTGACTGCAGCAAGCCAGCTTTGACTCGGTGGCTATCCTGAACTACGACTGCAAGTAATTCTTTTGAGGTGGCGCACACGAGTCCACATATTCACCATATCAATACACCACTATGGATCCGCTCCCGTCTCCCTACGAGAACGCCATCCATAGCACTCACGCTTATCTTGCGTATTTTAGAGTATCCATTTTCACTTGTCTATGAACTGTACAGGCAACCCAGAAGTCCTTTTCTGTGGACACGGCTATTCGAATAGATCATATTAACCCTGCAGGGGTGTACTTCTTCACACACGCTCTCGCCACTTACCGCCATGTACACGTCATGTATCTCGGCAACCTTCAAGCGGAAGCCTGGCGAGGGAGTCGGCCACGACCTGACTAACCACACAAGTCTCTAGTCCAGGTTTATCGCCTATTCGGGTTCCATCCGCAAGGAGATCCGGCCGGGGTGTCGCTCACGGCCCCAAACGATGTGTGCAGGGTTCCCAAGCCCACCTGGACGGGTGGATCTACACTTGGTACACCGTGCCACGATGCCTAGTCTATCCCAAGCCCACCTGTACCGGGTACCACTTGGTAGACTACTAACACTACCTACAAACACCAGAAACTAGTTGCAACTCCTGGACAGAGATCAGGTTGATTAATAAGTCGAGAGAGTCAATTAAGGATCCCAATGTGTGGTAGTAGCTGTTCATGGATCACAAACACAGAACTCAGTTCCTAAGGACGGCTTCAATGAGACAACCCACCATGTACTCCTACATGGCCTCTCACCTCTACCTTTACCAAGTTGTGTTCACACGCTTAGCTCTCAACAGTAGGACATGTTCACACACCTCCAATTCATCCTCGATGAATCAGACCCGACACAACTCTAAGCAATAGCAGGCATGACAAACAAGCATGAATGAGTAGGCACATCAGGGCTGAAACAACTCCTACTCATGCTAGTGGGTTTCATCTATTTACTGTGGCAATGACAGGTCATGCAGAGGATAAAGGGGTTCAACTACCGCAGCATGTAACAGTTGAATCGTTGTTGTCCTAATGCAGTAAAAGAGAGCAGGAGCGAGAGAGTGGGATTGTATCGGAATGAACAAGGGGGTTTTGCTTGCCTGGCACTTCTGAAGATAGTAATAGTTCTTCATCGGTGTCATCAATCTCATCGTCGGAACCACGTCTACTGAGAGGCAACAATTACTGGCAACAAAGAAGAAACACAATCAATGCAATGCAACAATATGATGCATGATCATGACATGGCAATATGCTGTGATTTGGTCTAATGCAACAGCAAGTCATTTTGATTGAAGTGGAATTCAAAACTACATCAAATTCCAACTCCAGAACTATTATCAAAGTTGTCCTATTCATGTTTCATCCTAAACAGTGAAGTTAACTTGCTCAAACATGCATGAAAATGGTACAAGTGGATAGATTGGATTTTTTGATCATTTTTCATATATAAATTATTTCATTCTGAGTTACGGTTGAATTTATATGAATTTTACAAGTTTTAAACATTTTCTGGAATTAATAAGCCATTTAAGATTTATTTAAATTCCAGAAGAATTACTGCGCCAGCATGACGTCACTGTGATGTCAGCGGTCAACAGGGGCTAGTCCGGGTCAAATCTGACGTGTGGGGTCCACACGTCAGTGACACAGTTATATTACAGGATTAATTAAATTTAACTAATCAAATTAGCAGGCACTGGGCCCACCGTTAGAGTCAGCAGGGGGGGGGGTAATTAGTCCTAATCTAAACTAGTCAGGGGCGGGGCCCAGATGTCAGACGACCTGGGGTGGTCAAACCCCCGGTCAAAAGGGTCAACGCCACCGGCGGCTTGACGTCGGCGACGGCAAACGCGGCGAAGCGCTGCAGGGTTGCTCCTCCGGTGGCTAAAAGCGCGGCGGAGGGCACCGGGGGGGGGGGGGGGCCTTGCTCACCCGCATCCAGGGGAGCACGCGGCTGGGCGTGGGGTGGCCTGGTTCACCGGCGGCGAGCTCATCCGCCGCGGCCGGAGCACGGGGATGAGGCAGGCGAGGCTGCGAGCCACGGGGACGCCGGATGAAATGCTCTACGGGCTCCTAGGAACTCCAGGAGTTCGACTACGCACCCAGATGCGACGGGAACGAGCCCTGGCCGCGTCGGCGACATCGCCGGCGGCAAGGAGCTTGCGGGTGCGACGGGGAGGTAAGCTGGGGGTTGAGCGCGAGGAGGGGAACAGGGGGAAACAGAGAGAGGCTCACGGCGTGGAGGATGGTGCAGACGGCGGGGCCGGGGACGCGTTGGTTGCCGCGAATCGACAGTGAGGTAGCCGGCGTTCGGAGGAGGAAGACGAGCCCGATGACGACGCTACAGGGCATCCGCGGTCGCGTGGATCGGTGTGTAGCTCCAAGGCGTCGTGGCGGAGGTCGTGGTCATGCTGGTTGAGCGAGTGGTGGCCTGTAGCCATGGCTACGGCGACGGCGCGCTCTCGGGCTGCGCGGAAGAGAGAGCCAGGGAAGGGGAAGGGGGTCTAACGAGAGAGGGGAGAGGTGCAGGGGTCGAGGGAGTGCGTGGCGTCGTCCAGGTGATCGAGGAGGGAGGCAACCAGGCAGGAGGTGGCCAAGCGCGACGGCGGTGCTCGCCACCGAGCTGCTTCGTGCGCTGGCACGGGAAGAAGACAGGCATGCCCCTGGTGGTTGGGCCGCACAGTGTTGGGCCGGCTGGTAAGTCAGGTAAGGTTCCTCTCTTTCTAATTCTGTTTCTGTTATTCTATTATTTTCTCTGTTTTGATTTAGTAAATATACCAAACCATTTGATAAAATTCTGAAAATAACTGTGGGCACTTGTGAAATTATTCCCAACAGCCCTCAAGTAGTTTCAGAATTTTTAGAGCATTTAAAATATTTATAGGATTTAAATGCCCTAATTCAAATACAATATGAGTTAATTTTAAAAATCCAAAAATGATCTAAGAATATATTCACCATTTTTGGCAGAGGTTTCCACCTTAACCGGAAATCATGAACTTTTCTTAGGGACATTTTGGGTTTATTGAAAAGATTTTATGGTTGACCCTATTTGATTTAATTTTGGTGCTAGGGTTTGTCAATCCCCATTTCAACTTAAATAAAATTTAAACATGATGCAACAAGATGCAACACCAGGCAGTACCAAAAGCTAGGGATGTGACAGCCCTCTAGCTGAGCGGCGTCCAGGCGACGCTGAGTGGCGGCGAGCGTCTCGGACAGGTCCAGCATCTGCTGGCGCCTTTCCTCAAGCTGGGTTCGGGCCTCAATGACGTTGCACTACAAGGATACCCCCTATAAAGCAACACATATTCTACATCATTTTAACTATTTGTTGCAAAATTCACGATAGATACGCATATAAGCGGTGTAGCACATGCGTTGCAGGCTTGTGGCTCATGACCCTGTCGTGGCGCAACACATCTTATTTGTTGTTATGTATTGGTTGCAAACTGTATCGATTATAAGACTACAAATATACAAATTTTAAAATAAAAAAATTAATTCAGCACAAAAAGAAATAAAGTAGACACGTCGTTACACATTGTGTGGCGCGAAAAACATTTTTTTAGAGATATGTGGCGCGAAAATCTGTTCTAACCGTCCAAGCAAAACCAAATCGCGCGAAGTCCACCACTTTTATTCTCCGATCCAGATTGATATTCGCCTTCAAGTCCGGATCGACCTAGGTCTAGTACGACACAAATCAATCATCCAATCTCCTCCCGCTGAGCCGAAAGGCTAGAAGGCGGACGGACAAGGGGCGGCGGGAAGGCGGCGATGGACAGGGCGGCGGGAAGGCGATGACGGACAGGGGAGCGGCGGCTTTGTGGGCAGCGAAGAATTTAGAAGCCGCAAGGCCGCGGTAGGAAAGCTGCAAAGTCGTCTGCTGCTTGCGTCCCCTGCTCTGTCTGCCAATCCAGCCTGCCTGCCGGCGGCGCGCCGCTCCTCCGGCCGCCCTTCTTCTCCCTCACCGTGTACGGGCGAGACTGGCCTCCGAGGTAACCCTCCCTCCCTTCCTCCTTCCCGTCTCCTCTCATCCAGTGACCTTATTCATGGCCACCTCGAGACATGGCCGTGGGATGTGATTTGGTAGATAATGAAGGGGATGGACTGTCAGATAGGAGAGATGAGTCCATTCCCCTGTCTTTGCGATCAAATCAACTGAGAGAGCCACTACGAAGGGGATGGCTTGTTACAATTTCAGAGATGTTCTGTACCACCTGGGCTATGTTCAGTTTGGGATTTGTTCCCAACAGTGAATTGATCAATATGGGGTTTGAGTGAAGCCTCTTTCTGTCACTCTAATGACTAATCCCTGTTGGGGTTTGTCCACTATCCCTCCTAATCCCTGTCCACTTCATCGCTGTTCGGTTGGTCAAGGATTGAACAGAATTTATACAGGAATACAGTTTAAACGTTGCACTAAGTAAACATTCATCAATGAATTCAGTTTGTACAGGGAATGCTTGAAATATTCAGGGAATGTAGTGTAAGCATCGCACTGAGTAAACATTCATCTTTGAATTCAGTTTTTCAGGGAATATTTGATACAGTTATTATATAGTGTAAGCAGGGCACATCCACAGTTAGATATTATAGTTGAAGTTTCAGAAATATTCAAGATTTTGGGACTGTAAATATTCAAAACAATTTTTTTAATGTGAGTACATCATGACCAGCACATAATAGCATCTCTCTGAACTGTGTGATCTCCCCCAGCTTCAGTCTTTCATTGGTACCTGCCATCAGAAACGTCGGTAAATTTTTTTGTACCATTTATTATCGATTATAAGTCACTGAAAATGTGGCATGGATTTGCACAAGGAAAAAGGTAAGTAATTCAGTCAATCATGATTAGAAAGTTGGTTGACCTAAGAAAAAGTGTACAAAGTCCTAGTACTCTTTCTGCCTTCTATTTTTAAATGTCATCCCTTATTGTCATATCCACTGCGAAACTAATAACATTGAATTTATAGTTTCAGTATAGAGTCCATGTATATATGGGAGTAAGAGAACACAAGTGAGAATGCTCAGAACAAGGACCCTATTTGCAATATTAATAGGAACATGTATGTACAGGACTCTTCTAAGGTAATAATAGATTTGTGCCCAGGAATGGAGAACCTCTATAATAAGAACAAGGCAAAGATTATTTTCTTATAAAGCAAATGTACAAGAAGGTTTAAAAAATATAACAGATGTCTGCTAAACTAAACGACGATTTTGAGAATCTATATCGAGTAGTACTCCGAATCCAGTGTTGATTTTTTTATCCAAATCTGAATAACAGGGACAAGATGAGAGATGATTACATGTACCTGTATATTTCTATATGTTAAGAGTAATACTTGGACCTATATCAAATCAGTGGGAGTACATACACTTATATCATTTGTTGACAAGACTATTATATTTATTTCATAGTATTTTCTGAAACTCAAGTGGACAATAGTTTGAAAATGCACAAAGATGTCACTCTGAAGATGCACCTTGATTAAACTTATTGTTGACTTCCATTTCTTTCCCTTAACATGTGAATGCCTCTCTGTTTAGCCTCTCGGTTTCCTGGAAGATCAATGGTTTGTTTTATTTGGCTT
Organism: Triticum timopheevii; assembly: GCA_963921465.1. Lineage (NCBI taxonomy): Eukaryota > Viridiplantae > Streptophyta > Magnoliopsida > Poales > Poaceae > Triticum > Triticum timopheevii. The sequence continues at coordinate 526,286,307 of OY997274.1, forward strand.
GAGTGTTTGATGTCTTCATCTCAGCTTAGCTCCTTGCCGGTTTCAGTCAACCAAGAAAGAAAAATAAATCCTTGATTTTTTGTGTATACTTGTATGGCATATGTTTAGAATATTTTTGCTTGTAGTGAATCGTTAGATCAAAGAATTCAGATTGTACAACATGGTTCTAGATGTTTGGGACTAGCTGAACTTTGGCAGCTGCAGCTGGTGTTGTATCATGATGAAAATTCAATCGATCAACAATTGAATTGGACTATTTGAACTTGCTAGCCGCTGTCGTACAAGAGGTGAAAGCTAGTTATACTATTTACTGCTTGTGATGCACTATGTGTTCACAGATATTACCTAGTTGTACTATGTGTTCACAAATTTACTGTCATTCTGTGATGTTGGATGTCAAGTTTACCATTGTTAGGAAATGGTGTACAATTTGATGTCTAGATTTCGCACATGAAACTTACTACTATATTGCTTCCGCATGCAGGTTTGGTGGATAATGAAAGAGCCACTGATCTGAAAATGTGGACCTTAGTTGAAGTGAGGAATTCATTAGTGTTATTTGCTATTTTTGCTTTTATGTCAATGTAAAATTTCGGACAAGAAGACTTGTACGTGTGACTGTCCTAGTCTTCCTCTCTGCTGCTCCTCTCCACGCTCTCCTACTGCAGATCGCCGCTGCTGCTCTTCTTCACGTCATCCATCTGCAGCAATTTCGAACTGAAGATATTGTGTGACAATTTATATTTTAGAAAATTAAAAATTATTACGTTTTGGGAACTCGTCATAAAATTTGAGAAAAATTCTATAATACAAGTCATTGCACTATTATACTATTTTTATATAAAAAAGTATGATCATGTACATTTCAAATTTTTTGTAAATACCCCAGCCAATTAAAAACGAACTAGAATGAACTGGATGAATTTTACCAAACATGATGGAAATCACTTAAGTTCATACATAATTTACATAAAATGGACCACATTTTGTTTGTTTAACTAAAAATCTAAAAATATAACTAGGCTAACTTATAGCAGAGGTGTCTTTGTATGCGTGACCGCCCTGCGGGCCACACCTCCGTCGTCCTGTCGTCGTCAATGGAGTAGTCCTTCTGGCGGCGGAAGGGTGTCGGGGCACGACAACCCTTCCCGGCCATGGCCTCGCACTCACAAAGGAGCCGCTCTGCTTTCCCATGCGCCTTGCGGAGGTCCGCCGCGGCTAATGCCGACCCCAGCCGCGGTGCCCTGGCGGCGGCCGAGGTGTCGCTTAGCGCCACTCATCGCCGATCCTGGCAAGCTCCCCATTGATGCAGTGGCGGTACCGTGCAGCCGTTTCCATGGTGGTCACCAGGCCTCCTGTCTCCTGCTTGGCTGCCCTCTCCTCAACCGACATGATGGCCCGCGATGAGGAGTCCGCACCTCGACCACTGAGGGAGCGGGTGAGTTGGTCGTGCGCCTTCGCGATTGTGGCCAACACCTCCTACTTGACGGACTTGCGACGTTGCGCCACTTCCGTCATTCCGCCTGCCACGTCCCCTCTCCAATGTCGACACGATGGCCCACGACGAGAAGTTGGCGCCACCGTGGCCATCAAGGTAGTTGAGGAGGTGGGCGTGTGCCTTCACGATTGTCGGCGACACCTCTTCCCTTGAAGGAATTCCTGCGTTGCGCCACTGTTGCCGCCGCCGCCTGTCTCCTGCTTGGCCGCCCTCTCCTCAACCGACACGATTGCCCACGACGAGGAGTCCGTGCCTCGGCCACTGAGGGAGTGGGTGAGATGGTCATGCGCCTTCATGATTGTCGCCAGCACATCCTACTTGACGGACTTGCGGCGTTGCGCCACTTCGTCGTTCCGCCTGCCTCACCCCCTCTCCTCTACTGACATGATGGCCCACGATGAGGAGTCGGCGCCGCCGTGGCCATCAAGGTAGTTGAGGAGGTGGGCGCGTGCCTTCGCGATTGTCTGCGGCACCTCTTCCCTTGAAGGAATTGTTGGGTTGTGCCACTGCTACCGTGCCTCCTGGCTCCTGCTTGGCTTCCCTCTCCTCAACCAACACAATGACGAGGAGTCCGCGCCTCGGCCATCGAGGTAGTGGATGAGATGGTCGTGCATCTTCGCCAGCACCTCCTACTTGATGGACTTGTACCGTTGCGCCACTCCTACCACGTCGCCTCCATCACCGCCCTCTCATCGGCTGACACAATGGTCCTCGACAGGGAGTCAACGCCGCCGCGACCATCGAGGTATTAGAGTAGGTGGTTGTGTGCCTTTGCGATCGCAAGTGGCACCTCCTTCTTGACGGCTTCCCACATTGCGCCACTCCTACCACGCCGCCCGCCTTGCCGCCCTCTCCTCAGCCGACACGATGGATTGCGACAAGAAGTTGGCCCCGCAGTGGCCCCCGAGGTAGTGGAGGATATGACAGCACGCCTTCGCTGTCGCTGGCAACACCTCCTCCTTGACGGACTTGTCGGTTGCGCCACTCCTACTATGTTGCCTGCCTCGCTGCCCTCTCCTCAACCAACACAATGGTACACAATGAGGAGTCGACGCTGCTGCGACCACTGAGGTGTTGGGGAACGTTGCAGAAAATTAAAATTTTTCCTACGGTTTCACCAAGATCCATCTATGAGTTCATCTAAGCAACGGGTCATGGGAGAGAGTTTGCATCTACATACCACTTGTAGATCGCGTGCGGAAGCTTGCAAGGTGATGATGGAGTCGTACTCGATGTGATTCAGATCACTGATGTCCAAGTGCTGAACGGACAACACCTCCGCGTTCAACACACGTACGGGACAGGAGACGTCTCCTCCTTCTTGATCCAGCAAGGGGGAAGGAGAGGTTGATGATGATCCAGCAGCACGACGACGTGGTGGTGGATGCAGCAGAACTCCGGCAGGGCTTCGCCAAGCGACTACGGGAGGAGGACGAGGTGTAGCAGGGGGAGGGAGGCGCCAAGCACAAGGGTACAGCAGCCCCCCTCCCTCCCCCCCTTTATATAGGCCTCCAGGGGGGCGCCGGCCCCTGGAGATCCAATCTCCAAGGGGGGGCGGCGGCCAAGGGGGTGGAGTGCCCCCCAAGCCAAGTGGGGCGCCCCCCCACCCCTAGGGTTTCAACCCTAGGCGCAGGGGGTGGGACTAGGGGGGCGCACCAGCCCACTATGGGCTGGTTCCCCTCCCACTTCAGCCCATGGGGCCCTCCGGGATGGGTGGCCCCACCCGGTGGGCCCCCGGGACCCTTCCGATGGTCCCGGTACATTACCGGGAGACCCCGAAACTTTCCCGGTGGCCGAAATACCACTTCCTATATATTATTCTTTACCTCCGGACCATTCCGAAACTCCTCGTGACGTCCGGGATCTCATCCGGGACTCCGAACAACATTCGATATGCTACATACTCATATTCATACAACCCTAGCGTCACCGAACCTTAAGTGTGTAGACCCTACGGGTTCGGGAGACACGCAGACATGACCGAGACGACTCTCGGGCAATAACCAACAGCGGGATCTGGATACCCATGTTGGCTCCCACATGCTCCCACATGCTCCTCCGTAATGCATGATCCCATGGCCAACACCTTGGTCACCTTGAGCTCATTATGATGATGCATTACCGAGTGGGCCCAGAGATACCTCTCCGTCATACGGAGTGACAAATCCCAGTCTCGATCCGTGTCAACCCAACAGATACTTTCGGAGATACCTGTAATGCACCTTTATAGTCACCCAGTTACGTTGTGACGTTTGATACACCCAAGGCACTCCTACGGTATCCGGGAGTTACACGATCTCATGGTCGAAGGAAGAGATACTTGACATAGGCAAAGCTCTAGCAAACGAACTACACGATCTTTGTGCTATGCTTAGGATTGGGTCTTGTCCATCACATCATTCTCCTAATGACGTGATCCCGTTATCAACGACATCCAATGTCCATAGTCAGGAAACCATGACTATCTGTTGATCACAACGAGCTAGTCAACTAGAGGCTCACTAGGGATATATTGTGGTCTATGTGTTCACACGTGTATTACGATTTCCGGATAATACAGTTATAGCATGAACAAAAGACAATTATCATGAACAATGAAATATAATAATACTTTTATTATTGCCTCTAGGGCATATTTCCAACAGTCTCCCACTTGCACTAGAGTCACTAATCTAGTTACATTGTGATGAATCGAACACCCATAGAGTTCTGGTGTTGATCATGTTTTGCACACGAGAGAGGTTTAGTCAACGGATCTGCGACATTCAGATCCGTGTGCACTTTGCAAATCTCTATGTCTCCATCTTGAACATTTTCATGGATGGAGTTGAAACGACGCTTGATGTGCCTGGTCTTCTTGTGAAACCTGGGCTCCTTGGCAAGGGCAATAGCTCCAGTGTTGTCACAGAAGAGTTTGATCGGCCCCGACGCATTGGGTATGACTCCTAGGTCGGTGATGAACTCCTTCACCCAAATCGCTTCATGCGCTGCCTCCAAGGCTGCCATGTACTCCGCTTCACACGTAGATCCCGCCACGACGCTCTGCTTGCAGCTGCACCAGCTTACTGCTCCACCATTCAACATATACACGTATCCGGTTTGTGACTTAGAGTCATCCAGATCTGAGTCGAAGCTAGCGTCGACGTAACCCTTTACGATGAGCTCTTCGTCTCCTCCATAAACGAGAAACATGTCCTTTGTCCTTTTCAGGTACTTCAGGATATTCTTGACCGCTATCCAGTGTTCCTTGCCGGGATTACTTTGGTATCTTGCTACCAAACTTACGGCAAGGTTTACATCGGGTCTGGTACACAGCATGGCATACATAATAGATCCTATGGCTGAAGCATAGGGGATGACACTCATCTCTTCTTTATCTTTTGTCGTGGTCGGTGACTGAGCTGAGCTCAATCTCACACCTTGTAACATAGGCAAGAACCCCTTCTTGGACTGATCCATTTTGAACCTCTTCAAAATCTTATCAAGGTATGTGCTTTGTGAAAGACCTATGAGGCGTCTCGATCTATCTCTATAGATCTTGATGCCTAATGTATAAGCAGCTTCTCCAAGGTCCTTCATTGAAAAACACTTATTCAAGTAGGCCTTAATGCTGTCCAGAAGTTTTGTATCATTTCCCATCAAGAGTATGTCATCTACATATAATAGGAGAAATGCTACAGAGCTCCCACTCACTTTCTTGTAAACGCAGGCTTCTCCATAAGTCTGCATAAACCCAAACGCTTTGATCATCTCATCAAAGCGAATGTTCCAACTCCGAGATGCTTGCACCAGTCCATAAATGGATCACTGGAGCTTGCATACTTTGTTAGCGTTCTTAGGATCGACAAAACCTTCTGGCTGCATCATATACAGCTCTTCCTTAAGATGTCCGTTAAGGAATGCCGTTTTGACGTCCATCTGCCATATCTCATAATCATAGTATGCGGAAATTGCTAACATGATTCCGACGGACTTCAGCTTCGCTACGGGAGAGAATGTCTCGTCGTAGTCAATCCCTTGAACTTGTCGATAACCCTTAGCGACAAGTCGAGCCTTATAAATGGTAACGTTTCCATTCGCGTCCGTCTTCTTCTTAAAAATCCATTTGTTTTCTATAGCTCGCCGATCATCGGGCAAGTCTGTCAAAGTCCATACTTTGTTTTCATACATGGATTCTATCTCGGATTTCATGGCTTCAAGCCATTTGTTGGAATCTGGGCCCGCCATCGCTTCTTCATAGTTCGAAGGTTCACCGTTGTCTAACAACATGATTTCCAGGACAGGGTTGCCGTACCACTCTGGTGCGGAACGTGTCCTTGTGGACCTACGAAGTTCAGTAGCAACTTGATCCGAAGTACCTTGATCATCATCATTGGTTTCCTCTTCAGTTGGTGTGGGCATCACGGGAACATTTTCCTGAGCTGCACCACTTTCCCGTTCGAGAGGTAGTACTTCATCGAGTTCTACTTTCCTCCCACTTACTTCTTTCGAGAGAAACTCTTTTTCCAGAAAGCATCCGTTCTTGGCAACAAAGGTCTTGCCCTCGGATCTTAAGTAGAAGGTATACCCGACAGTTTCCTTAGGGTATCCTATGAATACACATTTTTCCGACTTGGGTTCGAGCTTTTCAGGTTGAAGTTTCTTGACATAAGCATCGCATCCCAAACTTTTAGAAACGACAGCTTAGGTTTCTTCCCAAACCATAATTCATACGGTGTCGTCTCAACGGATTTAGACGGTGCCCTATTTAAAGTGAATGTAGCTGTCTCTAGAGCGTATCCCCAAAATGATAGCGGTAAATCGGTAAGAGACATCATAGACCGCACCATATCCAATAGAGTGCGATTACGACGTTCGGACACACCGTTACGCTGAGGTGTTCCAGGCGGCTTGAGTTGTGAAACGATTCCACATTTCCTCAAGTGTGTACCAAATTCGTGACTTAAGTATTCTCCTCCACGATCTGATCGTAGGAACTTTATCTTTCGGTCACGTTGATTCTCCACCTCATTCTGAAATTCCTTGAACTTTTCAAAGGTCTCAGACTTGTGTTTCATTAAGTAGACATACCCATATCTACTCAAGTCATCAGTGAGGGTGAGAACATAATGATATCCTCCGCGAGCCTCAATGCTCATTGGACCGCATACATCGGTATGTATGATTTCCAACAAGTTGGTTGCTCGCTCCATTGTTCCGGAGAATGGAGTCTTGGTCATTTTGCCCAAGAGGCATGGTTCGCATGTGTCAAACGATTCATAATCAAGAGACTCTAAAAGTCCATCAGCATGGAGCTTCTTCACGCGCTTGACACCAATGTGACCAAGGCGGTAGTGCCACAAGTATGTGGGACTTTCGTTATCAACTTTACATCTTTTGGCATCCACACTATGAACATGTGTAATATTACGCTCGAGATTCATTAAGAATAAACCATTGACCATCGGAGCATGACCATAAAACATATCTCTCATATAAATCGAACAACCATTATTCTCAGACTTAAATGAGTAGCCATCTCGTATCAAACGAGATCCAGATACAATGTTCATGCTCAAACTTGGCACTAAATAACAATTATTAAGGTTCAAAACTAATCTCGTGGGTAAATGTAGAGGCAGCGTGCCGACGGCGATCACATCGACTCTGGAACCATTCCTGACGCGCATCGTCACCTCGTCCTTCGCCAGTCTCCGTTTATTCCGCAGCTCCTGCTGTGAGTTACAAATATGAGCAACGGCACCGGTATCAAATACCCAGGAGTTACTACGAGTACTGGTAAGGTACACATCAATTACATGTATATCAAATATACCTTTGGTGTTGCCGGCCTTCTTATCTGCTAAGTATTTGGGGCAGTTCCGCTTCCAGTGACCCTTCCCCTTGCAATAAAAGCACTCAGTCTCAGGCTTGGGTCCATTCTTTGACTTCTTCCCGGCAACAGGCCTACCGGGCGCGACAACATCTTTGCCTTCCTTCTTGAAGTTCTTCTTACCCTTGCCCTTCTTGAACTTAGTGGTCTTATTGACCATCAACACTTGATGTTCTTTCTTGATTTCAGCCTCTGCTGACTTCAGCATCGAGAACACTTCAGGAATGGTCTTCACCATCCCCTGCATGTTGTAGTTCATCACAAAGCTTTTGTAGCTTGGTGGGAGCGACTGGAGGATTCTGTCAATGACCGCCTCATCTGGGAGGTTAATGTTCAGCTGGGTCATACGGTTGTGCAACCCAGACATCTTCAGGATGTGCTCACTGACAGAACTATTTTCCTCCATCTTACAACTGTAGAACTTGTCGGAGACATCATATCTCTCGACCCGGGCATGAGCTTGGAAAACTAGTTTCAGCTCTTCGAACATCTCATATGCTCCGTGATGCTCAAAACGCTTTTGGAGCCCCGGTTCTAAGCTGTAAAGCATGCCGCACTGAACGAGGGAGTAATCATCAACACGTGTCTGCCAAACGTTCAAATCGTCTTGCAGTGCTGGGAGAACAGGTGGGTCACCTAACGGTGCTTCTAGGACATATTGTTTCTTGGCAGCTATGAGGATGATCCTCAGGTTCTGGACCCAGTCCGTATAGTTGCTGCCATCATCTTTCAGCTTGGTTTTCTCTAGGAACGCGTTGAAGTTCATGTTGACATGAGCGTTGGCCATTTGATCTACAAGACATATTTGCAAAGGTTTTAGACTAAGTTCATGATAATAAAGTTCTAATCAAAATTATGAACTCCCACTTAGATTAGACATCCCTCTAGTCATCTAAGTGTTACACGATCCGAGTCGACTAGCCCGTGTCCGATCATCACGTGAGACGGACTAGTCATCGTCGGTGAACATCTTCATGTTGATCGTATCTTCCATACGACTCGTGTTCGACCTTTCGGTCTCCGTGTTTCGAGGCCATGTCTGTACATGCTAGGCTCGTCAAGTTACCCTAAGTATTGCTGGTTCCCCTCCCACTTCAGCCCATGGGGCCCTCCGGGATGGGTGGCCCCACCCGGTGGGCCCCCGGGACCCTTCCGGTGGTCCCGGTACATTACCGGGAGACCCCGAAACTTTCCTAGTGGCCGAAATACCACTTCCTATATATTATTCTTTACCTCCGGACCATTCCGAAACTCCTCGGGACGTCCGGGATCTCATCCGGGACTCCGAACAACATTAGGTATGCTACATACTCATATTCATACAACCCTAGCGTCACCAAACCTTAAGTGTGTAGACCCTACGGGTTCGGGAGACACGCAGACATGACCGAGACGACTCTCGGGCAATAACCAACAGCGAGATTTGGATACCCATGTTGGCTCCCACATGCTCCTCCATGATTTCATCGGTTGAACCACGATGTCGAGGATTCGATCAAAACCCTGTATACAATTCCCTTTGTCAATCGGTACATTACTTGCCCGAGACTTGATCGTCGGTATCCCAATACCTTGTTCAGTCTCGTTACCGGCAAGTCACTTTACTCGTACCGTAATGCATGATCCCGTGGCCAACACCTTGGTCACCTTGAGCTCATTATGATGATGCATTACCGAGTGGGCCCAGAGATACCTCTCCGTCATACGGAGTGACAAATCCCAGTCTCGATCCGTGTCAACTCAATAGATACTTTCGGAGATACCTGTAATGCACCTTTATAGTCACCCAGTTACGTTGTGACGTTTGATACACCCAAGGCACTCCTACGGTATCCGGGAGTTACATGATCTCATGGTCGAAGGAAGAGATACTTGACATAGGCAAAGCTCTAGCAAACGAACTACACGATCTTTGTGCTATGCTTAGGATTGGGTCTTGTCCATCACATCATTCTCCTAATGACGTGATCCCATTATCAACGACATCCAATGTCCATAGTTAGGAAACCATGACTATCTGTTGATCACAACGAGCTAGTCAACTAGAGGCTCACTAGGGACATATTGTGGTCTATGTGTTCACACGTGTTTTACGATTTCCGGATAATACAGTTATAGCATGAACAAAAGACAATTATCATGAAAAATGAAATATAATAATACTTTTATTATTGCCTCTAGGGCATATTTCCAACATGAGGTAGTGGAGGAGATGGCCGCTCGCCTTCACGTTCGCCGGCCGCACCTCCTCCTTGATGGAATTTCCGCATTGTGCTACTGGTGTCGCGCCACCTGCCTCGTCGCCCTCATCTCAGAGGGCACGATGGTTGTGTGCCGGTAAGGGCGACTCCTCATCTGGCGCCCGATCGAGACGACGGCCAGGTTGCATGTGGGGGACAACTAGTGATCTTGGATATGATGGACAGCAACTAGTAATTTTGGATGACAATTATACATGTAGGTCCGAACTTGCAAGCTAGGAAATTTCTTGTTTTTGGATTAACCTTTTCTATTGTTTGAGCAATAGTATTCATTTTTACTTCACCCGTATTGCACTTAATTTGTACAAACATAGAAGAAGCATCGTTCTAGTTGGCACAAATATATGTACAAGTGCCCGTCCCGTGCCAGATGATAATAACAAGATTTATAATTTGTTTGGCTTCAAATTGTTAGACACCCTCGTATTTCTTTTTTGGTTTCCCTCCATTTTTACCTCTCCCTCCATTCTCTCCCGCCAATAGTGACTAATCTGGAAAAAAAAAATGAAATACGCATGCTTCATTACCAAGGCCCCACCTGTCATTGGAATCCAAGACGGAGACTAACATCAGTCAAACAAATCGTGATGAGGTAACTGCGCAAATAAAATCGGAAACCTCCCCCATATCAACACGGCTCCCTTCCTCGTCTCCTACTGGATTCATGGCATGTCCGTCGGCCAGTGGCGGAGGCGTCACCATGAGGAGCTGATCAAGGTTAGTTCCCATCCCACTATACCACTATCCATCCTCTCTTGCTCCCTACTCTACCGATCTGTTCTCCTAATAAATTCAGATCTCTCGCATGACAAATCTGGCTGGCAGATTCCCCAGATCCGGCTGACCCGTGGTGGCAAACAATGCTGCGAGTTCATGTAGCTAGTGCGCTGCTCCTGACAAAATTGTTTGAAGCACGCACAGAACCGGAAGCGCCCCTTGTTTCAAAGAGAGGAGGACGTCTCATCTCATTGCTTCAATTCCTGCCGTCTGTATTGGTTCCCATCTGTTTTTTTTCACCCACCAATCGATATACAGAGAGATTAGCTTTTTCGATTTTGGTTGCGCAGTTACCTCAACTCGATTTATTTTCGAGAAGAAACGCACAACACGGGTGTAGGCTTGCTCTAGGATGGTGGAAGACATTGACACCTGGACATTAGCAGGGAGGAATAGAATCAAAAGTTTAAATAATGTATGCAAAATATAATATAGGTTGTTTTGGAAACTGCAATATATAGCACACTGAGATTTGAAAAATTACTATTCAATCCGGGAGAGACACCAAACATAAGAATTTGGATAGGATCCATGGGAAGGGGTAATCTTAAGAAACTGGACATAAGAATTTGTCTACCTCATCAGTAATAAAACAATGATAACTTTTTTTATAGATAAAATGCGATAGCCCGACTTTATAAATAAAGTCACCAGGCAGAGTCACAACCAACCATGAAACCACAAAAGTTTAACATAGCCGAATAAGAAGTGCAGTTACAAGGCATCCAGCCTAAATGGCATGCAGGCCTCCAAACCAACAGCCAAACCACTAAGGAAGATTCCGCCTAGAATGCCGCAGCAAGGTGGACGCCGTAGATTTCATTCTGGATAGCATATCGTTGAAAGCCTCTATGTCCCGATCCTTAATCAATGATCTCCATTGTTGCAAAAAGATAGTGGCTTTAAATAAGCAATTGACTGGGTTAGTTGGGAAAATGTGTTCAATAGTGAACTTGTTCCTAGTAGTCCAGAGCGCCCAACAAATCGCAGCCCAACCCACCATGACAACCCTCTTAGACCGGCCTACTAGGGAATTGATGCACTGCCTCAAATCACCAAAGTAGGAGGGGTTCCAATTAACCCCAAGCCAAAGTCTAATGCAACTCCAAATGAATTTAGCCAAAGACCACTAGAAAAAGATATGCTCAGTATTCTCAAGGGCACCGCAAAGCTGACAGGAGTCCGAGCCCAGACCATTCCTCTTCTTAATCTGGTCAGCCGCTGGAAGTTTGCGACGGTGAGCTTGCCAAAGGAAGATCTTGATCTTGGGAGGGATGCAGGCAGACCAAATGTACTTAAACTTTTCCGTGCGGGTACCAGCGATAAGTTTCAAATACGCCGACTTTACCGAAAAACGCCCCAAAGAGGAGTGAGGCCAAACCATGGAGTCCTCTTCCTCAGAGAGCAGGGGGAAGCAGGAAATAAGTCGATGCCATTCTTCCAACTCTACTGGGGAAAGAGAGCGTCAGAAATCTAGAACCCAACCCTGAGCCGAGAGCTCAAAGATAGAGATCTCGGGGTCAGCACAAAACAAGAACAGAGTCGGGTGGGCCACCGCCAGCGTGGTGTCCCCAACCCACCAGTCTAACCAAAAACGCGTGGACTTACTGTTACGGACAACGAACTTCACAAGGGACTAGAAAGCCGGCCTGATGCTAACCAGCTGGCGCCAGAATTGAGAACCACCACAGGCGGTAGCGAACATAGGGCTGGAAGAAGGGAAATATTTCGCCTTTAGGATATTAAGCCAAGCAGGACGGTCGTCGAGGAACATAATCTTCCACCACCATTTTAGCAACAGGCATATAGTCATGATTCTGGTGTTAATGATGCCAAGACCCCCCATGCTCTTGGGTCTACAAATGAGATCCCACTTTACCATCCTATATTTGCGTTTATTATCGGTGAAATTCCAGAAGAAAGCACCCCTGTGCTTACCGAAGCCCGAATGCGTCCTTCGGACAGCAGATAGAATCCCATAAGGAACATCGGGAGCGAGGAAAGGCAGGAATTGGTGAGGGCAACCTTGCCCGCCTGGGAATTGTATCGGCCTCGCCACGGCAGAACTCTATTGCCAACTTTAGTCACAACCGGGGCAAAATATTTAGCCAACAACTTAAGAGAGGAAATGGGAAGGCCCAAATATTTAAGAGGGAGATACCCGAGAGAGCAATTCAGAAGGTGTGCCACCCGCTGCGCCTCCACATCAGATACCCCAGTCACAATAGCCTCGCTCTTAGAGAAGTTGATTTTAAGGCCCGATAAAGCTTCAAAGCATAGAAGAATAAATTTCAGATTTATGATGGAATGATCATTAAGCTCCACCAAAATGATGGTGTCGTCCGCATATTGTAAGTGAGAAATGCCATTAGGAATGAGATGAGAACTAACAGGCGAAATATGTCCAGCAGCCGCTGCACGAGCCAGAATGCGGGAGAGAGCATCAGCCACAAAGTTGAAAAGCAGGGGAGACGCCGGATCCCCTTGTCTCAAACCCCTACCATTCGCAAAGAAATTACTGGTCTGCCCGTTAACAGCCACCGCCGTATGACCCCCAGAGACAAGTTGCATCAGAAGGTGGACAACCGAGCCATCGAATCCCTTGGCCAACAACACTTGGCGAAGGAAGCTCCAGCTCACCGAATCGTAAGCCATTTCAAAATCGAGCTTGAGAACCAGAGCCTTGGTGTTCTTGCTGCGAAGGTCATGGATAATTTCATGGAGGCAAAGCACCCCGTCCAGGATGTATCTTCCCTTAATGAACGCGGATTGGAAAGGGCTAATGACTCGATGAGCGATCGGGGACAGTTTAACAGCCATACCCTTGGCTGGGATCTTAGCAAAGTTGTTAATGAGAGCAATGGGCCTAAATTGGGAGATTAGGTCAGCGCCTTTGACTTTAGGAATGAGGGTAAGAACTGCGTAGTTCAGTCTCGAGATGTCTACAGTCCCCAACCAAAAGCCTTGAGTAATAGCCAGGATTAAGCCTTTTAATTGAGGCCAGAATTGTCGGAAAAAAGGAATGGAGAAGCCATCAGGGCCTGACGCAGCATTATAATTGGCAGAACTAATCGTCTCGAAAATTTCCTCCTCCGAAGGGGGAATTAGAAGGCTTTCATTATCAGCGCTTGAAAGTTGATCACACGTGGACCAGAAGGACGCAGCCAACTTAAAGCCTAGCTCAGGTTTAGCCGCTAGAAGGTTAGAGAAGAAGGAGACCACATGCCGCATAATCACCGGTGGGTCAGAGGTCCTGACACCATCAATAATAAGGCTATCAATAAAGCACCTTCGCGTCTACCATTAGCAATAGCAAAGAAATATGCCGTGGGCAAGTCCCCCTTGAGGGTCCAGTTGATAGTACCGCGTTGTTTCCAGTAAATTTCCTCCTGCCTATGAATGGCCAACAACGCCTCTTCTAAACCATATCGGGATTGCAATTCATCCGGGGACAACCCAACTAAATCCGCACGTTCATCCAGAATGCCTATGTGAGCCACCAGCCTTGCTTTGTCACGCCTTGACTCAGCAAAATGGTTTTTGGACCAACCTCTAAGGAATCTACGCAGAAAATAGGAGAATTGGTGCCAGTCATCCATCGGGCCAAAAGACCGACGGTTCGAAGAAAGGAAGGACAAATTTTTTTGAGCCACCAAACAATGATAACTTTTGCAATGAGTAAACCGAACATATGAATCCAATGAAGAGATCAACGCTTTCTACCAGATTTTTTCTGCAAGTACTATCTGAAGCATCTTTGCTTATGTTCTGAATATATCTTTATGATCCAGGGCTGCTGACAACCAGGTATGAGGGACATAAATTCCACTCTTGTTGGACCAGTGAGCTGATTACAGATTTTAGGATGCCAGTAATTCTGTAGTTTGCACCGACCTCCAGATCTTTTGTGCTCCGGATTCCAGACTTGAAAGTTACACCCAGGACTAACATAAGTAATAGTATGTTATTGCTAGTAATTTTGCCTTGAGCCTTGCTGTTTCATACACGCATTCTGTAAGCTCTATTTCAGTGATGGGGATGGTTATCTCATGCTTAACTGTTGGCATTTGGTTTCTAGTTTGATGAGGTGATTGCTACAACGGAGCATGAGGAAGCAACTATAATAGCTAAGATTGATTATTCATTTATTGAGCAGAGGAGGTAAGCAGAATAAATCTATTGCTTTTCCATATCGCTGTTCTCAGCTTGGTAGAATAGACCGATATTTTGTTCGCCTAATTTCTTCCTCTGCGACATCAAATGACGTGGATATCTTTAACAGTTGGTAGATGTCCAGGGATCGGGTTCCATGTGGACTGTCCGGATTGCTCGGGTAGGCATGATCCGGGCATGAAGCAAGAATCACTGTTTGTGAAGGCAAGCTCATGCTTTGGTTCATGAGATGTTGTATGTGCCACATGTTTGCCTGTACTTTGCATTCCAATCACATAATGTGTGAAAAGGAGGCAAAACCAATAAGGAGAAATGTAACTTGTAAAACTTCCTGAGTTGCGAAATAATCAAACCCATAGGAATAAAAATCATTTTTTACTCAAACTTTTGTATTCGATGTTGTTGGTCTTTTTTTGGCAGGTGGAGGTTGTTGGTCCACCTATTCGGTTACCTCTGTTATGGTTAACATGGCAGGCAGAAATAGGTGTCCTGGATTTTGTCTAAAAAAGAGAGATAGGTGTCCTGGATCAAATGGACCCCATTTTTGGGCTTGTTTTGGGCGTTATGTCAGTGGATGCTATAAATGCATCATCTATGTCTAAGAAATAACTACTAATGTTGAAGAAGACTTCACAGATTGTGATGATCCTGGTGCCGATGAAAATGAAGATGATAAGTTTGTTGCTCATTCCTTACTGATTTCAATATATGTTTATTCATCATCGTATAACATATATAATTCATGGTTCTATGTATTCAGCTGAAAATGCAGCAACAAAAGACTGTAAGAAGAGGAAGTTGAAATATATTTGGAACCTTCCAAAAGAGAAAAGAATAATGGTTCGTTGCAATGACCTTCCAAATAAATTCTGCTGCACACAAGGTATATTTCCATTACCTTATACAAAATGTTCGAAATATATTGCTCTAATGTTTATGTATCTACTGGTCATCTTGCTATCTGAATCCTGTTCATAACTAAGAAACTTTGCTTGAGAATGCGAGTGCATGTCAGGGAGAAAAA
The DNA here is from genome assembly GCA_963921465.1 of Triticum timopheevii. Lineage (NCBI taxonomy): Eukaryota > Viridiplantae > Streptophyta > Magnoliopsida > Poales > Poaceae > Triticum > Triticum timopheevii. The sequence goes on from OY997274.1 coordinate 526,301,912, forward strand.
CTTCTAGTGCAAACAAGCTGGTATATTTTCATAATCATATACGAATTTGTGTTAAAACTGTACTGCTGGCTTGTTGATTTCTTTATGCTTCTATTTTCCTATCAAGAGTGTTGTCCAGACCAAAACAACAACAACAAAAGGTGCTGATACATCCTATAAGAGTGCTCAAGGTGGTTCTCTGAGTTTGTTGGGTGCTAGTGAAGTACATGTAAGAGTGCTCAAATTCATTTCATATGTTCCCATGTTTTGTCTTTGTTTTATCATGGGTGGTGAGGATGATTCTTCCAGTGGTAACTTTGGTTTTCTCTATCAGGCGGGAACTAAAGTATTCTTGAAGAGCTTGAAAAACCATAACAACCACGTAGCTCTTGCTACGATTGTAAGTTGTGATCCTAAATTTAAACTTGATGGTGCTGAAATTAGAAATGAATTATGGGCATTTCATGTCGATATGTCACTTGTGAAAACTGAAAATTTAGTACGAAGTCACAAAAACTGCAATACTCTCAGTAATGCAGAAAAACAAAGATTGCATGGCCTTCAACCTTTGTACGTGCTAATACCTTAACTCTATTACTACTTGCACCATGTCAATGCATTGTGTGCTAACAATTCATTCTATTTTCTTGTTTGTATGTAGATTCAAAAGACAAATGGATGAGTATATGGGTGCATGACAAGTATATTGCAATGATGATGTTCATGTTGCAGTTCATGATGAAGATGATGATCGATGCTTTCAGTTTTAGTTAAGTAGTAGGGATGATGTTCCTCTTGGATGTTGTTCCTCGGTTCAGTTTCAATTAAGTTCTAGGGATGTTGACGGATGCTTTTGGTTCAAGTTTCACTGTGAAGAAAATAGTTATATTATGCATCACATTTGGATGATGTTCCCGTGTAATATACACTATTGTAATCCAACAGTTTCGTCTAATATATGATTCTTTTCCTCTCTTGAGTGTATTCTCTTTTTTAATAATTATTATTACCATTATCATGGATCATTAATTTAATTGTTGGCAATTATATATAGATTAAAATTATTATTCACATTATATACGTACCAGCACATGAAGTGTTGGAAATTCTCCACAGCCAAGCAATGATTCCTATAGATTAAGGACCAACATATATAAGTGTTGTAGAAGTCCGTTTTATCTGTTGTAGTCTTGCAACACTCCCTTCACCAACGGCAAAATAAGCGTTGCATTATGCGCTAGCAACACTGGATAAGGCTACGCATCCCAAACTGTTGGTAAATACACTAGCAACACATATATGGACTTTTAGATACGGAAAAAGGCGTTGCTATATGAGGGGTCATGTTGGGTCGTGCCGAGTCCGGACTCGGTCGTAGTGCACCTTGCCGGGTGGCGAGGAAGCGGTGTGCAGAAGTTCCCCGAGCCCGCCAAGGCGGGCGGAGCCGGATCCTGCCGGCTTGGCGAGTTGGTTGAGGCGGTCCTGCTGGGTGTTGGCGGCATGGAGGAGTTCACTCATCCGCCCGATGCGCTCTTTCAGCTCCTCACCCATGAGCTGATCCAGGCTGGCTACGGCTGCCTGGGCAGCGCGCATGTTCTTCACTGGGGTCTCGTAGACGGCTGGGACGGGGCCGAGGGCCCGGCCGATCGCGCCTCCCCGGGCACGCACGTTGGCGACCTGGCTTGGCTCGACCGCGGCGGGCGTGAACCCGTAGGCGGCGTTGCGCTCCAGCTGAGCGGCGTGCATGCGACGCTGAGTGGCGGCGAGCATCTCGGACAGGTCCAACATCTACTGGCGCCTTTCCTCAAGCTGGGTTCGGGCCTTAATGACGTTGGTGGTGTCGACGTCGGTACCGATGGGGATGCGGAGGCTCTACATCGCGGCGCGCAATGGATCAGACGGCTCGGTCCGTTCCGCTGCGGCCCTGGCTTCGGCAGCCTTCCTTGTCTTGCTCGACGAGGAGGAGGCACCAAGGTTGTCAGAATCACGATTATGTTATACGATTCTACGACTTTACAATCCAAATTAACCCCTATGATTCTACGATTTTAGTTCTTAGAATCTACGTTTCTACGATCCTGATAGTGAAGATTCTACGATTTGCGATCCTACCATCGAAGCTCCGATCCGATTCAAAATCGCGATTCTGACAACCTTGGGAGGCACCGTCGCCGGTGACGAAGACCTCCACATGGATGTCCATTGCCCCGGCGGAAACGCTGCCGCCGAGGGAGAGGGGAGAGTCGGAGTAGCTGAGCACCTCGCTGGGGTACTCATCGACAGCGAACGCATCGGTGATGCGCAACGTGGCGAAGGAGGCGGCAAGCACGCCGACGACGTCGTCCACCAGCATGACGGACTCGTCGGTGTAGGAGAAGGGCCCCGTCTGAAGCATGCTCCCGGTCAGCTCCTCAAGCTGCCCCACGGTGGGCGCCAACTGTCGTGGTGGGCGCACGGCAGATGCCAAGGGATGGCTAAAGAGAGGAGGAGGCTCGAGGGCGTTGGTGGACTCCAGAGGCGAGGTTGGCATGAGCGGGCGCGGGACGCCAGACATACCCAGGTTCAGGGCTCTCCGGAGAGATAATACCCCTAGTCCTGCCGAGTGTAGTTGGATGATCGATAGTACAATGTCGCTCCTGGAGTTGTATGGAGGAGGAAGGAAGCTGGCCAAGGCTTGGGCTTCTCCTTCTCTCCGATGTTGCCGTTTGGTGGCTAGTCCTATGCTTACTTGCTTTTCTCTCGTATGCGTTCTCCGCTTTCTGCTTGCCTGATCGAGGGCTCCTGGGGGGATTTATAGACCAACCCCCAGGGGTACAATGGTAATGTTATAGGTCGGTGGGTCTATATTGTCGGTGTCCGGGGACCCGGGCTGGGTCACACTGAGGGCTTGTGATTCGCCGGATTCCCTTAGATGTGGGCCCCACATGCCTAGGGGAACTGTGCGCCGTCTTGTCGATCGTCAGGGGGTGGCCGAGTCGAGTCGTGTATAGTGCTCTCCGTCAGGCTGCCGCTTGCTGTCGTCAGCGGTGAGGGCGGGAGCACTGTAGTCACGCCGGCCCTGGTCAGCGGGTAGGTGAGGGGCACTGTTGCCACGCTCCGGCTGACCAGAGGCATGGGCGGGGCACTGTTGCCTCGCTCATTGCTGATTGAAGACTCGTCCCATCGTATGGCCTGGATGGGACGGGAGCTAGCCCGTGGCCGGATTGCGGAGCATGCCACGGGTGGAGCTGGCTTGTTGAGGAAGCTTTGGTCGTGCCGAGTTCGGCTGTCTTGCGCCAGTCGTTGGGGCCAAGTCGACGTGTCTTGCCGGGTCGGCGAGTCTGGCCGGGTCGCGGGGCTTGGCCGGGTCGAGCGACCCGGCTAAGCGCGTGCCGGTATTGAGGGGCGGTGCCAGCCCTGTTGTTTTTGAAGAGGATCCGGGTTCCGTTGCCTGCCCGGGGTCCACCCCCCCGACAAACAGGTATGTCTCACTATCTTGAACCTTATCTACATTACTTCCTTTACCATTGCATAACGCGGTACTGTTCTCCAATATTTTGTCCGCATTCTAAAAGAGAAACAAGGAGACACATCACATGTTTACCATGTTGTATATGAAACACATTTTGGTAAATGAGTTCACTAGTAAAGTGGACAGGATAACAACATGAAACAAACATATATCTATGTACCATGGTCACTTTATGGTCTATATCATTAAAGTTTTTGTTGCCAAATCAAGATAGAGACACAGTTCAAATAATATTTGTTCAAGACAAAGCAGAATAGACAGAATATAAGTGTGGGAAACTATAGAGCAACAACATCAGTTGTAATGTGCATGATATGAGAACATAACTGTTTATTCAATTGAAACTAAAATCAACATAGAGCAGGTTACAACAGCAAACCAGTTAAAGAAACAGGTTTAAAACATACCTGTTGCGCCACTGGAGTTTCAATTCCATCCTTCAAATTTGAAAATAGTTGGTATGGCTAAATACAGTAATGCAAGAGCAAAGGAGTATGAAACATAGCTACAGAACCTGACTTGAGAACAAATCTTCTTCTCCTTTAAGCGTTGAGTTGGGATTCGGAGTGGTGGTCCTCGTGCTTTGGGCATTGCAGTTCCCTTACTAACTACTCATGTTTGGGTGCTCTGTGGTGGAGACGGTGCCGCGTCAACTAGAACTGGGTTACTATCTGCCGGGGTTGGGGTTAGAAGGGGTGTAGCTGGTTCTCTGTCCAACTGGGTAGGGGTACAATCTGTGAGAGTCTGGGTTATGTGTGGTGGATCTGGTCCTTGGGCAAGTACAACCGTGGTTCTATCTGCATCAACTGGTAGCACTATCTTTTCTGAAGACCGTGTTGTTACTCCCTTAGATACTGCCATCACCCTCTCCAATTCAAATGGCTGATAAACAAGAAAATTAATTGAAAGTATAGACATTGTATGATAGACATGTGCAATGGATAGTGGGGAATAAAAGAGGGCATGAAATAATTCATATTTATGTTGTCTAACCAAACAGGATAGCATGACACAGTTTCACATATATGATGGCTAACTAAACAGGATAGCATGACACAATTTCACATTATGATGGCTAACTAAAAAAATATGAAGAGACATAGTTCAAAATATGAGACTATGTAAACAGGATGACATGATATAACTATATAATGTGTTTATTAAATAGGTTGGCATGCCATAATTCACATAGATTTACGGATAGAATGCCATAATTCAAAATATGATGATTGTAAACACTAAATAGGATGAGATCATATAACTATATGATGTCTTTATTAAATGGGTTGCCATGCCATAATTCATATAGATGATGTGTATGTACTATGTAAACATGATGGCATGATATATGTCAAATATATGACTTATATAGTAAGTAAGTAAGAAGATGGCAATCCATATATGATGTAAAAACTAAGCAATGCAAGACAACATGCATGACATGGGTAATATAACCCTGCCAAGTTTGAGCATAGACCTCAGGGGGGAAATAGGACTGGTCATCAGTCTCTGAATCCTCCTTTGAGGAGCTCTCTGTAACCAGCAAGATGTCTGCTTTAGCAGGTAGCATTGTCTGCTCCGAATACCTTGTTTTCACTCCAGATACTTCCATCACTGCTTCAAATGGCTGATGCACAGGAAGAGTAGTTTAATATACAAATTTTGTCGACAAATGGAACACGTAATACAAAAAAATGATAGCATGATATAATTCACATACATGATGATTGGCTAAATAGCATGGCATTGCATAATTCACATATATAATGTCTTTGCAACAAGATAGCATTGTATAATTCACATATATAATGTCTTGCAACAAGATGGCAATGCATAATTCACATATATGGTAATTAGACACTGAAAAGGTGGCATTCACACAAAGCATGTCTAAACTAATCAAATGACATAGCAATGCAAGACACCATACGCACGATATGAGCAACATAACCCTACCAAGTTAGAGCATACACCTCGGGGGGGGGGGGGGGATAGGACTGGTCATCTGTCTCTGAATCCTCCTCTGAGGAGCTATCCGTAACCAGCGAGATATGTGCTTCGTCAGATAGCAGAGTCTGCTCTGAAGACCTTGTTTTCACTCCAGAATTTGCCATCACCGTGTCAAATGGCTGATGCACACGAAGAGTAGTTGAATGTACTAACATTGTTGACAAATGTAATATGTAACGGAAAAAAGGATGGCCTGATATAATTTACATATAAGATGACTGGCTAAGGATGGCATTGCAAAATTCACATATATGATGCCTGGCTAAACAAGATGGTGTTGCATAATTCACATAAACGATGAATAAACTAAACAGATGACATTCGCACAAAGGATGTCCAAACTAAGCAGATGACATATTTGATGTATGAAGTAAGCAATGCAAGGCACCATATACATGATATAACCAACATCAACATGCCAAGTTAGAGCGAAGACCTCAGGGGTAAATAGGAGTTGTCTTCTCCTTCTGAATCTCCCTCAGAACAGATATCTTCCTCTCGATTACAATCCAAAATGCGTGGAGGGGGCCGCCTTTGCGCCTACCATGGAGCGATGTCTACATGAAATTTTATTGCCACGCAAGTCTCGTCTCTTTTGCTCTACATGTTTAGTTCCATTGTTTACAATAACTGTCATGCATAGGAATAAAACATAGTGAGATTATGTAAGGAGTGCATGAAGAAATCCAGAGTGATGGTAGCAACCTGTGGATAGACCCAAAACCAATAATAGCAGGCAGATAATGGCTTCAGCTAAAAAATACAGATAATGGCTTCTTTACTGTTTGTTTCCCACCCAACATGAAACTCATAGTAGACACCGGAGATTAACCAAATAGTAGATAGATACTATTGATTGCAACCCTGATATGTACCCCACAACCATTTAAAAACTCAAGTTTGACCATTAGTTTGGAGCTGACTCAGAGTCTAATCGGTGAACATGACGATAAAGTTGCATGTAATATTAAGCGATGCATAACATAAGCAGACACGAAAGAGTGCGACCTCTCTTGCGGACCCGTGTAGTCCTCGAGGTCATCTGCTCGATTGATGATGCTAATGCAGTTTTCATGGGTGTCGGCGGCGGGGAAGAAGATCTAAGGCGGCGAAAGACAGTTTGGCTGTGCTTCACCCTTCTGTCGTTGGAGCAGCTGAGCTGGGGTGGACGACGGCGCAGCAGGAGCGGGACAAACCACGCAAAGTTTTCTTTGGCAACTATCTATAAGAGAAATAATTCTGTAAGGGCTCGTTTGAATTGGAGGATTCCAACAATGCAGGGATAGGAAATAGACAGGAATATGATAGGAATGCACGTGCAAAACAGAGAATTTAAAAACACAGGATTTCTGCCGATCTGGGTGTTTGATTCACAACAATTGGAAGATCACAGGATGCAAAGAAGCGTGGTGAGATTAAGTCAAACCACAAGAAAATGTACGGTTATAATGCTATTATGCTACTATCTCTTAGTCTTGTGCTTCATGAATAGGAATTTGAAAAGGAGGACAAGTGAAAATTAAAATTCCTACGTTTTTTCTTTCAAGGAGACACTAAAGGAACAAATCCTACAGTTTTCCTTTGCTCCATTCCTTTGAACCAAATTCATGAATAGTAGTACCATAGGAAACTTTCCAATTCCTATGTTTTTCATTCACTTTTCCTTTCAAGCACTGGCGATTCTAGTAGGCAGGCTTGAGCAAGGAAAAGCCTACACTAAAAAATGTTTTTGTGCAACTTCCATTACTTTGGACCGAGGCCACTGCCCTACTAGCTCAACTCCCAGGGCCATCGACAAATGCACAGCTCAAACATGCAGAGATAAATAATGATGGCGTTCAAGAGAGTCCATCACGGAAAGCTAAGTTTCCTGGTACCTCCCTGCTTGTCATATAGTAGGATAAAATAATCATATTTCCCGTTACTACGTGTGGTCAGTGGACAATATATATAACATGTAGAGTAAAAAATAGATGCAACAAGTGTACAACCTCTTTGGCGAAGCCATGTCAATCTCAACGTGATTGGGTTGGCCGGTGAGGATGCTCCGGCTGACTTGGCTATGGAAGGAGGGGAAGAAGATCTTAGGCGTCTGGAGATGGAGCCCGAGGTACTGCTCCACTGTGATGGAGTGTTTCGTCGTTGGAGCAGCTCCGGTGAGTTGTGCGACGCCGAGGCTGAAGCAGGACAAGAGAGACAACGTTAACCTGAGTGGAATTCTAATAGCATCTCCAATACATGACTTAAAATACATAACCACAGAGTGCTAGATGTAAAATACATCAGCCGCTCATCTCTGAACTTAACTATCGAAACTGAATTTAACTGTCGAAACTGAACTTAACTGTCGAAACTGAATTTTGCTATCGAAACTGAATTTTTCTGTCGAAACTGAACGCACTAGCAAGGTGAGGCTACATGTCGGCCGACTGACTTTTTCATCTCTGGTCAGTCAATTTTGCAGCCGTTGGATTCGAAATCAAGGGCATGCAGTTCATCTTCAACCTCCACCCCCTAAGCCGCCAGCCACCACCGGCCAAACAGCAGCCCCCCGCCGCCCGCGGCCGGCGGTGCGCCGCCCCACCCACCCCGAAAACACTCCCCACCGCCGGTCCGCCACCGCCCTGGCCATCCCTCTAGGACCCCCCCCCCTGTGCCAAGCTTTTTCTCTGGCGATCCCCACGCCACCGCCCCGCCATCGCCAGCGACCACCGCCCCCACCCTGAACACTAAGATACATAGTGGGGTACCTCTTCGGCGAGCCCCCCTCCCCACTGCGGTTGTATCTTCCTTCACCCCGGCGAGACCCCCACCCCCTGAAAATCGATTGACCCAAAAGTCGATTCAGTCGACTGAAGTGTAGCTAAAATCGGAGCATCATCACAAGAAAGAGCAAGAGCGAGAGCAGCAACGCGAGCAAGAGCAGACCAGGTAGGGGACCGAGAGCAAGAGCAGAGCAGCAGCGCGAGCGAGAGCTAAAGCAGCAGCAGCTCCTACTGATGTGGACGTCACCGTCGAGGGAGCGACATCGTGAAGGAAGTGGCCGGCGATGCTGTCGTGGATGGAGCCGCGCCGTGTCGGCTCGGGACTGAGCGCCGGCAGCACCGTGAGATCGAATCAAGAAGAAAATGCGGCGATTAGTGTACAACCTCTTTGGTGGCGTCAATTAGGCCGCAGCTTCATCCGAGGAAATGATGATGATGATGCTCTTCCGGTGGTGCAGGTGAAGACGGCAGTGTGGGAATGGAGGTGGCGTGAAAGACGAGGGGAACGTCGGGGCAGCTCCTTGGAGGTGGAGGACGGGGTGGCTAAACCGGCGAGATGACGAGATCGACAACGGATCCTCATCCAGTACGGTGGATGAGGGATGTCGAGGTGTTGCTGTGGACGACGTCGTCGGGAAAGAGGCTCCGGCTGGGTGGAGGATGGAGCAGTGTGTGGGGCTTCGTCGGGGGTTTTCACGGCCTCGGTGTACGAATGGGTGGGCGGATGGGATGGCAGTGGGGAACCATGGCTTAGGGACGCGCTTGTCCGAAATGTGGGGTAAGTTATGAAAGTACCCCAACCGATTTGAGGTGGTTCTTTCGGTTCAGGGGTACCACGGGCATTTCGCGTGTCGGGATTTCACAGGAGGTGGGAGTTTTCGCGCGTGTTGTATTTTTAGAATAGCAAGGCGCGGGTTGAGATGGAGGGAGTTGTCGGAGCATGACGAGACAAAGATATACCTTAAATATTTCAGGCTAACAAGGCACAGTTGAAATTTCCGGACAAGCCTAACGTGTATTGTACCAAATCAATGTGCACTACAAATGTCATTCAAAACTTTGAATCCATGTTATGTTCAATTAAAATATTTCGCTACATGTATAATGCATGCAACCTACTACTCAAATGAATGTTTTAGTGCATTCCAAACGTATATACTACCGCTTCAATATGAACAAAATTTGAATTCCTTTCTCTATTTGAATAAGATCTACAGTAATGATTGTTGTGAAGTCAAAGCATTTGAATTCATTTCTCTGTTTTAATAAGATCTACAATCATCATTATTTTCAAGTTAAACCATCGTTTGTGTATTATCTTCACAGCACACCACATGATTAGTCTCAAGTTACATATGAACTATGTGTACTATATGAACTCGAACTCGATTTTTTGAATCCACTTTATGTTGATTTCAAATCACATTACATTTCTAGCTCTAGCTAGATCTTTATAATCTAAACTATGTCTCATATGTATAATGTGTTTATCACATTATGTATGGTGCCCCGCCCCCTACGCCTACAAGTATTTAGATGTGAGTTGCAAACACCACACATTACCACAAATTCAAATAAAATGTGAGAATGTTCGATATATAGTATTGTTTAGATTGTTGGATATTTAGTTGTAAGCCGCAAACGCCACACATTATCATAAATTCAAATAAAATGTGAGATTGTTTGATGTATAGTATGGTTTAGATTGTTCGGCATTTAGCCGTGAGTTGCAAACGCCATGCATTATCACATTATGGTATAACATGTGCACAGCACGTGTATCACCGCTATATTCATGCATGCATATGTTTAAAACACTATGATCTCCTATTCAAATATATGAATTTGCTTTCATATGAAATTATGATCTTTGTTAGTCTCCTACACCCACACAATCCTCTAACCTTTGTAGCTACCACTAACTTTCTCTCGTGCATGCACACGCCCTCCTCGCCCCCCTCCCTCGGCATTCTATCCACCGGGCACATTCATTTTTTTTCTTTAGGTCGTTCTCCCAGAGTCTCCACAACTCCTTTCTGACACACATCGATCGATAAACCTCTCCAGTGATGCCTGTCTACAACATACACACACACCTTCAATCTCCTCCTTTATGTGTCCTTGCTTCGTGTCTCTCATACGGTCACACACACGTGTAAACTCTCGCCCCTCTTTTCATTGATCTCACAACCGCACACTCCTCCCCATATCTAGCTAGTAGCTGGGCCTCTCACACCACCTCCTAGCTCCATTCTCTCTGTCTATCTGTCTCGCTGGGCCTTATTTTCCTCTAACAAATGGACGTACACCGACCGATCTGTCGCTATACATATAGCTAGCTAGGTCCTTATAACTCGTTTTTACCCACGCGTTGATCGATCTACCTCATTAGTTATGTCTCTCCCTTCCTCCGACAAACAACAATTGATCTACTGATCTAGTTAGGTTTGCTTACCAAACACATGGTTCCCCTTCATCATCCATGGATGCGTCCCGACAGATCTATCACACACAGGCACACACAGAAACACATCCCCACTCTTATTGATAACATTGCAGTTCCACCCTCAGTTTGTCTAGTAGGCCTCTCCCACCATCTTCGAGAAGCAACTCCATCACCCATCCAGCACTCTACCCCTCTCCCTCCCTCCCTCTCTCCTCTCTCTCTCTCTCTCTCTGTGTGTGTGTGTGTGTCCCATCATATTTCCCATCCTTCAGTTATGTATGGATGTCGACCGATCTCCCTCAAGGCATAGCTGGGTCTCTCCTTCTCAACACATATACAAGTCGTTCTACCTCTATAGTTAGGCCTCTGCCTACCCCTCCCCACCCCCTCCCCCCCACACACACTGATACATCGAGCGCTCTAGCCATGTCTCCCTGCCACACACAAACTTGACATGTGTCCTCTGACGTTCCGGTAGGTCAGTCGCCGTATATCTTTGACTTGCACACACACACACACACACACACACAATTTCGATGGCTCTCTTCATCGATCTCGCACCCACCCACTTGATCCTCTCTTCGACTCTATCGATATCTATGACCCCTCCCTCTCTTCTCGTGGATTGCCCGACCCTCTATATATGATATGGATAGGCCTCCATTTCACACACATTGCATGCAAAATTTTGTTTGAGATGTCATTGACACATATTCCCACAAATAATTCACGAAATCAACCCCCCCCCCCACCCCCACCCCCCACCCCATCCCAAAACAAAAAACACTCACGAACGCGGTTTGTATCTCACACACACACACACCCACGTAGGTAGGGGACGTGCACCAAGATAAGAGGTGCATGCACGGTGCACGTACTCCCGTCTCTTTCCCAACCACACCCGCGCGGGTACATGGTGGAGCTCATTTCTGTACGAAAAAGGCAGCCCACGTGGTAATTTGGCATGTGTACTGGTTGTCCTCTTAGTGGAGGGAGGATCGTCTACCACGGGTGAACAAACAAATTGCGATTTGACGCGTTATGTTAAATTAAAAAAAGAGGCAAATCATGTGGGGCCTACCTTAGAGGCAAGGCTCTATACACTGGAGCATTTTTGATGTGTCCCGTCAACTCGCAGAACGAGGAGAAGCTTGCTTAGTACACCGTCTCCCCCGCCCACGGGCGCGGTGGCTCGCAGGATGAGGTGAAGCTTGCTCCGCCTTACGCCCGCTCCCTCGCCCATGCGCGCGGTGGCTCGCAGGACGAGAAGAAAAATTTACTACTCCCTCCGTTTACTCCTCATCTCTACTACCTTGGTTATAGATATTATATCATATTGTTTGGAATATATATGTCCTTTAGTAGACTTCAATATGAACTACTAGTACATACTCCAAACACTAATGTATATAGACGTATTTTAGAGTGTAGATTCACTCGTTTTGCTCCGTATGTAGCACTCTCCCTCGCCCCTCAACCCTCGCCCACGTGGTCGATGCGCAGCAATTCATTCGGTCTCGTATAGCCAGAACGATATATACTACACTACCATTATTGCTCGACTTCCCGAAGAGGCAAAGAGCCAATCGCAAGGTTAATATTTTGGAGATGCCAAGCACAAGGTCATAGGAGAACGAGTAGTAGGTGCCGCGTCATTTATAAATAAAGTTTTTTTTCTTCAGTGGCACGTACGCAATATGATAGGTTCATATGGAGAGAAAAGGAAACCGCTCCACTATATACATAGTCAGGACGGGCCAGCCTACACGGTTGCTTGCTGGGGTTGCTCTCTTCACACTTTCTCGCACAAAACGATTGCGGCCACATCTCTAACATCCCGGCGGATCACGTCCGTATGGGGAAGGGGTGGATGCTTAGTGTAGATGCGGTCGCCGTTGCCGACAGCGAAAACCCACTGTCGACACGTCCCGATCAGGGGTCCCCGCCATTCTCTCTCACAAAGCCGGTGAGGTTGCCTTTGTCCCTTGCTCACTGCCGCGGCATGGGCAGTTGCCGCCTCCCACCGCCCTCCTCAAGGTTGAGCTACGTCCCTCAGGTAGAACTCCCATTACAACTGGCTTGCACCAATCCTCCAGCTTCCCACATCACTCCATGTGGATATTTCTCTACTTCTTTGCCCCGCACATACCTCTACTGGCTTCTACGTACTATATTTGTGATGAGTTTATGCCTCATCAACTAGTCCCAGTAATCTTATTCTAATCACGCTTCTTCAATTTCTTTGCCACAGGGATGCTCATCTAGATTTTGGTGAAACTGCACAAAATGATCCGATGGTCAAAAGGTTGCAAACTTCATTTCTTAGGAAGCTCGAATGTTGCCAGCAAATTGAAGCCTGGTTAGGGTTCATGGTTCAAGGGCTAGGGACTGCATGGATCGTTTTTTTCTTTAGCTGCCTCTGTTCCAAAATAAGTGTCAACTTTAGTAGTAGTACAACTTTGTACTAAAGTTTGCACAAAGTTGAGACACTTATTTTGGAACGGAGGGAGTACATATTTGCTATGATCTGTCAATCATTGAGATTCAATAGCATGCATGTTAGCCTCCTTTATATTTGATGAAATGTTGCAACGGGCAACCTAGGACGCAAGATACATGTAACAGAAGCTGGAAGCTTCATAGCTTTGTACAAATTTATCTCGCTGATAAATTACAGTACGTACTATACTAGTACTTCCTCCATTCCTAAATATAAGTATTTGTAGAGATTTCACCATGAACCACATGCGGATGTATATAGATGCATTTTAAGTGTAGATTCATTCATTTTGTTCCGTATGTAGTTCACCTAGTGGAATCTCTACAAAGACTTATCTACTAGTAATAGCTAGCCCCCACTACTAGGAATTCTCTATCCTCTCCTTGAGCCACATCATCAAAATTAATGTAGCCGTTAGATGAACTAAATCAGTCCATAATAGTCATCTGATCTAGACGTTGAGAGGCTTCGCACTAAGCCACATGCAAGCATGCAGAAATACCGTGGCATGCATGTGAGTGGGTTTTAAATCACATCAACATGTCTGCATGAAGCATGCACCGGTAGCATGCATGTAAGTGAGCTTTTAAGTCCCATTAACATGTCAAAAAGAAAAATATAATCCCATTATGCAATAGGAGTTGGCTGATCTTTTTTCCTTACGTGGGATGATCTAAATGACAATGGGAGTTTATTTAGTTTGGCTACCACATTTGTCATGCGGTTATAGAGTTTTTTTAGTTCTATGAAATCGATAATTTTGCGCAGAGAGATAAACGGCTATTCTGCGGCAACGCGCGGGGACTCATCTAGTATTTAGGATCGGAGGGAGTACTATGTAAAGAGTTAGGTGTCGCACGGTGTCCATAAAATATGGTGATAGTGTGAGGTGGGCCATGTAATCACTGAGCCTGCGTGTTTTCACTGCTCTTGCACTCCTCCGCTGTAAGAATGGAGAATATTGTAATCTAGTAGTACCTCCTTTCGCCGAAAGCGTGGGACAACCAGCAGTCCTACCACCTCAGTAATAAAGACCAATGAGCCGTCAAATCACATAGACCCAGCAATAAGCCGGACGGATGAAGCAACCATCACTCTTGCGCTAGTGAGAGGTCGCGTCCGCTCTGCCCGGGCATGAATGCGGCACCGATTCTTTGGAGCGGCGCTGACCGTTTCATGCGGGAAGCGCGCGTGGGCGATGGAGGGGCTTTGGGTGGGCCATCCTAGTCAGGAGCGGGCGTGGCAGCTATCCGCATGTCCCTACCGGACACGCCCGGAAACGAGAGGATGCACCGACTCTCGCGGCTAAAATCATACACTACACACCATCTCTCTGTAGGAGTAGGTCAATCTGTCGCTCTCTCTAACACACACACATGCTGTTAAACACACACACACACACACACACACACACACACACACACACGCACACACACGCACGCACCTTGGTCCTGTTGCACCTTCTAACTGAAGGAAATATGCCCTAGAGGCAATAATAAAGTTACTATTTATTCCCTTATATCATGATAAATGTTTATTATTCATGCTAGAATTGTATTAACCGGAAACATAATACATGTGTGAATATATAGACAAACAGAGTGTCACTAGTATGCCTCTACTTGACTAGCTTGTTAATCAAAGATGGTTATGTTTCCTAACCATGAACAAGGAGTTGTTATTTGATTAACAAGGTCACATCATTAGTTGAATGATCTGATTGACATGACCCATTCCGTTAGCTTAGCACCCGATCGTTTAGTATGTTGCTATTGCTTCCTTCATGACTTATACATGTTCCTGTGACTATGAGATTATGCAACTCCCGTTTACCGGAGGAACACTTTGTGTGCTACCAAACGTCACAACGTAACTGGGTGATTATAAAGGTGCTCTACAGGTGTCTCCAAAGGTACTTGTTGGGTTGGCGTATTTCGAGATTAGGATTTGTCACTCCGAATGTCGGAGAGGTATCTCTGGGCCCTCTCGGTAATGCACATCACTTAAGCCTTGCAAGCATTGCAACTAATGAGTTAGTTGCGAGATGATGTATTACGAAACGAGTAAAGAAACTTGCCGGCAACGAGATTGAACTAGGTATTGGATACCGACGATTGAATCTCGGGCAAGTAACATACCGATGACAAAGGGAACAACGTATGTTGTTATGCGGTCTGACCGATAAAGATCTTTGTAGAATATGTAGGAACCAATATGGGCATCCAGGTCCTGCTATTGGTTATCGACCGGAGACGTGTCTCGGTCATGTCTACATTGTTCTCGAACCGTAGGGTCCGCACGCTTAAGGTTTCGATGACAGTTATATTATGAGTTTTGATGTACCGAAGGAGTTCGGAGTCCCGGATGAGATCGGGGACATGACGAGGAGTCTCGAAATGGTCGAGACGTAAAGATCGATATATTGGACAACTATATTCGGAGTTCGGAAAGGTTCCGAGTGATTCGGGTATTTTTCGGAGTACTGGAGAGTTACGGGAATTCGAGAGAAAGGGCCAAAAGGGTGGCCGCACCCCTCCCCTTGGACTAGTCCGAATTGGACTAGGGAGGGGGGGGCGCCCGCTTCCTTCCTTCCCTTCTCTCTTCCCCTTCCTAGTCTCCTACTCCTAATACATGGAAGGACTCCTAGTTGGACTAGGAAAGGGGGAATCCTACTCCCGGTGGGAGTAGGACTCCCCAGGGTGCGCCATAGTAGAGGGTCGGCCCTCCCCTCCTCCTCTCCTTTATATACGGGGGTAGGGGGCACCCCATAGACACACAAGTTGATCATCGTGATCGTTCCTTAGCCGTGTGCGGTGCCCCCCTTCACGATATTATACCTCGGTCATATTGTAGCGGTGCTTAAGCGAAGCCTTGCGACAGTTGAACATCAAGATCGTCACCACGCCGTCGTGCTGACAAAACTCCTCCCCGTACCTCTGCTGGATCGGAGTTCGGGGTGCGTCATCGAGCTGTACGTGTGTCAAGAACTCGGAGGTGCCGGAGTAACGGTGCTTGGATCGGTTGGACCGTGAAGACGTACGACTACTTCCTCTACGTTGCGTCAACGCTTCCGCTTCGGTCTACGAGGGTACGTAGACAACACTCTCCCCTCTCGTTGCTATGCATCACCATGATCTTGTGTGTGCGTAGGAATTTTTTTTGAAATTACTACGTTCCCCAACAGTGGCATCCGAGCCTAGGTTTTATGCGTTGATGTTATATGCACGAGTAGAACACAAGTGAGTTGTGGGCGATACAAGTCATACTGCTTACCAGCATGTCATACTTTGGTTCGGCGGTATTGTTGGATGAAGCGGCCCGGACCGACATTACGCGTACGCTTACGCGAGACTGGTTCTACCGACGTGCTTTGCACACAGGTGGCTGGCGGGTGTCAGTTTCTCCAACTTTAATTGAACCGAGTGTGGCTACGCCCGGTCCTTGCGAAGGTTAAAACAGCACTAACTTGACAAACTATCGTTGTGGTTTTGATGCGTAGGTAAGTACGGTTCTAGCTCAGCCCGTAGCAGCCACGTAAAATTTGCAACAACAAAGTAGAGGACGTCTAACTTGTTTTTGCAGGGCATGTTGTGATGTGATATGGTCAAGACATGATAAGATATAAGTTGTTGTATGAGATGATCATGTTTTGTTGAAGTTATCGGCAACTGGCAGAAGCCCTATGAATGTCTCTTTGTTGCATAAGATGCAAGTGCCAAATAATTGCTTTACTTTATCGCTATACGATAGCAATAGTTGCAAGAGCAATAGTTGGTGAGACAACCATGTGATGACACATTGATATAGATCAAGATGATGAAGATCATGGTGTCGTGCCAGTGACGATAGAGATCATGACAGTACATTGGAGATGGAGATCAAAGGCGCAAGATGATCATGGCCATATCATGTCACATATTTTGATTGCATATGATGTTTATCTATTATACATCTTATTCTTGTTTTGATTGACGGTAGCATTTTAGGATGATCTCTCACTAATTATCAAGAAGTGTTCTCCCTGAGTATGCACCGTTGCCAAAGTTCGTCGTGCCCAGACACCACGTGATGATCGGGTGTGATAAGCTCTACGTCCATCTACAACGGGTGCAAGCCAGTTTTGCACACGCGGAATACTCAGGTTAAACTTGACGAGCCTAGCATATGCAGATATGGCCTCGGAGCACGGAGACCGAAAGGTCGAGCGTGAATCATATAGTAGATATGATCAACATAGTGATGTTCACCATTGAAAACTACTCCATCTCATGTGATGATCGGTTATGGTTTAGTTGATTTGGATCACGTGATCACTTAGATGACTAGAGAGATGTCTGTCTAAGTGGGAGTTCTTAAGTAATATGATTAATTAAACTTAAATTTATCATGAACTTAGTCCTGGTAGTATTTTGCAAATTATGTTGTAAGATCAATAGCTTGCGTTGTTGCTTTCATATGTTTATTTTGATATGTTCCTAGAGAAAATTGTGTTGAAAAATGTTAGTAGCAATGATGTAGATTGGATCCGTGATCTGAGGTTTATCCTCATTGCTGCACAGAAGAATTATGTCCTTAATGCACCGCTAGGTGACAGACCTATTGCAGGAGCAGATGCAGACGTTATGAACGTTTGGCTAGCTCAATATGATGACTACTTGATAGTTTTGTGCACCATGCTTTATGGCTTAGAATCGGGACTTCAAAGATGTTTTGAACATCATGGACCATATGAGATGTTCCAGGAATTGAAGTTAATATTTCAAGCAAATACCCGAGTTGAGAGATATGAAGTCTCCAACAAGTTCTATAGCTAAAAGATGGAGGAGACTCGCTCAACTAGTGAGCATGTGCTCAGATTGTCTGGGTACTGCAATCGCTTGAATCAAGTGGGAGTTAATCTTCCAGATAAGATAGTGATTGACAGAATTCTCTAGTCATCATCACCAAGTTAGTAGAACTTCATGATGAACTATAGTATGCAAGGGATGATGAAAATGATTCCCGAGTTTTTCATGATGATGAAATCGATGAAGGTAGAAATCAAGAAGGAGCATCAAGTGTTGATGGTCAACAAGACCACTAGTTTCAAGAAAAAGGGCAAAGGGAAGAAGAAGGGGAACTTCAAGAAGAACAGCAAGCAAGTTGCTGCTCAAGTGAAGAAGCCCAAGTCTGGACCTAAGCCTGAGACTAAGTGCTTCTACTGCAAAGGGACTGGTCACTGGAAGCAGAACTACCCCAAGTATTTGGTGGATAAGAAGGATGGCAAAGTGAACAAAGGTATATTTGATATACATGTTATTGATGTGTACTTTACTAGTGTTTATAGCAACCCCTCGGTATTTGGTACTGGTTCAGTTGCTAAGAGTAGTAACTCGAAACGGGAGTTGCAGAATAAACAGAAACTAGTTAAGGGTGAAGTGACGATGTGTGTTGAAAGTAGTTTCAAAATTGATATGATCATCATCGCACATTCCCTATACTTTTGGGATTAGTGTTGAACCTAAATAAATGTTATTTGGTGTTTGCGTTGAGCATGAATATGATTTGATCATGTTTATTGCAATACGGTTATTCATTTAAGTAAGAGAATAAACTGTTGTTCTGTTTACATGAATAAAACCTTATATGGTTACACATCCAATGAAAATGGTTCATTGGATCTCGATCGTAGTGATACACATATTCATAATATTGAAACCAAAAGATGCAAAATTAATAATGATAGTGCAACTTATTTGTGGCACTGCCGTTCAGGTCATATTGGTGTAAAGCGCATGAAGAAACTCCATGCTGATGGGATTTTGGAATCACTTGATTATGAATCACGTGATGCTTGCGAACCATGCCTCATGGGCAAGATGACTAAGACTCCGTTCTCCGGAACAGTGGAGCGAGCAACTGACTTATTGGAAATAATACATACTGATGTATGCGATCCAATGAGTGTTAAGGCTCGCGGCGGGTATCGTTATTTTTCTGACCTTGACAGATGATTTGAGCAGATATGGGTATATCTACTTGATGAAACATAAGTTTGAAATAGTTGAAAGGTTCAAAGAATTTCAGAGTGAAGTGGAAAAATCATCGTGACAAGAAAATAAGGTTTCTACGATCTGATCGCGGAGACAAATATTTGAGTTACGAGTTTGTTCTTCAATTAAAACAATGTGGAATAGTTTCACAAATTCATGCCACCTGGAACACCACATCATAATGGTGTGTCCGAACGTCATAACCGTACTTTATTGGATATAGTACAATCTATGATGTTTCTTACCGATTTACCAATATCGTTTTGGGATCATGCATTAGAGACAACTGCATTCACGTTAAATAGGGCACCATCTAAATCCGTTGAGACGACACTATATGAACTGTGGTTTAGCAAGAAACCAAAGTTGTCGTTTCTTAAAGTTTGGGGCTGCGATGCTTATGTGAAAAAGTTTCATCCTGATAAACTCAAACCCAAATCGGAGAAGTGCGTCTTCATAGAATACCCAAAGGAAATTGTTGGGTACACCTTCTATCACAGATCCAAAGGCAAAACATTCGTTGCTAATAAATGGATCCTTTCTAGAGAAGGAGTTTCTCTCGAAAGAAGTGAGTGGGAGGAAAGTAGAACTTGATGAGGTAACTGTACCTGTTCCCTTATTGGAAAGTAGTTCATCACAAAAATCTGTTCTTGTGACTACTATACCAATTAGTAAGGAAGCTAATGATGATGATCATGTAACTTCAGATCAAGTTACTACCGAACCTCGTAGGTAAAACAGAGTGAGATCCGCACCAGAGTGGTACGGTAATCCTGTTCTGGAAGTCATGTAACTAGACCATGATGAACCTACGAACTATGAGGAAGCGATGATGAGCCCAGATTCCGCGAAATGGCTTGAGGCCATGAAATCTGAGATGAGATCCATGTATGAGAACAAAGTGTGGACTTTGGTGGAGTTGCCCGATGATCGGCAAGCCATAGAAAATAAATGGATCTTCAAGAGGAAGACGGACGCTGATAGTAGTGTTACTATCTACAAAGCTAGACTTGTCGAAAAAGGTTTTTGACAAAGTTCAAGATGTTGAATACAATGAGATTTTCTCACTCGTATCGATGCTTAAAAGTCTGTCCGAATCATGTTAGCAATTGCCGCATTTTATGAAATCTGGCAAATGGATAAACAAAACTGCATTCCTTAATGGAGTTATTAAAGAAGAGTTGTATGTGATGCAACCAAGAGGTTTTGTCGATCCTAAAGGTGTTAACAAAATGTGCATCTATGGACTCGTGCAAGCATCTCGGAGTTGGAATATACGCTTTGATAAGTTGATCAAAGCATATAGTTTATACAGACTTGCAGTGAAGCCTGTATTTACTAGAAAGTGAGTGGGAGCACTACAGCATTTCTGATAAGTATATGTGAATGACATATTGTAGATCGGAAATAATGTAGAATTATTCTGCAAAGCATAAAGGAGTGTTTAAAAGGAGTTTTTCAAAGAAAGACCTCGGTGAAGCTGCTTACATATTGAGCATTAAGATCTATAGAGATAGATCAAGACGCTTGATAAGTTTTTTCAATGAGTGCATACCTTGACAAGATTTTGAAGTAGTTCAAAATGGAACAGTCAAAGAAAGAGTTCTTGCCTGTGTTACAAAGGTGTGAAATTGAGTAAGACTCAAAACCTGACCACGGCAGAAGATAGAAAGAGAATGAAAGTCATTCCCTATGCCTTGGCCATAAGGTTCTATAAAGTATGCCATACTGTGTACCAGATCTATTGTATACCCTGCACTGAGTTTGGCAAGGGAGTACAATAGTGATCTAGGAGTAGATCACTGGACAGCGGTCAAAATTATCCTTAGTGGAATAAGGATATGTTTCTCGATTATGGAAGTGACAAAAGGTTCGTCGTAAAGGGTTACGTCGATGCAAGTTTTGACACCGATCTGGATGACTCTAAGTCTCGATCTAGATACATATTGAAAGTGGGAGCAATTAGCTAGAGTAGCTCCATGCAGAGCATTGTAGACATAAAAATTGCAAAATACATAACGGATCTGAATGTGAAAGACCCGTTGACTAAGATTCTCTCACAAGCAAAACATGATCACACCTAAGTACTCTTTGGGTGTTAATCACATAGCGATGTGAACTAGATTACTGAATCTAGTAAACCCTTTTGATGTTGGTCACATGGCGATGTGAACTATGGGTGTTAATCACATGATGATGTGAACTATCGATGTGAATCACATGGTGATGTAATCTAGATTATTGACTCTAGTGCAAGTGGGAGACTGAAGGAAATATGCCCTAGAGGCAATAATAAAGTTATTATTTATTTCCTTATATCATGATAAATGTTTATTATTCATGCTAGAATTGTATTAACCGGAAACATAATACATGTGTGAATATATAGACAAACAGAGTGTCACTAGTATGCCTCTACTTGACTAGCTTGTTAATCAAAGATGGTTATGTTTCCTAACCATGAACAAGGAGTTGTTATTTGATTAACAAGGTCACATCATTAGTTGAATGATCTGATTGACATGACCCATTCCGTTAGCTTAGCACCTGATCGTTTAGTATGTTGCTATTGCTTCCTTCATGACTTATACATGTTCCTGTGACTATGAGATTATGCAACTCCCGTTTACCGGAGGAACACTTTGTGTGCTACCAAACGTCACAACGTAACTGGGTGATTATAAAGGTGCTCTACAGGTGTCTCCAAAGGTACTTGTTGGGTTGGCGTATTTCGATATTAGGATTTGTCACTCCGAATGTCGGAGAGGTATCTCTGGGCCCTCTCGATAATGCACATCACTTAAGCCTTGCAAGCATTGCAACTAATGAGTATTACAAAACGAGTAAAGAAACTTGCCGGTAATGAGATTGAACTAGGTATTGGATACCGACGATCGAATCTCGGGCAAGTAACATACCGATGACAAAGGGAACAACATATGTTGTTATGCGGTCTGACCGATAAAGATCTTCGTAGAATATGTAGGAACCAATATGGGCATCCAGGTCCCGCTATTGGTTATTGACCGGAGACGTGTCTCGGTCATGTCTACATTGTTCTCAAACCGTAGGGTCCGCACGCTTAAGGTTTCGATGACAATTATATTATGAGTTTATGAGTTTTGATGTACCGAAGGAGTTTAGAGTCCCGGATGAGATCGGGGACATGACGAGGAGTCTCGAAATGGTCGAGACGTAAAGATCGATATATTGGATGACTATATTCGGAGTTCGGAAAGGTTCCGAGTGATTCGGGTATTTTTCGGAGTACCGGAGAGTTACGGGAATTCGTATTGGGCCTCATTGGGCCATACGGGAAAGGAGAGAAAGGGCCAAAAGGGTGGCCGCACCCCTCCCCTTGGACTAGTCCGAATTGGACTAGGGAGGGGGGGGCGCCCCCTTCCTTCCTTCCCTTCTCTCTTCCCCTTCCTAGTCTCCTACTCCTAATACATGGAAGGACTCCTAGTTGGACTAGGAAAGGGGGAATCCTACTCCCGGTGGGAGTAGGACTCCCCAAGGCGTGCCATAGTAGAGGGCCGGCCCTCCCCTCCTCCTCTCCTTTATATACGGGGGTAGGGGGCACCCCATAGACACACAAGTTGATCATCGTGATCGTTCCTTAGCCGTGTGCGGTGCCCCCCTCCATGATATTACACCTCGGTCATATTGTAGCGGTGCTTAGGCGAAGCCCTACGACAGTTGAACATCAAGATCATCACCACGCCGTCGTGCTGACAAAACTGCTCCCCGTACCTCTGCTGGATCGGAGTTCGGGGTGCCTCATCGAGTTGTACGTGTGTCAAGAACTCGGAGGTGCCGGAGTAACGGCGCTTGGATCGGTTGGACCGGGAAGACGTACGACTACTTCCTCTACGTTGCGTCAACGCTTCCGCTTCGGTCTACGAGGGTATGTAGACAACACTCTCCCCTCTCGTTGCTATGCACCACCATGATCTTGTGTGTGCGTAGGAATTTTTTTGAAATTACTACGTTCCCCAACAGTGGCATCCGAGCCTACGCTCCCCTCTCGTTGACTTATTACACCTAGACGGAGGGAGTAGTAAGTATACGAGATACGGTGGCACACTGACTTAGGTCGAATACAAGTGCCCAAAATTGTGTTCATGTTATAATAAGGATTCACTTAAAATAGTACGTGAGCGAACAGAGGGATCAATTGGACAGTGTTCCCAAGCAGTAGCGAGATGTGTGAGGTAAGATACACCGATGGCGCTTTTAATTTTTCTTATTAATTTGTTTGTTTCACCCTCTGACTGGTGGGATCCAATGTACTACATGGAGAGAGGTAAGGTGACTAAGGCTGCATTATTTTTGCACCACTGTGGATAGTCTTACCACCAAAGCCACATGACACGATTATGATTGAAATCCCAATGACTCCCCCACACACAAAAAAAATGGCATGCTTGTCACACGAATGCGGGAATGTATAAAAGGTTATTTTGCTCTCGTTGAACATAAGGGAGGGTTGTGTAGCTGGTTAGCCTGTTCGCTCATCAAACTTGAGGTCTCGGGTTCGATAACTACACTTGAGCATAATTTGTGCCAGGAGGATTCTTTGACTGGTCAAAATGGATGGATACGGAGCTATACGATCTCGTAATGACCGTATAATCACCTCATCAGGTATAAGCTGCAGCCTCGGCACTTGTTTTCGAGGGTTTGCACGCTTCACACTCTCTCTCCAATATATATATGTACACGCTGGAGCCTCAGCGCTTGTAGTTGCTCTCTTCACACTCGCTCACCCTCTCCAGATCTAAACAAGACTTCGTTGGCCTCTCTCTCCCCTCACTGCTGCTCAAAGAGCCGGCAGGATCCGTCCGCCAGGAAGGGAAAGAGGCTTAACGCTGTCGCCGTCGGCGTGGGAGGGAATCCACTACTGGAGCAGTTGTTCACTTTCACCCAGCGGCGGCACGGGAGGGCCTTCGACCCCGTCTTCTTCGTTGTCGTCCCGTTGCCCACCGAACCACGCCCCAAGAACCTTAAGGTATAATTTACTTATTCCACATGCATTGCTCTAGCTGCATGTATACCATGAATCTAGGACGTGGTTCAAAGAGGAAAGGAGTGGGGGAAAGTAATGGGGAAAGTGGTTGAAAGAGGAAAGGATGGGGGAAAGTTGTATAGCATGAATCTAGGACGTGGTTCAAAGAGGAAAGGAATGGGAGAAAGTAGTGGGGAAAGTTGTATCGCATAAATCTAGGACGTGGTTCAAAGAGGAAAGGAAGGGGTGAAAGTACTAGTACAGACTGGCTATCCAGCACCTACGTTGGTCGAAAAGGGAAAACAATGACAAACGCAGTACGCACATCTATAACGAACTGATCTTTTGTTTTAGGGGACAAGGCTGTAGAGTTTGAGTAGGACTATATTTGCTGCACTCACATAGGGAAAGGTGTCTAAAGATAACAAAACTGGGACCAACACAAATATGCTCCTTGGTTGTTTGTTCTTTGTTGCAACAGACTATGCATGCCCATAGTACATCGGTAGATGCACATGGTGCTGGTGCGTCCACTGTCCCGTGCAACTCTTTAGCTGTTGTTAATCTAAGGCCCTGTTTGGTTAAAAACTCCCTAGTCCCTACCTGCTTGGTTCCAGGGACTAAACATGGACTAGAGGTTATTAAATGACATGCTAAAAGACCATGTTACCCCTAGTAATGAACTAATAGAGACAAGGTGCGATGCGTGGCTGGGCAACTGTTGGAAAAAGTCCCAAAAAGACTCCCTCGGGGTCTTCTTTCTTTAGTCCCACATGCCCAAATCTTACATTGAAGGCGAAGCTTGTCTGTTATTGAACCAAGTTATGAAGGGGAAGAACAAGCGGAAGAATAACAAAAATCAACTCCCGGTGCTGTAATGAAGCACTGGAACTTTGATGACACAAGTAATAATATAGTTTTGCATCTTAATTTACTGCTATGGCTGGAACGAGCAATTGTTTTGCCACTGATTTGATGTCACTCTTAATGTAATACGTAATTATCTCTACTTGTGCAAACAGGGATCTTTTTTGAAGATACCATATATTTTAGTGGAACTGCACAAAAAGATGTTGGAAACATAAAACTAATCGAGAAGTATATAGTAAGCATGGCCACCATCGTAGATAGAAATAGATGGTTCCGGAGAAGTGGTTCGTCTGTGTGCTCTACACAATAAGCCTCCTGACAAAGGTTGGTACTCGCACACTGATTTCATCCATATGATTGAGCTTTGTCATCTCTATTGGTGGTGTGCTACTGTTTAGATACTGTCATGAAAAAGTGGTATTGTCCTTGAAGTGCTTCATTTGAGATGTTTTAAATATTTCCTTTCTTTTTTTTCGAGCAAACAGGGATGCTAGCATTTAGTTGTCCTCTTGTCTTTGCCCAACAGGATCATCTTCCTCTGAAGAAGAATATGGACTACGTGAAGTGACTAGTTCCGATTATGCCAGTATGAAGAAGCCCTGCCTATCTTCTCATCAGAAGGAGCAGTTGAAGGATGGTTACATTACTCCCCACAAGACCAAACTAACTTCAGCTCAGAAGGACTGACAAATCTCCATTTTTTTGCTGTGATGCGCGAGTACAATGTTGTTCTAGGATTCTTTCTGGTGAGTTCCATTTTTCTAAAAGTGTGCTCTACATGGACCATGTAGGTGCCTGTTTAAACTGTCAATTCATAGTACAGTTTGCTTTATACTAATCACTTTTTTTGTATTTGTGCAAACAGGGGTGCTCAGCTTGATTTCAATGGGAACTGCACAAAATGTTCATGAATACATTGAATCATTCATTTCCACCACAAGAAAGGAGGTGCCAATAATTTCAAGGCATTGCAACATATAAGGGCGAAATCATACAAGCTACGCGCGAATTTGGTTGATTTTGGTGGAACTGCACAAAAAGAACAGCTGGTTTATTTTGCACGAGGTGCCATGTCAATGTACGAACTGATGGCAAAACCTGCCCATTCCACAGTCGTAGGCATTTGATATTTTGGAATGGGACAACCTTGTCAAATTTTGCTCATTGATTTTAGCAAGACATGTGTTTGATATTTTCGAATGGGACGCCCTTTGCTGTCAGCAGCGTCGATCAATTTTTTCTTTATTCTTTAGTCGTGAAGTAAATATTGCCTCTGACATGTGAGTCACTGAGATGCATAATCATCGATTGTTTTGAATGTTCTCTATGAACCTATGTGTTTGATTGCAATGTACAGAAACGCTAAAAACCTACTCAACCTCTTTGTACTCCTTCTGTTCCTTTTTACTTCGCACATTGTGAAAGTGCATACTTATTTCTATAAGATTGGTCAGAGTAGAGATACTTTGACTGCAGACAAAACTTGTATGCAGACTAGAAAGGACCGGAGGGAGTACATGTGAAACTGCTGCAGACGAGGTGATCACCCTGGGAATAATGCTAGTACGTATTGTTTTGCATGTTCATCCAATGCCAGTGATATAGGAATTCGAACTAATAAAAATAAATTCATTCATACACAGTCGGATTTCATATAAACATGTCGGATTTCATTACATTTCATACATTCTTCAACTAAAAAGGGGTGCGCTGGAGGTATAATTAATTACCCGAAGGTACCTACCTGTGTCCAGCTGAGCCGAACAGAAGCTTCAGTGACTTAACTGCAGGTGCAGTTGCATAACTGCCATGTGGCCTGTTGGGCCCACGTGTCAGTCAGCCAATTGCACCAGTAGTTAAGTAGAAGCAGCGTTCTTCTCCAGCACAACTGTTCAACTCCATGTCGCCGCCAAGAAGCTAACCGTCCGTCAATGGTCAACCCGCCTAGCTTGGCTTCAACCGGAGGGTAGCAGCGGTGGCCTTACTTGGACCCAAGCGGCGGCGACCTACCGTGTTCTACTCTTCCTTGTTTTCTGTGTGGCACGGCCTTGTTGGCAGCAGGGCGGGGCCACAACGGAACCGGCGATGTCCTCTGTCTCGTTGCCGGCGGGCGGTGCCTCGGCGGAGCGGTGGAAATCCTCCCCCTCGTTGCCGGCAGGGTGGGGCCTTGGCTGAGCCGATGATGTCCTCTGCCTCATTGTTGGCGGGGTGGGGCCTCGGCGGAGCCGGCGGTGTCCTCTGCCTCGTTGTTGGCGCCGTGGGGCCTCGGCGGAGCAGGGCCTCGTCAACGCCAGTGGAGCGGGCACTCGTCGGAGCCAGCATTGTCCTCTGCCTCCTCCTCGGTCTCGCCAAACAGCGCCTCGCCCGCTTCATCGCGCTCTTTGTAGGCGGCCGCAGCCTCCGCCACCCGCATGCGGTATCGCTAGCGCTCGCGGCGGCTCTCGTGGGCGGAGCGGTACGAGTCGAGCGGTGCCTCCTGCTACGCCCGCTCCGCGGTGATCTGCTCCTCCGCCTGCAGGTGCTCCTGGAGGAGATGGTGGTTGTAGGCGGCGTTGGCCTGCACCTCCTGGAACTGCTCCTCACGCATCTGCCTCACCGTGTCCATATATTGGGTACGAGCCTCGCCGATGGTCATGGTGCAATGCACCGGCGATGATGGCGCGGAGGAGGGTGTTGCCATTGGATCGTCGACTACCATGTTCTCCATTGGGAAGACGTCGTCCTCCGGCTGCTTGCCGGCCAGCCGGTCGGCATCAATGGCTGCCATCTCCTTGTGGTCCGTTGTCCGCCGTCCCGAAGAGCGCTGAAGCATGAGGAAGCCATGGTAGGCAGTAGTGGTGTGGACAGGATAAAGGGAACGGATGCGGATGACTGCGGCTATGGCCGGCGCAGCAGTTTATATAGCAATGGTGGGCGGCAGAGAGACGGAGGTGTGGCGCCAAAGTAGCCGCCTCGGCAACTGCGAATCATTAATGTGGGCGGCAGATGGACGGACGGACGGCACTTGTGTCGTTTGAAGGCGGAGCAATCGCCTGCACCAGGAAGCGGGGCGGGCGACGCTGACTATTTCGGGCAGAAAGTGTGCGCGGGCGAGGAGATGACTTTACTTGGAGAGGATGACAATGGGGACCCACCAGGGACATAGCCTAACGTACGCAAGTGCCTCCTTATTATATATATATATATATATATATAATTTTTTTCTTCCTCCTGGTTTCCTAACATCACAGTCCCACACCATTGTCAACCTATGTAGTGAATAAACGAGAGAATTGCACAAGAAGCGGCCGACAGCTGGGACCAAGCAGCTCGAGCAGTATTTGTGTTTTTGAGGTGTGAGCACTGCAGAGTTTTTCGATGTTTAGCCCAGATATTAATTCTTCTCCTCTGAACAACTATGAAAACATCATTGTAGGTATTAACTGGCGGCCGTGGCCCGTCTAGCCCAGGCCAGATATCCAGGCCAGATATTAATTTTTTTTCAAGCTGAAAATGGCTGGCCCAGCTATACTTTTTTTAGGAATACCCAGGCAAGGTCAAGTTGTTATTCTCCGCCCCGCTGGGCTGCAAATCTTTCCTAGGAGGGATGCATTAGGCTTAACAAGAAAATGGGCTTTAAGAAATAATAAATGGGATGTGATTATAAAAACTTGGCAGTAACTATAAAAAATGCACTAAACACGTAATTACTTTATAAATATTATTTTTGGATATTGAAAATTTTAATTTCATTAATTGTTCCGAGCGCAATGTTTTGCTGGATTTTTACGTAATATAAATTTATATTGAAATTTTATTTAATCTGGCTAGAAATTTCGGGATAAAAATATTTTGGATCCCATCAAAATGTGGGAAATTTTATTGAATTCTGTTTTGAACGGTTGGTTGAAATGGGTTGTACTTTTAACAAAGTCTAAATGGGTTGTACTAAATTCCATTAGAATTCAAAACTGGGCTGCACATTCTTACAAATTACAAATGGGCTATAAGTTCTCTACCACACACTTGTGGCCTTAATTACTAAGTTGACGCATCCCCTAAACAAAAGAGAGTTGACGCGTATGCAAGGCTTTGTCAACTTATAGTCAACACACGGTTCCAGCAGCAGTGGTCGTTGAATGTCCATCCAACGAATGCCGTGCTTCTTCTTCAATCTCGGATATTCTAGCTTCACCCTCCCAAAAAATGATTCCTCCGCCTGACATCTGGCGCGCACCATTTCGGAAGCTGATCTGTGGGCCTACTAAGTTGACGTACCAAGGGCTTTGTCAACTTAGTCAATATAAACGATTCTAGCTGCAGTGACCGTACGATGTCCATCCAACGACCGTCGTGCTTCTTCAACCTCTGGTCTTCTAGCTCCAGCCGCCCAAAGCAGCACCGGTCGTGCCGCCTGCTCCTGCCTCCCGTGGCCGGTTGTGCTGCCGCGGAGGCCTCACCGCCCCTACTACTCGCACCGCTCGCCAGGCCATCCCTCCACTCACCCACACCCCCTGTTATTCTGCGGCGACGGCAGCCTCACACCGCAGCCGAACCAGTGAACCCTCCAACTCCTCTCTGCGTGGGCATCCACTGCCGTGTCTTCCCCATCTCCGCGTTGTCCCCTTCCTAGGCCTCGTTGTCGTCCACCGCCGTGGTGCTCTCGGTGCGGCGTGGTTAACGTGGTCAAGGAACGACTTCCATCAGACGTGGACTGTACGTGGAGAGGCTGACAGCTGGGTCCACGACCACAGCATGGAAGTGCCTCCTTATTACGCGGAAAATAATGATTCTTCCACCTGACAGCTGGGACCCACAGGACGGGCCACTGTATTTTGCGAAAAAAACGTTTCCCCTGACTGCTGGGACCCACCAGCAACATCTTCGCACGCAAGGAAGTGCATTCGGGAAAAAAGACGATTCGCCCCCCTGACTGTTGGGATCCACCAACTACATCTTCGCACGCAAGGAAGTGCGTCCAAAAAAACGATTCGCCCCCCTGACTGCTGGGACCCACCAACTACATCTTCGCACGCAAGGAAGTGCGTCCGGGCAAAAAAAAGATTCGCCCTCCTGACTGCTGGGACCCACCAGCTACATCTTCGCACGCAAGGAACTGCCTGACAGTTGGGACCCACCTGGTCGAAGTGTACGTAGCGTTGTCATTCTGGTCGCGAACGTGTATGTACATACTGGTGGATGTAGAGGCGCGCACGAATCATAGTAGAGGCGCGCATGTGTCGTAGGAGAGGCGCGTACGTGTCGTAGTAGAGGCGCGCACGTAGCATGTACACGTACATACAGCGGCTAGTGTGCAAGAAAGAAAATTCGGCCACGTATGTGTACATACGGGCGGGGTCTCGAACGCCTACTCGCGCATACGTACGGCCGGGGCTCGTGTACATGGCTGGGTCGGAATGGAGAAACAGCGTCGTCGTCGTGTTCATGGGGAGGCAATGGAATGCGTCGTGTTCATGGGGAGGCAACGGAATGCGTCATGTTCATCGGGAGGCAACGGAACGCGTGGGAGCCAACCGGCTTGGATGGAACAGGCAATGGAAACGAGGCCTAGCGTACCGCAGAACGGAGGAAACGGCCTTGCGTTCGACCGACCATGTTCGAAACGGGATCCTGTTCATCGGGAGGGGTCTGGCGTACCACAAAACGGAGGAAACGGACCTCCTACGGTCGAAACGGGGGTCATGTTGATCAGGAGGGGTGTGGCGTACCGCAAAACGGACGAAACAGACTTGTGTTGGAGCGCTACGGTCGAAACGGGGGTCCTGATCATCTTGAGGGGTGTGGCATTCCACAAAACGGGACTCCACAGGATACTTTTCATCTCCACCGTCAACCTCCTCCAGCCTCCACGGGCTACCGTCGACCTCCTCCAGCCTCCACGGGCTCCTGTTCATCCAGCCTCCACCGCGCGCTAATCCACCGGCTACTGTTCGACCACCCCTTCACGGGCACCCCTTCACCGTCTACTGTTCATCCAGCCTTCCACGGGGTTGTCTTGTTCATCCAGAGGCAACGCCACGGGGTCCTGCATCCACCCCCACCGCTCACTGTTCATCCACCCCCCCGAACACTCACTGTCCATCCAGAGGCATCATAGATCGGCTTCAATTAGCAGCAGTAGCGCAGGAATCACTCGATCGGGTTCAGTTTACAGCCATCGATCGATTGCTCGGGTTCAGTAACACGTAGCCTGCAGTGCAATCGCTCGAGTTCAGATAGAGCCCAACGCCTCGCTCTGGTTCAGTTAGAGCCAACACATCGCACACGCTCACGTACGTGTACGAGAGAAACGTGCATCCCTCGGCCCCGACCACACACCGTAACCGGGAACTCCCCGAAATTTTCCTCGCCCTCGCTTCTACCATGGTTTTTCCGTCAAGGACGGCCCAAAGAATGTCATGCAGCTGCGTCTCCGGCCCGCCCAGCATGAAAAGCCCATTTTCTATCATGATTTTTTGTCATAGAAGTAGGATCCCACCACATCTATAATGATACCGGATTTTGTCACAATTATCATCATAGAAGTGTCATAAGTATGACAGAAAAAATTTCGTTCAGCCCAAAATGTCACGGATGTGTCTTTTTTTTCTAGTGCTCTTCGGTACCGTGCATTGCCCTTTCTCACCTTGAGAGTTGGTGCAAGCTTCATCGGTGCATGATGACCCACAAGTGTAGGGGATCTATCATAGTCCTTTCGATAAGTAAGAGTGTCAAACCCAACGAGGAGCAGAAGGAAATGACAAGCGGTTTTCAACAAGGTATTCTCTGCAAGCACTGAAATTGTAGGTAATAGATAGTTTTGTGATAAGATAATTTGTAACGGGTAACAAGCAATGAAAGTAAGTAAGGTGCAGCAAGGTGGCCCAATCCTTTTTGTAGCAAAGGACAAGCCTGGACAAGTTCTTATAATGAGAAAAGCACTCCAGAGGACACATGGGAATTATCATCAAGCTAGCTTTCATCACGCTCATATGATTCGCGTTCATTACTTTGATAATTTGATATATGGGTGGACCGGTGCTTGGGTACTGCCCTTTCTTCGACAAGCATCCCACTTATGATTAACCCCTATGGCAAGCATCCGCAACTACAAAAGAAGTATTAAGGTAAACCTAACCATAGCATAAAACAAGTGGATCCAAATCAGCCCCTTACGAAGCAACGCATAAACTAGGGTTTAAGCTTCTGTCACTCTAGCAACCCATCATCTACTTATTACTTCCCAATGCCTTCCTCTAGGCCCAAATAATGGTGAAGTGTCATGTAGTCGGCGTTCACATAACACCACTAGAGGAGAGACAACATACATCTTATCAAAATATCGAACGGATACCAAATTCGCATGACTACTAATAGCAAGACTTCACCCATGTCCTCAGGAACAAACATAACTACTCATAAAGCATATTCATGTTCATAATCAGAGGGGTATTAATATGCATTAAGGATCTGAACATATGATCTTCCACCAATTAAACCAACTAGCATCAACTACAAGGAGTAATCAACCCTACTAGCAACCCACAGGTACCAATCTAAGGTTTTGGTAGAAAGATTGAATACAAGAGATGAACTAGGGTTTGAGAGGAGATGGTGCTGGTAAAGATGTTGATGGAGATTGACCTCCTCCCGATGAGAGGATCGTTGGTGATGACGATGGTGATGATTTCCCCCTCCCAGAGGGAAGTTTTCCCGGCAGAACAGCTCCGCCGGAGCCCTAGATTGGTTCCGCCAAGGTTCCGCCTTGTGGCGGTGGAGTTTCGTCCCGTAAGCTTGCTTGTGATTTTTTCCAGGGTAAAAGACTTCATATAGCAGAAGATGGGCACCGGAGGGCCACCAGGGGGCCCACGAGGCAGGGGGCGCGCCTTGTAAGGGTGGGCGCGCCCCCCACCCTCGTGGCCAGGGTGTGGGCCCCCTCTGGTACTTCTTTCGCTCAATAATTATCATTAATTACAAAAATGACTTTCATGGAGTTTCAGGACTATTGGAGCTATGCAGAATAGGTCTCCAATATTTGCTCCTTTTCTAGCCCAGAATCCCAGCTACCGGCATTCTCCCTCGTTATGTAAACCTTGTAAAATAAGAGAGAATAGCCATAAGTATTGTGACATAACGTGTAATAACAGACCATAATGCAATAAATATCAATATAAAAGCATGATGCAAAATGGACATATCAACTCCCCCAAGCTTAGACCTCGCTTGTCCTCAAGCAGAAGCCGAAATCGAAAAATATGTCCACATGTTTAGTGATAGAGGTGTCGATAAAAATAAAATACGGACATGAGGACATCATGATCATTCTTATAACAGCAACATATATAGATTTTGTCATATGATTTCTTATGCTCAAGTAACAATCTATTCACAATGTCAAGTATGAATCATAAACTTCATTGGGAACTAACAAACTATAATCTCAGTCATTAAAGCAATTGCAATTTATCATAACATTGGAAAGAGTCAATATAAGAGCTTTTCAGCAAGTCCACATACCCAACTATCATTTAGTCTTCCACAATTACTAACACTCATGCAATACTTATGGTTATGGAGTTTTAATCGGACACAGAGAAAGATAGGGGCTTATAGTGTTGCCTCCCAACGTTTTACCTCAAGGGTAATGTCAACAATAATA
Source organism: Triticum timopheevii (assembly GCA_963921465.1). NCBI lineage: Eukaryota > Viridiplantae > Streptophyta > Magnoliopsida > Poales > Poaceae > Triticum > Triticum timopheevii. The sequence goes on from OY997274.1 coordinate 526,335,671, forward strand.
GTTCATGCTAACTTACATCCAATTGGATATATATATATATATATATATATACCTCAACGTTTTATCAGGATCTTTCCAACACGAGGTTCTTGCCAAAGGATAAAATGTAAAAGGGAAAGGTGGAGAACACCTTGACTCTTGCATAATGTAAAAGACATGCCCTTCACAGAGGGAAGCAGAGGTTGTCATGTGCTTTTATGGTTGGATTCACGAAATCTTAATGCAAAAGAACGTCATTTTATATTGCCACTTGTGATATGGACCTTTATTATGCAGTCCGTCGCTTTTATTACTTCCATATCACACGATCGTATAAAGCTTATTTTCTCCGCACTAATAAGTCATACATATTTAGAGAGCAATTTTTATTGCTTGCAACATGACAACTTACTTGAAGGATCTTACTCAATCCATAGGTAGGTATGGTGGACTCTCATGGCAAAACTGGGTTTAAGGATATTTGGAAGCACAAGTAGTATCTCTACTTGGTGCAAGGAATTTGGCTAGCATGAGGGGGAAAGGCAAGCTCAACATGTTGGACCATCCACGACAATATACTTTAACTAAGATGTGAGAAAACATAACCCATTACGTTGTCTTCCTTGTCCAACATCAACTCTTTAGCATGTCATACTTTAATGAGTGCTCACAATCATAAAAGATGTCCGAGATAGTATAATTATATGTGAAAACCTCTCTTTCTTTATTACTTCCTATTAATTGCAACGATGACCAAAACTATGTTTGTGAACTCTCAACAACTTTTAAGCCTCATACTCTTTATGTGTGAAGTCATTACTATCCATAAGATCAATATGAACTCTTTTATTCTTTTTATTCTTTTATGCACTTAGGATCATAGCAAGATAGCAAAGCCCTTTACTCAACACTAATCTTTATTATATAGCTCACGGACTCGATTACATAGAGGGATCACAAAGTAAAACTCAATACTAATTCATACCAAAACTTTGTTCTACTAGATCAAGATATTAGCAAAAGGATCGAACTAAGAAAAAAGGTAAAGATAGGAGTGTGATGGTTATACGATACCGGGGCACCTCCCCCAAGCTTGGCAGTTGCCAAGGGGAGTGCCCATACCCATGTGATTATGTCTTCAAAGGTGATGAAGGTGGTGATGATGATGGTGGATAATCGCACATCGAGCATAAAAGCTCCTCCAATTTGCGGATAATGCCCTTCAGTGCGACGATATGATCCTTCAACAAAATATTTTCATGTGTGAGATACTTGTTTTGTATGCGAGCTGACTCAATCATCTTGAAAGCTTCAATCTCAGTTGGGATAAAAAGGTTAGGAAGAGGTTGAAGGATGTTTTCTTCTTCTGCCACCGGAGCTTGATCCTCCATGGCCTTCTTGATCCCATCATCCTTGTTGATCTCCCCAGGTTCTTCTCTCTTCAGCTCTATCTTCAATAGCCAAGCATCCTTGTCTTCATTGTTGGAGGAGGGTGACGTCATGATGCTCTAGATCTGTCAGAAAAACAGCTCGAAACAAAGACAGAGGATTTTTGCGTGATACGGTGGTCAAAACCTTCGGGAGATTATATAATGAATTTTTACCGACCAAAAGAAGTATCGTGCAAGAAAACGGAGTCCGGAGAGCGCACGAGGAAGGTGGCGTGCCCAGTAAGGTAGGGCGCCCCCTCCACCCTCGTGGACGCCTCGTGCCCTTCCCGGACTACTTCTTATTTTCATATTTTCTTAAATATTCCAAAACAAAACAAAAATTGCTATTAGAACTATTTTGGAGTCGGTTTACTTACCGTACCACATACCTATTCCTTTTCAGAGTCTGAAACGTTCTAGAAAGTGTCCCTTATGTATTCCTCCGGGGTTACGGTTTCAATAATATTAGTTTCAACATTTATTGGGTTACCTGAGATATAATGTTTGATTCTTTGACCGTTCACCACCCTCAGATTTGTGCCTTCGAAGTTGTTGATTTTTATGGCACCGGAATGATAGACCTCCTAGATAACGTAAGGACCTTCCCATAGAGAGAAGTTTTCCTGCAAAAAAATCTTAAACGAGAGTTGAATAGCAACACATAATCACCTACGTTAAACTTATGCTTTTGTATCCTTTTGTCATGCCATCTTTTAACTTTTTCTTTAAACAGCTTGGCATTCTCATATGCTTGGGTTCTCCATTCATCAAGTGAGCTAATATCAAATAACCTCTTCTCACCGGCAAGTTTGAAATCATAATTGAGCTCTTTAGAATATGCCTTATGTTCAAGTTCGAGAGGTAAGTGACATGCTTTTCCACAAACCATTTTATACGGAGACATACCCATAGGATTTTTATATGCAGTTGTATAGGCCCATAATGCATCATCAAGTTTCTTGGACCAATTCTTTCTAGATCAATTAACAGTCTTTTACAAAATTAATTTGAGCTCTCTATTACTCAACTCTACTTGACCACTAGACTGAGGGTGATAAGGAGATTCAATTCTATGATTAACATCATACTTAGCAAGCATTTTACGAAAAGCACCATGAATAAAATGTGAACCACCATCAGTCATTAAATATCTAGGGACTCCAAACCTCGGAAAAATAACTTCTTTAAGAATCTTAATAGAGGTGTTATGATCAGCACTATTAGTTGGAATAGCTTCTACCCACTTAGTAACGTAATCAACAGCAACTAAAATATGTGTATATCCATTAGAGGCGGGAAAAGGTCCCATAAAATCAAAGCCCAAACATCAAACGGTTCGATAACAAGAGAATAATTCATAGGCATTTCTTGACGTCTACAAATATTACCAATTCTTTGACATTCATCACAAGACAGGACAAACTTACGGGCATCTTTGAAGAGAGTAGGCCAATAAAAACCGGATTGCAATACCTTATGTGCAGTTCTATCTCCAGTGTGGTGTCCTCCATATGCCTCGGAGTGACACTTGCGTAGGATCTGTTCCTGTTCTTGCTCAGGTACACAACATCTAATAACACCATCTACTCCTTCTTTATAAAGGTGTGGGTCATCCCAGAAGTAATGTCTTAAATCATAAAAGAACTTTTTCTTTTGCTGGTATGTGAAACTAGGTGGTATAAATTTAGCAACAATGTAATTGGCATAATCAGCATACCATGGAGCAGTACGAGAAGCATTTATGACTACTAATTTTTCATCAGGAAAGCTATCATCAATAGGTAGTGGGTCATCAAGAACATTCTCTAACCTAGACAAGTTCTCTGCAATGGGGTTCTCAGCTCCCTTTCTATCAATAATATGCAAATCAAATTCTTGTAGCAAGAGAACCCATCTAATAAGAATAGGTTTAGCATCTTTCTTTTCCATGAGATATTTAATAGCAGCATGATCAGTGTGAATAGTTACTTTGGAGTCAACAATATAAGGTCTGAACTTAACACAAGCAACTACAACTGCTAAGAATTCTTTTTCAGTAGTAGCATAATTTCTCTAGGCAGTGTCTAGAGTTTTACTAGCATATTGAATAACATTTAAATTCTTATCAACTCTTTGCCCTAGGACAGCACCTACAACATAATCACTAGCATCACACATAATTTCAAAGGGTAAATTCCAATCAGGTGGCTGAACAATAGGTGCAGTGATCAAAGCTTTCTTAAGTATTTCAAATGCTTGTACACAATCATCATCGAAGAGAAAAGGAATATCTTTTTGCAATAAATTAGTCAGAGGCCTAGAGATTTTAGAAAAGTCCTTAATGAACCTCCTATAAAAACCGGCATGACCAAGGAAACTTCTTATACCTTTAATGTCCTTGGGACACGGCATCTTTTCAATAGCATCAACTTTAGCTTTATCAACTTCAATACCTCTTTCAAAAATTTTATGCCCCAATACAATGCCTTCATTAACCATAAAGTGGCACTTCTCCCAATTCAAAACAAGACTAGTATCTTCGCATCTCTGCAAAACTCGATCAAGGTTGCTCAAGCAATCATCAAAAGAGGATCCATAAACGGAGAAATCATCCATGAATACCTTACAAATCTTTTTACAAAAGTCAGAGAATATAGCCATCATGCATCTTTGAAAGGTAGTAGGTGCACTGCATAAACCAAAAGGCATACGTCTATAAGCAAAGTACCGAAAGGGAAAGTAAAAGTAGTCTTTCCTTGATCGTCCGCTGACACAGGTGTTTGAGAGAAACCAGAATAACCATCTAGAAAGCAAAAATGTGTATGTTTGGATAGTCTTTCTAGCATTTGATCAATAAAAGGTAAAGGGTAATGATCTTTCTTAGTAGCTTTATTTAGTTTACGGAAATCAATTACCATCCTATAGCCTGTAATAATTCTTTGCGGGATCAATTCATCTTTATCATTAGGAACTACAGTAATACCTCCCTTCTTAGGGACACAATGGACAGGACTAACCCACTGACTATCAGCAACGGGATAAATTATACCTGCCTTGAGGAGCTTTAGTATTTCCTTTCTTACCACTTCTTTCATCTTAGGATTTAACCGTCGTTGATGATCTCTAACTGGTTTGGCATCTTCTTCCAAATTTATTTTGTGTTGGCATAAAGTGGTACTAATGCCCTTAAGATCATCAAGAGTATATCCAATAGCAGCACGGTGCTTCTTCAGAGTTTTCAATAATCTTTCCTCTTCCTGCTCTGAAAGGTTAGCACTAATAATAACAGGATATATCTTCTTTTCATCAAGATAAGCATATTTAAGAGTATCAGGTAAAGGTTTAAGCTCAAACACGGGATCACCCTTGGGTGGAGGGGGATCCCCTAGGATTTCAATAGGCAAATTGTGTTTCAAAATAGGACCCCGTTTAAAGAATACTTCATCTTTCTCCCTTCTTTCATTCATAAACATATCATTTTCATGGTCTAGCAAATATTGTTCTAAAGGATCAGTAGGAGGCACGACAATAGAAGCAAGACCAATAATTTCATCCTTACTAGGCAATTCTTTATCATGGCGTTGTCTACGAAACTTAGCAAAATTAAACTCATGTTTCATATCCCCAAGCCAATTGTAACAACATCCTTTTCACAATCAATCTTAGCATTAACAGTATTCAAGAAGGGTCTACCAAATATAATGGGACAAAAGCTATCTTGTGGGGAACCAAGAACAAGAAAATTAGCAGGGTATTCAACTTTCCCACACAAGACTTTGACATCTCTAACAATCCCAAATGGTGAAATAGTATCTCTATTGGCAAGCTTAATTGTAACATCAATCTCTTCTAATTCAGAGGGTGCAATATCATGCATAATTTCTTCATATAAGGAAAAAGGTATTGCACTAGCACTCGCACCAATATCACATAAGCCATGATAACAATGATCTCCTATTTTAACAGAAATAACAGGCATGCCTACAATAGGTCTATGTATCTTAGCATCGGGTCTAGCAATATTAGCACCTTCATCACAGAAGTAAATAACATGCCCATCAATATTATCAGCCAAGAGATCTTTAACCATAGCAATACTAGGTTCAACTTTAATTTGCTTAGGAGGTGTATATGTTCTAGTATTACTCTTACGAACCACACTTGAAGCTTTAGCATGATCCTTTATCCTCAGGGAAAGGTGGTTTCTCAACATAAGTAGTAGGAACAATAGGATCATTATAAGTGATAGTCTTTTCTTCAACTGTAACAGGTGTAACTACTTTTACTTCAGTGGGAGGATTATATTTAAACCACTTCTCCTTAGTGAGATCAACGTGAGTAGAAAATGATTCACAGAAAGAAGCTACTATCTCAGAGTTAAGTCCATATTTAGTGCTAAATGCACGAAAAGCATCGGTACCCATAAAATATTTAACACAATCAAACTTAAGTGTCATACCTGACTCCTTACCATCGTCGGAATCCCAATCTTCAGAGTTGCGTTTAATTCTTTCCAATAAATCCCACTTGAATTCAGTAGTCTTCATCATATAAGAGCCAGCACAAGAAGTATCGAGCATGGTGCGATCATTTAGAGAAAGCCAAGCATAAAATTTTTGAATAATCATTTCTCTTGAGAGCTCATGATTGGGGCATGAATATAACATTGACTTAAGCCTCCCCAAGCTTGAGCAATGCTTTCTCCTTCGCGAGGCGAAAAATTATATATATAATTACGATCACGATGAACAAGATGCATAGGATAGAACTTCTGGTGAAATTCCAATTTCAATTGTTTATAGTCCCAAGATCGCGTATCATCACATAGCCTATACCATGTCAATGCATCTCCCTTCAAAGATAAAGCGAAGACCTTCTTCTTAACAACATCATCAGGCAAACCTGCAAGCTTAAATAATCCACAAACTTCATCCACATAGATAAGGTGTAAATCGGGATGCAATGTTCCATCTCCTGCAAAGGGATTAGCTAGCAGTTTTGCTATCATACCCGAAGGAATTTCAAAGTAAACATTTTTAGTAGGTTCAGTAGATTGAGGAGCAACTCTTTGCTCTACTGGTCGGGGTGAAGATACCCCGAACAAGCCCCTCAAAGGATTAGTTTCCATAGTAACAAGTGAAAGTAAATTTCAGCACACTATATAAATGTTTCCTTACCAAGTTCCACTCACCAAAGGCGCTTCACTCCCCGGCAACGGTGCCAGAAAAGAGTCTTGATGACCCACAAGTGTAGGGGATCTATCGTAGTCCATTCAATAACTAAGAGTGTCGAACCCAAAAAGGAGCAGAAGGAAATGACAAGCGGTTTTCAGTAAGGTATTCTCTGCAAGCACTGAAATTGTAGGTAATAGATAGTTGTGTGATAAGATAATTTGTAATGGGTAACAAGCAATGAAAGTAAATAAGGTGCAACAAGGTGGCCCAATCCTTTTTGTAGCAAAGGACAAGCCTGGACAAGTTCTTATAATGATAAAAGCGCTCCCGAGGACACATGGGAATTATAGTCAAGCTAGTTTTCATCACGCTCATATGATTCGCGTTTGTTACTTTGATAATTTGATATGTGGGTGGACCGGTACTTGGGTACTGCCCTTTCTTGGAAAAGCGTCCCACTTATGATTAACCCCTATTGCAAGCATCCGCAACTACAAAAGAAGTATTAAGGTAGACCTAACCATAGCATGACACAAGTGGATCCAAATCAGCCCCTTACGAAGCAACACATAAACTAGGGTTTAAGCTTCTGTCACTCTAGCAACCCATCATCTACTTATTACTTCCCAATGCCTTCATGTAGACCCAAATAATGTTGAAGTGTCATGTAGTCGACGTTCACATAACACCACTAGAGGAGAGACAACATACATCTTATCAAAATATCGAACGAATACCAAATTCACATGACAACTAATAGCAAGACTTCATCCATGTCCTCAAGAACAAACGTAACTACTCACAAAGCATATTCATGTTCATAATTAGAGGGGTATTAATATGCATTAAGGATCTGAACATATGATCTTCCACCAATTAAACCAACTAGCATCAACTACAAGGAGTAATCAACACTACTAGCAACTCACAGGTACCAATCTGAGGTTTTGGTACAAAGATTGGATACAAGAGATGAACTAGGGTTTGAGAGGAGATGGTGCTGGTGAAGATGTTGATGGATATTGACCCCCTCCTGATGAGAGGATCGTTGGTGATGATGATGGTGATGATTTCCCCCTCTCGGAGGGAAGTTTCCCCGGCAGAACAGCTCCGCCGGAGCCCTAGATTGGTTCCGCCTCGTGGCGGCGGAGTTTCGTCCTATAAGCTTGCTTGTGGTTTTTTCTAGGGTAAAAGACTTCATATAGCAGAAGATGGGCACCGGAGGGCCACCAGGGGGCCCACGAGGCAGGGGGCGCACCCTGTAAGGCTGGGCGCGCCCCCCACCCTCGTGGCCAGGGTGTGGGCCCCCTCTGGTACTTCTTTCGCTCAATAATTATCATTAATTCCAAAAATGACTTTCGTGGAGTTTCAGGACTTTTGGAGCTGTGCAGAATATGTCTCCAATATTTGCTCCGTTTCTAGCCCAGAATCCCAGCTGTCGGCATTCTCCCTCTTTATGTAAACCTTGTAAAATAAGAGAGAATAGCCATAAGTTGTGTGACATAACGTGTAATAACAGCCCATAATGTAATAAATATCGATATAAATGCATGTCGCAAAATGGACGTATCAGTGAAACAAACCCCATGATACGATACGCTCTATCACACATAAACCTCCTTAAATATTCATCAAAACAGCCATCATACCTACCTATTATGGCATTTCCATAGCCATTCCGAGATATATTGCCATGCAACTTTCCACCGTTCCGTTTATCATGACACGCATCATCATTTTCATATTGCTTTTGCGTGATCATGTAGTTGACATCATATTTGTGGCAAAGCCACCATGCATATTATTTCATACATGTCACTCTTGATTCATTGCCCATCCCGGTACACCGCCGAAGGCATTCATATAGAGTCATATTTTGTTCTAGTATCGAGTTGTATCATTGAGTTGTAAATAAATAGAAGTGTGATGATCATCATTAATAGAGCATTGTCCCAAATAAAGAAGGGGGGAAGGCCAAAAAAACAAAGGCCAAAGAAAAAAAAGAAAAAAAGGAGAAACAAAAAGGGACAATGCTACTATCCTTTTTCCACACTTGTGCTTCAAAGTAGCACCATGATCTTTATGATAGAGAGTCTCTAGTTTTGTCATTTTCATATACTAGTGGGAAGTTTTCATTATATAACTTGGCTTGTATATTCCAACAATGGCTTCCTCAAATGCCCTAGGTCTTCGTGAGCAAACAAGTTGGATGCACACCCACTTAGTTTCTTTTGTTGAGCTTTCATACATTTATAGCTCTAGTGCATCCATTGCATGGCAATCCCTACTCCTTGCATTGACATCAATTGATGGGCACTCCCTAGCTCGTTGATTAGCCGCGTCAATGTGAGACTTTCTCCTTTTTTGTCTTCTCCACACAACCCCCATCATCATATTCTATTCCACCCATAGTGCTATATCCATGGCTCATGCTCATGTATTGCGTGAAAGTTGAAAAAAGTTTGAGATTACTAAAGTATGAAACAATTGCTTGGATTGTCATCGGGGTTGTACAAGATGAGAGCATTCTTGTGTGACGAAAATGGAGCATGACCGAACTATATGATTTTGTAGGGATGAACTTTCTTTAGCCATGTTATTTTGAGAACACATGATTGCTTTGTTAGTATGCTTGAAATATTACTATTTATGTCAATATGAATTTTTATTTTGAATCATTTGGATCTGAACATTCATGCCACAATAAAGAAAATTACATTGAGAAATATGCTAGGTAGCATTCCACATCAAAAATTCTGTTTTTATCATTTACCTACTCAAGGACGAGCAGGAATTAAGCTTGGGGATGCTTTATACGTCTCCAACGTATCTATAATTTTTTATTGTTCCATGCCATTATATTACCTGTTTTGGATGTTTATGGGATTTACTTTACACTTTTATATCATTTTTGGGACTAACCTACTAACCGGAGGCCCAGCCCGAATTGCAGTTTTTTTGTGCCTATTTTAGTGTTTCGAAGAAAAGGAATATCAAACGGAGTCCAAATGGAATGAAACCTTTGGGAGCGATCTTTTTCGAACAAACGCAATCCAGGAGACTTGGAGTGGACGTCAAGAAGCAGCCGAGGCGGCCACGAGGCAGGAGGGCGCACCCCCCACCCTCGTGGGCCATATATATATATATATATATATATATATATATATATATATACTAGTTAAGGTTTGCTAAACATTTAATGGTTTAAAAGTAAGTAAAAAATATGAAATAAATAGGGGAGCCTCACTCTAATATAATAAGATGATCCAACGGTGTGATTGTGAAAATTTGCATTTATGTGTCCTCAGCAAAAAAAAACAAGCATTTCAGCACACTGCAGGATCAATATATATGGAAACATTTGTTCTTTTTGTCCAGGACACATGCAGTCATATTTTTTCAATCCATCCGTTGGATCATGTTATATTATAGGTGTGTTGGTTCAGTATTATTTTAAGGATTTTGAGTATTTTATATCGTCGAAAACCTTAACTAGTTCTGTGGCAAGCTATTGTAGAAAATCCTACTCCTATTGTAGAAAATCCTACGTACCCCGAAAACATCCAGGAGCACCATGAAACCCTATTTCCACCGCCGCGACCTACTGTATCTGTGAGATCCCATCTTGGAGCCTTAGCCGGCGCTCCACCGGAGGGGGAATCAACCACGGAGGGCTTTGATACGTCTCCAACGTATCTACTTTTCCAAACACTTTTGCCCTTGTTTTGGACTCTAACTTGCATGATTTGAATGAAACTAACCTGGACTGACGTTGTTTTCAGCAGAACTGCCATGGTGTTATTTTTGTGCAGAAAACAAAAGTTCTCGGAATGACCTGAAAATCCATGGAGATTACTTTTGGAAAATATAAAAAATATTGGCGAAATAATCAAGGCCAGGGGGCCCACACCCTGTCCACAAGGGTGGGGGCACGCCCCCTCCCCCTGGGCGCGCCCCTGCCTCGTGGGCCCCCTGGAGCTCCACCGAGCTCAACTCCAACTCTATATATTTGCTTTTGCGGAGGAAAAAATCAGAGAGAAATTTTCATCGCGTTTTACGATACTGAGAGTCCGTTCGGGGCTACGGAGAGGGGGATTCATCGCCGTCGTCATCATCAACCATCCTCCATCACCAATTTCATGATGCTCACCGCCGTGCATGAGTAATTCCATCGTAGGCTTGCTGGACGGTGATGGGTTGGATGAGATTTACCATGTAATCAAGTTAGTTTTGTTAGGGTTTGATCCCTAGTATCCACTATGTTCTGAGATTGATGTTGCTATGACTTTGCTATGCTTAATGCTTGTCACTAGGGCCCAAGTGCCATGATTTCAGATCTGAACCTATTATGTTTTCATGAATCTATGTGAGTTCTTGATCCTATCTTGCAAGTCTATAGTCACCTATTATGTGTTATGATCTGACAACCCTGAAGTGACAATAATCAGGATACTTCTCGGTGATGACCGTAGTTTGAGGAGTTCATGTATTCACTATGTGTTAATGCTTTGGTCAGGTACTCTATTAAAAGGAGGCCTTAATATCCCTTAGTCTCCATTAGGACCCCGCTGCCACAGGAGGGTAGGACAAAAGATGCCATGCAAGTTCTTTTCCATAAGCACGTATGACTATATTCGGAATACATGCTTACATTATATTGATGAATTGGAGCTAGTTCTGTGTCACCCTATGTTATAACTATTACATGAGGAATCGCATCCGACATAATTATCCATCACTGATCCAATGCCTATGAGCTTCACATATTGTGCTTTGCTTATTTACTTTACCGTTGCTACTATTACAATTACTACAAAACTGCTATCTTTACTTTTACCACTGTTACCATTACTATCATACTACTTTGCTACTAAATACTTTGCTGCAGATACTAAGTTATCCAGGTGTGGTTGAATTGACAACTCAACTGCTAATACTTGAGAATATTCTTTGGCTCCCCTTGTGTCGAATCAATAAATTTGGGTTGAATACTCTACCCTCAAAAACTGTTGCGATCCCCTATACTTGTGGGTTATCAAGACTATTTTCTGGCGCCATTGTCGGGGAGCATAGCTCTATTCTTTGAGTCACTTGGGATTTATATCTTCTGATCGCTATGAGGAACTTGAAAGACGAAAGAACTAAGATTTTTCCCTCAACTACGAGGGGAGGTAAGAAAATCCCATCTAACTCTGCACTAGATTCTCCTTGTGTTTTGAGTAAGCTTGCGACACCTAAACCTGCTACTGTTATGAATTCTGATATGTCGCATGTTATTGATGATGCCACTTCTGCTATGCATGATACTTATGATGAAACTATTTCTATGCTTGATACTACTGTGCCATTAGGTGAATATCTTGATGAACAACTTGCTAGGGTTAGAGAGAATGAAATTATGAAGATGATATTATTGAAGATAGTGATGATGAAGGTTCTCCCCCTAAGTATGAATTGTCTGTTGTTCCTAAGGGTTATGTTATGGATGAAGAAGCTGCTAGAGCTATTCTTGCTTGCAATGATAGATCTGATCTTAAGAAGTTATTAGCCAAATGGAAGGAGCAATCTGTGAATGCTAGAATGAAATGATTGAAACTGATAATGTTGATGAAAGTGATGATGAAGATTCTCCCCCTAGATATGAATTGCCTAATGTACATGAGGGTTATGTTATGGATGAAGAAACTGCTAGAGACCTTTTTGCTTGGAAAGATAGATATGATCTTAAGAAACTGTTAGCTAAGCTGAAAGAAACGTCTCTGAATGCTAGAATGAAATATGACCCTGCTTTTGCTACTTCACCTATCTTTCTTACTTATGAATTCTCTATTGATCCTGAGATAATTACTTTGGTTGAATCTGATCCTTTTTATGGCAAGGAAACTGAAACTGTTGTGGCACATCTTACTAAGTTAAATGATATAGCTACCCTGTTCACTAATGATAAGCAGTCTCGCTATTTTTATATCCTTAAGATATTCCTATTCACATTAAAGGGTGATGCTAAAACTTGGTTTAATTCTCTTGATCCTAGTTGTGTGCGTAGTCCCCAGGATATGATTTATTACATCTCTGCTAAATATTTCCCTGCACATAAGAAACAAGCTGCCTTGAGGGAAATATATAATTTTGTGCAAATTGAAGAAGAGAGTCTCCCACAAGCTTGGGGGAGGCTTCTCCGATTACTTAATGCTTTGCCTGATCATCCTCTTAAGAAAAATGAAATACTTGATATCTTTTATAATGGACTAATCGATGCTTCCAAGGACCACTTGGATAGTTGTGTCGGTTGTGTTTTTAGGGAAAGAACGGTCGACCAAGCTGAATTGCTATTGAATAATATGTTGACTAATGAAAATAATTGGACTCTTCCTGAGCCAATTCCTGAGCCAATTGAGCCAACTCCTGAGCCTATTCCTAAACCTACTCCGAAGAAGAGGGGTGCTTTATTTCTCAGTCCTGAAGATATGCAAGAGGCAAAGAAATCAATGAAAGAAAAAGGTATTAAAGCTGAAGATTTTAAGAATCTACCTCCTGTTGAAGAAACACATGGTCTTAATATACCACCTATTAAAGAAACACATTGTCCTGATAACCCGACACAGGTAGTAAAGGTAAATTCTCTCTATAGATATGATAAAGTTGAAATCCCCTCTACTAAATTTCCTAGCCAATGTTTGGATGAATTTGATGACTTTATGGCTAGACATGACAGTTTTAATGCTTATGTTGGTAGAGAATTAAAGAGTAATGCTTACATGATTGGATGCTTGAGTGATTATATGGCTAGAGTTAAAGGTGAACTTAAACTCATTAGCAAAATATGCTTCTATGGTTACCACTCAAGCAGAACAAGTACTTAAAGCTCAAAGTGATTTGCTCGATGAATTAAATAATAAACATGATTTTGCTGTTAGAGTGGCTACTAGAACTGGTAGAATGACTCAGGAACCTTTGTATCCTGAAGGCCACCCTAAGAGAATCGAGCAGGATTCTCAGAAAAATATTTAAATGCACCTAGTCCTTCTAAAAAGAAGAAAAAGAAAAATGATAGGACTTTGCATGCTTCTAGTGAAGCTGTTGTAAACACAGCTGAGAATACCAATGATGCTGTAACACAATCAGGTGATGAACATGAACCTAGTGATAATGTTAATGATAATGCTCATGTTGATGCTCGACCTAGCAATAACAATGATGTAGAGATTGAACCTGCTGTTGATCTTGATATCCCACAATCAAAGAATCAACGTTATGATAAGAGAGATTTTGTTGCTAGGAAGCACGGTAAAGAAAGAGAACCATGGGTTCAGAAACCCATGCCTTTTCCTCCTAAGCCATCCAAGAAAAGGGATGATGAGGATTTTGAGCGCTTTGATGAAATGATTAGACCTATCTTCTTACGTATGCGCTTAACCGATATGCTTAAAGTAAATCCTTATGCTAAATACATGAAGGATATTATTACAAATAAAAGAAAGATACCGAAAGCTGAAATTTCCACCATGCTTGCTAATTATACTTTTAAGGGTGGAATACAAAAGAAACTTGGAGATCCAGGAGTACCAACTATACCATGCTCCATTAAAAGAAACTATGTTAAAACTGCTTTATGTGATCTTGGAGCCGGTGTTAGTGTTATGCCTCTCTCTTTATATCGTAGACTTGAATTGAATAAGTTGACACCTACTGAAATATCTTTGCAAATGGCTGATAAATCAACTGCTATACCTGTCGGTATTTGTGAGGATGTGCCTATTGTGGTTGCAAACGTCACTATCTTAACGGACTTTGTTATTCTTGATATTCCCGAGGACGATAGTATGTCGATTATCCTTGGTAGACCCCTTTTGAACACTGCAGGGGCTATTATTGATTGCAACAAAGGCAATGTCACTTTTCATGTTAATGGTACACTTTCTGAGGAAACAACCTTAAGTTCATAGCATCAATTCTATTGGAAAAATTCAAACTATCATTATTGGAGGTTTTGACTTTCCTCTTCCTACTGTCAAGAAAAAAATACGATATTCTTATTATAGGGGATGTTCATATCCCCGTTGAGGTAACTTAGTGTTATTCGAAATTTCTCTGGTTCCATGTTATTCGGAATGACTTTGTTAACAAGACTTCATCAACCTTGTTGTGTGGATTCCTTTTGAGCATGAGATGGATGAAACTAGAAGGCACAACCTTCTGTACCCTCATTTATTTTCTGTTATCTAGAATAAATAAAGCAAAAATAGTATTATCTGTCTGTTTTCTAAATTATCCATGCAATAAAAAAATACTCGAAAATAAAAGTTCTCCAAATGCCCTGCATATTTAGTATGATTTTTTATGGAATATTTGAGGATTTCAGGCACTGAGAACACAGCAGGGGGGCAAGCACCTGGCCACAAGGGTCCAGGGCGCGCCCACCCTTACTGGGCGCGCCCCCCTGCCTCGTGGGCCCATGGTGTCCCCCCTCCACTTATTCCTGCACCCACACACTTCATCTTCCTCCCAAAAAAACCCCATCCAGCTCAAGCACGAGTTCTAGCTCATTTTGCTGCAATTTTCGATCTCCTTGCTCAAAGCTCCATTCACAAAACTGCTTTGGGAGATTGTTCTTTGGTATGTAACTCCTCCAATGGTCCAATTAGTTTTTGTTCTAGTGCTTTATTCATTGCAAATTTTTGCTGCCTAGGTGACCCTATTCTTGAGCTTGCATGTCAAATTTATGAGGTCCCAAGTAATTTTAATGCATGATATAGGCTATAGACACTTGTGGGAGTAGTTGCTATCAATCTTGTTTAGTTTGGTTCACTTTTATTTTGAGTTACTAAAAATTTCATAAATTTTTCAGAGGAAGAAATATGTTTAGGAAAATGTACCAAGGTGGTTCTTCAACAAAGAAAGGACCCAGGCGTGCTATGTGTGAGCAACACGATGAACACCCAAGAGAAGCTGATGTGCGGCCTTGTGAATGGCCGACAGAAGAGTTTATGGTCAATGCAGGCATCAAGGATGAATTTGACGCATATGTGCGTAATGCCGATCTTGAGGACTTCATGCAAGATAAGTGTCCTCAGTACTACTATTTGACTGATTCATTTGTGAGAAGATTTAAATTTACATCTTCGCGTAATTCTCAAAGTGTCCTGTTTGATATTTATAATCAATCATATACCATGGACCTAGAAGATTTCACTACTGCTTGCAAACTCCCGCGGTGGGGCAACATTAATGAACCCCGTAAATCTGAATATAAAGACTTTCTTGCTAGTATCACTATGGGAGAATCTAGAGAAATAGCTCAAGCTACCATAGGGAGCATTCATTTTCCTGCTATACATTATTTTGCTCTCTTCATTGGTAGATGCATTAATGGTAAAGATGAAGCATGTCACATGTGTGTCCCTGATCTTTGTGTCCTCAAGAGTGCTGTATTAGGTAATAAAGATTACAACTTGGGGGCAATTGTTGGACGTAGGTTGCATAATAATGGTTTATCTGGAGATTTGTTTGGAGGGATTTATGCGATCCATGTTGCTAATTATCTTGGTATACCTCCACATGAGGGTGATAGGGAATTGCCTCCCGCTTATTTAGATTATGACGCTATGGTCAGTCATCATTTTCTTGTGAGGAATGAACAATTCCTCCAGTATCGACTAATCTTTGACAGACGTCGCTCTGTCCATGTTACTCTCCCTGCTCCTGCCCTTTTTGATTATCAGGCAAAAATAAGATATGTTGTAACCAGGGAGGAGGCAACCGAACATGAGAGGAGAGCGGAGGCAGATCGCCACCATGCCGCAGCACAGGAGGCAATGGCTGCTGCATCTCAGTACGACCCCAGTTATAACTTCGGATATCAGCCAGGCTATCCTTGGCAATAGACCAACTTAGGCCAAAAGCCTAAGCTTGGGGGAGTACGTATTTCTCACCGACATTACATTTATGTTCACACACTTATTCTAGTCTTCGGTGCTCATACTCTTTCGTTGTATTATCCATGCTAGTTTAATTTCTTTTTCTAGTTTTCATCTTGTGTGTTTGATAAACCTTTAGAAAACCCAAAAAATTAGTTAGTTTAATTTCCATGCTTGTAGTAGTAATTAAAAAGAAAACCCAAAAAGATTTCTCATTCTTCTTTTACTTGTTGGGAGCTTTCTAGTGTAAATAGTTTTATTTTATTTTCTTTCCTTTGGGGGTCGAGAGGAGAAGACCATAATGAAAATGTTTAGTGGTTCTCATATGCATGATTGTTGATTTAACCGAGAGCCCATATTACCTTGTATTCTCCCTTGAATTGAATGCTTGCAGATTCCAGCTTAGTCCAATGCACGTGCACTATTATTATTATACACATCGTTCGGTCGTGCAAATGAAAGGCAATAATGACAATATATGATGGACTGATTGAGATGAGAGAAGCTGGTATGAACTCGACCTCTCTTGTTTTTGTAAATATGATGAGTTCATCGTTCCTGATTCAGCCTATTATGAATAAACATGTTTGCAATGACAATTAAAGATTATAGTTGCTTATGCCATGCTTAATTAGCTAGGAGCTTATAATGGTTTACCTTGCGTGCCAACATGCTATTAAAATGGTTGTAATGTGGTACGATAGGGTGGTATCCTCCTTTGAATGATTCAAGTGAATTGACTTGGCACATGTTCACGCATGTAGTTGAAACAAATCAACATAGCCTTCACGATATTTATATTCATGGTGGATTATATCCTACTCATGCTTGCACTCAGTGTTGATTAATTTTAATGCATGTTCATGACTGTTGTCGCTCTCTCAGTTGGTCGCTTCCCAGTCTTTTGCTAAGCCATCACCTGTACTAAGTGGGAATACTGCTTGTGCATCCAAAGTCCATAAACCCCAAAGTTATTCCATATGAGTCGACCATACCTTCCTATATGCAGTATTTACCTGCCGTACCAAGTAAATTTGTATGTGCCAAACTCCAAACCTTCAAATGAAATTCTGTTTTGTATGCTCGAGCAGCTCATATTTCAACTAGGGTTGTCTGTATCTTCCATGCTATGTGGGTTATTCTCAAGGGGACTGGACTCCTCTCCTCATTCACGAGAAAATGGCTGGTAACCGGGATGCCCAGTCCCATGATCAAAAAGATCAAAGCAAATCAAAATAATTAAACAAAACTCCCCCAGGGCTATTGCTAGTTGGAGGCACTCGTTGTTTCGAGCAAGCCATGGATTGATGCTTGTTGGTGGTGGGGGAGTATAAACTTTACCATTCTGTTTGGGAACCGCCTATAATGTATGTAGCATGGAAGATATCGAGATATCATAGTTGTTACGTTGACAGTGAAAGTATACCGCTCAAAAATGTTATTCATCTCTATTTTAAAATCGAGCTCTAGCACCTCTACAAATCCCTGCTTCCCTCTGCGAAGGGCCTATCTGTTTACTTTTATGTTGAGTCATCACCCTCTTATTAAAAAGCACCCGCTGGAGAGCACATTGTCATTTGCATGCATTACTATTAGTTTATATTGGGTATGACTTGACTGGATCTCTTTTACCATGAATTACAATGTTTAGTCAGTCCTTGATCTTTAAAGGTGTTCTGCATTTATGTTTTGCGGTCTCAGAAAGGGCTAGCGAGATACCATCTTGTTATATCATATTATGATTGTTTTGAGAAAGTGTTGTCATCCGAGTTTTATTATTATTGCCCGCTAGTTCATTATGCCATTGATATGAGTAAACATGAACCTAAGTGTTATTGTGAATATGGTTAGTTCACAATCTTTGCTGAAAACTTGAATGCTGGCTTTACATATTTACAACAACAAGAGCAAACAGAGTTTGTAAAACTTTTTCTTTATCACTTTCAGTTTGTCAACTGAATTGCTTCAGGACAAGCAAAGGTTTAAGCTTGGGGAGTTGATACGTCTCCAACGTATCTACTTTTCCAAACACTTTTGCCCTTGTTTTGGACTCTAACTTGCATGATTTGAACGAAACTAACCCGGACTGACACTGTTTTCAGCAAAACTGCCGTGGTGTTATTTTTGTGTAGAAAACAAAAGTTCTCGGAATGACCTGAAAATCCAAGGAGACTACTTTTGGAAAATATAAAATATACTGGCGAAAGAATCAAGGCTAGGGGCCCACACCCTGTCCACGAGGGTGGGTGAGGGAGTCCTGGACTAGGGGGTGTCCGGATAGCCGGACTATCATCATCGGCCGGACTCCAAGACTATGAAGATACAAGATTGAAGACTTCGTCCTGTGTCCGGATGGGACTTTCCTTGGCATGGAAGGCAAGCTTGGCAATACGGATATGTAGATCTCCTACCATTGTAACCGACTCTGTGTAACCCTAGCCCTCTCCGGTGTCTATATAAACCGGAGGGTTTTAGTCCGTAGGACGAACAACCCTTACAACAATCATACCATAGGCTAGCTTCTAGGGTTTAGCCTCCTTGATCTCATGGTAGATCCACTCTTGTACTACCCATATCATCAATATCAATCAAGCAGGAGTAGGGTTTTACCTCCATCGAGAGGGCCCGAACCTGGGTAAAAACATCATGCCCCTCGTCTCCTGTTACCATCCGCCTAGACGCACAGTTCGGGACCCCCTACCAGAGATCCGCCGGTTTTGACACCGACATTGGTGCTTTCATTGAGAGTTCCTCTATGTCAACACTGATAGGCTTGATGGCTTCTTCGACCATCAACAACGACGCAGTCCAGGGTGAGACTTTTCTCCCCGGACAGATCTTCGTATTCGGCGGCTTTGCACTGCGGGCCAATTCGCTTGGCCATCTGGAGCAGATCGAAAGCTACGCCCCTGGCCATCAGGTCAGATTTGGAAGCCTAAACTTCACGGCTGACATCCGCGGAGACTTGATCTTCAATGGATTCGAGCCAGAGCCGAGCGCGCCGCACTGTCACGACGGGCATGATTTAGCTATGCCGCCGGACAGTGCCCTGGAGGCCGCACATGAGTCCGTTCCGATCCTTAATTCGGAGCAGACCACGCAGATCGAGGACGGGTGGCTAGACACCACCTCGGGGGCTGCAACCTCTACGGCGATGGAGCCGAAAACTGACCTTGTCCCTTGTAAAGCTCGTGACTCCCAGGTTCCGGACTCCTCGCCGGACTCCGAACCTCTTGCGCCCTTACCAATCGAATCCGATTGGGCGCCGATCATGGAGTTCACCGCCGCGGACATCTTTCAGCACTCACCCTTTGGCGACGTCCTGAACTCGCTAAAGTATCTCTCGTTATCAGGAGAGCCCTGGCCGGACTGCGGTCAGGACGGTTGGGATGCGGACGACGAAGAAATTCAAAGCCCACCCACCACCCACTTTGTAGCCACTGTCGACGATCTAACCGACATGCTAGACTACAACTCCGAAGACATCAACGGTGTGGACGACGATGCCGGAGACGACCAAAAACCAGCGCCTACAAGGCACTGGAAAGCCACCTCAACTCATGACATATACATGGTGGACACACCAAAAGGAAGTGATAACGAGGAACAACGGGACGCGGCGAAGGATATTTCCCCCGAAAAACAACCAAAAAGGCGACGCAAGCGCCGCCCGAAGTCCCACCTCGATAACAACAGCACCCACAATGACCCAGCCGTAGAGCAGGGCGAACCAGTGGGCGACGAACATACAACCAAGCAACCATCCGAACAGGATGAATTGGACAAGCAACCCATCCCCGGCAAAAACAACAGTCCAGACGATCTCATGCCGGACACATCACCGGAGCATAAGAACCTTCACGAAAGGCTCCTCGCCACTGCAAGAATCTTGAAGAAGCAGAAGCGGAAGCTCAAAACAGCGGAAGACATACTCAGAATGAGATGGAGCAAAGTACTCAAAACTGCAGACAAATACGGCAATAGTCACCAAGCAAAGAGCTACCCGAAGCGCAAGCTGCTGCCCGAATTCGACGAGGAGGCCGTAGAGCAACCACAATCAAAAGGCAAAGAGGCCGCCTGGCTGGATAGATGACCAGACGACAGGCCAAGAGCGGCAAGCGGCGCCGCACACAAGCCAGCACATGACACACATAAAGATGCTCGCCAAAAGGATGGCCCGGTCAGGTCCATTTACGGGCCAAAAAAGAGGGCCCCAGGAAGCAACACAACACGCCGAGTGCTCGAAGATAACGGCACAACTAAATACAGGGGCGCCGCACACCCACTATGTTTCACCGATGAGGTGCTGGATTCAAGCCCGTAAACATAGAGGCATACGACGGAACAACAGACCCTGGAGTCTGGATTGAGGATTACATCCTACACATACATATGGCTAGAGGAGACGATCTCCACGCCATAAAATACCTACCCCTCAAGCTCAAAGGGCCAGCTCAGCATTGGCTCAAAAGCCTCCCAGAAAACACCATTGGAAGTTGGGAAGAGCTCGAGGACGCGTTTAGAGCAAATTTTCAGGGGACTTATGTCCGCCCTCCGGATGCAGACGATTTAAGTCACATAACTCAACAGCCCGGAGAGTCAGCGCGCAAATTCTGGAACAGGTTCCTCACTAAAAAGAACCAAATAGTCGACTGTCCGGACGCCGAAGCCTTAGCAGCTTTTAAACATAACGTCCGAGACGAATGGCTCGCCAGACACCTCGGCCAGGAAAAACCAAGAACAATGGCCGCGCTAACAAGCCTCATGACCCTCTTTTGCGTGGGGGAAGATAGCTGGCTGGCAAGATGCAGCACCAACGACCCGAGTACATCCGAGATCAGAGACGGAAATGGAAAATCACGGCGCAGAAAAGATCAGCGCCGAAATAAGGAAAATGGCCCAAAGAACACGGCGGTCAACGCCGGATTCAAAAGCTCTCGGCCGAACAGCAAAACACTGCCTCTTAAGGACAACAGTGACGAGCTACCCAACCTAAACAAAATCTTGGACAGGATATGCCAAATTCACAGTACCCTTGGGAAGCCCGCAAACCACACCCACAGAGATTGTTGGGTCTTCAAGCAGTCCGGCCGACTCAACGCCGAACACAAGGGGCTCGACACACCGAGCGAGGACGATGACGAACCTCACAAGAAGAGTGCCGGACAACAAAAGAACTTCCCACAACAGGTCAAAACAGTGAATTCACTTCAAGCGATAACAAGGAAAAATAGGGCGGCACCTGCCAAAGCGCATGCCGCATGGCCCACCCCAGCGGAATCCCGAGATTGGATGACAAAACCAATTACTTTCGACCACCTGGATTACTCCAGAAGTACTCGAAACGCAGGATGGACTGCTCTGACATTGGATCCTATAATCGACGGACTAAAATTCACACAAGTCCTAATGGATGGCGGCAGCGATTTAAACCTGCTATATCCGGACACAATCCGCAAATTGGGGATAGACCCTACTAAAATTTGCCATGGCCGCACTTCCTTCAAGGGAGTGACGCCAGGCCCTTACGCCAGGTGCACGGGCTCCTTACTACTAGAAGTTGTGTTCGGTTCACCCAACAACTTCCGTCGCGAAAAGCTAATCTTCCATGTCGCCGCATTTAAAAGTAGCCATCAAGCACTATTGGGATGTGAAGCTTTCGCCCGCTTTAACGCAATACCGCACTACGCGTCTCTTACACTTAAAATGCCCAGTCCATGCGGCATCATCTCCTTACAAGGTCGCTCAAGACCCCGGACACGGCTAGGCGAGTCCGGCACAAAAAAACCAGGGGCTTCCTAGCCGCACACCCCTTCACAAGGGGCTGCGCGTATGAACGATAAGAGCCAATAAAAGCTCAACTTTATTCATTTATTCATACTCTGTTTTAAATACATTTTTTCGCATGATTTCTTTTAAAACTAAGTTCATCTCTTTTACAGATGAACAGCGTGTACAACCGTCCAGGATACAGCACAACGGAGACACAGGCGTAGACGTGCAGCAGGGAACTGTCGCAAGGATTCTTTTCAGATTAAGACCCTGCGTAAACCTTTTTTACTGTCTCTTGTTGCTATACATCCCCTGGTTTCTTACCATAACCAGAGAGGAGGCTGACGTTTTGGCATCGGCCGCGTCAGAGGATTTCACGCGTACCTGGACACTAGGGGCTTAGGGCATTGACCTGCCCATCATCATAAAGACCGAACACCTCAGGGAGTGTTCGGCGTCTCGAGTTAGGCCTTATATGCATCAGCTCTGAATCATGTCTTCGGTAAAATGTTGGGTTTGCCCGGCTCCTGTGTTTTGCTGCCTTATGTTCCGTATCATCGGCTAACGCGGCACTAGGAGAACTACTGCGATCGTGCCCCGGTTTGGCCGGGCGAGCACCTCAGTAGAGAAAGCTGAAAACTGACTGTCATGATATAGCGAGAGACCGGTCAACCACTCGATCGACCTCTGGAATGTCTAGAATTCCTCCGCTTTGACGAAGGACCGCTTCCCGGTCAGGCACACACGCGCCCCGAATTCGGAGAGCGCGGTGCCCCTAGGGGCTATATCGTAGCCCCACCTTCGAACTCCTATGGCTAAGTGAAAGTGATAAAGCATTATAGTCCGGTTGCCTCGTTTGCTACGCTACCACCTCCTTCACAGGACCAAGACATTGGATTAAGTGTGAAAATGCGCTATTTTGCAAACACCCCCGCACCATGTGCGTGGGGGCTCAAGCCAAAGACTCCATCTTTTAGGTTATACACAAGTATACATTACCGGCCGCACAGGGGATATTTCAATACTTGAACGCACAAGTATAAAAAGCACTTATATTATGAATATCGTTTTACATATCATAAAGATCATTTGAACATGACATTTGTTTAGCACTGCGACTCTATCACACGAGCACCCCGCAGAACTTCCCCAAAATAGTGCTCGGCGGGTAACCGGCTCTCGTCCGAACCCCGGGTTGCAACATCGATGGCATCCATCTCCATCCAGTATGTCTTCACACGGGCGAGGGCCATCCGTGCACCCTCTATGCATGCCGACCGCTTCATCGCCTTGATATGCGGCACCACCCCAAGGAATTGCTGCAATAAGCCAAAATAACTCTTCGAGTTGGGCCTATCCGGCCACAGATGAGCCACTACATCCGTCATGGCAAGTCCGAACAATCTATTCAGCTCAGCCCACTCGGCCAACCGATCAGTCAACGAAAGTGAACGCTCCGGACTGTGGAATTGAGACCAAAAAAGCTCTTCCGTCTCATGATCCTTTTGACTTCGGAAGTGCACAACCGCATCTGCCACACTCGCCGCCAAATCCAGATAAGGATCCTCCGGACCCCACAGCTGGCCAAGCTGAGCATACTTCTGATCTGTGAACTTCCTGCGCAGCAGAAAGGGCTTGCCAGCCGCAATGTCTCTGTCCTGACGCAGCTCCTCCTTTATAGCCCTCATTGCAGAACGGGCATCCTTGGCTTCGGCGATGGCCTTCTTCAGGTCTTCTTGCTCCGCTCGGCGTTCTTTTTCAAGAACCTCATAGCGGTCGGTAACATCCTTCAGCTTCACGGCCATTCCGGCCATCTCCTCCCTGCTTCGGCAGTGAGCAGCCCTTTTGGCTTCTAGCTCTTCGGCTGCCTTCGAGGCAGCCGCATCACTCCTTCTGGCCTGCTCCTTGGCTCGAGCAAGCTCTGCACGAAGGTCCTCCACAGCAGCGGCACCATCTGCATTAAGCATACGTGTTGTAAGGAGTGGGCATCAGCTCCCTTACTAGGTGACCACGGAGAGAAAACCTACCTTGTGATTCGTCAAATCGTTTATTGACCAGCGCGATGTCCGCATCCGCAACGTCGAGTTTCCGCTTTAGTTCGGCAACTCCATCAGTCCGGCTGGCCACCGGACTATCCGCCACCTACATAGGAAAGGCGAGAATTAATACCTGAGATTATGATCCTCGGCACGCTGTCGCTTTCGACAACATACCGAGTCTCAGGGGCTACTATCTATACAGGGCACACTTTATGTGTAAAACTGTCAAAAGGTATGTCATTTTTACGTACCTCAAACCCCGCCAGCAAACTTCTGACGGCATCATGCAACCCGCCCTCGGCGGATGAAATTCTTTCAATCACCGTACTCATCAATGTACGGTGATCTTCTGAGATAGACGCCCTCTCAAGCAGATCCTTCAGCTCCCCCGGCCGTACACCAGTTGGCGCCGAACTCTCCGACCCTGCCGGACTCGGGGATACCCTCCGTGATGACACCTCAGGGTCGTCCGCCCCGCCTAACGGTGCAGCAGATGGAGACGTCTCGCTCTCCATCATCTCCGGACGAGGGTCCCCCGAAGACGAGCTCAACTGAGATGGACGGAGATCCGAACTACAAGGTAAAAACTTCGGTTATCCTCAGAAGCAAAAATAGGGATGTCCCTTATTCCAAAACTCCCCTTTTTCTACTTACGGCTCGCTGGAGGGCTGATTCCTTAGGGGAGATAGTGCGGCCGGGGCTTCCCCAGGCGCAGGACCCTCCGGTGAAGATCTCTTCCCCCACTTTGAGGCCTTGGCCTCCGGGTTTTCGGAGGCGGTCCTATTCTCCCCTTGGAAGGAGGGATTCTCGATCCCCCCTTTCTCGAAAGCCTCCTTGGTAGAGGCGGTAGTTTCTCTGTTTTCCCCTTCGCCTTCCTCTGAAGGTGCAACCTCCAGCATATTGACCAACACGGGATCCGGCACGGTCTCCGGGAGGGGGGCCGGACACCGTATCAGTTTCGCTTGCGCTATCCACTCCCATTCAAAGGACGATTGGTTAAAAGGCAAATTCAAGAATACGCAAACAAACGGTGTGTCCGGACACAGGGCTACTTACCTGAGCATCCGGGCGATTGCAGCTTAGGTCGACATCCTCGGTCAATTCCGGACACACTTCTTGTGATCCGAAGAACAATTTATACATCTCCATGGGTGTTGTACCCATGAAGTGTTGGAGAGCTCGTGGCCCCTCTGGATTGAATTCCCACAGGCGGAGGGGGCGACGTTTGCAGGGCAGAAGATGCCGAATCAGCATAACCTGCATCACTACGACCAGATTGTTCTCCCTCTCTTGGAGGTCTCGAATCCGGCCCTACAATAGGGGTGCGTCCTTTGACGGCCGCCAGTTAAGCCCTTTGTTGACCCATGACATCAGCCGCTATGGAGGGCCCGAGCGAAAGACGGGCAGTGGCTTCTGCCTGCTGCCCCTGGGGGCGGTAATATAGAACCACTCCTGTTGCCACAAACCGAGCTCCTCCGGGAAAGAGCCCTCGGGCCATGGAGCATCGGCCCTCTTGCTTACAACCGCCCCGCCGCACTCTACTTGACGCCCCTCGATCATCTTCGGCTCCCTGTTGAAGGTTTTGAGCCACAAACCGAAGTGAGGGGTAGTGCGGAGGAAGGCTTCGCAGACGACAATGAATGATGAGATGCGGAGGATGGAGTCTGGAGCCAAGTCATGGAATTCCAGCCCATAGTAAAACATGAGCCCTCTCACGAAAGGATCCATCGGGAAGCCTAAACCCCGACGGAGGTGGGACACGAACACGACGCTCTCGCCGGCCTCGGGAGTAGGAATAACCTGCCCTTGGGCAGAGAGCCTATGCGAAATCTCGTAGGTTAAAGTACCTGGCTTCTCTCAGCTTTAGCACGTCCTCCTCCGTGACAGAGGAGGGCATCCACCGGCCCTGCAAGTCGGAGCCGGACATTGTCGAAGTTTTGAAGCGCTCGAATCTGGAGCCCTGAGTGTTTGGAGCTTGGGGCGAGGGGCGGATGCGACTGAGGATTGAAGAAAAGAAACGAGCCTTGGTCTCATTATAAAGAGGAAGAATACCAAGAGCCGTCCCCGTAACCGTTTGGAACTCACCTTCGATGGAGGAGGCGTGGCAACGGCCGCGGTTGGGTTACCCACGTCCGTATTGATGGGAATCCCGGAATAAGGGGAACACGATCTCTGCTTCGACAAGACGTGCCAAGGAAAGTGCTTCGCTAAACGCGCTGAGGTGGTATAATAAAAACGATTCAAGTAAAGGCTTGGTAGTGGTGTGACGTCACGCCACAAAATACGTCAGCAGATTGAACTTGTGTAAATATTATTCTCTCTATGGTGGTATGTGGAATTTATTTTGCAGAGCCGGACACAATCCTGGTGTTCACAATCTTCTATGAATTATTCGGAGGAGGAACCCGCCTTGCAATGCCGAAGACGATATGTGCGCCGGACTCGTCGTCATTGAAGCCTGGTTCAGGGGCTACTGAGGGAGTCCTGGACTAGGGGGTGTCCGGATAGCCGTACTATCATCATCGGCCGGACTCCAAGACTATGAAGATACAAGATTGAAGACTTCGTCCCGTGTCCGGATGGGACATTCCTTGGCGTGGAAGGCAAGCTTGGCAATACTGATATGTAGATCTCCTACCATTGTAACCGACTCTGTGTAACCCTAGCCCTCTCCGGTGTCTATATAAACCGGAGGGTTTTAGTTCGTAGGACGTACAACCATTACAACAATCATACCATAGGCTAGCTTCTAGGGTTTAGCCTCCTTGATCTCGTGGTAGATCCACTCTTGTACTACCCATATCATCAATATCAATCAAGCAGGAGTAGGGTTTTACCTCCATCGAGAGGGCCCGAACCTGGGTAAAAACATCGTGCCCCTTGTCTCGTGTTACCATCCGCCTAGACGCACAGTTCGGGACCCCCTACCCGAGATCCGTCGGTTTTGACACCGACAGTGGGGGCACGCCCCCTCCCCCTGGGCGCACCCCCTGCCTCGTGGGCCCCCTGGAGCTCCACCGACCTCAACTACAACTCTATATATTTGCTTTCGCGAAGAAAAAAATCAGAGAGAAAGTTTCATCGCGTATTATGATACGGAGCCGCCGCCAACCTCTAATCTCTCTCAGGAGGGCTGATCTGGAGTCCGTTCGGGGCTTTGGAGAGGGGGATTCGTCGCCGTCGTCATCATCAACCATCCTCCATCACCAATTTCATGATGCTCACCGCCGTGCGTGAGTAATTCCATCGTAGGCTTGTTGGACGGTGATGGGTTGGATGAGATTTACCATGTAATCAAGTTAGTTTTGTTAGGGTTTGATCCCTAGTATCCACTATGTTTTGAGACTGATGTTGCTATGACTTTGCTATGCTTAATGCTTGTCACTAGGGCCCGAGTGCCATGATTTCAGATCTGAAGCTATTATGTTTTCATGAATATATGTGAGTTCTTGATCCTATCTTGCAAGTCTATAGTCACCTATTATGTGTTATGATCCGACAACCCTGAAATGACAATAATCGGGACACTTCCACTACAAAAAAAATACACTTCCGTGATGATACGTGTTTGTCACCGTAGGTCGCGTTTTTGTCATGAATGTACATCCATGACGATTTTATGACAGAATCAAGATAGTCATACCTGTGTTGTCGTAGAAGTGTTCCATGACATTACCAAAATTATCATCACGCAAGTGTCCACGTCCATGACGATAAATCCCGCGTCACAGAAGTGCTTTCGTCAAGGGTGACCGACACGTGGCATCCACCGTAACGGAACGCCGTTAAGCTATCGGGTCGGGTTTTGGATCCGATAACCCGTTAACAGCCCCAACCAATGGGGATTTTCCACGTGTAAAATCATCATTGGTTGGAGGAAACATGTGTCGGCTCATCGTTGGGACAGATGTCATCCACTCATTGGACAGAAGGCGCCTATGATACGTTGACATGTGGCATGGCCCAACAGAGGCCCATTCCTGTGAAAAGGCCGGCCCGTCTGACTTGGTCAAAAGGTGGCGGGCCGGCCCATGGAAAGCCTGTTAACGGCATGTTCGCATATAGCCCATTTACAGCCCGCTAACCCAAGGCCCGTTACGCCCTATCCAAATTAGGCTCAGTAGCGTCATCTGGGCCACCCAATATGATTCCAGCCCATTTTCACTTCTGGCCCATGTATGGCCCATGACGTCTTTCGGCCCATATGAGGCCCTATGTAACTCTTGGCCTATTAACGGCCCATGGTGAAACTGGCCCGTAATGAACAGTGTATCACTTTACACCCGTTAACGGCCCGTGGTGAAACTTGCCCGTAATGAACAGTGTATCACTTTATACCCATTAACGGCCCGTTATTCCGTTGGGCCATTTCCAGCCCATGTTATATTTCGGCCTTCGAAGCCCATTTATTCTTGGGCTCATTTCTAGCATTCGTTTACTTACGGCCCGTTACTGTCATTTTCTGCTTGTTTGCCAAATTCAGCCTGTGGTTACAGTCGGCCCATTTGTGGTCCGTTAATATGTTGGGCCGTTTTCATAGCGTCATGAAATACGGCCTATTAACGATGGCCCGTTATGGTCGGTCCATGAACGGACGATTCCAACTCTAGCCCATTTACAGCCATAATTCGGCCTGTTATTGGCCCATGTTATCATATTGCCCGTATAAGGCCCATTGATGATACGGCCCATAGAAGGCCCATTGTTTCTACGGCCCGTAGAAGGCCCATTGTTTCTACGGCCCGTAGAAGGCCCACTGTTTCTACGGCCCGTAGGAGGCCCAGTGTCACTACAGTAAATATTAGCACATGGTTATTGTAGCCTAGTTTTAAAAAATAGGTTATTGCAGCCACTAGCAAACCGCGGAAAAAGAACTGCAATGACTACAAGCAAACAAATAAACAAGACAACAAGGAAATAAATAAGCAAGCAAATTATGCTAGGCTATCACATATTACATCCACTGGGCATCAAAGTTCGCCACCAGTGCAAATAAACGCGCCGACAAAAGAATATACAAAACTGAGAGCACTTCAGAAGGCACTAGGCCTGGCCAGGTCGGGGCCCCCAAACAGCTGAAGAAGCTGAGTAGAACTCAGTTGTGTCAACGATAGATGCATCAACACTAGATTTAAGGCATGATGGTGCGCACGGCAGTCCTCTGATATCTTCATTGCATCTTTGACTTCAAGTCGGAGCTGAGCTGAAGCAAGCCTTTCCGCTTTAAGTTGAGACTGAAGAAGTCGAACTGATTGAGGCATCGTCTGCACAGAGGTTGTCTCACACCTGCTGGTGAGTAGCTTCAACTCACTGTCTTCATCAAGACAGGACCTTGGGGTCATCTCGCTGTCCTCAAGATTGTTTGGCACACTATCTTCCCTAAAGTTCTGCCTGGCGTAAGAGATACGACTCTGAAAGAGAAACAAGGAGACACGTAACAGGTTACACAATTATATAAGCAAATAAAGGGATCTGTTCTGCATAAGGAACATGTTTTTACAACTACAATTTGAAACTGGTAGTTGTCGCAAACATCCAATTAGATGTAAACAGCAAAGCAAACAGCAGTGGAGGAAATGATGCCTATCCAAATCTATACTAGAACAAAGTTTGAAGGCTTGAAAAGGATGAACTTACATTACATGTTAACACGGGCTGGACAAAGCCCTTCTCCATGTTGATGGAAGGATAATTCAATAAATTTCCCAAAGAAAATTCTTTATAAGCATTGCCATTATTCTACATTTTGCAAAGAGTAAATATATGTCAAATAATATTGGAATAAACAGAGGATAATGAAGCTCAGGTGCAGACTGATGATACATAATCAAATAGCAATTAATTAAGTATGGTGTTACAAGGCAAAAGGGAGAGAGGTAGTGACAAGAGCAATGCAGAGCCCATTATTGTTTTGAGATCGTATGATCCTTTGAGCAAGGAGATTCATCTGAAATTAGTTTTCATACAAGAGAGAAGGTAAGGCACAAGCAGAAATTTAGGAGTTCAAATTTTGAATTGATATCATAGACAGTACCTGACGCTGGGCTCCCAGCAGTTCTAATAGGGGTTTGGCCACTGGAGTATGGGTAAAGTGTGGTACATTTGGGCATGTGTTTTCTGTGGCTGCTGATCTATCTGATTTAATAGGTATCACTACCTTTTCCAAATACCTCGTTTGTACTCATTGAGGATCTGTACTCACCCTCTTCCTTTTGGACATCTACTACGAAAGAACAACATTTGACTAGAAAAACATAGTGTGACGACACATGGAATAGGTACAGAAAATGGATAGGTATGGCATATAATCATATATGATGCTTAAACTAAGCAGATGGTGTAACAAAGTAGAAGTAATGCAAGAGATCAGATGCAAAATATGTGCGACCAATACAACTTTGCAAAGTTAGAGCAAGCACCTTGATGGATGAATAAGATAGGCCATCCTCCACCATGCCAAGTTTGCTAGCCAGTGGATCGTTCCGCAATATTCCTCTCGTGCGCCCATTCTCATATTCATTTTGATAATGTTCAATATCTGACATGCATGAAAACGTAAAAACAAGTGAGATTTTCTTTGTAATGCAGAAGTGATTCTAATCCAATACTGCCTCCCTGTAAACCCCTTTGTGCTATCTCTGCAATTCTTTTAAAATATGCCATGCATGCTGTAATTTGTTGTGTGCATTAATATAATGTGGCCTACTACTCGAAATATGCGAGCTCCAGAAGTGATGACACTTCGCAGATGATAGCTTCAACATATAGTAAAGAAGAACAAGTCGACCTGACCTGACCTGACAGATTCAAAATATACTAAGGGAGAACAACTCAACCTGACCAGTCGACCGCAAGAGAATAGTATCATCTTAAAGAAGAGCAGAAGAGCAAGCAGATTGAAGATATTACAAGTCTTTCAATACAATGTCGGTTGGCCACCCATGATGAACCAGAGCGCACAGAGAAATACTATTCTTTCCGGTCTCTCCATATGTGGCTCACATGCATTTCGAAACTAAAGTAGGAACATTTAGCTCACCAATTAAACATCTCTCAGTTTTACTAATATCAGCAATAATATCATATATGAATTTGTACAACTAATCTTGTTTAGCTCGATGGGTGGAGCTGTGCTATTACGACACGAACCACGTAGGCTGATTGTGGTCATCATAAAATGGGGAAAACATAAGCATGATGAGTACAGTGTTGACCGTGGCAGTGGGATGGCAGATCTGAAGCTGCAAACCGCGCAAAGGGTAGTTAGCAACCGATGTTTGCTTTGAAATAACAACTAAGATTTGGTATGGACAAGAAAGTACGGTCAACAAATGACAAAGAAATGCAATTATGTTGTCTCTCTAAATGTCGTGACACGCATTTGGAAACTCAAGTGGGACCTTTAGCTAACCAATTAAATGTGTCGGTTAACTAATGTCAATATCATATCACAATCATATTTGAACAACTAAGCTTTTGAATTCTGAGTGGTGTGTTGTTTAGCTTGAAGGGTGGAGTAATGCTAGTACGACAGAAAGCACCTACGCAGATCATAGTAGAGTATATAAAAGGGGAAAACCCTAAGCATCAAGAGAAAAATCAGGAAAGTGAAACCAGTTGGACCAGTGGGTGGCGCACATGCTTTTCTAAACGAATATAGGAACATTAGGTGACCAATTAAACATTCTCTGTTTTAGTGATATGAGCATCATATCAGATTCGTATTTCAACACGTAAGCTTTGGGTTGAGGTCTTGAGGAGCAGTGCTAGCACAACACAAAGCACCTACGATGATGGTAGTGAATATAAAGGGGGGAAACCATAAGCTTTATGAGTATAGTGCCCGTGCCATGGCGGATCTGAAGGTGCAAACCAGACAAAGCTACTTCGCAACCAATGTTTGCTTTCAACTAGCCACTATGATTTGGTACGGACAAGAAAAGTACAGTAAACAAATTACGATCTATTTTCCGGCTGAGATCAATAACTTAAGCACATATGGAAGAGTACCACCTCTCTTGCGACGCCGTGTAGGCCTATGCTGATACGTTGAGGGTGCTGCGGGTGCGATGGCTGTCGGCGGCGGGGAAGAAGACTTTAGATGGCAGACGGCCGGGTCGGGGGATATATCATGTTGCCGTGGACGAGGCGGTCGTAGGAGCGGCAATGGCAAGGTGGACGACAGCGCTGATGAAGCGAGAGGAGGTGATGAAAGGATCCTAGTCCAGCACCGTGGATGAGAGACGTCCATCTCTTGCAGTGGACGACGGGGTAGGGGTAGCGGCTCCGGCAAGGTGGAGGATGGGGTGGCGGACGGAGGAGGCTGGCCGCAGTGCGTAGGTTGTCGTGCCGCTGATGGTGTATGGATGGGGAAATGGAGGGGAGGGGGGATCTCAAACTTTGGGACGCGCTTCTCTGAAATGGGGGAAAGTTACGAACTTATCCCCCGTTTAAAATTTTGGACATCGCGTCGGTTGGGGATAGGACGGTAATCTCGCATCTCCCAAATATTTGTCGGTAACTATTTCAGGCAAGGAGAGGGTGTTTTGCCGCCCACGGTTGGCGCCCATGGTGCATGAACGGGGCTGACATGTAGGGCGGTTGTGTCACCTCTGATGGAAGTTACACATCTGCCCCTATTTAAAATATTAGCCTACATCGATTTCGGATGAGGAGATTTTGTTTTGCCGCCCACCGTGTATGAATGGGGAAATGGAGGAAGAGACACATGTCTTTCGGACGAGCTTGAATCAAATGTGTTTTGCCACCCACGTTTGGCGCCCACCATGTCCGAATGGGCTCAGAGGCCATCGTGTCACGTCTGATTGAAGTTACTAGTCTACCCCTATCGACAGCAGTGTAAATCCGGTCGATAAGGATGTCAAGTGTCAGGGGTAGACAGTAATTTCCATCTCGCAAACACTTGCTTCGGGCAGCCCACAAATTATAGTGGGTGTTTAGCCGCTTCGTTCAAAACTTGGGAGAATTAGCATTCACGTTTGCCCTGGGACCTGGCAAACTAAATTCAAATCCAATTTGTATTCGATTACGAATATCCACAGATAATTATACGTTTTGTTATTTATTTCTTCAAAACCACAACAAAGATTTATTCCACCTTTATATATGATTATGATTTAGAAATGTCGTGATCTTCGAATTCAGTAGGTTGGATACACTCTGATTCAAACAGTTATTTCATCCAATACAATATGCTAACACGAAAAACAGTTCACCTTATATCAATCATACAAGTACTGAGGATTACCTCGCCTAAAAAATTTGGATCATTACAACACATGGACAACATAGGGGGTCTTGCAACATAATCCATTCAGAGACATGACACAACATGCAAGTACAATAATCTAATGACAATTTCAACTGGTATCTAAATCAGAACCGGGATTACCTTGGGCTTCAGATAGCAGAAACAGCAGTACCTCCTCCGTCTTTAAATGCAACATTCTTACTTCCTCCAATTCTTGGGTTGCTTGCATAATGTGTGCCGCTAATTCCGTAATTTCCATCCTCAAGATAAAGATTACCTCATTCATGGCAGCCACACCATCTCTTTCTGCCTCTAGTAGAGCCTCAAGCACTATAATATCTGTGCTCAGACTGCTCTCCGGCGGTGTTGCCTCTGAACTGCTACCATCTGGTAACATGGATGGCGCACTGCTTCCACAAATAGATTCTGGGGTTGTACATTGTGTCCTAGTGTGAACAGCATCCTGAAAGGTTTCCGCTGGACATAAGTAAGAGATAGTTATCGTATGATCTAGGCAGTAAGCTTACATGGTAAACGACGGACGAATTATTGCCGAGCATGGTAAACTATATCTAAATGGTTCAAAGCTGCATCAGCCGAAAAGAAATTAAAATGGTAAGATGAAACTAGGGATGTAAGTGGCAAATAAACGACATCCGCTAGTCCCATCTAGTTAGTTTTTGCTACCTCCCTAGTTCATTTTCCTCAAAAAACAAAAACTCTTTTGAACTATCATACCACTAGTGGACTTTAATCGGGATTAAACGGGACCCAGTTGACATCCCTAGTTGAAAGGGAGTGTACAACCGCTATATTTAAGTTGCCAAGGCATCCAAGCAGTTGAAATAATCTGAGAAAGCACTTAATAGTGTGGCCTCATATAAACTACGAAGACAATCTTGTGATGAAGTTGAGAGGAAAAGTTAAGGACTCAAATGAAATAGGCATGCATTTCTTTACGATAGTACAGCAGGCACTGCTGACATATTGGCCAACTCAGGTATAGCGTAACAACAAACAAACATTCGAATCAAGCAATACAGCAAAGCAGACAACTGAACTATTTGTAATTCGGTAGGATTACACGTTGAGGGCACAAGCCAAGAAAGCAGCCCACTCGCATTACATTTCACATGTACTAAAACACACTGGCTTACCATATGTTGCTGTGAAGCCTAGGTGCTGTTGCAATGTTCTTTGAAGATATCGTCAGCATCCCGTGGTTGCAAATCTAGTTGTTGTAGTTTATTCTGCACCATCTATTTAGGTAAAATTAATTTTAATCGCATGCACTGGTCCGAATTGATCATCAATGGTTCATCTAAACTAATGAAAGAAGGGTGTGTGCACACACAACAATATATCTGCTTCCCTCTATTTTTATGCTTGTTCGAGGTGCCATCCCCAAAAGAACAAATATTTTGCTTGATGGGGTTGGCAGCTCCATAATTAATAGAAGCATCAAATTAGTCATGCAACTTGGGAAGATCAAGAACACACAAAAAATTAATGAACAGATGCTCGGAGCAGTGATGTAATAGCTAGCATCAGAAAATGTAGGGTAAAACGAAGAAAAGGCAGCGGAACCACATGCTAGTTTGCTGATGTCTAATTAAGCATAGAGAAAATTAAGTAGTCTGATGGAACCAACAGGTGGCATCAGAACAAAACTAAAGCATATTAACTATATGTGCACTGGTATGTAATTTAGCACATGTAACATGTTCACTGCCAGAAGTATGGCCCTACAGGTGCAAGCAGAATAACGCATCTCATGAAAAACTGAATGATGCCCTGAAGAAATTCAAAGGTGCGGTGCTTATGCTAGGAAAGTGAATGTAGGTGCCGGCCGTTGGATAATAGTACCTGATTCTCGGCGGTGTATGGGTATCATTGTCATACTTGATAGCTAAGGATCGTCGATGGTGCTCGTGTTGCGATTGAGTTTGGGCCGGCTGTCGCCGTCGCTGAAGCGGCTCCAGTGCTACGGTTGCGGCACCTGTCGACATACAAGAAAGCTCATCTGTGGTAAGTGAACAGTTGCACGATAAAGAGAAAAACCAAAGGAGTACAAATCGAACTAACCTGATGAGGCTGCGGCATCGGTAAAGCAGGGCCGGTGGAGTTGAATATGGCGTACGTGGAGCGGGTCCGGTGTAGTGGACGAAGGCTTCGGCGGGCGCGTTGTATAGTGCTTTCAGTGAGTCGGATCTGTTGCCACGGACGAGGGCTTGTATGAAGGGCCAGCGAAGGGGCGGACGAGGGAGTCAGTGAAGGGCCTACGCTGTGGTGGACGAGGGTGCCGGTTAAGTAGATCTGGTGCGGTGGACCATGATGGCGGTCAAGGAGATATGGAGAGGTGGACAAGCTAGTCGCTGAAGCGGCTCTAGTGAAGTGGTGAGTTGGCAGTTGGGGGTTCCAAGGTGCGGAAGGTAGATCCGGCGGGGTGTGAGGTCCACCGCTGTGGCGGAGGACTAGATTCGGCGGCTTGCCGTGGTTGGGGGTCGGGGAGGGGAAGAGGCAGGGCTCTGGGGAAGAATGTTGGGGGCAAAGAGGGGAAAACAATGGAGTTACCAAAGCAGCCCTTTTCCATTCATGTGGCAGGGGTAAAACAGGAAAATCGCAGGGCTAAACTTTCAGGCGCGTGATATTTCGTTGTGAGCGGGAAGTTTGAAAGCTTTTGGCGCCTAAAATTATAAGTATTCTGCTCTCGTACGGCCGACTATGATATCATGGGCGACAATTTGTTTGTTTTGCACGCAAAAAAAATGTGCAAGTTTTGAAAATCAATGTCTCCAACTCGAAACTTAGATTGTCCATTCAATTCAAATATGGATCATTGAGCTACTACAAGCAAATACCATCATACGGTCCAATTCAAATGAAATTCCAGATGTGTTTATCCTAAATATGATGACAAAAGCAAAAATGTGTATATGTATGAATAAAGTGAATGATTATAAAGTTTGAACATGCCCGTAGTGTATATCTCTAGGTTTGATATATGAATTTTAAATCACGAAATCCCGGCTTAAAAAATGTACCTCTATTTAAATGAATTACAAAAGCTAATGATGGAGTCGAATTCCAAAATTCCAATCTTAGGTTTGTAATTCTGGTACATCAAGGTATATCACGCATGTTCAAAAGTATCGTTATCTCATAGTACAAACTGTGAAACAAATTGATCAACCATGAGTGCACAATATCTCAATTACGCTAAAGTCCCTCAAATATAGACACCTCGCTCTTTATCTGAAGTCAACCCCCCCCCCCCCCCACCACCACCACCACACACACACACACATAGAGAAGTCATTCTCTCCCCCAAACACCAACACACGAGCACATTAACACCCCTCTCTCTTGTAAAGTCCGGACCCCAACATAGGTCTCTATCACTTTGTCTCTCGGGCATGCACACATCTCTTCCCTCACTCTCTAGGTCTCCCGCTATCTCTCTTACCCAAGCACATGCACTATGTAGAGTGTATATTTCCCATACACACAAAACGTCGCCCCCAAACATCTACCTCCCTAGTTATGTGAATGTATAATCGTTCCCGATTTCGCACATTGTTCTCTACACCATCTAATCTAGATCTCTCATGAAGTCCCTATCACACACACGATGACTCGCTTCCCTTGCGTCTCCGTTCATAGGCCAATATCGGACAACATCAACATTGTCTCGCTATCTATACGCCATTTATGGACACAAACGACCCCTCTCGCTCTCTCTCCCTCTCTCTCCCTCTCTCTGTCGCTAGCTCTCTCTTTCTCTCGCTCTCACACCCCTCTCCCACACACACACTCGATGTCTCTTCCAAATAGTCTGCTCCCCCCGCCCGCACCCGTGCTATCTCGCTACTACACATGTCACACCATTCCCCCTTCCCTTATACTAGGTTTACATCACTAGTGGTCTCTCTACTCCACATACACTCTCTCCCTGTCACACACAAACGCATGCGCAAACACACACAGACACGCACAAACACCCATTTATCTGGATCCTCATCTCTCCCCATGTCCGCATGTGTATCTCACACACTCACTCTCTAATTATGTATATGTGTCTCCACGTTACACAACACAAAGCCCCATGTACATGTCTCTCTCTATCCTCCACACACATAGACACAAAGAATCTGTTATCATTGCCTCAGTCTCTAACATATCACACACGCACACTGTCTCTCTCTCTCTCTCGCAAACACGCTCAACAAGGGTTTCCCCGTGAATAACTTACCATCTATTCATCAACAATCGTGGCAGTACGGCGAACATGAGACGTGAAAAAGAATTAATCTACACGTGCTTAGACCACCTAGTATGACTACTAGGACTAGAGCAAGCCAAAAAGCGCGCCGCGTCACCCCCTCCTTGTCGGCGATGGGAAAATCTTTGTTTTACACAGTCGAGAAGTCATTGTGCTAAGGCCCCACATGCCGAGGCGTTGAATAGAATGTAGATGCTAGTTTACGGAAGCAAGTTTTGATAATACGTTTGTATCTCCATACTTATATTTCTTCTCTTATAAAAAAACCGAGTTGGTGATGATGGTACGTGTGCCATCTTGCAATATAGACCGTCCGATCTATATCTGATGGATGGAAATTAAAATAAAAGATACCCGCACCCCTCTCCACATTTGCAGACAAGGCCTTCCCTCGTTCATCCTTATCTCCAACAAACCTCATTGTTGAGCAATTAAGAAAGGAAGCCTCTGGAACAAACTGGCCTGGTGGCCGCTGCCGGCGTCGTCAATCCCCATGCCTCCGCTCAGTCTGACCACCAACCACCACCACACCCCACTCCTCTTCACCTTATCTCATATTTCTCGAGATATCATTAGTTTTTACACATGGGATTACTCCTGCAAGGGTCAATCACAACAAGTGTTCTATAAAAAAATGCATCTTGATGTTCCGTGCAATGCACGGAACCAATTTGCAAAAACCCATAATTAGTATCTTAAAACAAACCACATCCCTCCTTGGCCTCACCAAAAGAGCCCAAGGAATATATTCTAATTGAAACATAATATATCTCTAGTGACATATGTATATCAAAATTAGGGTGTTTTGTACCAAGTTTGTGAATAAGTATTATTCTAATTATGATTCGTTGCAACGGACATGAACATTGCTAGTATTTCCAACCATGCATTTTTTTTCCTAGTATTCCATAGTTTCGAGTTTTCCATCAAGATATTAGTCACTCATGGTTGATATTTACTTTCAATCATGTACACATATGCCCTATGTAACTAGCCTTGCTTATTGGCTTCCAAAGCTTAACTTTCATTCCTACTTACAATATGTAGAGTATTTAACAAAAAACTACCACTTTCAACCAGCCCTAGGAAGAATCTATTGTACAAACAATAACAAAAACATACCCAAAATTTCTTAATCCATGCCAAAAACTACTACCTAGTACTCCTACCGATTAGGTTTGTTTAAACCCATTTATGACTGGGTTGGCCCACACGTCCGTGCTGACGAGGCAGCTTAAACCAACACATTACTTCAAACAGTACTGATGCATGTTCGTCGGTGGTGCCGGTGATGAGCGAGTTGGCCGCCGCTCCGCCGGACGGGTCGGATGCCGTGCTGGCCTCCGCACGGGTTGGCAGGCTGGCCCGAGTGTGACTCACGAGCGAGCAAGCCGCTGCGCTGGCCTTCGCTCGAGCTAGATGGCTGGCCAAAGCGCGGCACGCGCGAGCAAGCCGTCGCGCTGCCGTGCCAATCTAGCTAGCAAACCTTGCAGACAAGCAGCTGGACGGAGCTATCTTGCCTAGCTAGCGGCCGCGAGCGCCGGACGGAGCTGGCATCTGGGCTGCCGCAACATGGGCTCCGCACCGCCGGCGGTTTTGACCTCGCCTTCTGCCGGTGGCGGTAGCTGCGTCCCATGGCCGAGGATGACTAGGTGAACGGGCCGGAGGTAGGAGGTCACTCGAGGATTCTTGTTGGTAAGAGCATGTACAATGGTTGATAAGGTAGTCTTATCTTAAGTCTGCCACGTATGCAAGTGGTACTAGTTTCTTGGCATTTTAGTGGTTTCTTGCATTATTAGGGGTTTCTTGTAAGGAACAATGTACGTACTACTAGCGACAAAAGGCGATTCTAGGTTGTGTTGTACTCCAACGAGTAATACTAGTGGTCACGGGAGTGTATACCTCGTTTTGTGGATTCGATCCCGGCCAAACGCACGACGGCCTTTTAAAAAAATAGTACTACTACACTTTGCTGCGAGCCAATATTTTACATGGGTAGTTTGAGTTTTGAAGTCAAACGGACGTGCGGCCCCACAATCTGGGTGCACTGGACAGCCTAGCCACGTGAACGGGTTTTCCTTCCCAGCATCCCGTGGCTCGCGTGCTCGCCCTAGCCGCACCTCGCTTGCAGCTTCCTCATCAGCTAGTAGCATATTTAAACTAGAGCCTCCCAATTAAGCCTGAGGAGCCGGAAAAGCCTGGCGGGGCATTGGGAACTGTGCAATATGGCTCTGTATGTAAAGTGCTCTACTACTACTCTGTAGCTTGTGGCGTTGCACGCATGGACTTCACTCCATTATCGGCTCTACTATAAAAGAAATTCCTCTTGACATGTTTTTTTTTTGAAACGGAGGCAAAAGCTTTGCTTCATCTCATTCATAAAGAAGGAACTACTAACAAAGTTCGACGAGATCCATTACACCTCCACAAATGGAAGTGAAAAGCCTAGTCTCGCTGTATCAAATAACTCAAATGTTCTGCCCCCGGAGTAACCGTCGCTGAAACAGGTTGCTAGTGTGTGCGTGAGAGGAGCGGCTGAGTAGGCCAGCTACGTGAAAGGAGCGGCTGAATAGAGCACCGAGAGTACCCACTAGGCCACTACGCAGGTGTACTTCCCCTGTATTGATAGTACAGCGATGGTTCTAGAGAACAGTAGTACCCTCCACTTCCAACTGTAGCTCCTTGGCCCTGAGATTCAAGAGTTCAAAACTAGTGCACTATACTAGACTAGACTAGAAGTACAGTACATCGCACTACTAGTTGAGAAAAGTAGTACTAGTACTGCTACAGTACAAGTACGTACTCCTCCGTCACACAATGTAAGACGTTTTTTGACACTAGTTGGTGTGTACAAAAAATGGCAAAAACATACCCAAAATTTCTTAATCCACGCCAAAAACTACTACCTAGTGCCAAAAATTTCTTACTAGTGTTATTATTTACAGTATAATGCAATCCCATAATGTTCCATAATGCTAGTACTAGTAATAAATAATAGCCTCACCCCTTCGCTGAGGAACGATCTACAGTTGGAAGGGACGAGGCCCTACGGTTACTACGCTCTTATCTCCTCCTCGCCAGTTCCCCTCCCCCCGAAGAGAAGGCAGTTCGTCGCTACTCCCATGGATTCGCCAGGCGGTTCTCCTCCTTGTCGGGGCTGGGAGACCTTGGACGACGATCCTCTGGGAGAAATCGCACGCCGCTCCGACGTCCTCACTGCCGCAAGACTCGGTGCTTCCTACACCAACTTTTTCAAGACGTTGCTTAAACAGGCTTGGGAAAAGGCCATGCTTGTTGGTCTTCCATGCGTCCTCGAGGAGAAGGTTCTTCTATGGGACAATCCTTCGAACAGTCCACCGCTCCCTGGCCATGGTTGCACGTTGACTCCGCTAGAGTTGCCGACGTTGAGAGGTAGTCGGATTTTGTCCGATGAGCAGGTCAGTAATGGAGTTTGATCATGTAGTACTTAGTTATTCCATTCCATCTCGTAATTTCTCCGCTGCCCACCGTATTATATATAGGTCTGGTCGGTGCCAACGAAGATTGGCTGGCATACCTCCGGCCGGATACCACCATCATTTTGCACAACATCCACAGCAGTGCGGCTGTTCCGGTAGACCCCTTCTCCACCATTGGGATCGACCTTCCGGACTGGCTGGGCTTGAATATGTATGATGATGCCTACATGAGATTGAAGAAGATAGCAATTGCGGACCCGCTGACAAAGCGACGCAGCTACGACGATTACTATCTCATCGTGGTGTTTGACACAAGGATTG
This sequence comes from Triticum timopheevii, assembly GCA_963921465.1. NCBI lineage: Eukaryota > Viridiplantae > Streptophyta > Magnoliopsida > Poales > Poaceae > Triticum > Triticum timopheevii. The sequence continues at coordinate 526,377,293 of OY997274.1, forward strand.
CCATGAATGCAAGAGGCAGTAACGGCAGAGGCTAGCGCATGTTGGCGGCGGCAGATTTGTACCCCTACACGTTCGAAGACGCCGTGCGCCATCTAGGCCGCATCTTTGCGGTGACAAGCCAGGGGACTTGTTTCATCTGGTTGCCATCCTACGGTACGGGAGATTACAAACGGAATGCACAAACCATCATTTGCATCCCTAACGGTACTCCATTATTTTGCAGGGACCAGTCATCCCCCGATCAAAATAAGATCACCGATCCTAGATGTGCATTTGCATCCACGCTCGGTCTAACCTGGAACCTTGTAGCTGACTTTGGAATATTGGGATCAACTATCTTAGCAGTCGTTACCCATGGTACCACTGATGTGCAACATGGTCACACAATCTACCACGACCAGGCCGTCACCATCTACCCATGTATTCCATTTTTTAACCCTCTCACCTTCTCTTTCATTGTTGTACTAGTAGTATACTTAGTAGTACTAGTAGGAGTACTTTTACCTTGGAGGACGCGTATAGCTAGCTAGGCCCTTGAAGACTTGAACCCACTAGCTGCCACCATTTTTGTTTTTCCATGTCTTACTATCTCATCCATGTAGCCAAGAGTGGCTATATATAATAAGACAGTTATTTTACTTCCTCTGTACCGGAGTAGTACTATTTGCTGCACAGTATTACTGACCGCCATATTTGAGCACAACATTATTATGCATGGACCTTGACTATGTACGTCACCATGTGTCCAGATCTGGGATGCCGCGTGTACCAGATGAACGGCGCCGAGTTCGACCCCTGTGATGCTACATGGGTGCCGAGGAACACTCTTGGAGAGTACTCGCTTTTCATCGGGGACAGCTACCCCATTATGAAGCGGATGCCACCTTCCGTGCACGACACGGAAGGCCTACCATTCATGAAGCATGGTTGTGTCTTCAGTGTGCACCGCTAGATGAACGACATGCTGGGACACGCTATCCCTGATTTATGCCGCTTCAGCTTGGATGAGTCTCCATCGTGTGGAACCGGACTAGAAAGCTGCGACAATGATTCCCGTTGCCCACCGCTATGGATCATGCCATCCATGAAGAACACCTGGGACTGGAACCTAGAGAAGGACATGTAGCCCATCTATAACGTGCAAGTGGAGTACGGTAATTGTGAATGGTAGCACTATGAATATATGTAGACTAGTCGTGCACAAATTTATCACATGAATTTGAGATGAACTTGTGTGGCATACTAGCATTTGTCCTTTAGAATTTATTACTAGTAAATGTGTTATGTGTACGTGAAACTTGTGTGGTTGTTGCACGGGCTCCAACATGCTCTTTGAGAAAAAAAGGTGGCACAGCTTTGGATATACGTGATGTGGAGGCATCATACAGTAGCATCGTTCGCTATAGTTGTAGTACACTCCTACTAGGACGACAACTCCTATAAAACCTTGCACTTGGCTCTTTGCCTCTTCGGGAGGTTCAACAGTTCGTACTCGTGTGAACCTTGCACTTGGCTCTTCGCCTCTTTGGAAGGTCCAACAATGATGATACTATAGTACAATATGCTTCTGGCAATCTGACACCGATTGAACTGATGCATGTCCACCGCGAGGGCGAGGGTGAGGGCGAGGAGAGGGAGAGGGAGAGGGAGAGGGGGCTGTAGTCAAAACCCTCTCCTCGTCCTGCGAACCACCGCGCGCGTGGGCGAGGGAGAGGCGTAGTAAGCAAGCTTCTCCTCGTTCGGCGAGTTGACGGGACACATCAAAGCAGTACTAGTACTAGTAGTAGTCCATACTACGTCCTTTACGATTAATATGGCTTAATTTGAAATGAGAAAAATACACTGGCGGTCAACGTATGTAACAATATGCTCTTTACGGTCACTATATATAGTTTTGCGTCGATTATACGATCACTAGCTCATCATAGAGCACCATATTGCACCCTACTGACCGGCCACATAGTCGACGTCGCACTTTGTTAACTGGTTAAATTGGCACCTGGTTTCTGGGTCCCACCTGTCAGTTGGCTAAGCAAAGAAATCAGTTAAACAAAACTTTACGCTAGCGCGACACGAGTCCAACCCTTGCGCCCGAACCGCCCTGGTTGTGTATGTGAGTGCATGCACATGTCCTCCCTCGGTCTTCCAACAAAGAGTGTACATCGGCTATAAAACAAAGTGTGTAGTAGTACATGATGTACATCTACACTTCCAATGCATTTAGCCTTTAATCTAAATCGATATTGATTGACTAATGCACCAACTTGTGTTGTTGGTATAGGCTACATGTCTATCCTTAATTACAGCATGCAACGGCCTTCATTTAATCTTCTTATCTCAATGGTCGCATGCACACATAAGTCTGCTACTTGTGGGCGTTAATTATACCTTGGTCAATGTGTAAATCTCTAAATGTACAGTCTTTCACGGACGTAGGGAGTAGGTTGAGCACTTGAGCGTGAGCGTGTTTGTTGCGTCGTGTGCTGTGTGCCGCATGGGTGCGTGAGTGTTACGTGCGTCCATGTGGAGTACGTGTGAGTGTTGCATGTTGCATGCATGCATGCATGGGGCTTACTCCCTCCCATTGACATGTTCATATTTCAAGCTTCCTCTGTTCCCTCCATATGGTGATACTCCCTCTGTTTCCAAATAGTACAGAGTAAAAGCCTCCCTCTGTTCCCAAATACGGAGTATTTGTCTTTCTACAGATTTCAACAAGTGACTAGGTACGGAGCAAAATGAGTGAAGTGAGTGTAGAGGCATAGGGATACTGTAGAAAGGAAGTCCTCGCGATCCATTATTCCCCATCTCGGTCAGAGAGAACTATTCAACTAGTCTTCGCAGTGAAGTGACAATACATGCTGCAGCAGATGGGACACGTAATTAATAAGATGAACCAGCGTGTTGGTGTTACTAAATCAGCCTTACCCAGCCAGTAGAGCACGCTTCCGCAAATAGGCCTACACACCTCTGTCCTCCATTAACTGACATATGGGCCCTCTTGTGGTAGACCCACATGTCATCGGTGTAACTATTTACACTCTGAAGGATGGTGCCTATATCCTGGTAGTAGTACTAGTAGAATTGAGATTTAATGCACTTTCTTCCCTGTCTTCCACTCTTCTTCCTCCTCTCTTCTTCTTCCTCCTCTCTTCCCCATCGTCGGCCGCACACCATTTACCCCCGCTCACTGCTCGCCCGCCCGCGCCATCTTCCTTGGTAGCTCGCACGTACCATATCCCCCCGCTCACTACTCGGCCACACGAGGAGAAGCTTCTTCGCTCGCCCGCCCAAATCCACTTCCCCGCTGGCTCGCAGGCACCGAAAACCCCAATGGCAGAACCGACTGACACGTAGAACCGCGATTGGAATTCCCTCCCCGATGTTCTCTTGGAGCAGATCTGTAGTCGTATGGACCTACTCAGCACCGTCCATTTGGCCGCATGCTCGGTATCTTTGTACCATCTACTCGTCTGCAACCAGACGGCTCTTTTCAAGACACCCTGCTTGCTGATGCCCGATCCTCGCAGGTGGCCCAGACACCGACTTGACAATCCTACGGAGGTTGCCATGGTGCCCCTCGACATGCTACCACTACCCGTCCACCTGTCCTTCATGCGCGGCCACTACTGGGCGGGCATGAAGGCCAACTGGATTGTCCTCATCCACCACACCGGTAGTCCGTGGCGTCTCGTGGATATCTACACCCAGCGAGAGATCACCCTTCCATCGTTGGATACCACCGCCATCGAGCCTCGCGGCCCGCCGGACACTCCTGCCTACTACGCACGAGACGCTTCAAGCTTTTGGCTCGACCTTTGTTTGCAGAAAGTTGTAATCTGCGAAGTGCCCACACCATCAGAAGATTACATGGATTACAAGCTCATTGCCTTGTTCAACATGGGATTAGTCTATCAGGAATCCGGTCGCCATACATGGTTATGGCTCATCATCAATCCTGTTGAGGCAACATTTCTGTCTGATGCTATAGTGCCTGATGGCATCGTTTACGCGGTCGACGCACAGATTGGCTGCCTATACCGGTGGAATCTATCGTCGTGTAATTGTTCTATCTCATCTCATCTTTACCTTATGAATATGACTGCATGTTCATTTGTTACAAATTTAGAATGCATAGCATGTCCATAACCACATCATTGCTATATGTTCCTCTCATTTCCTACATTTTGATGACCACACATGTTATTGTTAGAGTTGATATGAGAACAATTGGCATCTAATGATTGTTAGAATACATATTATGAGAATAACATCATGATTGCTATATGTTACTCTCATTTACAAGATTTTTATAACAACGCATGTTATTGCTTAGAGTTGATATGAGAATAGTAGTAGTAAGTGCTATGGTAGAATATGAGTAGGCGTTGTCATAGTTGTTTTCCTCTCATTGTTACATGATGTTTGAACCATGACATATTGCTAGAATATGAAAGCCATTGGCTTATTTATTTTAACTTGGGGTATGATTATGACCACGGCATTGCAATTCTCTGTCTATGATATGTGTCACTGTTATAATAATCTTAATTCCACACATACTCTGAACATGATTGTTTATTTTTGTCCTTTTCGTCTCCAATTTGAATTGTTGCAGCAGACGCAAATGCACTGGCCTTCATGATTCCAGGACCTAGAATCATACCAGCCGATGGGTGCTGATTTATTGCTCGTTCAGCTGACAGCGGTCATTTGATGCTCATTCACACGTACCAAATTGACCAAACCATTACATCAAACCACATGCAGTACAATGTGTGGGGCATTCGTGACATTGATGGCTATGGCTGCTTCGTGTTCGAGAAAGATCCCAGCTCCGTTGGGCCAGGCGTATTCAACTGGAGGCAGGTTTACAGCCTCAGCAACCACTTCTTGTTCCTCGGGCTCAATTATCCGATCATCCAACCAATCATCGATCATATCACCGGCGATGATTACTGTGCTATGCAACTTCCATTCACGATGGGGGATGTGTTTACACATCATACCATGGGTTTCATGAATCACCATATCTAGAGATTCGTCAACACAGCTTGTTGCCAGATAATCTTCAGTGTGTGAAAGGCATCAAGCTTCCATGTGATGGATGGCTTTTGCAAACCCGACATGCGGCGATGTGGTTCATGCCAACAGCAAATATGCACAACTTGATTCATGCTGATATCTAGACTGAGCCATGTATTCTGCTACTGTAGCACGACCCTCTTTTGTTGGATATTATGTACCGTTGTTAGTTTGAAGCACTCCTCTGGTTTGAAGGATAGATACCTTCCTGGGATCAAGTGCATCCTAACTCACCTGCGTAGGATGTACTGATAATGATGATGGAGATGTTGTGCAGAAGCCATATATATATACATATATTTATATATATATATATATATATATATATATATATATATATATATATATATATCAGTTAGGCTTCAAGTGCATACTTGTTAGTTAAACCTATGTATAAATTGTGACACTAAATACGACTAGTAAGTAGTATAGTAGTAGTACTAGTATACGTCGGTCAAATTATTCATCATGTCCACACATTGAATTGACGTGACAACACGCTACACGTGAGGTGACACAAGAATCCCTGCGGCATGTTCAGGTATTCTGGACTTCAGATTTGGAGTACCACTTATCTATCGAAATCTTTCATCATTCACTTAAAAGAGTCGATTGATCATACATTGAGTACCATATAACTAGAATTACCGATGCAAGTCAAAGAAGGATTGGCCGGTGCTGCCGGCTGGCGTCAAGTTCGATCCCACGGATCAGGAGCTGATCGAGCACCTTGAGGGCAAAGTGAGTGCTGACAGCGCAAGATTTTAGTCTCTCATTGATTTGTTCATACCAACCATCGACAGCGAGCACGGCATATGCTACACCCAACCTGAGAAACTTCCAGGTAAGACACCGATCAGCCGTCTACTTGCACAAACATATTCCTTTCTTTATAGCTCTATTTTTCTTTTTAGACACAGACCTGGTGAAGCAACTACAGTTTGACAGTTAATAAAAAGTGAAACAAGTGATTGCAACATGCCCAAGATGTTATGAAAATGCCAACTAGGTACACTAAAACCTGTATTCCACAATACTGCAGGTATCACACTGAGTGACCTAAGGAAGCATTTCTTCCAGCGCAATTCCAGGGCATCAAAAGGGGCACGTGGACGCGTCGCAAGATACAGTCGGAGTGCGGCATGCACGCGATGTGGCACAAGACTGGGAATACCTTGCCGGTGATGGTCAACGGCCAGCAGACGGGCAGCAAAAAAGGTTCTGGTGCTGCACACCAACAAGAACTTCGACCAGCAGAGGACCAACTAGGTGATGCACCAGTACCACCTCGGGGACCTGGAGCAAGAGAAGGAGCGGGAGCTGGTCCTCTACAAGATTTTCTACCAGACGAACACTAGGGCCAGGAGTAAAAAGATTATAAGTTAGTTTGGTATTGGTAGTTGTACTACCTTGTCGTCCGCAAGTTGGTATTGTTGTTAACGATCTTTTGGTATGAACTTGCATTTGCTTCCAACCATCATGCCGAGGGTCGACGTGGATATAAAGCTGAGTCATTTGTTTCGAAACGAATTCTCAGGCACCTGATTTTTATTTGATGGGTAGCATAAGCACGCGCCGTTCGAATTCCCAGTTCTGCAGTTTTTTTGAAACAAGTGCATGCACTTATTATCACAATAAAAAAACAATATCCGTGCTGCATCCTAGTTATCAGTCTGTGCTTGCAGAATTCTCTCGTTTTTTGAGCACGTATATTGTTTTTTCAGGTCGAGCAAGTTTCAACTGGGTTGTAGACTACCCAGGGTTGGTTTTGTTTTTAACAGGCCCAGCCCATGACGACAACGGGGCACAAAGATCCAGCAGGTATCTACTGGCCTCTGGCCCGCCAGCGTTAGTTATATTTTGTCTTACAACATCCGCGGGCAGTTTTTTTACTGAATCAAACACATAGCCCAGTTCTATTTTCCTCTTGAAACGCATGTCCTACATCCGTTTTCTAATCTCTACCTATAGTTTTACTAGTTCATATACACGTATCATTATATTGAAAACACATAAAATTCCCTTTTCATATTTACATCCTTATTTTTGTTGTTTTTTCCCACCCAGCGCTGATTTTTTTACCACTGGTTTTCCCTTAAACCAACTCAATTGTCCCACGTCTTATTTGCTTACAAAAACAAAACGATTTTTTTTGGCAAATCAATAAGTTCTTAAAAAAATGTTTATCATTTCGGGATTACAACAGTTTGGACTCCACCGAAATATGCAAAATAAGGTTGAACTTTTTGACCGTGGTCCTGGGCAAAAAATGGGCTGTAATAAATTACTTAAGAATTAGCAAATGGGCTGCAAATTATAAAAACTAGCAAATCGGCTACAAATTATAAAAAATAGCAAATGGGCTTTATGTTGTCTGCCACAGATTTGGAGGCTGACTTGTGGGCCTACTAAGTTCATGCGTACACAAGGTTTCTTAAAAAAGAAACTTAGTCAACAATCGACTCTACCAGCGTCAGACCGTTAGATGTCAATCTAACGGCAATCGTGCTTCTTCAGTCTCTGATCTTCCAGCCCCAGCTGCCCAAACCAGCATCGTCGGAACTGCCTGCTCCCGCCTCCCGTGGCTGGTAGTGCTGCCGGGCAGGCCTCACGGCCCCATCATACTCGCATCCCTGGCCTGTCTATCCCTCTACTCACCCACACCTCCTGTTATTTTCCGGCGATGGTCGGCGAACCAGTCGACCCTCGTACTCTCCACCGGGTGGGCAGCCACTGTCGTGTCTTCGCCGGCCCCGTGTCGTTGCCTTCGTAGGACTCTCCGTCATCCACCGCCCTGGTGCTCTCGGCGCGGCGTGGTCAACGATGTCCATCCAACAGCCATAGTGCTTCTTCAACCTCTGGTCTTCTTGCCCCAGCCGTCCAAAGCAGCGCCGGTCGTGCCGCATGCCCCTGCCTCCTGTGGCCGGCTATGCTGCCGCGGAGGCCTCACCGTCCCCATACACTCCCACTGCTGGCCAGGCCATCCCTCCACTCACCCACTCCCCCTGTTATTCTGTGGCGATGGTAGCCTCACACCGCAGTCGAACCAGTGAACCCTCATACTCCTCTCCGCGTGGGCATCCACTGTCGCGTCTTCCCTGGCTCTGTGTCATCCCCTTCCTAGGCCTCGTCGTCGTCCACCACCCTAGTGCTCTTGGCGCGGCGTGGCCAATGTGGTCAATGACCGACTTCCATCGGAATAGTACTGTACATGGAGAAGCTGACAGCTGGGTCCACGGCAGCCACAAGGAAGTGCCTCCTTATTACGCACAAAATAATTATTCCTCCACCTGACAGCAGGGGCCCACTGGACGGGCCACTAGTATTTCATGGAAAAAACATTTCCCCCCTGACTGTTGTGACCCACCGGACAGGCCGCCGTATTTCACGAAAAAAAAACATTTTCCCTTGACTGCTGGGACCCACCGGACGGACCACCGTATTTCACAAAAAAACGTTCCCCCCGCTGTCAGCTCGGACCCACCGGAAGTGCCTCCTTATTATGCACAGAAAAACGAATACTCCCCCTACTAGCTGGGACCCACCATGGTGGGAGGCTAACTTGTGGGCCTACTAAGTTGACGGGGACAGCGGGCTTTGTCAACTTAGTCAATATGAACGATTCTAGCTCCAGTGACCATACGATGTCCATCCAACGACCGTCATGCTTCTTCAATCTCTGCTCTTCCTGCTCCAGCCGCTCAAACAAGTGCCGACGGGACTGCCTGCTCCCTCCTCCCCGCGGCCGGCTGTGTTGCCGTGCAGGCCTCACCGCCCCACCGTACTCCCATCGCTGGCCTATCCATCCCTCTACTCACCCATACGGCCACACCTGCTGTTATTCTCCGGCGAGGGCAGACGGACAAGTAAACCCTCGTACAGTCGTACTCCCCTCCGCGTGGGAAACAACTGCCGAGTCTTCCCTGCCTCTGTGTCGTTCCCTTCCTAGGCCTCGCCGTCGTCCACCGCCCTGATGCTCTCGGCGCGGTGTGGTCAGCGTGGTCAAGGAATGGCTTCCATCGGACGTGGACTGTATGTGGAGAGACTGACAGCTGGGTCCACGACCGCAGCAAGGAAGTGCCTCCTTATTACACGCAAAATAATTATTCCTCCACCTGACATCTAGGACCCACCGGAAGGGCCTCTGTATTTCGTGAAAAAACGTACCCCCAGCTGACATGTCGGACCCACCAGCTATATTCGCACGCAAGGAAGTGCTTCCTTATTACGCACAAAAAAATGAATACTCCCCCTGCTAGTTGGAACCCAGCATAGTGGGAGGCTGACTTGTGGGCCTACCAAGTTGACGGGGACGGAGGGCTTTGTCAACTTAGTCAATATGAATGATTCTAGCTCCTATTACCGTACGATGTTCATCCAACGGCCGTAGTGCTTCTTCAACCTCTGGTCTTCTTGCTCCAGCCGCCCAAACCAGCGTCGGTCGTGCCGCGTGCTCCTGCCTCCTGTGGCCGGCTGTGATGCCGCGGAGGCCTCACCACCCCCTACTACTCCCACCGCTGGCCAGGCCATCCCTCTACTCACCCACACCCCTGTTATTCTGCGGCGACAGCAGCCTCACACCGCAGCCGAACCAGTGAACCGGCCCTCGTAATCCTCTTCGCGTGGGCATCCACTGCTGCATCTTCCCCGGCTCCGAGTCATCCCCTTCCTAGGCCTCGCCGTCGTCCACCGTCGTGGTGCTCTCAGCGCGGCGTGGTCAACATGGTCAAGGAACGACTTCCATCGGACGTGGATTGTACGTGGAGAGGCTGACAGCTGGGTCCACGGACGCAGCAAGGAAGTGCCTCCTTGTTACGCGCAAAATATTGATTCCTCCACCTGACAGCGGGGACCCACCGGACGGGCCACCGTATTTTGCGAAAAAACGTTTCTCCTGACTGCTGGGACCCACCAGCTACATCTTCGCACGCAAGGAAGTGCGTCCAGGCAAAGAAAACAATTTGCCCCCTGACTGCTGGGACCCACCAGCTACATCTTCGCACGCAAGGAAGTGCGTCTGGGAAAAAAACGATTCGCCCCCTGACTGCTGGGACCCACCAGCTACATCTTCGCACGCAAAGGAAGTGCGTCCGGGCAAAAAAAACAATTTGCCCCCAGACTGCTGGGACCCACCAGCTACATTTTCGCACGCAAGGAAGTGCCTAACAGTCGGGACCCACCTGGTCGAAGCGTACGTAGCGTTGTCATTCTGGTCGCGAACGTGTACGTACATACTGGTCGTTGTAGAGGCGCGCACGTAGCATATACACATACGTACAGCGGCCAGGGTGCAAGAAAGAAAATACGGCCACATACGTACATACGGGCAGGGTCTCGAACGCCTACTCGCGCATACGTACGGCGAGGGCTCGTGTACATGGCTGGGTCAGAACGGAGAAACAACGTCATCGTCGTGTTCATGGGGAGGCAACGGAATGCGTCGTGTTCATGGGGAGGCAACGGAATGCGTCGTGTTCATGGGGAGGCAACGGAATGCGTCGTGTTCATCAGGAGGCAACGGAACGCGTGGGAGCCAACCGGCTGGGTTGGAACGGAATGCATGGTCGTGTTCATCGGGAGGGCTTGGACGGAACAGGCGATGGAAACGAGGCCTGGCGTACCGCACAACGGAGGAAACGGACCTCCTATGTTCGGAACGGGGTCCTGTTGATCGAGAGGGGTGTGGCATACCGCAAAACAGAGGAAACGGACCTCCTATGTTTAGAACGGGGTCCTGTTGATCGGGAGGGGTGTGGCGTACCGCAAAACGGAGGAAACGGACCTCCTACGGTCGAAACGGGGATCCTGTTGATCGGGAGGGGTGTGGCGTACCGCAAAACGGATGAAACGGACTTGTGTTGGAGCGCTACGGTCGAAACGGGGGTCCTGTTCATCGGGAGGGGTGTGGCGTACCGCAAAACGGGACTCCACGAGATACTATTCATCTCCACCGTCGACCTCCTCCATCCTCCACGGGCTACCGTCGACCTGCTCCAGCCTCCACGGGCTCCTGTTCATCCAGCCTCCAACACGTGCTACTCCACCGACTCCTGTTCAACCACCCCTCCACGGGCACCCCTCCACCGTCTACTGTTCATCCAGCCCTCCACACCACGGGGTCCTGTTCAACCACCCCTCCACGGGCACCCCTCCACCGTCTACTGTTCATCCACCCCTCCACACCACGGGTCCTGTTCATCCAGAGGCAACGCCACCGCTCACTGTTCATCCAAACCCCCCTCCTCCCCGCAACGCTCGCTGTTCATCCAATCGATCGGCTTCAGTTAGCAACAGTAGCGAAGGAATCGCTCGATCGGGTTCAGTTAACAGCCATCGATCAATCGCTCGGGGTCAGTAACGCGTAGCCTGCAGTGCAATCGCTCGGGTTCAGTTAGAGCCCAACGCCTCGCTCGGGTTCAGTTAGAGCCAACGCCTTGCACACACGCGCGTACGTGTACGAGAGAAACGCGCATCGCTCGGCCCCCGACCTTCCACCGTAACCGACAACTCCCTGAAATTTTCCTCCCCCTCGCTTCTACCACGGTTTTTTCCGTCATGGACGGCCCAAAGAATGTCATGCAGCTGCGTCTCCGGCCCGCCCAGGACGAAAAGCCCATTTTCTGTCATGATTTTTTGTCATAGAAGTAGGAGCCCACCACATCTATGATGATACCGGGTTTTGTCACAATTATCGTCATAGAAGTGTCATATGTATGACAGAAAAAAAAAATCGTTCGGCCCAAAATGTAACGCCCCAAATACAACTTTCCATATTCATAACTCCAACTCCTGCCTTTTCCGGAGATGCGATATGATATTTCCTCCGTGGTTGGGTTTTTGTCTTTTGTTTTGCATTTCGTTCTTGTCATGCATCTCATCTCATAGCATCATGCGCATTGCATCTGAATGTTTTCATAAAACTTGCACCCGTTCGTAGTTGCCGCGTCCTGCCTTGCCTTCGTTGACCATTCCGAGACCAATCCGGTTTTTGCTTCCCTCTTGACCGTGACCACCTAACCTCTCTTGCCAGCTCGCAGTCCCCTCGCGCGCGCGTCCGAAACTTACCCGAACCCAACCCGCTCAGTCATCACCGTTGCATTCGGTTCATCCCCTAATGTCTACAAAACATCTCCGTTTTGTTAATTGGGCTCCCTAACTATTTTATTCGCGATCGTCCGATTAGACCATAGGGATGAGGTAGCCCCTAACCTAATCCACCTAATGTATATATATTGTCCAACCCTAAAATTGAGGAGAGATGTCCCATCCTCCCAGCCAGCCGCCGCCGCCACTCCACAGTTGTCTCCCCCTTCTCCTCGGGATCTTCCCCGGTCCAAAAAATCCACCCACTTTCTTGGCGTTCCTCGCCTGACCAACCATGAAGCCGCCGCTTGCCCGAGCGCCCATGCTCGTCCCCATGCTCCATCTACCCCACCTCGCGCCGATGGCCGCCGGCCACCAAAGCAGCAGCGGTCCCGAGCGTCGCCCGACCCCGCCTTCAGCAACAGCGACCAGGACCGGCCTCATCCCGCTCCTCTCCTCCCGCCATCTCTCTCTGCTCCCTTCCCTTTCCCTTTCCTTGCTAAAGCTCTCCCTCCCCTGTCGCTCAGCTCTCTCTCCCTTTTGTTTTTTCATGGACAGGGGATCAAGCCGCCACCACCATGGACTTCCTCCGCCGCTCATCGCTGCCACGGGACACCGGCGCCTCGACCTCATCATCGCCCGCGCACCTACAGGTCCCCTGCCGCCACGCCTCGTTTTGACCCGATCTAGTCGAGATCGACCCCGCCGCCTCGGATCCCGGCGACCCCAGTTCACCGTCGCCGCGCCAAGTCCCGCTGCCACCCCGCTGGAGAGCTCCTTCACTGCGCCGCCCTCCGCTGCTGTCTTGCTGATGTTCCCCTGCTTCCTCTACGTCACGAACGAGCGAGGAGAACGCTCGCGTTGACCGCGCATCAGGCCCAGCGCCGCCCCAGCCTCATCCGGCCCAGCCGCCCCCTCTCCTCCAGCAAGCCAGTTCTGGCCCGTGGTGAGGACACCCCAGCCCAGCGCCCAGCAGATTCGGCCCGAGTGTTTTTTTTCCTAGTTGGGACGATTTTGTCTTTTAATCCTGAGACTGCAGTTTTATAGAAAAACCCTCATGTTCATGCATTTAATATCTCACAAATCGTGCATCGGATTAAAATGTTTTAGACATGTAAAATGCTTAGTTTTTCATCTAGCTTCATAATATGCCACTTTCATCCATGTTTAAAATGCTTAAAATGTTGTTTGTTTAAATTTGCTTAAATGCCATGTTAAAATGATTTATTTCATAACTAAATAACCGTAGCTCGGTTTTAAATAAACTTTATATGTAAATGGGGTGGAAAAATGCCTAGTTTAACATGGTCCACTTTATTTTCCTATTTAATAGATTTAAAATAAGTTTTAGGGCAGAACAGTAGCAAATTCATAAATTGCATATGAGGATTTTCCGGAAATGTTGTTTGTTGTTCCGGCCTCATTTAAACTTGCCTAAATAGTTAGTTTACTTTTGTTACACCCCTTGCCATGTTTAACAACATTTAACATTGTTGTGTACCTAAACGAGAGCGAACTAAATAACTCGGATGTGGTGTTTCATTAATATGCAACTCGTTGCATATTGAGCTCCACTTAACTTGTAGTATTGTTTGTTGCACTTTGCCATGCCATGCCTCATTAAATCGGACATGCATCATACTTGTTTGTGCATCATGCCATGTTTATGCTTGTGCATTTACCATGTTGTTTGTTTCTTTCCGGTGTTGCTTCTTAGTCCCGATAATGTTGCGATTGTGAGGATTCGTTTGACTACGTCCGTTCGTCTTCTTCATGGACTCGTTCTTCTTCCTAGCGGGATTTCAGGCAAGATGACCGCTACCCTGGATCTCACTACTATCATTGCTATGCTAGTTGCTTCGTTCTATCGCTTTGCTGCGCTACCCATCATTTGCTCTTCAAGCCTCCCAAATTGCCATGTCAGCCTCTAACCCTTTTCACCCTTCCTAGCAAACCGTTGCTTGGCTATGTTACCGCTTTGCTCAGCCCCTCTTATAGCATTGTTAGTTGCAGGTGAAGTTGAAGATTGCTCCATGGTGGACAGGATTATGTTGGGATATCACAATATCTCTTATTTTATTAATGCATCTATATATTTGGTAAAGGGTGGAAGGCTCGGCCTTATGCCTGGTGTTTTGTTCCACTCTTGCCGCCCTAGTTTCCGTCATACCGGTGTTCTGTTCCCGGATTTTGCGTTCCTTACGCGGTCGGGTGATTTATGGGACCCCCCTGACAGTTCGCTTTGAATAAAACTCCTCCAGCAAGGCCCAACCTTGGTTTTACCATTTGCCTCACCTAGCCCTTTTTCCCTTGGGTTTCCGGAGCCCGAGGGTCATCTTTATTTTACCCCCCCCCCCCCCCCCCCCGGGCCAGTGCTCCTTCGAGTGTTGGTCCAACCTGAGCGATGTCCGGTGCCCCCTGGGCAACCAGGGTCTATGCCAACCCGTCGTCTTGGTCATCCGGTGTGCCCTGAGAATGAGATATGTGCAGCTCCTATCGGGATTTGTCGGCACATCGGGCGGCTTTGCTGGTCTTGTTTTACCATTGTCGAAATGTCTTCTAAACCGGGATTCCGAGACTGATCGGGTCTTCCTGGGAGAAGGAATATCCTTCGTTGATCGCGAGAGCTTATCATGGGCTAAGTTGGGACACCCCTGCAGGGTATAAACTTTCGAGAGCCGTGCCCGCGGTTATGTGGCAGATGGGAATTTGTTAATGTCCGGTTGTAGATAACTTGACACCAGATTTGAATTAAAACGCATCAACCGCGTGTGTAGCCGTGATGGTCTATTCTCGGCGGAGTCCGGGAAGTGAACACGGTTTCTGTGTTATGATTGACGTAAGTAGGAGTTCAGGATCACCTCTTGATCATTGCTAGCTTCACGGTCGTTCCGTTGCTTCTCTTCTCGCTCTTATTTGCGTATGTTAGCCACCATATATGCTTAGTCGCTGCTGCAACCTCACCACTTTACCCCTTCCTTTCCCATTAAGCTTTGCTAGTCTTGATACCCATGGTAATGGGATTGCTGAGTCCTCGTGGCTCACAATTACTACAACAACAGTTGCAGGTACAGGTTATGCGATGATCTTGACGCGAGAGCGATGTTTGCTTGCGTTGAGTTCTTCTTCTACTTCTTCTTCGATCAGGGGATAGGTTCCAGGTCGGCAGCCTGGGCTAGCAGGGTGGATGTTGTTTGAGCTTCTGTTTGTGTTTCATCCATAGTCGGATGTTGATCTTATGTATGATGTTTTATTCATGTGGCATTGTATGCCTTATGTATGTATCCCCATCTATTTATGTAATGTTGATGTAATGATATCCACCTTGCAAAAGCGTTTCAATATGCGGGTCTATCCTTGGTGGGACCTTCGAGTTCCTCTTGGATAGGGTCGCATATTGGGCGTGACACAAAATGTCATGGATGTGTCTTTTTTTGTAGTGTTCTCGGTGATGACCGTAGTTTGAGGAGTTCATGTATTCACTATGTGTTAATGTTTTGGTCCGGTACTCTATTAAAAGGAGGCCTTAATATCCCTTAGTTTCCATTAGGACCCCGCTGCCACGGGAGGGTACGACAAAAGATGTCATGCAAGTTGTTTTCCATAAGCACGTATGACTATATTCAGAATACATGCCTACATTACATTGATGAATTGGAGCTAGTTCTGTGTCACCCTATGTTATAACTATTACATGAGGAATCGCATCCGACATAATTATCCGTCACTGATCCAATGCCTACGAGCTTTTCACATATTGTTCTTTGCTTATTTACTTTACCGTTGATACTGTTACAATTACTGCGAAACTGCTATCTTTACTTTTACCACTGTTACCATTACTATCATACTACTTTGCTACTAAATACTTTGCTACAGTTACTAAGTTATCCAGGTGTGGTTGAATTGACAACTCAACTGCTAATACTTAAGAATATTCTTTGGCTCCCCTTGTGTCAAATCAATAAATTTGGGTTGAATACTCTACCCTCGAAAACTGTTGCGATCCCCTATACTTGTGGGTTATCAGGCTTCTACATCAACACCATAGCCTCTCCAATGAGTTGTAAGTAGTTTACCACAGACCTTCGGGTCCATAGTTATTAGCTAGATGGCTTCTTCTCTCTCTTTGAATCTCAATACAATGTTCTCCTCGATCTTCTTGGAGATCTATTCGATGTAACTCTTTTTGCGGTGTGTTTGTCAAGATCCGATGTATTGTGGGTTTATGATCAAGTTTATCTATGAGAAATATTTGAATCTCCTCTGATTCTTTTATATATGATTGGTTATCTTTGCAAGTCTCTTCGAATTATCAGTTTGGTTTGGCCTACTAGATTGATCTTTCTTGCAATAGGAGAAGTGCTTAGCTTTGGGTTCAATCTTGCGGTGTCCTTTCCCAGTGACAGCAGGGGTAGCAAGGCACGTATTGTAATGTTGCCACCGAGAATAAAAAGATGGGGTTTATATCATATTGCTTGAGTTTATCCCTCTACATCATGTCATCTTTCTTAATGCGTTACTCTGTTCTTATGAACTTAATACTCTAGATGCATGCTGGATAGCGGTCGATGTGTGGAGTAATAGTAGTAGATGCAGGCAGGAGTCGGTCTACTTGTCGCGGTCGTGATGCCTATATACATGATCATGCCTAGATATTCTCATAACTATGCACTTTTCTATCAATTGATCGACAGTAATTTGTTCACCCACCGTAATACTTATGCTATCTTGAGAGAAGCCACTAGTGAAACCTATGGCCCCGGGGTCTATCTTTTATCATATAAGTTTCTGATCTATCATTATTTGCAATCTTTACTTTCCAATCTATATCATAAAAACACAAAAAATATTTATCTTATCTTATTATCTCTGTCAGATCTCACTTTCGTAACATAGAATGAAGGGATTGACAACCCCTTTATCGCGTTGGTTGTGAGGTTCTTATTTGTTTGTGTAGGTACGAGGGACTTGTGTGGAGCCTCCTACTGGATTGATACCTTGGTTCTCAAAAACTGAGGGAAATACTTACGCTATGTTGCTGGATCACCCTTTCCTCTTCAAGGGAAAACCAACGAAGTGCTCAAGAGGTAGCAGGGGGCTGCACCCCCACCCCTTGACCAATTTGGTTTCATTAGGGGGGAGGCGCGCGCCACCTCGTGGCCCTTCTTCCCTCTCTCCACTAAAGCCCAATAAGGCCCATTAACTTCCCGGGGGGTTCCGGTAACCTCCCGGTACTCCGAAAAATCCCCGATCTTCTTCAGAACCATTCCGGTGTTCGTATATAACCTTCCAATATATGAATCTTTACCTATCGACCATTTCGATACTCCTCGTCATGTCCGTGATCTCATCCAGGACTCCAAACAAACTTCTGTCACCAAAACACATAACTCATAATACAAATCGTCATCAAACGTTAAGCATGCGGACCCTATGGGTTCCAGAACTATGTAGACATGACCGAGACACATCTCCGGTCAATAACCAATAGCGGAACCTGGATGCTCATATTGGCTCCTATATATTCTATGAAGATCTTTATTGGTCAAACCGCATAACAACATACGTTGTTCCCTTTGTCGTCGGTATGTTACTTGCCCGAGATTCGATCGCCGGTATCATCATACCTAGTTCAATCTCGTTACCGGCAAGTCTCTTTACTTGTTCCGTAATGCATCATCCCGCAACTAACTCATTAGTCGCATTGCTTGCAAGGCTCATAGTGATGTGCATTACCGAGAGGGCCTAGAGATACCTCTCCGATACACTGAGTGACAAATCCTAATCTAAATCTATGCCAACCGAACAAACACCTTCGGGGACACCTGTAGAGTGTCTTTATAATCACCCAGTTATGTTGTGACATTTGATAGCACACAAGGTGTTCCTCCGGTATTCGGGAGTTGCATAATCTCATATTCAAAGGAATATGTATAAGTCATGAAGAAAGCAATAGCAATAAAACTTAGCGATCATTATGCTAAGCTAACGGATGGGTCTTTTCCATCACATCATTCTCCTAATGATTTGATCTCGTGCATCAAATGACAACACATGTCTATGGTTAGGAAACTTAACCAACTTTGATTAACGAGCTAGTCTAGTAGAGGCTTACTAGGGACTCGGTGTTTTGTCTATGTATCCACATATGTATCAAGTTTCCGGTTAATACAATTCTAGCATGGATAATAAACATTTATCATGATATAAGGAAATATAAATAACAACTTTATTATTGCCTCTAGGGCATATTTTCTTCAGTCTCCCACTTGCACTAGAGTCAATAATCTAGTTGACATCGCCATGTGATTTGACACTAATACTTCACATCTTTATGTGATTAACACCCATAGTTCACATCGCCATCTGATTAATACCCAAAGGGTTTACTAGAGTCAATAATCTAGTTCACATCATTATGTGATTAACACCCAAAGAGTACTAAGGTGTGATCATGTTTTGCTTGTGAGAGAAGTTTAGTCAATGGGTCTGCCACATTCAGATCGGTATGTGTTTTGCAAATTTCTATGTCTGCAATGCTCTGCACAGCGCTACTCTAGCTAATTTCTCCCACTTTCAATATGTATCCAGATTGAGACTCAGAGTCATCCAGATCGATGTCAAAGCTTGCATCCTCGTAACTCTTTACGACGAACTCTTTATCACCTCCATAACCGAGAAATATTTCCTTAGAACTCTTAGGTAACTAAGGATAATTTTGACCGATGTCTAATGATCCACTCTTGGATCACCATTGAACCCCCTTGCCAAACTCATGGCAAGGTTCACAATAGGTATGGTACACAGCATAGCATACTTTATAGAACCTATGGCTGAAGCATAGGGAATGATTTTCATTCTCTTTCTATTTTCTGCCGTGGTCTTTGAGTCTTACTCAACTTTACACCTTGCAATATAGGCAAGAACTCCTTCTTTGACTGTTCCATTTTGAACTACTTCAAAATCTTGTCAAGGTATGAACTCATTGAAAAATTTATCAAGCGTCTTGATCTATCTCTATAGATCTTGATGCTCAATATGTAAGTAGCTTCACCGAGGTCTTTCTTTGAAAAAACTCCTTCCAAACACTCCTTTATGCTTTCCAGAAAATTCTACATCATTTCTGATCAACAATATGTCATTCACATATACTTATCAGAAAGGCTATAGTGCTCCCACTCTCTTGTAAATACAGGTTTTTCCAAAAGTCTGTATAAGACTGTATGCTTTGATCAACTCATCAAAGCGTATATTCCAACTCTGAGATGCTTGCACCAGTCCATAGATGGATCGCTAGAGCTTGCACACTTTGTTAGCACCTTTATGATCGACAAAAACCTTCTGGTTGCATCATATGCAACTCTTCTTTAATAAATCCATTAAGGAATGCAGTTTTGACATCCATTTTCCAGATTTCATAAAATGTGGCAATTGCTAACATGATTCAGATAGACTTAAGCATCGATATGAGTGAGAAAATCCCATCGTATCCAACACATTGAACTTGTCGAAAACCTTTTGCGACAATTCAAGCTTTGTAGATAGTAACACTACCATCAGCGTCCGTCTTCCTCTTGAAGATCCATTTATTCTCTATGGCTCGTTGATCATCTGGCAAGTCCACCAAAGTCCATAATTTGTTCTCATACATGGATCTCATCTCAGATTTCATGGCCTCAAGCCATTTCGCGGAATCTGGACTCATTATCGCTTCCTCATAGTTCGTAGGTTCGTCATGGTCTAGTAACATGACTTCCAGGACAGGATTACCATACCACTTTGGCGCGAAACATGCTCTATTCAACCTACGAGGTCTAGTAGTAACTTGATCTGAAGTTTCATGACCATCATCATTAACTTCCTCACTAATTGGTGCAGGCATCACTGGAACTGATTTCTGTGATGAACTACTTTCCAATTTGGGAGAAGCTACAATTACCTCATCAAGTTCTACTTTCCTCCCACTCACTTCTTTCGAGAGAAACTCCTTCTCTAGAAAGGATCTATCTTAGCAACGAATATATTGCCTTCGGATATGTGATAAAAGGTGTACCCAACAGTTTCCTTTGGGTATCCTATGAAGACACATTTCTCTGATTTGGGTTCGAGCTTATCAGGTTGAAGCTTTTTCACATAAGCATCGCAGCCCCAAACTTTAAGAAACGACAGCTCAGGTTTCTTGCCAAACCACAGTTCATATGGTGTCGTCTCAACGGATTTAGATGGTGCCCTATTTAACATGAATGCAGCCGTCTCTAAAGCATAACCCCAAAACGATAGTGGTAAATCGATAAGAGACATCATAAATCGCACCATATCTAATAAAGTATGGTTACGACGTTCGGACAGACCATTACGATGTGGTGTTCTAGGTGGCGTGAGTTGTGAAACTATTCCACATTGTTTCAAATGAAGACCAAACTCATAACTCAAATATTCACCTCCACGATCAGATCGTAGAAACTTTATTTTCTTGTTACGATGATTTTCCACCTCACTATGAAATTCTTTGAACTTTTCAAATGTTTCAGACTTATGTTTCATTAAGCAGATATACTCATATCTGCCAAATCATCTGTGAAGGTCAGAAAATAACGATACCCGCCGCGAGCCTCAACACTCATCGGACCACATACATCGGTATGTATTATTTCCAATAAGTCATTGGCTCGCTCCATTGTTCTGAAGAACAGAGTTTTAGTCATCTTGCCCATGAGGCATGGTTCACAAGTATCAAACGATTCATAATTAAGTGATTCCAAAAATCCATCCATAGGGAGCTTCTTCATGCGCTTTACACCAATATGACCTAAACGGCAGTGCTACAAATATGTTGCACTATCATTATCAACTTTGCATCTTTTGGCATCAATATTATGAATATGTATATCACTATGATCGAAATTCAATAAACCATTCACATTGGGTGAATGACCATTGAAGGTTTTATTCATGTAAATAGAATAACAATTATTCTCTGACTTAAATTGAATAATCATATTGCAATAAACATGATCTAATCATATTCATGCTCAACGCAAACACCAAATAACATTTATTTAGGTTCAACACTAATCCTGAAGGTAGAGGGAGTGTGTGATGGTGATCATATTAACCTTGGAACCACTTCCAACACACATCATCACTTCGCCCATAACTAGTCTCTGTTCATTCTGCAACTCCTGTTTTGAGTTACTAATCTTAGCAACTGAACCGGTATCAAATACCCAGGGGTTACTATGAACACTAGTAAAGTACACATCAATAACATGTACTCCCTCCGTCCAGAAATACTCGTCAGAGGAATGAATGCATCTAGACATATTTTAGTTCTAGATACATTCATTTTTTTGCATTTCTCCGACAAGTATTTCCGGACGGAGGGAGTATATCACATATACCTTTGTTCACTTTGCCATCCTTCTTATCCGCCAAGTATTTGGGGTAGTTCCGCTTCCAGTGATCATTTCCTTTGCAGTAGAAGCACTCAGTTTCAGGTTTGGGTTCAGCTTTGGGCTTCTTCACGGGAGTGGCAACTTGTTTGCCATTCTTCTTGAAGTTCCCTTTCTTTCCCTTTTGCCCTTTTCTTGAAACTAGTGATCTTGTTAACCATCAACACTTGATGCTCTTTCTTGATTTCTACCTTCGCTGACTTCAACATCGCGAAGAGCTCAGGAATCGTTTTCGCTATTTCTTGCATATTATAGTTCATCACGAAGTTCTAGTAACCTGGTGATAGTGACTAGAGAACTCTTTCAATCACTATCTTATCTAGAAGATTAACTCCCACTTGATTCAAGCGATTGTAGTACCCAGACATTTTGAGCACATGCTCACTAGCTAAGATATTCTCCTCCATCTTGTACGCAAAGTACTTGTCAGAGGTCTCATACCTCTTGACACGGGCATGAGATTGAAATACCAATTTCATCTCCTGGAACATCTCATATGCTCCGTGGCATTCAAAACATTTTTGAAGTCCCAGTTCTAAGCCGTAAAGTATGGTGCGCTAAACTATCAAGTATTCATCATACCGAGCTTTGTTAAACGTTCATAATGTCTGCATCTGCTCCTGCAATAGGTGTGTCACCTAGCGGTGCATCAAGGACATAATTCTTCTGTGCAGCAATGAGGATAATTCTCAGATCACGGACCAAGTCCGCATCATTGCTACTATCATCTTTCAACTTATTTTTCTCTAGGAACATATCAAAAATAAACGGGGAGCTATATCGCGAACTATTGATCTACAACATAATTTGCAAATACTATCAAGACTAAGTTCATGATAAATTAAAGTTCAATTAATCATATTACTTAAGAACTCCCACTTAGATAGACATCCCTCTAGTCATCTAAATGATCACGTGATCCATATACTCTAAACCATGTCCGATCATCACGTGAGATGGAGTAGTTTTCAATGGTGAACATCTCTATGTTGATCATATCTACTATATGATTCACGTTCGACCTTTCGGTCTCAGTGTTCCGAGGCCATATCTGCATATGCTAGGCTCGTCATGTTTAACCCGAGTATTCTGCATGTGCAAAACTGGCTTGCATCCGTTGTATGTGAACGTAGAGTTTATCACACCCGATCATCACGTGGTGTCTCGGCACGACGAACTGTAGCAATGGTGCATACTCAGGGAGAACACTTGTACCTTGAAATTTAGTGAGGGATAATCTTATAATGCTACCGCCGTACTAAGCAAAATAAGATCCATAAAAAGATAAACATCACATGCAATCAAAATATGTGACATGATATGGCCATCATCATCTTGTGCCTTTGATCTCCATGTCCAAAGCACCGTCATGATCTCCATCGTCACCGGTTTGACACCTTGATCTCCATCGTAGCATCGTTGTCGTCTCGCCAACTATTGCTTCTACAACTATCGCTACCGCATAGTGATAAAGTAAAGCAATTACATGGCGATTGCATTTCATACAATAAAGCGACAACCATAAGGCTCCTGCTAGTTGCCGATAACTTTTACAAAACATGATCATCTCATACAATAACGTATATCACGTCATGCCTTGACCATATCACATCACAACATGCCCTGCAAAAACAAGTTAGACGTCCTCTACTTTGTTGTTGCAAGTTTTACATGGATGCTACGGGCTTCTAGCAAGAACCGTTCTTACCTACGCATCAAAACCACAACGATTTTTCGTCAAGTGTGTTGTTTTAACCTTCAACAAGGACCGTCCGTAGTCAAACTCGATTCAACTAAAGTTGGAGAAACAGACACCCGCCAGCCACCTGTGTGTGAAGCACGTCAGTAGAACCAGTCTCATGAACACGGTCATGTAATGTCGGTTTGGGATGCTTCATCCAACAATATCGCCGAATCAAAGTAAGACATTGGTGGTAAGCAGTATGACTATTATCGCCCACAACGCTTTGTGTTCTACTCATGCATATCATCTACGCATAGACCTGGCTCGGATGCCACTGTTAGGGAGCATGCAATTTCAAAAAAATTCCTACGCTCATGCAAGATCTATCTTAGGAGATGCATAGCAATGAGATGGGAGAGTGTGTCCGCCTACCCTCGTAGACCGAAAGTGGAAGCGTTATGTTAGCGCAGTTGATGTAGTCGAACGTCTTCATGATCTAACCGATCCAAGTACCAAACGTACGGCACCTCTGTGTTCAACACACGTTCAGCTCGATGACATACCTCGAGCTCTTGATCCAGTAGAGGGTCGAGGGAGAGTTCTGTCAGCACGAAGGTGTGGCGACGGTGTTCGTGATGTGATCCGCGTATGGCTTCGCCTAAGCACTACGATGCTATGACCGGAGGAGTAAACTTTGGAGGGGGGCACCGCACACAGCTAAGAAACAACTATTGTGCCTTTGCGGTGCCCCCCTGCCCATGTATATAAAGGAGGGGAGGAGGAGGCTGGCCCAAGGGGGTGCGCTAAGGGGGGAGTCCTACTTGGACTCCAAGTCCAAGTAGGATTCGCCCCCCCCCCCCTCCTTCCAACGGAGAGGGGGGGAAAGGGGGGAGAACAAGAAGCAAAGGGGGGGTGTGCCCCCACCCCTTGTCCAAGTTGGTTTGGGCAGGGGGAGGCGCGCGCCACCTTGTGGCCCTTCTTTCCTCTCTCCACTAAAGCCCAATAAGGCCCATTAACTTCCTCGGGGGTTCCGGTAACCTCCCGGTACTCTGAAAAATCCCCGATCTTCTTCGGAACCATTCTGGTGTCTGTATTTAACCTTCCAATATATGAATCTTCACCTCTCGACCATTTCGAGACTCCTCGTCATGTCTGTGATCTCATCTGGGACTCCAAACAAACTTCGGTCACCAAAACACATAACTCATAATACAAATCATCATCAAACATTAAGCGTGTGGACCCTACGAGTTCGAGAACAATGTAGACATGACCGGGACACATCTCCGGTCAATAACCAATAGCAGAACCTGGATGCTCATATTGGCTCCTACATACTCTACCAAGATCTTTATCGGTCAAACCGCATAACAACATACGTTGTTCCCTTTGTCATCGGTATGTTACTTGCCCGAGATACGATTGTCGATATCATCATACCTAGTTCAATCTCATTACTGGCAAGTCTCTTTACTCATTCTATAATGCATCATCCCGCAACTAACTCATTAGTCACATTGCTTGCAAGGCTTATAGTGATGTGCATTACCGATAGGACCCAGAGATGCCTCTCCGATACACGGAGTGACAAATCCTAATCTTGATCTATGCCAACCCAACAAACACCTTCGGAGACACCGTAGAGCATCTTTATAATCACCCAGTTACGTTGCGATGTTTGATAGCACACAAGGTGTTCCTCTGGTATTAGGGAGTTCCATAATCTCGTATAAGTCATGAAGAAAGCAATAGCAATAAAACTTAACGATCATTATGCTAAGCTAACAGATGGGTCTTGTCCATAACATCATTCTCCTAATGATGTGATCCCATTCATCAAATGACAACGCATGTCTATGGTTAGGAAACTTAACCATCTTTGATTAACGAGCTAGTCTAGTAGAGGCTTACTAGGGACTCGGTGTTTTGTCTATGTATCCACACATGTATCAAGTTTCCGGTTAATACAATTCTAGCATGGATAATAAACATTTATCATGATATAAGGAAATATAAATAACAAATTTATTATTGCCTCTAGGGCATATTTACTTCATAAATAGGGCACCATCTAAATCTGTTGAGACGACACTGTATGAAATGTGGTTTGGCAAGAAACCTAAGATGTCGTTTCTTAAAGTTTGGAGTTGCGATGCTTATGTGAAAAAGCTTCAGCCTGATAAGCTCGAACCCAAATCGGAGAAGTGCGTCTTCATAGGATAACCAAAAGAAACTGTTGGGTACACCTTCTATCATAGATCCGAAGGCAAGATCTTTGTTGCTAAGAATGGACCTTTCTAGAGAAGGATTTTCTCTCAAAAGAAGTGAGTGGGAGGAAAGTAGAACTTGATGAGGTAATTGTACCTCCTCTCAATTTGGAAAGTAGCTCATCAGAGAAATTTGTTCCTGTGATGGCTACACCAATTAGCGAGGAAGCTAATTATGATGATCATGAAACTTCAGATCAAGTTTCTACACAACCTTGTAGGTCAACCAAAGTACGTTCTGCACCAGAGTGGTATGGTAATCCTGTTCTGGAAGTCATGTTACTACACCATGACAAACCTATGAACTATGAGGAAGAGATGATGAGCCCAGATTCTGCGAAAGGGCTTGAGGCCATGAAATCTGAGATGGGATCCATGTATGAGAACAAAGTGTGGACTTTGGTTGACTTGCCCAATGATCGGCAAGCCATAGAGAATAAATGAATCTTCAAGAAGAAGACTTACACTGACGGTAATGTTACTATCTACAAAGCTCGACTTGTTGCAAAAGGTTTTCGACAAGTTCAAGGAGTTGACTACGATGAGACCTTCTCACCCGTAGCGATGCTTAAGTCTGTCCGAATCTTGATAGCAATTGTCGCATTTCATGATTTTAAAATCTGGCAAATGGTCATCAAAAATGCATTCCTTATTGGATTTCTCAAAGAAGAGTTGTATATGATGCAACCAGAAGGTTTCGTCGATCCTAAAGGTGCTAACAAAGTGTGCAAGCTCCAGCGATCAATTTATGGACTGGTGTAAGCATCTTGGAGTTAGAATATACGCTTTGATAGTGTGATCAAAGCATATGGTTTTATACAGACTTTTGGAGAAGCATGTATTTACAAGAAAGTGAGTGGGAGCTTTGTAGCATTTCTAATATTATATGTGGATGACATATTGTTGATTGGAAATGATATAAAATTTCTGGATAGCATAAAAGGTACTTGAATAAGAATTTTTCAATGAAAGACCTCGGTGAAGCTACTTATATATTGGGCATCAAGATCTATAGAGGTAGAACAAGACGCTTAATTGGACTTTCACAAAGCACATACCTTGGTAAAGTTTTGAAGAAGTTCAAAATGGATCAGTCAAAGAAAGTGTTCTTGCCTGTGTTACAAGGTGTGAAGTTGAGTCAGAATCAATGCCCGACCACTGCAGAAGATAGAGAGAAAATGAAAGTCATTCCCTATGCCTCAGCCATAGGTTCTATCATGTATGCAATGTTGTGTACCAGACCTGATGTGTGCCTTGCTATAAGTGTAGCAGGGAGGTACCAAAGTAATTCAGGAGTGGGTCACTGGACAGCGGTCAAGAACGTCCTGAAATACCTGAAAAGGACTAAGGATATGTTTCCCGTTTATGGAGGTGACAAAGAGCTCGTCGTAAATGGTTACGTCGATGCTAGCTTTGACACTGATTCGGATGACTCTAAGTCACAAACCGGATACGTATTTATATTGAATGGTGGAGCTGTCAGTTGGTGCAGTTCCAAGCAAAGCGTCGTGGCAGGATCTATGTGTGAAGCGGAATACATAGCTGCTTCAGAAGCAGCAAATGAAGGAGTTCATATCCGATCTAGGTGTAATACCTAGTGCATCGGGTCCAATGAAAATCTTTTGTGACAATACTGGAGCAATTGCCTTAGCGAAAGAATCCAGATTTCACAAGAGAACCAAACACATCAAGAGACGCTTCAACTCCATTCGTGATCAAGTCAAGGAGGGAGACATAGAGATTTGCAAAATACATACGGATCTGAATGTTGCAGACCCGTTGACTAAGCTTCTTCCGCGAGCAAAACATGATCAGCACCAAGACTCCATGGGCATTAGAATCATTACAATGTAATCTAGATTATTGACTCTAGTGCAAGTGGGTGACTGAAGGAAATATGCCCTAGAGGCAATAATAAAGTTGTTATTTATATTTCCTTATACCATGATAAATGTTTATTATTCATGCTAGAATTGTATTAAGCGAAAACTTGATACATGTGTGAATACATAGACAAAAGCCTCTACTTGACTAGCTCGTTAATCAAAGATGGTTAAGTTTCCTAACCATAGACATGTGTTGTCATTTGATGAACAGGATCACATCATTAGAAGAATGATGTGATGGACAAGACCCATCTGTTAGCTTAGCATAATGATCGTTAAGTTTTATTGCTATTGCTTTCTTCATGACTTATACATATTCCTTTGACTATAAGATTATGCAACTCCCAAATACCGGAGGAACACCTTGTGTGCTATCAAATGTCACAACATAACTGGGTGATTATAAAGATGCTCTGCAAGTGTCTCCGAAGGTGTTTGTTGGGTTGGCATAGATCGAGATTAGGATTTGTCACTCCGAGTATCGGAGAGTTATCTCTGGGCCCTCTTGGTAATGCACATCATGATAAGCCTTGCAAGCAATGTGACTAATGATTTAGTTATGGGATGATGCATTACGGAACGAGTAAAGAGACTTGCCGGTAACGAGATTGAACTAGGTATGAAGAGACCGACGATCAAATCTCGGGCAAGTAGCATACCGATGACAAAGGGAATAACGTATGTTGTCATTGCGGTTTAACCGATAAAGATCTTCGTAGAATATGTAGGAACCAATATGAGCATCCAAGTTCCGTGTTGGTTATTGATCGAAGATGTGTCTCGGTCATGTATACATAGTTCTCGAACCCATAGGGTCCACACGCTTAATGTTCGATGACGATTTGTATTATGAGTTATGTGTTTTGGTGACCGAAGATTGTTAGGAGTCCCGGATGAGATCATGGACATGACGAAGAGTCTCGAAATGGTCGAGAGGTAAAGATTGATATATTGGACGATAGTATTCGGATATCGGAATGGTTCCGGAGTGTTTCGGGTATTTTTCGGAGTACCAGGAAGTTACCGGAATCCCTCGGGGGAAGTAATGGGCTCATGGGCTATAGGGGAGAGGCAAGGCAGGCCACAAGGAGGTGGCACCCCCTCCCCCTCGCCCCATGGGGAGTCCGAATTGGACAAGGGGAGGGGCACGGCCCCCCTTTCCTTCTTCATCTCCCTCTCCTTCCCTCTTTCCCCCTCCGAAAGAAGGAAGGGGGAGCCGAATAGGACTTGGAGTCCAAGTGTGTTTCCCCACTTGGTGCGCCTCCTAGGCCGGCCTCCTCCCCCTCTCCTCCTTTATATACGGGGCCGGGGGGCACCCCAAAGCACATCAATTGTTTCTTAGCCGTGTGCGGTGCCCCCCCCCCCTCCACTGTTTACTCCTACGGTCATATTATCGTAGTGCTTAGGAGAAGCCCTGCACGGATCACTTCACCACCACCGTCATCACGCTGTCATGCTGACGAAACTCTCCCTTGACACTTTGCTGGATCAAGAGTTCGAGGGACGTCATCGAGCTGAACGTGTGCTGAACTCGGAGGTGCCGTATGTTTGGTACTTGATCGGTTGGATCATGAAGACGTTCGACTACATCAACCGCGTTAAACTAACTCTTCCGCTTTCGGTCTACAAGGGTACGTGGACACACTCTCCCCCTCTCGTTGCTATGCATCTCCTAAATAGATCTTGCGTGATCGTAGGAATTTTTTTGAAATTGCATGCTATGTTCCCCAACATGTGCCCCCCTCGGGGCACCCCTCTGGTACTTCTTTGGCCCAAGTTGTGTCTTCTGGTCCAGAAAAATTCTCCAAAAAGTTTCGTTGCATTTGGACTCCATTTGGTATTGATTTTCTGCGATGTAAAAAACAAGCAAAAAATAACAACTAACACTGGGCACTATTACAATAGGTTAGTCCCAAAAAATGATATAAAGTTTCTATAAAATGATTGTAAAACATCCAAAAATCATAATATAACAGCATGGAACAATCAAAAATTATAGATACATTGGAGACGTATCAACCCACCGTATCCTATGTTCAAGAGAGAAGCCTCTAGTGAAAACTATGGTTCCCGGGTCTATTTTAATCACATATAAAAATCCAAAAATACCTTGCTGCAAATATTTACTTTTATTTTATTTTGTGTTTTTGTTTATCAATATATCACTACGAGATTTGGTCCTTGCAATTAACCACCAAGGGATTGATAACCCCTTGTTTGCGTTGGGTGCAAGTATTTGTTATTTTGTGTGTAGGTACTGCTAACGAGGTGTTGCGTGGTTCTTCTACTGGATTGATAACCTTGGTTCGTAACTTAGGGAAATGCTTATCTCTATGGTACTGCATCAACCTCTCCTCTTCGAGAAAATCCTAACGCAGCTCACAAGCAGCAGGAAGAATTCTGGCACCGTTGCCTGGGAGACATCATCAACACCTATAAAGCATCGCATAAACTTTCATCTCCTTGCATTTAATTTTATTTGCCATTTACCTCACGTTTTCATCTCCCCCACTTCTAAAACATTTTCAGAAAAACACAAACATATTTTCCATTTGCCTTTTTGCTTGTTTGCTTACTTTGTCGCGATGTCTCAAGAAAATACCAAGTTGTGTGATTTTTCCAATACTAATAATATTGATTTTATTAGTTCTCCGATTGCTCCTCCCGCCACTAGTGCGGAGTCTTGTGATATTAATGCAGCTTTGCTAAATCTTGTTATGAAATAACAATTTTCTGGTAGTCCTAATGAAGATGATGCATCCCTTCTTAACACTTTCATTGAATTGTGTGATATGCAAAAGAAAAAAGATGTGGATAATGATATTGTCAAATTAAAATTATTTCGTTTCTCACTACGAGATCGTGGTAAAACTCGGTTTTCATCCTTGCCACGAAATAGTATTGGTTCTTGGGATAAGTGTAAGGATTCTTTTATTGCCAAGTATTTTCCTCCCGTGAAAATTATTTCTCTTAGAAATCAAATTATGAATTTTAAGCAAGTTGAGCATGAACATGTTGCCCAATCTTGGGAGAGGATGAAATTAATGATAAGAAATTGTCCTACTCATCGCCTAAGTTTATGGATGATCATACAAAAAATTTATGCAGAATTGAACTTTGTTTCTAGAAATCTTTTAGATTCTGCCGTGGGTGGTATTTTTATGGAGATCACATTAGGAGAAGCTAAAAAATTT
Source organism: Triticum timopheevii (assembly GCA_963921465.1). Taxonomy (NCBI): domain Eukaryota; kingdom Viridiplantae; phylum Streptophyta; class Magnoliopsida; order Poales; family Poaceae; genus Triticum; species Triticum timopheevii. Next base: position 526,407,947 of record OY997274.1, read on the forward strand.
CTTGATAATATTATGGAAAATTATTCACAATGGCATACCGAAAGAACTCCTACTAGTAAAAAAATTGTTGAAGAAACCGGTACTTTGAGTGATAAAGTAGATGTGCTTATGAAAATGGTTGCTAGTAAGAGTGCTCATATTGATCCTAATGACGTGTCATTGTCTACTTTGATTGAGCAAAATAATGATCTCGTAGAGGCAAATGACAATCGGTTGAGACTAAGAGTATCTCTCGATATCTCCAAGGCATCAAACATCTTGTTCTAAGTTTTTCAGCTTCAGAGAAATCTGGACAACAATATCATCGGTATGTCAGATCATAAACATGCTTCACATTCCTATTAAGTGTGATTGCTATCCTATGAAAGTCTTCAAAACAAACCTAGTGGCTACATCCACTAGTCATTCGTATGGTACATCACTTGTTCTCGTAGCTTCGTAGAATGATGAACCACATACCACAATCATGTGGAATTAGTTCCATTAAACCATCAAAAATTGTCCTAAATATAATGTTGCTTGTGTTGCTGAGATGCAAACAGGTTGTAAGAAGCAATATCACTAAGCATATTGCCCAAAATTGCAAGGATCAGGGGCGGTCTCTTCCTAAAATATAATCTATTCAAACATCATGTTACACTCTTTTCCCCTTTATGAGTTTACTTTCAAGGTTCTCATCAAGGTTTTAATGAGATAAGATCAACACAAGAATACATGTCATACCTCCATTTTCCCTACCATCGTTTTCTAACCGATGTATACAAGGCATATTAATTGTCCTCTAAACTTACCAATGAGTTTTGTCCTTCCAAGGTTTTCTCATGTAAGTTATTAAAGAGACAATTACAATCATATGTCGTATCATGTTCTCCTTATATTTTTCCAATTGGGTTCTAAAGGAATTTTCATTGGCATATCATATCACACTTTTTTCTTAGAAGCTCTCGAAGTTTCTCATAAAAGGTTTTTAATGAGGCGATATATGCGATACTTTCAATTTTCCCACTATTTTTAAAAATATATATATATAGAGCATATTTATTGTTCTCCAAACTTACCAACAAGTTTTCTCCTTCAAAGGTTTTCTCATATGAGCAAGGATTTAATAATCATTATATGTTGCATCATTTTTCTACTGGGTTTAAAGGAATTTTAGCAACATATTTGCATTATTATTCTTATATTTTTCCCAGGGGGAGACTCTCAAGACTATACAAAGAATATCTCAAGATGGAAGATGAATATACAAGAAACCTTCAATGGGTGTTGTACAAAAGGATGTTCGGAAAAATTAGCACATGTCTATTGTTAATTTTTTTTTTGAGGGGTATGTCTATTGTTAATTAGCACATGCTAATGTGTCCACCCCCGAAGAGTCAAGATACAGATCCTGTAACGTGCCAAGGAAAGGCAGGGAGAGCTACAGTCCACTGAGTTTGCTTCTCTGCAGGCGCATAAACAGTGATCTAAACATGCGGTTATCTACAGTAATACGCTACATTATTTTAGCTACAGTGCCTGCCTAGCTCTCTGACTTGCCTCAATGATTTTACGCAAGGGAGCACTATAGCTTCCCTGCCTTTGCTCCAGCACGCCAGAGGAGCCGATTCCGAAGAGTCATGCCTCATCTCTTTCTCTATTGCCAAAAGGCACCAGCACGGATGCCTCAACATGCACCTCTTCTTCCCATCTCATCCAACTGTGTACATACATTAAAATGAACGGAAACCAGGACTAATCGTCACTTCACTTTGTTTCAATCTCATTTTACTCTTGACAGGATTAAAATAGCAGCACGCAACATAATCGAAAGTGTCATACAAGAATGCACTCGGGTGAACAGTTAATTCCGGAAAATAGCAAGAAAAATAAAAAGTATATTATGTAATCAAGAACATAATTCTCCTTCAGAAAAATAGCTAAGTCGGGGTTAAATCAATAAATTGATGAAACGAACTACTCTTGCGGTCAAATAGCAAATTTAGTATTGTTTGTTTTCATTTAATCATTACCTCAACTACAAAGGGTATGAGCCTAAGGATAACATGAGCATCGAGCATGCAACAGGTCAAAACCAAATGCATACAACACAGATTTCTGTGCACAGGAGCAAAGAAACAAACTAAACATCTTGAAGGAAAACCGATGCAAACATAAAAGTAGAGTCATGGACCTGTGGTAGAAACACATAGAGTAGAATACTATTAAGGACTGAATGCAAATCTGTTAGCTATCAAAAGGAGATTTCTTTTGTGTGCGGTATTTTGCTAACACCAAGGACCTGGAATGGACTTTGATGCAGCCACTTATGTGCTAATGGTAATTAATTGAACTACATTAGAAGGTATGAAGATGAAATAGTGTGGGTTGAACAATCAGTTTTGATTCTTTTTTTAAGCTGCAGAAATGTATAAATTTTATTACCTTTGTTTACATTGAAGTATGAAAAATCTAGGCTAGTTCTCTACCAATATTACTAGAGAACTAGTTTCAGAACATTAAAAAGAATGCACCCTTGTTGAATACATATTCAGATATAGTAACAATTAAAGAAAACCCAATGATGCATGTTCATATTAAGCAAGAAATTTCCCCATGGAAAGCCAGAAAATTCATGGGGAAGAAATATTCGCTGTGCTACCATATTTGATAATTATCCCCGTAATCTTGACAGGTACAATCCAATTCCAAATTCGTATCTGGGCACCATCCGCTCCAAATCTAAAACCGAGAAAAAACATAGTAAAAATACAACTTAAGGCAGACTCCGATCATACTCATTCTAATCTCACCCAGCACATGCCGAAATAGACCGTACTCTCTTCGATTTCACCTGTACACGCTAACCATATACCGTATTCATTCCGGACCTTCCGGTCTCACCCGTACACGCTTACGGTACATATACCATAACCACTGGTGTAGAACGAATGACCTTGTACACAGGCAAAGATGTTTACTAGTCGTCGACTCTGGGGTAGGTATGTCCCTCTCCACCGTCTGTTCATCCGAGTCATAGTCCAGATTAATGTCATCAATATGCAGTACCACTTGCCCATCTGTTAAACAAGATTTATCTGTAAGGCAGCACATCTATTTGCACAAACAAGATCGATCTGTAAGATAGCACATCTATTGCATAAAGCAAGGTAGCACATCTATTGCATAAACAGACAATGAACAAACATACGATTGGCCATTGGTGCTAGAACGAAGACCGAGGCAGTGGAGGAGGTTCAGCCAAGGTCGACGTCGAAGGAGCTAACAGTGATACGGAGGTTCCGAGAATGCTCAGGGCCAGGACGAAGGCGCGGCGTGGATGGGCTGATCCCGACGAGGGAGTCGGTGGTGGCTTGTCCGGACCAGGGATGGCGGCGGAGAATGAGGACGCGGCGGTGGTGGATGGGGAGCAGCGGCGGCGACGCTGTTTGTGGAGGCGACGGCGGCGGCCACGGGTACGGCTATGGTCGACCGAGGGAGCGAGCGAGAGGGGCGGCCGTGGATGGGGAGTAGGGGGCGGCGACGCTGGATGTGGAGGCGTCGGCGGCGGCCACGGGTACGGTTAGGGTCGACCGAGCGAGCGAGCGAGACAGGGGGCGCTGGATGGCGGTGATGGATCCAGAGCAGGGGGCGGCGACGCTGGGTGTGGAGACTTCGGCGGCGGGTACGGGTACGTCTAAGGTCGACCGACCGAGCGAGCAAGAGGGGCGGCGGTGGATGGGGAGCAGCGAGCGGCGGCGGCGGCGGCGCTGGATGGGGAGGGGAGCTGTTATGCACACACTTGAACGGAAGTCACAGTACAAGAGGAACACTTCAATGGGATTTCAGATACAAGTTTGATTGTAACTGTTTACAATTCAAAAAACAAATGTTCGTAAATTCAAATAAACCTTCACGTGGTCAAATTTTGTTCAGAGCTTCAAAAGATGTTCCCGTTCTCAAAAATTGTTCACAGATCAAAAATTTGTTTGTTTTCAAAAAAAATTGGTCAAAATTATTAAAAATATCCCTGTTCTCAAAACTTGTTCACAAATTCGAAAAAAGTTCGTGAAAATTGTTAAGAGTTTGTTCATTAAAAAACATTCATGTATTTGAAAATAATACAGGGATTTGAAAAAAGTTTGCGAATTTAAGAAAATGTTCATGGATTTGAAACAATGTTCATGAATCTAAAAAGTTCAAGAATTTAAGATATGTTGACTGTTTAAAAAAAGGTTGTGAATTTAAAAAGGGGAAAAAGAAAATGAGAAAAGAAATGGAAAAAACCCGGCCGTGGAAGGCGGTGCGCTTTGTCGCACAACAACAATAAAAAGAAGGTAAACGTTTGGGGCCGGGGCACCGGCGGAACGATTCGGCCGGTCTCCCTCTTCCTCGCGCAGCGCACGTACAGGAGGGCACCAGCGCCGGCAGGCACCACGCGTCGGCCAGGCGACCAGCGGGCTCCTTCGACCGCCGCCGCCAGAGAAGCCTTGTCGTCCGCGTGCGGCCGCCCCTCGCCGGATGTCGTTCGCGTACGGCCGCCCCTCGCCGGATCTCGTTCGCATGCGGCCGCCCCTCGCCGGATCTCGTCCGCCTGCGGCCGCCCCTCGCCGGACTACTACCCCTCTGCCTCTTCCCAGAATCCGCCCCTATGCCTCTCCCTAGAATCCGCCCCGGCCGCCCCTCGCCAGACCTTGCAGCGCTCGAGCCTCCCCAACCATGGCAGACTACACCCCACGGTGATTTTTTGTTAGAACCGGTTGTAACAAATTCAATCGCCGGTGGTAGCAAAAATCTACTACTGTTGCAGCAAAACGGCGTCATCGTCATCGTGAGCAAACACTAGACATCGCGCTTTTTTGTTACATGCTACAACCTGTATCACATTTTGCTACAACCGGCACATCACTCGGCTACAACCGGCGCCGAGTTTTGCTACATCGGATATACAGAAAGTTGCAAGCGTTCAGTGCCATCGAGGAAAGCTACAACCGTCTACAGGAAATTCTACAACCTTCGATGAAAAAAGCTTCAACCGAACGAGAGATGATTTTTTCACCCAGGCGCTGCTCAAAACGAAAAAAGTTTGTGCCGTGTTTGTACAAATTTGAATCAAATCGCCGAGTTTGTGCCGATTTAGGGGGCGACCTAAGGGCGGCGACTGGGAACACAATCACCCCCACGCCTAAATAAACACCGGTTTGGCCCCAGGCGGCACTTTTTTGGCGTCATTGGGGGGGGGGGGGGGGGGGGGGGGGGCGAACGACTGGATATGCTCTGAGCTGTGATGGCCCGTCGTCATCTTTATCTGTTGTGCCTACGCCCGAAAATTCTAAATCAACGGACTATTACGGGGTCTCTTAACTAATCTTCTCCCCCCCCCCCCCCAATTTTCAGGGGGTGTGGCCCCCTCATCATTCTTTCTTCCAATCAAAATGTCCCAGATAAGCTTCCCTGTAAAAGCGTTGTTCAGTTGAGGCGTCGACGCCAACCGCACGCTCGATCGCCCCAGAGTGAAGCTCAAGCTTAAGCTGGCCAATCAATCGGCTGGGGGTTTCTGTTCCTAATCATATCCTAGCGCCCGCTGCAAGCACCGCGTCAGGACCCGGTGACACCAGTGGTGTGGCAAGGATTGCTGATATCTCTGAAGGCTCGTCCGCCAGAAAAGGCATAGTAGAGCAGTTGACCTGGCCTAGAGAAGCGGTTGGAGCATGCAGCGGCGTCCCGGGCGACCCAACAGCAGCCTCCAGCGCTGCTGCATACCTGGCTCCCCCCTGCAGGGAAGCCACGCGCGTGAGTAGCCGTAGCTGGGCCACCCCCGGTGCACCAGCAGGCCGCGCCCCAGCCGAAGAAGTTCTGGGCGGCGTAAAGCCGGGAGCGCCGACGGCAGACGACGACGGGGTGACCACGGCAGTGGAGTGGACACCCAGGCATCCCGCAACCGCACTCTTGAAGCGCCAGGCGAGCGCTACGACAGGTGAGCGGCGCTTGTCAGGGTTCTGGAACTGTCGCGTCTTGTGGAGACGGGCGACATGGCCCGACGGCGGCGTCCCGAGGCAGGGACGACCGCACCTCCAGGCGGATCCTAGTGTACCGGGCGGATCAAGTGTTGCTCTTTTTAAGAAGACGTTCCCATTTGAGTACTTCCACATCAACTTCTTGGCAACAGCCAAGGGACCAAATTCCGCTATTGAGGCTCCAGAACTGTTATATGTTCTCTTAATAATCTAATTCCTTCCTTTATTTTGATGCAAGTTTGATGCTTTTCTTGTGAGTTTATTGGGGCAAAGATTGTGCATCCATATGATGACCAATATTGTGGGCGCTACCAAGATTTCAATATCATAGCTTAGGAGAAACATGGCACTCCAGATGATCTTCTTATCAGTTCCTGCCATTATCGTTCTGATATGATGGCCACACTGTCAGAAGATTTTATCTATTTTTTTTATCACAATATAGACCTAGAGTTTGCAAATGAATCCTATTTCTAATGTGGCTAGAGAGTTGAAAGAATTTGAGGGTTGAATCTTCTGATATGTTTTTGGTTTGTATGATAGAACATAGGAGTACCGTATATTAGCTTGATATGATATCTCTGAGCTGCTATATGATCTACCACGGTCCATATCGCTCGAAAAGCAGGGTTTTTTAAGGCCATGATAGCTCCCTCCGTTTCGTTTTTGTCTGCATTTAAGTTTTGTGTAAAGCCAAACTATCTATAATTTGACCAAACTTATGAAAAAAATATCAACATTCACAATACCAAATCAATATCGCTAGATTTATCATGGAATATAGTTTCGTATTATATATATTTGGATTTGTAGATGTTGATATTTATTAATATAAACTTGGTCAAGTTTGCACAGTTTGACTTGACATAAATTTTATATGTGAACTAAAAAGAAACGGAGGGTTGATATTTATTACCTCAATCTGGGTTTATTAGTCCCCATCGTATTTTGGGTCAAGTTTTGACCACACATTTAACTAGCAAAATGTTAATGCGTATCAGAAAAATTATATTAGCGGATTCGTATTTGAATGTAGTTTCCAATGATATTATGTTCACTTTTGCTTCGACCGAAACTTATATTTTTATTAGTTTCCTTCCATTCAACCTGGGAAGGGACTATTAAACATGGACGAAGATAGTGTGAAGGAAAGAACCTTCTATACAAACGACAGTACATAGACGATTTCTGAACGATGCTGAAGTTCATGCCATGTGATGCACGCAGCAGCACTGCTCCACCGTTTGTATAAGTGTTGACTGCATGTCATGTCTCATGTGTGTGTAGTGTACTGTCGTCTGCACAACAATTTCGGTGAAGGGAGGACATTGTCATAAACTCTATCCATTGTCCTTGCAAGGATTCTAGGTACCCGTGTAATTAAGTAGGTCACTGAGTGCTACCAACATGGAAATGCCAGAAGTTCCCAGTAAAACAAACAGCTGGACCTAATTATATATCTTTTCCTGCCAGCTTTGGACGAGCTTTTGGGCAATTGGGCGATAGTGTGCTATGAAACATCACAACGTAATTGGGTGATTATAAAGATGCTCTACAGGTATCTCGGAAGGTGTTTGTTGGGTTGGCATAGATCGAGATTAGGATTTGTCACTCCGAGTATCGGAGAGGTATCTCTGGGCCCTCTCGGTAATGCACATCATAAGAAGCCTTGCAAGCAATGTGACTAATGAGTTAGTTGCGGGATGATGCATTACGGAACGAGTAAAGAGACTTGCCGGTAACAAGATTGAACTACGTATGAAGATACCGACTATCGAATCTCGGGCAAGTAATATACCGATGACAAAGGGAATAACGTATGTTGTCATAACGGTTTGACCGATAAAGATCTTCGTAGAATATGTGGGAGCCAATAGGAGTTATGTGATTTGGCGACCGAATGTTGTTCGAAGTCCCGGATGAGATCGCTGACATGAAGAGGAGTCTCAAAATGGTCGAGAGGTAAAGATTCATATATAGGATGATAGTATTCGAACACCAGAAGTATTCTGAGGGTACCGGGTACGTATCGGATCATCGGAAGGGGTTCCGGGCAACCCCCGGCAAACTACATGGGCCTAATGGGCCAAGAGGGGGATAGACCAGCCCCTAAGGGGCTGGTGCGCCCCCATGTAGGTCGAATTGGGGGGGGGGGGAGGAAAGGGGGGAAGAGAGAAGGAAGGGGAGGGATTCGGCCTCCCTCTTCCTTCCCTCCCCCTCCTCCTTCCTTCCCCCTCCGACACTTATGGAAGGGGGGAGGCCGACTTGTGGGAGGTGCCCAAGTAGTATTACTCCTACTTGGGGTGCCCCTTGTTGCCCCTCTCCCTCTCCTACTTATATATATGGGGGGGGGGCACCGCTAGAACACACAATATTGATTTAGCCGTGTGCGGTGCCCCCCTCCACAGTTTACGCCTTTGGTCATATTCACATAGTGCTTAGGCGAAGCCCTGCGTGGATCATTTCACCATCACCGTCACCACGCCGTCGTGCTGACGCAACTCTCCCTCGACACTTTGCTGGATCAAGAGTTCGAGGGACGTCATCGAGCTGAACATGTGTAGAACTCGAAGGTGCCGTACGTTCGGTGCTTGATCGGTCAGAACGAGAAGAAGTTTGACTACATCAACCGCGTTAAGAAACGCTTCCGCTTTCGGTCTATGAGGGTACGTGGACACACTCTCCCCCGCTCGTTGCTATGCATCTCCTAGATAGATCTTGCGTGAGCGTAGGAATTTTTTTGAAATTGCATGCTACATTTTCCAACAAACAAGTGATCCAGGCGACCTCAAACTAACATGCTTTCAGCAAAAACCATAAAAGGTTCAGTTCAAAAAACCCCAGAAAAGGTTCATTTTTTAGTTCCACAAAAAATAGGCGCCACCGAAACTTCTATGTCAGAAAGGTCAAGGCATCATTGAGCGACTACTCTCATCAAAAAGTGGTTCGTACATTTGCTTCTGTTTTTTGTTTTCTCCCTTCTGAATTCTAATGTGCACCAATTACTTTCATTTGGTCAAAACCTTTTCTTTTTCACATACTGGCTGCCCTTTTCTGCATTGTTACTTATAGGTGCACTATAAACTTTATATCATTTGCGGTATGAATCCTAGTGTACCGGGCAGACCAAATGTTGCTCTTTTTAAGAAGAGGTTCCCATTTGAGTACTTCCATATCAACTTCTTGGCAACAGCCAAGGGACCAAATTCTGTCGTTGCAGCTCCAGAACTGTTATATGTTTTCTTAATAATCTACTTCATTCCTTTCTTTTGATGCAAGTTTGATGCTTTTCTTGTGATTTTATTGGGGCAAAGATTGTGTGTCCATATGATGAACAATACTGTGGGCACTAAGAAGATTTCAATATCATAGCTCAAGGAAAACATGGCACTTCAAATGATCTTCTTATTAGTTCCTTCCATTATCATTCTGACATGATGGCCACATTGATAGAAGATTTTATCTATTTTTATCGCAATACGGACTCAGAGTTTGCAGAGATGAATCCTATTTCTAATGTGGCTAGAGAGTTGAAAGAATTCAAGGGTTGAATCTTCTGATATGTTTCTGTTTTGTATGATAGAACATAACTATATTAGCTTGATATGATATCTTTGAGCTGCTGCATGATCTACCTCCGTCCATATCGCTCAAAAAGCAGGTTTATTAAGGCCATGATAGATTTAATCTGGGTTTATTGGTCCTTATCATATTTTGGGTTAAACTTTGACGACATGTTTAACTAGCAAAATGCTAATGCAAATCATAAAAAGTTAGATTGATGGATTCATATTTGAATGTAGCTTTCAGTGACCCATCCGTCCCAAAATAAGTGTCTTAACTTTGTAATAGCTCTAGTACATATTTGTACTGAGTTCAAGACATTTATTTTGGGGACAATTGCATTTTTACCCCTAGTTGGTTCCTATCCACGGGTTTTGCCCTTACTTTTCGAGCTTGCTCAGTTTTGCCCTTACTTTTCCCGTCGAGATCACTCAAATGCCTTTGACCATTTGACCAAAACTTTGAAAATTCATAACTAATTCATACGAACTCAGAAAAATGCAAATAAGATATCAAAATGTTCAGATAAACATTACCTTTATGGGCATATCATTTGCATTTAGGACAAAAGCATCGTTTAAACTACCCGAGGTAATTAATTTTATTAACATTATTAAAAATAAATTGGTATAAACAATATTTTTTTCGTCAATGAAAATTATATGCAAATGTAGGTGATGTTTTCTGAACATCCTGATACCTTATTTGCATTTTCCCGAGTTCGTATCAACTTGTTATGAAGTTTCCAAATAATGGTCAAAGTCGTTAGAACATTCATAACAAGTTGATACAAACTCAGAAAATGCAAATAAGTTATCAGGATGTTCAGAAAACATCACCTGCATTTGCATGTAATTTTTATTCATGAAAAAAATATTGTTTATACCTATTTATTTTTAATAATGTTAATAACATTAATTACCTCAGGTAGTTTAAATGACGCTTTTGTCCTGCATGCAAATGATATGCCCATAAAGGTAATGTTTATCTGAACATTTTTGATATCTTATTTGCATTTTTCTGAGTTCATATGAATTAGTTATGAATTTTCAAAATTTTGGTCTAACGGTCAAAGGGCATTCGAGGGATCTCGATGAAAAAAGTAAGGGCAAAACTGAGTAAGCTCGAAAAGTAAGGGCAAAACCCGTGGGTAGGAACCAACTAGGGGTAAAAATGCAATTGTCCCTTTATTTTGAGACGGAGAGAGTAATATTTCCTGGTAGTACGTATGTTATGGTCAATCCCTGCATTGTCCTTGCAAGAGTACTAGGTACCCGTGTAATTAAGTAGGTCATTGATTGCTGCAAACATAATGCCAGAAGTTCCCAGTAAAACAAACAGCTAGCCCTAATTAAACATCTCCTCCTTCCAGCTCTGGACTAGCTTTTGGGCAATTAGGAGGCGATGGTGTACTTTCTGCTAGAATTGACGGAAACCATGAATAAATCTGCACATCTCAAGTCCTACTCACGGCCTGAGCTTTGATGGCTCGTCATCTTTATTTGTTGTGCCTACGCCACAAGGAACCATTAAAGCTTGGCAATTGGGGACAAGACAGGCACAACCTTGGTCGTGGAAGAGGAGTGAAGGCTGAGCGATGTCTATGAAGCCTAAGCCACGACCAAAATTCTCACGCAATTTCTGATTATCCAACTCGTTTATAATCCAAAACAAACGTCCTTATTGATAGTTGCATGTACCATGTACTACATGTAGCATGTGTCACCGTCAAAGCGGATGAATCCTGCTTGGGTCCCATTCAGCGTGCGCGTATGGGCTGGAGTATGCTTGGGGATCGCCCAAACCAAACCAGTTTAGTCGTTGTGAACTTGGAACCGCCGTCGCGTGGCCAAGAATCAATCAAATCAGTCTCCAAAAGCGTGAGTCAGTTGAGGCGTCGACGCCAACCGCAAGCTCGCCCCGGAGTGAAGCTCAAGCTTAAGCATGCCATTGCCAATCAAATCGGCTGGGGGTTTCTGTTCCTAAGATGTTTAACGTGCGCGCCATATATCATGTTAAGATTAGAAACTAACCAGTACAATCGACGCGTCGCCTGACGTGCACGCAAAACTATCCGAAGCTCCTTGTACACGCAGAGAGCCAGTGGAAAAATATAGTATACTCCTACTGTAGTGGTGTTGGAGCAGAGCAGTATATAAAGGAGCTAGCTCCAGCCAGCTTAGGCACACTACTCTTCTCTTAGCAGCCAGAGAAGCAAAAGCAAATGGCTACGCTCAGAGGCAGAGGCCTGGCGCTCGCGTTCCTCGCGGGCCTCCTCTCGGTCCACCTGGCCATGGCCTCCTCCGACGACTTCCTCCAGTGCGTGCGGGACAAGATCCCCGGCGAGCTGGTGTACACGCAGTGTTCCAGCAGCTTCGCCGGCGTGCTGGTCAACTACATCAAGAACGCCAAGTTCGTCAACACCACGGCCAAGCCGCTGTGCATCGTCACGCCCACCGACGCGTCGCACGTGCAGGCCGCCATCCGGTGCGGCCGCGGCCACGGCGTGCGCCTCCGCGTGCGCAGCGGCGGCCACGACTACGAGGGCCTCTCGTACCGGTCGGCGCGGCAGGAGGTGTTCGGCCTGCTCGACCTCGCGGCGCTCCGGGCCGTCACCGTCGACGAGGCGGCCTCCACGGCGTGGGTCGAGTCCGGCGCCACCATCGGGGAGCTCTACTACGCCGTCGCCAAGAACAACCCCCGCCTCGCGTTCCCGTCCGGCGAGTGCCCCACCATCGGCGTGGGCGGCCACTTCAGCGGCGGCGGCATCGGGATGATGATGCGCAAGTACGGGCTCTCCATCGACAGGGTGGTGGACGCCAAGCTGGTGAACGCCAACGGGGAGCTCCTCGACAGGTCCGGCATGGGGGAGGACCTGTTCTGGGCCATCCGCGGCGGCGGCGGCGGCAACTTCGGCGTGGTGCTCTCGTGGAAGGTGCAGCTCGTGCCCGTCCCGGCCACGGTGACGGTGTTCAACATCGCCAAGACGCTGGAGCAGGGCGCCATCGACATCCTCACGAAATGGCAGGACGTGGCGCCGGCGCTCCCCAGCGAGCTCACGATCACGGTGATGGTGACGGGGCAGCAGGCCGTGTTCCGTGCCCTGTACCTCGGCGACTGCGGCTCCCTCGCCTCGACGATGCGCGACCGCTTCCCGGAGCTGAACATGACGAGCGCCGACTGCCAGCCCATGACCTGGCTGCAGTCGGCGGCGCTGTCCTTCTTCAGCTTCACCAACAGCAAGCCGGTGGAGGACGTGCTCCTACCCCGGCCAGCCAGCCCGACCACCTTCAGCAAGGGCAAGTCGGACTACGTCCGGCGCGCCATCCCCAAAGCCGTTTGGAAGGAGATCTACGCCAGCTGGTTCACGATGAAGGGCGCCGGGGTGATCGTGCTGGAGCCCCACGGCGGGTTCATGTGCGGCGTGCCCGAGGACGCCACCCCGTACCCGCACCGGCGGGGGGTGCTGTACGTGATCCAGTACATCGCGTACTGGATGAGCGCCGACGACGGGCCGGCGGCGACGAGCTGGCTGGACGGGTTCTACGGGTTCATGGCGCACCACGTGACGAAGCACCCGCGGGAGGCGTACGTCAACTTCCGGGACCTGGACATCGGGCAGAACGCTCTGGAGGACGACTTCGGCGCGGCGGAGAACGCCAGGTTCTGGGGCCAGCGCTACTTCCTCAGCAACTACGAGAAGCTCGCCAAGGTGAAGGCCGCCGTTGATCCCACCAACTACTTCCGGAACGAGCAGAGCATCCCGCCCATGGCCAACCAGCCACGCGAGTGAGCAGGGTTGCACGCCAAGGCAAGGCATCGGATCATCAACAAACTAAATCATTCATGGTCGACGACGGTTTACTTTGCTGCGTAAAGAATACTGCTACTGTCAGTTGTATTGGATTGGGTCCTTCGTGACGACTACTGGTTCAGACGGTTTACTTTCCGGGTTAAGAAGTGTCAGTTGTATTTTTTATCCGTGTTCTGATGTCTAGTTGTCTACTACTAGTAGTACTACAGTTGAGACAGTGTACTTTCCTGCAAGAGTAGTCGGTGAGGGTGTGATGGTTCTTGAGATGTTAATGGCCATTCATGGCATGTACAAGTAGCGTGTTTATGTTACTGTTCATTAATTGCACTACTAATAGTGTGGTCTTTTAATATTCGACCGACCACTTGATTTGCTATTTCTATCTTTTCTTTTATAGTTTGAATACTAGAGGGTCCCGAAGGAGCATAGGGATTTATAGCGAGTGGCCCTTGGCTTACTAGTAATCCGGAATGATTGGTCAGACTTAAAAAGTGTTGGTCCCCTCTAATTTATACTCCCTCCGTTCCTAAACGTAAGTCTATGTAGAGATTCTACTAGATGGACTACATACGAGCAAAATGAATGAATCCACATTTAAAATGCATCTATATACATTCCTATGTAGTTCATAGTAAAATCTCTGCAAAGACTTATATTTAGAAACGGATGGATTATTAGAAAAAGTACCCATACAAATAGGTGTGAACGCATTTAATTCATATTTCATTTTTTTAAAGATGCGTATAGTGAGTGGCCGCTGGCTCGCTAGTAATCCGGAGTGGCTGGGTGTTGGTCCCCCTAGTTCATACTACTACTTCCTTCTTTCATATATATATATATATATATAGGGCCTAATACATTTTTCGGGGTTGCCTTTGACTATTGATAAGATTAATAATACTCTTTCCATTCCCTTATAAGGCCACAAACTCAAATTACAGGTATCAATGTAAAATTTTATGACTTCTTTGAAAGACCACTTTTCTTTTCATTAACTGGGATCATTAATACGCCCACATGCATGCAAGAAAGGAATTGCTCCCTCCGTCTAGGTGAGTAAGTCATCTTAGGCTGGCCATAGTGGGGGTAACATAATCGGTAACATGCACTTGAAACTACTACCTCCGTCCGGCTTTATTGGTCCCCATTGTATTTCGTGCCAAATTTTGACTATAGATTAAATTAACAAAATGTTCACACATGTCACCAAACATTATATTTTTGAAAACTATGTTCAAACACGAATCCAATGAGATAATTTTTTTTGACATGCATTAACATTTTGTTAGTTAAATCTTTAGTCAAAATTTGGCACAAACTATAAAGGGACCTATAAACCAGGACGAAGGTAGTAGCAAACATGCTTATGTGGCACACAATTAAAGAAGAGAGAGAGGGTTAGAGTAACATAGGTAGATACCGTATCATGTTAAATATTGTCATGCACATGTTTGCTAGTTTCAAGTGCATGTTATCGGTTATGTTACTCCCACTATGGCCAGCCTTAGGCCGTGCACCGTGACCAAGGAGGAGGGGAAAACAAGAGACATTAATATTTATTTGCTAATTAATAGTATTGCATGCAATGAACTAACCACTGCATATCGTGTTTGATAGTCTCAAGTCATTAAAAGCACGCACAACCCTCATCTCTTATTTGTTGATATGTCAAGAAACAAGAAACGGGGTAGAAGTTAATGCACCGTGCCTAAGTGTTTTGGGATTGTTTGGTTTTCGTAAGATGACTTACACACCTAGACGGAGGGAGTAGAAGAAAGTAGCACAGTGTCATTATGACTACATGCATGCAAGTATTAAAATAGTTGGTGTACGAGAAAACATCATTAATCTTTGTCCTGATTACAGTTAGTGGCCTTGTATTGATGCAAATTGTATTTTTCATAGTGGCCTTGTATAAGGGAATGGAGGGAGTATATAAGATGTATAATGTGCAAATTATATCATCACAAGCTCCTTCCTCATACGAATTTGATGATGTACTTTATGTAACTTGCATGTCATACATTATTACTCTAACATGCGGTCAAATTTAGTCTCGAAAACGCAGTAGTCTCTATATACATTGAAGGAGGGAGTAGGAAAAGTATCCACATGAATACGTGTGAACATGCTTAATTCATATTTCATTTTTTAAAGATGCGTCTAGCGAGTGGTGTTGGCTCGCTAGTACTAGAAAAAGTATCCATGTGAATAGGTGCGAACATATTTAATTTGGATTTTAATTTTTCTAAACGGATGCGTCTAGTGAGTGCTTATTGGCTCGCTAGTAATCAGAGTGTCTGACCAGATTTGAAAAGTGTTGGTCCAAGTAATCCATTGAACAAGTGTGAATACATTTATTTCATATTTTTATTTTTTAAAGCCATAACTTTTGAATTGAAAACCGAAATTAAAATTCTTTTTCACAGCTGGAATTCTCACGACGTGCTCTTCGAAAATATATCCCCTTGGGTATGTTTCGATGAATTTTGTGTATGTAATTTAGCCCTATTAGGTGGGATGCAGACGAAGAGCACAAAGCCACTCAACGTTTGTTTGGGGATTAGTGCAACTTTTCATTAAACTGACAACAATTTCACAATACAACGCTTTACGTATATGCCAATAGTAAAGAGATGTCCATATCATTCAATTTACTGGACAATGCATTTAATTGACGCAGTGACTGACAAAGTGGTGCAAGTTTCAACGGAGAGTTGATTGAAAATAAAGGAATGTGAACTTGCCAGGCAACTTACAATGGAAAGGTAAAATGGTAAAAGGTAAAATAAAAGATGCGGCTACAAAGACTTGGCGCAAATAACGTCTGATTAAGTATACATATAAAATTGGAAGATCAAGGTTGAATGGTTGATAATACAGATTAACTAATACAAACCATAAATATGTCCATAATACCATATCTCCAACAATAAGCACTATTTTTTCCACTCGTACTCCCTCCTTTGCAAAATTCTTATCTTAGATTTGTCTACATACGGATGTATCTATTCATATTTTAATGTTAGATATGTCCGTATCTAGATAAATTTAAGACAAAATTTTTGGGATGGAGGGAGTACTAAATTACACGACATAATATGTACTATGAGTGCATACTCATTTTGACCATGCATGCAGTGATTTAACTGTATGATCCCATATCAAGCATTCATTGGCAAACAGGTTGGACTGTCTCCCGTGCGCGTCAGGCATTTACTATATTGATAATACTATGATGATTAATTATAATTTTATGTCTTTTAGTCTCCAGATTTAGTATCATCAGATTCTCAGTTATTTTAGAAGAGGATAATTTGGAGATTAATATAATAAGATTTCCTGGCATTATTATCGCGAAGTTCTTGGTTTTTCATCCGAGATGAAAAGTAACATAAAATATCATTATAATTATCTCTGTTTTTTAACTAAGTAGCATAAAATCTTGGTTTTCCTAGAAATAAATAATATTATGGAATTTGTGACATGAAACTTTGAGGAATTAGTACCACCTTGGAAATACATTTTATTAATTGAAAATCATAACAATCATGAAACCAAGCCTTTACTTTAAGGCAAGTTTTAGGATGAAATAATATATTTTCCCCACTTTTACAAATAGGAACAACGGGTCGCATTTATGTTTTGATGGGTGGTTGGGAAGTGGCCGCTGGAGACGATGGGCCTGCTTCTCTGCCACCGGTCAGGTCACTGTAGCTGTTGAGATTTGTACGAAAATGTTTAGAGGGACATACGCGATGTGTGAATCGTGGAATACATCATGACTAATATAGTGGTTGGGATCCCGATGCAAATGAGTGGGGGGAGATTCCGGTGAAGGTGGTCGCCGTGTGCTCCCCTGCAATTTCGCTATTAGGTGCAACTATCTAGCAATTGATGTGCAACTATCTAGCAGTCAATGTGCAACTTTCCTATGCCCGTGATGTGTAGTTTTCGCATAAGGCCGTGGTTGCAACTGGTCTCTGTGCCAATTGATGAACGAGTCATCTAGTAAATATAAATGCGTACAAACCTATGGACTCCAAATACATAAAATTATGAATCAATCCCTTGTTTCTACATGGAGGTTGGGCCTGTGCGGTGGGCATCCGCCAGCTCCAACAACCAATAACAGAAGAGAAGAGGGTGGACTCCAAACCATTGCAACACTGCCTTCACATAGTCTTCCAAGCCGGGATGAAGAAGATGAGCTCGCATCGATGCAGAGGCGTCCCCTCCATGAGGCCGCCTTCGGCCAACAGAGTTTTCGACAACAATTTCAACGATGATAAGCTTCTCTCCGAATGCCTGATCCTGGTGATCCACTTGTTCTCCTTGATGCCTCCACCACCATGGTGGTGGCCGGTGTAGAAAACTGAGTAGTGCAAATTTCTAGCTCAAGGACAAGGAGCAGGATCTCAGATCCGGCATGATATCCACTTCCGATGACTATTTCCCCATCCACCCTGACTGTAGAGGAAATCACACAGAAGAGTGATATGTCTCCAACGTATCTACTTTTCTTAACACTTTCCTCTTGTTTTGGACTCTAATTTGCATGATATGAATGAAACTAACCCGGACTGACGTTGTTTTCAGCAGAACTACCATGGTGTTGTTTTTGTGCAGAAATAAAAGTTCTTGGATTGGCACAAAACTTTGCGAGGACTTTTTATACAATAAATAAGAATTTCTGGAGCCAAGAACCACCGGAGAGGGCACCTGGGTGGGCACGACCCACCAGGGCGCCCCCTCCAGGCGCTCCCAAGTGGGTTGTCCCCACCTGGTGGCCCCGCAGACTCCAACCCCGATACTATAAAGTCATATTTCCAGAGAGAAAAAAATCAGGAGAAAGAATTATCATGTTTCACGAGACGGAGCTGCCACCACCTCCTGTTCTTCATAGGGAGGCTAGATCTGGAGTCTGTTTGGGGCTCCGGAGAGGGGGATCTTTGATCTTCATCATCACCAACCCTTCTCCATCACCAATTCCACGATGCTTCCCACCGAGAGTGAGTAATTCCGTCGTAGGCTCGTTGGTCGGTGAGGAGTTGGGTGAGATTGCCATGCTTAATGCTTGTCACTTTGGGCCTGGGTGCCATGATTTCAGATCTGAACCATTTATGTTATCACCATTATATCTATGTTCTAGATCCGATCTTGCAAGTTATAGTCACCTACTACGTGTTATGATCCGGCAAACCCGAAATGACAGAAGTCGGGACACTTCCCGATGATGAACGTAGTTTGAGGAGTTCATGTATTCATCATGTGTTAATGCTTTGTTCCGGTTATCTATTAAAAGGAGGCCTTAATATCCCTTAGTTTCCAATAGGGCCCCGCTGCCATGGGAGGGTAGGACAAACGATGTCATGCAAGTTCTTTCCATAAGCATGTATGACTATTTACGGAATACATGCCTACATTATATTTATGAACTAGAGCTAGTGCCATATCGCCCTAGGTTATGATTGTTATATGATGAATATCATCCAATGAATTCATTGATCCAATGCCTATGAATTTCTCTTATATTTTTTCTGCTAAGTTACTACTGCTACTGTCACTATTGCACTTGCCACAAAATCATTGCTATCACTGTTACCATTACTATTGCTGTTGCTACTACTATCAAAACTATCATATTACTTTGCTACTGATCACTTTGCTGCAGATTATTAATCTCCAGGTGTGGTTGAATTGACAACTTAGCTGCTAATACTTGCAAATGTTGTTTGGCTCCTCTTGTGTCGAATCAATAAATTTGGGTTGAATATTCTACCCTCGAAAACTGTTGTGATCCCCTATACTTGTGGGTTATCAAGACCTTTTTCTAGCGCCGTTGCCGGGGAGCATAGCTATATTTGTTGAGTCACTTGGGATTATTATCAAATTATCACTATGAAGAATCTGAAGGATGCTAAGACTAAGATTTTTCCCTCTAAGATGAGTGGAGGTAAGGAACTGCCATCCAGCTCCGCTTTAGATTCAACTTCTGTTATAAGTAGACTTGCAACACCACCACATGTTATCAATTCTGATATGTCACAAGTTATTGATGATGCTACTTCTGCTATGAATAGTACTCATGATGATGCCAGTACCTTGCTTGCTAATAATGTGCCACTAGGTGAATTTCTTGAAGAACAAATTGCTAGAGTAAGACAGAATGAGATCGTTGAAACTGATGAAGATCTTGAAACACCTATTGCACCTAGTTCCCCTAGATATGAATTGCCAAAGGTACCGGAAGGTTATGTTATGGATGAGGAGACAACTAGAGACATTCTTGCTTGTAAGGATAGAGATGATTTGGAAAAATTATTATGCAAGTATAAAGAAAAGACTTTGAATGCTAAAATGAAATGTGATCCTCAGTTTGCTACTTCACCTATCTTTGTTGATGATAAGGATTGTGAATTCTCTGTCGACCCAGAGCTGGTTACTTTGGTTGAATCTGATCCTTTCCATGGTTATGAAACTGAAACTGTTATGGCACATCTTACTAAGTTGAATGATATAGCCACCCTTTTTGCTCATGATGAGAAGATCTGCTAATATTATATTCTAAAATTATTTTTGTTCTCACTAAGGGGTGATTCTAAGGCTTCGTATAATACTCTTGCTCCTGGTTGTGTGCGTAGTCCCCAGGATATGATTTATTACTTCTCTGAAAAATATTTTCCTGCTCATAAGAAACAAGTTGCCTTACAGGAAATATTTAACTTTGCGCAAATTGAAGAAGAGAGTCTCCCGCAAGCTTGGGGGAGGCTTCTCCAATTGCTTAATGATTTGCCTGATCATCCTCTTAAGAAAAATGAAATACTTGATATCTTCTATAATGGACTAACCGATGCTTCTAGGCATTTCCTAGATAGTTGTGTTGGTTGTGTTTTCAGGGAACGAACTGTTGAACAAGCTGAAGAATTATTGAATAACATATTGAAAATTTATGATGATTGGATCCTTCCTGAACCACCACTTAAACCTACTCCAAAGAAGAGGGGTATCTTATATCTCAGTCCTAAAGATATGCAAGAGGCAAAGAAATATATGAGGGAAAAAGGTATTAAAGTAGAGGATGTTAAGAATTTACCACCTATCAAAGAAATACATGGGCTTGAAACACCAGCACCACCTAAGGTGGTAGAGGTAAATTCTTTATTAAAGTTCGATGAAGGTGATATTCCCTATAACAAACATCCTAGTCAATGCCTTTATGAGTTTGATAATTACATTAGAAAGCCAGATCATTTCAATGCAAATGTTATGAAACAATTGAAATACAATTCTGATATGATTGCTCGCTTGAGTGACTTGTTATTTAGAATCTCAAATGATTTTAGAGGTGTAGGAAAGCATGCCTCTATGGTTCAAACTCAATTAGAACAAGTTGCTAAATATCAAAGAGAGTTGCTTGATGAAATGAATAATAATATCAGTAATCATGCTATTAGAGTAATGACTAGAGGAGGTAGAATGACTCAGGAACCACTTTATCCTGAAGGGCACCTAAAAAGAATTGAACAAGACTCTCAAAGAGTTAACACTAATTCACCTAGTCCTTCCAAAAAGAAAAAGAAGAAGAAAATGATAGGACTTTGCATGCCTCTAGTGAACCTGAAGTAGAAAAACCTCCTGATAATGATAATGAAGTCTCTATCTCTGATGTTGAAACTCAATATGGCAGTGAACACTCATCTTATGATAATGAAAAAGATAATGATGAGCTTCATGAAGATACTCAAACAAATAATAAAGAACCAGCCAATGATGTTGAAATAGAACCAACAGTTGATCTTGATAATCCACAACCCAAGAATAAAAGATATGATAAAAGAGACTTTGTTGCTAGAAAACATGGTAAGGAAAGAGAACCGTGGGTTCAAAAACCTATGCCCTTTCCACCTAAGTCAACCAAAAAGAAAGATGGTTAAGAGTTTGAACTCTTTGCTGAAATGCTGAGGCCAGTCTTTTTGCGTACTCTCTTGACTGATATTTTAAAAATGCCTCCTTATGCAAAGTACATGAAAGACATCATCACCAATAAGAGAAAATACCGGAAGATGAAATCTCCACCATGCTTGTGAAGGAAATATGCCCTAGAGACAATAATAAAGTTATTATTTATTTCCTTATTTCATGATAAATGTTTATTGTTCATGCTAGAATTGTATTAACCGGAAACTTAGTACATGTGTGAATACATAGACAAAACATAGTGTCCCTAGTATGCCTATACTTGACTAGCTCGTTAGTAAAAGATGGTTATGTTTCCTAAACCATAGACATGTGTTGTCATTTTATGAACGGGATCACATCATTAAGATAATGATGTGATGGACATGACCCATTCGTTAGCTTAGCATTATGATCGTTACAGTTTCATTGCTACCGCTCTCTTCATGACTTATACATGTTCCTCAGGCTATGAGATTATGCAACCCCCAAATACCGGAGGAACACTTTGTGTGCTACCAAACATCACAACATAAATGGGTGATTATAAAGGTGCTCTACAGGTGTCTCCGAAGGTGTTTGTTGGGTTGGCATAGACCGAGATTAGGATTTGTCACTCCGTGTTTTGAAGAGGTATCTCTAGGCCCTCTCGGTAATGTTCATCACTATAAGCCTTGCAAGCATTGTGACTAATGAGTTAGTTGTGGGATGAAGTATTACGGAATGAGTAAAGAGACTTGCCGGTAACGAGATTGAACTAGGTATGATGATACCGACAATCGAATATCAAGCAAATAACATACCGATGACAAAGGGAACAACGTATGTTGTTATGCGGTTTGACCGATAAAGATCTTAGTAGAATATGTTGGAGCCAAAATGAGCATCCAGGTTCCACTATTGGTTATTGACCGGAGATGTGTCTGTGTCATGTCTACATAGTTCTCGGACCCGTAGGGTCCACACACTTAACGTTCGATGACGATTTGTATTATGAGTTATGTGATTTGACGACCGAAGTTTGTTCGGAGTCCCAGATGAGATCACGGACATGACGAGGAGTCTTGAAATGGCCGAGAAGTAAATATTGGTATATTGGAAGGCTATATTCGGTCATCGGAAAGGTTTCGAGTGATTCGGGTATTTTTTGGAGTATCGGGGAGTTACGGGAATTCACTGGGAGAAGTAATGGGCCTTATTGGGCTTTAGTGCAGAGAAGACAGAAGGGCCAAGAGGTGGCGCACGCCTCTCCCCTGCCCAAACCGAATTGGACAAGGGGTGGGGGCGCATCCCCCCTTTCCTTCTCCCTCTCCCTCTCTTTCCTTCTCTCCTATTCCGAATAGGAAAGGGAATCCTACTAGGACTTGGGAGTCCTAGTAGGACTCCCTATGTTTGGCGCGCCCCCTAGGCCGGCCGCCTCCTCCCTCCCTCCTTTATCTACGGGGGAGGGGATCACCCCAAGGACACACAAGTTGATCTTTTAGCTGTGTGCGGTGCCCCCCTCCACAGTTACACACCTCGGCCATATCGTCTGAAAGGATCGATATAGTTGACTAGACGGGGGGGGGGGGGTGAATAGGCAACTAACAATTTTTAGCTTTTCTTTACCAAATTAAACTTTGCATCAAAGTAGGTTGTCTAGAAATGCAACTAGGTGAACAACCTATATGATGCAACAACAACAAGCACACAAGCAAGCAAGGGATATAACACAAGTAAGCTAGCAAAAGTAAAGGCGCGAGATAACCAAGAGTGGAGCCGGTGGAGACGAGGATGTGTTACCGAAGTTCCTTCCTTTTGAGGGGAAGTACGTCTCCGTTAGAGCGGTGTGGAGGCACAATGCTCCCCAAGAATCCACTAGGGCCACCGTATTCTCCTCACGCCCTCACACAATGCGAGATGCCGTGATTCCACTATTGGTGCTCTTGAAGGCGGCGACCGAACCTTTACAAACAAGGTTGGGGCAATCTCCACAACTTAATTGGAGGCTCCCAACGACACCATGAAGCTTCACCACAATGGACTATGGCTCCGAGGTGACCTCAACCATCTAGGGTGCTCAAACACCCAAGAGTAACAAGATCTGCTAGGGATTAGTGGGGGGAATCAAATTTCTCTTGGTGGAAGTGTAGATCAGGGCCTTCTCAACCAATCCCGAGCAAATCAACAAGTTTGATTGGCTAGGGAGAGAGATCGAGCGAAAATGGAGCTTGGAGCAACAATGGAGCTTGGGGATGGAAGGGGTAGTCAACTAGAGGAAGAAGACACCCCTTATATAGTGGAGAGACAAATCCAACCGTTATCCGCTTACTCAGCCCGCGACCTGCGGTACTACCGCTCCAGACACGTGGTACTGCCGCAGGGGCTCACGATACTACCGTGGTGGGCCGCGGTACTACCACTGCAGCGGCAGGGGCTAGTCCAGGCCAGAGCCGCCAAGGCTGAGAGCGGTACTGCCGCTGACGCGGTACTACCGCAAGGCCAGGATGGACTAGGCTGGGAAGGGCACGGATGAATAAAAATACATCCGTGTCTACTTCCGCTAAAAATTGAATGGTGCAAAAATCCGACACGGTACTACCGCGACTGGCTTGCGGTACTACCGCGCAGGGAGTGGATGTAAAAATTTACATCTGCCCCTACTTCCGCTCGTGCTACTGAGCCGGACCAGGACTCATGGTACTACCACGCACCTGGGGCGGTACTACCGTGTAAGGCGCGGATGTAAAAAATTACATTCGCCCCTATAGCCGCAACAGGGGCTGAGCCTGGCCTGAGGCCACGGTACTACAGCTCCATAGGAGTGGTACTACCGTGTGCGCCTACGGTACTACCGCGAGGGCTTGCGGTACTACTGCAGGGGCCTGCGGTACTACCGCTCCTAGGAGCAGTTCTACCGCATGCCTCAAACAACAACACTTAGGAATCCTTCTTTTTGCACAAAAAAGGAGATATGGAGGATGCTCCAAAGCGCAAAGGGAAAGACGGGGAAAAAGGGAGAGAACGTGTATGTGATGATTCCACCCAAACCTTTCCACCGCGGACCCCCTCTTAATAGTACGGCTATCCTACGACTCAACTCCACCAAAAGAGACGTAGAACACCACCGTCTTCAATAGTCTTCGAGGGGTACCAACACGTCTTGTGCCTAACGACGAAGCGACTGAAATACTCAAGGCACACGATTAGTCCACAAAAGCATTGTCATCAATCACCAAAACACCTTAGGGATAAACATGCCTTTACAATCTCCCCCTTTTTGGTGGATTGATGACAATACGGGATTTGCACGAAGGGAAATAATATAGCACAAGCAAACCCCACATCTCTAGAATATAGATGAGCTCCCCCTAGATTCATGCTAGAGAGTAAAGTGCTTTGGACTGCACGGCATGAATACTAGGATGACCACTCCCCCTATATTTTAGAGACAAAGCATATCTTGCAATAATAAGGCTAACACTAAACAAGATAGTAAATATGAGCATAACATAAATAGAACGAAATAGCATAGGGTCAATAAGGTAATAAGGTACGATAGGGTGCATATGTCTTACACCATATGATAGACCAAGTCTCACGAGCAAACTAAACCAAAGCAAAGCAAGGTTCAACGGAACAAACACGAGCAAAGCAAACACAAGACTCTCGCAAATCCCTACACACTCTCCCCCTTTGGCATCGAGACTCCAAAAAGGCAGAGAGGACACCTACACACAAGTGGTGGCTCAAGTGGAGTAGTTAGACGCACGGTCCTTGTCAGACTCGGCAGCAGGAATGGTCTCCTCGACGTCTTCCTCAGAATCGGTCCACTTGAAGCCTTATTTCGCCATCCACTCAGCCTCTGGAGTGATGCGATCCTCAAAACCGCTAGAAACGTCCTTCCAAACAGCCTCATGATCTTCTTGTCCCGGCAGCGACTCTCCTTGGAGGCAACATGAGACCTGTACTGACCCTTGGCCTGCATGCAGAATAAGGTCTTCATCTTGTTCTTCAGCCTCTTAGCCCAAGATGGCTCAGAGGTGGGAGGGGTGTAACCCTCAAAGCTGGCCTCATCTGCTGGCTCCTCCTCATCCTCATCTGCATCCACATCCATGGCAGCCGCAACCTCAGCACGAGAAGTGGTGTTAGCCCGCTGAGGCTTGACACGGAGCCGGATGGAATCATGTCGAATCCAATCAGGGGCCTCAAATTCATCCTGAGGGTAGAGCTTCTCCCAAGTTGCAGAGATCAACAGAAACAGATACGGTCCATAGATGGGGACCTTGCGGTTGAAGATGGCAAAGCGAAGCTCACGCCACATGATGTGTGAGACATCAAGTGGTAACGTCTAAGAGTTGCACACTTCTTCACATAGGAGCAACATGTCCACAAGATAAGCGTGTACCTTGTCCTTATCCCCAATGCTTGGGAAGAGAGAGTTGTGGATGATCCGGTACATGATGTCAAGGAAAGAGTTGAGCACCCACGAAGACTTTCCACTGGAGAGCTTCTTCTCAACAAGGAAGGGCTGAAGCTTGTTCTTGTTGGCAGACTCGGTATTGGCATGAGGACGAACACCTTGGGGTGTGGCGAGCCCCTCATCCGAAACACCAAGCAAAGTCATGAACTCCTTCCAGGTAGCCGTCATCCGCCGAACATTGGTCATCCAAGTCATCGTCCTGTCCTCATTAGGATGAAAGTACACCAAGGCGAAGAACTGAGCCACAATCTCCG
The DNA here is from genome assembly GCA_963921465.1 of Triticum timopheevii. Lineage (NCBI taxonomy): Eukaryota > Viridiplantae > Streptophyta > Magnoliopsida > Poales > Poaceae > Triticum > Triticum timopheevii. The sequence continues at coordinate 526,433,996 of OY997274.1, forward strand.
GATCATAGTCTTTGTGAAAAGAGATGATATGCTCAATGCCAAACTGCTCCACTAGATCCAGAGCCTCACCAAAGTATGCCCGATGCTTCTCTTCCCTCATATGATGCATGTCGATCCAATGCACATCCACATAGATATTCCGCTTGGCCTTGATCACATCCAAATAAATGAGATTCTGCTGCTTGGTCCAGAACAACTCATTCCCTCGAAGGTTGGCACGAGGATTCACATAGGGATTGATCCTCCTTCGAGAGACGAACTCAGCAAGCGGCATCTCATCCATACTCATGGCGGGTTCCTTGTCCTTGGTGGCAGTGGTCTTGGTCCTGCGTTGGGGGGCACTGGAGCCCTCAGGAGCTTCATCTTGATTGCGCAGGCGCTTGGAGCCCGTGTCATGGCTTGTATTGGAACGGCGAGCATGAGCACCTGAGCCACACACTACAAAACAAACACGCAAGAAACGCGAGAAGGATCACTGCAAAGAACGTAGCAAAACAGTGAAACAAGTAGAACTCACACATAATAATTGCCACATGATAGATTTGATAGCAACTGCAACACCGCTTGGTCGCGCGGAACTAAAAAATTAGTGCCGCTCCAAATCACGGTAGTACCACGCACGCGGTACGGTAGTACCGCGAGGGCGGTAGTACCGTGCCAGAGGTGCGGTAGTACTGCGTGTTTTCAGATCTGAAACAGCAGCTGAATCTGGGAACTACCGTGACGACAAAGCGGTACTACGGCTGATCAAATCTACCACGAGACAACATATTATGTATAAACTCTATGCATTACTACTCTCCTCCAACCTACTCTTGCAAAGATTTAGCCTAAAATCTCAAGAACAACTAGCATCTCCCCAAAAACCTAGAAGCAAAAGAACAAACCAAAAAGAGAGGGATTTGGGGAAAGACCATGGTCCATGGCAAGAGGAAGCGGTGGGGAACGATCCCACCGGTTAGAATCCGAGGTGAGTAACCGGAGAGGGAGATCCGGCGAGGGTCTCCGATGCCGTTCGTGGGCAGGAGAGAGAGAGAGGCAGCGTGGGGAGGAGTGAATGGGTATGGGGGAGTTGGAACTCCCCCTACCCGCTCTTAACCCCCACGCGCTCGCTACGCCACGGTAGTACCGTGACTCATTGCGGTAGTACCGCCCGGGCGGAAGTACTGCGCCGTGGGCGGTAGTACTGCTCCACCAGCGGCAGTAAAAAATTACTGCCGTGCTGGTTGCGGTAGTACCGTGTCCTGCGGTAGTACCGTCGTGGACCTCGGTAGTACCGTGAACCCAAGAAAATGCAGTTTCAAGCACGGGAGAAAAAATGACTTTGCGCAGAACCTTCAAGAGAACACACACACCAACGAGCTAACAAGCGAAACACCGCAACCAAACAAGAGGCAACAAAGACCAAAACGAGACACAACCTCTCCAAGGAGGGGGCGGTGGCCGGAGCCACCTATGTTTGAGTTGATTGGTATGGCACCGCGAAGAATTATCCTTGGGCCCATGACCAAAGCTCGTCTTTGAAGCACATGTACCATCAAAAATGGCTAATGTGAAAGAGTTGATCAATTTATGCATAATGGGGGGAGAGAGAGTTCATTGAAAGAACAACACTCTCCCTATGTCCATGCCTACACCTAAACTAGACAACAAGTTGAGTGTGGTGGGAAGTGCAAGGGTTCAAGTCACATTGCTTGAATCAATGATATTTAGCTCATGCCTTAACTCGCGAAATCTTGCTTCATCCAAGGGCTTCGTGAAAATATCTGCAAGGTTATCATGAGTGTTGACATACTTGAGCTCGATCTCCCCTCGCCTAATATGATCCCGGTTGAAGTGATACCGAATCTCAATATGCTTCGTCTTGAAGTGTTGCACCGGGTTGAGAGAAATCTTGATGGCACTTTCATTGTCACACCAAAGAGGCACTTTGTCACAAATGACACCGTAATCCTTTAAAGTTTGCCTCATCCATAGAAGTTGTGCACAACAACTACCGGCCGCCACATATTCCGCTTTGGTGGACGATAGAGACACACAACTTTGCTTCTTGGAAGACCAACTTACCAAAGAGCAACCCAAAGATTGGCACCCTCCAGAAGTGGACTTCCTATCCACTTTGTCTCCCGCCCAATCGGAATCCGAATATCCTTCAAGCTTGAAGTTTGCTCCTCTTGGGTACCATAAGCCAAAGTTTGGGGTATGAGCCAAATATCGAAAGATTTGCTTGACCTCCACATAGTGGCTTTCCTTCGGTGCGGTTTGAAACCGTGCACAAATTCCCACACTCAACATGATATCCGGTCTAGATGCACAAATGTAAAGCAAGGAGCCAATCATGGAGCGATATACCTTTTGATCCACCGCTTTACCATTGGTATCAATGTCAATTTGGTGGTAGGCATTGGAGTAGAAGCCGGCTTGACATCACTTAGCTTGAATCTTTTGAGCATGTCTTGAGTGTATTTGGCTTGGTTGATGAAGGTACCTTCTCTTCTTTGCTTGATATCGAAGCCAAGGAAGAACTTCAACTCTCCCATCGAAGACATCTTGAACTTAGAGGTCATGAGAGCGGCAAATTCCTTATTGAAAACTTTGTTAGGGGAACCAAAGATAATATCATCAACATATAGTTGGCATACAAACAACTCCCCTTTGACCTTCTTAGTAAAAAGAGTGGGATCGATTTGCCCAACCTCAAATCCACGATCTTGTAACAACTCGGTAAGGTGGTCGTACCATGCACGTGGGGCTTGCTTAAGGCCATAGAGTGCCTTATCGAGTTGATACACATGATCCGGGAAGTAGGGATCCTCGAACCCGGGGGGTTGCTTGACATAAACCAACTCATTAATGGGACCATTAAGAAAAGCACTCTTCACATCCATTTGTTGTAAATTAAAGTTGTGATGGGAAGCATAAGCAATCAACAAACGAATGGACTCAAAGCGAGCAACGGGAGCAAAGGTTTCACCGTAGTCGATACCCTCAACTTGGGAGTAGCCTTGTGCTACCAATCTTGCCTTGTTGCGAATGATGTTCCCATGAGCATCTTGCTTGTTCTTGAATATCCACTTGGTTCCAATGACGTTGTGGTTCCCCGACGGCCTTGGCACCAATCTCCACACCTTGTTGTACTCTAAGTTGTTGAGTTCTTCATGCATGGCATTGAGACAATCCGGATCTTCGAGCGCCTCATAGACCTTTTGGGGTTCAACACAAGAGACAAACGCGTGATGTTCACAATAGTTTGCTAATTGTCTACGAGTGCTTACTCCCTTTCTTAGGCTTCCAACCACATTCTCCATGAGATGACCTTTGGTGGTGAGCTTGTAAGCAATCTTTGCCGCACGACGCTCTAATTCCTCCTCGGATGTGGAAGGAGGAGGAATAACTTGATTATCTTGAGCGCCGTCTTGAGCTTGTTCTAGATCTTGAGCTTGATCTTGATCTTGAACTTGCTCGAGGGGGAGAACTTGACCTTGGGCATCATTTGGTGGTTCACCACCATCTTGAGGTTGATCTTGCCCTTGGTCTTGTTCATGAGGTTGAGGGCTTTCACTTTGTTCTTCGAAAGCGTGTGGGTCTTGGGGAGGTGATGACTCCACTTGAGTGGAGCATTGTCCTTCTCCTTCGGCCACAAGGGGTTCCTCAATGGGTAGAATATGACCAATACCCATTCTTCTTATGGCTTGGGGAGGAATTTCATCACCTACATCACAAGTACCACTTTGCTCCACTTGGGAGCCGTTATTTTCGTCAAACTCCACGTTACACCTCTCCTCAATGAGTCCGGTGGACTTGTTGAGGACACGATAAGCATGAGAGTTTGTAGCATAACCAACAAATATGCCCTCATAAGCTCTAGCCTCAAATTTTGACAAACGGACACCTTTCTTGAGAATGAAACATTACACCCGAACACCCGGAAGTACTTGAGGTTGGGCTTGTTACCGGTGAGAATTTCATAAGGAGTCTTGTTCAAGCCTTTGCGGAGATAGAGCTGATTGGATGCATGACATGCTGTGTTGATGGCTTCAGCCCAAAAGTTGTATGGAGACTTGAACTCCGCCATCATGGTCCGTGCCGCATCCACCGACGTCCGGTTCTTCCTCTCCGCGGCACCATTTTGTTGAGGGGTATATGGTGCAGGATATTGATGCTTGATCCCCTCATCACTAAGAAACTCATCCAAGGTGTAGTTCTTGAACTCGGTGCGTTGTCACTTCTTATTGTCAAGATCTTTGCATCATGTTGACGTTGAGTTTCATTTGCAAAGTCGATGACGGTTTGTTGAGTCTCACTCTTCCTCTTGAAGAAGTATACCCAAGTGTATCTTGAATAATCATCCACAATCACCAAGAAATACTTTCTACCTCCAAGACTATCAAAGGATGGAGGCCCGAAGAGATCCATGTGAAGGAGTTCCAAGGGTCTCTTCGAGTAGATGATGGTCGTGGGAGGGTGAGCCTTCTCATGAAGCTTTCCTTCAATACAAGCACTGCAAGCACGATCTTTGGCAAACCTAACATTTGTTAGTCGACGGACATGGTCCCCCTTGAGAAGACTTTGCAAAGATCTCATATTGACATGGGCTAAACGGCGATGCCAAAGCCATCCCACATTAACTTTAGCCATTAGGCATGTCGCGGTTTTAGTGGGTTGCTCCGAAAAGTTAATCACATAAAGACCGTTCTCGACATGCCCAACAAAGGCTACTTTAAGAGTCTTGCTCCACAAGAGGGCCACGGTATCAATATCAAAGAAAGTGGCAAAGCCCATGAGTGCAAGTTGACGAACGGAAAGAAGATTGAATGCAAGGGACTCAACAAGCATGACTTTCTCGATCGTTAGATCATGAGAAATGACAACCTTGCCAAGACCCAATACCTTCGAAGACGAGGCATCACCCCACTCGACATTGGTGGGCATAGAAGGAGTCTTGTGCACGTCCACCACCAAGTCCTTGCTTCCGGTCATATGATTTGTTGCTCCACTATCGAGCAACCATGATCCCCCACCGGAAGCAAACACCTACATGAGATCAATGCTTGGTGTTAGGTACCCATTTTGTAATTGGTCCTTTGATGTTAGTAACAAGGGTCTTAGGAACCCAAATAGACCATTCAATGTACTCATAAGGAGAACCAACAAATTTAGCATAAACATACCCATCACTAGCATGACACAACACATAAGAAGGGTTAAAGTCACCGGCTTTGTTGGAGGAGGTGGTTTTTCCCTTTTTGACATCAACACCCTTCACATTTTTCTTCTTCTCCTTAGGAGCATCCTCTCCCTCTTTCACAAAAGTTTGCTTGAGAGGAGGAGGTCGTTTGGTCTTGTCATTCTTCTTCTTGTTCTTGGACTTGGGTGCGAACCCAATTCCCTCCTTTGCCACAACTTCCTTTTGATTGCTAAAAAGGTCGTTGAGGTTCTTCTCACCTTGAATGCATGTCACAAAGCCTTTCTCAAGTTGATCCTTCAACTTGGCATTCTCCTCCACAAGATGCACATGCTCACAACACGGGTTAGTGGCATATGCATTATCAATTAATACCATATGAGGAAAGGTGGCCTTTTCCTTGGTTAGCTTAACTTGGAGTTGAGCATGAGACTCCTTGAGGTTAGCATGAGCACCCTTCAAGACCTTGTGAGCCTTGTCAAGTACATCAAACTCCTCCTTGAGTCTAGCATGATCAACCCCAAGTTTAGCCTTCTCGGAAGTTAGCACATGAGACACAACAAGTGCATGATCAAGATCTTTCTTTAACTTAGCATGGTCATTGTTGTGTGACTCCTCAAGAGCCAAATGATGTCCACGCTCTTCCTCAAGAGCATTAGAGAGATCCGATATCTCATCGGCATAGGCACGACTATGACCTTCCATCTTAGAGATGGTTTCTTCGTGAGCCTCGATCATGTCATTTCCTTCACCAAGTTGTTCCAAGAGAGCAACAAAGTGCTTCTTGGATTTGCCCTTGAGCTTAATCATAAAGTAGTCAAATTCATTCACATCCTCATTGGACCCCTCATGTTCATCAATGCAACCCGTCAAAGAGGGATTAGTAATGATGGTGGTTTTGATGTTGGGGGTTACCTTGTTAGAGGCCTTGGCCATGAGGCACTTGGCGGTGATGTTCTCGTTGGGTGAATCAAAGAGAGACGTCCGGGGAGTTGTGGCAATGGCAACGGATGCCATGGCCATTGCTTCACTATCTTCATCATCATCGTCATCCTCACGGTATTCTTCTTGAACCACCAACCCTCGAGTAGGAGTCTTTTTTTGTGAAGTTGTTCTTGTTGGGGAAGGACTTGGCTTTGTCTTTTCGGATGAGCTTGCCACCATTGTCTTCCCGCTTCTCGTAAGCACAATCCGCAACGAAATGGCTCACATTGCCACAGTTGTAACAAGTTCTTACTCGTTGCTTGCCCTTGAAGCCACTTGAGTTGGTCTTGTTGAAATTGGGCCTTGAGTTCTTCTTGCTCAAAAATTGCCTTGAAGCAAGAGCCATGTGCTCATGATAATCATATTTTGTATCTTCGGGGTTGCTCTCCTCATCTTCTTCCTCTTCTTCCACAATAACCTTGGCCTTCAAGGCAAGGTTGGGCTTCTTTGCCCTTTGAGAGCGGAGCACCGCGTTGTCGGCGGTCTTGTCCAAGATGCTCATTGCAACGAACTCATCCAACACTTCACTTGAGGTCATGGAGTGGATGTCCGGTCTTTGACGAATGACGGAGGACATGGCCTTGTTGTAGGGCATCATGGCCTTGAGGAACTTGCGCTTGATCCAATTTTCATCCGTGTCCTTGCTCCCATGATCTCGGAGTGAGACCGCGAGTTTGGTTACTCTTCGAAAGAGCTCACGAGGCTCTTCATCTTCTTTCATTGCAAACTCATCGGCTTCATCTTGCACCACTTCATAGTTGGAGCGTTGAATGCTTGCACTTCCCCAATAGAGAGACACAACGCATTGCCATGCGTCTTTGGCCATGGCATGCGGTCGGAGATGAGGGAGATCTTTGGGAAGGATAGCATCTTGGATGATGAAGACAGCATTCTCATTGAATTGATTATCCACTGCATCTCTAGGGGTGAAGTTGCTTCGGTCATGTGGATAGGAACCTTCTTCAATGATTCTCCAAAGATTAGTATTCACATGATTTAGATGACGCTTGAAGCGATACACCCAAGAATCAAAATCCTCATTCTTCACAATCTTAGGAGGAGGGCCGACATGATTTAAATGAGTAGAGGGAATCGGTCCTCCATAAGTTGGAGGTTCCACATGGGCAAAGATGCCGGTGCCATTTCTACCACTAGTAGAGGACCCTTCTCACTATTAGCTTCCCCCTTGTTGGAGTTAGCATCCGTCACCTTGTTAGTGGGCGAGGTAGATAGTTTAAGTCCTTCTAAGAATTTATTAAACATGCTTTCAACCTTGGTTGTCATGGAGGTTTTCAATGTGTCCAAGGCCACATTGAATTCCTCACGGGACACCGAGGTTTCCCCATCACCCGTAGACGTGATCGGATTCACACCGGAGTTCTCCTCCTCCCCATCGTCTAGGATGTCAACCATACTCTTCGGACGGAAAAGTCCTTAATAAAGAGACGAGGCTCTGATACCAATTAAAAGGATCGATATAGTTGAATTTAGGGGGGTGGTGGGGTGAATAGGCAACTAACAATTTTTAGCTTTTCTTTACCAAATTAAACTTTGCATCAAAGTAGGTTGTGTAGAAATGCAACTAGGTGAACAACCTATATGATGCAACAACAACAAGCACACAAGCAAGCAAGGGATATAACACAAGTAAGCTTGCAAAAGTAAAGGCACGAGATAACCAAGAGTGGAGCCGGTGGAGACGAGGATGTGTTACCGAAGTTCCTTCCTTTTGAGGGGAAGTACGTCTCCATTAGAGCAGTGTGGAGGCACAATGCTCCCCAAGAAGCCACTAGGGCCACCATATTCTCCTCACGCCCTCACACAATGCGAGATGCCGTGATTCCACTATTGGTGCCCTTGAAGGCGGCGACCGAACCTTTACAAACAAGGTTGGGGCAATCTCCACAACTTAATTGGAGGCTCCCAACGACACCACGAAGCTTCACCACAATGGACTATGGCTCCGAGGTGACCTCAACCGTCTAGGGTGCTCAAACACCCAAGAGTAACAAGATCCGCTACGGATTAGTGGGGGAAATCAAATTTCTCTTGGTGGAAGTGTAGATCGGGGCCTTCTCAACCAATCCTGAGCAAATCAACAATTTTGATTGGCTAGGGAGAGAGATCGGGCAAAAATGGAGCTTGGAGCAACAATGGAGCTTAGGGATGGAAGAGGTAGTCAACTAGATGAAGAAGACACCCCTTATATAGTGGAGAGACAAATCCAACAGTTATCCGCTTACTCAGACCGCGACCTACGGTACTACCGCTCCAGACATGCGGTACTACCGCAGGGGCTCACGGTACTACCGTGGTGGGCCACGGTACTACCGCTGCAGCGGCAGGGGCTAGTCCAGGCTAGAGCCGCCAAGGCTGAGAGCGGTACTGCCGCTGATGTGGTACTACCGCTCCCCCTTGCGGTACTACCGCAAGGCCAGGATGGACTAGGCTGGGAAGGGCACGGATGAATAAAAATACATCCGTGTCTACTTCCACTGAAAATCGAATGGTGTAAAAATCCGACACGGTACTATCGCGCCTGGCTTGCGGTACTACCGCGCAGGGAGTGGATGTAAAAAATTACATCCGCCCCTACTTCCGCTCATGCTACTGAGCCGGACTAGGACTCACGGTACTACCGCGCACCTGGGGCGGTACTACCGCGTAGGGCGCGGATGTAAAAAATTACATCCGGTCCTACAGCCGCAAGAGGGGCTGAGCCTAGCCTGAGGCCACGGTACTACATCTCCATAGGAGCGGTACTACCGTGTGCGCCTACGGTACTACCGCGAGGGCTTGCGGTACTACCACAGGGGCCTGCGGTACTACCGCTCCTAGGAGCAGTACTACCGCATGCCTCAAACAACAGCACTTAGGAATCCTTCTTTTTGCACAAAAAAGGAGATAACGGAGGATGCTCCAAAGCGCAATGGGAAAGGCAGGGAAAAAGGGAGAGAACGTGTACGTGATGATTCCACCCAAACCTTTCCACCGCAGACCCCCTATTAATAGTACGACTATCCTACGACTCAACTCCACCAAAAGAGACGTAGAACACCATCGTCTTCAATAGTCTTCGAGGGGTACCAAACCGTCTTGTGCCTAACGACGAAGCGACTGAAATACTCAAGGCACACGATTAGTCCGCAAAAGCATTGTCATCAATCACCAAAACACCTTAGGGATAAACGTGCCCTTACATCGTCGTAGTTCTTAGGCGAAGCCCTGAGCCGATAACTTCATCATCACCGTCGCCATGTCGTCGTACTGACGAAACTCTCCCTCGGCCTCAACTGGATCAAGAGTACGAGGGACGTCATTGAGCTGAATGTGTGCTGAACGTGGAGGTGCCGTGTGTTCGGTACTTGGATCGGTTGGATCGTGAAGACGTTCGACTATATCAACCGCGTATTGAAACGCTTCCGCTTTCGGTCTACGAGGGTACATGGACACACTCTCCCCTCTCATTGCTATGCATCACCTAGATAGATCTTTCGTGATCGTAGGATTTTTTTTGAAATTACTGCGTTCCCCAACAGTGGCATCCGAGCCAGGTTTATGCGTAGATGTTATATGCACGAGTAGAACACGAAGAGTTGTGGGCGATAATAGTCATACTGCTTACCGGCATGTCATACTTTGATTCGGCGGTATTGTTGGATGAGGCGGCCTAGACCAACACTACATGACCGCGTTCATGAGGCTGCTTCTACCGACGAGCTTTGCACACAGGTGGCTAGTGGGTGTCTGTTTCTCCAGCTTTAGTTGAATCGAGTGTGGCTATGCCCGGTCCTTGTTGAAGGTTAAAACAACACACTTGATGAAAAATCGTTGTGGTTTTGATGCGTAGGTAAGAACGGTTATTGCTAGAAGCCCGTAGCAGCCACGTAAAACTTGCAACAACAAAGTAGAGGACATCTAACTTGTTTTTGTAGGGCTTGCTGTTATGTGATATGGTCAAGGCATGATGTGATATAAATTGTTGTATGATATGATCATGTTTTGTAACAAAGTTATCGGCAACTGGAAGGAGCCATATGGTTGTCGCTTTATTGTATGCAATGCAATCGCCATGTAATTGTTTACTTTATCTCTAGGCGGTAGCGATAGTCGTAGTAACAATAGTTGGCGAGACGACAATGATGCTATGATGGAGATCAAGGTGTCGCGTTGATGATGATGGAGATCATGACGATGCTTCGATGATGGAGATCATGAGCATAAGATGATGATGGCCATATCATGTCACATGTTTTGATTGCATGTGATGTTTATCTTTTATGCATCTTATTTTGCTTAGTACGGTGGTAGCATTATAAGATGATCCCTTACTAAATTTCAAGGTATGAGTGTTCTCCCTGAGTATGCACCGTTGCAACAGTTCTTCGTGCCGATACACCACATGATGATCGGGTGTGATAAGCTCTACGGTAAAACGGGTGCAAGCCAGTTTTGCACATGTAGAATACTCGGGTTAAACTTGACGAGCCTAGCATATGCAGATATGGCCGGAACACTAGAGACCGAAAGGTCGAGCGTGAATCATATAGTAGATATGATCAACATAGTCATGTTCACCATTGAAAACTACTCCATCTCACGTGATGATCGGACATGGTTTAGTTGATTTGGATCACGTGATCATCTAGATGACTAGAGGGATGTCTATCTCAGTGGGAGTTCTTAAGTAATATGATTAATTGAACTTTAATTTATCATGAGCTTAGTCCTGATAGTATTTTGCAAATTATGTTGTAGATCAATAGCTCGCGTTATGGCTTCCCTTTATTTTTGATATGTTCCTAGAGAAAAATAAGTTGAAAGATGATAGTAGCAACGATGCGGACTGGGTCCGCGATATGAGGTGTATCCTCATTGCTGCATAGAAGAACTATGTCCTTGATGCACCGCTAGGTGACAGACCTATTGTAGGAGCAGATGCAGATGTTATGAACGCTTGGTTAGCTCAATATGATGACTACTTGATAGTTTAGTGCACCATCCTTTACGGCTTAGAACCGGTGCTTCAAAAATGTTTTGAAACGTCACGGAGCATATGAGATGTTCCAAGAGCTGAAATTGGTATTTCAGACTCATGCCCGTGTCAAGAGGTATGAGACCTCTGACAAGTACTTTGCCTAAAAGATGGAGGAGAATTGCTCAACTAGTGAGCATGTGCTCAGAATGTCTGGGTATTACAATCACTTGAATCAAGTGGAACTTAATCTTCCAGATAAGATAGTGATTGACAGAGTTCTCTAGTCAAAATCATCAAGTTACTTGTCACACCCTGATTTTCATGGCACAACACTTAAGCTGATAAATCATGATAAAATGTGGTTTGACAAAAACTTTTGTGTGTTTTGGTCCTTGCTTGATTTGATTTTTGTCTGCTGTTTGCAAGTGCTCTAAAAATAAAATAAATCCTCCAACTCCTATACTTCATCTCCTAGATCCAAAACCTTTTCCCAAGGATCATACCATGTGTACAGAGCAATATAGTATTTTCTTACAAAAATAATTTGGCCAAAAAGTATTTTCAAAAATTAGTTTTCCAAAAAAAACCCTGAATTGAGGATTGCACTGCAAGTACTTAGTTAAGGGCAGTAAAAATCTTTCCAAAAATATATTTGACTCCTATTAGATATAGGATACCCAGAAACCACAAAAATATAATTTTAAAAGTTATTTTCCTATTTTATTTAAAAGCTTTTTCTTAAGGCCAGAAATGGTCTTTAATAGGGAAAAATTATTTTATTGTTTTAAAAAATATTTGACAAAAATCAGGGAAACTCAGTGGACATATATTGTCCATATATAAGAGTTTCAACACATGGTCATGTTCAAAATATTGGTCAAATACCTCAAAAACCCTTTCTGGATATTTTAAGCTTTTGAATTATTTACAAAGGAAATATTCTCCAAAAATTCCAAGAAAATTCTATCATGTCACATATGACACATTTGGTGATCTTGCCGAGTCTCATGTCTTGGAGAACAAGGTAAAATCATCAAATCCCCTCAAAACCACTTCTGTCCTTTTTCAAGTTTGAACAGCTTTGCACTGTCAAACATGCCCAAATGCTCTCAAACTTGGTGCACATTCTCAAATGGTCTAATTATTCATCTAGACCAAGTGGCACAAGTTGGAGAACAAGTTATATTTATCAAAGTGCCCCAAAACCCTCTCTGACCAGAATCAAATTTGAACAACTCTACATTACCAACTTTCTCTCCTTGAATCCAAATTTTGTGAGAATGATCACATGACCAAATTAGGCCACTACACCAAGTGGTACATCAAGGAGAATTGATTTGCATGACTAAATCTTGGTAAAGCCATTTCTGCCAATTTCTAGGGTTTACCAAAGTCACATTGGCAACTTTTCCCAAATGAGCTCAAATTTGGTGGAACACCCTATTTCTAAGTGTCATTCCATCCTGTTAAGTATCATAGCAAATGGAGTTCATTTGCTTGCCCAAGCCTGCATCAAACACCTTTTGGCAGAAACTTGAAATGCCTGTTTTGGCCATTTCCACTAATCTCCATGACTTCTCCTTTTTACCACAGCCCCTCCTAGTCCCCCTCTACCTCTGGTGTGCTTCCCCGCCTGAGAGGAAATGATTAAGGGGGGCAGGGATCCATTTTTCCTCTCTGGACAGCTGCATTTCTCCCCTTTTCTCACCTCTCTCTCACTCCTCCCAGGTCCCAGAGCATCCAAGGCCTCCTCCCCCCTTGTTTATTCTTCCTGCAGGCACTAGACACAAGTGGGCGCGTGAGGACGCGAGGAAAAGCCGCGGATGTCGGCCATTTGCGCGCTCTGGAGCACGTCAGCGTGCTCCCGACCGTTGACGCCGCGTCCCCCGACCACCTCGAGCCTCCCCCGCGCGCCTGCCGATGCCCCTCCTCTCTCCTCCTCTCCGCGCCTCCGCACTAGCAAACAGAGGCCGCCCGAGTGCGCCAATGGTGCGCCTCACACGCGCGGCACCCTGGCCCTTCCCCGCTCCTTCTCTCCCCTCCTCTAGCCCTAGACCAACCCCACGAACACCCCAGACACACCCACGCGCGTCCCCGTGGCCTCCAGCAACGGCTAGGAGCTCGCCGGCGCACGAGTCCACGGCACCCCGCTGTTCGCTTATTTAAAGGCCTCCCCGAGCCCTCTCTCTACTCCTTTGGCTCTCTCTCTCCCAGCAACCGTCTGGACCAACTCACTCCTCTCCTCGCGCCCTCCATAGCCCTCCATGGCTGGAGAGCCGCCGCCGGCCTCCACCTAAATTCAGCCGAGCCCGAGCTCTTCTCCCTCTCCTCTCTCCACCAGAAGCCCCCCCTGATCAATGGGGATCTCCCACGCTCTTTCCCTCGTCCGAGGATGCACTGCAGCGCCATGCCCCAACCTCACTGTCGCCCCTGTCCGCCGCGAGCGATGCGCCGCTCGCATCCCGCCACCCCAGCCGTCGTGGCGCACCTCGGCGGGTGCGTCACGCTCTCCTGAATCCGCCGGTGTGCCGGGCATCGCCGGAGGTGACCGGAGCCACCGGAACGGGCGCCGGCAAGCGCGCGGCCCCACCTCCTCTGCCTCCTCTGTCGCGGGCGGGAGGAGGGCGACGACCCTGCGGGTGGACCCCGCAGGTCAGTGACCGGCCAGCGGGCCCCTCCCGTTTAAGTGAAAGCATACCAGCCTCTTCCCCGCTTCCCCGCGGCGAAGGCGCCCTGACTAGAATACGCCTTCGACGTCGCCCCTGACACCCGCGCAGCCGAGCCGCTGGGCCGGCCCACTGCTATCCTTCGCCTGGTGCGCTGGATAAGGGTAAAACCCTTTCCCTTTTTTTTCTGTAAACTTGTAAAATCCATAAGCAATCCAAATTAACTCCAAATTGGATGATTCAAATTTCTAGTAGTTCCTAAAATCATTCCCTATCACATGGTGCTATTTGCACATTGTTCCAGAGACCTTCCCTTCACAAATATTTATCAAAACCCCATTTTTCCATTTCTGTGATGAACTTTAGAAAATCACAGAGAGCTCAATATTGATCCAAATGCCATGATTGAAATTCCTAGATGCATCTAAGTTCAAAACTTAGTTTTTGAACATTTTTACTAATACTTTCTGTATCACCTCAACTAATGGTCTATTTCTTTGTATATAGCCAACCTTGCAAATTCATAGGAAAATCATCTCAACTCCAAATCCAGTGAAACCAATTCCTAGATGCTTCTAAAATCATCCTTTGTTAAATGGGTGCCTTTGCTCATTTTTAAAAAATATATTTCTGTACACTTCTTGCAAATCCATAAACCTCTTGATTCCATCATATTAAAATGTTCAGAGATATCCATTGATCAAATCCTAATGAAACCACTTGATCATCCCTCATATGACCAGAGGTATCCCAGAAAAGTCCAACTCATGTTTTTAGAGCACTTTTATTTATTGTGGTTTCTTTCAACGATAGTTGACGAAGTAGACGAAATGCTCGGAGTTGGACCAGAGATATTTGAAGACCTCGAAGACTCTGATGAACCAGGCAAGCAGCCCTTTGACCATGTCTATGAAACCTTTTTATGCATGCCATATAGCTCTTTATCATTGTTGCATCGGAATCATGATGAGATGGTGAACCACGTGGGTTGGTTGCCTCGGTTACTTCCTTGTTGATACTTGCATTATGCATGGCCCTACCTTATTATGAGGGTTATGCCGGTGGGAGTAGATAGGATGCTAAAGTAGATGCTACGCAAAAGGGATGGGTATATGCATGGTGAAGGAGACAAAGTGATTTCAAAAGTCTTTTCGAAAACCCCGTCGGGTGCCACTTATGCCCGAGGGAGATGATGAGATGGGTAACCACTTGATGACGAAGTGGTGTACCGAGGCAAGTGTGTGTGTTGTTTTCAAAAACGGATTGGTCGAAGTTGCGACCGTTATTCCAACCTTACATGCGCAACCACTCTACCCTTATATGGGAAAGGGCATTATTGATTGCCTAGACCGATACTAGCTTGGAGCCCGCATTACTAGTGACGGGAGAGTTGTTAGTGCGCTGTCTCGGGACGGGGTCGTGCCAGGTAGGGCGGCGATGACTGTTTTCACAGGGCACCGGACACACCGTTGGTACCCCGTGCCAGTGGTATGTGATAAGTATGGGAGCGAGTCTCCAAGAAAGTGTTATGTGAAAAGTTGGGTACAGGGGTTACTGCCAATCGAGTGGACTCCATGTTAGTGTCGTCTAGGGAAAGGTAGTGATCGGGTGCTTACCCCGGGTACTTGAGGTACCACGGGTCGTGGCTGACACGGAAGTTCCCCGGATCTTGTGGGTACAGTGTGCAACCTCTGCAGAGTGTAAAACTATTCGAATAGCTGTGTCCACGGTCAAGGACAGTTGGGTAACCGCTCTTGGGCTACGTCCACTTGTTTACAAGCCAAGTGTGTGTGTTGATAAAATGACTTGGGTCAAGTCAAGGGACTTGACATGATTGAGATGGGTTGGTGCCCACTCTATTTATGTTAGATGGGTCGGTGCCCACTCTATTTATGTTTGATGGGTTGGTGCCCACTCTATTTACGTTGATATCTGTAACCTGTCCTCATAGTTACTTGAACTCTCTTGATGCATGCCTTACAAAGTTGTTGAACATGTCATTGCGCTCAAAACTAGCTTTCTGCAAAATTTACCTATATCATGCATTGTTGTATCTTGAACCAAAACATGGGTTGCTTGCGAGTACATTCAAAGTACTCATTGGCTTGCCACTGGTTATTTTATTGGCCAGGCTTGAAAGAACAGGATATGATGAGGAATACTTCAATGACGAACATGCGAGCTAGAACGCTTCCCAGTTAGAATGCCTGTAGGGTTAAGGCAGATGGCATGGGTCCAAGTTATCGACGAAGATTTCCGCTGCGATGATATACTCAAGACTTGACCATAATGGTCCTACTTGTGTAATACGGTATGTATGGATGTAAGTCTCTTGTTATTCAGCTTCTGTGTGTTCAGTGAGCATTGATCTATGGGATCACTGTACACGTGCAATTGGTGATCACGACTTATGAGTCGGGGTCCCCACAGAGCTGGTATCAGAGCCATCCTGACTGTAGGAAGCCTTAGTTAGCATGGTCGTTAGTTAGGGTAAAACTATTTCCAAAACTACTACTAGTATTCAAAACTATCTATACCTCTCTTCCCTTCTCAGTTTTTCGAAAAACTAAGGTATACTTTCCTTATTAATCTCATCCCCTTCAAAACCTTTGGTCGCTAGAACCCTTATGCCCCTGACCACTGGATTCCTTGAAATCCTCGCGGATAATCTAGAAGGAAGTTGCCTTGCCAGACATTCACCCACATCTCCTGAACACAAGATTGGCGACATCACAACAAGACGATACCAATAGAAGATACATCCTCGAGGAATGAGGACCCGAAGACCCAGGAGATGGTGACACCCTTGACACTGCCCCAAGATGATGCAACCTTAGCCTACGATGATCAGGGCATAGAATATGCAAGATCATGATATACATCGCTAATAGAGTAACCCTGTCACTACCGTTGTTGTATCGGCAACCACCGACGGATGAGAACCCAGCCATTTGGTTCGCCTCACCATAGTGAGCAGGAAAACGGTTCTCCACATCCCCCGTTCTTGGTGTCGATGTTGTCACCAACGTAACCGACATGGTGGACCTCTATTACGCCTTGATAATATCATTGCATAAAGGATTACCTACCTGGTACCATCGACGGCTTAGAAGACAAAAGGGGATCGTCGTGATTAAGAGGACAAGAGAAGATCAAGTCAATGCCAGCCACGAGGAGCCACCTTCACCCCATCACCTCATCAGGAGAGAAGTTGTTGAAGATTCTTCAGGCTCAACCCAGATCGTTTCGTCGAACAACTACAAGAGACGTAGCAACACCTGAGGAAAACCCAGAAGACTGCACGAGGCACAAGGGACGACTACTGAGTCCGAGAACCCCTAGGGTAGGATGAGTCGTGTACCCCCTATGCGCAGTCGAGTCCGTATGATAGTTCGAATAGAACCATGATTGTGTGTTGCTTGTTTTTATTTGTTTGTGTTTTGATATAGGTCGCACTTTTGCCCTAGGCGACAAGTACGCGACTACATCACCTGCCTTATTTTGTTGTTTGTGTTTGGCCTTTTTGGCACTTGTTTGTTTGCACCTGCACTATAGGACCCCCTTTAGGCATCCCACCTCCTCTATGCTACTTTTCCCTCTCGTCTCTCTCTCCTCAACTGAAAGCCAGCAAGACAAGATGCACCAAGGAATCTGCTTCGGCAACCAACTAGCAATGAAGACTTTTGTTGCAGCCTCCTCGACCAAGTGAAACCCCGTAGAATTATGTTTAACCCTCAAGACTAGAAACCCATTCCTAGACCCTTCGAGACTTCACGAGATACCCCAGCTCGAAACCTTAACCCTGAGCTTAACCTACGGAATCACAAGAGAACAAGTTAAGCTACAGTAAACCTTGCACAACACTGGGTTCATTATGGAACTAGTGGACATAGTGAATGAGCACATTATCATCCTAATATGGCACTAGAACTGACGATGCCATAGGAAGACCAGTTTGAGGATATAGGAATAGAGGACAAATGATTTGATGAGTTTATATCAATGACTTGGGGGAAAGTGTGGAAATTCTCGTTGGACACCAGATTTGGATTTAAATAGGTGATCCTAGTTGAGTATAGATGCTGAGTAGTCTACATGGTTCGGAGTAAATTGGAATTAGGCCGATAATCTTGATCGTGATACCATGTTTCTCAGTGGACAATAAACTAGGAGATTTGGATTAATTGTCGGAGTTGATATAAACTTGACCTTGGAGGTTACTTGACCATGATAATGGAAATTGGTGGACTGACTATAGTAGAGATAGCCTTTTCAAGTATCTGGGGATTATAGGAACCTTAGGAGATCATGTGGAACACCTTAACCATTGGATTTGTAGAATTAAATGGATTATGTAGTGATTGATGGAAGTTAATGGGCTGTTGGAGTTGATTCATAGGAAGGAAACAAGATCTTGGAGTGGCTTACGACGTGTTCCCTTAGGAAAGAGATGCACTACCTTGGACCTTGGAAGAATGGGCTGAGCACTTGGATTGTCATGTTTAATTCAAGCTTAGCAGCTTGTATGCTCTACCCTTGGATTTTTACATAGGGATAGCCATACATATGATTTTTGGGGATAGTAGGCTTGTATAATTTTGTTAGACCTCCTCTCGAGAGTCATGACCTATACGGAATGATACTATCAGTGATATGAGGTGATTTGTTTAAAGGACTAGGTAGAACAATTGGCATCTCAGAAACTGTGCTCAAGGATGGGATGATAAACATTCACTCGCACACTAGAATCCTTGAAACCCTTACGCCCTACCAAGCCACAACACGGTCAGATCCTGACCTTGGGCTTTGGCTCTAGATCGATAAGACCTTGGCCAATACTCAACTGTAACCATCCCCATTGCCTCAGCCCACTTTACGTACCCCATAGACTTCATGGAGTGCCTAGACAAGATGGTTGTCATCATCATTTGATGACATTCTTGTCTTCTCGAAGACGGAAGAAGAGCACGAGCGACACTTGAGGATGGTCCTAGACAAGCTTCGAGAGCACCAACTGTATGCCAAGTTCAGGAAGTGTGAATTTTGGCTGCGTGAAGTTGGATTCTTGGGTCATGTTTTAACTGAAGAAGGACTGTCAGTCGACCCCGCTAAGATTGAAGCCGTGACTGAATGGCAATCCCCAAGCAATGAGAAGGAAGTCAGAAGCTTCCTCGGACTCGCGGGATATTACCGCAAGTTCGTTGAAGGATTCTCAAGCATTGCCCGACCCATGACTCAGCTCTTGAAGAAGGACAAGAAGTTCGAATGGACGCCGAAGTGCGAAGGGAGCTTCCAGGAGCCGAAGAAGAGACTGACCACCGCCCCAGTTCTGGCCACACCAGATAAACACAAGGAGTTTGTGATATATTGTGATGCGTCAAGAACCGGACTGGGAGGTGTTCTGATACAAGAAGGCAGAGTTGTAGCCTACCTTTCAAGGCAACTACAGCCTCATGAAGAGAACTATGCTACTCATGACCTTGAGCTAGCAGCAGTGGTTCATGCCCTGAAGACATGGCGACATTACCTCTTAGGGAAGCGATGTGAGATATACACGGATCACAAAAGTCTGAAGTATATTTTCACTCAAAGGGAATTGAACATGAGGCAAAGAAGATGGCTAGAATTGATCAAAGATTATGACCTCAGTGTTCAATACCACCCTGGGAAGGCTAATGTGGTAGCAGATGCATTAAGCAGGAAGGCTTGTTCCTTGAATGCTATGCTTAAGGACAAGCTACCCGCCTTGTATGAAGAACTTGAAAGCTTCGGGTTGGAACTGGTTGCACTAGGATTCTTAGCTAACCTTGAAGTCAAGCCGACCCTGATGGATGATGTTAAAGAAGCTCAGAAGGGACACGAGAGTATTGAAGGCATCAAGAGGAAGATCAAGGCGGGCAAAGCCCCAGGTTTCACAGAAGATGAGCAAGGAGTCGTGTGGTTTGGGAATCGCATTGGCGTACCCAACAAGATTGAGCTCAAGAATCTGATCTTGCAAGAAGCTCACGACACCCCGTATTCCATCCATCCTGGAGGAACCAAGATGTATCAAGACCTGAAGGAAAGATTCTGGTGGCATGGGATGAAAAGGGAGATTTCCACCTATGTTGCAGAGTGTGACGTATGCCAGAGAGTCAAAGCTGAGCATCAGCGACCCGCTGGATGTTGCAACCCCTCAAGGTGCCTAAATGGAAGTGGGACAAAGTCGGGATGGACTTCATCACCGGTTTACCTAGGTCAAGCAAGGGACATGACTCCATATGGGTCATTGTTGACCATTTGACCAAGGTGGCCCACTTCATTCCTGTCAAGACGACCTACAAGGGGAACCAGTTAGCCAGTCCCTACATCAACCGAATCGTAAGCATTATGGCGTTCCCAAGGAAATTGTGTCGGATAGAGGAACCCAATTCACCTCAAGGTTCTGGAAGAAGTTCCAGGAGGCCATGGGGACCGAGTTGTCCTTCAGCACTGCTTTCCACCCACAGACCGGAGGTCAGACAGAACGAGTGAATCAGATACTCGAAGACATGCTACGAGCCTGTGTCTTAGCATATGGAGCTAAGTGGGAAGATTGCCTCCCTTTCGCCGAGTTCTCTTACAACAACAGTTATCAGTCAACCTTCAGATGACACCACTTGAGGTGTTATACGGACGGAAATGCCGCACACCCCTCAATCAGTCAGAAACCGGAGAAGGACTTGTCTTTGGGCCGATATCCTCCGTGAAGCCGAAGAGCAAGTCCAGCTTGTCAGAGAGTGTTTGAAGACTGCCAAGTCAAGACAAAAGAGCTACGCTGACTCACGTCATCGAGACACGACCTTCCGGGTTGGAGACCATGTTTATCTCCGGGTCACCCCTCTCAAAGGAACCCAACGCTTCCATGTCGAAGGAAAGCTCGCCCCAAGATTCATCGGCCTTCTTCAAGATCACTCCAAGATTTAACAACCCCCCTCCGAGATCGCTACGAGACGAAGAGAAGACAGTTACCAGCTGGAGCTACCACCTGACTCGCCCGATGTGCACAATGTTTTTCCACACGACACAACTCCGGAAGTGTTTTCGACTTCCTAACTAGCCCAATCACTAACAAGGACATCGATCACCGAGCCATTGACCTCCAGTCCAATATGACCACCGCAAGAAACCCCTTAGAAACCTAGATCGAGAAGAATGTCATACGCGAAGCCACACCATCAAGTACTTCAAGTTCAATGGAGCACCAAACAGAAGCAGAAGCAGCACGAGGACGTGAAGACTACCCCGAATCCAAGTTTCCATACTCCTTTCCGCGCCTAGTTTGGGAATCTCGGGGACGAGATTCTTGTAAGGGGGGTAGGTCTGTCACACCCTGATTTTCATGGCACAACACTTAAGCTGATAAATCATGATAAAATGTGGTTTGACAAAAACTTTTGTGTGTTTTGGTCCTTGCTTGATTTGATTTTTGTTTGCTGTTTGCAAGTGCTCTAAAAATAAAATAAATCCTCCAACTCCTATACTTCATCTCCTAGATCCAAAACCTTTTCCCAATGATCATACCATGTGTACAAAGCAATATAGTATTTTCTTACAATAATAATTTGGCCAAAAAGTATTTTCAAAAATTAGTTTTCCAAAAAAAACCCTGAATTGAGGATTGCACTGCAAGTACTTAGTTAAGGGCAGTAAAAATCTTTCCAAAAATATATTTGACTCCTATTAGATATACGATACCCAGAAACCACAAAAATATAATTTTAAAAGTTATTTTCCTATTTTATTTAAAAGCTTTTTCTTAAGGCCAGAAATGATCTTTAATAGGGAAAAATTATTTTATTGTTTTAAAAAATATTTGACAAAAATCAGGGAAACTCAGTGAACATATATTGTCCATATATAAGAGTTTCAACACATGGTCATGTTCAAAATATTGGTCAAATACCTCAAAAACCCTTTCTGGATATTTCAAGCTTTTGAATTATTTACAAAGGAAATATTCTCCAAAAATTCCAAGAAAATTCTATCATGTCACATATGACATATTTGGTGATCTTGCCGAGTCTCATGTCTTGGAGAACAAGGTAAAATCATCAAATCCCCTCAAAACCACTTCTGTCCTTTTTCAAGTTTGAACAGCTTTGCACTGTCAAACATGTCCAAATGCTCTCAAACTTGGTGCACATTCTCAAATGGTCTAATTATTCATCTAGACCAAGTGGCACAAGTTGGAGAACAAGTTATATTTATCAAAGTGCCCCAAAACCCTCTCTGACCAGAATCAAATTTGAACAACTCTACATTACCAACTTTCTCTCCTTGAATCCAAATTTTGTGAAAATGATCACATGACCAAATTAGGCCACTACACCAAGTGGTACATCAAGGAGAATTGATTTGCATGACTAAATCTTGGTAAAGCCATTTCTGCCAATTTCTAGGGTTTACCAAAGTCACATTGGCAACTTTTCCCAAATGAGCTCAAATTTGGTGGAACACCCTATTTCTAAGTGTCATTCCATCCTGTTAAGTATCATAGCAAATGGAGTTCATTTGCTTGCCCAAACCTGCATCAAACACCTTCTGGTAGAAAGTTGAAATGCCTGTTTTGGCCATTTCCACTAATCTCCATGACTTCTCCTTTTTACCACAGCCCCTCCTATTCCCCCTCTACCTCTGGTGTGCTTCCCCGCCCGAGAGGCAATGATTAAGGGGGGCAGGAATCCATTTTTCCTCTCTGGATAGCTGCATTTCTCCCCTTTTCTCACCTCTCTCTCACTCCTACCAGGTCCCAGAGCATCCAAGGCCTCCTCCCCCCTTGTTTATTCTTCCTGCAGCCACTAGACACAAGTGGGCGCGTGAGGACGCGAGGAAAAGCCGCGGATGTCGGCCATTTGCGCGCTCTGGAGCACGTCAGCGTGCTCCCGACCGTTGACGTCGCGTCCCCCGACCACCTCGAGCCTCCCCCGCGCGCCTGCCGATGCACCTCGGCGTCCGCAAGACGCTACACGGTCGGGCCCCTCCTCTCTCCTCCTCCCCGCGCCTCCGTGCTAGCAAACAGAGGCCGCCCGAGTGCGCCAATGGTGCACCTCACACGCGCGGCACCCTGGCCCTTCCCCGCTCCTTCTCTCCCCTCCTCTAGCCCTAGACAAACCCCACGAACACCCCAGACACGCCCACGCGCGCCCCCGTGGCCTCCAGCAACGGCTAGGAGCTCGCTGGCGCACGAGTCCACGGCACCCCGCCGTTCGCCTATTTAAAGGCCTCCCCGAGCCCTCTCTCTACTCCTTTGGCTCTCTCTCCCTCCCAGCAACCGTCTGGACCAACTCACTCCTCTCCCCGCACCCTCCATAGCCCTCCATGGCCGGAGAGCCGCCGCCGGCCTCCACCTAAATTCAGCCGAGCCGAGCTCTTCTCCCTCTCCTCTCTCCACCAGAAGGCCCCCCTGATCAATGCGGATCTCCCACGCTCTTTCCCTCGTCCGAGGACGCACTGCAGCGCCATGCCCCAACCTCACCGTCGCCCCTGTCCGCCGCGAGCGATGCGCCGCTCGCATCCCGCCACCCCAGCCGTCATGGCGCACCTCGGCGGGTGCGTCACGCTCTCCTGAAT
Organism: Triticum timopheevii; assembly: GCA_963921465.1. Taxonomy (NCBI): domain Eukaryota; kingdom Viridiplantae; phylum Streptophyta; class Magnoliopsida; order Poales; family Poaceae; genus Triticum; species Triticum timopheevii. Next base: position 526,457,400 of record OY997274.1, read on the forward strand.
CCGCCGGTGTGCCGGGCATCGCCGGAGGTGACCGGAGCCACCGGAACAGGCGCCGGCCCGCCTCCTCTGCCTCCTCTGTTGCGGGCGGGAGGAGGGCGACGACCCTGCGGGTGGACCCCGCAGGTCAGTGACCGGCCAGCGGGCCCCTCCCGTTTAAGTGAAAGCGTACCAGCCTCTTCCCCGCTTCCCCGCGGCGAAGGCGCCCTGACTGGAATACGCCTTCGACGTCGCCCCTGACACCCACGCAGCCGAGCCGCTGGGCCGGCCCACTGCTATCCTTCGCCTGGTGCGCTGGATAAGGGTAAAACCCTTTCCCTTTTCTTTTTTTCTGTAAACTTGTAAAATCCATAAGCAATCCAAATTAACTCCAAATTGGATGATTCAAATTTCTAGTAGTTCCTAAAATCATTCCCTATCACATGGTGCTATTTGCACATTGTTCCAGAGACCTTCCCTTCACAAATATTTATCAAAACCCCATTTTTCCATTTCTGTGATGAACTTTAGAAAATCACAGAGAGCTCAATATTGATCCAAATGCCATGATTCAAATTCCTAGATGCATTTAAGTTCAAAACTTAGTTTTTGAACATTTTTACTAATACTTTCTGTATCACCTCAACTAATGGTCTATTTCTTTGTATATAGCCAACCTTGCAAATTCATAGGAAAATCATCTCAACTCCAAATCCAGTGAAACCAATTCCTAGATGCTTCTAAAATCATCCTTTGTTAAATGGGTGCCTTTGCTCATTTTTAAAAAATATATTTCTGTACACTTCTTGCAAATCCATAAACCTCTTGATTCCATCATATTGAAATGTTCAGAGATATCCATTGATCAAATCCTAATGAAACCACTTTGGTCATCCCTCATATGACCAGAGGTATCCCAGAAAAGTCCAACTCATGTTTTTAGAGCACTTTTATTTATTGTGGTTTCTTTCAACGATAGTTGACGAAGTAGACGAAATGCTCGGAGTTGGACCAGAGATATTTGAAGACCTCGAAGACTCTGATGAACCAGGCAAGCAGCCCTTTGACCATGTCTATGAAACCTTTTTATGCATGCCATATAGCTCTTTATCATTGCTGCATCGGAATCATGATGAGATGGTGAACCACGTGGGTTAGTTGCCTCGGTTACTTCCTTGTTGATACTTGCATTATGCATGGCCCTACCTTCTTATGAGGGTTATGCCGGTGGGAGTAGATAGGATGCTAAAGTAGATGCTACGCAAAAGGGATGGGTATATGCATGGTGAAGGAGACAAAGTGATTTCAAAAGTCTTTTCGAAAACCCCGTCGGGTGCCACTTATGCCCGAGGGAGATGATGAGATGGGTAACCACTTGATGACGAAGTGGTGTACCGAGGCAAGAGTGTGTGTTGTTTTCAAAAATGGATTGGTCGAAGTTGCGACCGTTATTCCAACCTTACATGCACAACCACTCTACCTTTATATGGGAAAGGACATTATTGATTACCTAGACCGATACTAGCTTGGAGCCCGCATTACTAGTGACGGGAGAGTTGTTGGTGCGCTCTCTCGGGACGGGGTCGTGCCAGGTAGGGCGGCCATGACTGTTTTCACAGGGCACCGGACACACCGTTGGTACCCCGTGCCAGTGGTATGTGATAAGTATGGGAGCGAGGCTCCAAGAAAGTGTTATGTGAAAAGTTGGGTATGGGGGTTACTGCCAATCGAGTGGACTCCATGTTAGTGTCGTCTAGGGAAAGGTAGTGATCGGGTGCTTACCCCGGGTACTTGAGGTATCGCGGGTCGTGGCTGACACGGAAGTTCCCCGGATCTTGTGGGTACAGTGTGCAACCTCTGCAAAGTGTAAAACTATTCGAATAGCCGTGTCCACGGTCAAGGATAGTTGGGTAACCGCTCTTGGGCTACGTCCACTTGTTTACAAACCAAGTGTGTGTGTTGATAAAATGGCTTGGGTCAAGTCAAGGGGCTTGACATGATTGAGATGGGTTGGTGCCCACTCTATTTATGTTAGATGGGTCGGTGCCCACTCTATTTATGTTTGATGGGTTGGTGCCCACTCTATTTACGTTGATATCTGTAACCTGTCCTCATAGTTACTTGAACTCTCTTGATGCATGCCTTACAAAGTTGTTGAACATGTCATTGCGCTAAAAACTAGCTTTCTGCAAAATTTACCTATATCATGCATTGTTGTATCTTGAACCAAAACATGGGTTGCTTGCGAGTATATTCAAAGTACTCATTGGCTTGCCACTGGTTATTTTATTGGCCAGGCTTGAAAGAACAGGATATGATGAGGAATACTTCAATGCGAACATGCGAGCTAGAACGCTTCCCAGTTAGAATGCCTGTAGGGTTAAGGCAGATGGCATGGGTCCAAGTTATCGACGAAGATTTACGCTGCGATGATATACTCAAGACTTGACCATAATGGTCCTACTTGTGTAATACGGTATGTATGGATGTAAGTCTCTTGTTATTCAGCTTCTGTGTGTTCAGTGAGCATTGATCTCTGGGATCACTGTACACGTGCAATTGGTGATCACGACTTATGAGTCGGGGTCCCCACATTACTAGAACTTTGTGATGAACTATAGTATGCAAGAGATGACAAAAAACGATTCCGGAGCTCTTCGTGATGCTGAAATCGATGAAGGTAGAAATCAAGAAAGAGCATCAAGTGTTGATGATTAAACAAGACCACTAGTTTCAAGGAAAGGGCAAAGGGAAGAAAGGGAACTTCAAGAAGAATGGCAAGCAAGTTGTCACTCCCGTGAAGAAGCCCAAAGCTGGACCTAAGCCTGAAACTCAGTGCTTCTACTGCAAAGGAAATGGTCACTGGAAGTGGAACTGCCCCAAATATTTGGCGGATAAGAAGGATGGCAAAGTGAACAAGGGTATATTTGATATACATATTATTGATGTGTACCTTACTAGTGCTCGTAGTAATCCCTGGATATTTGATACTTGTTCGGTTGCTAAGATTAGTAACTCGAAACAGGAGTTGCAGAATAAATAGAGACTGGTTAAGAATGAAGTGACGATGTATGTTGGAAGTCATTCCAAGATTGATATGATCATCGTCGCACACTCCCTATACTATCGGTATTAGTGTTGAACCTAAAGTTATTTGGCGTTTGCGTTGACCATGAATATGATTAGATCATGTTTATTTGCAATACGGTTATTCATTTAAGACAGAGAATAATTTTCATTCTATTTACATGAATAAAACCTTCTATGGTCATACACCCAATATTGATGGTTTATTGAATCTCGATCGTGGTAATACACATATTCATAATATTCATGCCAAAAGATGCAAAGCTAGTAATGATAGTGCAACTTATTTGTGGCACTGCCTTTTGGGTCATATCAGTGTAAAGCACATGAAGAAACTTCATAAAGATGGACTTTTGGAATCACTTGATTATGAATCATTTGATACTTGCGAACCGTGCCTTATGGCAAGATGACTAAAACTCCGTTCTCCGGAACAATGGAACGAGATAGTGACTTATTGGAAATAATACATACCGATGTATGCGGTCCAATGATTGTTGATGCTCGTGGCGGGTATCGTTATTTTCTGACCTTCACAGATGATTTGAGCAGATATGGGTATATCTACTTAATGAAACACAAGTCTGAAACATTTGAAAAGTTCAAAGAATTTCAGAGTGAAGTGAAGAATCATCGTAACAAGAAAATAAAGTTTCTACAATCTGATCGTGGAGGAGAATATTTGAGTTACGAGTTTGGCCTTCATTTAAAACAATGTGGAACAGTTTCACAGCTCATGCCACATGGAACACCACAACGTAATGGTGTGTCTGAACATCATAACCGCACTTTTATTGGATATGGTGCGATCTATGATGTCTCTGACTGATTTACCACCATTGCTTTGGGGTTATGCATTAGAGACAGCTACATTCACGTTAAACAGGGCACCATCAAAATCCATTGAGATGACGCCTTATGAACTGTGGTTTGGCAAGAAACCAAAGTTGTCGTTTCTTAAAGTTTGGGGCTACGATGCTTATGTGAAAAAGCTTCAACCTGATAAGCTCGAACCCAAATCGGAGAAGTGCATCTTCATAGGATACCCAAAGGAAACTGTTGGGTACGCCTTCTATCACAGATCCTAAGGCAAGATATTCGTTGCTAAGAATGGATCTTTTCTAGAGAAGGAGTTTCTCTCAAAAGAAGTGAGTGGGAGGAAAGTAGAACTTGATGACGTAATTGTACCTTCTCCTGAATTGGAAAGTATTTCATCACAGAAATCTGTTCCAGTGATTCCTACACCAATTAGTGAGGAAGCTAATGATGATGATCATGAAACTTCAGATCAAGTTACTATCGAACCTCGTAGGTCAACTAGAGTACGATCTGCACCACAGTGGTACGGTAATCCTATTCTGGAAGTCATGTTACTAGACCATGATGAACCTACGAACTATGAGGAAGCGATGATGAGCCCAGATTCCATGAAATGGCTTGAGGCTATGAAATCTGAGATGGGATCCATGTATGAGAACAAAGTGTGGACTTTGGTGGACTTGCTCGATGATCGGCAAGCCATATTAAATAAATGGATCTTCAAGAGGAAGACGGGCGCTGATAGTAGTGTTACTATTTACAAAGCTCGACTTGTCGCAAAAGGTTTTTGACAAGTTCAATGAGTTGACTACAATGATTCTTTCTCAACCGTAGCAATGCTTAAATCTGTCTGAATAATGTTAGCAGTTGCCATATTTTATGAAATCTGGCAAATTGATGTCAAAACTAAATTCCTTAAATGGGTATTTCTTAAAGAAGTGTTGTATATGATGCAACCAGAAGGTTTTGTCGATCCTAAAGGTACTAACAAGGTGTGCAAGCTCCAGTGATCCATCTATGGACTGGTGCAAGCATCTCGGAGTTGGAATATACGCTTTGATGAGTTAACCAAAGCATATAGTTTTATACAGACTTGCAGTGAAGCCTGTATTTACAAGAAAGTGAGTGGGAGCACTACATCCTTTCTAATAAGTATATGTGAATGACATATTGTTGATTGGAAATGATGTAGAATTTTCTGGAAAGCATAAAGGAGAGTTTGAAAAGAGATTTTCAAAGAAAGGCCTCGGTGAAGCTACTTACATATTGGGCATCACGATCTATAGAGATAGATCTAGACACTTGACAAGGAAAGGGCAAAGGGAAGAAAGGGAACTTCAAGAAGAATGGCAAGCAAGTTGTCACTCCCATGAAGAAGCCCAAAGCTGGACCTAAGCCTGAAACTGAGTGCTTCTACTGCAAAGGAAATGGTCACTGGAAGTGGAACTGCCCCAAATATTTGGCGGACAAGAAGGATGGAAAAGTGAACAAGGGTATATTTGATATACATATTATTTATGTCTACCTTACTAGTGCTCGTAGTAATCCCTGGATATTTGATACTTGTTCGGTTGCTAAGATTAGTAACTCGAAACAGGAGTTGCAGAATAAATAGAGACTAGTTAAGAATGAAGTGACGATGTATGTTGGAAGTCGTTCCATGATTGATATGATCATCATCGCACACTCCCTATACTTTCGGGATTAGTGTTGAACCTAAAGTTATTTTGCGTTTGCGTTGAGCATGAATATGATTAGATCATGTTTATTTGCAATACGGTTATTCATTTAAGACAGAGAATAATTGTCATTTTGTTTACATGAATAAAACCTTCTATGGTCATACACCCAATATTGATGGTTTATTGAATCTCGATCGTGGTAATACACATATTCATAATATTCATGCCAAAAGATGCAAAGCTAGTAATGATAGTACAACTTATTTGTGGCACTGCCTTTTGGGTCATATCAGTGTAAAGCGCATGAAGAAACTTCATAAAGATGGACTTTTGGAATCACTTGATTATGAATCATTTGATACTTGCGAACCGTGCCTTATGGCAAGATGACTAAAACTCCATTCTCCGGAACAATGGAACGAGATAGTGACTTATTGGAAATAATACATACCGATGTATGCGGTCCAATGAGTGTTGATGCTCGTGGGGAGTATCATTATTTTCTGACCTTCTCAGATGATTTGAGCAGATATGGGTATATCTACTTAATGAAACACAAGTCTGAAACATTTGAAAAGTTCAAAGAATTTCAGAGTGAAGTGAAGAATCATCATAACAAGAAAATAAAGTTTCTACAATCTGATCGTGGAGGAGAATATTTGAGTTACGAGTTTGGCCTTCATTTAAAACAATGTGGAATAGTTTCACAGCTCATGCCACCTGGAACACCACAACGTAATGGTGTGTCTGAACATCATAACCGCAGTTTTATTGGATATGGTGCGATCTATGATGTCTCTTACTGATTTACCACTATCGCTTTGGGGTTATGCATTAGAGACAGCTACATTCACATTAAACAGGGCACCATCAAAATCCATTGAGACGACGCCTTATGAACTGTGGTTTGGCAAGGAACCAAAGTTGTCGTTTCTTAAAGTTCGGGGCTACGATGCTTATGTGAAAAAGCTTCAACCTGATAAGCTCGAACCCAAATCGGAGAAGTGCATCTTCATAGGATACCCAAAGGAAACTGTTGGGTACGCTTTCTATCACAGATCCTAAGGCAAGATATTCGTTGCAAAGAATGAATCTTTTCTAGAGAAGGAGTTTCTCTCAAAAGAAGTGAGTGGGAGGAAAGTAGAACTTGATGACGTAATTGTTCATTCTCCTGAATTGGAAAGTAGTTCATCACAGAAATCTGTTCCAGTGATTCCTACACCAATTAGTGAGGAAGCTAATGATGATGATCATGAAACTTCAGACCAAGTTACTATAGAACCTCGTAGGTCAACCAGAGTACGATACGCACCACAGTGGTACGGTAATCCTATTCTGGAAGTCATGTTACTAGACCATGATGAACCTACGAACTATGAGGAAGCGATGATGAGCCTAGATTCCAGGAAATGTCTTGAGGCCATGAAATCTGAGATGGGATCCATGTATGAGAACAAAGTGTGGACTTTGGTGGACTTGCTCGATGATCGGCAAGCCATATTAAATAAATGGATCTTCAAGAGGAAGACGGACGCTGATAGTAGTGTTACTATCTACAAAGCTCGACTTGTCGCAAAAGATTTTTGACAAGTTCAAGGAGTTGACTACAATGAGACTTTCTCAACCGTAGCAATGCTTAAATCCGTCTGAATCATGTTAGCAGTTGCCATATTTTATGAAATCTGGCAAATCGATGTCAAAACTGAATTCCTTAAATGGGTATTTCTTAAAGAAGGGTTGTATATGATGCAACCAGAAGGTTTTGTTGATCCTAAAGGTACTAACAAGGTGTGCAAGCTCCAGTGATCCATCTATGGACTGGTGCAAGCATCTCGGAGTTGGAATATACGCTTTGATGAGTTAACCAAAGCATATAGTTTTATACAGACTTGCGGTGATGCCTGTACTTACAAGAAAGTGAGTGGGAGCACTACAGCCTTTCTAATTAGTATATGTGAATGACATATAGTTGATCGGAAATGATGTAGAATTTTCTGGAAAGCATAAAGGAGAGTTTGAAAAGAGATTTTCAAAGAAAGGCCTCGGTGAAGCTACTTACATATTGGGCATCAAGATCTATAGAGATAGATCTAGACACTTGACAAGGAAAGGGCAAAGGGAAGAAAGGGAACTTCAAGAAGAATGGCAAGCAAGTTGGCACTCCCGTGAAGAAGCCCAAAGCTGGACCTAAGCCTGAAACTGAGTGCTTCTACTGCAAAGGAAATGGTCACTGGAAGTGGAACTGCCCCAAATATTTGGCAGATAAGAAGGATGGCAAAGTGAACAAGGGTATATTTGATATACATATTATTGATGCGTACCTTACTAGTGCTCGTAGTAATCCCTGGATATTTGATACTTGTTCGGTTGCTAAGATTAGTAACTCGAAACAGGAGTTGCAGAATAAATAGAGACTAGTTAAGAATGAAGTGATGATGTATGTTGGAAGTCGTTCCAAGATTGATATGATCATCATCGCACACTCCCTATACTTTCGGGATTAGTGTTGAACCTAAAGTTATTTTGCGTTTGCGTTGAGCATGAATATGATTAGATCATGTTTATTTGCAATACGGTTATTCATTTAAGACAGAGAATAATTGTCATTCTGTTTACATGAATAAAACCTTCTATGGTCATACACCCAATATTGATGGTTTATTGAATCTCGATCGTGGTAATACACATATTCATAATATTCATGCCAAAAGATGCAAAGCTAGTAATGATAGTGCAACTTATTTGTGGCACTGCCTTTTGGGTCATATCAGTGTAAAGCGCATGAAGAAACTTCGTAAAGATGGACTTTTGGAATCACTTGATTATGAATCATTTGATACTTGCGAACCGTGCCTTATGGCAAGATGACTAAAACTCCGTTCTCCGGAACAATGGAACGAGATAGTGACTTATTGGAAATAATACATACCGATGTATGCGGTCCAATGAGTGTTGATACTTGTGGCGAGTATCGTTATTTTCTGACCTTCACAGATGATTTGAGCAGATATGGGTATATCTACTTAATGAAACACAAGTCTGAAACATTTGAAAAGTTCAAAGAATTTCAGAGTGAAGTGAAGAATCATCGTAACAAGAAAATAAAGTTTCTACAATCTGATCGTGGAGGAGAATATTTGAGTTATGAGTTTGGCCTTCATTTAAAACAACGTGGAATAGTTTCACAGCTCATGCCACCTGGAACACCACAATGTAATGGTGTGTCTGAACATCATAACCGCAGTTTTATTGGATATGGTGCGATCTATGATGTCTCTTACTGATTTACCACTATCGCTTTGGGGTTATGCATTAGAGACTGCTACATTAAGGACAGTATAACCGCACCTAAAGCGAGCTCTCACAGTGATTTGCGTTTTCGGCCGTCCGCTCTGGCGATCTGGGCGTTTCTGGCTGTCGGATCTCGTTTGAGATGCGATCTGCGCTGCACTGTGTGAAATTTAGCCCGACTGTCCTATGGGCTGCTGCTCCACGGGCCAAAACAGACGCCTCTGGTGCATTGGGCCTCTTCAGCCAGCCCATCCATAGCCCATTCATCTAACCATCCGAAACCCTCCCAAAAAAAATAAAAGAAGCGACAAGACCTGGAATGGCGTAGGTCACTGCGAGAGGAAGGGGATTCGATTCGAGAGGAGGCCTGTGTCCGTGCGGCAAAGATCGAGAAGGGGAAGGGCATGGCTCGGTCGCTCGATCTGCGAGAGGGGAGTAGGGGTACCAGCCGTCGCGGGAGTCCGGTGAAAGGGATGGGGTGTCTGCTGGGCTTCGCGGTCCCCTGGCGGCTGTCATGCTGGATACCCATCGCCGTCGAGGAGGCGCTTCGCCTGCACGAGGCGTCGAGGCCGGCGCTGCCGCCGTTGTCCCCGCCCAGGCCGCCGCCACCGCGCTCGCCATGGGCGCCGACCGCGCCGTCCACGTTCTCCGCGCCCTCACGTTCCTGGAGAGCCCCGGCCCGTCATCCTTGGAAAGCAGGTAGTCCCCGTCTCAGATTGGCCTCCAGTCTGTCAGTTTTGCCTAATCTTCCATGCCTCTCAAGTGTTGTCTGAAATTTAGCTGTATGATTTTCACCCAAAACTTTGATATTTTGATAGCTGCTGCTTCCGTCAAACTCGTCCTCTATAGTAGCTCTTGTCCATTGTTTTCCTCATCAGGGAGCTCCTTGGATTTTACCTTTTCTTTTGTACTACATCTGTCACTTTTAGGTCCTTCAGATCAAGACTGCAATTTTCGTGATTGGTCCTATTTTACAGATTAAGAACTGAAATCTTATGTTGATATGAGGAAACATTGAGTTCCTAACAATTCCCCCTTAAATTCATGTGCTTGTATGATATTCAAGTATGTGTAGCATACACAATGGTTTGCCCTTGGGTTACTAATCTGCACTCTGTAATTGCGTATAAACTTCAAGGAACTCTATAATTGCGTACAAACTTCAAGGAAGGTGTTTCATCTATTCCAGTAACTTTTCATGATACACATAATTGTTATTCGGATTGCAGACATGCAAATGAAATTAAGCAAGTTGATGCTCTTTTGTGTTACATGTTTTGGAGATGGCTCCGCGCCTCCGCCGCCTTCAGCACCCTGCTTCTGGTCTCGCAGCTTCCATCCTATCAAAACCGCTGGCGTGAGGTCTGCGGACCACCCCTGCATGAGACTCTTTGAATTTTGTTTCTTCATGTCTACTGAGCACTGACTGATTCCTTATCTTCAGCTCCTTCATATTTGCATCTATTTACGTTACTTTGCAGTCGAAGGAGAGATCAACAAAACATTGTTATGCTAACAAACTCTTTGCTGCTATGTGCTTCAGTCAGATAAACTACATGTTTCTTGAAAGATGGAAATTGTACTTGATTCAAATTGACAATAGTACCTTTGCTTCAGCTAGGTAGTTGCATTTGGTCTCAATCAACGGAATTCGTTGTTTCCATTTGGTTCCATCCAGGGCCAATTAGTTAGTTGTAAGTATTTCTAAACTTCAAATATGCTTTTGAAAAGTGTAGCAGATCATATGTTTGAGACATTGGCTATCACATCAGTTGGTCACTTTCTTATAGCGTGTGTGGCATATACCGAGAAACATGCACAACTTCATTTATGCAATATCATTTTTCTGAGATCCCTCTGCCCCATTCTTCAACAGGGCTTTGTTTCCCCTTCCCTGTTACACTTTAGGTTTGACTTTTGTAGTGTTGCTCCCTTTCTTATACTATTATTTATTGTACTTTTTGTGCAATTTGCTATATCATCAGTTTTGATTTCACTAAAACATTCTCTCCATGCATGCTAATAATATGGTGTCACATTCTATGTTTTCGGAGTGATCTTTTTATTTTGCAGGCAAATATAAATGAGTTTCAGAGATGACCCTCAAAATAGAAATGAGTTTCAGAGATGAAGGTTGAGCATTGAGGAAACAGGCCTTGACAAGGTGCATGCATATTTTGGAAGTCTAATTTAACTTTAATTTTCAATCGCATCTTGAGCATCTCTATAACTTCTGCATACCACTTTGAGACTATTTTTCTGATTCCAGTGAAGTCTATTTAACCATTTGTTACTGGCCATTATAAAATTTACTCCATAATTTCAGTTTTTTTGCGATTCCATTTGTTAGATAGAGGTAACCGTTTGGCATGAGTCGTTAGCTATCTAAAAAACAGATAAAAGGAGAGGTTGTGGTGTACTAATTTATTAGGTTTAGTTACATAAGATAGATCAGTTATCGCAACTTATGACACTTAATAGTGCACCCTATATATTTTTTCTGTTCAATTGGCCAACCAAGATTAATGTTTCATTCCCTTAGTAAAAACCTAAGTATTGTGTTCTCAGTTGTACCATTCTTGGATACTACCAAGGGAAGGGCTCATTGTAACAAATCAAGTTGTATATCACTTTTGGATTAATCTATGTATGAAATTGCATCCTGATCAAATAGTATTTATTATAATAAAGTTACAGGTTATGCTTGTGTGAGCTGTACTTGCATTATATTTGCTACTTGATATCCTACTATAACTTCCATTGCTTGCTTCAGTTTGGTGCCAGATTGTTGGAAGGAAGCAGCTTTGATCTAGAAAATTTTGATAAGATTCCATGTACATTTGATGGGGTTGATGTTACATGACCTAGCCATGATACAAGAACAATATGATTTGATGTACAAATCAAGCGGAGAATTAGTTTTTCTTTCTTTCCCTTAAGTTCTTCTCATTATCTCATCCATTATCGTTGCCCCTCGTTTCTCATGACGACAGCTACCCCCTCCGTCCGAAAATACTTGTCATCAAAAAGAATAAGCCCTTTTCATCCATTTTGATGACAAGTATTTTCGGACGGAGGGAGTATAAGGGATGCTTTTGTCCTAAAAAATCACCGCCCCAATTATTACTTATGTCTGCACGTACTCTATTTGACAACGTCGGATCACCTCTGCATTTTAACTAGGAATAACGTGTTCTACATCCTGGAAAGGATCTTTGTTTGTGCGCTCTACTAATTGTTGAAACAATATAAGACGTACGCCTCATATCATGTTTCTAATGTATAAAATTTGTAATTTCTAAGAATTGTTGTCTATTTTTTTGTGCGTTATATGAAGAAACATTCCCCACTTGGTAATTTGTAAGTGATACTTAAAGTTTGTACTCATCCATCCTTTGTATTTGATTATTTCACGGAATTATTCCAAATAATTTTTGTGCCCTCTCTTCCTATCTACTTCGACTCTTTACTTCTATGGTCCCCTAGCATCACATTATTTCTGTTCAAATTCATTAAATCCTTTTCTTTGGTGACCAACAAACATATGGGTAAATGTATGCAAATTTAACTCTCATGTTTAGTGCATTTATAATTATTATAGTGATCTTGTCATTCTATTGCAAAAATAGATGGGCGCGGCAACGCGCACCTTTGATTATCTAGTTCACATTAAACAGGGCACCATCAAAATCCATTGAGACGACGCCTTATGAACTGTGGTTTGGCAAGAAACCAAAGTTGTCATTTCTTAAAGTTTGGGGCTACGATGCTTATGTGAAAAAGCTTCAACCTGATAAGCTCGAACCCAAATCGGAGAAGTGCATCTTCATAGGATACCCAAAGGAAACTGTTGGGTACGCCTTCTATCACAGATCCTAAGGCAAGATATTCGTTGCTAAGAATGGATCTTTTCTAGAGAAGGAGTTTCTCTCAAAAGAAGTGAGTGGGAGGAAAGTAGAACTTGATGACGTAATTGTACCTTCTCCTGAATTGGAAAGTAGTTCATCACAGAAATCTGTTCCAGTGATTCCTACACCAATTAGTGAGGAAGCTAATGATGATGATCATGAAACTTCAGATCAAGTTACTATCGAACCTCGTAGGTCAACTAGAGTACGATCTGCACCACAGTGGTACGGTAATCCTATTCTGGAAGTCATGTTACTAGACCATGATGAACCTACGAACTATGAGGAAGCGATGATGATCCCAGATTCCATGAAATGGCTTGAGGCCATGAAATCTGAGATGGGATCCATGTATGAGAACAAAGTGTGGACTTTGGTGGACTTGCTCGATGATCGGCAAGCCATATTAAATAAATGGATCTTCAAGAGGAAGACGGGCGCTGATAGTAGTGTTACTATTTACAAAGCTCGACTTGTCGCAAAAGGTTTTTGACAAGTTCAAGGAGTTGACTACAATGAGACTTTCTCAACCATAGCAATGCTTAAATCCGTCTGAATAATGTTAGCAGTTGCCATATTTTATGAAATCTGGCAAATGGATGTCAAAACTGAATTCCTTAAATGGGTATTTCTTAAAGAAGTGTTGTATATGATGCAACCAGAAGGTTTTGTCGATCCTAAAGGTACTAACAAGGTGTGCAAGCTCCAGTGATCCATCTATGGACTGGTGCAAGCATCTCGGAGTTGGAATATACGCTTTGATGAGTTAACCAAAGCATATAGTTTTATACAGACTTGCGGTGAAGCCTGTATTTACAAGAAAGTGAGTGGGAGCACTACAGCCTTTCTAATAAGTATATATGAATGACATATTGTTGATCGGAAATGATGTAGAATTTTCTGGAAAGCATAAAGGAGAGTTTGAAAAGAGATTTTCAAAGAAAGGCCTCGGTGAAGCTACTTACATATTGGGCATCAAGATCTATAGAGATAGATCAAGACACTTGATAAAGATTTTTCAATAAGTACATACCATGACAAGTTTTTGAAAGAGTTCAAAAATGGATCAATCAAAGAAGGAGTTCTTGCCTGTATTACAAGGTGTAAAGTTGAGTAAGACTCAAAGCCAGAGCACAACAGAAGATAGAAAGAGAAGGAAAGTCATTCCCTATGCCTCAGTCATAGGTTCTATAAAGTATGCCATGCTATATACCAGACTAGTTGCGTGCCTTGCTATGATTTTGGCAAGGGGGTACGATAGTGATCCAGGAGTGGATCACTGTATAGTGGTCAAAGTTATCCTTCACTAGTAGAAAAGCACCCATTAGACCCAGTTCGTAAGGGCCTTTAGTCCCGGTTCATGAACCGGACTAATGGGTCGTTACTAATGCCTCCACCCATTAGTCCCAGTTCAAACACGAACCGGGACCAATGAGCCTCCACGTGGCCCTGTGCGCAGAGCTCAGTCAGGGGGCCTTTGGTCCCGGTTGGTGGCTCCAACCGGGACCAAAAGGCATCCACGCGTCTGCATTCCAGTGGCTGGGTTTTTTTTGAAAGGAGGGGGGTTGGGGGTTTAATTTAGGTGTTTCATATATTGTGTTAGCTAGCTAATTAATAGAGAGAAGTGTCCTCTCTTGTGTCCGTGCTTGGTCGACGCTACGTAGTATATATACATAAGTGATCGAGAGAACCATTCAGTACAGAAGTTCGTCATGCATACCGAGAGAAGATCGATCGACCTCTCCTTCTCCAAGAGATTGGTCGAACAACAAGTTTTTTACTGGCTACATACATGTATAAGATCTCTTAATTACAAACCACTAGCATTTGAAATGAACTTCCACATGGTATTCTCCGGCTTTACTGATGACGTGTTCAAGAAAGAATCCTGCCAATTCCTCTTGATTTGCTTTCATGCGATCTGGTTCTAGGAGTTCATCCCGCATCTGCCACGTCTAATTAATTTGAAGAAGGGGGTTAATTAATACATATATATGAATGAAACTCAACAGAAATGATGGTGCAATAAAATGAAATTGTGAATATTGCTTACGCACTTCATATTGTCTTCTAGAGTAGCCCCGCTTGTTTTTCGAAGTCGCGTTGTGGATGAACTCGCACACGTAGTCTCCACAGAAATCATTCCCTTCCTCCTGCCACAAGCACTTTACGAGAAATAGAGGTCAATCAAACTGATAATGAAGCATTATATAAATGGCATTGATGAAAGTATAGCTATAGAATCAACGGGAGATGCGCGCCAGTAGTACTTACTTTCGGGTATACATATCGCAGCTCCTTCGGCAGTCCTGGAGCTTGTGCAGTGAACTGTTTCCAAACCCTGCAAGACAAAGAAAATAATTATTATTACTTGAGATATCAGGAAATGAACAAAAAGTTGCCGATATGGTGCGATAATGATCGATTGAACTTACTTGCTAAGCATTTCAGTCATGTCCGCATAGGTGCTGGGATCTTTCCGTCTGGAGTCTAAGACGGTTACTAGTCCACGCTCAAGCTTAATCTCCAAAAGAATATAGTGGTACCTGCACACGCATGCATAACTCATCAATTACATTAACCTCACTCGAGTAATAAGGGAAACCGAATATGCACACGACAGTAACACTCACGGGCCGTTGTAAGGAAAGAGTATGGTATCTTTGTTTTGATTTTTGATCAATGATTGTAGCAAGTTGTCCTCGGCCTCTTCGACGCGCTTTTAACCAGAAATACATCTATGATATTTGTGTTAATGAACCCAATATCATAGATTTCATTTTTTTACACTCGACGATCTTCAATCTGCATAATATATTGAGGATAATTAATTATAAATACATGCAATGAAAGAGCCGAGCTATATATAGAGACTTAATGACAGAAATAGTTCTTACAAGCAGTAGCAAAAGACCATTAATTTATCGAGGGCCTTTTGATTGAAGAACACGAAGAACTCCTCAAATGGAACACACAACACATCATTTGAAACGACGTCGTGCTCCTCTTTAATTTTCAGATACAAACTGTTTGTCCCCTCAGACTCTCTGCAGGTTTTCATGTACCAACTATGGAATCTTCACATCATTGTTGTCAGAGATTTTTTATCTTTGACGAGAGGCTTCCCGTACTCGTATCTGAATACGCCCACCTCCATGAAATCAGGAAGTGCATCGTCAGGCAGGTAATCTTCAAGATTGCCATAACCGGCCACCATCCCCGGAGGATTAGACACATTGAGCGGGGGGCACAATTGCTGTGCTTGTTCGCCGAGCTGGGCAATTTTTTCCCCTTTGCTAGTTGTTCTTTTGACCTTTTATCACTGACAGTAGTTCCCGACCGCTTGGCTTGGAGATATGCCTGTTCAGTAATGCGCTCATAGTTGGTTCTCGGTGGAGACTTTGGTGGTTTCCTCAGGGCATCGAGAGTGCGCTTTGCTTTCACCGGATCTACCTTCTCCTCCGGAGGTGGATGTATCTTTGCTTTCACCCCTTCAAAGAACTCCTTCACTTCGGCCTGCACGATTGTATTGTTTTCCTCCTTGGTCCTCTCGTATGGTAACTTCTCTATAGGCTTTAGAGGTGGACCGTATCTGTATTGCCTCTCTCTTCTTGTGCTGCTAGACGCCGGAGCAGACGGAGCGGCTGCGGCATCTGTCTTCTTTCGTGCTTGCTTACGAGGCGGAGGAGAAGGACTACGACGCGCCGGAGCAGCCGGGGCGGCGGCGGGTCTCTTCCGCCCTTGCTGGCGAGGCGGAGAAGGAGGAGGAGGAGTGCCGCCACGCGCCGGAGAAGGAGGCGGAGTGCTGCCGCCACGCGTGCCCTGATCGTCACTCGCCGGAGGAGGAGGCGGTGGAGGAGGCGGAGTGCCGCCACGCGTGCCCTGATCGTCACTCGCCGGAGGAGGAGGCGGTGGAGGAGGCGGAGTGCCCTGACTCGCCGGAGGAGGAGGAGGAGGCGGAGGCGTCTAGTTCAGAAGGTTGATGAGCTCCTTCCGCCATAGGCATGGAGTCTTCAGAGCAGAACCCAGCCTAGTCTCCCCTTCACCGGTAGGGTGCTCAAGCGCGAGGTCCTCAAATCCCTCCGTTATTTCATCCACCATCACCTTAGCAAATCCTTCTGGAATCGGCTGGCAGTGATAAGTTGTGCCGGGTCCACTAGGATAAACTTGGCCAACAGCCGCCTTGACCTTCAAATTCATGCATCGCGCCATAATGTGGCAATTTTGAGACTCCATGATACCATCCACGGGATAGCTGGCAGGAGCCGTCAAGACATGCTCCAGCTGAAGCAGCTCGGTGGAAGCAACGCTGCTTCTCCGCTGAGATGGCGGGGTAGCTTCGGGGGAAGCTTCGGCATGTCGTTTGTTGCGATCTTCTGCTTCTCGTTCCTCTTCTCGATCCTCTAGCCCCATTACCCTTCCAAGCAGCGCCTGCATTTGGTCCTGCTCCAGTTTCTTCCTCCTCTCGTGGGTTTTGTAACCCCCTGCGTCCGGAAAACCAACCTTCCATGGAAGGGAGCCTGGCGTGCCTCGTGTCCGTCCAGGGTGCTCGGGATGTTGGAAATATGCCCTAGAGGCAATAATAAAAGTATTATTATATTTCGTTGTTCATGATAATTGTATTTTGTTCATGCTATAACTGTATTATCCGGAAATCGTAATACACGTGTGAACACTTAGACCACAATATGTCCCTAGTGAGCCTCTAGTTGACTAGCTCGTTGTGATCAACAGATAGTCATGGTTTCCTGACTATGGACATTGGATGTCGTTGATAACGGGATCACATCATTAGGAGAATGATGTGATGGACAAGACCCAATCCTAAGCATAGCATAAAAGATCGTGTAGTTCGTTTGCTAGAGCTTTGCCAATGTCAAGTATCTCTTCCTTCGACCATGAGATCATGTAACTCCCGGATACCGTAGGAGTGCCTTGGGTGTATCAAACGTCACAACGTAACTGGGTGACTATAAAGGTGCATTACAGGTATCTCCGAAAGTATCTGTTGGGTTGACACGGATCGAGACTGGGATTTGTCACTCCGTATGACGGAGAGGTATCTCTGGGCCCACTCGGTAATGCATCATCATAATGAGCTCAAGGTGACCAAGGTGTTGGCCATGGGATCATGCATTACGGTACGAGTAAAGTGACTTGCCGGTAACGAGACTGAACAAGGTATTGGGATACCGACGATCGAGTCTCGGGCAAGTAACTTACCGATTGACAAAGGGAATTGCATACAGGGTTTGATCGAATCCTCGACATCGTGGTTCAACCAATGAAATCATCGAGGAGCATGTGGGAGCCAACATGGGTATCCAGACCCCGCTGTTGGTTATTGCCCGAGAGTCATCTCGGTCATGTCTGCGTGTCTCCCGAACCCGTAGGGTCTACACACTTAAGGTTCGGTGATGCTAGGGTTATTAGGAAGACTAGTATGTGACTACCGAATGTTGTTCGGAGTCTCGGATGAGATCCCGGACGTCACGAGGAGTTCCGGAAGGGTCCGAAGGTAAAGATTTATATATGGGAAGTTGTTAAAAGGACACCAGAAAGTTTCGGGGGCATACCGGTATTGTACCGGGGCCACCGGAAGGGTTCCGGAGGTCCACCAGGGGGGGCACCCCTCCCGGGGGGCCACTTGGGCTGCGTGGGGAGTTAGCCAGCCCCTGGTGGGCTGGGCGCACCCCCTCCCTTGGGCCCTTGCGCCAAGGGTTGAGGGGGGAACCCTAGAGGGGGCGCCCCCCCTTTGCTTGGGGGGCAAGTCCCCCCTCCCCTTGGCCGCCGCCCCCCCTCTAGATGCATCTAGAGGGGCCGGCCCCCTTCTCCCTTCCCCCTATAAATAGAGGGGTGAGGGGAGGGCAGCCGCACCACAAGCCAAGGCGCAGCCCTCCCCTCCCCAACACCTCTCCTCCTCCGTTGTGTGCTCGGCGAAGCCCTGTCGGAGTACCGCTTCTCCACCATCACCACGCCGTCGTGCTGCCGGTGGAGCTGTCTTCCTCAACCTCTCCTTCCTCCTTGCTGGATCAAGACAGAGGAGATGCCACCCGTACCCTACGTGTGTTGAACGCGGAGGTGCTGTCCGTTCAGCACTTGGTCATCGGTGATTCGAATCACGTCGAGTACGACTCCATCGTCACCTTGCAAGCTTCCGCACGCGATCTACAAGTGGTATGTAGATGCAAACTCTCTCCCATGACTCGTTGATTAGATGAACTCATAGATGGATCTTGGTGAAACCGTAGGAAATTTTTTAATTTTCTGCAACGTTCCGCAACAGTGGCATCATGAGCTAGGTCTATGCGTAGTTCTCTAATGCACGAGTAGAACACAATTTGTTGTGGGCGTGGATCTTGTCAAATTACTTGCCTCTACTAGTCTTTTCTTGCTTCAACGGTATTGTGGGATGAAGCGGCCCGGACCAACCTTACACGTACGCTTACGTGAGACCGGTTCCACCGATTGACATGCTCTAGTTGCATAAGGTGGCTGGCGGGTGTCTGTCTCTCCCACTTTAGTTGGAGCGGATTCGATGAACAGGGCCCTTATGAAGGGTAAATAGAAGTTGACAAAATCACGTTGTGGTGATTCATAGGTAAGAAAACGTTCTTGCTAGAACCCAATCGCAGCCACGTAAAAGATGCAACAACAATTAGAGGACGTCTAACTTGTTTTTGCAGCGATTGATCATGTGATGTGATATGGCCAGAAGTTGTGATGAATGATGAATTGTGATGTATGAGATCATGTTTTTGTAATAGGATTCACGACTTGCATGTCGATGAGTATGACAACCAGCAGGAGCCATAGGAGTTGTCTTTATTTTTTGTATGACCTGCGTGTCATTGAAGAACGCCATGTAAACTACTTTACTTTATTGCTAAACGCGTTAGTCATTGAGGTAGAAGTAGTCGTTGGCGTGACAACTTCATGAAGACACGATGATGGAGATCATGATGATGGAGATCATGGTGTCAAGCCGGTGACAAGATGATCATGGAGCCCCGAAGATGGAGATCAATGGAGCTTTATGATATTGGCCATATCATGTCACAACTATATAATTGCATGTGATGTTTATTATGTTTATGCATCTTGTTTACTTAGGACGACGGTAGTAAATAAGATGATCCCTTACAAAATTTCAAGAAGTGTTCTCCCCTAACTGTGCACCGTTGCTACAGTTCGTCGCTTCTAAGCACCACGTGATGATCGGGTGTGATGGATTCTTACGTTCACATACAACGGGTGTAAGACAGTTTTACACAGCGAAAACACTTAGGGTTAACTTGACGAGCCTAGCATGTGCAGACATGGCCTCGGAACACGGAGACCGAAAGGTCGAACACGAGTCGTATGGAAGATACAATCAACATGAAGATGTTCACCGACGATGACTAGTCCGTCTCACGTGATGATCGGACACGGGCTAGTCGACTCGAATCGTGTAACACTTAGATGACTAGAGGGATGTCTAATCTAAGTGGGAGTTCATAATTTGATTAGAACTTTATTATCATGAACGTAGTCTAAAACCTTTGCAAATATGTCTTGTAGATCAATGGCCAACGCTAATGTCAACATGAACTTCAACGCGTTCCTAGAGAAAACCAAGCTGAAAGATGATGGCAGCAACTATACGGACTGGGTCCAGAACCTGAGGATCATCCTCATAGCTGCCAGGAAGCAATATGTCCTAGAAGGACCGCTAGGTGACGCTCCCGTCCAAGAGAACCAAGACGTTATGAACGCTTGGCAAGCTCGTGCTGATGATTACTCCCTCGTTCAGTGCGGCATGCTTTACAGCTTAGAACCGGGGCTCCAAAAGCGTTTTGAGCATCACGGAGCATATGAGATGTTCGAAGAGCTGAAACTAGTTTTCCAAGCTCATGCCCGGGTCAAGAGATATGATGTCTCCGACAAGTTCTATAGTTGTAAGATGGAGGAAAACAGTTCTGTCAGTGAGCACATCCTGAAGATGTCTGGGTTGCACAACCATATGACCCAGCTGAACATTAACCTCCCAGATGAGGCGGTCATTGACAGAATCCTCCAGTCGCTCCCACCAAGCTACAAGAGCTTTGTGATGAACTACAACATGCAGGGGATGGTAAAGACCATTCCTGAAGTGTTCTCGATGCTGAAGTCAGCAAAGGCTGAAATCAAGAAAGAACATCAAGTGTTGATGGTCAATAAGACCACTAAGTTCAAGAAGGGCAAGGGCAAGAAGAACTTCAAGAAGGACGGCAAGGAAGTTGCCGCGCCCGGTAAGCCAGTTGCCGGGAAGAAGTCAAAGAATGGACCCAAGCCTGAGACTGAGTGCTTTTATTGCAAGGGGAAGGGTCACTGGAAGCGGAACTGCCCCAAATACTTAGCGGATAAGAAGGCCGGCAACACCAAAGGTATATTTGATATACATGTAATTGATGTGTACCTTACCAGTACTCGTAGTAACTCCTGGGTATTTGATACCGGTGCCGTTGCTCATATTTGTAACTCACAGCAGGAGCTGCGGAATAAACGGAGACTGGCGAAGGACGAGGTGACGATGTGCGTCGGGAATGGTTCCAGAGTCGATGTGATCGCCGTCGGCACGCTGCCTCTATATTTACCCACGGGATTAGTTATGAACCTTAATAATTGTTATTTAGTGCCAAGTTTGAGCATGAACATTGTATCTGGGTCTCGTTTAATACGAGATGGCTACTCATTTAAGTCTGAGAATAATGGTTGTTCGATTTATATGAGAGATATGTTTTATGGTCTTGCTCCGATGGTCAATGGTTTATTCTTAATGAATCTCGAGCGTAATATTACACATGTTCATAGTGTGGATGCCAAAAGATGTAAAGTTGATAACGATAGTCCCACATACTTGTGGCACTGCCGCCTTGGTCACATTGGTGTGAAGCGCATGAAGAAGCTCCATGCGGATGGACTTTTAGAGTCTCTTGATTATGAATCGTTTGACACATGCGAACCATTCCTCATGGGCAAAATGACCAAGACTCTGTTCTCCGGAACAATGGAGCGAGCAACCAACTTGTTGGAAATCATACATACCGATGTGTGCGGTCCAATGAGCGTTGAGGCTCGCGGAGGATATCATTATGTTCTCACTCTCACTGATGACTTAAGTAGATATGGGTATGTCTACTTAATGAAACACAAGTCTGAGACCTTTGAAAAGTTCAAGGAATTTCAGAATGAGGTGGAGAATCAACGTGACCGAAAGATAAAGTTCCTACGATCAGATCATGGAGGAGAATACTTAAGTCACAAATTTGGTACACACTTAAGGAAATGTGGAATCGTTTCACAACTCACGCCGCCTGGAACACCTCAGCGAAACGGTGTGTCCGAACGTCGTAATCGCACTTTATTGGATATGGTGCGGTCTATGATGTCTCTTACCGATTTACCGCTATCATTTTGGGGATACGCTCTAGAGACAGCTACATTCACTTTAAATAGGGCACC
This sequence comes from Triticum timopheevii, assembly GCA_963921465.1. Lineage (NCBI taxonomy): Eukaryota > Viridiplantae > Streptophyta > Magnoliopsida > Poales > Poaceae > Triticum > Triticum timopheevii. Next base: position 526,479,649 of record OY997274.1, read on the forward strand.
GTCTAAATCCGTTGAGATGACACCGTATGAATTATGGTTTGAAAAGAAACCTAAGCTGTCGTTTCTAAAAGTTTGGGATGCGATGCTTATGTCAAGAAACTTCAACCTGAAAAGCTCGAACCCAAGTCGGAAAAATGCGTATTCATAGGATACCCTAAGGAAACTGTCGGGTATACCTTCTACTTAAAATCGGAAGGCAAGATCTTTGTTGCCAAGAACGGATGCTTTCTGGAAAAAGAGTTTCTCTCGAAAGAAGTAAGTGGGAGGAAAGTACAACTCGATGAAGTACTACCTCTCGAACGGGAAAGTGGTGCAGCGCAGGAAACCGTTCCTGTGATGCCCACACCAACTGAAGAGGAAAACAATGATGATGATCAAGGTACTTCGGATCAAGTTGCTACTGAACTTCGTAGGTCCACAAGGACACGTTCCGCACCAGAGTGGTACGGCAACCCTGTCCTCGAAATCATGTTGTTAGACAACAATGAACCTTCGAACTATGAAGAAGCGATGGCGGGCCCGGATTCCAACAAATGGCTTGAGGCCATGAAATCCGAGATAGAATCCATGTATGAAAACAAAGTATGGACTTTGACAGACTTGCCCGATGATCGGCGAGCGATAGAAAACAAATGGATTTTTAAGAAGAAGACGGACGCGGATGGAAATGTTACCATTTATAAGGCTCGACTTGTCGCTAAGGGTTATCGACAAGTTCAAGGGATTGACTACGACGAGACATTCTCTCCTGTAGCGAAGCTGAAGTCCGTCCGAATCATGTTAGCAATTGCCGCATACTATGATTATGAGATATGGCAGATGGACGTCAAAACGGCATTCCTTAACGGACATCTTAAGGAAGAGCTGTATATGATGCAGCCGGAAGGTTTTGTCGATCCTAAGAACGCTAACAAAGTATGCAAACTCCAGCGATCCATTTATGGACTGGTGCAAGCATCTCGGAGTTGGAACATTCACTTTGATGAGATGATCAAAGCGTTTGGGTTTATGCAGACTTATGGAGAAGCCTGCGTTTACAAGAAAGTGAGTGGGAGCTCTGTAGCATTTCTCCTATTATATGTAGATGACATACTCTTGATGCGAAATGATACAAAACTTCTGGACAGCATTAAGGCCTACTTGAATAAGTGTTTTTCAATGAAGGACCTTGGAGAAGCTGCTTATATATTAGGCATCAAGATCTATAGAGATAGATCGAGACGCCTCATAGGTCTTTCACAAAGCACATACCTTGATAAGATTTTGAAGAGGTTCAAAATGGATCAGTCCAAGAAGGGGTTCTTGCCTATGTTACAAGGTGTGAGATTGAGCTCAGTTCAGTCACCGACCACGGCAAAAGATAAAGAAGAGATGAGTTTCATCCCCTATGCTTCAGCCATAGGATCTATAATGTATGCCATGCTGTGTACCAGACCTGATGTAAACCTTGCCGTAAGTTTGGTAGCTAGATACCAAAGTAATCCCGGCAAGGAACACTGGACAGCGGTCAAGAATATCCGAAGTACCTGAAAAGGACAAAGGACATGTTTCTTGTTTATGGAGGAGACGAAGAGCTCGTCGTAAAGGGTTACGTCGACGCTAGCTTCGACTCAGATCTGGATGACTCTAAGTCACAAACCGGATACGTGTATATGTTGAATGGTGGAGCAGTAAGCTGGTGCAGCTGCAAGCAGAGCGTCGTGGCGGGATCTACATGTGAAGCGGAGTACATGGCAGCCTCGGAGGTAGCACATGAAGCGATTTGGGTGAAGGAGTTCATCACCGACCTAGGAGTCATACCCAATGCGTCGGGGCCGATCAAACTCTTCTGTGACAACACTGGAGCTATTGCCCTTGCCAAGGAGCCCGGGTTTCACAAGAAGACCAGGCACATCAAGCGTCGTTTCAACTCCATCCGTGAAAATGTTCAAGATGGAGACATAGAGATTTGCAAAGTGCACACGGATCTGAATGTCGCTGATCCGTTGACTAAACCTCTCTCGCGTGCAAAACATGATCAACACCAGAACTCTATGGGTGTTCGATTCATCACAATGTAACTAGATTGGTGACTCTAGTGCAAGTGGGAGACTGTTGGAAATATGCCCTAGAGGCAATAATAAAAGTATTATTATATTTCATTGTTCATGATAATTGTCTTTTGTTCATGCTATAGCTGTATTATCCGGAAATCATAATACACGTGTGAACACTTAGACCACAATATGTCCCTAGTGAGCCTCTAGTTGACTAGCTCGTTGTGATCAACAGATAGTCATGGTTTCCTGACTATGGACATTGGATGTCGTTGATAACGGGATCACATCATTAGGAGAATGATGTGATGGACAAGACCCAATCCTAAGCATAGCATAAAAGATCGTGTAGTTCGTTTGCTAGAGCTTTGCCAATGTCAAGTATCTCTTCCTTCGACCATGAGATCGTGTAACTCCCGGATACCGTAGGAGTGCCTTGGGTGTATCAAATGTCACAACGTAACTGGGTGACTATAAAGGTGCATTACAGGTATCTCCGAAAGTATCTGTTGGGTTAACACGGATCGAGACTGGGATTTGTCACTCCGTATGACGGAGGGGTATCTCTGGGCCCACTCGGTAATGCATCATCATAATGAGCTCAAGGTGACCAAGGTGTTGGCCACGGGATCATGCATTACGGTACGAGTAAAGTGACTTGCCGGTAACGAGACTGAACAAGGTATTGGGATACTGACGATCGAGTCTCGGGCAAGTAACGTACCGATTGACAAAGGGAATTGCATACAGGGTTTGATCGAATCCTCGACATCGTGGTTCAACCGATGAAATCATCGAGGAGCATGTGGGAGCCAACATGGGTATCCAGACCCCGCTGTTGGTTATTGCCCGAGAGTCTTCTCGGTCATGTCTGCGTGTCTCCCGAACCCGTAGGGTCTACACACCTAAGGTTCGGTGACGCTAGGGTTATTAGGAAGACTAGTATGTGACTACCGAATGTTGTTCGGAGTCCCGGATGAGATCCCGGACGTCACGAGGAGTTCCGGAAGGGTCCGGAGATAAAGATTTATATATGGGAAGTTGTTAAAAGGACACCGAAAAGTTTCGGGGGCATACCGGTATTGTACCGGGGCCACCGGAAGGGTTCCGGAGGTCCACCGGGGGGGGGGGGCACCCCTCCCGGGGGGCCACTTGGGCTGCGTGGGGAGTTAGCCAGCCCCTGGTGGGCTGGGCGCACCCCCTCCCTTGGGCCCTTGCGCCTAGGGTTGAGGGGGGAACCCTAGAGGGGGCGCCCCCCCTTTGCTTGGGGGGCAAGTCCCCCCTCCCCTTGGCCGCCGCCCCCCCTCTAGATGCATCTAGAGGGGCCGGCCCCCTTCTCCCTTCCCCCTATAAATAGAGGGGTGAGGGGAGGGCAGCCGCACCACAAGCCAAGGCGCAGCCCTCCCCTCCCCAACACCTCTCCTCCTCCGTTGTGTGCTCGGCGAAGCCCTGTCGGAGTACCGCTTCTCCACCATCACCACGCCGTCGTGCTGCCGGTGGAGCTGTCTTCCTCAACCTCTCCTTCCTCCTTGCTGGATCAAGACGGAGGAGACGTCACCCGTACCGTACATGTGTTGAATGCGGAGGTGCTGTCCGTTCAGCACTTGGTCATCGGTGATTCGAATCACGTCGAGTACGACTCCATCATCACCTTGCAAGCTTCCGCACGCGATCTACAAGTGGTATGTAGATGCAAACTCTCTCCCATGACTCATTGCTTAGATGAACTCATAGATGGATCTTGGTGAAACCGTAGGAAATTTTTTAATTTTCTGCAACGTTCCCCAACACGGGATTCCCAAGGGCCATTGTGAGCTCGTCCTTCTCCCTGTTTGGAAGGAACGTCCCTCGCCGCGCTCCATCGATATAGTGTCGAAGGTTCTTGATTGGTGTTTGCAGTTGCTCGTCCGTCCACTGACACTGCCCTGTTACAGGGTCCAAGGTTCTGCCAGCCCCGAAGAACCAAGTCCGGCAACGGTCTGGCTAGCGCATTGTCTCTGGTTCGATCCCTTTTTCAAGCAGATCATGCTCAGCCTTGGACCACTTAGGCCGGGCTTTGAGGTAGCCACCTGACCCCGTGCGATGGTGGATCTTCTTCTTCGCAGCATTTTTCTTGTTTGTCTCCGACATCTTCTTACTCTTTTCCGATGTCTTGTGGGCCACAAATGCGGGCCAGTGATCTTTGATCTTCTCATATTTGCCGATGAATTCTGGTGTCTCTTTTTTCTTGACAAACTAGTTCAGCTCTTTCCTCCACCTCCTCATTAGGCCTTCCATCTTCTTAAGAGCACAAGACTTGATTAATTGCTCTTTAACTGGCTTCTCCGGATCCTCCTCTGGCGGTAGGGTGAAATTTGCCTTCAGCTCAGTCCAAAGATCTTCTTTCTGCATATCATTGACATAAGACACCTTAGCGTCTTCATCCTTAGCAGGCTTATACCATTGCTGGATGCTGATCGGGATCCTGTCCCTAACAAGAACCCCGCACTGAGTAGAAAATGCCTTCTTTGACCGGATGGGTTCAATCGGTTCGCCGTCGGGCGCGATTTCTATGATCTCAAACTTTTCATCCGAGCTCAACTTTTTCTTCGGGCCTCGTCTCCTTACCGAAGTTGTGCTCGATCCGGAGGGCTAGAAATTATAAGGAAGAAAGACGACAGTAATTAATATGTGTACATATACCAAAACAATGGATGCATCAATTAACTTGTCAGGAGCAGTCAACACGGTCTCCTTCGTCTTGTACCTCCATTGTGTCACCGGAGCCATCATGAACATAGTCCTCCTCTTGTACCGGCATTAATGGGTCGAAGCCATCATAAACATAGCCCTCTTCTTCATCCAGGTGACCATCGGTGTCGATGAGAAATGACGCAACATCATCACCTCCATTTGCGATTATGTCCCCCAACATCGCTTCTGTTTCTTCGTCTCAGGAGTGCTCCATAGTTTCTGCAAATATTTACAACATGTCAATTATTATTCAAACATGGTACATAGTGGCAAACATAGAACTAGCTAGCTAATCACAATAAGGAATCATGTTAGTGGCCTCGACGCTGCTTCTCTAGGGTTTGGGGTCGCCTCGACACAAAGCTTCAAGGGTTTGGGGTGGCCTCGACGATAACGCTCTTTTAACTTGATAAATTTGGGTGGCCTCGAGAGAGTTAATTTGTCGGGTAGGGGCACGGCGGGAGGGGGTAGGAGACCTGCAACATCGTTTTCTCTCTAGGGTTTGGGTGTCCTCGAGAGTTTTGGTCGAGCGAGAGGGCCGAGGGGGGTGCTGCAGTTGTATAAGTTATCACAGTCGAGAGGGGGTATATATATCGACCGCCCCTTATGTCAAAGTTATCTAGAGGGGGTTATATCGACAACGACGCGGCATACATATACATGGGAAAATAATGTTATCGGGGAGGGGGTATCGGTACCAACCCCTCGTGTTGAAGTTTCTTCTATCTCCTTTCCTTTCTTTCTTCTTCTCCTCTTCTTTTTCTTCTTCTCCCTCGAGAAAGGAAAATAATTAAGGAAAAGGAAGAAAAGATGAAGAAGGAAGAAGGAAGAAGAAGAAGAAGTAAAAGAAGAAAAAAAGAGGAGAAGAAGAAAGGAATAGAGGAGAAGAAGAAAAAATAGAATTTTTTTCTTCTATTTTTTCTTCTTCTCCTCTATTCCTTTCTTCTTCTCCTCTTCTTTTTCTTCTTTTTTCCTCTTCTTATTTATTTCTCCTCTTCTTCCTCTCCTCTTTTTCTCCTTTCTTCCTCTTCTTAATTATTTTCCTTTTTCCTCTCATTCTTTTTCTTCTTCTTCTTCCTTCTTCCTTCTTCCTCTTTTCTTCCTTTTCCTTATTTTACTTTCTTCTCTACACTAACCTAAAATGCACTAACCTAAAATCGATCGATATCTACTAACAACCTAAATATAAAATTAATACATATATGAAAAAACATATATAAACAAAAAAAATGCTATGAACATTATATTCATACATACATATATAGACACATCCATTCATCATATATATATATATATAGCTACCACATACATATATACATTATACATATGAAAAAAATGCAATGAACAAAAAAAATACCCTGATGAAAAAAATACTATGAACATGTACACATATATACACATACAAACACATATACACAAAAAAATGCAAAAAATGCTATGGAGGAAAATTTAGGCAGGGGCGGCGGAGCGGTGCGCGCGGCGGCCGCGCAGGGCAGGGGCGGCGGGGCGGCGCGCGCGGCGGCCGCGCAGGGCAGTGGCGGCGGCGCACCGGCCGCGCAGGACAGGGGCGGCGCGCGGTGGCCGCGCAGGGCAGGGGCGGCGTCGCGGCGGCCGCGCAGGGCAGGGGCGGCGTCGCGGCGGCCGCGCAGGACAGGGGCGGCGGCGCAGTGGCCGCACAGGGGCGCGGGACGGGAGGGGCGCGGGAGCAGGCTATGCTCACAGGGGGCGGCGGCGACGGCGAAGGCGAGCAGCCTGACGGCGTCGGCGGCGGCGGCGACGGCAAGGTGGAGCAGGGGCGTCGGGCAGCGACGGCGACGAGGAGGAGCAGGGGGCGTCGGGGGAGAAGTGGGCGATTTGGCCGGAAACTGCTAAGTGCTGCTTATATAGCACAGCCTTTAGTCCCGGTTGGTGGCACCAACCGGGACTAATGCCCCCTTTAGTCCCTGTTGGTTCCACAAACCGGGACCAAGGGCCTCTTTTTTGGTAGCCCAAAGGGCGGGAAGCTGCGGCCTTTAGTCCCGGTTGGTGGCACCAACCGGGACCAATGCCCCCCCCTTTAGTCCCGGTTGGTGCCACCAACCGGGACCAAAGGCCCCTGTGCTACCCGCATCGGGGCCAAAGTTTAGTCCCACCTCGCTAGTTGAGAGGGGCGCGCAGTGGTTTATAAGCCCCACTGCCGCACCCCTCTCGAACTCCTCTCTACTGCAGGCTTATGGGCCTACTTGCTACTGCTTTGCCTGATGGGCCATCTGGGCCTAGTGCGGGCCTGAATCCTGGCCCAAAGTAGGGATTCAAGTCGTATTCAGGCCGTGGGGGCCCAGTAGGGGGCACTTTTTTTGTTTTTTTTGTTTTCTTTACTTATTGTTGCTTTTTTTATTTTTTTCCATTTTTTTGTTTTGTTTTCTGCATTATTTATTTTCTTTTGTTTTTTGCTTTATTTTTTAATTCTTTTTGCTTTTAGTTTTAGGAAAATTATAAACTTTTTGTTAGTGCCATTACTTTTCAAATTTGAAAACACTTTTTTTGTTTTCTTTCTTGCTTTATTTATTTTATTTTGTTTCTACTTACAACAAAATACTTGTTGTTGTTTTTTTGTTTTGTTTTCTGCATTATTTATTTTCTTTTGTTATTTGCTTTATTTTTTAATTCTTTTTGCTTTTAGTTTTAGGAAAATTATAAACTTTCCACTTTTTTTGTTTTTTTGTTTTCTTTCTTGCTTTATTTATTTTATTTTGTTTCTACTTACAACAAAATACTTATTGTTGCTATTTTTAATTATTACGAGGGCCGAACCATAAGACATTAAAGCATTTCAAATGAACTCTAAAAAAGTTGAAAGTTGGCATGGTATCATAAATTGACCCACACATAGCATGTGCATGTACAAAACGGACAATGATATCATACTCGTCAGTTACAAAGTTGGCACGGTATCATCATAATAGTTGCGGGAGAAAGTCTTCACTTTTTCTTCGCTTGTGTCATTTGCTTATTGCGCCGTAACCATGGATAATCTTCATCGTTTATCAGGATGCTGGGGTCAGCCTTGACTTTAAAGGGAGGAATTTAATGAAACTTTTCATAATCTTCAGACATGTCTGTCTTGTCCTCCACTCCCACGATGTCCCTTTTTCCTGAAAGAACTATGTGGCGCTTTGGTTCATCGTATGATGTATTCGCTTCCTTATCTTTTCTCTTTCTCGGTCTGGTAGACATGTCCTTCACATAGATAACCTGTGCCACATCATTGGCTAGGACGAACGGTTCGTCAGTGTACCCAAGATTTTTCAGATCCACTGTTGTCATTCCGTACTGTGGGTCTACCTGTACCCCGCCTCCTGACAGATTGACCCATTTGCACTTAAACAAAGGGACCTTAAAATCATGTCCGTAGTCAAGTTCCCATATGTCCACTATGTAACCATAATATGTGTCCTTTCCCCTCTCGGTTGTTGCATCAAAGCGGACACCGCTGTTTTGGTTGGTGCTCGTTTGATCTTGGTCAATCGTGTAAAATGTATTCCCATTTATCTCGTATCCTTTCCAAATCAATACAGTCAATGATGGTCCCCTGGATAACAAGTACAGCTCATCACAAACAGTGTTGTCACCTCTGATACGTGCTTCCAACCAACTGCTGAAAGTCCTGATGTGTTCACATGTAATCCAGTCGTCACACTGCTCCGGGTGTTTGGAGCGCAGACTGTTCTTGTGTTCATCGACATACGGGATCACCAAGGTAGAGTTCTGTAGAACTGTGTAGTGGGCTTGAGACCAAGAATATCCGTCCCTGCATATTATTGAGTCCTTTCCAAGCGTGCCTTTTCCAGTCAGTCTCCCCTCATACCGCGATTTAGGGAGACCTATCTTCTTAAGGCCAGGAATGAAGTCAACACAAAACCCGATGACATCCTCTGTTTGATGGCCCATGGAGATGCTTCCTTCTGGCCTAGCGTGGTTACAGACATATTTCTTTAGGACTCCCATGAACCTCTCAAAGAGGTACATATTGTGTAGAAATACGGGACCCAGAATGACAATCTCGTCAACTAGATGAACTAGGACGTGCGTCATGATATTGAAGAAGGATGGTGGGAACACCAGCTCGAAACTGACAAGACATTGCACCACATCACTCCTTAGCCTTGGTATGATTTCTGGATCGATCACCTTCTGAGATATTGCATTGAGGAATGCACATAGCTTCACAATGGCTAATCGGACGTTTTCCGGTAGAAGCCCCCTCAATGCAACCAGAAGCAGTTTCGTCATAATCACGTGGCAGTCATGAGACTTTAGGTTCTGAAACTTTTTCTTTGCCATATTTATTATTCCTTTTATATTCGACGAGAAGCCAGTCGGGACCTTCATACTAAGCAGGCATTCAAAGAAGATTTCCTTCTCTTCTTTGGTAAGAGCATAGCTGGCAGGACCTTCATACTGCTTTGGAGGCATGCCGTCTTTTTCGTGCAAACGTTGCAGGTCCTCCCGTGCCTCAGCTGTATCTTTTGTCTTCCCATACACGCCCAAGAAGCCTAGCAGGTTCACGCAAAGGTTCTTCGTCACGTGCATCACGTCGATCGAAGAGCGGACCTCTAGGTCTTTCCAGTAGGGTAGGTCCCAAAATATAGATTTCTTCTTCCACATGGGTGCGTGTCCCCCAGCGTCACTCGGAACAGCTAGTCCACCGCGACCCTTTCCAAAGATTACGTGTAAATCATTGACCATAGCAAGTACGTGATCACTGGTACGCATGGCGGGCTTCTTCCGGTGATCTGCCTCGCCTTTGAAATGCTTGCCTTTCTTTCGACATTGATGGTTGGTCGGAAGAAATCGACGATGGCCCAGGTACACATTCTTCCTGCAGCTTGCCAGGTATATACTATCGGTGTCAAGTAAATAGTGCGTGCATGCGTGGTATCCCTTGTTTGTCTGTCCTGAAAGGTTACTGAGAGCGGGCCAATCGTTGATGGTCACGAATAGCAACGCCTTTAGGTTAAATTCCTCTTGTTTGTGCTCATCCCACGTACGTACACCGTTTCCATTCCACAGCTGTAAAAGTTCTTCAACTAATGGCCTTAGGTACACATCAATGTCATTGCCGGGTTGCTTAGGGCCTTGGATGAGAACTGGCATCATAATGAACTTCCGCTTCATGCACATCCAAGGAGGAAGGTTATACATACATAGAGTCACGGGCCAGGTGCTGTGATTGCTGCTCTGCTCCCCGAAAGGATTAATGCCATCCACGCTTAAAGCAAACCATACATTCCTTGGTTCACTTGCAAACTCATCCCAGTACTTTCTCTCGATTTTTCTCCACTGCGACCCGTCAGCGGGTGCTCTCAACTTCCCGTCTTTCTTACGGTCCTCACTGTGCCATCGCATCAACTTGGCATGCTCTCCATTTCTGAACAGACGTTTCAACCGTGGTATTATAGGAGCATACCACATCACCTTCACAGGAACCCTCTTCCTGGGGGGCTCGCCGTCAACATCACCAGGGTCATCTTGTCTGATCTTATACCGTAATGCACCGCATACCGGGCATGCGTTCAGATCCTTGTACACACCGCGGTAGAGGATGCAGTCATTAGGGCATGCATGTATCTTCTGCACCTCCAATCCTAGAGGGCATACGACCTTCTTTGCTGCGTATGTACTGTCGGGCAATTCGTTATCCTTTGGAAGCTTCGTCTTCAATATTTTAAGTAGCTTCTCAAATCCTTTGTCAGGCACAACATTCTCTGCCTTCCACTGTAGCAATTCCAGTACGGTACCGAGCTTTGTGTTGCCATCTTCGCAATTGGGGTACAACCCTTTTTTGTGGTCCTCTAGCATGCGATCGAACTTCAGCTTCTCCTTTTGACTTTTGTATTGCGTCCTTGCATCGACAATGACCCGGCGGAGATCATCATCATCGGGCACATCGTCTGGTTCCTCTTGATCTTCAGCAGCTCCGCCCCTTGCAGCATCATCGTGCACATCGTCTGGTTCCTCTTGATCTTCAGGAGCATCACTGTATTCAGGGGGCACATAGTTGTCATCGTACTCTTCTTCTTCGTCGTCTTCCATCATAACCCCTATTTCTCTGTGCCTCGTCCAAACATTATAGTGTGGCATGAAACCCTTGTAAAGCAGGTGGGTGTGGAGGATTTTCCAGTCAGAGTAAGACTTTGTATTCCCACATATAGGGCATGGACAACACATAAAACCATTCTGCTTGTTTGCCTCAGCCACTTTAAGAAAATTATGCAGGCCCTTAATGTACTCGGAGGTGTGTCTTGAACCGTACATCCATTGCCGGTTCATCTGTGTGCATTATATATAATTAAGTGTGTCAAAAATCATTACAGAACATCATGAATAGATAATTAAGTGACCAAATTAATAGAAGTTCATCATCACATTAAAACCAAAGTACATACATAGTTCTCATCTAACAACATAAAGCTCTGCAGAGCATCTAAATTAATTAAACCATACACTGAAACTATGTAAAACATTTCAATGCGAAAACAAATGCGATCATAATCGCAACCAATGTAACAATTGATCCAACGGCATAATGATACCAAGCCTCGGTATGAATGGCATATTTTCTAATCTTTCTAATCTTCAAGCGCATTGCATCCATCTTGATCTTGTGATCATCGACGACATCCGCAACATGCAACTCCAATATCATCTTCTCCTCCTCAATTTTTCTAATTTTTTCCTTTAACAAATTGTTTTCTTCTTCAACTAAATTTAACCTCTCGACAATAGGGTCGGTTGGAATTTCCGGTTCAACAACCTCCTAGATGAATAAAATCTATGTCACGTTGGTCGGCATAATTGTCATAAACAACAAATGAACCAATAGTTATGAAAAGATAATATATACCACATCCGAATCATAGATAGGACGAGGGCCGACGGGGGCGGATACCAAAACCATCGCACTATATAAGATGCAGTAATAAAAGTAAGAAAACTATACAAGTATCTATCAATACATACAAATAAGAATATTTTTCCTTTCAGAAAGAAGATAAGAACAAGAGGCTCACCACGGTGGTGCCGGCGATGATATCGGTGCGGGTGATCGACGACGTTGAAGACGGGGACGGGGCGTGACGGACCGCTAAACCTAGACAAATATTGAGGAAAATGGAGCTTGGTGGTCGAGCTTGGAGAGGAGAAACCTTAAGTAGTGTGGCTCGGGCATTCCATCGAACACCTTGTGTGCATAGGAGGTGAGCTAGAGCACCACCAAGCCCTCTCCCCCTCGGCCAGAAAAAACAGAGCAGTGTGCTCTGCTCTTGCGCGAGGGGGTATATATAGGCACCACCATTGGTCCCGGTTGGTCGCATGAACCGGGACTAAAGGGTTGCCTTTGGTCCCGGTTCATGCCACCAACCGGGACCAATGGTGGTGGGCCAAGAGTGCGGCCCATTGGTCCCGGCTCGCCCCACCAACCGGGACCAAAAGGTCCAGACGAACCGGGACCAATGGCCCACGTGGCCCGGCCGGCCCCCGGGGCTCGCGAACCGGGTCAAATGCTCCCATTGGTCCCAGTTCTGGATTGAACCGGGACTAATGGGCTAGACCGGCCTGGACCATTGCCCCCTTTTCTACTAGTGCTTAGTTATCTAAGAGGACTAAGGAAGTCTTTCTCGGTTATGGAGGTGATAAAGAGTTCGCCGTAAAGAGTTACGTCGATGCAAGCTTTTACACCGATCCAGATGACTCTAAGTTTGAATCTGGATACATATTGAAAGTGGGAGCTATTAATTAGCTAGAGTAGCTCCATGCAGAGCATTGTAAACATAGAATATTTGCAAAATACATACGGCTCTAAATGTGACAGACCCGTTGACTAAGCTTCTCTCACAAGCAAAACATGATCACACCTTAGTACTTTTTGGGTGTTACTCACATAGCGATGTGAACTAGATTATTGAATCTAGTAAACCCTTTGGTTGTTGGTCACATGTTGATGTTAATCACATACATATGTGAACTATTGGTGTTGAATCACATGGCGATGCGGTCTAGATTATTGACTCTAATGCAAGTGGGAGACTGAAGGAAATATGCCCTAGAGGCAATAGTAAAGTCATTATTTATTTCCTTATTTCATGATAAATGTTTATTATAAATGCTAGAATTGTATTAACCGGAAACTTAGTACATTTGTGAATACATAGACAAAGCATAGTGTCCCTAGTATGCCTATACTTGACGAGCTCATTAATCAAAGATGGTTATGTTTTTTAAACCATAGACATGTGTTGTCATTTGATGAACGGGATCACATCATTAGGAGAAGATGTGATGGACATGACCCATCCGTTAGCTTAGCGTTATGATCATTATAGTTTCATTGCTACTGCTCTCTTCATGACTTATACATGTTCCTTAGACTATGAGATTATGCAACTCCCGAATAGCGGAGGAACACTTTGTGTGCTACCAAATGTCACAACATAAATGGGTGATTATAAAGGCGCTGTACAGGTGTCTCCGAAGGTGTTTGTTGGGTTGGCATAGATTGAGATTAGGATTTGTCACTTTGTGTTTCGGAGAGGTATCTTTGGGCCCTCTCGGTAATGCTCATCACTATAAGCCTTGCAAGCATTGTGACTAATGAGTTATTTGCGGTACGAAGTATTACGGAACGAGTAAAGACACTTGCCAGTAACGAGATTGAACTAGGTATGATGATACTGACTATCGAATATTGAGCAAGTAACATATCGATGACAAAGGGAACAACGTATGTTGTTATGCGGTTTGACCGTCAAAGATCTTCGTAGAATATGTAGGAGCCAATATGAGCATCCAGGTTCCTCTATTGGTTGTTGACCGGAGATGTGTCTCGGTCATGTCTACATAGTTCTCGAACCCGTAGGGTCCGCACGCTTAACGTTCGATGACAATTTGTATTATGAGTTATGTGATTTGATGACCAAAATTTGTTCGGAGTCCTAGATGAGATCACGGACATGACGAGGAGTCTTGAAATGATCGAGATGTAAAGATTGATATATTGGAAGGCTATATTTGGACATCGGAAAGGTTCCGAGTGATTCAGGTATTTTTCGGAGTACCGGGGAGTGGAGTTCACCGAGAGAAGTAATGGGCCTTATTGGGCTTTAGCGGAGAGAAGGAAGAAGGGCCAAGAGGTGGCGCGCGCCTCCCCCCCTGCCCAAACCAAATTGGACAAGGGGTGGGGGCGCAGCCCCCCCTTCCTTCTCCCTCTCCCTCTCTTTCCTTCTCTCCTACTCCGAATAGGAAAGGGAATCCTACTAGGACTTGGGAGTCCTAGTAGGACTCCCTATGTTTGGCGCGCCCCCTGGGCCGGCCGCCTCCTCCCTCCCTCCTTTATATACGGGGGAGGGGAGCACCCCAAGGACACACAAGTTGATCTTTTAGCCGTGTGCGGTGCCCCCCTCCACAGTTACACACCTTGGTCATATCGTCGTAGTGCTTTGGCGAAGCCCTGCGCCGGTAACTTCATCATCACGTCGCCACGCCATCGTAGTGACGAAACTCTCGATGAGCCTCAACTGGATCAAGAGTATGAGGGACTTCATCGAGCTGAATGTGTGCTGAATGCGGAGGTGCCGTATGTTCGCTACTTGGATTGGTTGGATCGCGAAGACGTTCGACTACATCAACCGCGTTATTGACATGCTTCCGCTTTCGGTCTACGAGGGTACGTGGACACATTCTCCCCTCTCGTTGCTATGCATCACCTAGATAGATCTTGCATGATCGTAGGACTTTTTTGAAATTACTGCATTCCCCAACAGCTTGCTAATTATACTTTTAAGGGTGGAGTACCTAAAAAACTTGGAGATCCAGGAATACCAATTATACATTGCTCCATCAAAAGAAATTATGTGAAAACTGCCTTATGTGATTTAGGAGCTGGTGTTAGTGTTATGCCTTTCTCTTTATATAAAAGTGTTGATTTGAATAAACTCACACCTACTGAAATATCTTTGCAAATGGTTGACAAATCAACTGCCATACCTATCGGTATTTTTGAGGATGTGCCCGTTGTTGTTGCTAGTGTTACTATCTTAACTGATTTTGTTATACTTGAGATGCCCGAGGATGACAACACGTCGATTATCCTTGGTAGACCCTTTTTGAATACTGCAAGGGCTGTTATTGATTGCAATAAAAGCAAGGTCACTTTTCATATCAATGGTAATGAACATACAGTGCACTTTCCGAAGAAACAATTCCAAGTGAATGGTATTAATGCTATTGAAAAATCTCCGACAATCACTATTGGAAGTTTTCAACTACCTCTACCTACTGCCAAAAAGAAATATGAAATGCTTTTGTTGGGGACATTCATATCCCCATTGAGGTAACTTAGTGTTTTATGAAAGTTCTTCGGCTTCATGCTAATTGGAAGTGGTTGTTAATAAGACTTGATCAACCTTATTAATGAATCATTTTTTAGACGTATGAAGTTGATGAATTTAGTGAGCACTACCTTCTGTCCCTACCTTTTGTTTTCTGTTTTTATTAGTTAAATAAAATAAAATGCCATGCCTTGCATGTTTTCTGAGTTTTCCGTGCAATAAAAAATGACCCAAAAATAAAAGTTCTGAGAATGCTCTGAAAATTTAATACGATTTTTTTTGAATATTTAAGAATTTTTAGTGCAAATGACATCAGAGGGAGGTGCTCCAGGTGGGCACAACCCACCTAGGCGCGCCAGCACCCCAAGCGCGCCCTGGTCGGTTGTGGCCCTCACGTGGTGCCCCTCACTTATCTCTTCGTCCCACATCATCACCTACCTTCAGAAAAAAAATCACCATTGCTCTCTCTCTCTCTCTCGTGTTCTTGCTCTCAAACCCACGGATTTCGATCTCTTTTCTCGAAGCTCATTTTTCGAAACTGTTTCGGGGGATTGTTGTTTGGTATGTGACTCCTCCATTGGTCCAGATAGTTTTTGCTTTAGTGGTTTATATTTAGAATAATTAGTGACTCTTGGTGCTGCTGTAGATGAGCTTGCATGTTGAATTCTTAGAGTTCTAAGTAGTTTGAATGCTTGATATGGCCACTATGCATCCCTATGAGTAGTTGCTATCATTCTTATAAAGGTTTTGTTGACAAAAAATTGTAACCCAAAATTTTTCAGAAAATTGTACGCGAATATGATGAACCTCTTTGGAAGGAGTTCTTCGAGGAGGAGGTCCTGGGAGGTATCTTCTAGCAGCAGCTCCGTTCATCGGTCCTATGTTGAACCAAGTGAAAATTCCATCCGAGATGCCGCCACCAAATCATGTTTATGGCCATGCAACGATTATATGGTGTGTGTGGGCATTAAAGAAGAATTTGAGCAATATGTTCACAATGTCGAGCTCGGTCCCTACATTGAAGATAAGTGCAACCAACACCTCAGCCACACTGAATCATTTACCAAAGAATTTAAATTCCATCCTTGTGAGTCCAGAGTATCATTTAAACTATATGAAAATTCATTTACACCTCTGGAGACATTTTCTAATCACTTCAAAATTCCATTTTGGGGTTCATTGGACGAACCACCAAGGTTGGAGTTTGAGATATTCTTGACTAACCTTTTCTGTGGTGAGACTAGAGGAGTGACTCAAGGTAGAATAAAGAGCATTCATTTTCCCTCAATCCAATACTTTGCACTATTTAATGGAAAACGCGTTGTAGGCAAACAAGATTGTAGTACACTTTGTGCTCCAGACTTGAGCCTTATCTGCACCGCTCTCACATGTGACAAAAGGTATAACCTTGGAGCGACAGTGGCACGTAGATTGCAACACAATGCTGGTAGTGGATATTTTTATGGTGGGATTTACGCCACACGCTTAGCAAGAGAGCTGGGTATTTCACCTTGGCCTTATGACCCCATCTTACCCACGCAGTACCTTGACTTTGATGCTATGAAACGTCATAAGATCCTTACTGGCGAACCCCATAATTTTACTTATAACCTGTTGTTTAATAAAAGGTCTGTTGTGGACACCTTTTTGCCTGCACCTGCTCTCTTTGATGTTCACAACAAGGGAAGATATTGTGTTCTTGAGAGCGAGGCCCGAGTAACAACGCAGTGGTTGTGGCTGCACAGCGGGCTGAGGTGTCGGCACCCCGAGCCTCCGTGAGCTATCTCTCCAACCATTATGCAGGCCACTGACAGATTACCAAGTTAGGCCAAAATGCTAAGCTTGGGGGAGTACGTATTTCCACCGACATTACATTCATGTTCACACATTTCATTCCAGTCGTAGGTGTCCACACTTTTTCATTGTATTATCCATGTTAGATTTATTTTCTCGCCTTCTTCTTGTGTGTTCGAAAAACTTTGAGAAAATACAAAAATATTTCATGCTTCGTTTTGATTTTTCTTTCTAGTGTAGTTAGCTGTAGTATCTAAAGAGAAAACCCAAAAAGATTTCCTTGTTCTTCTTTTGCTTGTTGGGAGCTCTCCCGTGTAAATAGTTTTTCTCATTTTTGTCTTTGTTTCTTTAATTTGTTTCCTTCCAGATAAATACCAAAAACTCCAAAAAAATTCCAGTATGTTCTCTGAATTTTTTTCCTTTTATTGTGTCATACCGAGGAGAAGACCACGATGATAATGTTGAGTGCCTCTCATATGCATTATTATTCATCTAACAGAGAGCCCTTATTACCTTGTTTTCTTCTTTTTGGATAAAATTGTTTGCAGATTCCAGCTTAATCCACGGCACTCTTGCACTATTATTATTTTCATATCGTTCGATTGTGCAAGTGAAAGGCAATAATGACGATATTTGATGAACTGGCTGTGGCAGAGAGAAGCGGGTATGAACTCAACTTGTTCTATTTTTGTAAATATGTTTAACCTAGTATCCAAGATTCAGCCTATTATGATCAAACATGATTGCAATGACAATTAGAGATTATAGAATCTAATGCCATGCTTAAGTAGCTAGGAGTGGATAATGATTTATCTTGGATGACAACATTGAGTTAAAATGATTGTGATGTATAGTATGATGATATGGTATCCTCCTCTAAATGTCTGAGTGGCTTGACTTGGCACATGTTCATGCATGTAGTTGAATCAAAACCAACATAGCCTCTATGATATTTATGTTTATAGTGTTCATATCATACTCATGCTAGTATCCAATGTTACTTATGCATAATGCATGTTCATGACTGTTTTCGCTCTCTAGCTGGCCACTTCTCAACCTAATTGCTAGCCTTCGCCTATACTAAGTGGGAATTCTGCTTGTGCATCAAAACCATGAAACCCAAGTTATTCCAGATGAGTCCATCATACCTACCTATATGCGGTATTACCCTGCCGTCCTAAGTAAATTTGCATGTGTCACCTCTAAAAACTTCAAATAAATATCCCTTTTTGTGTGTGCCTGGATTGTTCATAGAGCGACAGGAGGTAGTCAGTATCTTCCATGCTAAGCGGGTTATTCTCATAATGAGTGTTTATTAACTTGTACTTGCACGAGAGGGGTGGTAATAGGGATTCCCAGTCCCGAATTCAAATTGCAAATAATTAAACAAAACTCCCCCGAGACTGTTGTTGGTATGGACGACAACCTTTGTTTCGGACAAGCCGTGGAGTGTGATTGTTGGTGGAGGGGATTAAACTTTTACTTTACTTGGGAACCGCCACTAATGTTTTTAGCATGGAAGATACCAATAACTAATGGTCGCGAAGTAAACAAGAAGGGTGCATTTGTCAAAATTTCATTTACCTCCGTTTTAAAAACTTGAGCCTTGGCACCTCTGCAAATCACTGCTTCCCTCTGCGAAGGGACTATCTATTTACTTTTATGTTGTGTCATCACCTTCTCAAATATGCGCTAGAACCTGAGAGTACTATTGTCATCCTCATGCACTGTGTATAGCTAATACTGGGTGAATCATGACTGGGTCTTTTCTACCATGAATTACAATGTTTCGTCGTTGCTTGAACTTTGGAGGTGCTGTGCATTTATGTTTTGCATTCTCAGAAAGGGCTAGCGAGATACCACTATTGTCATGTTATATCATGGTTGTTTTGACAAAGTGTTGTTATTTGAGATATCTTATTATTGCTCGCTAGTTGATTATGTCATTGATATGAGTTAATATAGTTTCTAAGAGTTATTGTTGACATGGTTAGTTATAATCTTGGCTGAAAACCTGGGTGCTGCTTAAGCTTATTTATGTAAACAAGAGCAAAAGAGTTCATAAAAGTTTTACTTTTTCACTTTCAGTTTATCAACTGAATTTCTTGAGGACAAGCAAAGGTAAGCTTGGGGGAGTTGATACGTCTCCAAAGTATTTGCTTTTACTAATGTTTTTCCTCTTGTTTTTTACTCTAATTTGCATGATTTGAATGAACTAACCCGGACTGACGTTGTTTTCAGCAGAACTACCATGGTGTTGTTTTTGTGCAGAAATAAAAGTTCTCGGATTGGCACGAAACTTTGCAAGGATTTTTTATTCAATAAATAAGAATTTCTGGAGCCAAGAACCATCAGAGGGGGCAAGTGGGTGGGCACAGCCCACCAGGGCGCCCCCCTCAAGGCGCGCCCAGGTGGGTTATCTCCACATGGTGGCCCCGCAGACTCCAACCCTGATACTATAAAGTCATATTTTCGGGAAAAAATCAGGGAGAATGAATTATCACATTTCACGAGACGGAGCCGCTGCCACCTCCTGTTCTTCAACGAGAGGCCGGATCTAGAGTCTGTTTGGCGCTCCGGAGAGGGGGATCTTCGATCTTTGTCATTACCAACCCTTCTCCATCGCTTGTTCCATGATGCTCCCCACCGGGAGTGAGTAACTCCTTCGTAGGCTCGCTGGTCGGTGAGGAGTTGGATCAGATTCATCATGTAATCGAGTTAATTTTGTTAGGGATTGATCCCTAGTATCCATTATGTTCTGAGATTAATGTTGCCATGACTTTTCCATGCTTAATGCTTGTCACTTTGGGCCCGGGTGCCAGGATTTCATATCTGAACCATTTATGTTATCACCGTTATATCTATGTTCTAGATCCGATCTTGCAAGTTATAGTCACCTACTACGTGTTATGATCCGACAAACCCGGAGTGACAGAAGTCGGGACACTTCCCGGTGATGACCGTAGTTTGAGGAGTTCATGTATTCACCATGCGTTAATGCTTTGTTCCGGTTCTCTATTAAAAGGAGGTCTTAATATCCCTTAGTTTCTAATAGGACCCCGCTGCCATGGGAGGGTAGGACAAAAGATGTCATGCAAGTTCTTTCCATAAGCACATATGACTATTTACGAAATACATGCCTACATTATATTTATGAACTGGAGTTAGTGTCGTATTGCCCTAGGTTATGACTGTTAGATGACGAATATCATCCAACGAATTCACCGATCCAATGCCTACGAATTTCTCTTATATTGTTTATGCTAAGTTACTACTGCTATTGTCGCTATTGCACTTGCTACAAAATCATTGCTATCACTGTTACCGTTACTATTGTTGTACTACTATCAAAACTGTCATACTACTTTTCTACTGATCAGTTTGCTGCAGATAATTAATCTCCAGGTGTGGTTGAATTGACAAGTCAACTGCTAATACTTACAAATATTATTTGGCTCCCCTTGTGTCGAATCAATAAATTTGGGTTGAATACTCTAACCTCGTGAACTGTTGCGGTCCCCTATACTTGTGGGTTATCAAAGAGAAGAGCAAGCATGTTTATTAAAAAATCAACTACTATAAACACAATACGGGTTGGACCTCTCTCCTCTCCTTCTGGTAGCCGAAGCTATGGGAGAAGGGAGATAAATAGGCCAAAGATGAGGTGGTCGAGGGGGGGGGGCTCAGAGGAAGATGTGGAGGTCAACAAAGCGCAGAATGACATAGCGGCAAATCTCATCTCAATTTTTCTATTTTCGACCTAACACTTGACAATAGTCTACATGAGGTGGAGAAGAACCTAGGATACTTAAAATGGTGCACATTGACTAAAAATAAAAAATCGTTGCAATCACATGACACATCACCTCCGACATGTGGATTGTAAGAAAGGAAAGCAACACATCAGTACAAAGAAAAACCTACTAGAACTAACTAGCCAATGGAGTTGCAATACTTTGTACCAATGGAGACTTGTACCCTGGATGATGTTCCACGAGACTTGCAATACCCTTAGAATTCTATGCTAATTGATTTCGACCATCTCAAGTTCTGAAGCTCCTTCACCGATATTGCAACCACTCTCTACGATGTCGATAACTCCATGGACAATTATGGATTGGCACCCAAGCCAACTAGATGGGAGCTATTCTATCGTCACATAAAATTGGCCCTAGGAATCTTCGTACATAGTCCAGTTTGAGCTTACATCAACCATAAAGTCAAGCCAACTAGTTTCCAACTTCATCTATTCTGTATTACATTGACCTGGTTATTTTGAATTGAATTCTTCACTCAATCCAGTATGAACTTACCTTTCTAGTCGTTTTCATCTTGGCTGGCTTCTATTTCTTGCATGAATCGATTGTATACCTCAAGAAACACGGTTGAGCCATAGACACAATAATGTACGTTGGTGCAAAGCTCTCCTCCATAGGAACTTGTAAGAGTGGTTTTTCTCTTGTATTATCGTTGCATTGATCCAAAATCACTAGCACCCAATATCTGCCAATGTGTTTTGGTGCTAGTTCTAAGGGCAAGTTTGAAACCTTAGGCATATTAGCTCAAATTCTCCCGCCTTTGTATGCCTCATAACTGCATGATACCCATCCTCTTGCTCCATTACGCGCATGCCACATTTCAGGCATGTTACATGTCTTCCTCTTGCAATAGTTGTGATGCACGCCAGGTGGATACATTGCGAGCATGTGACCAATACACTACCTCTTGGGGGAGGATGCGAGATCATGTTCCAGATCTTCTGACCACCCTCAGAATGGCAATTGTTCTGACTAGAATGACTTAGCCACATTATTTTGTGAAAGCCAGCCGATAAGAACTTCTGACAAAGAACATACCCAAGTTCTCATGCTTCCAGGCAAATGAAATTTTTCAGTGCAATACAGTGACAACCTAATTGCCAACACTGGTTGATTTGGATACATAATTGCGTCCCAGGTAGTAGTCTCTTTTCATTACCCCTTAGGAGATATATAAGGAGTGATAGACTCGCTGGATCGGGTAGGTTAGATAAGATCGGTAGTTCACCTTTCGCTTGACTCAAGGAGCTCGAGCCGGAGGGCATGGTGGAGTTGTGGCGGCGGTGAAGGCATTGTTTGTGTAGGAGAAGTGGTGGCGGCGCTTCCCATCGCTGCTGCAAACCCTAGATCGGTATGGAGTGTTGGTGGGGGCGTGGCAACGCGATGAACCTCGTGAGGCGTGCTGCCGGACCCCTCCCTGTTTATATAGCGCAGTGCAACAGGGATCCGTCACCATGGGTGGTTGAGCGCCCCCGATCAGGGCGCAGATCAAAGGCCCGATGGGCCGTTGGGCCCACGCGGTGGAGATCATCCTAACAAGGAGGACTTAAAAGAATAAGTAGACTGCTCAAGACCAAGTTAAATCAGTACTAATGACCAACATAATAAGTTCTTGTCTCGTCAGCCACTCAACCCTTTCTCAAAACAATCTTCAATATTGCCCCATTCTCGGTTAAAATTATATTAATAAACATGAATACCAAGGTATTTGAATGGGAGTATTATGTGGGTATATACCCGCCGACGAAAAATGGCGCGCCTTCTATTAATAATTGGCAACTATATATTTTAATCTAGCCCGGAGCAAAAGAAATACAATACATGTCAATTATGTATAGAAAGTTTTATATATAATTCTTTATTAGTTGTACAGACTACGGTCTAAAATGTGAGGCACGTATGAATAAGTTTCTACTACGGTACTTAAAAAAAATCACCTACACCTTTATTCCAACACGGCAACTGTTAAATTTTTTTTTTGAGACAAGAAAACTGTTAGATGTGCGATGCCTGGCTGTACATTTTGCATTGCCACGCAAATGCCAATGGGGCGTCGCCAAAAGGATTGTTGCCGGCCTGGGCCTCGACTCAAGGTATGCCAATGGCGCAGCGCCAAAAAGGTGATCGCTGGCCGGGCCAGGCGGCGGATCAAGCACGAGCCCGGGCCTGGACTCAAGGTGTAGTGGCGGGCCCAGAGGTGCTGCTGGCTCGATCCATGTGGGTTTTGTCTCCTGTCTGTCCAGCCGAGAGCACGCCTGCGTGCATGGCGCTTCAATCATGCTACCGGCCGGCGTCCGTGTGACCACAGAGCTGCTGGGCGCCACGCCACCACCCCTTGATTCTGGGCACGGCAGACACCCAGACCGTCTAAGCAGGAAGACGCTGCGCACCCAAACTTGACAGAGCAACGAATGACCTGTGCGTCCGATGCTCTTGGCCGAGCCGCTTTGTCTCCGAGTCGGTGGGATTTTCGTGTGCTGTTCTGTACTTGTTTCGGTAGTTTTAGTGTTCAGGGTTAGATTTGGTTTAGGCTTCCTTTGATTTACAGGATTGGCATAGGAATTTTACAGGATTAATGACACCCTCTGAATTTTTTCCTTTACATGTTGTTTGATTCATAGGATTGCATTCCTCATGGAACAATCCTGTAGAAACTTCTTACTCCTTGTAAAAAAAAGGAGCATCTTAGTTCATTTTCACAGAGAGCAATTTTTAACATGCTCCTTCTTATCCCCTTTTCACATATAGGTAAGAAGGTAAGAGTTAATCAAACCAACTACTTAATGCAATCAGCGACTCAGATCTATTTTATACCCTTACCGCTTATATGAAAAGGGGAGATAGGAGGGAGCATGTTAAAATACAGGTGAACAAACATGAGGTTGGACTTCATGGAAAAATTCCTATATTTTGCTTATCAATCGTAGGATTTCAGTGGATAGTGCATCCTATTCCTATACGTTTCCTCGCTTGCCCAACCTTTGAATTAAAGGAGCCCTTATTTAAATGCTAGTCATAGACAAACGTTGAGACCTCGTGTAAACAATTGTATTCAACACATATACCGGTGGCTCTATTATTAAGGCTTTGGCGTGCCTTCGGCTCGCTCCAGTGCTTGTAGTCATTGCTAGGTTGTCAACCGAGCTGGATGCATTTTTTATTTCTGGTGTTCTTTGTACTACTTTGACAGTTGATGAATAGATCCAAAGTTTTTCTCACAAAAAAGAGGCTTTGGGTTTGTTTGTTGTAAAAAAAAAGCCTTTTGGTTTGTTCATTTAGGTGTTGGCCATCGTTCCTGCTTCGTATAAACCGTTAGGCATCCAAAATCTTGCTAGCTGCAATCAGTGGCGGAGCTACCAAAAAATGGTTGGGCTGGCCGAACGGCACATCCTGAAGAAAACTCATTTTTTTTCTCTGAAAAGGCTTACTTTTACCTTTTTTAGGCAAGTCTCATTTTTTACCTATACTTCGTAGTTTTTGTCCATGGGCTAGGCGGGCTATGGCCATCTAACCTTGTTGAAGCTCCGCCAATGACTGCAATAGGTTTCACTGATATGGTATCGTGAAGCTCTTGCATGGCGCATGCAACGCCGTCATTTTTTCCTGCAAAAAAGAGGCATAAGTTTTGCCCTATCGATTAATTAAGAAACGAATACAGTTTGTGTTACGAGTGATACCTTTACATACAAAGTATTACTCTCCTGGTATTATAGTCCCTAACTTTTTGACACCCGCGGTGACGTAAAGTCCGGGCTCATTTTCGATTATGTCAAGAAAAATAGGTGGAGGGGCGCTCTTATGACAGAGACATGCATTCGTTTCATTTCAAATTATCCCTCAGACAAGCACTGTGAGAGACGCCATAGCCTTCCTACTTGGATCTTCATGTCAGAGAGGTTGATCCACCACTCCATGGTGGAGCGCTCCAAGTGGCACAAGGAGGTATCAATGGTCCCAAGATGAAGCTGAAGGAAATATGCCTTAGAGGCAATAATAAAGTTGTTTTTTATATTTCCTTATTTCATGATAAATGTTTATTATTCATGCTAGAATTGTTTTAACCGGAAACTTAGTACATGTGTGAATACATAGACAAACATAATGTCACTAGTATGCCTCTACTTGACTAGCTCGTTGAATCAAAGATGGTTGTGTTTTCGAACCATAGACATGAGTTGTCATTTGATTAACAGGATCACATCATTAGAGAATGATGTGATTGACTTGACCCATTCTGTTAGCTTAGCACTTGATCGTTTAGTTTGTTGCTATTGCTTTCTTCATGACTTATACATGTTCCTATGACTATGAGATTATGCAACTCCCGAATACCGGAGGAACACTTTGTGTGCTATCAAATGTCACAATGTAACTGGGTGATTATAAAGGTGCTCTACATGTGTCTCCGATGGTACTTGTTGAGTTGGCATAGATCAAGATTAGGATTTGTCACCCCGATTGTCGGAGAGGTATCTCTGGGCCCTCTCGGTAGTACACATCACTATAAGCCTTGCAAGCAATGTGACTAATGAGTTAGTTGCGGGATGATGTATTACAGAACGAGTAAAGAGACTTGCCGGTAACGAGATTGAACTAGGTATTGAGATACCGACGATCGAATCCCGGGCAAGTAACATACCGATGAGAAAGGGAACAACGTATGTTGTCATGCGGTTTGACGATAAAGATCTTCGTAGAATATGTAGGAGCCAATATGAGCATCCAGGTTCCGCAATTGGTTATTGACCGGAGACGTGTCTCGGTCATGTCTACATAGTTCTCGAACCCGTAGGGTCCGCACACTTAATGTGGTGACAATTTATATTATGAGTTATGTGTTTTGATGTACCGAAGGTAGTTCGGAGTCCCGGATGAGATCGGGGACATGACGAGGAGTCTCGAAATGGTCGAGACGTAAACATCGATATATTGGACGACTATATTCGGACGTCGGAAAGGTTCCGAGTGATTTGGGTATTTATCGGAGTATCGGAGAGTTACGGGAATTCGCCGGGGAGTGTATGGGCCTTATTGGGCCTTAGTGGAATAGAGGAGGAGGAAGCCTAGGAGGGGCCCCCCCAAGCCCAATCCGAATTGGTTGAGGGGGCCGGCCCCCCTTTCCTTCTTCTCTCCCTCCTCTTTCCTACCTCTCCTACTCCAACTTGGAAGGGGGGAATCCTACTCCCGGTGGGAGTAGGACTCCCCTATGGCGCACCCAAGAGAGGGCCGGCCCTTCCTCTCCTCTACTCCTTTATATACGGGGAGGGGGCACCCCATAGACAACAATTGATCATTGATCTCTTAGCCGTGTGTGGTGCCCCCCTCCACCATAATCCACCTCGGTCATATCGTAGCGGTGCTTAGGCGAAGCCCTGCGTCGGTAACTTCATCATCACCGTCATCATGCCGTCGTGTTGACGAAACTCTCCCTCGAAGCTCTACTGGATCGTGAGTTCGTGGGACGTCACCGAGCTGAACGTGTGCAGATCGCGGAGGTGCCGTACGTTCGGTACTTGGATCGGTCGATCGTGAAGACGTACGACTACATCAACCACGTTGTCATAACGCTTCCGCTTACGGTCTACGAGGGTACGTGGATGACACTCTCCCCTCTCGTTGCTATGCATCACCATGATCTTGCATGTCCGTAGGATTTTTTTTGAAATTACTACGTTACCCAACAGAAGCCACTCCTTGACTAAGTTCCAAAGCCAAAGCATGAAGCCGCATTTCTGGATGAGATGTGCCCCAGATTCATGCTCCCTTTTGCAAAATAGGAAAATAACGCAATTTGGCAATCCACGTTTAGCCAAACGATTGAAGGTCCACACCCTATGTTAAATAACCAATCATGCGAAGAACTTGACCTTGGGAGGATTGCAAGCCATCCAAACCGTATGCTCCATAGGGGATAGGATGGTTCCCAAGAATTACACCTTGTAGGCGAAAGTCGCTGAGTAGTGGCCACTATTCGTATGCTCCCAAACAATGTCATACTCCGCGAGGTCGTCAAGGTGGAATTATGTGGAAGGTGCCAGGTCAATGAATTTGTGGATATCCAAGCATTCTCCTTGGATGCTTGTGTGGATGTGGGGTGCAATCTCTTTTGGCTTGCACCCTGTCGGTGTCAAAACCGGCGGATCTCGGGTAGGGGGTCCCAAACTGTGCGTCTGGGCGGATGGTAACAGGAGACAAGGGACACGATGTTTTTACCCAGGTTCGGGCCCTCTCGGTGGAGGTAAAACCCTACTCCTGCTTGATTAATATTGATGATATGGGTAGTACAAGCGTAGATCTACCACGAGATCAAGGAGGCTAAAACCCTAGAAGCCAGCCTATGGTATGATTGTTGTTCGTCCTACGGACTAAAACCCTCCAGTTTATATAGACACCGGAGAGGGCTAGGGTTACACAAAGTTGGTTACAATGGTAGGAGATCTATATATCCGTATCGCCAAGCTTGCCTTCCACGCCAAGGAAAGTCCCATCCGGACACGGGACGAAGTCTTCAATCTTGTATCTTCATAGTCTTGGAGTCCGGCCGACGGTGATAGTTCGGCTATCCAGACACCCCCTAGTCCAGGACTCCCTCAGTAGCCCCTGAACCAGGCTTCAATGACGACGAGTCCGGTGCGCATATTGTCTTCGGCATTGCAAGGCGGGTTCCATCTCCGAATAATTCATAGAAGATTTGGAACACCAGGATAGTGTCCATCTCTGCAAAATAAATTCCACATACCACCGTAGAGAGAATAATATTTACACAAGTTCAATCTGCTGACGTATCTCGCGGCATGACGTCACGCCACGGCCAAGCCTTTATTTGTTTTTACTGTTCCACCTCAGTGCGTTTAGCGAAGCGGTTTCCTTGGCACGTCTTGTCAAAGCAGAGATCGTGTCCCCTTATTCCGGGATTCTCTTCAATACGGGCATGGGTAAACCAACCGCGCCCATTGGCACGCCCCCTCCGTCGAAGGCGAGTCCCAAACGGTCACGGGGACGGCTCTTGGTATTCAACCCCTTTATAATGAGACCAAGGCATGTTCCTTTTCTTCAATCTCCATCGAATCCGCCCCTTGCCTCGAGTTCCAACACCCAAGGCTCCCGATTAAGGCGCTCCAGACCTTCGACAATGTCCGGCTCCGACCTACAAGGCCGGTGGATGCCTTCTTCCGTCATGGAAGAAGATGTGCTAAAGCTGAGAGACGCCAGGTATCTAACCGGCGAAATTTCGCATAGGCTGCCTGCCCAAGGGCAAGTCATTCCTACTCCTGAGCTTGGTGAGAGCGTGGTGTTCGTGTCTCACTTCCGTCGAGGTTTAGGCTTCCCGATGGACCCCTTCGTGAGGGGGCTCATGTTTTACTATGGGTTGGAATTCCATGACTTGGATCCGGAGTCCATCCTCCACATCTCATCGTTCATTGTTGTATGCGAAGCCTTCCTCCGCACAACCCCTCACTTCGGATTGTGGCTCAAGACCTTCAATGTGCAGCCGAAGATGATCGAGGGGCGGCAGGCAGAGTGCGGAGGGGCAGTTATAAGCAAGAGGGCTGACGCTCCATGGCCCGAGGGCTTTCTCCAAGAGGGGCTTGGTTTGTGGCAACGGGAGTGGTTCTATATCACCCTCCCAGGGGCACCAGATGGGTGGCGCCACTTGCCTTTTGCTCAGGCCCTCCACAACGGCTGGCGTCATGGGTCAACAAAGGGCTTGACTGGGGGCCATCCAAGGACGTACCACTGTTGCAGGGCCGTATTCGAGACCTCCAAGAGAGGAAGATCAATCTGGTTGTAGTGGCGCAGGTCATGCTGATTCGGCGCCTTCTGCCCTGCAAACGACGCCCCCTCCGCATGTGGGAATTCAATCCGGAGGGACTGCGAGCTCTCCAGCAGTTCATGGGTGCGACGCCCGTGGAGATGTATAAACTGTTCTTCAGATCACAAGAGATGTGTCCGGACTTGACCGAGGACGCAGGTCTGAGCTGCAATCGCCCGGATACTCAAGTAAGTAGTCCTGTGCCCGGACATGCTATCAATACATTTATTGTAAACTTGCCCTTTAAAGAGCTATCCCTTGAACAGGAATGGATAGCAAAAGCAAAACTGATAAGGTGTCCGCCCCCCCTCCCCGAGACCACGCCGGATCCCGTTTAACCAAGATGCTGGAGGTTGCACCTTTTGGAAGAGGGCGAAGGGGGGAACAGGAAAGCTACCGCCTCCGCTAAGCAGGCTTTTAAGGAAGGAGGGATCGAGAATCCCCCCCTCCAAGGGGAGAAGAGGACCGCTTCTGATGATCCGGAGACCAAGGCCTCAAAGCGGGGGAAGAAATCTTCACTAGAGGGTCCTGCGCCGGGAGGAGCCCCGGCCGCACTATTTCCCCAAGGAAATCAGCCCTCTAGCGAGCCGTAAGTAGAAAGGGGAGTTTTGTAATAAGGGACATCCCCGTTTTTATTTCTGAAGATAAACGTAGTTATTACCTTGTAGTTCGGATCTCAGCCCTTCTCAGCAGAGCTCATCTTCGGGGGATCTTCTTCCAGAGATGATGGAGAGCGAAACGCCTCCATCTGCCGCACCATCAGGCGGGGCGGATGACCCTGAGGTGTCATCACGGAGGGCTTACCCGAGTCCGGCGCGGCCGGAAAGTTCGGCGCCAACTGGTGTACGGTCGGAGGAGCTGAAGGATCTGCTCGGGCGGGCGTCTATCTCAGAAGATCTCCGTACGTTAATGGGTACGGTGATTGAAAGGATTTCATCCGCTGAGAGCGGGTTGCATGAGGCCATCAGGAGTTTACTGACGGTGTTTGAGGTACGCGAAAATGATATACCTTCTGACAGTTTTGCATATGGAATGCGCCCTGTATAGATAGTAGACCTTGAGACTCGGTACGTTGTCAAAAGTGATAGCGTGCCGAGGATCATAATCTCAGTTATAAGATGTCGCCCTTCCTATTCAGGGGGCGGAGCGTTCGGTGGCAAGCCGAACTGATAGATTTGCTGAACTGAAGCGGCAACTAGACGTTGCGGATGCGGACATCGCGCTGGTCAATAAGCAACTTGACGAGTCACAAGGTATGTGGCTTCTCCACGGACACCTTGTGAGGGAGCTTGACGCCCGTGCCTTACTACATGTATGCTTAATGCAGATGGTGCCGCCGCTATGGAGGACCTTCGGGCAGAGCTCGCCCGAGCCAAGGAGCATGACCGAAAAAGTGATGCGGCTGCCTTGAAGGCGGCCGAAGAGCTAAAAGCCGAACAGGCTACTCACTGTCGAAGCAGGGAGGAAATGGCCAAGATGGCCGTGGAGCTGAAGGATGCTACCGACCGCTGCGAGTTTCTTAAAAGGGAACACCGAGCGGAGCAAGAGGACCTGAAGAAGGCCACCGCCGAAGCCAAGGATGCCCGCTCCACGATGAGAGCTATAAAGGAGGAGCTGCGTCAGGCCGGGGATATTGCGGCTGGAAAGCCCTTTCTGCTACGTAGGAAGTTCACGGATCCGAAGTATGCTCAGTTGGGCCAGTTGTGTGGTGCGGAGGATGCTTATCTGAATTTGGCGGCGAGTGCCGCAGACGCAGTCGCACACTTCCGGGGCCAAAAGGGTCACGGAATGGAAGAGCTTTTTTGGTCGCAATTCCATAGTCCGGAGCGTCCACTTCCATTGACCGATTAGTTAGCCGAATGGGCTGAGCTGAATAGGTTGTCCGGACTTGCCATGAAGGATGTCGTGGCTCATTTGTGGCCGAAAAGGCCTGAGCCGAAGAGTTATTTTGGCTTGGTGCAGCAGTTCCTTGATGCGGTGCCGCATATCGAGGCGATGAAGTGGTCGGCATGCATAGAGGGTGCGCGGATGGCACTCGCCCATGTCAAAACATACTGGGCAGAGATGGAGGCCACCGACGTTGCATCCCAGGATTTGGACAGAAGTCGATTACCAGCCGAACACTATTTTGAGGAAGTCCTGCAGGGCGCTCGTTTAATAGAGACGCAGTGCTCGAAAGATGTTATGTTCAAATGACATGTATGATTTGTGAAACCATGTTTCAAATATAATATAAAGGCTTTTTATACTTGTGCGTTCAAGTGTTGAAATACCTCCTGTGCGGCCGTTAATGTATATGTGTATATAACCTGAAAGATGGCAGTCTTCGGCTTCAGCCCCCATGCACATAGTGCGGGGGTGTTTGCAAAAAAGAGCGCATTTTCACACTTAATCCAACGTCTTGGTCCTGTGAAGGAGGTGATAGCGTAGCAAACTAGGCAACCGGACTATAATGCTTTATCACTTTCACTTAGCCATAGGAGTTTGATGGTGGGGCTACTATATAGCCCCTAGGGGCACTGCGCTCTCCGAATTTCGGGGCGCGTATGTGCCTGACCGGGAAATGGTCCTTCGTTAAAGCGGAGGAATTCTAAACATTCTGGTGGTCGATCGAGTGGTTGACCAGTCTCTCGCTATATCATGACAGTCAGTTTTCGGCTTTCTCTACTGAGGTGCTCATCTAGACGAACCGGGGCACAATCGCAGTAGTTCTCCTGGTGCCGCGATAGCCGATAGAGCGGAACGTAAGGCAGCAAAACACAGGAGCCGGGCAAACCCAACATTTTACCAAAGACATGATTCGGAGCTGATGCATATAAGGCCTAATTCGAGATGTCGAACACTCCCTAAGGTATTCAGTCTTTATGAAAATGGGCAGAACAATGCCCTAAGCCCCTAGTGTCCAGGTACGCGCAAAAATTTCTGACGCGGCCGATGCCAAAACGCCAGCTTCCTCCTCGGTTATGGTGAGAAACCGGGGGATGTGTATCAACAAGAGACAGTAAGAAAGGTTTACGCAGGGTCTTGATCTGAAAAGAATCCTTGCAACGGGTCCCTACTGCACGTCTGCGCCTGTGTCTCCGTTGTGCCGTATCCTAGACGGGCGTAGCACGGTGTTCATCTGTAAAAGAGAAGAACTTAGTTTGAAAAAAGGATAGTGCGAAAAATGTATAAACAAAGTATAATTCAAAAAAACGAATAAAATTGAGCTTTATTGTCTCTTATTGTACATGCGTGCAGCCCCTTGTAAGGGGGTACACGGCTAGTAAGCCCCTTGTTTATTTGTGCCGGACTCGCCTAACCGTGTCCGGGGTCTGAATGACCTGTTTGGGTGCTTTGATCGGCAAAGCCGGATTAATGTGTGGTTGTCAAGGCAGTCTCACTTTCTTCCGTATTCAAGGAACACTCGAGGTTTCCCTTTAATGAGATTATGCCGCGTGGACCGGGCATTTTAAGTGTAAGATATGCATAATGCGGTATTGCGTTAAAGCGGGCGAAAACTTCGCGTCCCAATAGTGCTTGATAGCTACTTTTAAATGGGGCGATGTGGAAGACTAACTTTTCGCGGCGGGGGTTGTCGGATGAGCCGAACACAACTTCTAGTGGTAGAGAGCCCGTACAATGGGCATATGGGCCTGGCATCACTCCTTTAAAGGAAGTGTTGCTATGGCGTATTTTGGTTGGGTCTATCCCCATTCTGCGGATTGTATCCTGATATAGTAGGTTTAGATCACTGCCGCCGTCCATTAGGACTTGTGTAAATTGTAGTCCATCGATTATAGGATCAAATATCAGGGCAGTCCATCCTGCGTTCCGGATACTTCCGGAGTAATCCTGATGGTCAAAAGTGATTGGTTTTGACATCCAGTGTCGGGACTCTGCTGGGGTGGACCGTGCGGCGAGCATTTTAATGGGTGCCGTTCTATTTTTGCCTGTTGTCACATGAAGTGAGTTTACTGTTTTGACCTCTTGTGGGAAATTCCTTTGTTTGCCGGTGCTCTGCTTGTGGAGTTCGTCATCGTCCTCACTTGGTGTTTCGAGCCCCTTGTGTTTGGCATTAAGTCGGCCGGACTGTTCGAAGACCCAACAATCTCTATGGGTATGGTTTGCAGGCTTCTCGGAGGTGCTGTGGATTTGGCATATTTTGTCCAAGATTTTGTTTAGGTTGGATAGCTTGTCGCTGTTGTCCTCGAGAGGTAGTGTTTTGTTGTTCTGCCGAGAGCTTTTGAATCCGGCGTTGACTGCCGTGCTCTTTGGGCCATTTCCCTTAGTCCGGCGCTGGTCCTTTCTGCGTCGTGGTTTCCCATTTCCATCCCTGACCTCGGATGTACTTGGGTTACTGGTGCTGCATCTTGCCAACCAGCTATCCTCTCCCGCGCAAAAGCGGGTCATGAGGCTTGTTAGTGCGGCCATTGTCCTTGGCTTTTCCTGGCCGAGGTGTCTGGCGAGCCATTCATCCCGGATGTTAAGTTTGAAGGCTACTAAGTCTTTGGCGTCCGGACAGTCGACTATCTGGTTCTTTTTGGTGAGGAACCTGTTCCAGAACTTGCGGGCTGACTCTCCGGACTGTTGAGTTATCTGACTTAAATCGTCTGCATCTGGAGGGCGGACATAAGTCCCCTGAAAATTTCCCCGAAACGCGTCCTCGAGCTCTTCTCAACTTCCAATGATATTTTCTGGGAGGCTTTTGAGACAATGCCGAGCTGGCCCTTTGAGCTTGAGGGGTAAGTATTTTATGGCGTGGAGGTCATCTCCTCTAGCCATATGTATGTGCAGGATGTAATCCTCAATCCAGACTCCAGGGTCTGTTGTTCCGTCGTATGTCTCTATGTTTATGGGTTTGAATCCCGCTGGAAATTCATGATCCAGCACCTCAGCGGTGAAACATGAGGGGTGTGCGGCGCCCCTGTATTTGGGTGTGCCGTGATGTTCGAATACTCGACGTGTTGTATTGCTTTCTGGGGCTTGCTTTCTTGGCCCATAGATAGACCTGACCGGGCCATCCTTTTTGTGAGGATCCTTATGTGGATCGCGTGCCGGCTTATGTGCGGCGCCGCTTGTCGCTCTTTGTTTGTCATGTGGTCGTCTATCCGACCGGGCGGCCTCTTTGTTCTTTGATTGTGGGGGCTCTACAGCCTCCTCGTCAAATTCGGGCAGTAGTTTGCGCTTCGGGTAGCTTTTTGCTTGGCGACTATCGCCATATTTGTCTGCGGCCTTGAGTACTTTGCTCCATCTCATTCTGAGTACGTCTTCCGCTGTTTTGAGCTTCCCCTTCTGCTTCTTCAGACTTCGTGCAGTGGCGATGAGCCTTTTTTGGAGGTTCTTCTGCTCCAAGGATGTGTCCGGCGTGAGATCATCCGGACTGTTGTTTTCACCGGGGATGGATTGCTTATCCAATTTATCCTGTTCGGATGGTTGCTCGGGGGCATGTTTGTCGTCCACCGGTTCGCCCTGCTCTATGGCTGGGTCCGTATGGGTGCTGTTGTTGTCGAGGCGGGATTTTGGGCGGCGCTTGCGTCGCCGTTTCGGCTGTTTTTCGAGGGGGTTATCCTTCGCAGCGTCTCGTTGTTCCTCGTTGTCGCTTCCTTTAGGTGTGTCCACCATATAAACATCGTGAGTTGAGGTGGCCTTCCAGTGGCCTATAGGCGCTGGGTCTTGGTCGTCTCCGGCATCGTCGTCCATACCGTCGATATCTTCAGAGTTGAAGTCTAGCATGTCGGTTAAATCATCGACAGTGGCTACAAAGTGGGTGGTGGGTGGGCTTTGAATTTCTTCGTCGTCCGCATCCCAACCGTTCTGGCCATAATCCGGCCAGGCTCTCCTGATAAAGAGAGACACTTTAGCGAATTCAGGATGTCGCCAAAAGGCGAGTGCTGAAAGATGTCCACGGCGGTGAACTCCATGATTGGCGCCCAATCGGATTCGATTGGCAGGGGCGCGGAAGGTTCGGGGCCCGGAGAGGAGTCCGGCACCTTGGAGTCACGAGCTTCACAAGGGACAGGGTCGGTATTCGGCTCCATCGCCATAGAGGTAGCAGCCCTCGAGGCGGTGTCCAGCCACCCATCCTCGATCGGCGCAGTCGGTTCCAAGCTAAGGGTCAGAGCGGACTCTTGTACGGCCTCCAGGGCACTGTCCGACAATAGAGCTAAATCATGCCCATCGTGACAGTGCGGCACGCTCGGCTATGGCTCGAATCCGACGAAGATCAAGTCTCCGCGGATGTCGGCCGTATGGTTCAAACTTCCAAATCTGACCTGATGGTCAGGGGCGTAGCTTTCGATCTGCTCCAGATGGCCAAGTGAATTGGCTCGCAGTGCAAAGCCGCCGAATACGAAGATCTGTCCGGGGAGAAAAGTCTCGCCCTGGATCGCATTGTTGTTGATGATTGAAGGAGCCATCGGGCCTATAGGTGACGACACAGAGGAACTCTCAATGAAAGCACCAATGTCGGTGTCAAAACCGGCGGATCTCGGGTAGGGGGTCCCGAACTGTGCGTCTGGGTGGATGGTAACAGGAGACAAGGGACACGATGTTTTTACCCAGGTTCGGGCCCTCTCTGTGGAGGTAAAACCCTACTCCTGCTTGATTAATATTGATGATATGGGTAGTACAAGAGTAGATCTACCACGAGATCAAGGAGGCTTAAACCCTAGAAGCTAGCCTATGGTATGATTGTTGTTCGTCCTACGGACTAAAACCCTCCGGTTTATATAGACATCGGAGAGGGCTAGGGTTACACAGAGTCGGTTACAATGGTAGGAGATCTACATATCCGTATCGCCAAGCTTGCCTTCCACGCTAAGGAAAGTCCCATCCGGACACGGGACGAAGTCTTCAATCTTGTATCTTCATAGTCTTGGAGTCCGGCCGACGGTGATAGTTCGGTTATCCGGACACCCCCTAGTCCAGGACTCCCTCACACCCATTAACCCAAGGCGAGTCTCAAAAAGGGGTCTTCGCACCGTGGGTGTATTGATGTACTAGATCGAACTAATGCTCCCAGGTTGATGTGATGTATTCTCAAACTATGTATCATGTCTCCACAAGTTTATAGCCGACGTGTGAGCAAGCAAACCCATACAGTAGGATTTTTAGCACTAGAGGAAGGCGGTGAGTCTAGAAGAAAGGATGTCTCGAGGAGGAGTACGCCCGGTCTATCTTGATTTGCTTCATCCATGTTTCTCATAGTGTCAAGGGTTCAAATCCCTCATCTCACAGGCAGCCTTCCAAAGGATAACAGAAAATATATCAAAGTTTAGTAATCAGTAATCCTTCTTGAATTCAAAGTTCACTCCTTTCCCATACTGCTAGTGAAATAGAAAAAAATGTGAAGACTACCATTAAAGCAGCCCAAGCAGGACTTATACAAAGCCGACAATATCCTTGAATTCAGGGGTGATCTACGGGAGGTATATCTCCATCTGTGCTGGAGAAGCGTCTATCAGTATACGCCGTTTATCAACGCAGTTTTGGCAGTTGTACTTCTAGCACTGCTGTCACCATATCATGTTTCTTCTTCATGCAAGTTGTCCCAAAATAGTACCCCCCGAGAGATACACAACTTTCTCAACTCATTCGAAGGGAAGGATACATGACTTTTTTTACTATAATTTGTGCTCGCCATAAAATAGAGTTTCAATATGGATTTCCCACAATTAAAGAAAAAGAGAATGAGAGAATTCTTCATTTTAAGGGTAGTTTCATGTGAGTACGGTACTATGGACCTCAACGCAGAAGTGCAGATGTCAATCCACTTAAGAATAGGGTCATATAATTAGGTGTGATGACAACCCATTTGCCCCACATATCCTTGCTCACCAACCTTGTGATTTGTGCCTCGTCTCCTCGACGATTAATTTGGTATGTTTATTTTTCCAAGCGTGCCAACACCATTGAGCCGATGCAGAAGATGCCCCAGATCCTCCAGGACTACAAGGTTCACCTCCTCATCTCAAGTTGTGCCTCGTCTCCTGGATGATTAATTTTGTAGCAATCCTTGTTGTGTATAATCAAAGCCGTAACTAGTAATTCATGTATGTGCTCGACTCCCCCCCCCCCCCCGCCAATCCTAGCAAAACTGTTTGTCTCCATTATACATGCCAGAATCGGAGCCTAACCGATGCATGGCAAATTTACAGGACAAATTTGTTAAAGTTTGCCATAAGTATCAGTGATTTCTTATACAGTTTTGCCATATTATCTAAAAAACATGACAAAGTTCTGAAATTGTTAGTACTAGTCCATGGAGAAATTAAGAGAAATTTTTCTAAAAAATGACATTTTCTGTAAAGTGACATGGCATTTTTTAAATCATATGGCGAAATTTAGTTTTTTTTACTCAAACATGGCATTTTTAGAGAAAATTTTATAGGTCACATGGCATTTTTGTAAAGTTACATGGAAAAATTTTGAACATTGACATGGCAAAATTCAGAAAATTTTGTTTGCAATTTTTTTCTTCAGAAGTTCAGAAAACTTTGAACATTGACATGCATGTTAAGATTGTTTTTATAGATTGTTCTGTACTGCTCACATTGCAAATTCAGATTTTTTTTGTCCCCGAAAATTGCAGCAATTTTTAATAAATTTGCAATGCCACATGGCAAATTTATGAATTTTGTTTTTCTAAATCATCACAACTGTTTGTGGAAATATACAATGCTCACATGGCAAATTTTATAGAAATTATTGTAATATCACAGTGAAAAATTAAGAACTTTGTTTATTTAACCATTGCAATTTTTATAAATATTTCTACTTTTTGTCACATGACAAATTTAGATAATTGTAGCTTTCTAAATCATGGCAACCGTACAACTTTAAAAAATGTCCACATGGTACGTTTAGTACTTTTGCTTCACAAACCACGACTACTTCTTGTGGAAATATGTAATGGTCACATGGAAATTTTTAAAAACAACACTATAATGTCACATGGCAAATTTAGGAATCTTTGATTTTCAAAAAAATTCAACTTTGTCACATAGCAAATGTATTGTATTTACCATGGCATTTGCATTTTATTTTTTATATACCACGACATTTGTATTTTTTAACATACGATGGCTAATGTGTTGTAAGTACCACAAACTTTTTTATTGACACCTATATTTTTTCCATGGTACACTCTTTGCCATAGCAAAAATGGTTTGTGATTTGTGTTCATTTTTTATAATGTTGTTGCCATGGACCATGGCAATCTTGACATAACATGTGTATGCTAGTTTTTGTTTGTTCTGCATCTAAGGAAAAATGTAGAAGCGCGTTTGGTTGCCCACAAAATTGCAACCAGACCCAGTTGGGCCACGAAATGTGTGTTTGGTTGCGAACCGTGGGCTGGCTCGCATCCGCATGAAGCTTAAAGCAGCCCTCAGCCTGGCTCGCTAGAAATTGCCGAATCGGTAGTTTATAGTGAGTCAGGCTGAGGGCGGCGCAAGCTCGCACGTGGGGGGTGGGGGGGGGGGGGAGCAGGGCGTAAGCAAGTGGGGATGGCGGGAGATGGAAATCGGGCGCGGTGGAACGATGCGAAATCTAGGCTCACCCCCCACCCACACATATACTCGGTCACCGCTACCTCTAGCCTCACCACCACTGGCGGCGAAGACTCAGATCTGTGCAAGCGGTGACGGTAGATCCGGTAGTAGGAGTTGTTGCTGCTCTTCCATTTGGCCACCGTCTGGTCGTCCTTGACTCAACCATGCCCCCCCCCCTTGTCGTCCTTATCTCCGATGCCGGTAAGCAACACCGCCTCTTCCCTATGTTAGGTACGTTTTAGGCCGTTAGGCATTGTGTAGGATCGATTTTCCCATTGCTCAACGCACCCTCGATGTGGACTAGGTTATGGACGCACGGATGCGGCTGGTAGTACATGCAGGAGCACTGATAGTTGTGATTCAGGCATGGGTCATGTTCATGCACAAGAGAGTTGTTCGTCGTGCTGAGAGACCTGTGATCATATATGCTCCAATGCTTATGCGGGAGCAGGAGAGGATCACCAATCTGAACTACATATACAACTGCAATGACACAGAGGCTCTGTGGATGCTTGCTACTTATGAGCTGCGTTGGGATTTCCTCAAAGAGGAGAGGATGATGCAGTACAGTAGAGATAAGTATTTCCCTCAATTAAGAACCAAGGTTATCAATCCATAGGAGAACACCACAACACCTAGTTAGCAGTACCTACACACAAGATAACAAATCCTTGCACCCAACGCAAACAAGGGGTTGTCAATCCATTAGCAGTTACTTGCAAGATTAAATTGTATGGTGATAGATAGATAGATAGATCAAACAAAAATACAAAATAAAATGAATAAAGATAAATTGCAGCAAGGTATTTTTGGTTTTAATATATGATAAAAATTAGACCGGGGGGCCATAGTTTCCACTAGAAGCTTCTCTCTTGAAAATAGCATACGGTGGGAAAACAAAATACTGTTGGGCAATTGATAGAAAAGCAAATAATTATAATGATATCCAAGGCAATGATCATGTATATAGGCATCACACCCGAGACAAGTAGACCGACTCCTGTCTGCATCTACTACTATTACTCCACACATCGACTGCTATCCAACATGCATCTAGAGTATTAAGTTCATAAACAACGGAGTAATGCCTTAAGCAAGATGACATGATGTAGACAAAGTAAACCCATGTATGAATAAACCACATCCTTCCACCCTTAATGGCAACGATACAATACGTGTCATGTCCCCTTCTATCACTAGGATTGAGCACCGCAAGATCAAACCCATTACAAAGCACCTCTCCCATTGCAAGATAAATCAATCTAGTTGGCCAAATCAAATCAATAGATCGGAGAGAAATACGAAGCTATAACAATCATGCATAAAAGAGTTCAAAGAAAACTCAAATAATATTCATGGATAGATCTGATCATAAACTCACAATTCATCGGATCCCAACAAACACACCGCAAAAAGTCATTACATCAAATAGATCTCCAAGAACATCGAGGAGAACATTGTATGGAAGATCAAAGAGAGAGAAGAAGCCATCTAGCTACTAGCAATAAACCGTAGGTCTGTGATAAACTACTCACGCATCATCGGAAGGGCAGCAAGGTTGATGTAGAGCCCCGCCGTGATCAATTCCCCCTTTGGCGGAGTACCAAAGAGGGCCTCCAGATGGGATCTCATGGGAACAGAAACTGGCGGCGGCGGAAAAAGTATTTTGGGTGGCTCTCTGATGTCAGGGGAATATCTAGGAATTTATAGAGGTGGAATTAGGGTTGGAGGTGCCACGAGGGGTCCATAAGCCTGGGGGCACGCCTCTCGAGCTTGTTGCTCCCTCGTGGCTCATCTGGCCTTCTCTGGAACCTTCTAGGGTCTCTTCTGGTCCAGAAAAAATCAATCCAAAGATTTTTCTCTGTTTGGACTCTGTCTGATATTGATTTCCTGAAAAGCCAAAACAGGCAAAAAATAGCAACTGGCAATGGGCACTAAGTTAATAGGATAGTCCCAAAAAATGATATATAATTGCATATAAAACATCCAAGACTGATAATATAATGGCATGGAACAATAAAAAATTATAGATACGTTGGAGACGTATCAATGCTTAGAATGAAAAGAGCACCATTTGCCAGACTTGTTAAGACCTTCAGGACCAGGGAACTGCTAGAAGATAGCATCCACACCAGTGTGGAAGAGCAAGTCGCCATGTTCCTTCATATTTTTGGCCATAACCAGATGTTTAGGGTTATCCACAACATGTTCAGGAGGTCAATGGAGACCATCTCAAGGTACTTCAAGCAAGTGTTGTTTGTTATTGGGGAGCTCAGCGGAGAGATGATCAAGTCACCAACTAGCCGGTCTCCTACCAAGAATCGCACAAGCCCAAGATGGTATCCATACTTCAAGGTGAGCACTTTAGTATGTAGTTCATTGCTTGATATGCTTGGATAGTTCAAGGTGAGCACTAAAACAATCTTGTATTGCCATTTGATGATAGCATTGGGGCAATAAATGGTACTCATGTCACTGCCTAAGTGCCGAGGTCACAAGCTGCAGCATACAGGGGGAGGAAGCACTACACAAGCCAGAATGTGCTTGCTGTTGTTGACTTTGATTTGAAGTTCACCTATGTGCTAGCTGGCTGGGAAGGGTCAGCACGTGATGCCAACATACTCAGTGACAACATCAGTCGTCTTGATGGGATCAACATCCCTGATGGCAAGTTCTACCTAGGAGATGCTGGCTATGGATGTCGGCCATGTGTTCTTTCACCCTTCAGGAAAACCAGGTACACATCTGAATGAGTTCTCTGGTAGGAACT
Source organism: Triticum timopheevii (assembly GCA_963921465.1). Lineage (NCBI taxonomy): Eukaryota > Viridiplantae > Streptophyta > Magnoliopsida > Poales > Poaceae > Triticum > Triticum timopheevii. The sequence goes on from OY997274.1 coordinate 526,520,513, forward strand.
ATCCTAGGACTGCTCAGGATCTGTTCAATCTCAGACACTCCAGCCTTAGAGTAACGATTGAGAGGGCATTTCTGTTGGGAAACGTAGCATAAATTCAAAATTTTCTACGCATCACTAAGATCAATCTATGGATATTCTAGCAACAAGAGAGGGAGAGGATGAGCATCTTCATACCTTTGAAGATCACTAAGTGGAAGCATCACTAGAACGCGGATGAGGGAGTCGTACTCGCGGTGATTCAAATTGCGGAAGATCCGATCTAACGCCGAACGGACGGTGCCTCCACGTTCAACACACGTACAACCCGGGGACGTCTCCTCCTTGATCCAGCAAGGGGAGAGGAGAAGTTGAGGGAGAGCTCCGGCAGCACGACGGCGTGGTGGTGGAGCTTGCAGTTCTCCGGCAGGGCTTCGCCAAGCACTACGGAGGAGGAGATGGAGTTGGAGAGGGGAAGGGCTACGCCAGGGGAAGGGTATGGCAGCCACCCCCACTATTTATAGGGGGAAGGGGAGAGGGGGGACGGCCCCCTTAGATCTCATCTAAGGGGGGGCAGCCGCCAAGGGGGGGAGCTTGCCCCCAAGTTGGTGGGAGGCGCCCCCACCCCTAGGGTTTTCAAAACCCTAGGCGCCTTAGGCCCTAGGGGGGCGCACCAGCCCACTAGGGGGCTGGTTCCCACCCTTGTTCAGCCCACTAAGTCCCCGTGGCAGGTAGACCCACCCGCTGGACCCCCGAACACCTTTTGGTGGTCCCAGTACAATACTGGTAACCCCCGAAATTATTCTGGTGACTGAAACTGGACTTCCCATATATAAATATTTACCTCCGAAACTCCTCGTGATGTCCGGGATCTCATCCGGGACTCCGAATAACATTCGGTAAGTGCATACTAATTCCCATATCAACTCTAGCGTCACCGAACCTTAAGTGTGTAGACCCTGTGGGTTCAGGAATCATGCAGACATGACCGAGACATCTCTCCGGCCATTAACCAACAGCAGGATCTGGATAGCCATGTTGGCTCCCACATGTTCCACGATGATCTCATTGGATGAACCACGATGTCGGGGATTCAAGCAATCCCGTATACAATTCCCTTTGTCTATCGGTACGTTACTTGCCCGAGATTCGATCGTCGGTATCTCAATACCTCGTTCAATCTCGTTACCGGCAAGTCACTTTAGTCGTTCCGTAATGCATGATCCCGTGACTAACTACTTAGTCACATTGAGCTCATTATGATGATGCATTACTGAGTGGGCCCAGAGATACCTCTCCATCATACGGAGTGACAAATCCCAGTCTCGATTCGTGCCAACCCAACAGACACTTTCCGAGATGCCTGTAGTGTACCTTTATAGCCACCCAGTTACGTTGTGACGTTTGGTACACCCAAAGCATTCCTATGGTATCTGGGAGTTACACGATCTCATGGTCTAAGGAAATGATACTTGACATTTAGAAAAGCTTTAGCAAACGAACTACACGATCTTGTGCTATGCTTAGGATTGGGTCTTGTCCATCACATCATTATCCTAATGATGTGATCCCGTTATCAATGACATCGAATGTCCATGGTCAGGAAACCATGACCATCTATTGATCAACGAGCTAGTCAACTAGAGGCTCACTAGGGACATGTTGTGGTCTATGTATTCACACATGTATTACGGTTTCCGATTAATACAATTATAGCATGAACAATAGACAATTATCATGAACAAGGAAATATGATAATAACCATTTTATTATTGCCTCTAGGGCATATTTCGAACAGTCTCCCACTTGCACTAGAGCCAATAATCTAGTTACATTGTGATGAATCGAACACCCATAGAGTTCTGGTGTTGATCATGTTTTGCTCGTGGAAGAGGTTTAGTCAACGGAGCTGCGACATTCAGATCCGTATGCACTTTACAAATATCTATGTCTCCATCTTGAACATTTTCACGAATGGAGTTGAAGCGACGCTTGAAATGCCTGGTCTTCTTGTGAAACCTGGGCTCCTTGGCAAGGGAAATAGCTCTAGTGTTGTCACAGAAGAGAGTCATCGGGCCCGATGCATTGGGAATAACTCCTAGGTCGGTAATGAACTACTTCATCCAGATTGCTTCATGTGCTGCCTCCGAGGCTGCCATGTACTCCGCTTCACATGTAGATCCCGCCACGACACTTTGCTTGCAACTGCACCAGCTTACTGCCCCGCCATTCAAAATATACACTTATCCGGTTTGCGACTTGGAGTCATCCAGATCTGTGTCGAAGCTAGCATCAACGTAACCCTTTACGACGAGCTCTTCGTCACCTCCATAAACGAGAAACATATCCTTAGTCCTTTTCAGGTACTTCAGCATATTCTTGACCGCTGTTTAGTGTTCCATACCAGGATTACTTTGGTACCTCCCTACCAAACTTACGGCAAGGTTTACGTCAGGTCTGGTACACAGCATGGCATACATAATAGACCCTATGGCTGAGGCATAGGGGATGACACTCATCTTTTCTCTATCTTCTGCCGTGGTCGGGCTTTGAGCCGTGCTCAATCTCACACCTTGCAAAACAGGCAAGAACCCCTTCTTGGACTGATCCATATTGAACTTCTTCAATATCTTATCAAGGTATGTGCTTTGTTAAAGACCTATGAGGCGTCTCGATCTATCTCTATAGATCTTGATGCCTAATATGTAAGCAGCTTCTCCAAGGTCCTTCATTGAAAAACACTTATTCAAGTAGGCCTTTATGCTTTCCAAAAGTTCTATATCATTTCCCATCAATAGTATGTCATCCACATATAATATGAGAAATGCTACAGAGCTCCCACTCACTTTCTTGTAAACGCAGGCTTCTCCATAAGTCTGCATAAACCCGAACGCTTTCATCATTTCATCAAAGCGAATGTTCCAACTCCGAGATGCTTGCACCAGCCCATAGATGGAGCGCTGGAGCTTGTATACTTTGTTAGCATTCTTAGGATCGACAAAACCTTCCGGCTGCATCATATACAATTCTTCCTTAAGGAATGCCGTTTTGACGTCCCTTTGCCATATTTCATAATCATAGAATGCAGCAATTGCTAACATGATTCGGACGGACTTCAGCTTTGCTACGGGTGAGAAGGTCTCATCGTAGTCAACCCCTTGAACTTGTCGATAACCCTTAGCGACAAGCCGAGCTTTATAGATGGTCACATTACCATCCGCATCAGTCTTCTTCTTAAAGATCCATTTATTTTCTATGGCTCGCCGATCATTGGGCAAGTCTGTCAAAGTCCATACTTTGTTTTCATACATGGATCCCATGTCGGATTTCATGGCTTCAAGCCATTTGTTGGAATCTAGGCCCGCCATCGCTTCTTCATAGTTCGAAGGTTCACCGTTGTCTAACAACATGATTTCCAGGGCAGGGTTGCCATACCATTCTGGTGTGGAACATGTCCTTGTGGACCTACGAAGTTCAGTAGCAACTTGATCCGAAGTACCTTGATCATCATCGTTAACTTCCTCTCTAGTTGGTGCAAGCACCACAGAAACATCTTCCTGAGCTGCGCTACTTTCCGGTTCAAGAGGCAGTACTTCATCAAGTTCTATTTTCCTCCCACTTACTTCTTTTGAGAGAAACTCTTTCTCCAGGAAGGACCCGTTCTTGGCAACAAAGATCTTGCCTTCGGATCTGAGGTAGAAGGTATACCCAATGGTTTCCTTAGGGTATCCTATGAAGACACATTTTTCCGACTTGGGTTCGAGCTTTTTAGGTTGAAGTTTCTTGACATAAGCATCGCATCCCCAAACTTTTAGAAACGACAGCTTAGGTTTCTTCCCAAACCATAATTCATATGGTGTCATCTCAACGGATTTAGGCGGTGCCCTATTTAAAGTGAATGTGGTTGTCTCTAAAGTGTATCCCCAAAATGATAGCGATAAATCGGTAAGAGACATCATAGATCGCACCATATCCAATAGAGTGTGATTACGACGTTCGGACACACCATTACGCTGAGGTGTTCTAGGCGGCGTGAGTTGTGAAACAATTCCACATTTCCTTAAGTGCGTACCAAAATCATGAATTAAATATTCTCCCCCACGATCTGATCGTAAGAACTTTATTTTCATGTCACATTGATTTTCCACCTCACTCTGAAATTCCTTGAACTTTTCAAAGGTCTCAGACTTGTGTTTCATTAAGTAGACATACCCATATCTACTTAAGTCATCGGTGAGGGTGAGAACATAATGATAACCACCGCGAGCCTCAACCCTCATTGAACCGCAAACATCAGTATGTACGATTTCCAACAAGTTGGTTGCTCGCTCCATTGTTCCGGAGAACGGAGTCTTGGTAATCTTGCCCATGAGGCATGGTTCGCATGTGTCAAATGATTCATAATCAAGATACTCCAAAAGTCCATCTGCATGGAGCTTCTTCATCTGTTTGACACCAATGTGACCAAGGCGGCAGTGCCACAAGTATGTGGGACTATCATTATTAACCATACATCTTTTGGTACTCACACTATGAATATGTGTAACATCACGTTCGAGATTCAATAAGAATAAACCATTGACCAGCGGGGCATGACCATAATACATATCTCTCAAATAAATAGAACAACCATTATTCTCAGATTTAAATGAGTAGCCATCTCATGTTAAACGAGATCCAGATAGAATGTTCATGCTCAAAGCTGGCACTAAATAACAATTATTGAGGTTTAAAACTAATCCCGTAGGTAAATGTAGAGGTAGCGTGCCGACGGTGATCACATCGACCTTGGAACCATTCCCGACGCGCATTGTCACCTCGTCCTTCGCTAGTGTCCGCTTATTCAGCAGCTCCTGTTTTGAGTTACAAATATGAGCAACCGCACCGGTATCAAATAGCCAGGAGCTACTACGAGTACTGGTAAGGTACACATCAATAACATGTATATCACATATACCTTTGGTGTTGCCGGCCTTCTTGTCTGCTAAGTACTAGGGGCAGTTCCGCTTCCAGTGACCATTTCCCTTGCAATAAAAGCACTGAGTCTCGGTCTTGGATCCATTGTTTGGCTTCTTCCTAGCAACTGATTTACCGGGCGCGGCAACTCCCTTGTCGTCCTTCTTTATGTTCTTTTTACCCTTGCCTTTCTTGAAACTAGTGGTCTTATTCACCATCAACACTTGATGTTCCTTTTTAATTTCCACCTCCGCTGATTTCAACATTGATTATAACTCGGGAATGGACTTCTCCATCCCTTGCATATTGTAGTTCATCACAAAGCTCTTGTAGCTAGGTGGGAGCGACAGGAGGATCTTGTCAATGACCGAGTCATCTGGGAGATTAACTCCCAACTGAGACAAACGGTTGTGTAACTCGGACATAGTGAGTATATGCTCATTGACAGAACAGTTTTCGTCTAGTCAAACGGTTGGGTATCCTATGAAGACGCATTTTTTTGACTTGGGTTCGAGCTTTTCAGGTTGAAGTTTCTTGACATAAGCATCGCATCCCAAAACCTTTAGAAACGACAGCTTAGGTTTCTTCCCAAACCATAATTCATACGGTGTCGTCTCAACTGATTTAGATGGTGCCCTATTTAAAGTGAATGTGGTTGTCTTTAAAGCGTACCCCCAAAATGATAGTAGTAAATCGGTAAGAGACATCATAGATCGCACCATATCCAATAGAGTGCGATTACAACGTTCGGACACACCATTACGCTGAGGTGTTCCAGGCGGCGTGAGTTGTGAAACAATTCCACATTTCCTTAAGTGCGTACCAAACTCGTGACTTAAATATTCTCCCCGACGATCTGATCGTAAGAACTTTATTTTCCTGTCATGTTGATTTTCCACCTCACTCTGAAATTCCATGAACTTTTCAAAGGTCTCAGACATGTGTTTCATTAAGTAGACTGATACGTCTCCAACGTATCTACTTTTCCAAACACTTTTGCCCTTGTTTTGGACTCTAACTTGCATGATTTGAATGAAACTAACCCGGACTGATGCTATTTTCAGTAAAACTGCCATGGTGCTGTTTATTGTGCAGAAAACAAAAGTTCTCGGAATGAGCTGAAAATCCACACAGATAAGTTTTGGAAAATATATAAAATACTGGCGAAAGAATCAAGGCCAGGGGGCCCACACCCTGTCCACGAGGGTGGGGGGCGCGCCCTCCCCCCTGGGCGCGCCCCCTGTCTCGTGGGCCCCCTGATGCTCCACCGACCTCAACTCCAACTCCATATATTCCGTTTGACGGAGAAAAAAATCAGAGAGAAAGTTTCATCGCGTTTTACGATACGAAGCCACCGCCAAGCCCTAATCTCTCTCGGGAGGGCTGATCTGGAGTCCGTTCGGGGCTCTAGAGAGGGGGATTCGTCGCCGTCGTCATCATCAACCATCCTCCATCACCAATTCATGATGCTCACCGCCGTGCGTGAGTAATTCCATCGTAGGCTTTCTGGACGGTGATGGGTTGGATGAGATTTACCATGTAATCAAGTTAGTTTTGTTAGGGTTTGATCGCTAGTATCCACTATGTTCTGGGATTGATGTTGCTATGAATTTGCTATGCTTAATGCTTGTCACTAGGGCCCGAGTGCCATGATTTCAGATCTGAACCTATTATGTTTTCATGAATATATGTGAGTTCTTGATCCTATCTTGCAAGTCTATAGTCACCTATTATGTGTTATGATCCGACAACCCCGAAGTGACAATAATCGAGATACTTCTCGGTGATGACCGTAGTTTGAGGAGTTCATGTATTCACTATGTCACTACTAGGGAAAAGCCTAGCAGCAGCGCGGGTTTTGGGCCTATCAGTAGTGCAGGCAGGAGCGCTACTGATAAGGCGCTACAACTAATGCTTAGCAATAGCGCGTCTTGACCCACGCTACTGCTAAATTGACTTAGTAGCAGTGCTTCTTCAAAACATCGCTACTGGTAATTAGTAGTAGCGCTTCTCCTTACCCGCGTTACTACTATTATTTAGTATTTTATTTCTTTTCTTTTTCATGTTGTATTCATACACCTTTACACAAGTTTTCATACAACAGGAATTTAGAGATTGTTTTTACATCATAATGAGTTACTACATCATGGGGTGAAAGAACCGTGGACTAGTTTCAAGTGGATGTCCATCCACTTGAAACTAATCCGCGGTTCTTTCACCCAATGATATAATAATATCATCATCATCATATCATTAACAACTTAGCATCATAATACATCATTGTCATATAACACCTCCTCAATATCATCGTTTTCATCATTGACATCACATAACACCTCCTCAAGATCATCATTATCAACTCTAACACATTACCACATAATAAACATATTGTACCTCATAGGACCTATTACATTCAATTAAGACCTACTACATTTTCTAAGGTAAAATAGCAAAAAACAAGATAGCCCCTGACTCTCCATTATGGAGAATGGAGATTAGCCTATCTCCAATTCTTGCCTTTCGCTGAATGTTACTTCCAAGAACCTCCTTGCGAATGTCCATACATTTCTTCCATTCTCTGATGATCATGTGTTCACGGGTTTTAGAAATCCGATATGCACAGGTGAGCTTCGTAGATTTACCTGGCAGTATGTTCAGAACTGAGAGGCGACCATGCAGAGACATCAGATGAGGCACACAATCCATCGGGAGTTTCTGTTGAAAAACATAATAAGAACTTCGTAGTTAGCAATGATGTACTAGTTTTAGAAGTTTGCAAAAGATGCACGGATGTCGTAATAGTAAAAAATCTTACCAGGGTATCTCCAGAGAAGTTATCGTTGTTCAACACATGCACTAGTGGCACGTATTCACCATAATTTGGAGGAGTTCGATAATAGTCATTGTAATTCTCAAGAAGAGTACAAAATGCGATCAGATGATTTTTCTCCTTATACGTTAATTGGGTGCCTTCGGTGTAGTGGGTTTTATCTACCATCTTCCGCACAGTCTTTGAAGAATCAAAATAAGCTGTCAATGGAAATAAGCTATCAACTATTTTGAAATAAACAATATAAATTAGTTAATAACTATGTTTGAGAAACTCACATAGCCGTACAATCGGAAGCGTATCAACAAGGACCCAAATGTCCATATTGTCTTCCTCGCTGTCAGGATCACTAAGATCCATGGTGACAATCATACCCTCATAAAAACCATACATTTTGGAAAGTGCTTCCTAATTTTGGCAACCAAAATGGGTTACGCTCTGAGCATTGCACATATTTACTTCAAAATCCATATCATGATGGGTCCTTAGGTGTATTTTCTTTGTTTCGAAATTTTCATGGTCTTCAAAACCCACCCTCTCCAAGACAAAGCGTCTTGCATGGCATGGGATAAGCTAGTCGAATTGTAAAATATGAAAATTAGACGTTGAAATAGTTGAAGTCATGCTTAATGGAGAAAAAACACTTGTCGTTGTTGCGTACCGTTTCACAATCGAAGGTCTCCTCGAGCTTAATGCTGAAGCGCCGATCTTCGTCCAGCCGAACGAACCTGTCGCACATACCTCGATCGTCGTGGCACCAGCTACACTCCCCCGGGAGACCGTCGTCGTCCGGGTACGACATTTCCTACAATCATAATTCAAAGATTAAACTTGTACATATTCTAGCACAAGTCATGCCAGAATTCACGACAAAATCCGGCATGACCTTTGCTAAAAAAGGACATATCGAGCGCCTGAAATTAGCCAGAACGGAAATTAATCAACACTCTGGCAAAACATAGGCCACTCGGAGATGTAAACTGAACATGAACGGCCACTTGGGCAACCACATATCCAATTTGAGCAACAACACAAGATATACAAGGATATTTGGCTGGTCTCACCTTGATGTCGGAGGGGGTCGGTGACTGGGACGACGGCGGGGATGTCGGAGGGGGTCGGTGACGGGGACGACGGAGGTCACCTGAAACCATATAAGTTATCACTAACAACAAACATGACATGTTCAACTAGTTTTATTAATTCAACTAGTTCTTACTAAATATAAACCTACTATAAATAGAAAAAAAAACTAGTTCTTTCTAAAAATAAAGTAGTTCAACTAGTTATATTAATTATCTTACTAAAAATAGATTAGTTCTGTTAATTCAACTAGTTCAACTAGTTTATTAATTTACTTACTAAACTAGTTCAACTACAACTAAAGTAGTTCAACTACCACTACTACTACTAACTAAGCAACATCTAGTGCTAGCTAACCCTAAATTAACATCTACTACTACTAAATCTAGTACTAACTAGTGGCAGGGGGTGGGGGGCAACGGAGAGGTAGCTAGGGGCGGCGAGGTCGAGGGCGGTGGGAGGAGGGCTGCCGGCAGAGGAGGGAGGAGGGGCGGCCGCATGCGGAGGGAGGAGGGCGGCGGCGGAGGAGGGAGGGGCAGCCGCAGGCGGAGGGAGGATGTGCGAGGAGGATGGAGGAGGGACGGAAGGAGGGGAGTACCTCGGCGGCGGACGGACGAAGGCGGCGGCGGCGGCGACGCACGACGACAGTTTACGCGGGCGAGAGTGAGAGTGTGAGTGAGAGGGCCGGTCGTGCGCGTGGAGATAAGGTAGGGATAGTTATAGCGCGTTTGCCAAAACACGCTACAGCTAACCTGAATAGCAGTAGCGCTCTATAGTAAAGTGCGCTACTGTTATAGCTAGCGGGGGGGCGAGGTCATGGCAACTATAGCAGTAGCACTGTAGGCGGTGCACGCGCTACTGCTATTTCCAAGTCAGCAGCGCGTTTCGGCGACACGCGCTGCTGCTAAGTAGCAGTAGCGTTGTATTTTGAAGAGCACTGCTGGTAAGATTTTGTGTATAGGCTTTTTCCTAATAGTGTGTGTTAATGCTTTGGTCCAGTACTCTATTAAAAGGAGGTCTTAAATATCCCTTAGTTTCCATTAGGACCCCGCTGCCACGGGAGGGTAGGACAAAACATGTCATGCAAGTTCATTTCCATAAGCACATATGACTATATTCGGAATACATGCCTACATTACATTGATGAACTGGAGCTAGTTCTGTGCCACCCTATATTATAGCTACTAGCACAAATGCCCGTGCATTGCAACGGGAGAAAATTTGATGTGTATTCAATTATGTGCAAAACACATCTGTTGTTCATGAAAATTGTGCATGCAAAATATCCCTTGTTTTGCAAAATGGATATTATACTCGATAGTTTACCTCGTCGTGCATAGTCCGCTTCTGCCTACCTTATCTTTCCTTTGTTGTGAAACTGCAGGCATGCAATGCCGATCTTTAAAAAAATTAGAAAATGATATGATTTAGATATGCATGTGACATTGTCTTATAAAGTTTTCACCATATTATCAATCAAATATATGGCACTTCCATATATTGCACAAGCAATTGAGAAAAATTATTTTACTGGGTTTGGATCAAAATCTACTACCTTTGCTTTCCTAGAAAATAACTTCTTTGAAATGCATATTTACCACTCACATGATGCTCAACTGTTAGACAATAGGAGCACACCGATTAGACAATAAAGTGTTTACATTGTTTGGTGCTCTTTTGTTCATACGTTGTCGTCAGCAATAGGAGCACACCGACCGCACCAACGCAACCAATTTCCTTGACACCATGGTCAATGCTCATGAAAGACCAGGATTGAGGCACCCAGAAGAAATATCATTTCTAATCAACCCCAAGAAATATTTCTTTAAGAACCATGATCAGCTAGTCCATAATAGAGCCCCAAATATCATTTTTCCTTTAATAAATATTTCTTTCTAATATTTCCGTCACACGTATTTTAATTACTGTAAATACTAATGCATTCATGAACATTAAACCATGGTCCTACAGTGTTAAAAAAACCATGGTCCTACAAACAAATAGCAGCCAAGTAGTACTTGATCCATAAAAGAAAAATAAATTGTAGAGCAACATGCACCAGCAGCTTCTAATCGGTGCGTCCATCAAGTTCGATTAAACAAAGCAGCATCTAGCCTAGTTCTCGGCCTTATCTCCTCGCTCCAGAAAGCTCGCCATCGCTCGGCCTTTTCTCCCTCCAGCGCCGCCGGCGAGGTAAGTGAGCTCCACCGTCGCGCCTCGCTCCCACTCCATGGACGTCCGCGGCCCCCTGCTGGCTATGGGCCAGCGTCCAACCACCACTACCCAGGCGCCGTCCTACTCCGCCAGCCCCCCCCCTCCCCCCTCATGCCGCTGTTGTTGTGCTTCTGACCCTCGCTGTTGGCCTCCTCTCCTTGCCTCTGCAAGACACACCGAGCTACCCGCCCCGTTTTCTGCCTCCTAATGTGTGCAAAGTACCTCCTTCCTTCTAATTTCATGGGCGTTTGTTGATTCCTTTTTGCCTTTCCTGATTTCCGACGCTACTTATTAGGGGCCATTTGTTGATTCCTTTTTCCCTTCCTTCATTCCCTTCCCGATTTCAGGGCGGCTTGTTGATTATCTTGGTCGTGCGTATATAAACCATCGACATTAGATGTAAGGGAGCAATGTGGGATTATTTTCACCGCAGGAAGAACCCTCTTTGTGGGCTAGCACAAATTAATGACGCCATAAGCGACGGGCCGGGAAGTTGCACAGGGATGGGCGGCCAAAGCAGCCCCAATGCAACGAGCGTCGACGTGGGAGGCAAAAACGAACCGTTCGTTTAGTACCACATCGAGCGTAACTTACGGGATGAACCATATGGACGGACGTTTGACGGTGAGACCAAAAACGGACGAAATTATGGTGGTAAGAAGCAATAGCCCTTTTATTAGTAGGTATAGATTACATGAGGAATTGCATCCGACATAATTATCCATCACTGATCCAATGCCTATGAACTTTTCTCATATTGCGCTTCGCTTATTTACTTTTCCGTTACTATTGTTACAATTACTACAAAACTATTATCTTTACTTTTGCCACTGTTACCGTTACTATCATAACTTTGCTACTAAACACTTTGCTGCAGGTACTAAGTTATCCATGTGTGGTTGAATTGACAACTCAACTGCTAATAATTAAGAATATTCTTTGGCTCCCCTTGTGTCGAATCAATAAATTTGGGTTGAATACTCTACCCTCGAAAGCTGTTGCGATCCCCTACACTTGTGAGTTATCAAGACTAATTTCTGGCGTTGTTGCCGGGGAGCATAGCTCTATTCTTTGAGTCACTTGGATTTATATCTGCTGGTCACTATAAGGAACTTGAAAGACGAAAGAACTAAGATTTTTCCCACAACTACGAGGGGAGGTAAGGAACTGCCATCTAGCTCTGCACTAGATTCTCCTAACGTTATTAGTAAGCTTGCGACACCTAAACCTGCTACTGCTTTGAATTCTGATATGTCATTTGTTATTGATGATGCCACTTCTGCTATGCATGATACTTATGATGAAACTACTTTTTTGCGTGATACTACTGTGTCATTAGGTGAATTTCTTGATAAACAACTTGCTAGGGTTAGAGAGAATGAAATTATTGAAGATGCTATTATTGATGATAGTGATGATGAAAGTTCTCCCCCTCATTATGAATTACCTGTTGTTCCTGAGGGTAGATATGATCTTAAGAAGTTATTAGCTAAATGGAAGCAGCAATCTCTTAATGCTAAGATGAAACCTGACCCCGCTTTTGCTACTTCACCTATCTGTGTTACTGATAAGGATTATGAATTCTCTGTTGATCCTGAAATAATTACTTTGGTTGAATCTGATCCTTTTATGGCCTTGAATCTGAAACTGTTGTGGCACATCTTACCAAGTTGAATGATATAGCCACCCTGTTTACTAATGATGAGAAGTCCCGCTATTATTATATCCTTAAGATATTTCCATTCTCATTAAAGGGTGATGCTAAGACTTGGTTTAATTATCTTGATCCTGGTTGTGTGCATAGTCCCCAGGATATGATTTATTACTTCTCTGCTAAATATTTCCCTGCTCATAAGAAACAAGCTGCCTTGCGGGAAATATATAATTTTGTGCAAATCAAAGAAGAGAGTCTCCCACAAGCTTGGGGGAGGCTTCTCCGATTACTTAATGCTTTGCATGATCATCCTCTGAAGAAAAATGAAATACTTGATATCTTTTATAATGGACTAACTGATGCTTCCAATGACTACTTGGATAGTTGTGATGGTTGTGTTTTCAGGGAAAGAACAGTCACCAAGCTGAATTACTATTGAATAATATGTTGACTAGTGAAAATAATTGGACTCTCCCTGAGCCAATTCCTGAGGCAATCCCTGAGCCAATTGAGCCAACTCCTGAGCCTATTCCTAAACCAACTCCGAAGAAGAGGGGAGTTCTATTTCTCACTCCTGAAGATATGCAAGAGGCAAAGAAATCAATGAAAGAAAAAGGTATTAAAGCTGAAGATGTTAAGAATTTACCTCCTATAGAAGAAATACATGGTCTTAATATACTGCCTGTTGAAGAAACACATTATCTTGATAACCCGACACAGGTAGTAAAGGTAAATTCTCTTTATAGATATGATAAAATTGAAATCCCATCAACTAAATTTCATAGCCCATGCTTAGATGAATTTGATGACTTTATGGCTAGACAAGAAAGTTTTAATGCTTATGTTGGTAGAGAATTAAAGAATAATGATTTCAAAATAGGACGCTTGAATAATTATATGGCTAGAGTTAAAGATGAACTTAAACTCATTAGCAAATATGCTTCTATGGTTACCACTCAAGCTGAGCAAGTACTTAAAGCTCAAACTGATTTGCTCGATGAATTAAATAATAAACATGACTTTGCTGTTAGAGTGGCTACCAGAACTGGTAGAATGACTCAGGAACCTTTGTATCCTGAAGGCCACCCTAAGAGAATCGAGCAAGATTCCCGGAGAAATAATTTAGAGGCACCTAGTTCTTCCAAAAAGAAGAAAAATAAAAATGATAGGACTTTGCATGCTTCTAGTGAACCTCTTATAAACACGCCTAAGAATCCCAATGATATTTCTATTTCTGATGCTAAAACACAATCAGGTGATGAACATGAACCTAGTGATAATGTTAATGATAATGTTCATGTTGGTGCTCAACCTAGCAGAAATAATGAAGTAGAGATTGAACCTACTGTTGATCTTGATAACTCACAATCAAAGAATCAATGTTATGATAAGAGAGATTTTTTTGCTAAGAAGCACGGTAGGGAAAGAGAACCATGGGTTCAGAAACCCATGCCCTTTCCTCCTAAACCATCCAAGACAAAGGATGATGAGGATTTTGAGTGCTTTGCTGAAATGATTAGACCTATCTTCTTACGAATGCGCTTGACTGATATGCTTAAAGTAAATCCGTATGCTAAGCATATGAAGGATATCATTACAAATAAAAGAAAGATACCGGAAGCTAAAATTTCCACCATGCTTGATAATTATACGTTTAAGGGTGGAATACCAAAGAAACTCGGAGACCCCGGGGTACCAACTATACCATGCTCCATTAAAAGAAATTATGTTAAAACTCTTTATGTGATCTTGGAGCTGGTGTTAGTGTTATACCTCTCTCTTTATATCATTGACTTGAATTGAATAAGTTGACACCTATTGAAATATCTTTGCAAATGGCTGATAAATCAACTGCTATACCTATCGGTATTTGTGAGGATGTGCCTGTTGTGGTTGCAAATGTCACTATCTTAACGGACTTTGTTATTCTTGATATTCCCGAGGACGATAGTATGTCGATTATCCTTGGTACACCCTTTTTGAATACTGCAGGGGCTGTTATTGATTGCAACAAAGGCAATGTCACTTTTCATGTTAATGGCAATGAGCATGCGGTACACTTTCCGAGGAAACAATCTCAAGTTCATAGCATCAATTCTATTGGAAAAATTCCAACTATCATTATTGGAGGTTTTGAATTTCCTCTTCCTACTGTCAAGAAAAAGTATGATATTCTTATTGTTGGGGATGTTCATATCCCCGTTGAGGTAACTTAGTGTTATTCGAAATTTCTCCGGTTCCGTGTTATTCGGAATGAGTTTGTTAACAAGACTTGATCAACCTTGTTAGTGGATTCATTTTGATGATCATGAGATGGATGAAACTAGAAGGCACGACCTTTTGTACCCTCTTTTTACTTTCTGTTATTTAGAATAAATAAAGCAAAAATAGTATTATCCGTCTGTTTTCTGAATATCCGTGCAATAAAAAATACCGCAAAAATAAAAGTGCTCCAAATGCCCTGCAAATTTAATATGATTTTTTATGGAATATTTGAGGATTTTAGGCACTGCACAGCAGGGGGGCAAGCACCAGGCCATGAGGGTGGAGGGCGCGCCCACACCCCCTCGGCATGTCCCTTGTCTTGTGGGCCCACGATGGCCCCCCTCCACTTATTCCTGCACCCACACACTCCATCTTCTTCCCAAAAAAATCCCCATCCAGCTCAAGCACGAGTTCTAGCTCTTTTTGCTGCGGTTTTCGATCTCCTTGCTCAAAGCTCCATTCACAAAACTGCTTTGGGAGATTGTTGCTTGGTATGTGACTCCTCCATTGGTCCAATTAGTTTTTGTTCTAGTGCTTTATTCATTGCAAATTTTTGTTGCATAGGTGACCCTGTTCTTCAGTTGCATGTCAAATTTATGAGGTCCCAAGTAATTCTAATGCATGATATAGGCTCTAGGCACTTGTAGGAGTAGTTGCTACCAATCTTATTTAGTTTTATTCACTTTTATTTTGAAGTTACTAAAATTTCAGAAATTTTTCAGAAAAAGAAATATGTCAAGGAGAATGTATCAAGGTGGTTCCTCAATAAAGACAGGACCCAGGCGTGCTATGCATGAGCAAGACGATGAACCACCAAGGGATGCCGAAGTGCGAGCTTGTGAGTGGACATCAGACGAGTTCATGATTAATGCAGGCATCAAGGATGAATTTGACGCATATGTGTGTAATGCCGATCTTGAGGACTTCTTACAAGATAAGTGTCCTCAGTACTATCAATTGACTGATTCATTTGTGAGAAGGTTTAAATATAAATGTTCACGTAATTCTCAGAGTGTTCTGTTTGATATTTATGATAAATCTTATACCATGGACTTAGAAGATTTTACAATTGCTTGCAAACTCCCGCAGTGGGGCAATGTTAATGATCCCCACAAATCTGAATATAAAGACTTTCTTGCTAGTATTACTGTGGGAGAATCTAGGGATATAACACAAGCTACCATAGGGAGCATTCATTTTCATGCTATACATTATTTTGCTCTCTTCATTGGTAGATGCATTAATGGTAAAGATGAAGCATGTCACATGTGTGTCCCTAATCTTTATGTCCTCAAGAGTGCTGTGTTAGGTAATAAAGATTACAACTTGGGGGAAATAGTTGCACGTAGGTTGCATAATAATGGTATGTCTGGAGATTTATTTGGAGGTATTTATGCGACCCGTGTTGCTAATTATCTTGGTATAGCCCCACGAGAGGGGGATATGGTGTTGCCTCCTGCTTATTTAGATTATGATGCAATGGTCAAACATCTTTTCTTTTGAGGAATGAACAATTCCTCCAGTATCGACTAATCTTTGACAGACATAGCTCTGTCCATGTTACTCTCACTGCTCCTTTCCTTTTTGATTACCAGGCAAAACGAAGATATGTTGTTCTAGGGAGGAGGCAGCTGAACACGAGGGGAGAGCGGAGGCGGCTCGCCAACATGCCGCAGCTCAGGAGGCATTTGCTGCTGCATCTCAGTACAACCCCCGGTTACAACTACGGATATTAGCCAGGCTACCCTTGGCATTAGACCAACTAAGGCCAAAAGCCTAAGCTTGGGGGAGTACTTATTTCTCACCGACTTTACATTTATGTTCACACAATATTCTAGTTGTCGGTGCTCATACTCTTTCATTGTATTATCCATGCTAGTGTAATTTCCTTTTTCTAGCTTTCTTCTTGTGTGTTTGATAAACCTTAAGAAAACCAAAAAAATAGTTAGTTTTACAACTACGGATATCAGCCAGGCTACCCTTGGCATTAGACCAACTTAGGCCAAAAGCCTAAGCTTGGGGGAGTACTTATTTCTCACCGACTTTACATTTATGTTCACACAATATTCTAGCTGTCGGTGCTCATACTCTTTCATTGTATTATCCATGCTAGTTTAATTTCCTTTTTCTAGCTTTCTTCTTGTGTGTTTGATAAACCTTAAGAAAACCAAAAAAAATAGTTAGTTTAATTTCCATGCTTGTAGTAGAATTAAAATGAAAACCCAAAAAGATTTCTCGTTCTTCTTCTTGCTTGTTGGGAGCTTTCCCGTGTAAATAGTTTTATTTTCTTTTCTTTCCTTTGGGGGTCGAGAGTAGAAGACCATATTGAAAATGTTTAGTGGCTCTCTGATACGTCCATTTTGCATCATGCTTTTATATCAATATTTATTGCATTATGGGCTATTATTACACATTACATCTCGATACTTATGGCTATTCTCTCTTATTTTACAAGCTCTACCATGAAGAGGGGGAATGCCGGCAGCTGGAATTCTGGCTGGAAAAGGAGCAAACGTTGGAAACCTATTCTGCACAGCTCCAAAAGTCCTGAAACTCCACGAAACAACTTTTTGGATTTAATAAGAATTTATGAGCAAAAGAAATAGGCAAGGGTGCCCACACCCTGTCCACGAGACAGGCCCCCCCTATAGGGCGCGCCCCCTATCTCCTGGGCCCCTTGGTGGGCCTCCAGCGTCCATCTTCTGCTATATCATCACTTTTACCCTGGAAAAAATCGTGGGCAAGCTTACGGGACGAAACTCCGCCGCCACGAGGCGGAACCTTGGCGGAATCAATCTAGGGCTCTGGCGGAGCTGTTATGCCGGGGACACTTCCCTCCGGGAGGGGGAAATCATCACCAACGATCCTCTCATCGGGAGGGGGTCAATCTCCATCAACATCTTCACCAGCACCGTCTCCTCTCGAAACCCTAGTTCATCTCTTGTATCCAATCTTGTATCAAAACCACAAATTGGTGCATGTGGGTTGCTAGTAGTGTTGATTACTCCCTGTAGTTGATGCTAATTGGTTTACTTGGTGGAAGATCATATGTTCAGATCCTTGATGCATATTATTACCCCTCTGATTATGAACATGAATTTGCTTTGTGAGTAGTTACATTTGTTCCTGAGGACATGGGTGAAGTCTTGCTATTAGTAGTCATGTGAATTTGGTATTCGTTCCATATTTTGATGAGATGTATGTTGTCTTTTCCTCTAGTGGTGTTATGTGAATGTCGACTACATGACACTTCACCATTATTTGGTCCTACAGGAAGGCATGGGGAAGTAATAAGTAGATGATGTGTTGCTAGAGTGACAGAAGCTTAAACCCTAGTTTATGCGTTGCTTTGTTAGGGGCTGATATGAATCCATACGCTTAATGCCGTGGTTAGGTTTACCTTAATACTCCTTTTTGTAGTTGCGGATGCTTGCAATAGGGGTTAATCATAAGTGGGATGCTTGTCCAAGTTAGGGCAGTACCCAAGTACCGGTCCACCCACATATCAAATTATCAAAGTACCGAGCGCGAATCTTATGAACGTGATGAAAACTAGCTTGACGATAATTCCCAATGTGTCCTCGGGAGCTCCTTTACCATTATTAGAATTTGTCCAGGCTTGTCCTTTGCTACATAAAGGATTGCGTCACCTTGCTGTGCTTTATTTACTTTATTTACTTGTTGCTCGTTACTATTTCTCTTATCACAAAACTATCTATCACCTACTATTTCAGTGCTTGCAGAAAAAACCTTACCGAAAACCGCTTATCATTTCCTTCTGCTCCTCGTTGGGTTCGACGCTCTTACTTATCGAAAGGACTACGATAGATCCCCTACACTTGTGGGTCATCAAGACTCTTTTCTGGCGCCGTTGCCAGGGAGTGTAGCGCTTTTGGTGAGTGGAACTTGGTAAGGAAACATTAATATAGTGTGTTGAAATTTTTTGTTACTTGTCACTATGGAAACTAATCCTTTGAGGGGCTTGTTTGGGGTATCTTCACCCCAACCAGAAGAGAAAAGAGTTGCTCCTCAACCTACTCACTTTGAGATTCCTTCGGGTATGATAGAAAAACTGCTAGCTAATCCATTTGCAGGAGACGGAACATTGCATCCCGATTTACACCTTATCTTTGTGGATGAAGTTTGTGGATTATTTAAGCTTGCAGGTATTGCCGATGATGTTGTCAAAAGGAAGTTCTTCCCTTTATCTTTGAAGGGAGATGCATTGACATGGTATAGGCTATGTGATGATACAAGATCTTGGAATTATAAGCGATTGAAGTTGGAATTTCACTAGAAGTTTTATCCTATGCATCTTGTTCATCGTGATCGTAATTACATATATAATTTCTGGCTTCGCGAAGGAGAAAGCATCGCTCAAGCTTGGGGGAGGCTTAAGTCAATGTTATATTCATGCCCCAATCATGAGCTCTCTCGGGAAATGATTATTCAGAATTTTTATGCTCAGCTTTGTCTTGATAATCGCAAACTGCTCGATACGTCTTGTGCTGGTTCTTATATGCTGAAGACTATTGATTTCAAATGGGACTTATTGGAAAGAATTAAACGCAAATCTGAAGATTGGGGTTCCGAAGATGGTAAGAAGTCAGGTATGACACCTAAGTTCGATTGTGTTAAATCTTTCATGGATACCGATGCTTTCCGTGGATTTAGCTCTAAGTATGGACTTGACTCTGAGATAGTAGCTACTTTTTGTGAATCTTTTGATACTCACGTTGATCTCCCTAAAGAGAAGTGGTTTAAATATAATCCTCCTATTGAAGTGAAAGTAGTTGCACCTATTACAGTCGAAGAAAAGACTATTACCTATAGTGATCCTATTGTTCCTACTGCTTATGTTGAAAAACCTCCTTTTCCTGCTACGATAAAAGATCATTCTAAAGCTTCGACTATTGTTCGTAAGAGTAATACTAGGACTAATACACCTCCTGAGCAAATTAATGTTTAACCTAGTATTGCTATGGTTAAAGATCTCTTGGATGAGGACTTAGATGGGCATGTTATTTCTTTGTTGGGTGAGACTGCTAATATTGCTAGACCTGATACTAAGACACGTAGACCTGTTGTAGGCATGCCTGTTGTCGGTGTCAAAACCGGCGGATCTCGGGTAGGGGGTCCCGAGCTGTGCGTCTAGGCGGATGGTAACAGGAGACAAGGGACACAATGTTTTTACCCAGGTTCGGGCCCTCTCGATGGAGGTAAAACCTTACTCCTGCTTGATTAATATTGATGATATGGGTAGTTCAAGAGTGGATCTACCACGAGACCAAGGAGGCTAAACCCTAGAAGCTAGCCTATGGTATGATTGTTGTAATGGTTGTTCGTCCTACGGACTAAAACCCTCCGGTTTATATAGACACCAGAGAGGGCTAGGGTTACACAGAGTCGGTTACAATGGTAGGAGATCTACATATCCGTATTGCCAAGCTTGCCTTCCACGCCAAGGAAAGTCCCATCCGGACATGGGACGAAGTCTTCAATCTTGTATCTTCATAGTCTTGGAGTCCGGCCAATGATGATAGTCCGGCTATCTGGACACCCCCTAGTCCAGGACTCCCTCAGTAGCCCCCGAACCAGGCTTCAATGATGACGAGTCCGGAGCGTATATTGTCTTCGACGTTGCAAGGCGTGTTCTCCTCCAAATTCCATGTGCTTGCCGAATAGTGTCCGGCTTCCTTACAAATGTTGTGCTCCTTGGCTTCCACGCCCAATAATGGCCCTCTTCCACGTGTCGCACGAATGCGAAAGGCCAGGGTATTTTTATATTTTACCCCCTAGCTGCACAAATAATCTGCCTATAAGAGAGGCAAGAATCCAGATCCAAATCACACCATCTTCCTTCCGCGAGTACTCATCGGAGCGCTTCTGACCAAAAATCCATTCCATCATGGACCGTCGACGCGGCTCCTTCTCTCGCGCTCCTAGCCCTCAGCCAGGAGATTGGAGGAGATGTTCGGTCCCGCACAACGAGCTGGTGACGCTCCAAGCGGAGGGATACCTTCCTCCGGCCTTTATGATCCCAGTTCGAGCCGGGCTGGCCGCCTACAAAGGTGGAAAGCAAGCGGAGGCCACCCCTAGTCCCTCCAAAGGAGAGCGGGTGTGCTTCGTCCCTTATCTAATAAGGGGGCTCGGATTTCCCATACATCCATTTCTCCGGTGGCTTCTGGAGTTCTACGTACTCCAGCTTCATCACCTCACGCCCGCCTCTATTCTGCACATCGCGGGTTTCGTAGCTCTTTGCGAGATGTTCCTGGGCATCGAGCCCCATTACGCGCTATGGAAGAGACTATTTTGCCTCGTACCCCGTTCTCACGAGGGGTCAATATATCAAGTGGGCGGAACCGAAATATGGCGCATCGCCGGGACCGGATATCTATCCAGAACCCCAAAGAAGGCGTACGAAGACTGGCCCTCGGAATGGTTTTATGTGGAAGATGCTCCACTGCCGGACCCAGTTCGGATCGGCCTCCCGGAGTTCAGCAAGGCTCCTCTGAAGAAACGCCTAAGTTGGCGCCCGCGGAGCCCTCAATAGGAGGAAGACATGAGCGTCCATTATTTGATGGGCCGGATAAGGTTGCTGGCCCATTCCGGATGGACCATGATTGGAGTCATGGCCACATGCATTATGCGAGGGGTGCAGCCGCTCCAATATAGGGGCCACCCCATGTGGGATTTCAACGGGGAGAATGACACCACCCGTCATGGCCGCAAGGGGCCGAGATCGGCCGCGGATCTGGTGAAGATCCTGTCCAGCCTGTATAAGGGGGAGAAGGAGGACTTCCTCCAGACGAGCCCATTGAATGGGTTCTCCATGAATAACCCTCGGAGCTGGGTAAGCGGACATTTATTCATCCGACCCGTGCTTTCATAGTTAAGTGCCTTACTTTATGATTTTGACGCAGCAACTGCGTCGGCATGTGGAGGGCATACACAGTCCGGCTCCACAACCCGAGGACCCGGGAAGATCCCTTGACCCGGCCTCCGAAGAGGATCCGGACATAAAGGTGGAGCTAATTGACGGGGTGTTCCACCAACTCAGCATGGACAATGCTCTAGTCGCCATTACGGCTGACTACCCCGGCTTATCTTCGGCTTCCCAGGTAATTATGACCAGAGTCCTGACACCATTACTTCGTCCTTGCGTATTTCTGACCACCGTATACAACGGTGTCTTGCATGAGGTGCCTTCAACGTGGGAAGCCGAACCCGCGGCGGCTGACCAACAAGGGTCCGTCCGGCCCAGCAGGCGGAAGAGGGGTGCGGTGCGAATCAAAACATCACCGCAACGGTATAGCTCGCGACCGTTGTTTAGGAAAAAGATTCCTAGGAGGTGTACTAATGCTCATGACTTTTCCAGGAGAATGAGCGCTCGCCAGACTGTGCCCGAAGAGGTTGCCAACCAAGCCTCCACCAGCCAGGCTCCAACACCTGGTCCGGAGGGGGAGGTGAGTGCAAGGCGTGAGCCGGATACTCCTCCAACGGCAGATGCGACAGGCTGTCCGCCACCAGGTCTGAGGTGGAGAGCGCCATGAATCATAGGCGCCGCCGGACAGTTCTTCGTGACGTGTGTTTCTCCCTAGAGGCATTGAATGCCTTTAACGCGGGAGATGCGCACCTCCATGCCGCTCAATATGGTTTAACCAGAGCCACGGAGCAGTATGTAAAAGACATACGGGTAAAGGATTTTAATAGTTGTATATGCCAGTAGCCCCCGAGACTTAAAGTAGTTAAAATAACTGATTTAAGGATCATTTGATATGCAGGATCTCACGGAGAAGAATGCCCAATTGTCTCAGGAGCTACAAGGGTGCAAGGCCCAACTTGAGGCCGCACTAGCCGCCGCGGGAGGAGACACCGAGACCCCCTCCGGTAACACATATTTCAAAAAGATAAGCAGTGTGCGGCGTGCGTATAAGTCTGACATTAATATTGCAGATGTTGCCGGACTTGATCCGGACAAGCAACAGCTACTGCGCCAGCTGAAGGCCGGTGAGAGGGTGCTTATGAAGGTGCAGCAGGAGAGGAACAAACTCCAAGGTGCCCACACCTAGCTTGGAGAAGAGCTAAAAGGTGTTCGGGCCCAGCTGTCTGGCTCCGTGAAGGAGAATCAGCGGCTTTGTCGCGGCATCTATAGTAAGTGCTTGAGCAAACTCTTTTGAAAAGAAGAGTTCGGCGAGGAAGTCAATTGACAGAAATATGTCTGTAGGTGTGCTCATAGGTCGCCCTGCGGAGGAAATGCCCGGTTCAACAGGTGACCAACTTCCCGAGCTGGTGCAACTGCTCGAACGTGTTCGGCAGGCGATGAGTGGTGTCGTCCAGGCCTTATGGCCATCCGTCTCCCTACCCGAGGGCCTTGGAGAGCTTGCGGAGAAGCTTCAGGGAGCACGACAGCGCTTCCGTTTATGGAAGATATCGGCCTGCCGTCAAGGTGCCAGGGAGGCCTAGGCCATGGTGAAGACGCGGTACAAGAAGGCGGATCCAAACCACATGGTCGAGCTCGGACCTGTGGGGCCCGATGGGAAGGAGATCCCTGTGAGCTTAGTGTACGGCCAAGTAGAGTTGGCCGCTAAGTATTCCCAACGGGACTATAAATTAGACAGCCTGTTAGACGGGATTGAGGAGGAGTACAGTCAGTCGATTTGACGATGTATTTTAAAATGACATGTAAAATGCCTTCTAGCTGGATTGTAGATCGTTTGTCTTTGCCGACCTTTTCGCTTCAACCTCGGGACCCTAGAGTCCGGAGTGTGTCCGAATACCTTCTCGGTTATGAAAAAACCGAGGCATGCATGGAGACCAGGCGTAGGGGTCATTAGTGCTTTATCAGACAAGTGCCCAACTTGTTATGTTTATTACATGGTTAGTAAGAAACATCTTCCAGAGAGAATAGTTCCGTTAAGGGTTCCTTTCCCTGGGAGGCATGCCCTAAAGTGCATGTCGGGACTGCGAAAAGAGCAGGAAAACGTCTGGGGGCAGATAAATAAATAGGTAAAAAATCATCTTTCAAGTCACCGACCGAATATTCCCTTAAAAACGCTAGCTTTCGGCTTCACCCAGTCTGAGGTACACATCCGGCTGACCCGGCAGTAGCAATCGCAGAGGTGCTCCCTTTACCTCCTAGCCAAACAATCGGGAATGTAGGGGTAAGCACAGGAGCCAGGCAACCCAGCTTGGCCAAAACTTAAGTCATATCGATGCATATAATGGTGAATAAAAGGTACATGCGGAAGTTTGACACATGTGTTGGGCATAAAGCCCGTATAAGTAAGCTTCTGTTAAAGAAGCCCCCAGGTATAATGAGTGCGGGTAGCACATCAAGTGTGTGCAAACAATGCGCAAATCGGCCCTCAAGGGCTTTATGAAAAAGGTGGGAGAAAAGAGAGAAACAAAAGACAGCTGAAGTGTAAAAATGTGGACAGAGGAAGGAGACGAACTCTGAGTTCGGCGCTAGGCGTAGAATCTTCGGAGGCGGGCTGCGTTCCATGGGTTCGGCTCGAGTCGGTTGTCCGATGCGTTTCGCAGACGGTATGCTCCGCCGGTCAGAACTTGGTCGATGATGAAGGGACCTTCCCATTTGGGCTTGAGTTTGTCCTCTTTCTTGTCCGGCAGGCGTAGAACTAGTTCGCCAACATTGTAAGTCTTGGCTCGTACCTCTCTGCTTTGATATCTTCGAGCCTGCTGCTGATAGAATGTGGAACGAGCCTTGGCCACGTCGCGCTCCTCCTCCAATGCGTCCAAGCTGTCCTGCCGATCCAACTCGGCTTCTCTTTCTTCGTACATGCGCACTCGAGGTGAGTCATGAATTATGTCGCAGGGCAAAACTGCCTCTGCACCGTATACCATAAAGAATGGTGTGAACCCGGTAGTACGGTTTGGCATGGTCCGCAGCCCCCAGAGTACGGAGTCGAGCTCTTCTACCCAGTGCGTGTTAGATTCCGTAAGGGACCGCACTAATCTAGGTTTGATGCCGCTCATGATTAGACCATTTGCTCGTTCAACTTGACCGTTGGTTTGAGGGTGCTAGACTGAAGCGTAGTTGAGCTTAATGCCCATATTTTTGCACCAGAGTTTAACCTTGTCGGTCATGAAGTTCGTGCCGTTATCGGTGATGATGCTGTGGGGGACACCGTAATGGTGTACTACCCCGGATATGAAGTCTATCACAGGTCCGGATTCGGCCGTTTTAACTGGCTTGGCCTCTATCCATTTGGTGAATTTGTCCACCATGACCAATAGGTATTTTTGCTTGTGGGTTCCCCCTTTAAGGGGTCCAACCATGTCAAGCCCCCAGACCGCAAACGGCCAGGTGATGGGTATAGTTTTGAGGGCGGTGGGTGGCATGTGGCTCTGATTAGCAAAGTGCTGACAACCGACGCATCGTTGGACTAAGTCCTGAGCATCTGCCCGGGCCGTCGGCCAATAAAATCTTGTATGGAAGGCCTTACCTACAAGGGCCCGGGCTGCAGCGTGGTGTCCGCCTAGTCCGGCATGAATTTCAGCCAAAAGATTTCGCCCTTCCTCTTCGGAGATGCACCTTTGAAGGACTCCGATTGCGCTTTTCTTATAAAGTTCCCCCTCATGCACCTTGTAGGCTTTAGATCGCCGAACTATGCAGTGGGCCTCATTTTGGTCTTCGGGAAGTTCCTGCCTAATTAAGTAGGCTAGGAATGGTTCCGTCCACGGGGCAATGACTGCCATTATTTCGTGGGCGGAAGGTGTTATGTCATTGGCTGAGCCACCGGTTGTGTCAGAATGTTCGGTGTTGGGCGGTGCGGTTGGTTCCACATTGTTGTTTCCGGAATCCTCTTCCCATACTACAGATGGCTTAGAGAGCCGCTCCAGGAAGATGTTTGGAGGGACGGCGTCGCGTTTTGCGCCGACGCGTGCCAACACGTCGGCTGCCTGGTTATTATCCCGGGCTACATGGTGGAATTCGAGTCCTTCAAACCGAGCTGACATTTTTAAGACGGCGTTACGGTAGGCTACCATTATCGGATCTTTGGCATCGAAGTCTCCGTTTACTTGTGATATTGCGAGGTTTGAATCCCCGCGTACCTCGAGGTGTTGAATGCCCATGGAGATTGCCATCCGGAGACCATGCAGAAGGGCCTCATATTCGGCTGTGTTGTTAGAGTCTGTGTACATTATTTGAAGTACGTATTGGACTGTGTCTCCGGTTGGGGACGTCAAAACGACGCCAGCCCCCAAGCCGGCCAACATTTTAGAGCCATCGAAATGCATGATACAATTGGAGTATGCGCCGTACTCTTTAGGGAGTTCGGCTTCAGTCCATTCAGCGATGAAGTCAGCCAAGACTTGCGACTTTATAGCTCACCGTGGTTTGTAGGTTATGTCAAATGGTAAGAGCTCAATGGCCCATTTTGCAATCCTGCCCGTCGCGTCGCGGTTGTTTATGATGTCGTTGAGGGGTACTTCGGAGGCCACTGTTATCGAACACTCTTGAAAGTAGTGTCGCAGCTTCCGGGATGCCATGAACACCGCGTATGCTATTATTTGATAATGCGGGTACCGGGACTTGCAGGGAGTTAAGACAGTGGATACGTAGTACGCTGGTTTTTGAATAGGGAATTTATGCCCTTCTGTTTCTTGTTCGACGATGAGCACCGCGCTTACAACTTGATGTGTTGCCGCGATATATAACAACATTGGTTCGCCCAGGTTAGGCGTGGCCAGGACCGGATTTGTTGCCAATATGGCCTTTATTTCTTCGAGTCCGGCAGTGGCAGCATCCGTCCACTCGAAGTGTTCGGTGCGCCTGAGGAGGCGATAGAGGGGCAATGCCTTTTCTCCCAAATGGGAGATGAAGCGGCTTAGAGCCGCCACGCATCCAGTCAATTTTTGTATTTGTTTGAGGTCTTTTGGAATATCCAGCTGTGACAGAGCTCGGATCTTGGCTGGGTTTGCTTTGATTCCTCTACCGGATACAATGAAGCCCAGGAGTTTTCCGGCTGGTACGCCGAAAACGCATTTTTCCGGGTTTAGCTTAATGTCATATGCTCGGAGGTTGTCGAATGTGAGCCTTAAATCGTCTACTAGAGTTTCGACGTGTTTGGTTTTGACGACCACGTCGTTTACGTATGCCTCTACTGTTTTGCCGATCTGGGTAGTCAGACATGTCTGAATCATGCGCTGATATGTTGCGCCGGCATTTTTGAGTCCGAAGGGCATCGTGTTGAAGCAGAATGGTCTATATGGAGTAATGAATGCCGTTGCGGCTTGGTCCACCTCCGCCATCTTGATTTGATGGTAGCGGGAGTATGCGTCGAGGAAGCACAATGAATCGTGCCCTACAGTAGCATCGATTATTTGATCGATGCGGGGAAGGGGGAAAGGATCCTTTGGGCAAGCCATGTTGAGGTCTTTAAAATTGACACATAGGCGCCAGGATTTGTCCTTCTTTGGTACCATTACCAGGTTTGCTAGCCAGTCCGGATGTTTGATGTCTCTGATGAATCCGGCTTCCAATAGTTTGGCTAGCTCCTCTCCCATTGCCTGTCTTTTGGGTTCGGAAAATCGCCGAAGAGCCTGTTTGACTGGCTTGAATCCTTTTAGGATGTTTAGGTTGTGTTCTGCCAATCTGCATGGGATTCCTAGCATGTCTGAAGGGTGCCAGGCAAAGATGTCCCAATTCTCCCGAAGGAACTCTCATAGTGCGGCGTCTACATCAGGGTTTAACTGTGCCCCAATGGAGGCCGTCTTTGTTGGGTCCGTTGGATGGACCTGGAATTTTACTATTTTGTCAGCTGGTTTAAAAGAGGTGGACTTGGATCTCTTATCGAGTATCACATCATCCCTGTTCACCGTAGAGCGCAGCGCAGTGAGTTCCTCCGCCGCTAGGGCTTCGGATAGTGCCTCTAGGGCTAATGCGGCTGTCTTGTTTTCGGCGCGGAGTGCTATGTCCGGATCACTGGCAAGGGTGATGGTTCCATTGGGCCTGGGCATTTTAAGCTTCATGTACCCGTAATGGGGTATGGCTTGGAAAATTGTGAATGCCTCTCATCCTAATAAAGCGTGATATCCGCTGCTGAACGGGGCCACTTGGAACGTGACCTCCTCGGACCTGTAATTGTCCAGCGAGCCGAACACCACATCAAGTGTGATTTTTCCTGTGCAGCGTGCTTCCCGGCTAGGGATTATTCCTCTAAAGGTTGTGCTGCTTCGCTCAATGCGGCTCCAGTCTATTTCCATTTTTTGAAGGGTTTCCTCGTAGATGAGGTTTAATCCGCTGCCGCCATCCATGAGTACCTTGGTGAGACGAAAGCCGTCCACTATTGGACTGAGGACCAATGCGGCTGGTGCTCGGGCTGTTCGGAATTTAGGTTCGTCACTGGCGTTGAAGGTGATGGCCGTGTCGCTCCATGGATTTGTTGTTGCTACTTGGTAGACTTCGGCGAGGCTGCGGATTGTTCTTTTCCGCATATTATTTGATGCGAAAGTCTCGAAGACTGTTAATACCGTACTGGTACTGTTGGGGTGGGTCTCCGGGGCTAGAAGCTCTTCGCCACTTTTGGCCACCTGCCGCAGTATCCAACATGTTCGAAGGCTATGAGTTGGAGTGGCGCCCTCTGTACTATGAATTTTACAGGGTCCGCTGAGCCATCCCTCCAGTACGGTTCCGTGCCCTTTATGGGGTTTTTTCTTTTTGGTTCTTGTCCTGGGTGCCTGAGCATGGTGCACCCTTTTGTTTCGGACTAGGGTTGTGTTCGAAGCCGGATTGTCCCAAAACTTAGTTTCGATTTTCCGGACACTCTCCATTGCACAGTATTTTCGTACTATGGATGCCAGGTCGGCGAAGCGTGTAATTTCGCGACGACTTACGGCGTTCAAGATTCCCTTGTCCGTGCAATTGTTGCAGAAAATTGAAATTGCATTTTCCTCACGGCAGTCCTTTATCCTGTCCATAACCAGGAGGAATCTGGCCCAGTAATGATGTACTGTTTCAGCAGGCTCTTGCCGGATTTGGGATAGATCGCATATGTTTGGGTGGGTGGGTGGAATT
The DNA here is from genome assembly GCA_963921465.1 of Triticum timopheevii. Classification (NCBI taxonomy): domain Eukaryota; kingdom Viridiplantae; phylum Streptophyta; class Magnoliopsida; order Poales; family Poaceae; genus Triticum; species Triticum timopheevii. The sequence continues at coordinate 526,549,532 of OY997274.1, forward strand.
GAGTCCGGAACCCTGCCCATCTTGAGGCTCAAGGGCCGAAAAGTTTCCGAATTTGGAAGCTTGGATTGCTGGCCGTTGTCCGACGAGTCTGGTCCGCTGCCTGACTTTAGGTTCAGTACTTGATCGACGTCCGTCCCTCCGCGGTTATCCGGCATGGAGGGTTCGGGAGTCCGGACATAACTAGTTTTTAATACAGAAGAAGAGTCGCCGCTTTGTTCATCTATCACCGCAACGTGGTGGGTAACCTGGGGAGAGTTAATCTCTCTCAGATTGGTTTTAAGCCCAATCTGATTGTAGTCTGTAGCGACTCCCAGGGCGGCGATGCGATCCAAGAGCTCGTTTACGGAAGAGAGCTCCATTGGATCCAACTGCTCGGCGAATTACGAGTTGACGTGAAGATTGCTTTTGATGACCCGAGAGGCCATCGTCGAAGCGGTGGCCGAACAGGCGGTCATGAGAAAACCACCTAGCCGGATAGTTTGGCCTGCGGCCAAAGCTCCTTTGGCGATGGTACCGTCTTTAAAGACGGGAAGAGGCATCCTTCCTGATCGTGACGGCACAGAGGAACTCTCAATGAAAGCACCAATGTCGGTGTCAAAACTGGCGGATCTCGGGTAGGGGGTCCCGAACTGTGCGTCTAGGCGGATGGTACCAGGAGACAAGGGACACGATGTTTTTACCCAGGTTCGGGCCCTCTCAATGGAGGTAAAACCCTACTCCTGCTTGATTAATATTGATGATATGGGTAGTACAAGAGTGGATCTACCACGAGATCAAGGAGGCTAAACCCTAGAAGCTAGCCTATGGTATGATTGTTGTAATGGTTGTTCGTCCTACGGACTAAAACCCTCCGGTTTATATAGACACTGGAGAGGGCTAGGGTTACACAGAGTCGGTTACAATGGTAGGAGATCTACATATCCGTATTGCCAAGCTTGCCTTCCACGCCAAGGAAAGTCCCATCCGGACACGGGACGAAGTCTTCAATCTTGTATCTTCATAGTCTTGGAGTCCGGCCGATGATGATAGTCCGGCTATCCGAACACCCCCTAGTCTAGGACTCCCTCACCTGTTATTTCTGTTAAAATAGGAGATCATTGTTATCATAGCTTATGTGATATGGGTGCTAGTGCTAGTGCGATACCTTATGATCTTTATAAAGAAATTATGCACGACATTGCACCCGTTGAATTAGAAGACATTGATGTTACTATTAAGCTTGCTAATAGGGATACCATTAAACCTATTGGGATTGTTAGAGATGTTGAAGTTTTGTGTGGGAAGGTTAAATACCCTACTGATTTTCTTGTTCTTGGTTCCCCACAAGATGATTTTTGTCCCATTATTTTTGGTAGACCTTTCTTGAATACTGCTAGTGCTAAGATTAATTGTGAAAAGAATATTGTCACTGTTGGCTTAGATGGTATGTCTCATGAGTTTAATTTCTCTAAGTTTAGTAGACAACCTCATGAAAGGGAACCACCTAGTAAGGATGAAATTATTGGTCTTGCTTCCATTGATGTTCCTCCAAATGATCTGTTAGAACAATATTTGCTAGACCATGAAAACAATATGTTTATGAAGGAAAGGGAAGAAATAGATGAAGTGTTCCTTAAACAGGAACCTATGCTGAAACATAACCTTCCCGTTGAAATTCTTGGGGATCCTCCTCCACCCAAGGGTGATCCCGTGTTTGAACTCAAACCATTACCTGATAATCTTAAGTATGCTTATCTTGATGAAAAAAATATCATGTTATTATTAGTGCTAACCTTTCAGAGAAAGAAGAAGAAAGATTATTGAAAACTCTGAAGAAGCACCGAGCTGCTATTGGATATACTCTGGATGATCTTAAGGGCATTAGTCCCACATTATGTCAACACAAAATCTCAGTGGAGAAAGATGCCAAACCAGTTAGAGATCCTCAAAGACGATTAAATCCCAAGATGAAGGAAGTGGTAAGAAAGGAGATACTCAAGCTCCTTGAGGCAGGTATTATTTATCCCGTTGCTGATAGTGAATGGGTAAGCCCTGTCCATTGTGTTCCTAAAAAGGGAGGTATTACCATTGTTCCTAATGATAAAGATGAATTGATCCCGCAAAGAATTATTACAAGTTATAGGATGGTAATTGATTTCCGTAAGTTAAATAAAGCTACTAAGAAAGATCATTACCCTTTACCATTTATTGATCAAATGCTAGAAAGACTATCCAAACACACACATTTTTGCTTCCTAGATGGTTATTCTGGTTTCTCTCAGATACCTGTGTCAGCGAAGGATCAATCTAAAACTACTTTTACTTGCCCTTTTGGTACTTTTGCTTATAGACGTATGCCTTTTGGTTTATGTAATGCACCTGCTACCTTTCAAAGATGCATGATGGCTATATTCTCTGATTTTTGTGAAAATATTTGTGAGGTATTCATGGATGACTTCTCCGTCTATGGATCCTCTTTTGATGATTGTTTGAGCAACCTTGATCGAGTTTTGCAGAGATGCGAAGACACTAGTCTCGTCCTGAATTGGAAAAAGTGTCACTTTATGGTTAATGAAGGCATTGTCTTGGGGCACAAGATCTCCGAGAGAGGTATTGAAGTTGATAAAGCCAAAGTTGATGCTATTGAAAAGATGCCATGTCCCAAGGACATAAAAGGTATAAGAAGTTTCCTTGGTCACGCCGGTTTTTATAGGAGGTTCATTAAGGACTTTTCTAAAATCTCTAGGCCTCTGACTAATTTATTGCAAAAAGATAATTCCTTTTGTCTTTTGATGATGATTGTGTAGAAGCGTTTGAAGTACTTAAGAAAGCTTTGATCACTGCACCTATTGTTCAACCACCTGATTGGAATTTACCTTTCGAAATTATGTCTGATGCTAGTGATTATGCTGTAGGTGTTATTTTAGGGCAAAGAGTTGATAAGAAATTGAATGTTATCCAGTATGCTAGTAAGACTCTTGATACTGCCTAGAGAAATTATGCTACTACTGAAAAAGAGTTCTTAGCAGTTGTGTTTGCATGTGATAAGTTTAGACCTTATATTTTTGATTCCAAAGTTACTATTCACACTGATCATGATGCTATTAAATATCTTATGGAAAAGAAAGATGCTAAGCCTAGACTCATTCGATGGGTTCTCTTGCTCCAAGAATTTGACTTGCATACTATTGATATAAAGGGAGCTGAGAACGCCATTGCAGATAACTTGTCTAGGTTAGAGAATGTGCTTGATGACCCACTGCCTATTAATGACAGCTTTCCTGATGAACAATTAGCGGTTGTCAATGCTTCTCATACTGCTCCTTGGTATGCTGATTATGCTAATTACATTGTTGCTAAATATATACCACCTAGTTTCACATATCAGCAAAAGAAAAAGTTCTTTTATGATTTAAGACATTACTTCTGGGATGATCCACACCTTTATAAAGGAGTAGATGGTGTTATTAGACGTTGTGTGCCTGAGCATGAACAGGAACATATTCTACGTAAGTGTCATTCCGAATCTTATGGAGGACACCACGCTAGAGATAGAACTGCACACAAGGTACTACAATCTGGTTTTTATTGGCCTACTCTCTTCAAAGATGCTCGTAAGTTTGTCTTATCCTGTGATGAATGTCAAAGAATAGGTAACATTAGTAGACATCAAGAAATGCCTATGAATTGTTCTCTTGTTATTGAACCGTTTGATGTTTGGGGCTTTGATTATATGGGACCTTTTCCTGCCTCTAATGGTTATACACATATTTTAGTTGTTGTTGATTACGTTACTAAGTGGGTAGAAGCTATTCCAACTAGTAGTGCTGATCATAACACTTCTATTAAAATGCTTAAAGAAGTTATTTTTCCGAGGTTTGGAGTCCCTAGATATCTTATGACTGATGGTGGTTCACATTTTATTCATGGCGCTTTCCGTAAGATGCTCGCTAAGTATGATGTCAATCATAGAATAGAATCTCATTATCACCCGCAGTCTAGTGGTCAAGTAGAGTTGAGCAATAGAGAGCTCAAATTAATTTTGCAAAAGATTGTGAATAGATCTAGAAAGAATTGGTCCAAAAAACTTGATGATGCATTATGGGCCTATAGAACTGCATACAAAAATCCTATGGGTATGTCTCCTTATAAGATGGTTTATGGAAAAGCGTGTCATTTGCCTCTTGAACTTGAACATAAGGCATATTGGGCTATCAAAGAGCTCAATTATGATTTCAAACTTGCCGGTGAGAAGAGGTTGGTTGATATTAGCTCACCTGATGAATGGAGAGCCCAAGCTTATGAGAATGCCAAGCTATTCAAAGAAAAAGTCAAACGCTGGCATGATAAGAGGATACAAAAGCGTGAGTTTAACGTAGGAGATTATGTGTTATTATTCAACTCCCATTTAAGATTTTTTACAGGAAAACTTCTCTAAAAATGGGAAGGTCCCTACGTTATCGAGGAGGTCTATCGTTCTGGTGCTATAAAAATCAACAACTTCGAAGGCACAAATCCGAGGGTGGTAAACGGTCAAAGAATTAAACATTATATTTCAGGTAATCCTATCAATGTTGAAACTAATATTATTGAAACCATAACCCCTGAGGAATACATAAGGGACACTTTCCAGAATGTTCCAGACTCCGAAAAGGTATAGGTATGTGGTACGGTAAGTTAACCGACTCCAAAACAACTCTAAGGGCAATTTTTATCAGTTTTGGATTATTTAAGAATTTTAGGAAGAAAGAAGTAGTCCGAAAGGGACACAAGGCTCCCACGAGAGTGGAGGGCGCCCCCCTGTAGGGCGCGCCCCCTGTCTCGTGGGCACCTCGTGTGCCTCCCAGACTCCGTTTTCTTGCATGTTACGTATTTTGGTCGGTAAAAATTCGTTATATATACCCCCGAAGGTTTTGACCACCGTATCACGCAAATATCCTCTATTTTTGTTTCGAGCTGTTTCTGTTACAGATCTAGAGCATCATGGCGTCTCCAAGCGCTCCCAAGGACAAGTTTTTCGAGAGGGTTATCAACCCCTATCTCGCGGAGGTGCTGCATCATCCTCAAATCATTGAGATGCGTGAGGGGGTGCTGCACAAAGCTCGAAGTCGTGGAGCAGGAAGTTTACAAGTGTCAAGGGATGGAGGAGCGTGGACTCAACGCCAACCAGATGATGATCACGGAGTTCACCAACAACCACAAACTAGATGCTAAAGTCATTGGGGAGACCATCTTCAAGCTTCAAGAGAAAATAGAGCATCTCCAAGCCCAGATCTATGACCTGCAAAACCAGAACTGTGAGTATGAATATAGATTCAAGCGAATGAGTTTGGCTGCAGATTTAAGGATCACGGAGACTCGATCATGCTTTTATGATGGAGAGCCTATGCCTTGGAAGACGGATGACAAGCCTACATCATCAACAACTCCTACTTCACCACCTCCGGAGAAATAATCACATGGGTATGGGCACTCCTGGCAACTTCCAAGCTTGGGGGAGGTGCCCCGCTATCGTATCACCATCACACTCCTATCTTTGCCGCTTTATTTAGTTCGATCCTTTTAGTAGTATCTTGATCTAATAGTTTGAAATTTACATATCAAGTAGTTTCGAGTTTTGCTTTGTGATCTCTTTATATAATCGAGTCCGTGAGCTATATATAATAAAGATTAGTGTTGAGTCAAGGGCTTTGCTATGTTGCTATGATCTTGAGAAAGTAGAAAGAATAAAAGAGTTCATATTGATCTTATGGATAGTGATAACTTCACACATAGAAAGTATGAGGCATAAAAATTGTTGAGAGTTGACGAACGTAGTTTTGGTCATCGTTGCAATTAATAGGAAGTGATAAGGAAAGAGGGGTTCACATATAAATATATTATCTTGGACACCTTTTATAATTGGGAGCACTCATTAAGTATGACATGCTAAAAGAGTTGACGTTGGACAAGGAAGACAACGTAATGGTTTATGTTTTCCGACATCTCAGTTAAAGTATATTGTCATTGACCTTCCAAACATGTTGAGTTTGCCTTTCCCCCTCATGCTAGCCAAATTCCTTGCACCAAGTAGAGATACTACTTGTGCTTCCAAATATCCTTAAACCTAGTTTTGCCATGAGAGTCCACCATACCTACCTATGGATTGAGTAAGATCCTTCAAGTAAGTTGTCATCGGTGCAAGCAATAAAAATTGCTCTGTAAATATGTATGACTTATTAGTGCAGAGAAAATAGGCTTTGTACGAACTTGTTGTGGAAGTAATAAAAGCGACGGACTGCATGATAAAGGTCCACATACAAGGGGCAATATAAAGTGACGTTCTTTTGCATTAAGATTTCATGCATCAACCCTAAACGCGCATGACAACCTCTGCTTCCCTCTACGAAGGGCCTATCTTTTACTTTATGTTTTTACTTTATGCTTGAGTCAAGGTGATCCTCACCTTTCCCTTTTTATTTTATCCTTTGGCAAACTCCTCGTGTTTGAAAGATCATGATGCATATATCCAATTGGATGTAAGTTAGCATGGGCCATTATTGTTGACATCACCTAAAGGTGAATACGTTGGGAGGCAACACAATAAGCCCCTATCTTTCTCAGTGTCCGGCTGAAACTCTATAACCACAAGTATTGCGTGAGTGTTAACAATTATAGGAGACTACGAGATAGTTGAGTATGTGATCTTGCTGAAAAGATCTATTATTGACTCTTTCTGATGTTTCGATAAATTGCAAATGCTTCAATGACTGAGATTATAGTTTGTTAGTTCCCAATGAAGTTTTTGAACCATACTTGACATTGTGAATTGCTTATTACTTGAGCAAAGGAAATCATATGGCAAAATCTATATATGTTGCTGTTATTAGAATGATCATGATGCCGTCATGTCCGTATTTTATTTTTATCGACGCCTCTATCTCTAAACATGTGGACATATTTTTCGATTTCGGCTTCCGCTTGACGACAAGCGAGGTCTAAGCTTGGGGGAGTTGATACGTCCATTTTGCATCATGCTTTTATATCAATATTTATTGCATTATGGGTTGTTATTACACATTATATCTCGATACTTATGGCTATTCTCTCTTATTTTACAAGGTTTACCATGAAGAGGGGGAATGCCGGCAGCTGGAATTCTGGCTGGAAAAGGAGCAAACGTTGGAAACCTATTCTACACAGCTCAAAAAGTCCTGAAACTCCACGAAACAACTTTTTGGATTTAATAAGAATTTATGAGCAAAACTGATAGGCCAGGGGGCCCACACCTTGTCCAGGAGACAGGGGCGCGCCCCCCCTATAGGGCGCGGCCCCCTATCTCCTGGGCCCCCTGGTGGGCCTTGCTACGTCTTGAGCTTGCATTGGTTTTCCTCGAAGAGGAGAGGGTGATGCAGCAAAGTGTAGCGTAAGTATTTCTCTCAGTTTTGAGAACCAAGGTATCAATCCAGTAGGAGGCTCCTCAAAAGTCCCATGCACCTACACAAACAAAATGAGAACTCGCAACCAACGCAATAAAGGGGTTGTCAATCCCTTCACGGCCACTTGCAAAATTGAGATCTAATAAAGATAGTATGATAAGATAAATATATTTTTGGTATTTTATGATATAGATGCAAAAAGTAAAGATGCAAATAAAAGTAGATTGAAAGCAAATATGATAAGAGATAGACCCGGGGGCCATAGGTTTTACTAGTGGCTTCTCTAAAGATAGCATAAGTATTATGGTGGGTGAACAAATTACTGTCGAGCAATTGATAGAAAAAAGCATAGTTGTGAGATTATCTAGGCATGATCATGTATATAGGCATCACGTCCATAACAAGTAGACCGACTCCTGCCTGCATCTACTACTATTACTCCACACATAGACTGACTCCTGCCCGCATCTAGAGTATTAAGTTCATAAGAACAGAGTAACGCATTAAGCAAGATGACATGATGTAGAGGGATAAACACATGCAATATGATATAAACCCCATCTTGTTATCCTCGATGGCAACAATACAATACGTGCCTTGCAACCCTTTCTGTCACTGGGTAAGGACACCGCAAGATTGAACCCAAAGCTAAGCACTTCTCCCATGGCAAGAAAAACCAATCTAGTAGGCCAAACCAAACTGATAATTCGAAGAAACTTGCAAAGATAACTCAATCATACATAAAAGAATTTAGAGAAGATTCAAATATTATTCATAGATAAACTTGATCATAAACCCACAATTCATCGGATCTAGACAAACACACCGCAAAAAGAGTTTACATCGAATAGATCTCCACAAGAGAGGGGGAGAACATTGTATTGAGATCCAAAAAGAGAGAAGAAGCCATCTAGCTAATAACTATGGACCCGTAGGTCTGTGGTAAACTACTCACAACTCATCGGAGGGGCAAGGATGTTGATGTAGAAGCCCTCCGTGGTCGATTCCCCCTCCGGTAGAGTGCCGGTGAAGGCTCCAAGATGAGATCTCGCGGATACAGAAGGTTACGGCGGTGGAAATTGTGTTTCGTGGTGATCCTGGATGTTTTCGGGGTACGTAGGTATATATAGGAGGAAGAAGTACGTCGGTGGCCGCCCGAGGGGCCCACGAGACAGGGGGCGCGGCCTACACGGGGGGCGCGGCCCCCTATCTCGTGGGGCCCTCGGAAACTTCTTCACTTGCACTCCAAGCTCTCCGGATCATGTTCGTTCCAAAAATCACACTCCCGAAGGTTTCATTCCGTTTGGACTCTGTTTGATATTCCTTTTCTTCGAAATACTAAAATAGGCAAAAAAACAACAATATGGGCTGGGCCTCCGGTTAGTAGGTTAGTCCCAAAAATGATATAAATGTGTAAAATAAAGTCCGTAAACATCCAAAAGGGGTAATATAATAGCATGGAACAATCAAAAATTATAGATACGTTGGAGACGTATGAAGCATCCCCAAGCTTAATTCCTGCTCGTCCTCGAGTAGGTAAATGATAAAAAGAGAATTTTTGATGTGGAATGCTACCTAGCATAATTCATAATTTATTGTGGCATGAATGTTCAGATCCAAATGATTCAAAATAAAAGTTCATATTGATAAAAGAAATAGTAACACTTCAAGTATACTAATCAAAGTAAGCATGTCTTCTCAAAATAGCATGGCAAAAGAAAGTTCATCCCTACAAAATCATATAGTTAGGCTATGCTTCATTTTCGTCACACAAAGATGTTCCCAACTTCTATACCCCCGATGACAAGCCAAGCAATTGTTCCATACTTAAATAATCTCAAACTTTTTCAACCTTCAGGCAATACATGAGCGTGAGCCATGGATATAGCACTATGGGTGGAATAGAATATGATGATGGGGAGTGTGTGGAGAAGACAAAAAAGGAGAAAGTCTCACATTGACGAGGATAATCAACGGGCTATGGAGATGCCCATCAATTGATGTCAACATGAGGAGTAGGGATTGCCATGCAACGGATGGACTAGAGCTATAAATGAATGCTCAACAAAAGAAAACTAGTGGGTGTGCATCCAACTTGCTTGCTCACGAAGACCTAGGGCATTTGAGGAAGACCATCGTAGAAATATACCAGCCAAGTTCTATAATGAAAAATTCCCACTAGTATGAAAAAGACAACATATGAGACTCACTATATGAAAAACATGGTGCTACTTTGAAGCACAATATATGAGACTCACTGCATGGAGAACAAAGTGCTACTTCGAAGCACAAGTGTGGAAAAAGAGATTGTAACATTGCCCTTTTTATTTATTTTCCCCTTTTTTTTCTTTTTTTTCTTTTTTCTTTTCTTTTTTTGGGCCTTTTTTTTCTTTTTGGCCTTTCTTTTTTTTCTTTGGGCAATGTTCTAATAATGATGATCATCACACTTCTATTGATTACAACATAAAGATTACAACTCGAAACTAGAACAAGATATGACTCTATATGAATGCCTGCGGCGGTGTACCGGGATGGTGCAATGAATCAAGAGTGACATGTACGAGAAATAATGCATGGTGGCTTTGCCACAAATACAATGTCAACTACATGATCATGCAATGGCAATATGACAAAAGTAAAGTATGTCATGATGATGATGAGCGGAACGGTGGAAACTTGCATGGCAATATATCTCGGAATGGCTATGGAAATGCCATAATAGGTAGGTATGGTGGTTGTTTTGAGGAAGATATAAGGAGGTTTATGTGTGATAGAGCATATCGTATCATGGGGTTTGGATGCACCGGTGAAGTTTGCACCAACTCTCAAGGTGAGAAAGGGCAATGCACGGTACCGAAGAGGCTAGCAAAGGCGGAAAGGTAAAAGTGCGTATAATCCATGGACTCAACATTAGTCAAAAGAACTCATATACTTATTGCAAAAATTTATAAGTCATCAAAAACCAAGTACTACGTGCATGTTCCTAGGGGGATAGATTGGTAGGAAAAGACCATCGCTCATCCCCGACCGCCACCATAAGGATGCACAAGCCAAGTACACTTCATGTAAATTTGTTACACAGCTTTAACCATACGTGCATGCTACGGGACTTGCTAACTTCAACACAAGCATTCTTTAAATTCATAATCACCCAACTAGCATGACTTTAATATCACTACCTCCATATCTCAAAACAATTATCAAGCATCAAATTGATCATAGCATCCAATTCACTTCCTATGATAGTTTTTATTATACCCAACTTGGATGCTCATCATTCTAGGACCAACTTTATGATCATAGCAAATACCATGATGTTCTAAAAGACTCTCAAAATAATATAAGTGAAGCATGAGAGACTAGCAATTTCTTCAAAATTAAGACACCACCGTGCTCTAAAAGATGTAAGTGAAGCACTAGAGCAAAAACTATCAAGCTCAAAAGATATAAGTGAAGCACATAGAGTATTCTAGCAAATTCTAATCAAATAGGCTTCTCCCAAAAGGTGTGTACAACAAGGATGATTGTGGTAAACTAAAAAGCAAAGACTAATATAATACACGACGCTCCAAGCAAAACACATATCATGTGGCGAATAAAAATATAGCTCCAAGTAAAGTTACCAATGAACGAAGACGAAAGAGGGGATGCCTTCCCGGGGCATCCCCAAGCTTAGTCTTTTGGCTATTATTGAATATCTTGGGGTGCCTTGGGCATCCCCAAGCTTAGGCTCTTGCCACTCCTTATTCCATAGTCCATAAAAGCTTTACCCAAAACTTGAAAACTTCACAACACAAAACTCAACAGGAAATCTTATAAGCTCCGTTAGTGAAAGAAAACAAAACCACCACATAAGGTACTGCAATGAACTCATTCTTTATTTAATTTGGTGTTAAACCTACTGTATTCCAACTTTATTATGGTTCATAGACTGAATTACTAGCCATAGATGCATTGAAACAAGCAAACAACATACGAAAAACAGAATCTGTCAAAAACAGAACAGTCTGTAGCAATCTGTAACTAATGCAAACTTCTGGAACTCTAAAAATCCTACCAAAATAGGAAGTCCTGTAAAAATAGTTTATTGAACAGAAGCAAAAATAATCAACGCAAAATCACGTTCCTGTGATTTAACAAAATTATATTTCTGCGCGCAAAGTTTCTGTTTTTCAGCTGAATCAAATCAACTATCATCGTAGGTTATCCTATAGGTTCTACTTGGCACAAACACTAATTAAAAGATAAAAACACATCTAACCAGAGGGTAGATGCAAGATTTATTACTAAACAGAAGCAAAAACAAAAAACATAAAGAAAAATTGGGTTGCCTCCCAACTAGCGCTATCATTTAACGCCCCTAGCTAGGCATAAAAGCAAAGATAGATCTAACGAGTGCCATAATAATAAGATAGATCTTGAAAGCTCATCCCATATTCTCTACGTTCGGCAGCAAGTTTTCTTTGAGGCAAGCAAAAGTAATCAAAAGGGCTAAATTTAGTGGGACAAAGATCCCCAAGATCAATCACAGGAGGAACGGGTTCCTCCTTTGGCCCTTCATACTGCACAACTATTTCATCACTAAAAGCATTCTTTTGGCAAAATCTTGTGAGCCTATACTCAAGAGAGTATCCTAGCTCATTGTTTCGAAGGGAAAAATCATTATTAAGCTCATTAATGCAATCAACCAAGACATTGGTAGGAACCTTTTTCCTAAGGTTTTCATTAAAAGCAACATAATCCGAAGATTGAAAACGCCTAATTTCCTCTTGATCATAGAGGATTGCCTCTATGGGAGGACGACCGGCATCCACCCTATAGTGCGCAAAGATTTCTTTGGCCTCTCTTATGATAAATCTAAACTCATGGGCCAAAAAGATAGTAACAGCACGCTTAACAGAAGAATGCTCAATATTAGAGAATTCTAGGAAAATTCTTTGTATGCACGGATGCAAATGCATAAATTGTCTTTCAAGTTCAACTACGAGCATAGCGATAGCATCCGCAAGACTACTAGTTCTATGAAAATAGAACTGCCCATGGAAGGTAAAGCACCGACACAAGTAAAGAAATCTTGAATAACACCTTTGCCAATGATGTTACCACTACCGACTCGAAACTTTTTGGTATGCAAGATAGGGGGTTCATCGGCCGGAGCCTCAGGATTTTCCATGTTATCATTATCGTCCATATCGACGATAATGTCCCCAATTTCAGACATAGCAGTAAACAAAAGCAAGGCAGAAGAAAGCGGGCAAAAAAAAGAGAGGAGGAGATTGGGAAAGAGAGGGCGAATAAAACGGCAAGGGTGAAGTGGGGGAGAGGAAAACGAGAGGCAAATGGCAAATAATGTAAATGCGAGGGAGATGGGTTTGTGATGGGTACTGTTGGGGAACGTAGTAATTTCAAAAATATTCCTACGCACACGCAAGATCATGGTGATGCATAGCAACGAGAGGGGAGAGTGTTGTCTATGTACCCTCGTAGACCGAAGTGGAAGCGTTGACGCAACATAGAGGAAGTAGTCGTACGTCTTCCCGGTCCAACCGATCCAAGCACCGTTACTCCGGCACCTCCGAGTTCTTGACACACGTACAGCTCGATGACGCACCCCGGGCTCCGATCCAGCAAAGCTTCGGGGAGGAGTTCCGTCAGCACGACGGCGTGGTGACGATCTTGATGTTCAACCGTCGCAGGGCTTCGCCTAAGCTCCGCTACAATATGACCGAGGTGTAATATCGTGGAGGGGGGCACCGCACACGGCTAAGGAACGATCACGAAGATCAACTTGTGTGTTCTAGGGTGCCCCCTGCCCCCGTATATAAAGGATCCAAGGGGAGGGGCGGCCGGCCAAGGAGGGGCGCGCCAGGGGGGAGTCCTACTCCCACCGGGAGTAGGACTCCCTTTCTTTCCTAGTTGGAGAAGCAGAAGGGGGGAAAGAGGAGGAAGAGGGGAAGGAAAGGGGGGGCGCTGCCCCCTTCCCTTGTCCTATTCGGACTAGGAAGGGGAGGGGCGCGCGGCCACCGCCTGCCTCCTTCTCTCTTCTCCCTCAAGGCCCATGTAGGCCCAATAACCCCCCGGGGGGTTCCGGTAACCCCCCGGTACTCCGGTAAAATGCCGATTTCACCCGGAACGATTCTGATGTCCAAATATAGGCTTCCAATATATCGATCTTTATGTCTCGACCATTTCGAGACTCCTCGTCATGTCCGTGATCACATCCGAAACTCCGAACAACCTTTGGTGCATCAAAATACATAAACTCATAAAGAAACTGTCATCATAACTTTAAGCGTGCGGACCCTATGGTTCGAGAACAATGTAGACATGACTGAGACACGTCTCCGGTCAATAACCAATAGCGGGACCTGGATGCCCATATTGGTTCCTACATATTCTACGAAGATCTTTATCAGTCAGACCGCATAACAACATACGTTGTTCCCTTTGTCATCGGTATGTTACTTGCCCGAGATTCGATCGTCGGTATCCAATACCTAGTTCAATCTCGTTACCGGCAAGTCTCTTTACTCGTTCCGTAATACATCATCTCGCAACTAACTCATTAGTTGCAATGCTTGCAAGACTTAAGTGATGTGCATTACCGAGAGGGCCTAGAGATACCTCTCCGACATTCGGAGTGACAAATCCTAATCTCGAAATACGCCAACCCAACAAGTACCTTTGGAGACACCTGTAGAGCACCTTTATAATCACCCAGTTACGTTGTGACGTTTGGTAGCACACAAAGTGTTCCTCCGGTAAACGGGATTTGCATAATCTCATAGTCATAGGAACATGTATAAGTCATGAAGAAAGCAATAGCAACATACTAAACGATCGGGTGCTAAGCTAACGGAATGGGTCATGTCAATCAGATCATTCAACTAATGATGTGATCCCGTTAATCAAATAACAACTCTTTGTCCATGGTTAGGAAACATAACCATCTTTGATTAACAAGCTAGTCAAGTAGAGGCATACTAGTGACACTCTGTTTGTCTATATATTCACACATGTATTATGTTTCCGGTTAATACAATTCTAGCATGAATAATAAACATTTATCATGATATAAGGAAATAAATAATAACTTTATTTTTGCCTCTAGGGCATATTTCCTTCAGTCTCCCACTTTCACTAGAGTCAATAATCTAGATTACACAGTAATGATTCTAACACCCATGGAGTCTTGGTGCTGATCATGTTTTGCTCGTGGAAGAGGCTTAGTCAATGGGTCTGCAACATTCAGATCCGTATGTATCTTGCAAATCTCTATGTCCCCCACCTAGACTAGATCCCGGATGGAATTGAAGCGTCTCTTGATGTGCTTGGTTCTCTTGTGAAATCCGGATTCCTTCGCTAAGGCAATCGCTCCAGTATTGTCACAAAAGATTTTCATTGGACCCGATGCACTAGGTATGACACCTAGATCGGATATGAACTCCTTCATCCAGACTCCTTCATTAGCTGCTTCCGAAGCAGCTATGTATTCCGCTTCACACGTAGATCCCGCCACGATGCTTTGTTTTGAACTGCACCAACTGACAGCTCCACCATTTAATGTAAACACGTATCCGGTTTGCGATTTAGAATCCTCCGGATCAGTGTCAAAGCTTGCATCAACATAACCATTTACGATGAGCTCTTTGTCACCTCCATATACGAGAAACATATCCTTAGTCCTTTTTAGGTACATCAGGATGTTCTTGACCGCTATCCAGTGATCCACTCCTGGATTACTTTGGTACCTCCCTACTAAACTTATAGCAAGGCACACATCAGGTCTGGTACACTGCATTGCATACATGATAGAGCCTATGGCTGAAGCATAGGGAACATCTTTCATTTTCTCTCTATCTTCTGCAGTGGTCGGGCATTGAGTCTTACTCAACTTCACACCTTGCAATACAGGCAAGAACCCTTTCTTTGCTTGATCCATTTTGAACTTCTTCAAAACTTTGTCAAGGTATGTGCTTTGTGAAAGTCCAATTAAGCGTCTTGATCTATCTCTATATTTCTTAATGCCCAATATGTAAGCAGCTTCACCGAGGTCTTTCATTGAAAAACTTTTATTCAAGTATCCCTTTATGATATCCAGAAATTATATATCATTTCCAATCAATAATATGTCATCCACATATAATATTAGAAATGCTACAGAGCTCCCACTCACTTTCTTGTAAATACAGGCTTCTCCAAAAGTCTGTATAAACCCAAATGCTTTGATCACACTATCAAAGCGTTTATTCCAACTCCGAGAGGATTGCACCAGTCCATAAATGGATCGCTGGAGCTTGCACACTTTGTTAGCTCCCTTTGGATCGATAAAACCTTCTGGTTGCATCATATACAACTCTTCCTCCAGAAACCCATTCAGGAATGCAGTTTTTACATCCATTTGCCAAATTTCATAATCATAAAATGCGGCAATTGCTAACATGATTCGGACAGACTTAAGCATCGCTACGGGTGAGAAGGTCTCATCGTAGTCAATCCCTTGAACTTGTCGAAAACCTTTTGCAACAAGTCGAGCTTTGTAGACAGTAACATTACCGTCAGCGTCAGTCTTCTTCTTGAAGATCCATTTATTCTCAATTGCTTGCCGACCATTGGGCAAGTCAACCAAAGTCCATACTTTGTTCTTATACATGGATCCCATCTCAGATTTCATGGCTTCAAGCCATTTTGCGGAATCTGGGCTCACCATCGCTTCTTCATAGTTCATAGGTTCATCATGATCTAGTAGCATGACTTCCAGAATAGGATTACCGTACCACTCTGGTGCGGATCTTACTCTGTTTGACCTACGAGGTTCTGTAGCAACTTGATCTAAAGTTCTATGATCATCATCATCAACTTCCTCACTAGTTGGTTTTGACGTCACAGAAACCGGTTCCTGTGATGTACTATTTTCCAACAAGGGAGCAGGTACAGTTACCTCATCAAGTTCTACTTTCCTCCCACTCACTTCTTTCGAGAGAAACTCCTTCTCTAGAAAGGATCCATTCTTAGCAACGAATGTCTTGCCTTCGGATCTCTGATAGAAGGTGTACCCAACTGTCTCCTTTGGGTATCCTATGAAGACACATTTCTCCGAATTGGGTTCGAGCTTATCAGGTTGAAGCTTTTTCACATAAGCATCGCAGCCCCAAACTTTAAGAAACGACAACTTTGGTTTCTTGCCAAACCATAGTTCATAAGGTGTCGTATCGACGGATTTTGATGGTGCCCTATTTAATGTGAATGTGGCCGTCTCTAAAGCATAACCCCAAAATGATAGCGGTAAATCTGTAAGAGACATCATAGATCGCACCATATCAAGTAAAGTACGATTACGACGTTCAGACACACCATTACGCTGTGGTGTTCCGGGTGGCGTGAGTTGCGAAACTATTCCGCATTGTTTCAAGTGTAGACCAAACTCGTAACTCAAATATTCTCCTCCAAGATCAGATCGTAGAAACTTTATTTTCTTATTACGATGATTTTCAACTTCACTCTGAAATTCTTTGAACTTTTCAAATGTTTCAGACTTATGCTTCATTAAGTAGATATACCCATATCTGCTTAAATCATCTGTGAAGGTGAGAAAATAACGATATCCGCCACGAGCCTCAACATTCATTGGACCACATACATCTGTATGTATGATTTCCAACAAATCTGTTGCTCTCTCCATAGTACCGGAGAACGGGGTTTTAGTCATCTTGCCCATGAGGCACGGTTCGCAAGTACCAAGTGATTCATAATCAAGTGGTTCCAAAAGTCCATCAGTATGGAGTTTCTTCATGCGCTTTACACTGATATGACCTAAACGACAATGCCACAAATAAGTTGCACTATCATTATCAACTCTACATCTTTTGGCTTCAACATTATGAATATGTGTATCACTACTATCGAGATTCATCAAAAATAGACCACTCTTCAAGGGTGCATGACCATAAAAGATATTACTCATATAAATAGAACAACCATTATTCTCCGATTTAAATGAATAACCATCTCGCATCAAACAAGATCCAGATATAATGTTCATGCTCAACGCTGGCACCAAATAACAATTATTTAGGTCTAATACTAATCCCGAAGGTAGATGTAGAGGTAGCGTGCCGACCGCGATCACATCGACTTTGGAACCATTTCCCACGTGCATCGTCACCTCGTCCTTTGCTAGTGTTCGCTTAATCCGTAGTCCCTATTTCGAGTTGCAAATATTAGCAACAGAACCAGTATCAAATACCCAAGTGCTACTGTGAGCTCTAGTAAGGTACACATCAATAACATGTATATCACATATACCTTTGTTCACCTTGCCATCCTTCTTATCCGCCAAATACTTGGGGCAGTTCCGCTTCTAGTGACCAGTCTGCTTGCAGTAGAAGCACTCAGTTTCAGGCTTAGGTCCAGACTTGGGTTTCTTCTCTTGAGCAGCAACTTGCTTGCTCTTCTTCTTGAAGTTCCCCTTCTTCTTCCCTTTGCCCTTTTTCTTGAAACTAGTGGTCTTGTTGACCATCAACACTTGATGCTCCTTCTTGATTTCTACCTCCGCAGCCTTTAGCATTGCGAAGAGCTCGGGAATTGTCTTATCCATCTGAGGGAGTCCTGGACTAGGGGGTGTCCGGACAACCGGACTATCATCGTCCACCGGACTACAAGACTACGAAGATACAAGATTGAAGACTCCGTCCCGTGTCTGGATGCGACTTTCCTTGGCGTGGAAGGCAAGCTTGGTGATACGGATATGTAGATTTCCTACCATTGTAACCGACTCTGTGTATCCCTAGCCCTCTCCGGTGTCTATATAAACCGGAGGGCTTTAGTCCGTAGGACACAACATACATTACAACAATCATACCATAGGCTAGCTTCTAGGGTTTAGCCTCGTTGATCTCGTGGTAGATCCACTCTTGTACTACCCATATCATCAATATCAATCAAGCAGGACGTAGGGTTTTACCTCCATCAAGAGGGCCCGAACCTAGGTAAAACATCGTGTCCCTTGTCTCCTGTTACCATCCGCCTAGACGCACAGTTCGGGACCACCTACCCGAGATCCGCCGGTTTTGACACCGACATTGGTGCTTTCATTGAGAGTTCCTCTGTGTCGTCACCGATAGGCTCGATGGCTTCTTCAATCAACAACAACGCCATCCAGGGTGAGACTTTTCTCCCGGGATAGATCTTCGTATTCGGCGGCTTCGCACTGCGGGCTAATTCACTTGGCCATCTGGAGCAGATCGAAAGCTACGCCCCTGGCCGTCAGGTCAGGTTCGGAAGCCTAAACTTCACGGCCAACATCCGCGGGGACTTGATCCTCGACGGGCTCGAGCCACAGCCCAGCGCGCCGCACTGTCACGATGGGCATGATCTAGCTCTGCCGCCGGACAGTGCCTTGGTTGCCGCACATGAATCCACTCCGGCCCTTAGTCCGGAGCCGATCGCCCAGATCGAGGACCGGTGGCTGGACACCGCCTTAGGGGCTGCAACTTCCGCGGCGATGAAGCCGAACACTGACCTTGTCCCCTATAAAGCTCGTGACTCCGAGGTGCCGGACTCCCTGCCGGACTCCGAACCTCCTGCGCCACTGTCAATCGAATCCGATTGGGCGCCGATCATGGAGTTCACCGCTGCGGACATCTTTCAGTACTCGCCCTTTAGCGACATCCTAAATTCGCTAAAGCATCTCTTGCTATCCGGAGAGCCCTGGCCGGATTACGGCCAGGAGGGTTGGGAAGCGGACAACAAAGAAATTCAAAGCCCGCCCACCTCCCACTTTGTAGCCACTGTTGAAGATTTAACCGACATGCTAGACTATGACTCCGAAGACATCGATGGTATGGACGACGATGCCGGAGACGAACAAGAACCAGCGCTCACAGAGCACTGGAAGACCACCCCAACACATGACGTATATATGGTGGACACCCCAAAAGGAAGCGACGACGAGGAACAACGGGGCGCGGCAATGGATAATCCCGCCGATAAACAACCAAAGCGACGATGCAAGCGCCGCCCTAAGCCTCGCCTCGGCAAAGACAGCATTCCTAATGACCCAGTGTTAGAGCAGGGCAAACCAGTGGACGACGAGCATGCAACAAAGCAACCGTCCAAACAGGACGAATCGGATAATCAATCCAATCCCGGCGAAATAAACAGTCCGGACGACCTCACACCGGACATACCACCGGAACATAAGAACCTTCACGGAAGACTCGTCGCCACCGCAAGAAGCTTGAAGAAGGAAAAACGGAAGCTCAAAACAGCGGAAGACATACTCAAAACGAGGTGGAGCAAAGTGCTCAAAACCGCAGACAAACACGGCAATGGCCATCAATCAAAGAGCTACCTGAAGCGCAAGCTGCTGCCAGAATTTGACGAGGAAGCCATAGAGCCCCCACAGTCAAAAAACAAAGAGGCCGCCTGGCCGGATAGACGGCCAGATGATAGGCCAAAATCTAAAAGCGGCGCCGCTCACAATCCAACTCATGACCCTGGAAAAACAGATGGCCCAACCAGGTCCATTTATGGGCCAAAAAAGAGGGCCCCAGGAAGCAACACAACACGTCAAGTGTTTGAAGACAACGGTACACCCAAATACAGGGGCGCCGCACACCCACTATGTTTCACCAATGAGGTGCTGGATCACGAATTCCCAGTAGGGTTTAAACCCATAAACATAGAGGCTTACGACGGAACAACAGACCCTGGAGTCTGGATAGAGGATTATATACTACACATACACATGGCCAGAGGAGATGATCTCCACGCCATAAAATATTTACCCCTCTAGCTCAAAGGGCCAGCCCGTCATTGGCTCAAAAGCCTCCCAGAAAACACTGTTGGAAGTTGGGAAGAGCTTGAGGACGCGTTTAGAGCAAATTTTCAAGGGACTTATGTCCGCCCTCCGGATGCAGATGATCTAAGTCATATAATGTTGGAAATATGCCCTAGAGGCAATAATAAAAGTATTATTATATTTCATTGTTCATGATAATTGTCTATTGTTCATGCTATAACTGTATTATCCGGAAATCGTAATACACGTGTGAACACATAGACCACAATATGTCCCTAGTGAGCCTCTAGTTGACTAGCTCGTTGTGATCAACAGATAGTCATGGTTTCCTGACTATGGACATTGGATGTCGTTGATAACGGGATCACATCATTAGGAGAATGATGTGATGGACAAGACCCAATCCTAAGCATAGCACAAAGATCGTGTAGTTCGTTTGCTAGAGCTTTGCCAATGTCAAGTATCTCTTCCTTTGACCATGAGATCGTGTAACTCCCGGATACCGTAGGAGTGCCTTGGGTGTATCAAACGTCACAACGTAACTGGGTGACTATAAAGGTGCATTACAGGTATCTCCGAAAGTATCTGTTGGGTTGACACAGATCGAGACTGGGATTTGTCACTCCGTATGACGGAGAGGTATCTCTGGGCCCACTCGGTAATGCATCATCATAATGAGCTCAAGGTGACCAAGGTGTTGGCCACGGGATCATGCATTACGGTACGAGTAAAGTGACTTGCCGGTAACGAGACTAAACAAGGTATTGGGATACCGACGATCGAGTCTCGGGCAAGTAACGTACCGATTGACAAAGGGAATTGTATACAGGGTTTTGATCGAATCCTCGACATCGTGGTTCAACCGATGAAATCATCAAGGAGCATGTGGGAGCCAACATGGGTATCCAGATCCCGCTGTTGGTTATTGCCTGAGAGTCATCTCGGTCATGTCTGCATGTCTCCCGAACCCGTAGGGTCTACACACTTAAGGTTCGGTGACGCTAGGGTTATTAGGAAGACTAGTATGTGACTACCGAATGTTGTTCGGAGTCGCGGATGAGATCCCGGACGTCACGAGGAGTTCCGGAATGGTCCGGAGGTGAAGTTTTATATATGGGAAGTTGTCCTACGGAGACCGGAAAGTTTCGGGGGTCTATCGGTAATGTACCGGGACCACCGGAAGGGTTCCGGGGGTCCACCGGGAGGGGCCACCCCTCCTGGAGGGCCACATGGGCCGCAAAGGGGAGGGAGCCAGACCCTAGAGGGTTGGGCACGCCCCCCACCTTGGGCCCATGCGCCTAGGGTTGGGGGGGGAACCCTGAAGGGGGCGCCCCCCTTGCTTGGGGGGCAAGCCTCCCCTCCCTGGCCGCCGGCCCCCTCTAGATCCCATCTAGAGGGGCCGGCCCCCCTTGCCCCTTCCCCTATAAATAGAGGGGTGGGGGGAGGGCTGTTGTACCCATCTCCAAGGCGCAGCCCCTCCCCTCCCCAACACCTCTCCTCCTCCGTAAGCGCTTGGCGAAGCCCTGTCGGAGTACTGCTGCACCAACACCACCACGCCGTCGTGCTGCCGTTGGAGCGAGCTTCCTCAACCTCTCCTTCCCCCTTGCTGGATCAAGAAGGAGGAGACGTCTCCCGTCCCGTACGTGTGTTGAACGCGGAGGTGCTGTCCGTTCAGCACTTGGACATCGGTGATCTGAATCACGTGGAGTACGACTCCATCATCACCTTGCAAGCTTCCGCACGCGATCTACAAGTGGTATGTAGATGCAAACTCTCTCCCATGACTCGTTGCTTAGATGAACTCATAGATGGATCTTGGTGAAACCGTAGGAAAAATTTTAATTTTCTGCAACGTTCCCCAACATATAACTCAACAGCCTGGAGAGTCAGCGTGCAAATTCTGGAACAGGTTCCTTACCAAAAAGAACCAAATAGTCGACTGTCCGGACGCCGAAGCCTTAGCATCTTTTAAACACAACGTTCGAGACGAATGGCTCGCCAGACACCTCGGCCAAGAGAAGCCGAGGACAATGTCCGCGCTAACAAGCCTCATGACCCGCTTTTGCGCGGGGGAAGATAGCTGGCTAGCAAGATGCAGCACTAGTGACCCAAGTACATCCGAGATCAGAGATGGAAACGGAAAATCACGGCGCAGAAAAGATCAGCGCCGAAATAAAGAGAAAAGCCCAAAGAACACGGCGGTCAACGCCGGATTCAAAAGCTCGCGGCCAAACAGCAAAACACCGCCTCTTAAGGATAACAGTGATGAGCTATCCAACTTAAACAAAATTTTGGGTCAGATATGTCAAATCCACAGTACCCCCGGAAGACCTGCAAACCATACCCACCGAGATTGTTGGGTTTTCAAACAGTCCGGCCGATTAACGCCGAACACAAGGGGCTCGACGCATCAAGCGAGGACGATGATAAACCCCACCAGCAGAGCATCGGAAAACAAAAGACTTTCCCACAAGAGGTCAAAGCAGTAAATTCACTTCATGTGATAATACGGAAAAACAATGTGGCACCCGCTAAAATGGGTCTCGCACGGTCCAACCCAGCGGAATGTCGAGATTGGATATCAAAACCAATCACTTTCGACCACCTGGATTATTCCAGAAGCGTTCGAAATGCAGGCTGGACTGCCCTGATATTGGATCCTATAATCGACGGACTACAATTTACACAAGTCCTGATGGACGGAGGCAGCGATTTAAACCTGCTATATCCAAACACAATCCGCAAGTTGGGGATAGACCTTACTAAAATTCGACACAGCCGCACTTCCTTTAAAGGAGTGACGCCAGGCCCTTACGCCAAGTGCACAGGCTCCTTATTACTAGAAGTTGTGTTCGGGTCACCGAACAACTTCCGACGCAAAACACTAGTCTTTCAGGTCATCCCATTTAAAAGTAGCTATCAAGCACTATTGGGACGCGAAGCTTTTGTCCGCTTCAACGCCATACCACATTGCGCGTCTCTTACACTTAAAATGCCCGGTCCACGTGGCATCATTTCATTACGAGGGTCATTTAAAGACCCCGGACACGGTTAGACGAGTCCGGCATAAAGAAGCTAGGGGCTCCCTAGCCGCACACCCCTTCACAAGGGGCTGTGCATATAAGCAACAACGAGCTCATATAGACTCCGCTTTACTTATCTATTAATATTTTTCATATACTTTTTTTCGCACAATTTCCTTTTAAACTAAGTTCCTCTCTTTTTACAGACGAACAACGTGCACACCCGTCCAGGATAACGGCACAATGGAGACACAGGCGCAGACGTGCAGTAGGGACCCGTCGCAAGGATTCTTTTCAGATTAAGACCTTGCGTAAACCTTTTTTACTGTCTCTTGTTGTTATAATCCCCTGGTTTCTCATTATAACCAGAGTGGAGCCTGACGTTTTGGCATCGGCCGCGTCAGAGGACCTTGCCCATACCTGGACACTAGGGGCTTAGGGCATTGTTCTGCCCATTATTATAAAAGACCGAACACCTTAGGGAGTGTTCGGCGTCTCGAGTTAGGCCTTATATGCATCAGCTCTGAATCATGTCTTTGGTCAAATGTTGGGTTTGCCCGGCTCCTGTGTTTTGCTACCTTATGTTCCGTATCATCGGCTAACGCGGCACCAGGAGAACTACTGCGATTGTGCCCCGGTTCGGCTGGGCTAAGCACCTCAGTAGAGAAAGCCGAAAACTGACTGTCATGATACAGCGAGAGACTGGTCAACCACTCGATCAACCACCGGAATGTTTAGAATTCCCCGCTTTGACGAAGGACCGTTTCCCGGTCAGGCACACACGCGCCCCGAATTCGGAGAGGCGCGGTGCCCCCAGGGGCTATATCGTAGCCCCACCCTCGAACTCCAATGGCTAAGTGAAAGTGATAAAGCACCATAGTCCGGATTGCCTCGTTTGCTACGCTACCACCACCTCAACAGGACCGAGACATCGGATTAAGTGTGACAATGCGCTATTTTTGCGAACACCCCCGCACCTTGTGCGTTGGGGCTGAAGCCAAAGACTGCCATCTTTCAGGTTATACACACGTATACATAAACGGCCGCATAGGAGATGTTTCAATACTTGGAACGCACAAGTATAAAAAGTGAGTTGTTTTACAAAATACAACGTTCATTTGAACGTGACATTTTTCGAGCATTGCGACTCTATTACACGAGCACCATGCATAACTTCCCCAAAATAATGCTCGGCGGGTAACCGGCTCTCGTCCGAACCCTGGGTTGCAACAGCGATGGCATCCATCTCTGTCCAATGTGTCTTCACACGGGCAAGGGCCATCCGCGCACCTTCTATGCAGGCCGACCGCGTCACCTCCTTGATATGCGGCACCGCCCCAAGAAATTGCTACAATAAGCCAAAACACCTCGTCACCTTGGGCCTCTCTGGCCAGACATGAGTCACGATATCCGTCATGGCAAGTCCGGACAACCTGTTCAGCTCAGCCCATTCGGCCAACCGATCGGTCAACGGAAGTGAATGATCCGGACTATGGAATTGAGAACAAAACAGCTCTTCTGTCTTGTGATCCTTCTGACTCCGGAAGTGCACAACGGCATCCGCCGCACTTGCCGCTAAGTCCATATATGGATCCTCCGGACCCCACAGCTGGCCAAGCTGGGCATATTTTGGATCCGTAAACCGGCGACGCAACAGAAAAGGCTTGCCAGCCACAATGTCTCCGGCCTGACGCAGCTCCTCCTTCATCGCCCGCATTGCAGAACGGGCATCCTTGGCCTCGGCGGTGGCCTTCCCCAGGTCTTCTCGCTCCGATAGGCTCCTTTTCAAGAGCCTCATTGCGGTCGGTAGCATCCTTTAATTTAACGGCCAATTCGGCCATCTCTTCCCTGCTTCGGCAGTGTGCAGCCCTTTCGGCTTCTAACTCTTCGGCCGCCCTCGAGGCAGCCGCATCACTCCTACTGGCTTGCTCCTTGGCTTGAGCAAGTTCTGCCCGAAGGCTCTCCACAGCAGCAGCACCATCTGCGTCAAGCATAAATATTGTAAGAGGTGGGCTTTGACTCGCTTAAACAGGTGACTACGGAGAGACAACTTACCTTGCGACTCGTCAAGTCGCTTGTTGACTAGCATGATGTCCGCATCCGCCACATCGATTTGCCGCATTAATTCGGCAACTCCATCAGTCCGGCTAGCCCCCGGACTATCCGCCACCTGCATAGGAAAGGCGACACTCAATGCCTGCGATTTTGATCCTCGGCACGCTGTCGCTTTCGACAACCTATCGAGTCTCAGGGGCTACTATCTACACAGGGCGCACTTTCATGTGCAAAACTGTCAAAAAGGTGCGTCATTTTTACGTACCTCAAACCCCGCCAGCAAACTCCTGACGGCATTATGCAATCCGCCTTCGGCGGAAGAAATCCTTCCTATCACCATGCTCATCAATGCACGGTGATCTTCTGAGATGGACGCCCTCTCAAGCAGATCCTTCAGCTCCCCCGGCCGAACACTAGTCGGCGCCGAACTCTTCGGCTCTGCCGGGCTCGGGGATACCCTCTCTGATGACACTTCAGGCTCGTC
This sequence comes from Triticum timopheevii, assembly GCA_963921465.1. NCBI lineage: Eukaryota > Viridiplantae > Streptophyta > Magnoliopsida > Poales > Poaceae > Triticum > Triticum timopheevii. The sequence goes on from OY997274.1 coordinate 526,575,293, forward strand.
CGCCCTGTCCGACGGCGCGGCAGACGGAGGCGTCTCGCTCTCCATCATCTCCGGACGAAGATCCCCCGAAGACGAGCTCATCTGAGAAGGTCGCAGATCCGAACTACAAGGTAAAAAATTTCGGTTATCCTCAGAAGCACAAATAGGGATGTTTTCTTATTTATGAACTCCCCTCTTTCTACTCACGGCTCGCTGGAGGGCTGATACTTTGGAGAAGATTGTACGGCCGGGATCTCCCCGGACGCAGGACCCTCTGGTAAAGATTTCTTCCCCCGCTTAGAGACTTTGGCCTCCGGGTCTTCGATGGCGGTCCTCTTCTCCCCCTGGAGGGAGGGATTCTCGATCCCCCCTTCTTCAAGCGCTCCCTTGGGCGAGGTGATAGCTCCTCTATTTTCCCCTTCGCCTTCTTCTAAAGGCGCGGCCTCCAACATTCTGACCAGCACGGGCTCCAGTGCGGTCTCTGGGAGGGGGGCCAGACACCTTATCAGCTTTGCTTGCGCTACCCACTCCTGTTGAAGGACAACGGGTTAAAAGGCGAATTATAGAAAAGCAAACAAACGGTACGTCCGGACACTGAGCTACTTACCTGAGTATCCGGGCGATTGCAGCTTAGGCCTGCATCCTCGGTCAATTCCGGACACGCCACCTGCGGTCCGAAGAACAACCTATACATCTCCACGGGTGTCGTACCCATGAAGTGTTGGAGAATTCGTGGTCCCTCCGGATTGAACTCCCATAACCGGAGAGGACGGCGTTTGCAGGGCAGAAGACGCCTGATTAGCATGACCTGCATCACCACTACCAGATCGATCTCCCTCGCTTGGAGGTCTCGAATCCGGCCCTGCAATAGGGGCACGTCTTTTGACGGCCCCCAATTGAGCCCTTGGTTGATCCACGACATCAACCGTCGTGGAGGTCCCGGGCGGAATGAAGGCGGCGGCTTTTGCCTGCTGCCCTTCGGAGCGGTGATATAGAACCACTCCTGCTGCCACAAGCCGAGCTCCTCTTGGAAGGAGCCCTCGGGCCACGGGGCATCGGCCCTCCTACTTATGGCCGCCCCGCTGCACTCCGCTTGACGCCCCCCAATCATCTTCGGCTCCACATTGAAGGTCTTCAGCCATAGGTCGAAGTGGGGGGTGACGCGGAGGAAGGCTTCGCAGACGATATAAATGCGAAGATATGGAGGATGGACTCCGGAGCCAAGTCATGAAAATCCAGCCCGTAGTAAAACATGAGCCCTCTCACGAAGGGATCCGTCGAGAAGCCTAAACCCCGACGGAGGTGGGGTACGAAGACGACGTGCTCACCAGGCTCGGGAGTGGGTATGGCCTGCCCTTGGGCGGGCAACCTATGCGAAATCTCGTAAGACAGGTACTTGGCCTCACGCAGCTTTAACACGTCCTCCTCTGTGAAGGAGGAGGGCATCCACCGGCCCTGAAGGTCGGAGCCGGACATTGTTGAAGGTCTGAAGCGCTCGAATCTGGGGCTCTGGGTGTTGGAACTTGGAGCAAGGAGAAGATTCGATGGAAGATTGAAGAAAAGAAACGAGCCTTGGTCTTGTTATAAAGAGGGAGAATACCAAGAGCCGTCTCCGTGACCGTTCGGGATTCGCCTTCGATAGAGGAGGCGTGGCGACGGGCGCGGTTGGGTTACCCACGCCCGTATTGATGAGAATCCCGGGATAAGGGGAACAAGATCTCTGCTTCGACAAGACGTGCCAAGGAAACCGCTTTGCTAAACGCGCTGAGGCGGTATAATAAAAAACGATTCAAGTAAAGGCTTGGTAGTGGTGTGACGTCATGCCGCAAAATACGTCAGCAGATTGAACTTGTGTACATTTTATTCTCTCTACGATGGAATGTGGAATTTATTTTGCAGAGCCGGACACTATCCTGGTGTTCACAATCTTCTTTGGATTATTCGGAGGAGGAACCTGCCTTGCAATACCGTACATTATGCGCGCCGGACTTATCGTCATTGAAGCCCGGTTCAGGGGCTACTGAGGGAGTCCTGGACTAGGGGGTGTCCGGACAGCCGGACTATCATCGTCCGCCGGACTCCAAGACTACGAAGATACAAGATTGAAGACTCCGTCCCGTGTCCGGATGGGACTTTCCTTGGCGTGGAAGGCAAGCTTGGCGATACGGATATGTAGATTTCCTACCATTGTAACCGACTCTGTGTAATCCTAGCCCTCTCTTGTGTCTATATAAACCGGAGGGCTTTAGTCCGTAGGACACAACATACATTACAACAATCATACCATAGGCTAGCTTCTAGGGTTTAGCCTCCTTGATCTCGTGGTAGATCCACTCTTGTACTACCCATATCATCAATATCAATCAAGCAGGACATAGGGTTTTACCTCCATCAAGAGGGCCCGAACCTGGGTAAAACATCGTGTCCCTTGTCTCCTGTTACCATCCGCCTAGACGCACAGTTCGGGACCCCCTACCCGAGATCTGCCGGTTTTGACACCGACACCATCCCTTGCATATTATAGTTCATCACGAAACTCTTGTAGCTTGGTGGAAGTGATTGGAGAATTCTGTCAATGACGCTATCATCCGGAAGAGTAACTCCCAGTTGAATCAAGTGATTACAATACCCAGACATCTTGAGTATATGCTCACTGATAGAACTATTCTCCTCCATCTTGCAGCTATAGAACTTATTGGAGACTTCATATCTCTCAATCTGGGCATTCTTCTGGAATATTAACTTCAACTCCTGGAACATCTCATATGCTCCATGACGTTCAAAACGTCATTGAAATCCCGGTTCTAAGCAGTAAAGCATGGCACATTGAACTATCGAATAGTCATCAGCTTTGCTCTGCCAGACGTTCTTAACGTCGTCAGTTGCATCAGCAGCAGGCCTGGAACCCAGCGGTGCTTCCAGGACGTAACTTTTCTGTGCAGCAATGAGGATAATCCTCAAGTTACGGACCCAGTCCGCGTAGTGGCTACCATCATGTTTCAACGTTGCTTTCTCAAGGAACGCAATTCAACGGAACAACAGCACGGGCCATCTATCTACAATCAACATAGACAAGCAAGATACTATCAGGTACTAAGTTCATGATAAATTTAAGTTCAATTAATCATATTACTTAAGAACTCCCACTTAGATAGACATCCCTCTAATCCTCTAAGTGATCACGTGATCCAAATTCAACTAAACCATAACCGATCATCACGTGAAATGGATTAGTTTTCAATGGTGAACATCTCATGTTGATCATATCTACTATATGATTCACGCTCGACCTTTCGGTCTCCGTGTTCCGAGGCCATATCTGCATATGCTAGGCTCGTCAAGTTTAACCCGAGTATTCTGCGTGTGCAAAACTGGCTTGCACCCGTTGTAGATGGACGTAGAGCTTATCACACCCGATCATCACGTGGTGTCTGGGCACGACGAACTTTGGCAACGGTGCATACTCAGGGAGAACACTTCTTGATAATTTTTAGTGAGAGATCATCTTAAAATGCTACCGTCAATCAAAGCAACATAAGATGCATAAAAGATAAACATCATATGCAATCAATATAAGTGATATGATATGGCCATCATCATCTTGTGCTTGTGATCTCCATCTCCGAAGCACCGTCATGATCACCATCGTCACCGGCGCGACACCTTGATCTCCATCGTAGCATCGCTGTCGTCTCGCCAATCTTATGCTTCTACGACTATCGCTACCGCTTAGTGATAAAGTAAAGCATTACAGGGTGATTGCATTGCATACAATAAAGCGACAACCATATGGCTCCTGCCAGTTGCCAATAGCTCGGTTACAAAACATGATCATCTCATACAATAGAATTTAGCATCATGTCTTGACCATATCACATCACAACATGCCCTGCAAAAACAAGTTAGACGTCCTCTACTTTGTTGTTGCAAGTTTTACGTGGCTGCTACGGGCTTAAGCAAGAACCAATCTCACCTACGCATCAAAACCACAACGATAGTTTGTCAAGTTGGTGCTGTTTTAACCTTCGCAAGGACCGGGCGTAGCCACACTCGGTTCAACTAAAGTTGGAGAAACTGACACCCGCGAGCCACCTGTGTGCAAAGCACGGCGGTAGAACCAGTCTCGCGTAAGCGTACGCATAATGTCGGTCTGGGCCGCTTCATCCAACAATACCTCCGAACCAAAATATGACATGCTGGTAAGCGGTATGACTTATATCGCCCACAAATCACTTGTGTTCTACTCGTGCATATAACATCAAACCATAAAACCTAGGCTCAGATGCCACTGTTGGGGAACATAGTAATTTCAAAAAAAATCCTACGCACACGCAAGATCATGGTGATGCATAGCAACGAGAGGGGAGAGTGTTGTCTATGTACCCTCGTAGACCGAAGCGGAAGCGTTGACGCAACATAGAGGAAGTAGTCGTACGTCTTCCCGGTCCAACCGATCCAAGCACCGTTACTCCGGCACCTCCGAGTTCTTGACACACGTACAGCTCGATGACGCACCCCGGGCTCCGATCCAGCAAAGCTTCGCGGAGGAGTTCCGTCAGCACGACGGCGTGGTGACGATCTTGATGTTCAACCGTCGCAGGGCTTCGCCTAAGCACCGCTACAATATGACCGAGGTGTAATATCGTGGAGGGGGGCACCGCACACGGCTAAGGAATGATCACGAAGATCAACTTGTGTGTTCTAGGGTGCCCCCCTGCCCCCGTATATAAAGGAGCCAAGGGGAGGGACGGCCGGCCAAGGAGGGGCGCGCCAGGGGGGAGTCCTACTCCCACCAGGAGTAGGAGTCCCTTTCTTTCCTAGTTGGAGAAGGAGAAGGGGGAAAGAGGAGGAAGAGGGGAAGGAAAGGGGGGGCGCCGCCCCCCTTCCCTTGTCCTATTCGGACTAGGAAGGGGAGGGGCGCGCGGCCACCTCCTGCCTCCTTCTCTCTTCTCCCTCAAGGCCCATGTAGGCCCAATAACCCCCGGGGGGTTCCGGTAACCCCCCGGTACTTCGGTAAAATGCCGATTTCACCCGGAACGATTCCGATGTCCAAATATGGGCTTCCAATATATCAATCTTTATGTATCGACCAATTCTCGTCATGTCCGTGATCACATCCGGAACTCCGAACAACCTTCGGTACATCAAAATACATAAACTCATAAAGAAACTATCATCGTAACTTTAAGCGTGCGGACCCTACGGTTCGAGAACAATGTAGACATGACCGAGACACGTCTCCGGTCAATAACCAATAGCGGGACCTGGATGCCCATATTGGTTCCTACATATTCTACCAAGATCTTTATCGGTCAGACCGCATAACAACATACGTTGTTCCCTTTGTCATCGGTATGTTACTTGCCCGAGGTTCGATCGTCGGTATCCAATACCTAGTTCAATCTCATTACCAGCAAGTCTCTTTACTCGTTCCGTAATACATCATCTCGCAACTAACTCATTAGTTGCAATGCTTGCAAGGCTTAAGTGATGTGCATTACCAAGAGGGCCCAGAGATACCTCTCCGACATTCGGAGTGACAAATCCTAATCTCGAAATACGCCAACCCAACAAGTACCTTTGGAGACACCTGTAGAGCACCTTTATAATCACCCAGTTACGTTGTGACGTTTGGTAGCACACAAAGTGTTCCTCCGATAAACGGGAGTTGCATAATCTCATAGTCATAGGAACATGTATAAGTCATGAAGAAAGCAATAGCAACATACTAAACGATCGGGTGCTAAGCTAACGGAATGGGTCATGTCAATCAGATCATTCAACTAATGATGTGATCCCGTTAATCAAATAACAACTTTTTGTCCATGGTTAGGAAACATAACCATGTTTGATTAACAAGCTAGTCAAGTAGAGGCATACTAGTGACACTCTGTTTGTCTATATATTCACACATGTATTATGTTTCCGGTTAATACAATTCTAGCATGAATAATAAACATTTATCATGATATAAGGAAATAAATAATAACTTTATTATTGCCTCTAGGGCATATTTCCTTCAGGTACATGGTATGTATTGACTTGAGCGAAGACCTCCCCAGCAACGGTGCCAGAAATCCTTCTTGCTACGTCTTGAGCTTGCATTGGTTTTCCTCGAAGAGGAGAGGGTGATGCAGCAAAGTGTAGCCTAAGTATTTCCCTCAGTTTTGAGAACCAAGGTATCAATCCAGTAGGAGGCTACTCAAAAGTCCCACGCACCTACACAAACAAACTGAGAACTCGCAACCAACGCAATAAAGGGGTTGTCAATCCCTTCACGGCCACTTGCGAAAGTGAGATCTAATAAAGATAGTATGATAAGATAAATATATTTTTGGTATTTTATGATATAGATGCAAAAAGTAAAGATGCAAATAAAAGTAGATTGAAAGCAAATATGATAAGAGATAGACCCAGGGGCCATAGGTTTCACTAGTGGCTTCTCTCAAGATAGCATAAGTATTACGATGGGTGAACAAATTACTGTTGAGCAATTGATAGAAAAGTGCATAGTTATGAGATTATCTAGGCATGATCATGTAAATAGGCATCACGTCCATAACAAGTAGACCGACTCCTGCCTGCATCTACTACTATTACTCCACACATCGACTGATTCCTGCCTGCATCTAGAGTATTAAGTTCATAAGAACAGAGTAATGCATTAAGCAACATGACATGATGTAGAGGGATAAACACATGCAATATGATATAAACCCCATCTTGTTATCCTCGATGGCAACAATACAATATGTGTCTTGCAACCCTTTCTGTCACTGGGTAAGGACACCGCAAGATTGAACCCAAAGCTAAGCACTTCTCCCATGGCAAGAAAAACAAATCTAGTAGGCCAAACCAAACTGATAATTCGAAGAGACTTGCAAACATAACTCAATCATACATAAAAGAATTCAGAGAAGATTCAAATATTATTCATAGATAAACTTGATCATAAACCCACAATTCATCGGATCTCGACAAACACATAGATCTCCACAAGAGAGGGGGGAACATTGTATTGAGATCCAAAAAGAGAGAAGAAGCCATCTAGCTAATAATTATGGACCCATAGGTCTGTGGTAAACTACTCACAACCCATCGGAGGGGCAAGGATGTTGATGTAGAAGCCCTCCATGGTCGATTTCCCCTCCGGCAGAGTGTCGGCGAAGGCTCCAAGATGTGATCTCGCGGATACAGAAGGTTACGGTGGTGGAAATTGTGTTTCGTGGTGCTCCTGGATGTTTTTGGGGTACGTAGGTATATATAGGAGGAAGAAGTACGTCGGTGGCCGCCCGAGGGGCCCACGAGATATGGGGCCATGCCCCCTGCCTCGTGGGCCCCTCGGAAGCTTCTTGACTTGCACTCCAAGCTCTCCGGATCATGTTCGTTCCAAAAATCACGCTTCTGAAGGTTTCATTCCGTTTGGACTCCGTTTGATATTCCTTTTCTTCGAAATACGGAAATAGGCAAAAAACTGCAATATGGGCTGGGCCTCCGGTTAGTAGGTTAGTCCCAAAAATGATATAAATGTGTAAAATAAAGTCCATAAACATCCAAAAGGGTAATATAATAGCATGGAACAATCAAAAATTATAGATACGTTGGAGATGTATCAGGCCTCCGGCGTCCATCTTCTGCTATGTCATCACTTTTACCCTGGAAAAAATCATGGGCAAGCTTACGGGACGAAACTCCGCCGCCATGAGGCGGAACTTTGGCGGAATCAATCTAGGGCTCTGGCGGAGCTGTTCTGCCGGGGACACTTCCCTCCGGGAGGGGGAAATCATCACCAACGTCATCACCAACGATCCTCTCATCGGGAGGGGGTCAATCTCCATCAACATCTTCACCAGCACCATCTCCTCTCAAAACCCTAGTTCATCTCTTGTATCCAATCTTGTATCAAAACCACAAATTGGTACCTGTGGGTTGCTAGTAGTGTTGATTACTCCTTGTAGTTGATGCTAATTGGTTTACTTGGTGGAAGATCATATGTTCATATCCTTTATGCATATTATTACCCCTCTGATTATGAACATGAATATGCTTTGTGAGTAGTTACGTTTGTTCCTGAGGACATGGGTGAAGTCTTGCTATTAGTAGTCATGTGAATTTGGTATTCGTTCCATATATTGATGAGATGTATGTTGTCTTTTCCTCTAGTGGTGTTATGTGAACGTCGACTACATGACACTTCACCATTATTTGGGCCTACAGGAAGGCATGGGGAGGTAATAAGTAGATGATGGGTTGCTAGAGTGACAGAAGCTTAAACCCTAGTTTATGCGTTGCTTCGTTAGGGGCTGATATGGATCCATACGCTTAATGATGTGGTTAGGTTTACCTTAATACTCCTTTTTGTAGTTGTGGATGCATGCAATAGGGGTTAATCATAAGTGGGATGCTTGTCCAAGTTAGGGAAATACCCAAGTACCGGTCCACCCACATATCAAATTATCAAAGTACCAGACGCGAATCTTATGAACGTGATGAAAACTAGCTTGACGATAATTCCCAATGTGTCCTCGGGAGCTCCTTTACCATTATTAGAATTTGTCTAGGCTTATCCTTTGCTACATAAAGGATTGGGCCACCTTGCTGCACTTTATTTACTTTATTTACTTGTTGCTCGTTACTATTCTCTTATCACAAAACTATCTATCACCTACTATTTCAGTGCTTGCAGAGAAAACCTTACTGAAAACCGCTTATCATTTCCTTCTGCTCCTCGTTGGGTTCGACACTCTTACTTATCGAAAGGACTACGATAGATCCCCTACACTTGTGGGTCATCACTCTCATATGCATGATTGTTGATTCAACTTAGAGCCCATATTACTTTGTCTTCTCTCTTGAGATGAATGCTTGCACATTCCAGCTTAGTCCAATGCACATGCACTATTAGTATTATACACATCATTCGGTCGTGCAAGTGAAAGGCAATAATGACGATATATGATGGACTGATTGAGATGAGAAAAGCTGGTATGAACTCGTCCTCTCTTGTTTTTGTAAATATGATGAGTTCATCGTTCCTGATTCAGCTTATTATGAAGAAAACATGTTTGCAATGACATTTAGAGATTATAGTTACTTGTGCCATGCTTAATTAGCTAAGAGTTATAATGGTTTACCTTGCGTGCCAACATGCTATTAAAATGATTGTGATGTGGTATGATGGGATGGTATCCTCCTTTGAATGAATTGAGTGACTCGACTTGGCACATGTTCATGCATGTAGTTGAAACAAATCAACATAGCCTTCACAATATTTATGTTCATGGTAGATTATATCCTACTCATGCTTGTACTCGGTGTTTTTCTTTACATAATTACAACAACAAGAGCAAATAGAGTTTGTAAAAGTTTTTCTTTATCACTTTCAGTTTATCAACTGAATTGCTTGAGGACAAGCAAAGGTTTAAGCTTGGGGGAGTTGATACGTCTCCAACGTATCTACTTTTCCAAACACTTTTGCCCTTGTTTTGGACTCTAACTTGCATGATTTGAATGAAACTAACCCGGACTGACGCTGTTTTCAGCAAAACTGCCATGGTGTTGTTTATTGTGCAGAAAACAAAAGTTCTCGGAATGACCTGAAAATCCACGGAGATAAGTTTTGGAAAATATAAAAAATATTGGGGAAAGAATCAAGGCCAGGGGGCCCACACCTTGTCCATGAGGGTGGGGGCGCGCCCTCCCCCCTGGGCGCACCCCCTGTCTCGTGGGCCCCCTGATGCTCCACTGACCTCAACTCCAACTCCATATATTCCGTTTCGCGGAGAAACAAATCAGAGAGAAAGTTTCATCGCGTTTTACGATACGGAGCCCCCGCCAAGCCCTAATCTCTCTCGGGAGGGCTGATCTGGAGTCCGTTCGGGGCTCCGGAGAGGGGGATTCGTCGTCGTTGTCATCATCAACCATCCTCCATCACCAATTTCATGATGCTCACCGCCGTGCGTGAGTAATTCCATCGTAGGCTTGCTGGACGGTGATGGGTTGGATGAGATTTACCATGTAATCAAGTTAGTTTTGTTAGGGTTTGATCCCTAGTATCCACTATGTTCTGAGATTCATGTTGCTATGACTTTGCTATGATTAATGCTTGTCACTAGGGCCCGAGTGCCATGATTTTAGATCTGAACCTATTATGTTTTCATGAATATATGTGAGTTCTTGATCCTATCTTGCAAGTCTATAGTCACCTATTATGTGTTATGATCCGACAACCCCGAAGTAACAATAATCGGGATACTTCTCGATGATGACCATAGTTTGAGGAGTTCATGTATTCACTATGTGCTAATGCTTTGTTTCGGTTCTCCATTAAAAGGAGGCCTTAATATCCCTTAGTTTCCACTAGGACCCCGCTGCCACGGGATGGTAGGACAAAAGATATCATGCAAGTTCTTTTCCATAAGCACGTATGACTATATTCGGAATATATGCCTACATTACATTGATGAACTGGAGCTAGTTCTGTGCCACCCTATGTTATAGCTATTACATGAGGAATTGCATCCGACATAATCATCCATCACTGATCCAATGCCTACGAGATTTTCACATATTGTGCTTCGCTTATATACTTTTCCGTTACTATTGTTACAATTACTACAAAACTATTATCTTTACTTTTGCCACTGTTACCATTACTATCATACTACTTTGCTACTAAACACACTTTGCTGCAGATACTAAGTTATCCAGGTGTGGTTGAATTGACAACTCAACTGCTAATACTTAATAATATTCTTTGGCTCCCCTTGTGCCGAATCAATAAATTTGGGTTGAATACTCTACCCTCGAAAGCTGTTGCGATCCCCTACACTTGTGGGTTATCATAGACATACCCATATCTACTTAATTCATCAGTGAGCGTGAGAACATAACGATAGCCACCGCGAGCCTCAACCCTCATTGGACTGCACACATCAGTATGTATGATTTCCAACAACTTGGTTGCTCGCTCCATTGTTCCGGAGAACGGAGTCTTGGTCATCTTGCCCATGAGGCATGGTTCGCATGTGTCAAATGATTCATAATCAAGAGACTCCAAAAGTCCATCTGCACGGAGCTTCTTCGTCCGTTTGATACCAATGTGACCAAGGCGGCAGTGCCACAAGTATGTGGGACTATCATTATTAACCTTACATCTTTTGGTACTCACACTATGAATATGTGTAAGATCACGTTCGAGATTCAATAAGAATAAACCATTGACCAGCGGGGCATGACCATAAAACATATCTCTCAAATAAATAGTACAACCATTATTCTCGGATTTAAATGAGTAGCCATCTCGCATTAAACGAGATCCAGATACAATGTTCATGCTCAAAGCTGGCACTAAATAACAATTATTGAGGTTTAAAACTAATCCCATAGGTAAATGTAGAGGTAGCGTGCCGACGGCGATCACATCAACCTTGGAACCATTCCCGACGCGCATCATCACCTCGTCCTTATTCAGCAGCTCCTGTTTTGAGTTACAAATATGAGCAACCGCACCGGTATCAAATACCCAGGAGCTACTATGAGTACTGGTAAGGTACACATCAATAACATGTATATCACATATACCTTTGGTGTTGCCGGCCTTCTTGTCCGCTAAGTACTTAGGGCAGTTTTGCTTCCAGTGACCATTTCCCTTGCAATAAAAGCACTGAGTCTCCGGCTTGGGTCCATTGTTTGGCTTCTTCCCGGCAACTGATTTACCGGGCGCGCCAACTCCCTTGTCGTCCTTCTTTAAGTTCTTTTTACCCTTGCCTTTCTTGAAACTAGTGGTCTTATTCACCATCAACACTTGATGTTCCTTTTTAATTTCCACCTCCGCTGATTTCAGCATTGAATATAACTCGGGAATGGACTTCTCCATCCCTTGCATATTGTAGTTCATCACAAAGCTCGTGTAGCTAGGTGGGAGCGATTGGAGGATCCTATCAATGACCGAGTCATCTGGGAGATTAACTCCCAACTGAGACAAACGGTTGTGTAACCCGGACATAGTGAGTATATGCTCACTGACAGAACATTTTTCCTCCATCTTACAACTGTAGAACTTGTCGGAGACTTCATATCTCCCAACCCGGGCATGAGCTTGGAAAACCATTTTCAGCTCTTGGAACATCTCATATGCTTCGTGCTGCTCAAAATGCTTTTGGAGCCCCGGTTCTAAGCTGTAAAGCATGCCGCACTAAACCAGGGAGTAATCATCACTACGCGACTGCCAGACGTTCATAACGTCTTGAGTTCCTGGGAAAATGGGTGCTTCACCTACCGGTTCTTCTAGGACATATGCTTTCATGGCAGCTATGAGGATGATCCTCAAGTTTCGGACCCAATCCGTATAGTTGCTACCATTGTCTTTCAGCTTGGTTTTCTCTAGGAACGCGTTGAAGTTGAGGGCAACATTAGCGTGGGACATTTGATCTACAAGACATATTGCAAAGATTTTAGACTAAGTTCATGATAATTAAGTTCATCTAATCAAATTATTTAATGAACTCCCACTCAGATAGACATCCCTCTAGTCATCTAAGTGATACATGATCCTGATGACCCACAAGTATATGGGATCTATTGTAGTCCTTACGATAAGTAAGAGTGTCGAACCCAACGAGGAGCAGAAGGAAATGACAAGTGGTTTTCAGTAAGGTTTTCTCTGCAAGCGCTGAAATTGTAGGTAACAGATAGTTTTGTGATAAGATAAATTGTAACGAGTAACAAGAAATGAAGGTAAATAAAGTGCAGCAAGGTGGCCCAATCCTTTTTGTAGCAAAGGACAAGCCTGGAAAATTTCTTATAATGAGAAAAGAGCTCCTGAGGACACATGGAATTATCGTCAAGCTAGTTTTCATCACGCTCATATGATTCGCATTCGGTACTTTGATAATTTGATATGTGGGTGGATCGGTGCTTGGGTACTGCCCTTACTTGTACAAGCATCCCACTTATGATTAACCCCTATTGCAAGCATCCACAACTACAAAAAGGAGTATTAAGGTAAACCTAACCACATCATTAAGCGTATGGATCCATATCAGCCCCTAACGAAGCAACGCATAAACTAGGGTTTAAGCTTCTGTCACTCTAGCAACCCATCATTTACTTATTACCTCCCCATGCCTTCCTGTAGGCCCAAATAATGGTGAAGTGTCATGTAGTCGACGTTCACATAACACCACTAGAGGAAAAGACAACATACATCTCATCAAAATATCGAACGAATACCAAATTCACATGACTACTAATAGCAAGACTTCACCCATGTCCTCAGGAACAAACATAACTAATCACAAAGCATATTCATGTTCATAATCAGAGGAGTAATAATATGCATTAAGGATCTGAACATATGATCTTCCACCAAGTAAACCAATTAGCATCAACTACAAGGAGTAATCAACACTACTAGCAACCCACAGGTACCAATTTGTGGTTTTGATACAAGATTGGATACAAGAGATGAACTAGGGTTTTGAGAGGAGATGGTGCTGGTGAATATGTTGATGGAGATTGACCGCCTCCCGATGAGAGGATCGTTGGTGATGATGATGGTGATGATTTTCCCCTCCCGGAGGGAAGTTTCCCTGGCAGAACAGCTCAGTCGAAGCCCTAGATTGGTTCCGCCAAGGTTCTACCTCGTTGCGGCGGAATTTCGTCCCGTAAGCTTGCTTATGATTTTTTTAGGGTAAAAGCCTTCATATAGCAGAAGATGGGCACCGGAGGGCCACCAGGGGGCCCAGGAGACAGGGGCGTGCCCAGTAGGGGTGGGCGCGCCCCCCACCCTCCTGGCCAGGGTGTGGGCCCCCTCTGGTTTTTTCTTCGCTCAATAATTCTTATTAATTCCAAAACTGACTTCCGTGGAGTTTCAGGATTTTTGGAGCTGTGCAGAATAGGTTTCCAATATTTGCTCCTTTTCCAGCCAGAATTCCAGCTGCCGGTATTCCCCCTCTTCATGGTAAACCTTGTAAAATAAGAGAGAATAGCCATAAGTATTGAGACATAGTGTGTAATAACAGCCCATAATGCAATAAATATTGATATAAAAGCATGATGCAAAATGGACGTATCAACTCCCCCAAGCTTAGACCTCGCTTGTCCTCAAGCAGAAGCCGATATCGAAAAATAAGTCCACATGTTTAGAGAAAGAGGTGTCGATAAAAATAAAATACGGACATGAGGGCATCATGATCATTCTTTTAACAGCAACATATATAGATTTTGTCATATGATTTCTTATGCTCAAGTAACAATCAATTCACAATGTCAAGTATGGTTCAGAAACTTCATTGGGAACTAGCAAACTATAATCTCAGTCATTGAAGCAATTGCAATTTATCATAACATCAGAAAGAGTCAAGAATAGAGCTTTTCAGCAAGTCCACATACTCAACTATCATATAGTCTTCTACAATTGCTAACACTCACGCATATGGAGTTTCAACCGGACACTGAGAAAGATAGGGGCTTATTGTGTTGCCTCCCAACTTATTCACCTTTGGGTGATGTCAACAATAATAATTCATGCTAACTTACATCCAATTGGATATATATATCAAGATCTTTCAAACATGAGGAGCTTGCCAAAGGATAAAATCAAAAAGGGAAAGGTGAAGATCACCTTGACTCAAGCATAAAGTGAAAACATAAAGTAAAAGATAGGCCCTTCGCAGAGGGAAGCAGAGGTTGTCATGTGCTTTTAGGGTTGGATGCACAAAATATTAATGCAAAAGAACGTCACTTTATATTGCCACTAGTATATGGACCTTTATTATGCAGTCCGTCGCTTTTATTGCTTCCATAACAAGATCGTATAAAGCTTATTTTCTCTGCACTAATAAGTCATACATATTTAGGGAGAAATTTTTATTGCTCGCAACATGACAACTTACTTGAAGGATCTTACACAATCCATAGGTAGGTATGGTGGACTCTCGTGGCAAAACTGGGTTTAAGGATATTTGGAAGCACAAGTAGTATGTCTACTTGGTGCAAGGAATTTGGATAGCATGAGGGGGAAAGGCAAGCTCAACATGTTGGGAAGATCAATGACAATATACTTTAACTGAGATGTGAGAGAACATAAACCGTTACGTTGTCTTCCTTGTCCAACATCAACTCTTTTAGCATGTCATACTTAATGAGTGCTCACAATCATAAAAGATGTCCATGATAGTATATTTGTATGTGAAAACCTCTCTTTCCTTATTACTTCCTATTAATTGCAACGATGACCAAAACTATGTTTGTCAACTCTCAACAACTTTTATGCCTCATACTTTCTATGTGTGAAGTCATTACTATTAATAAGATCAATATGAACTCCTTTATTCTTTTATTCTTTCTACTTCCTCAACATCACAGAAAAATAGCAAAGCCCTTGACTCAACACTAATCTTTATTATAGATAGCTCACGGACTCGATTACATAAAGAGATCACAAAGCAAAACTCAAAAACTACTTGATAGTAAAAACTTCAATCTACTAGATCAAGATACTACTAAAAGGATCGAACTAAGTAAAACGGTAAAGATAGGAGTGTGATGGTGATACGATACCGGGGCACCTCCCCCAAGCTTGGCAGTTGCCAAGGGGAGTGCCCATACCCATGTAATTATGTCCTTGGAGGTGATGGAGGTGGTGATGATGATGGCTTCCTCCTCAATTTACGCTTGAGGATAATATTTTGCTCTTTTAGGTCATCGATCTCTTTCTCAAGACTTAGTATTCTTTTGCATAGTTCCTGTCTATTTTCCTGCAAGAGACGAAAAGGGATAAACTCGATCTTTGGCTTCTTTGCTCTATCAGGGAGGCTTGACTTTTTAAACTCCACATGCATGTCCCCAGGTTGAGGCAATGGGGCTTCGTCTTTGTCTGAGCTCATTTCCTCCTTTCCCTTAGGCTCATAGTCTTCCTCTTCTTCAGTGGTCTAGCCACCATGCTCCAAGTCCCCGTAAACCTTAGGGTCTGCAAGGTAGTCGGCTACATAGCTCTCCCCTTTCGAATCCTAGGACGACATGTCACTCTAAATCTGTAACAAAAACAGCTCGAAACGAAAACAGAGGATATTTGCGTGATACGGTGGTTAAAACCTTCGGGAGATTATATAATGAATTTTTACCGACCAAAATACGTAACGTGCAAGAAAACGGAGTCCGGGAGGCACACGAGGTGGCCACGAGACAGGGGGCCCCCAGGAAGGGTGGGCGCGCCCTCCACCCTCGTGGAGGCATCGTGTCCTTCCCGGATTACTTCTTTCTTCCTAAAATTCTTAAATATTCCAAAACGGATAGAAATTTCCTTTAAAATTGTTTGGAGTCGGTTTACTTACCTACCACATACCTATTCCTTTTCGGAGTCTGAAACGTTCTGGAAAGTGTCCCTTATGTATTCCTCCGGGGTTACGGTTTCAATAATATTAGTTTCAACATTGATAGTATTACTTGAGATATAATGTTTAATTCTTTGACCGTTCACCACCCTCGGACTTGTGCCTTCGAAGTTGTTGATTTTTATGGCACCGGAATGATAGACCTCCTCGATAACATAAGGACCTTCCCATTTAGAGAGAATTTTTCCTGCAAAGAATCTTAAACGAGAGTTGAATAATAACACATAATCACCTACGTTAAATTCTTGCTTTTGTATCCTTTTGTCATGCCAGCGTTTAACTTTTCTTTGAATAGCTCGGCATTCTCATAGGCTTCGGTTCTCCATTCACCAAGTGAGCTAATATCAAATAACCTCTTCTCACCGGCAAGTTTGAAGTCATAGTTGAGCTCTTTAATAGCCCAATATGCTTTATGTTCAAGTTCAAGAGGTAAGTGACATGCTTTTCCATAGGCCATCTTATACGGAGACATACCCATAGGATTTTTATATGCAGTTATATAGGCCCATAATGCATCATCATGTTTTTTGGACCAATTCTTTCTAGATCTATTCACAGTCTTTTGCAAAATTAATTTGAGCTCTCTATTGCTCAACTCTACTTGACCACTAGACTGCGGGTGATAAGGAGATGCAATTCTATGATTAACATCATACTTAGCAAGCATCTTACGGAAAGCACCATGAATAAAATGTGAACCACCATCTGTCATAAGATATCTAGGGACTCCAAACCTCGGAAAAATAGCTTCTTTAAGCATCTTAATAGAAGTGTTATGATCAGCACTACTAGTTGGAATAGCTTCTACCCACTTAGTAACATAATCAACAACAACTAAAATATGTGTGTAACCATTAGAGGCAGCAAAGGCTCCCATATAATCAATGCCCCCAAACATCAAATGGTTCAATAACAAGAGAATAATTCATAGGCATTTCTTGACGTCTACTAATATTACCAATTCTTTGACATTCATCACAAGATAAGAAAAAACTTATGAGCATCTTTGAAGAGAGTAGGCCAATAAAAACCGGATTGCAATACCTTATGTGCAGTTCTATCTCCAGCGTGGTGTCCTCCATATGATTCAGAGTGACACTTGCGTAAGATCTATTCCTGTTCATGCTCAGGTACACAACGTCTAATAACATCGCAGAAGTAATGTCTTAAATCATAAAAGAACTTTTTCTTTTGCTGGTATGTGAAACTAGGTGGTATAAATTTAGCAACAATGCAATTAGCATAATCATCATGCTAAGGAGCAGTATGAGAAGCATTAATGACTGCTAATTGTTCGTCAGGAAAGCTATCATCAATAGGCAGTGGGTCATCAAGAACATTCTCTAACCTAGACAAGTTGTCTGCAACGGGGTTCTCAACTCCCTTTCTATCAACAATATGCAAATCAAATTCTTGGAGCAAGAGAACCCATCTAATGAGTCTAGACTTAGCATCTTTCTTTTCCATAAGATATTTAATAGCAGCATGATCAGTGGGAATAGTAACTTTGGAATCAACAATATAAGGTCTGAACTTATCACATGCAAACACAACTGCTAAGAATTCTTTTTTAGTGGTAGCATAATTTCCCTGGGCAGTATCAAGAGTTTTACTAGCATACTGGATAACATTCAATTTCTTATCAACCCTTTGCCCTAGAACAGCACCTACAGCATAATCGCTAGCATCACACATAATTTCAAAGGGTAAATTCCAATCAGGTGGCTGAACAATAGGCGCAGTAATCAAAGCTTTCTTAAGTATTTCAAATGCTTCTACACAATCATCATCAAAGACAAAAGGAATATCTTTTCGCAATAAATTAGTCAGAGGCCTAGAGATTTTAGAAAAGTCCTTAATGAACCACCTATAAAAACTGGCATGACCAAGGAAACTTCTTATACCTTTTATGTCCTTGGGACATGGCATCTTTTCAATAGCATCAACCTTAGCTTTATCAACTTCAATACCTCTCTCAGAAATCTTATGCCCCAAGACAATGCCTTCATTAACCATAAAGTGGCACTTTTCCCAATTCAGTACGAGACTAGTGTCTTCACATCTCTGCAAAACTCGATCAAGGTTGCTCAAGCAATCATCAAAAGAGGATCCATAAACGGAGAGATCATCCATGAATACCTCACAAATCTTTTCACAAAAGTCAGAGAATATAGCCATCATGCATCTTTGAAAGGTAGCAGGTGAGTTACATAAACCAAAAGGCATACGTCTATAAGCAAAAGTACCGAAAGGGCAGGTAAAAGTAGTTTTTGATTGATCCTTTGCTGACACAGGTATTTGAGAGAAACCAGAATAACCATCTAGAAAGTAGAAATGTGTGTGTTTGGATAGTGATCTTTCTTAGTAGCTTTATTTAATTTACGGAAATCAATTACCATCCTATAACCTGTGATAATTCTTTGCGGGGTCATTTCATCTTTATCATTAGGAACAATAGTAATACCTCCCTTTTTAGGAACACAATGGACAAGACTTACCCATTCACTATCAGCAATGGGATAGATTATACGTGCCTCAAGGAGCTTTAGTATCTCCTTTCTTACCACTTCTTTCATCTTAGGATTTAATCGTCATTGAGGATCTCTAACTGGTTTGGCATCTTCCTCCAATTTAATTTTGTGTTGGCATAGAGTGGGACTAATGCCCTTAAGATCATCCAGAGTATATCCAATGGCAGCACAGTGTTTCTTGAGAGTTTTTAATAATCTTTCTTCTTCTTGCTCTGAAAGGTTAGCACTAATAATAACAGGATATATTTTCTTTTCATCAAGATAAGCATACTTAAGATTATCAGGTAGTGGTTTGAGCTCAAACACGGGACCACCCTTGGGTGGAGGGGGATCCCCTAGGACTTCAACAGGTAAATTGTGTTTCAGAATAGGACCCTGTTGAAGGAACACTTCATCTATTTCCCTTCTTTCATTCATAAACATATCATTTTCATGGTCTAGCAAATATTGTGCTAACGGATCAATAGGAGGCACGGCAATAGAAGCAAGACCAATAATCTCATCCTTACTAGGTGATTCTTTATTACGAGGTTGTCTACGAAACTTAGCAAAATTAAACTCATGAGACATATCCCCTAAGCCAATTGCAACAATATCCTTTTCACAATCAATCCTAGCATTAACAGTATTCAAGAAGGGTCTACCAAAAATAATGGGACAAAAGTCATCTTGTGGGGAACAAAGAACAAGAAAATCAGCAGGATATTTAACCTTCCCACACAAGACTTCGACATCTCTAACAATCCCAACTAGTTTAATGGTGTCCCTATTAGCAAGCTTAATGGTAACATCAATATCTTCTATTTCAGCGGGTGCAATATCATGCATAATTTCTTTATATAAGTCATAGGGTATTGCACTAGCACTAGCAACCATATCACATAAGCAATGATAACAATGATCTCCTATTTTAACAGAAATAACAGGCATGCCTACAACAGGTCTATGTATCTTAGCATCTGGTCTAACAATATTAGCAGTTTCACCACAGAAATAAATAACATGCCCATCTAAATTATCATCCACGAGATCTTTAACCATAGCAATACTAGGTTCAACTTTGATTTTCTCAGGAGGTGTATAAGTCCTAGTATTACTCTTACGAACAACAGTCGAAGTTTTAGCATGATCCTTTATCCTAACAGGAAAAGGAGGTTTCTGAACATAAGTAGTAGGAACAATAGGATCATTATAAGTGATAGTCTTTTCTTCAGCTGTAATAGGTGCAACTACTTTTACTTCAATGGGAGGATTATATGTAAACCACTTCTCCTTAGGGAGATCAATGTGAGTAGCAAAAGATTCACAGAAAGCAGCTACTATCTCAGAGTCAAGTCCATACTTAGCGCTAAATCCACGAAAAGCATCGGTATCCATAAAAGATTTAACACAATCAAACTTAGGTGTTATACCTGACTCCTTACCATCGTCGGAACCCCAATCTTCAGAGTTGCGTTTATTTCTTTCCAATAAGTCCCACTTGAATTCAGTAGTCTTCAGCATATAAGAACCAACACAGGAAGTATCAAGCATGGTGCGATCATTGGGAGAAAGCCGAGCATAAATTTTTTGAATAATCATTTCTCTTGAGAGCTCATGATTGGGGCATGAATATAACATTGACTTACTTGGACAAGCAAGGTCGCCCAATCCTTTTTGTAGCAAAGGACAAGCCTGGACAATTTCTTATAATGAGAAAAGAGCTCCCGAGGACACAAGGGGATTATCGTCAAGCTAGTTTTCATCACGCTCATATGATTCGCGTTCGATACTTTGATAATTTGATACGTGGGTGGACCGGTGCTTGGGTACTGCCCTTACTTGGACAAGCATCCCACTTATGATTAACCCCTATTGCAAGCATCCGCAACTACAAAAGAAGTATTAAGGTAAACCTAACCACAACATTAAACATATGGATCCAAATCAGCCCCTTATGAAGCAACGCATAAACTAGGGTCTAAGCTTCTGTCACTCTAGCAACCCATCATCTACTTATTACTTCCCAATGCCTTTCTCTAGGCCCAAATAATGGTGAAGTGTCATGTAGTCGACGTTCACATAACACCACTAGAGGAAAGACAACATACATCATATCAAAATATCGAACGAATACCAAATTCACATGACTACTAATAGCAAGACTTCACCCATGTCCACAGGAACAAACGTAACTACTCACAAAGCATATTCATGTTCATAATCAGAGGAGTAATAATATGCATTAAGGATCTGAACATATGATCTTCCACCAAGTAAACCAATTAGCATCAACTACAAGGAGTAATCAACACTACTAGCAACCCACAGGTACAAATTTGTTGTTTTGATACAAGATTGGATACAAGAGATGAACTAGGGTTTTGAGAGGAGATGGTGCTGGTGAAGATGTTGATGGAGATTGACCCTCTCCCAATGAGAGGATCATTGGTGATGACGATGGTGATGATTTCTCCCTCCCAGAGGGAAGTTTCCCCGGCAAAACAGCTCAGCCGGAGCCCTAGATTGGTTCCGCCAAGGTTCCGCCTCGTGGCGGCGGAGTTTCGTCCCGTAAGCTTGCTTATGATTTTTTCCAGGGTAAAAGCCTTCATATAGCAGAAGATGGGCACCAAAGGGCCACCAGGGGGCCCAAGAGACAGGGGGCGTGCCCAGTAGGGGTGGGCGCGCCCCCCACCCTCCTGGACAGGGTGTGGGCCCCCTCTGGTATTTTCTTTGTTCAATAATTCTTATTAATTCCAAAACTGACTTTCGTGGAGTTTCAAGATTTTTGGAGCTGTGCAGAATAGGTTTCCAATATTTGCTCCTTTTCCAGCCAAAATTCCAGCTGCCGGCATTCCCCCCTCTTCATGGTAAACCTTGTAAAATAAGAGAGAATAGCCATAAGTATTGAGACATAGTGTGTAATAACAGCCCATAATGCAATAAATATTGATATAAAAGCATGATGCAAAATGGACGTATCAGATCCGAGTCAACTAGGCCATGTCTGATCATCACGCGAGACAGACTAGTCATCATCGGTGAACATCTTCATGTTGATCGTATCTACTATACGACTCATGTTCGACCTTTCGGTCTCTTGTGTTCCGAGGCCATGTCTGTACATGCTAGGCTCGTCAAGTCAACCTAAGTGTTTTGCATGTGTAAATCTGGCTTACACACATTATATGCAAACGTTAGAATCTATCACACCCAATCATCACGTGGTGCTTCGAAACAATGAACTTTCGCAACGGTGCACAGTTAGGGGAAACACTTTCTTGAAATTATATGAGGGGTCATCTTATTTATGCTACCGTCGTTCTAAGCAAATAAGATGCAAACATGACAAACATTACATGCAAATCATAAAGTGACATGATATGGCCAATATCATCTTGTGCCTTTCATCTCCATCTTGAGGCACGGCATGATCACCTTCGTCGCCGGCACGACACCATGATCTCCATCATCATGATCTCCATCATCATGATCTCCATCATCGTGTCTTCATGAAGTTGTCCCGCCAACTATTACTTCTACTACTATGGCTAATGATTTAGCAATAAAGTAAAGTAATTATATGGCGTTATTCAATGACACGCAGGTCATACAATAAATTAAGACAACACCTATGGCTCCTGCCGGTTGTCATACTCATCGACATGCAAGTCGTGATTCCTATTACAAGAACATGATCAATCTCATACATCACATATCATTCATCACATTCTTTTTGGCCATATCACATCACATAGCATATCCTGGAAAAACAAGTTAGACGTCCTCTAATTGTTGTTGCATGTTTTACTGCTGCTATGGGTTTCTAGCAAGAACGTTTCTTACCTACGCAAAAGACACAACGGTGAAATGCCAATTGATATTTACCCTTCATAAGGACCCTTTTCATCGAATCCGATCCGACTAAAGTGGGAGAGACTGGCACCCGCTAGCCACCTTTATGCAACAAGTGCATGTCAGTCGGTGGAACCTGTCTCACGTAAGCGTATGTGTAAGGTCAGTCCGGGCCGCTTCATCCCACAATACCGCCGAAACAAGATAGGACTAGTAACGGTAAGCAAATTGAACAAACCAATGCCCACAACTACTTGTGTTCTACTCGTGCATAGAATCTACGCAATAAACCTGGCTCATGATGCCACTGTTGGGGAACGTAGCAGAAATTCAAAATTTTCTACGCATCACCAAGATCAATCTATGGAGATTCTAGCAACAAGAGAGGGAGAGGATGATCATCTTCATACCTTTGAAGATTGATAAGCGGAAGCATCACTAGAACGCGGATGAGGGAGTCGTACTCGCGGCGATTCAAATCGCGGAAGATCCGATCTAACGCCGAACGGATGGCGCCTCTATGTTAAACACACATACAGCCCGGGGACGTCTCCTCCTTCTTGATACAGCAAGGGGAGAGGAGAAGTTGAGGGAGAGCTCCGGCAGCACAACGGCGTGGTGGTGGACCTTGCAGTTCTCTGGCAGGGCTTCGCCAAGCACTACGGAGGAGGAGATGGAGTTGGAGGGGGGAAGGGCTGCGCCAGGGGAAGGGTATGGCAGCCCTCCCACCCCCCACTATTTATAGGGGGAAGGGGCCGGCCCCCTTAGATCTCATCTAAGGGGGGGCGGCGGCCAAGGGGGGAGCTTGCCCCCCAAGTTGGTGGGAGGCGCCCCCACCCCCTAGGGTTTTAAACCCTAGGCGCCTTGGGCCCTGGGGGTGGCGCACCAGCCCACTAGGGGGCTGGTTCCCAACCTTGTTCAGCCCACTAAATCCCCGTGGCAGGTGGACCCACCCGGTGGACCCCCGGACACCTTTCAGTGGTCCCGGTACAATACCGGTAACCCCCGAAATTATTCCGATGACTGAAACTGGACTTCCCATATATAAATCTTTACCTCCGGACCATTCTGGAACTCCTTGTGACGTCCGGGATCTCATCCGGGACTCTGAACAACATTTGGTAACTGCGTACTAATTCCCATATCAACTCTAGCATCACCAAACCTTAAGTATGTAGACCCTACGGGTTCGGGAATCATGCAGACATGACCGAGACAGCTCTCCGGCCAATAACCAACAGCGGGATCTGGATACCCATGTTGTCTCCCACATGTTCCACGATGATCTCATTGGATGAACCACGATGTCGGGGATTCAAGCAATCCCGTATACAATTCCCTTTATTTATCGGTACGTTACTTGCCCGAGATTCGATCATCGGTATCCCAATACCTCATTCAATCTTGTTACCGGCAAGTCACTTTACTCGTTCCGTAATGCATGATCCCGTGACTAACTACTTAGTCACATTGAGCTCATTATGATGATGCATTACCGAGTGGGCCCAAAGATACCTCTCCGTCATACGGAGTGACAAATCCCAGTCTCGATTCGTGCCAACCCAACAGACACTTTCAGAGATGCCTGTAGTGTACCTTTGTAGCCACCCAGTTACGTTGTGACGTTTGGTACACCCAAAGCATTCCTACGGTATCCGGGAGTTACACAATCACATGGTCTAAGGAAATTATACTTGACATTTAGAAAGGCTTTAGCAAACGAACTACACCATCTTGTGCTACGCTTAGGATTGGGTCTTCTCCATCACATCATTCTCCTAATGATGTGATCCCATTATCAATGACATCTAATGTCCATGGTCAGGAAACCATGACCATCTATTGATCAACGAGCTAGTCAACTAGAGGCTCACTAGGGACATGTTGTGGTCTATGTATTCACACATGTATTACGGTTTCCGGTTAATACAATTATAGCATGAACAATAGACAATTATCATGAACAAGGAAATATAATAATAACCATTTTATTATTGCCTCTAGGTCATATTTCCAACAATTTGGAGCTCTGAAGAACAGGTTTAAGATCTTGGATCAGAAGCCATTCCACCCTTGCCCTACTTAGGTCAAGTTTGTTCTTGCGTGTTGCAATCTGCATAACTGGATCCTGCAATGGGGAATTGATGAACTTGTGCCCAAGGAGGAAGACGTGACTCCTGGCGATCTTGACCTCGGTGGCCATGGTGTTGAGGCATTTGACAATGAAGGTAGAAAGAACAAAAGTGAAAGGATTGATATGGTTGACTAGAGGGGGGGTGAATAGGCAACTAACAATTTTTAAGCTTTTCTTTACCAATTTAAACTTTGCAACAAATAGGTTGTCTAGATATGCAACTATGTGAGCAACCTATATGATGCAATAACAACTAGCACATAAGCAAGCAAGGGATACAACACAAGTAGGCTTGCAAAAGTAAAGGCACGAAATAACCAAGAGTGGAGCTGGTGGAGACGAGGATGTGTTACCGAAGTTCCTTCCTTTTAAAGGGAAGTACGTCTCCGTTAGAGTGGTGTGGAGGCACAATGCTCCCCAAGAAGCCACTAGGGCCACCGTATTCTCCTCACGCCCTCACACAATGCGTGATGCCGTGATTCCACTATTGGTGCCCTTGAAGGCGGCAACCGGACCCTTACAAACAAGGTTGGGGCTCTCTCCACAACATAATTGGAGGCTCCCAACGAAACCACGAAACTTCACCACAATGGAATATGGCTTCGAGGTGACCTCAACCGTCTAGGGTGCTCAAACACCCAAGAGTAACAAAATCCACACTAGAAAGTATGGGGGAAGCAAATATCCTTTGGTGGAAGTGTAGATCTAGGTCTCCTCCTTCAATCCCTAGAAAATCAACAAGTTTGAGTGGCTAGAGAGAGAGATCGGGCAAGAGAGCTTGAGAGCATTAATGGTGGAGTGAGAGAGGTAAAAGGTAGTGGTGGTAGGTGGAAGAACCACCTTATATAGCAACCCTAATAAATCCAACCGTTACTGCGTTTTCAGCACTGCAGCGGTACAACCGCTCCTTGTCCCGGTACAACCGGGACTCACGATGTAACGGCAGAACCCTACTAGGCGGTACAACCGGGCCACCAGGTGGTAGTACCGGTTATTAGAAAATAACCGGACCAACCACCCAGCCACCGCACAACTACCGCATGGAAACAGTACGGAGTCACCCTTGAGGGCGGTAGTTGGGCGGTGCGGGGCCGGTGCAACCGCTTGGCCTTGAGCGCTTGAGCGGCTAAGGTACGAGCGGAAAAACCGCTCGAACTTCCGGTAGTACCTGTTGATGAGGAGCAACCGGACTAACCGGGCCACCACTGCCCGGGAACCGCATTAAAACAGAAGCCTGACCGGTACATGGGCGGTGCATGGCCCGAACAACCGCCGCAGGTCTTTGCAGAGCCTGGTGGCGGTACCACCGCCCGGAGGCAGCGGTACCACCGCTCGACAAAGACAGGGAAGCTCCAAGAGCCAGCGGTACAACCGCTCGGACGAGCGGTACAACCGCTGGGGAAACACAACAGAAGTCAAATCAAGAGGGAGGCACTCTCTCTCACACCAGAGGAAGACAAAAGAGGGGTGATGGAGGTGTACGTGAATGGATTCCCCTATTCTTTCCAAAGTGGATTCCCTCTTGATAGTACGGGTTCCCTACGACCAAAGAGATAAAAAGCGTAGAGGACTCCGTCTTCAACCGTTTCCTTCGAGAGAGAACAACTATCCGATGTAAGCCTAATCATCGAGAACCTAAAACATTTAGCACAGGATTAGACCAACAAAGGGTTGTCATCATCATCCAAAACATAAGGTAGGGAAATGCCCTTTCAATCTCCACCTTTTTGGTGGATGATGACAACAACACGATTTAAGATAGAAATCTATAGAATCTAGTCGGAGCTCCCCCTAGATGTGTGCCCCAATTTGAACTAGCTGTTAGAGAGCATGGGCGCACTTTAAGGTCGAGACTCCCCCTAGATTTTATAGACTCGCCACTAAAGGCACATAAAATGAAGGTAGACAACATAATGGAACGAGAGCAATACTACCAATAATAACCAAAAAAAACATGAAAATAAGATAGCAGGAGTGGCACAATCCACACAAAGCAAGCCGAGAAACGAACAAAGTTCAACTGGAGACCACTGACAAAGTTCAACACAAAACACACACCACGCAAACACCCATGCAACTCCCGAGTCCTATCACACTCTCTCCCGCTTTGGCATCAAGACACCAAAAAGGAAGAGAGCAAAGCTAGCGCCCCAGGCTCAGTCGTCCTCCTCTGACTCCTTGGTAGCATCTGGATCTTCATCATCTTCAGAATCTTCATCATCGTCCCGATCTGAGTACTCCATGATATCATCAGCAACAGTAAAGGAAGTGGAGGGCTGAGGGGGGGCTTCATCATCAGTCCAGGTGTTGTGGGAAGAAATCCAACGCTCCTCCGGTGTGATGCTCTTCTCAAAACCACTCTAAACCGACATGTTGAGGTGCCTCATCATAGCAATTTGGCGACACCGGGCATGCTTCTCATTGACATGTGCCTCATACATCCTCTTCTGGATGTCAGACTGAAGGCAGAAAGTCTTCTTCACCTTGGCAGCGAGCTTGTCCACCCACGAGGGCTTGGCCCCTGGCTCCAACTCAAAATCCTCATCATCAGGAGTGGCATAGACATCCTCAGGAGCATCAGTAGGGAAACGAGGCTCGGCGTGCTTCTTCTTCTTAAGGAGCTTGACTTCATGAATTGTGAGATAATCAGGAGAGGTGAGGGGCTCTCTAGGACAGTGAACCTCCCACACGGAGTTCAGAAAGCACATGACAAAAGGAGCATAAATGGGGACCTTCCTGTAGATGACCATGTTGTACATCTCGTGCCACAGCCAGTTGGACATCAAACATCTCCCCAGATCCCACCTTGGTCTTCATAGCAAGCATCAAGTCAACAAGATAGCCATTTATTTCATCTTGATTCCCCACCTTGGGCAGAAACACATTGCGAAACACACGATGCATGATGTCATAGACCTTCACCAAATCCTTAGATTCACCAATAATACCATGGCCCCGAATGTACAGAGGGGCAAGCTTCTCCTTAGGCATGGAGTCAGGATGGTCATGGGGGCGAATGCCACCCCTTCCTTCCAGACCGGTATCATCATACCCAATAGCATTGCAAAAGGTCCTCCAGGGAACTTGAAAGAGCTCATCACGGCACATGAAAGTGAGGGTGCGCGTGTCATCTTCTCCAAAGTGAACGGTGGCATAGAACTGATGGATGAGTTGAACATCAAAGTCACAGTTGACGGTCATGAGCTTGACAAGATCAAACTCCTCACAGAGAGCCAAAGCCTCACCAAAATACTCCAGGTTGTTCCTCCAATGGTCAAGATCGATGGTCCACTACTTGGCATATCTGTTCTTGTTGTGCTCAAAGAGTTCATGAACAATCCGCACTTGCATCTCATTCCGAAACTGAACGGTGGTCCAACGAGGAGCTACGGGAACCACATAAGGATTCTTTGAGCGGAAGGCTTCCCAATCCTTGGCTTTCCAACGGTGCAGTGGCATTACCACATGTTGCTTTGCAGCGACAGACTTTTCACGGCGAGTGGGCTTGGTGGGAATCACAACTTCCTCTTCATTAGCAGACACAGCCGGGCGCGCAGTCCTTCGAGCCCTCTTCTTGGTCTTGCGAGGAGCAGAGCGAGAACTAGAGCCACCTGAACACACACGAAGAGAACACACGAAAACCAGCAAGAATGAGAGGAAAGCACACGATAAATGCAACAGCAGAGAAACCAGAACAGTGTTGTGTGGTACATATATTCCGGTTGTACCGGATCTCCCACCGGTAGAACCGCCCCACCGGTTGTACCGCCCGTATAGGCGGTAGAACCGCTGACAGTGGCACTACCAGGGGGGATAGATCTAACCAAGACATGCGAATCACACAAGCAATATTCTGATTTCTAGGTACTGCATAGACAGAAGAAAATCATCGATCTCTCCCACCCAAAGATCAAACACTAAACTTGGAGGGTTAAGTAATGCCCTAGACAAAGAAGAAACCCTAGAACGAGGAACGAAGAACAAGGGCATTACCACCATCCATGGGAGGAGATCGGAAGGCCTCCACTGAGAGAATCCATGGAGAGCCCATGGATCCGAAGCGCGGGACGCACTCCGGGGCGGGGCAGAGGTGACCGGCGGCTAGGGCAAGGAAAAGACGAAGGGGGATGAAGGGGAAAAAGAAGAAAACCCTTCACCCCGTCGGATATAAATAGGCCCATAGCCGCTCAGCGGTAGAACCGCTCCGAGGACCGGTTGTACCGCAAGTCAGGTACTGACAGGTGGTTGTGGGCGATACTTCCGTTTCCTGAAGGACACCGATAGTACCGCCCGGAAACAACCGGTAGTACCGGACGAAGGAAGCCCAGTGAAAATGAGCGGTAAAACCGCCCAAGTACCGATTGCAAACCTACTGGGGCAGCACAACCAGGTATCAGTGGTAGAACCGCCCATGACCCCGGTTGTACCGCCCGACCACCAGTGCCCAAACCAAGGAGAAGGGAACAAAACAAACGGGACAACAACTTAGAGAAACCAACACTTAGAACAGAGAAAAGAACGAATGGAAAACAAAACAACCGCACGAAAGCAGAGCGAGCTCAGGCCTCTCTCAAGAGAGGGCGGTGGCCGGAGCCACCTATGTTTGAGTCAATTGGTATGGCACCGCGAAGAATTATCCTTGGGCCCATGACCAAAACTCGTCTTGGAAGCACAAGTACCATCAAAAATGGCTAATGTTAAAGATTTGATTGTTTTATGCATAATGGGGGGAGGGAGAGTTCATTGAGAGAACAATACTCCCCCTATGTCCATGCCTACACCTAAACTAGACAACAAGTTGAGTGTGGTGGGGGTGCAAGGGTTCAAGTCACATTGCTCGAATCAATGATATTTAGCTCATGCCTTAACTCGCGAAATCTTGCTTCACCCAAGGGCTTCGTGAAAATATCTGCAAGGTTATCATGAGTGTTGACATATTTGAGCTCGATCTCCCCTCGCCTAATGTGATCCCGGATGAAATGATACCGAATCTCAATATGCTTCGTCTTGAAGTGTTGCACCGGGTTGAGAGAAATCTTGATGGCACTTTTGTTGTCACACCAAAGAGGCACTTTGTCACAAATGACACTGTATTCCTTTAAAGTTTGCCTCATCCATAAGAGTTGTGCACAACAACTACCGGCAGCCACATATTCCGCTTCAGTGGACGAGAGAGAAACACAACTTTGCTTCTTGGAAGACCAACTCACCAAAGAGCACCCAAGAAATTGGCACCCTCCAGAAGTGGACTTCCTACCACTTTGTCTCCCTCCCAATCGGAATCCGTAAATCCTTCAAGCTTGAAATTTGCCCCTCTTGGATACCATAAGCCAAAGTTTGGGGTATGAGCCAAATATCGAAAGATTCGCTTGACCTACACATAGTGACTTTCCTTCGGTGCGGCTTGAAACCGTGCACACATTCCCACACTCAACATGATATCCGGTCTAGATGCACAAAGGTAAAGCAAGGAGCCAATCATGGAGCGATATACCTTTTGATCCACCGCTTTACCATTGGGATCAATGTCAAGTTAGCACTTGGTAGGCATTGGACTAGAAGCCGGCTTGACATCACTTAGCTTGAATCTTTTCAGCATGCCTTGAGTATATTTGGCTTGGTTGATGATGGTTCCTTCTCTTCTTTGTTTGATATCAAAAGTGTTGGGGAACGTAGTAATTTCAAAAAATTTCCTACGCACACGCAAGATCATGGTGATGCATAGCAACGAGAGGGGAGAGTGTTGTCTATGTACCCTCGTAGACCGAAGCGGAAGCGTTGACGCAACGTAGAGGAAGTAGTCGTACGTCTTCCCGGTCCAACCGATCCAAGCACCGTTACTCTGGCACCTCCGAGTTCTTGACACGCGTACAGCTCGATGACGCACCCCGATCTCCGATCCAGCAGAGGCGCGGGGAGGAGTTCTGTCAGCACGACGGCGTGGTGACGATCTTGATGTTCTCCTGTCGCAGGGCTTCGCCTAAGCACCGCTACAATATGACCGAGGTGTAATATCGTGGAGGGGGGCACTGCACACGGCTAAGGAACGATCTCAATGATCAACTTGTGTGTCTATGGGGTGCCCCCTACCCCCGTATATAAAGGAGAAGACGAGGGGAGGGCCGGCCCTCTACTATGGCGCGCCCTGGCGAGTCCTACTCCCATCGGGAGTAGGATTCCCCCTTTCCTAGTCCAACTAGGAGTCCTTCCATGTATTAGGAGTAGGAGACTAGGAAGGGGAAGAGAGAAGGGAAGGAAGGAGGGGGTGCGGCCCCTCCCCCTAGTCCAATTCGGACTAGGCCATGGGAGGGGCGCGGCCTACCCTAGGCAGCCCCTCTCTCTTTCCCGCAGGGCCCAATAAGGCCCAATACTTCTCCCCGGCGAATTCCCGTAACTCTCCGGTACTCCGAAAAATACCCGAATCACTCGGAATCTTTCTGAACTCCGAATATAGTCGTCCAATATATCGATCTTTACGTCTCGACCATTTCGAGACTCCTCGTCATGTCCCCGATCTCATCCGGGACTCCGAACTCCTTCGGTACATCAAAACTCATAAACTCATAATAAAACTGTCATCGAAACCTTAAGCGTGCGGACCCTACGGTTCGAGAACAATGTAGACATGACCGAGACATGTCTCCAGTCAATAACCAATAGCGGGACCTGGATGCCCATATTGGTTCCTACATATTCTATGAAGATCTTTATCGGTCAGACCGCATAACAACATACGTTGTTCCCTTTGTCATCGGTATGTTACTTGCCCGAGATTCGATCGTCGGTATCCAATACCTAGTTCAATCTCGTTGCCGGCAAGTCTCTTTACTCGTTCCGTAATACATCATCTCACAACTAACTCATTAGTTGCAATGCTTGCAAGGCTTAAGTGATGTGCATTACCGAGAGGGCCCAGAGATACCTCTCCGACATTCGGAGTGACAAATCCTAATCTCGAAATACGCCAACCCAACAAGTACCTTCGGAGACACCTGTAGAGCACCTTTATAATCACCCAGTTACATTGTGACGTTTGGTAGCACACAAAGTGTTCCTCCGGTAAACGGGAGTTGCATAATCTCATAGTCATATGAACATGTATAAGTCATGAAGAAAGCAATAGCAACATACTAAACGATCGGGTGCTAAGCTAACTGAATGGGTCATGTCAATCACATCACTCTCGTAATGATGTGATCCCATTAATCAAATGACAACTCATGTCTATGGCTAGGAAACATAACCATCTTTGATTAACGAGCTAGTCAAGTAGAGGCATACTAGTGACACTCTGTTTGTCTATATATTCACACATGTATTATGTTTCCGGTTAATACAATTCTGGCATGAATAATAAACATTTATCATGAAATAAGGAAATAAATAATAACTTTATTATTGCCTCTAGGGCATATTTCCTTCAGTCTCCCACTTGCACTAGAGTCAATAATCTAGATCACATCACCATGTGATTCACATCGATAGTTCACATCATCATGTGATTAACACCCATAGTTCACATCGCCATGTGACCAACATCCAAAGGGTTTACTAGATTCAGTAATCTAGTTCACATCGCTATGTGATTAACACCCAAAGAGTACTTAGGTGTGATCATGTTTTGCTTGTGAGAGAATCTTAGTCAACGGGTCTTTCACATTCAGATCCTTATGTATTTTGTAATTTTTTATGTCTACAATGCTCTGCACGGAGCTACTCTAGCTAATTGCTCCCAATTTCAATATGTATCTAGATCGAGACTTAGAGTCATCCAGATCGGTGTCAAAACTTGCATCGACGTAACCCTTTACGACGAACCTTTTGTCACTTCCATAATCGAGAAACATATCCTTATTCCACTAAGGATAATTTTGACCGCTGTCCAGTGATCTACTCCTAGATCACTATTGTACTCCCTTGCCAAACTCAGTGTAGGGTATACAATAGATCTGGTACACAGCATGGCATACTTCATAGAACCTATGGCCAAGGCATAGGGAATGACTTTCATTCTCTTTCTATCTTCTGCCGTGGTCGGGTTTTGAGTCTTACTCAATTTCACACCTTGTAACACAGGCAAGAACTCTTTCTTTGATTGTTCCATTTTGAACTACTTCAAAATCTTGTCAAGGTATGTACTCATTGAAAAAACTTATCAAGCGTCTTGATCTATCTCTATAGATCTTGATGCTCAATATGTAAGCAGCTTCACCGAGGTCTTTCTTTGAAAAACTCCTTTCAAACACTCCTTTATGCTTTGCAGAATAATTCTACATTATTTCCGATCTACAATATGTCATTCACATATACTTATCAGAAATGCTGTAGTGCTCCCACTCACTTTCTAGTAAATACAGGCTTCACCGTAAGTCTGTATAAAACTATATGCTTTGATCAACTTATCAAAGCGTATATTCCAACTCCGAGATGCTTGCACCAGTCCATAAAAGGATCGCTGGAGCTTGCACATTTTGTTAACACCTTTAGGATCAACAAAATCTCTTGGTTGCATCACATACAACTCTTCTTTAATAACTCCATTAAGGAATGCAGTTTTGTTTATCCATTTGCCAGATTTCATAAAATGCGGCAATTGCTAACATGATTCGGACAGACTTAAGCATAGATACGAGTGAGAAACTCTCATCGTAGTCAACACTTTGAACTTGTCAAAAACCTTTTGCGAAAATTCTAGCTTTGTAGATAGTAACACTACTATCAGCATTTGTCTTCTCTTGAAGATCCATTTATACAATATGGCTTTCCGATCATCGGGTAACTCCACCAAAGTCCACACTTTGTTCTCATACATGGATCCCATCTCAGATTTCATGGCCTCAAGCCATTTCGCGGAATCTGGGCTCATCATCGCTTCCTCATAGTTCGTAGGTTCGTCATGGTCAAGTAACACGACCTCCAGAACAGGATTACCGTACCACTCTGGTGCGGATCTCACTCTGTTTTACCTACGAGGTTCAGTAGTAACTTGATCTGAAGTTACATGATCATCATCATTTGCTTCCTCACTAATAGGTATAGTAGTCACAAGAACAGATTTCTGTGATGAACTACTTTCCAATAAGGGAACAGGTACAGTTACCTCATCAAGTTCTACTTTCCTCCCACTCACTTCTTTCGAGAGAAACTCCTTCTCTAGAAAGGATCCATTTATTAGCAACGAATGTTTTGCCTTCGGATCTATGATAGAAGGTGTACCCAACAATTTCCTTTGGGTATTCTATGAAGACGCACTTCTCCGATTTGGGTTTGAGCTTATCAGGATGAAACTTTTTCACATAAGCATCGCAGCCCCAAACTTTAAGAAACGACAACTTTGGTTTCTTGCTAAACCACAGTTCATATAGTGTCGTCTCAACGGATTTAGATGGTGCCCTATTTAATGTGAATATAGTTGTCTCTAATGCATGATCCCAAAACGATATTGGTAAATCAGTAAGAAACATCATAGATTGTACTATATCCAATAAAGTACGGTTATGACGTTCGGACACACCATTATGATGTGGTGTTCCAGGTGGCATGAATTTGTGAAACTATTCCACATTGTTTTAATTGAAGACCAAACTCGTAACTCAAATATTTGTCTCCGCGATCAGATCGTAGAAACTTTATTTTTCTTGTTACGATGATTTTTCCACTTCACTCTGAAATTCTTTGAACCTTTCAACTATTTCAGACTTATGTTTCATCAAGTAGATATACCCATATCTACTCAAATCATCTGTGAAGGTCAGAAAATAGCGATACCCGCCGCGAGCCTTAACACTCATCGGATCGCATACATCAGTATGTATTATTTCCAATAAGTCAGTTGCTCGCTCCACTGTTCCGGAGAACGGAGTCTTAGTCATCTTGCCCATGAGGCATGGTTCGCAAGCATCAAGTGATTCATAATCAAGTGATTCCAAAATCCCATCAGCATGGAGTTTCTTCATGCGCTTTACACCAATATGACCTAAACGGCGTACCACAAATAAGTTGCACTATCATTATTAACTTTGCATCTTTTGGTTTCAATATTATGAATATGTGTATCATTACGATCGAGATCCAATGAACCATTTTCATTGGATGTGTAACCATATAAGGTTTTATTCATGTAAACAGAACAACAGTTTATTCTCTTACTTAAATGAATAACCGTATTGCAATAAACACGATCAAATCATATTCATGCTCAACGCAAACACCAAATAACATTTATTTAGGTTCAACACTAATCCCGAAAGTATAGGGAGTGTGCGATGATGATCATATCAATCTTGAAACTACTTTCAACACACATCGTCACTTCACCCTTAACTAGTTTCTGTTTATTCTGCAACTCCTGTTTCGAGTTACTACTCTTAGCAACTGAACCAGTACCAAATACCGAGGGGTTGCTATAAACACTAGTAAAGCACACATCAAATACCTGTATATCAAATATACCCTTTTTCACTTTGCCATCATTCTTATCCACCAAATATTTAGGGCATTTCCGCTTCCAGTGACCATTTCCTTTGCAGTGTAAGCACTCAGTTTCAGGCTTTGGTTCAGCTTTGGGCTTCTTCGTGGGAGTGAAAACTTGCTTGTCAATCTACTTGAAGTTCCCCTTTCTTTCCCTTTGCCCTTTTCTTGAAACTAGTGATCTTGTCAACCATCAACACTTGATGCTCTTTCTTGATTTCTACCTTCGTCGATTTCAACATCACGAAGAGCTCGGGAATCATTTTCGTCATCCCTGGCATACTATAGTTCATTACGAAGTTCTACTAACTTGGTGATGGTGACTAGAGAACTCTGTCAATCACTATCTTATATGGAAGATTAACTCCCACTTGATTCAAGCGATTGTAGTACCCAGACAATCTGAGCACTTGCTCACTAGTTGAGCGATTCTCCTCCATCTTTTAGCTATAGATCTTGTTGGAGACTTCATATCTCTCAACTCGGGTATTTGCTTGTAATATTAACTTCAATTCCCGAAACATCTCATATGGTCCATGACGTTCAAAAACGTCTTTGAAGTCCCGATTCTAAGCCGTTAAGCATGGTGCACTTAAACTATCAAGTAGTCATCATATTGAGCTAGCCAAACGTTCATAACGTCTGCATCTGCTCCTGCAATAGGTCTGTCACCTAGCGGTGCATGAAGGACATAATTCTTCTGTGCAGCAATGAGGATAAACCTCGGATCGCGGATCCAATCCGCATCATTGCTACTAACATCTTTCAACACAATTTTCTCTAGGAACATATCAAAATAAACATATGAAAGCAACAACACGAGCTATTGATCTACAACATAATTTGCAAAATACTACGAGGACTAAGTTCATGATAAATTTAAGTTCAATTAATCATATTACTTAAGAACTCCAACTTAGACAGACATCTCTCTAGTCATCTAAGTGATCACGTGATCCAAATCAACTAAACCATAACCGATCATCACGTGAGATGGAGTAGTTTTCAATGGTGAACATCACTATGTTGATCATATCTACTATATGATTCACGCTCGACCTTTCGGTCTCCGTGCTCCGAGGTCATATCTGCATATGCTAGGCTCGTCAAGTTTAACCTGAGTATTCCGCGTGTGCAAAACTGGCTTGCACCCATTGTAGATGGACGTAGAGCTTATCACACCCGATCATCACGTGGTGTCTGGGCACGACGAACTTTGGCAACGGTGCATACTCAGGGAGAACACTTCTTGATAATTAGTGAGAGATCATCTTAAAATGCTACCGTCAATCAAAGCAAGAATAAGATGTATAATAGATAAACATCACATGCAATCAAAATATGTGACATGATATGGCCATCATCATCTTGTGCCTTTGATCTCCATCTCCAAAGCATCGTCATGATTTCCATCGTCACCGGCATGACACCATGATCTCCATCATCTTGATCTATATCAATGTGTCGTCACATGGTCGTCTCGCCAACAATTGCTCTTGCAACTATTGCTATCGCATAGCGATAAAGTAAAGCAATTATTTGGCGCTTGCATCTTATGCAATAGAGAGACAACCATAAGGCTTTTGCCAGTTGCCGATAACTTCAACAAAACATGATCATCTTATACAACAACTTATATCTCATCACGTCTTGACCATATCACATCACAACATGCCCTGCAAAAACAAGTTAGACGTCCTCTACTTTGTTGTTGCAAGTTTTACGTGGCTGCTACGGGCTTAAGCAAGAACCAATCTCACCTACGCATCAAAACCACAACGATAGTTTATCAAGTTGGTGCTGTTTTAACCTTCGCAAGGACCGGGCGTAGCCACACTCGGTTCAACTAAAGTTGGAGAAACTGACACCCGCTAGTCACCTGTGTGCAAAGCACGGCAGTAAAACCAGTCTCGCGTAAGCGTACGCGTAATGTCGGTCCGGGCCGCTTCATCCAACAATACCGCCGAACCAAAGTATGACATGCTGGTAAGCAGTATGACTTATATCGCCCACAACTCACTTGTGTTTTACTCGTGCATATAACATTAAACCATAAAAACCTAGGCTCAGATGCCACTGTTGGGGAACGTAGTAATTTCAAAAAATTTCCTACGCACACGCAAGATCATGGTGATGCATGGCAACGAGAGGGGAGAGTGTTGTCTACGTACCCTCGTAGACCGAAGCGGAAGCGTTGACGCAACGTAGAGGAAGTAGTCGTACGTCTTCCCGGTCCAACCGATCCAAGCACCGTTACTCCGGCACCTCCGAGTTCTTGACACGCGTACAGCTCGATGACGCACCCCGATCTCCGATCCAGCAGAGGCGTGGGGAGGAGTTCTGTCAGCACGACGGCGTGGTGACGATCTTGATGTTCTCCTGTCGCAGGGCTTCGCCTAAGCACCGCTACAATATGACCGAGGTGAAATATCGTGGAGGGGGGCACCGCACACGGCTAAGGAACGATCTCAATGATCAACTTGTGTGTCTATGGGGTGCCCCCTACCCCCGTATATAAAGGAGAGGACGAGGGGAAGGCCGTCCCTCTACTATGGCGCGCCCTGGGGAGTCCTACTCCCACCGGGAGTAGGATTCCCCCTTTCCTAGTCCAACTAGGAGTCCTTCCATGTATTAGGAGTAGGAGACTAGGAAGGGGAAGAGAGAAGGGAAGGAAGGAGGGGGTGCGGCCCCTCCCCCTAGTCCAATTCGGACTAGGCCATGGGGGGGCGCGCGGCCTGCCCTAGGCAGCCCCTCTCTCTTTCCCGCAGGGCCCAATAAGGCCCAATACTTCTCCCCAGCGAATTCCCGTAACTCTCCGGTACTCCGAAAAATACCCGAATCACTCGGAACCTTTCCGAACTCCGAATATAGTCGTCCAATATATCGATCTTTACGTCTCGACCATTTCGAGACTCCTCGTCATGTCCCTGATCTCATCCGGGACTCCGAACTCCTTCGGTACATCAAAACTCATAAACTCATAATAAAACTGTCATCGAAACCTTAAGCGTGCGGACCCTACGGTTCGAGAACAATGTAGACATGACCGAGACATGTCTCCGGTCAATAACCAATAGCGGGACCTGGATGCCCATATTGGTTCCTACATATTCTACGAAGATCTTTATCGATCAGACCGCATAACAACATACGTTGTTCCCTTTGTCATCGGTATGTTACTTGCCCGAGATTCGATCGTCGGTATCCAATACCTAGTTCAATCTCGTTGCCGGCAAGTCTCTTTACTCGTTCCGTAATACATCATCTCACAACTAACTCATTAGTTGCAATGCTTGCAAGGCTTAAGTGATGTGCATTACCGTGAGGGCCCAGAGATACCTCTCCGACATTCGGAGTGACAAATCCTAATCTCGAAATACGCCAACCCAACAAGTACCTTCGGAGACACCTGTAGAGCACCTTTATAATCACCCAGTTACATTGTGACGTTTGGTAGCACACAAAGTGTTCCTCCGGTAAACGGGAGTTGCATAATCTCATAGTCATAGGAACATGTATAAGTCATGAAGAAAGCAATAGCAACATACTAAACGATCGGGTGCTAAGCTAACTGAATGGGTCATGTCAATCACATCACTCTCCTAATGATGTGATCCCGTTAATCAAATGACAACTCATGTCTATGGCTAGGAAACATAACCATCTTTGATTAACGAGCTAGTCAAGTAGAGGCATACTAGTGACACTCTGTTTGTCTATATATTCACACATGTATTATGTTTCCGGTTAATACAATTCTGGCATGAATAATAAACATTTATCATGAAATAAGGAAATAAATAATAACTTTATTATTGCCTCTAGGGCATATTTCCTTCAAAAACCAAGGAAGAACTTCAACTCTCCCATCGAAGACATCTTGAACTTGGAGGTCATGAGAGCGGCAAATTCCTCATTGAAAGCTTTGTTAGGGGAACCAAAGATAATTTCATCAACATATAGTTGGAATACAAACAACTCCCCTTTGACCTTCTTAGTAAAAAGAGTGGGATCGATTAGTCCTCAAATCCACGATCTTGTAACAACTCGGTAAGGTGGTCATACCACGCACGTGGGGCTTGTTTAAGGCCATAGAGTGCCTTATCGAGTTGATACACATGATCCGGGAAGTAGGGATCCTCGAACCCGGGGGGGTTGCTTGACATAGACCAACTCATTAATAGGACCATTAAGAAAAGCACTTTTCACATCCATTTGTTGCAACTTAAAGTTGTGATGGGAAGCATAAGCAATCAACAAACGTATGGATTCAAGAAGAGCAACGGGAGCAAAGGTTTCACCGTAGTCGATACCCTCGACTTGGGAGTAGCCTTGTGCTACCAATCTTGCCTTGTTGCGAATCATGTTCCCATGAGCATCTTGCTTGTTCTTAAAAATCCACTTGGTTCCAATGATGTTGTGGTTCCCCGATGGCCTTGGCACCAATCTCCACACCTTGTTTTACTCGAAGTTGTTGAGTTCTTCATGCATGGCGTTGATCCAATCCGAGTCTTCGAGCACCTCATAGCCTTTTGGGGTTCAACACAAGAGACAAACGTGTGATGTTCACAATAGTTTGCTAATTGTCTACGAGTGCTTACCCCCTTTCTTAGGCTTCCAACCACATTTTCCATGAGATGGCCTTGGGTGGTGAGCTTGGAAGCAATCTTCGTGGCACGACGCTCTAATTCCTCCTTGCATGTGGAAGGAGGAGGGTTAACTTGATTATCTTGAGCGCCGTCTTGAGCTTGTTCTTAATCTTGAGCTTGCTCTTGATCTTGAACTTGCTCGAGGGGGAGAACTTGACCTTGGGCATCATCTAGAGGTTCACCACCATCTTGAGGTTGATCTTGCCCTTGGTCTTGTTCACGAGGTTGAGGGCCTTCACTTTGTTCTTCGGAAGCGTGTGGGTCTTGAGGAGGTGATGGCTCCACTTGAGTGGAGCATTGTCCTTCTCCTTCGGCTACAAGGGGTTCCTCAATGGGTAGTATATGACCAATACCCATTCTTCTTATGGCTTGGGGAGGAATTTCATCACCTACATCACAAGTACCACTTTTCTCCACTTGGGAGCCGTTATTTTCGTCAAACTCCACGTTACACGTCTCCTCAATGAGTCCGATGGACTTGTTGAGAACACGGTAAGCATGAGAGTTTGTAGCATAACCAACAAATATGCCCTCATAAGCTCTAGCCTCAAATTTAGACAAACGAACACCTTTCTTGAGAATGAAACACTTACAACCGAACACCCGGAAGTACTTGAGATTTGGCTTGTTGCCGGTGAGTATCTCATAAGGAGTCTTGTTCAAGCCTTTGCGGAGATAGAGCCGATTGGATGCATGACATGCGGTGTTGATGGCTTCGGCCCAAAAGTTGTATGGAGACTTGAACTCCGCCATCATGGTCCTTGCCGCATCCATCAACGTCCGGTTCTTCCTCTCTGTGACACCATTTTGTTGAGGGGTATATGGCGCAGCATATTGATGCTTGATCCCCTCATCACTAAGAAACTCATCCAAGGTGTAGTTCTTGAACTCGGTGCCGTTGTCACTTCTGATTGTCAAGATCTTTGCATTATGTTGACGTTGAGCTTCATTTGCAAAGTCGATGAAGGATTCTTGAGTCTCACTCTTCCTCTTGAAGAAGTATACCCAAGTGTATCTTGAATAATCATCCACAATCACCAAGCAATACTTTCTACCTCCAAGACTATCAAAAGATGGAGGCCCAAAAAGATCCATGTGAAGGAGCTCCAAGGGTCTCTTCGAGTAGATGATGGTCGTGGGAGGGTGAGCCTTCTCATGGAGCTTTCCTTCAATACAAGCACTGCAAGCACGATCTTTGGCAAAACTAACATTTGTTAGTCCACGGACATGGTCCCCCTTGAGAAGACTTTGCAAAGATCTCATATTGACGTGGGCCAAACGGCGATGCCAAAGCCATCCCACGTCAACTTTAGCCATTAGGCATGTCGCGGTCTTAGTGGGTCGCTCCGAAAAGTTAATCACATAGAGACCATTCTCGACATGCCCAACAAAGGCTACTTTAAGAGTCTTGCTCCACAAGAGGGCCACGGTATCAATGTCAAAGAAAGTAGCAAAACCCATGAGTGCAAGTTGACAAACGAAAAGCAAATTGTATGCAAGGG
Source organism: Triticum timopheevii (assembly GCA_963921465.1). NCBI lineage: Eukaryota > Viridiplantae > Streptophyta > Magnoliopsida > Poales > Poaceae > Triticum > Triticum timopheevii. The sequence goes on from OY997274.1 coordinate 526,616,789, forward strand.
ACTCAACAAGCATGACTTTCTCGATCGTTAGATCATGAGAAATGACAACCTTGCCAAGACCCAATACCTTAGAATGTGAGGCATCACCCCACTCAACATTGGTGGGCATAGATGGAATCTTTTGCACGTCCACCACCAAGTCCTTGCTTCCGGTCATATGATTTGTTGCTCCACTATAGAGCAACCATGATCCCCCACCGGAAGCAAACACCTACAAGAGATCAATGCTTGGTTTTAGGTACCCATTTAGTAATGGGTCCTTTGATGTTAGTAACAAGGGTCTTAGGAACCCATATAGACCATTCAATGTACTCATAAGGAGAACCAACAAATTTAGCAGAAACATGTCCATCACTAGCATGGCACAACACATATGACGGGTTAAAGTCGCTGGCTTTGTTGGAGGAAATGCTTTTGCCCTTTTGGACATCGCCTCCCTTCACTTTTTCCTTCTTCTCCTTAGGAGCACCCTCTCCCTCTTTCACAAAGGTTTGCTTGAGAGGAGGAGGACGTTTGGCCTTGTCATTCTTCTTCTTGCTCTTGGACTTGGGTGCAAACCCAATTCCCTTCTTGGCCACAACTTCCTTTCGATTGCTCAAAAGGTCGTTGAGGTTCTTCTTGAAGGAAATATGCCCTAGAGGCAATAATAAAGTTATTATTTATTTCCTTATATCATGATAAATATTTATTATTCATGCTAGAATTGTATTAACCGGAAACATAATACATGTGTGAATACATAGACAAACATAGTGTCACTAGTATGCCTCTACTTGACTAGCTCGTTGAATCAAAGATGGTTAGGTTTCCTAGCCATAGACATGAGTTGTCATTTGATTAACGGGATCACATCATTAGGAGAATGATGTGATTGACTTGACCCATTCCTTTAGCTTAGCACTTGATCGTTTAGTATGTTGCTATTGCTTTCTTCATGACTTATACATGTTCCTATGACTATGAGATTATGCAACTCCCGTTTACCGGAGGAACACTTTGTGTGCTACCAAACATCACAACGTAACTGGGTGATTATAAAGGAGCTCTACAGGTGTCTCCAAAGGTACTTGTTGGGTTGGCGTATTTCGAGATTAGGATTTGTCACTCCGATTGTCGGAGAGGTATCTCTGGGCCCTCTCGGTAATGCACATCACTATAAGCCTTGCAAGCAATGTAGCTAATGAGTTAGTTATGGGATGATGCATTACGTAACGAGTAAAGAGACTTGCCGGTAACGAGATTGAACTAGGTATTGGATACCGACGATCGAATCTCGGGCAAGTAACATACCGATGACAAAGGGAACAACGTATGTTGTTATGCGGTTTGACCGATAAAGATCTTCATAGAATATGTAGGAACCAATATGAACATCCAGGTTCCACTATTGGTTATTGACCAAGAATAGTTCTAGGTCATGTCTACATAGTTCTCGAACCCGTAGGGTCCGCACGCTTAATGTTACGATGACAGTTTTATTATGAGTTTATAAGTTTTGATGTACCGAAGTTTGTTCGGAGTCCCGGATGTGATCACGGACATGACGAGGAGTCTCGAAATGGTCGAGACATAAAGATTGATATATTGGACGACTATATTCGGACACCGGAAGTGTTCCGGGTGATTTCGGAGAGAACCAGAGTGCCGGAGGGTTACCGGAACCCCCCCGGGAGAGTTAATGGGCCACATGGGCCTTAGTGGAAAGAGAGAGGGGCGGCCAGGGTGGGCCGCGTGCCCCCTCTCCCTCTGGTCCGAATTGGACTAGGAGGGGGGGCGGCGTCCCCCTCTTTCCTTCCACCTCTCCCCCTTCCTTTCCCCCTCCTAGTAGGAGTAGGAAAGGGGGAGTCCTACTCCTACTAGGAGGAGGACTCCTCCTCCTGGCGCGCCCCCCTTGGGCCGGCCGGCCTCCCCCCTTGCTCCTTTATATACGGGGGCAGGGGGCACCCCATAGACACACAAGTTGATCTACGGATCGTTCCTTAGCCGTGTGCGGTGCCCCCTCCACCATATTCCACCTCGGTCATATCGTCGCAGAGTTTAGGCGAAGCCCTGCGCCGGTAGAGCATCATCATCGTCACCACGCCGTCGTGCTGACAGAACTCATCCCTGACACTTTGCTGGATCGGAGTCCGGGGATCGTCATCGAGCTGAACGTGTGCTGAACTCGGAGGTGCCGTACGTTCGGTGCTTGGATCGGTCGGATCGTGAAGACGTACGACTACATCAACCGCGTTGTCATAACGCTTCTGCTTATGGTCTACGAGGGTACATGGACAATACTCTCCCCTCTCGTTGCTATGCCATCACCATGATCTTGCGTGTGTGTAGGAAAATTTGAAATTACTACGTTCCCCAATAGTGGCATCCGAGCCTGGTTTTATGCGTAGATGTCATATGCTCGAGTAGAACACAAGTGAGTTGTGGGCGATACAAGTCATACTGCTTACCAGTATGTCATACTTTGGTTTGGCGGTATTGTGATATGAAGCAGCCCGGACCGACATTACGCGTACGCTTACGCGAGACTGGTTTCACCGTTACGAGCACTCGTGCTTAAAGGTGGCTGGCGGGTGTCTGTCTCTCTCACTTTAGTTGAACCGAGTGTGGCTATGCCCGGTCCTTGCGAAGGTTAAAACAGCACTAACTTGACGAACTATCATTGTGGTTTTGATGCGTAGGTAAGAACGGTTCTTGCTAAGCCCGTAGCAGCCACGTAAAATTTGCAACAACAAAGTAGAGGACGTCTAACTTGTTTTTGCAGGGCATGTTGTGATGTGATATGGTCAAGACGTGATGCTATATTTTATTGTATGAGATGATCATGTTTTGTAACCGAAGTTATCGGCAACTGGCAGGAGCCATATGGTTGTCGCTTTATTGTATGAAATGCAAACGCCCTGTAATTGCTTTACTTTATCACTAAGCGATAGCGATAGTCGTAGAAGCAATAGATGGCGTAATGAAAACGATGCTATGATGGAGATCAAGGTGTCGCGCCGGTGACGATGGTGATCATGACGGTGCTTCGAAGATGGAGATCACAAGCACAAGATGATGATGGCCATATCATATCACTTATATTGATTGCATGTGATGTTTATCCTTTATGCATCTTATCTTGCTTTGATTGACGGTAACATTTTAAGATGATCTCTCACTAAAAATTATCAAGAAGTGTTCTCCCTGAGTATGCACCATTGCCAAAGTTCGTCGTGCCCAGACACCACGTGATGATCGGGTGTGATAAGCTCTACGTCCATCTACAACGGGTGCAAGCCAGTTTTGCACATGCAGAATACTCAGGTTAAACTTGACGAGCCTAGCATATGCAGATATGGCCTCGAAACACAGAGACGGAAAGGTCGAGCGTGAATCATATAGTAGATATGATCAACATAGTGATGTTCACCATTGAAAACTACTCCATCTCACGTGATGATCGGTTATGGTTTAGTTGATTTGGATCACGTGATCACTTAGATGACTAGAGAGATGTCTGTCTAAGTGGGAGTTCTTAAGTAATATGATTAATTGAACTTAAATTTATCATGAACTTAGTCCTCGTAGTATTTTGCAAATTATGTTGTAGATCAATAGCTCGTGTTGTTGCTTTCATATGTTTATTTTGATATGTTCCTAGAGAAAATTGTGTTGAAAGATGTTAGTAGCAATGATGCGGATTGGATCCGCGATCCGAGGTTTATCCTCATTGCTGCACAGAAGAATTATGTCCTTCATGCACCGCTAGGTGACAGACCTATTGCAGGAGCAGATGCAGATGTTATGAACGTTTGGCTAGCTCAATATGATGACTACATGATAGTTTAGTGCACCATGCTTAATGGCTTAGAATCGGGACTTCAAAGATGTTTTGAACGTCATGGACCATATGAGATGTTCCAGAAATTGAAATTAATATTTCAAGCAAATACCCGAGTTGAGAGATATGAAGTCTCCAACAAGTTCTATAGCTAAAAGATGGAGGAGAATCGCTCAACTAGTGAGCATGTGCTCAGATTGTCTGGGTACTTCAATCGCTTGAATCAAGTGGGAGTTAATCTTCCAGATAAGATAGTGATTGATAGAATTCTATAAGTCACCATCACTAAGTTACTAGAACTTTGTGATGAACTATAGTATGCAAGGGAAGACGAAAACGATTCCCAAGCTCTTCGTGACGTTGAAATCGACGAAGGTAGAAATCAAAAAGGAGCATCAAGTGTTGATGATTGACAAGACCACTAGTTTCAAGAAAAGGGCAAAGGGAAAGAAAGGGAAACTTCAAGTAGAATGGCAAACAAGTTGTCACTCCCGTGAAGAAGACCAAAGCTGGACCAAAGCCTGAAACTGAGTGCTTACACTGCAAAGGAAATGGTCACTGGAAGCGGAAATGCCCTAAATATTTGGTGGATAAGAAGGATGGCAAAGTGAACAAGGGTATATTTGATATACAGGTGTTTGATGTGTGCCTTACTAGTGTTTATAGTAGCCCCTGAGTATTTGATACTTGTTCGGTTGCTAAGATTAGTAACTCGAAACAGGAGTTACATAATAAATAGAGACTAGTTGAGGGGAAGTGACGATGAGTGTTGGAAATAGTTCCAAGATTGATATGATCATCATCACACACTCCCTATATTTTCGAGATTGGTGTTAAACCTAAATAAATGTTATTTAGCGTTTGTGTTGAGCATGAATATGATTTGATCATGTTTATTGCGATACGGTTATTCATTTGAAGTTAGAGAATAATTGTTGTTCTGTTTACATGAATAAAACCTTTGATGGTTATACACCCAATGAAAATAGTTTGTTGGATCTCGATCGTAGTGATACACATATTCATAATATTGATGCCAAATGATGCAAAGTTAATAATGATAGTGCAACTTATTTGTGGCACTGCCGTTTGGGTCATATCGTTGTAAAGCGCATGAAGAAACTCCATAAAGATGGATTTTTGGAATCACTTGGTTATGAATCATTTGATGCTTGCGAACCGTGCCTTTTGGGCAAGATGACTAAAACTCCGTTCTCCGGAACAATGGAACAAGCTACTGACTTACTGGAAATAATACATACCGATGTATGCGATCCAATGAGTGTTGATGCTCGTGGCAAGTATCGTTATTTTCTGACCTTCACAAGATGATTTGAGCAGATATGGGTATATCTACTTGATGAAACATAAAGTCTGAAATAGTTGAAAGGTTGAAAGAATTTCAGAGTGAAGTGGAAAAATCATCGTAACAAGAAAATAAAGTTTCTGTGATCTGATCGCGAAGACGAATATTTGAGTTACGAGTTTGGTCTTCAATTAAAACAATGTGGAATAGTTTCACAGCTCACGCCACCTGGAACACCACAACGTTATGGTGTGTCCGAACGTCATAACCGCACTTTATAGGATATGGTGCGATCTATGATGTCTCTTACTGATTTACCACTATTGTTCTGGGTTATGCATTAGAGACAGCTGCATTCACGTTAAAAGGGGCACCATCTAAATCCGTTGAGACGACACCATATGAACTGTGGTTTAGCAAGAAACCCAAGTTGCCGTTTCTTAAAGTTTGGGGTTGCGATGTTTATGTGAAAAAGTTTCATCCTGATAAGCTCAAACCCAAATCGGAGAAGTGTGTCTTCATAGAATACCCAAAGGAAATTGTTGGGTACACCTTCTATCACAGATCTGAAGGCAAAACATTCGTTGCTAAGAATGGATCCTTTCTAGAGAAGGAGTTTCTCTTGAAAGAAGTGAGTGGGGGGAAAGTAGAACTTGATGAGGTAATTATACCTTCTCCCAAATTGGAAAGTTGTTCATCACAGAAATCAGTTCCAGTGATTGCTACATCGATTAGCGAGGAAGCTAATGATGATGATCATGAAACTTCAAATCAAGTTACTACAAAACCTCGTAGGTATTCCAGAGTACGGTCCGCGCCAGTGTGGTACGGTAATCCTATACTAGAAGCCATGTTACTAGACCATGATAAACCTACGAACTATGAGGAAGCGATGATGAGCCCAGATTCCGTGAAATGGTTTGATGCCATGAAATCTGAGATGGGATCCATATATGAGACCAAAGTGTGGACTTTGATTGACTTGCCCGATGATCGGCAAGCCATAGAAAATAAATGGATCTTCAAGAGGAAGACGGACGTTGATAGTAGTGTTACTATCTACAAAGCTAGATTTGTCGAAAAAGGGTTTTGACAAAGTTCAAGATGTTGACTACGATGAGTTTTTTCTCACTCGTATCGATGCTTAAAGTCTGTCCGAATCATGTTAGCAATTGCCACATTTTACGAAATCTGGCAAAAGGATGTCAAAACTGCATTCTTTAATGGATTTATTAAAGAAGAGTTGTATATGATGCAACCAGAAGGTTTTGTCAATCCTAAAGATGCTAACAAAGTGTGCAAGCTCCAGCGATCCATCTATGGACTGCTGCAAGCATCTCGGAGTTGGAATATACACTTTGATGAGTTGATCAAAGCATATGGTTTTATACGAACTTTTGGAGAAGCCTGTATTTACAAGAAAGTGAGTGGAGCACTACAGCATTTCTGATAAGTATATGTGAATGACATATTGTTGATCGGAAATAATGTAGAATTATTCTGCAAAGCATAACGGAGTGTTTTGAAAGGAGTTTTTTCAAAGCAAGACCTCGGTGAAGCTGCTTACATATTGAGCATCAAGATCTATTGAGATAGATCAAGACACTTGATAAGATTTTCAATGAGTACATACCTTGACAAGATTTTTGAAGTAGTTCAAAATGGAACAGTCAAAGAAAGAGTTCTTGCCTGTGTTGCAAAGGTATGAAATTGAGTAAGACTCAAATCCCGACCACGACAGAAAATAGAAAAAGAATGAAAGTCATTCCCTATGCATCAGTCATAGGTTCTATAAAAGTATGCCATGCTATGGACCAGACCTATTGTATACTCTGCCCTGGTTTGGCAAGGGAGTACAATAGTGATCTAGGAGTAGATCACTGGACATTGGTCAAGAATATCCTTAGTGAGGACTAAGGAAATATTTTTCGATTATGGAGGTGATAAAAGAGCCCGTCGTAAAGAGTTACATCGGTGCAAGCTTTTACACCGATCCAGATGACTCTAAGTCTCAATCTGGATGCATATTGAAAGTGGGAGCAATTAGCTAGAGTAGCTCCGTGCAGAGCATTGTAGACATATAATATTTGCAAAATACATACGGCTCTGTATGTGACAGACCCGTTAACTAAGCTTCTCTCATGAGCAAAACATGATCACACCTTAGTACTCTTTTGGGTGTTAATCACATAGCGATGTGAACTAGATTATGTTGGGGAACGTAGCAGAAATTCAAAATTTTCCTACGTGTCAGCAAGATCTATCTATGGAGAAACCAGCAACGAGGGGAAGGAGAGTGCATCTACATACCCTTGTAGATCGCTAAGCGGAAGCGTTCAAGAGAACGGGGTTGAAGGAGTCGTACTCGTCGTGATCCAAATCACCGGAGATCCTAGTGCCGAACGGATGGCACCTCCGCGTTCAACACACGTACAACCCGGTGACGTCTCCCATGCCTTGATCCAGCAAGGAGAGAGGGAGAGGTTGAGGAAGACTCCATCCAGCAGTAGCACGACGGCGTGGTGGTGGTGGAGGAGCATGGCAATCCTGCAGGGCTTCGCCAAGCACCGCGTGAGAGGAGGAGGACTTGGGAGAGGGGGAGGGCTGCGCCAGAACTTCGTGTGAAGCTCCCATGCACCTCCCCACTATATATAGGGGTGGAGGGGCTGGTTTCTTGCCCTCCAAGTCCATTGGGGCGTTGGCCAAGGTGGGAGGAAAGAAATCCCATCATTTCCTTCCCCACCGATTGGTATCCCCCTTTTTAGGGATCTTGATCTTATCCCTTCGGGATATGATCTTATTCCTTCTAAGGGGGGATCTTGGTGCGCCTTGACCAGGGGTGTGGGGCCTTTCCCCCACTACCCACGTTCATGTGGGTCCCCCCATGCAGGTGGGCCCCACTCCGGAACCTTCTAGAACCTTCCCGGTACAATACCGAAAAATCCCGAACATTTTCCGGTGGCCAAAATAGGACTTCCCATATATGAATCTTTACCTCCGGACCATTCCGGAACTCCTCGTGATGTCCGGGATCTCATCCGGGACTCCGAACAACATTCGGTAACCACATACAAACTTCCTTTATAACCCTAGCGTCATCGAACCTTAAGTGTGTAGACCCTACGGGTTCGGGAACCATGCAGACATGACCGAGACATTCTCCTGTCAATAACCAACAGCGGGATCTGGATACCCATGTTGGCTCCCACATGTTCCACGATGATCTCATCGGATGAACCACGATGTCAAGGACTCAATCGATCCCGTATTCAATTCCCTTTGTCTAGCGGTATTGTACTTGCCCGAGATTCGATCGTTGGTATCCCGATACCTTGTTCAATCTCATTACCGGCAAGTCTCTTTACTCGTTCCGTAACACATCATCCCGTGATCAACCCCTTGGTCACATTGTGCACATTTTGATGATGTCCTACCGAGTGGGCCCAGTGATACCTCTCCGTTTACCGGAGTGACAAATCCCAGTCTCGATTCGTGCCAACCCAACAGACACTTTCGGAGATACCTGTAGTGCACCTTTATAGCCACCCAGTTACGTTGTGACGTTTGGTACACCCAAAGCATTCCTACGGTATCCGGGAGTTGCACAATATCATGGTCTAAGGAAATGATACTTGACATTAGAAAAGCTTTAGCATACGAACTACGATCTTTGTGCTAGGCTTAGGATTGGGTCTTGTCCATCACATCATTCTCCTAATGATGTGATCCCGTTATCAACGACATCCAATGTCCATGGTCAGGAAACCGTAACCATCTATTGATCAACGAGCTAGTCAACTAGAGGCTTACTAGGGACATGGTGTTGTCTATATATCCACACATGTATCTGAGTTTCCTATCAATACAATTATAGCATGGATAATAAACGATTATCATGAACAAGGAAATATAATAATAACCAATTTATTATTGCCTCTAGGGCATACTTCCAACAGTCTCCCACTTGCACTAGAGTCAATAATCTAGTTCACATCGCCATGTGATTAACACTCACAGGTCACATCGCCATGTGACCAACATCCAAAGAGTTTACTAGTGTCATTAAACTAGTTCACATCATCATGTGATTAAGACTCAATGAGTTCTGGGGTTTGATCATGTTTTGCTTGTGAGAGAGGTTTTAGTCAATGGGTCTACAACATTCAGATCCGTATGTACTTTGCAAATCTCTAGGTCATATTGTAAATGCTGCTTCCACGCTCCACTTGAAGCTATTCCAAATGGTCGCTCCACTATACGTATCTGGTTTGCTACTCAGAGTCACTCGGATAGGTGTTAAAGCTTGCATCAACGTAACCCTTTACGCCGAACTCTTTATCACCTCCATAATCGAGAAACATATCCTTATTCCTCTAAGGATAATTTTGACCGCTATCTGGTGATCCACTCCTTGATCTCCTTTGTACCCTCTTGCCAGATATGTAGCAAGGCACACATCAGGTGCGGTACACAGCATAGCATACTGTAGAGCCTACGTCTAAAGCATAGGGGACGACCTTCGTCCTTTCTCTCTTTTCTGCCATGGTCGAGCTTTAAGTATTAACTTCATACCTTACATCTCAGGCAAGAACTCCTTCTTGGACTGATCCATCTTGAACACCTTCAAGATCATGTCAAGGTATATGCTCATTTGAAAGTATCATTTAGCGTTTTTGATCTATCCTCATAGATCTTGATGCTCAATGTTCAAGTAGCTTAAACCAGGTTTTCCATTGAAAAACACTTTTCAAATAACCCTATATGCTTTCCAGAAATTCTACATCATTTCTGATCAACAATATGTCAATAACATATACTCATCAGAAATTCTATAGTGCTCCCACTCACTTCTTTGGAAATACAAGTTTCTCATAAACTTTTGTATAAACCCAAAATCTTTGTTCATCTCGTCAAAACATACATTCCAACTCCGAGATGCTTACTCCAGTCCTTAGAAGGATCGCTGGAGCCAGAATACCTTCTAGCATCCTTAGGATCGACAAAAACTTTCGGATTGTATCACATACAACCTTTCCTTACGAAGACTGGTAAGGAAACTCGTTTTGACATCCATCTGCCAGATTTCATAAATGCAGCTTGTGCTAACATGATTCCGACGGACTTAAGCATCGCTACGGATGAGAAAATCTCATCGTAGTCAACTCCTTGAACTTGTGAAAAACTCTTCGCCACAAGTCGAGCTTCATAGACGGTGACATCACCGTCCACGTCCGTCTTCTTCTTAAAGATCCATTTATCTTAATGGCTTGCCGATCATCGGGAAAGTCCACCAAAGTCCATACTTTGTTGTGATACATGGATCCTATCTCGGATTTCATGGCTTCTAACCATTTGTCGGAATTTGGGCCCACCATTGCTTCTCCATAACTCGTAGGTTCATTGTTGTCTAGCAACATGACCTTCAAGACAAGATTACTGTACCACTCTGAAGCAGTACGCATCCTTGTCACCCTACGAGGTACAGTAGTGACTTGATCCGAAGTTTCATGATCACTATCATAAGCTTCTACTTCAATTGGTGTAGGTGCCACAGGAACAACTTCCTGTGCCCTTCCACACACTAGTTGTACTGACGGTTCAATAACCATATCAAGTCTCCACCATCCTCCCACTCAACTTTTCGAGACAAACTTTTCCTCGAGAAAGGACCCGATTCAAGAAACAATCCCTATTGCTTTCGGATCTGAATTAGGAGGTATACCCAACTGTTTTGGGTGTCCTATGAAGATGCATTTTATCCGCTTTGGGTTCGAGCTTATCAACCTGAAACTTTTTCACATAAGCGTCGCAGCCCCAAACCTTTAAGAAATGACAGCTTAGGTTTCTCTAAACCATAGTTCATACAGTGTCATCTCAACGGAATTACGTAATGCCCTATCTAAAGTGAATGTGGTTGTCTCTAATGCCTAACCCATAAACGATAGTGGTAATTTGATAAGAGACATCATGGTACGCACCTTATCCAATAGGGTGCAACTATGATGTTCGGATACACCATCAAACTATGGTGTTCCAGGCGGTATTAATTGTGAAACAATTTCCACAATGTCTTAATCGCGTGCCAAAGCTCGTAACTCAGATACTCATCTCTATGATCATATCATAGACATTTCATCCTCTTGTCACGATGATCTTCAACTTCACTCTGAAATTACTTGAACCATTCAATAATTCAGACTTGTGTTTCATCAAGTAAATATACTCTACATCTACTCGAATCATCTGTGAAGTAAGAACATAACGATATTCACTGCATGCCTCAGAACTCATTGGACTACACACATCAAAATGTGTTACTTCCAACAAGTTGCTATCTTGTTCCATTTTACTGAAAACGAGGCTTTCCAGTCATCTTGCCCATGTGGTATGATTTGCATATCTCAAGTGATTCAAAATCAAGTGAGTCCAAACGATCCATCTGCATGGAGTTTCTTCATGTGTATACACCAATAGACATGGTTCGCATGTCTCAAACTTTTCAAAAACGAGTGAGTCCAAAGATCCATCAACATGGAGCTTCTTCATGCGTTTTACACCAATATGACTTACATGGCAGTGCCACAAGTAAGTGGTACTATCATTACTATCTTATATCTTTTTGGCATGAAAATGTGTATCACTACGATCGAGATTCAATAAACCATTCCTTTAGGTGCAAGACCATTGAAGGTATTATTCAAATAAATAGAGTAACCATTATTCTCCTTAAATGAATAACCGTATTACGATAGACATAATCCAATCATGTCTATGCTCAACGCAAACACCAAATCTCGATGGTAGAGGGAGCGTGCGATGCTTGATCACATCAACCCTGGAAACACTTCCAACACATATCGTCAGCTCACCTTTAGCTAGTCTCCATTTATTCCATAGCTTTTATTTCGAGTTACTAACACTTAGCAACCGAACCGGTATCTAATACCCTGGTGCTACTAGGAGTACTAGTAAAGTACACATTAACATAATGTATATCCAATATACTTCTATCGACCTTGCCAGCCTTCTCATCTACCAAGTATCTAGGGTAATTTCTCTCCAGTGGTTGTTCCCCTTATTACAGAAGCACTTAGTCTCGGGTTTGGGTTCAACCTTGGGTTTCTTCACTAGAGCAGCAGCTGATTTGTCGTTTCATGAAGTATCCCTTCTTGCCCTTGCCCTTCTTGAAACTAGTGGTTTCACCAACCATCAACAATTGATGCTCCTTCTTGATTTCTACTTTCGAGGTGTCAAACATCGCGAATACCTCAAGGATCATCATATCTATCCCTAATATGTTATAGCTCATCACGAAGCTCTAGCAGCTTGGTGGCAATGACTTCGGAGAAACATCACTATCTCATCTGGAAGATCAACTCCCACTCGATTCCAGTGATTGTTGCACTCAGACAATCTGAGCACAAGCTCAACGATTGAGCTTTTCTCCCTTAGTTTGCAGGCTAAGAAAATCGTCGGAGGTCTCATACCTCTTGACGTGGGCACGAGCCGGAAATCCCAATTTCAGCCCTCGAAACATCTCATATGTTCCGCAATGTTTCGAAAACGTCTTTGGTGCCTCAACTCTAAACCTTTTAACTGAACTATCACGTAGTTATCAAAACGTGTATGTCCGATGTTCGCAACATCCACAAACGACGTTTGGGGTTCAGCACACTGAGCGGTGCATTAAGGACATAAGCTTTCTACTGTCCGCATAATCGCTACTGTCAACTTTCAACTATATTTTCTCTAGGAACATATCTAAACAGTGGAACTAAAGCGCGAGCTTACGACATAATTTGCAAAGATCTTTTGACTATGTTCAGGATAATTAAGTTCATCTTATGAACTCCCACTCAGATAGACATCCCTCTGGTCATCTAAGTGATTACATGATCCGAGTCAACTAGGCCGTGTCCGATCATCACGTGAGACGGACTAGTCATCATCGGTGAACATCTTCATGTTGATCGTATCTACTATACGACTCATGCTCGACCTTTCGGTCTCTGTGTTCGGAGGCCATGTCTGTACATGCTAGTCTCGTCAAGTTAACCCTAAGTGTTTCGCGTGTGTAAATCTGTCTTACACCCGTTGTATGTGAACGTAAGAATCCATCACACCCGATCATCACGTGGTGCTTAGAAGCGACGAACTTTAGCAACGGTGCACAGTTAGGGGAGAACACTTCTTGAAATTTTTGTAAGGGATCATCTTATTTACTACCATCGTTCTAAGTAAACAAGATGCATGAACATGATAAACATCACATGCAATCAAATAGTGACATGATATGGCCAATATCATTTTGCTCCTTTTGATCTCCATCTTCGGGGCTCCATGATCATCATCGTCACCGGCATGACACCATGATCTCCATCATCATGATCTCCATCATCGTATCTCCATGAAGTTGTCTCGCCAACTTATTACTTCTACTACTATGGCTACCGGTTAGCAATAAAGTAAAGTAATTACATGGCGTTGTTCAATGACACGCAGGTCATACAATAAATTAAGACAACTCCTATGGCTCCTGCCGGTTGTCATACTCATCGACATGCAAGTCGTGATTCCTATTACAAGAACATGATCAATCTCATACATATCATTCATCACATTCTTCTTGGCCATATCACATCACATAGCATACCCTGCAAAAACAAGTTAGACGTCCTCTAATTGTTGTTGCATGTTTTACGTGGCTGCTATGGGTTTCTAGCAAGAACGTTTCTTACCTACGCAACACCACAACGTGATATGCCAATTGCTATTTACCCTTCATAAGGACCCTTTTCATCGAATCCGTTCCGACTAAAGTGGGAGAGACTGCACCCGCTAGCCACCTTATGCACCAAGTGCATGTCAATCGGTGGAACCTGTCTCACGTAAGTGTACGTGTAAGGTCGGTCCGGGCCGCTTCATCCCACAATACCGTCGAAACAAGATTGGACTAGTAACGGTAAGCATATTGAACAAAATCAACGCCCACAACTACTTTGTGTTATACTCGTGCAAAAAATCTACGCAATAGACCTAGCTCATGATGCCACTGTTGGGGAACGTAGAAGAAATTCAAAATTTTCCTATGTGTCACCAAGATCTATCTATGGAGAAACCAGCAACGAGGGGAAGGAGAGTGCATCTACATACCCTTGTAGATCGCTAAGCGGAAGCGTTCAAGAGAACGGGGTTGAAGGAGTCGTACTCGTCGTGATCCAAATCACCGGAGATCCTAGTGCCGAACGGACGGCACCTCCGCGTTCAACACACGTACAACCCGGTGACGTCTCCCATGCCTTAATCCAGCAAGGAGAGAGGGAGAGGTTGAGGAAGACTCCATCCAGTAGTAGCACAACGGCGTGGTGGTGGTGGAGGAGCGTGGCAATCCTACAGGGCTTCGCCAAGCACCGCGTGAGAGGAGGAGGACTTGGGAGAGGGGGAGGGCTGCGCCAGAACTTCGTGTGAAGCTCCCATGCGCCTCCCCACTATATATAGGGGTGGAGGGGCTGGTTTCTTGCCCTCCAAGTCCATTGGGGCGTTGGCCAATGTGGGAGGAAAGAAATCCCATCATTTCCTTCCCCACTGATTGTTATCCCCCCTTTTTAGGGATCTTGATCTTATCCCTTCGGGATATGATCTTATTCCTTCTAAGGGGGGATCTTGGTGCGCCTTGACCAGGGGTGTGGGGCCTTTCCCCCACTACCCACGTTCATGTGGGTCCCCCCATGCAGGTGGGCCCCACTTCGGAACCTTCTAGAACCTTCCTGGTACAATACCGAAAAATCCCGAACATTTTCCGGTGGCCAAAATAGGACTTCCCATATATAAATCTTTACCTCCGGACCATTCCGGAACTCCTTGTGACGTCCGGATCTCATCCGGGACTCCGAACAACATTCGGTAACCACATACAAACTTCCTTTATAACCCTAGCGTCATCGAACCTTAAGTGTGTAGACCCTACGGGTTCGGGAACCATGCAGACATGACCGAGACGTTCTCCTGTCAATAACCAACAGCGGGATCTGGATACCCATGTTGGCTCCCACATGTTCCATGATGATCTCATCGGATGAACCACGATTTCAAGGACTCAAT
Organism: Triticum timopheevii; assembly: GCA_963921465.1. Lineage (NCBI taxonomy): Eukaryota > Viridiplantae > Streptophyta > Magnoliopsida > Poales > Poaceae > Triticum > Triticum timopheevii. The sequence goes on from OY997274.1 coordinate 526,632,016, forward strand.
CGATCCCGTATTCAATTCCCTTTGTCTAGCGGTATTGTACTTGCCCGAGATTCGATCGTCGGTATCCCGATACCTTGTTCAATCTCGTTACCGGCAAGTCTCTTTACTCGTTCCGTAACACATCATCTCGTGATCAACCCCTTGGTCACATTGTGCACATTTTGATGATGTCCTACCGAGTGGGCCCAGAGATACCTCTCCGTTTACCGGAGTGACAAACCCCGGTCTCGATTCGTGCCAACCCGACAGACACTTTCGGAGATACCTGTAGTGCACCTTTATAGACACCCAGTTACGTTGTGTTGTTTGGTACACCCAAAGCATTCCTACGGTATCTGGGAGTTGCACAATCTCATGGTCTAAGGAAATGACACTTGACATTAGAAAAGCTTTGGCATACGAACTACGATCTTTGTGCTAGGCTTAGGATTGGGTCTTGTCCATCACATCATTCTCCTAATGATGTGATCCCGTTATCAACGACATCCAATGTCCATGGTCAGGAAACCGTAACCATCTATTGATCAACGAGCTAGTCAACTAGAGGCTTACTAGGGACATGGTGTTGTCTATGTATCCACACATGTATCTGAGTTTCCTATCAATACAATTATAGCATGGATAATAAACGATTATCATGAACAAGGAAATATAATAATAACCAATTTATTATTGCCTCTAGGGCATACTTCCAACAGATTATTGACTGTAGTAAACCCTTTGGGTGTTGGTCACATGACGATGTGAACCATGGGTGTTAATCATATACAGATATGAATATTGGTGTTAAACACATGACGATGTGAACTAGATTATTGACTCTACTGCAAGTGGGAGACTGAAGGAAATATGCCCTAGAGGCAATAATAAATTTATTATTTATTTCCTTATATCATGATAAATGTTTATTATTCATGCTTGAATTGTATTAACCGGAAACATAATACATGTGTGAATACATAGACAAACATAGTGTCACTAGTATGCCTCTACTTGACTAGCTCATTGAATCAAAGATGGTTAAGTTTCCTAGCCAAAGACATGAGTTGTCATTTGATTAACATGATCACATCATTAGGAAAATGATGTGACCCATTCCGTTAGCTTAGCACTTGATCGTTTAGTATGTTGTTATTGCTTTCTTCATGACTTATACATGTTCCTATGACTATGAGATTATGCAACTCCCGTTTACCGGAGGAACACTTTGTGTGCTACCAAACGTCACAACGTAACTGGGTGATTATAAAGAAGCTCTACAGGTGTCTCCGAAGGTACATGTTGGGTTGGCGTATTTCGAGATTAGGATTTGTCACTCCGATTGTCGGAGAGGTATCTCTGGGCCCTCTCGGTAATGCACATCACTATATGTTGGGGAACGTAGTAATTTCAAAAAAATTTCCTACGCACACGCAAGATCATGGTGATGATATAGCATCAAGAGGGAAGAGTGTCCGTCTACGTACCCTCGTAGACCGTAAGCGGAAGCGTTATGACAACGCGGTTGATGTAGTCGTACGTCTTCACGATCCGACCGATCCAAGTACCGAACGTACGACACCTTCGAGTTCTACACACGTTCAGCTCGATGACGATCTCCGGCCTCCGATCCAGCCGAGCTCCGGAGATGAGTTCCGTCAGCACGACGGCGTGGTGACGATGATGATGTTCTACCGGCGCAGGGCTTCGCCTAAACTCCGCGACGATATGACCGAGGTGGAATATGGTGGAGGGGGGCACCGCACATGGCTAAGGAACGATCCGTAGATCAACTTGTGTGTCCATGGGGTGCCCCTGCCCCCGTATATAAAGGAGGGAGGCCGGCCCTCTACTATGGCGCGCCATGGGGAGTCCTACTCCCACCGGGAGTAGGATTCCCCCTTTCCTAGTCCAACTAGGAGCCCTTCCATGTATTAGGAGTAGGAGAGAAGGAAAGGGAAGAGAGAAGGAGAAGGAAGGAAGGGTGCGCCCCCCCTCCCTAGTCCAATTCGGACTAGTCCAAGGGGAGGGCGGCGGCCACCCTTTTGGCCCTTTTTCTTCTTTCCCGTATGGCCCATAAAGGCCCAATACGAATTCCCGTAACTCTCCGGTACTCCGAAAAATACCCGAATCACTCGGAACCTTTCCGAACTCCGAATATAGTCGTCCAATATATCGATCTTTACGTCTCGACCATTTCGAGACTCCTCGTCATGTCCCCGATCTCATCCGGGACTCCGAACTCCTTCGGTACATCAAAACTCATAAACTCATAATATAACTGTCATCGAAACTTTAAGCGTGCGGACCCTACGGGTTCGAGAACTATGTAGACATGACCTAGAACTATTCTCGGTCAATAACCAATAGCGGGACCTGGATGCCCATATTGGCTCCTACATATTCTACGAAGATCTTTATCGGTCAAACCGCATAACAACATACGTTGTTCCCTTTGTCATCGGCATGTTACTTGCCCGAGATTCGATCGTCGGTATCCAATACCTAGTTCAATCTCATCACCGGCAAGTCTCTTTACTCGTTCTGTAATGCATCATCCCGTAACCAACTCATTGGTTACATTGCTTGCAAGGCTTATAATGATGTGCATTACCGAGAGGGCCCAGAGATACCTCTCCGACAATCGGAGTGACAAAACCTAATCTCGAAATACGCCAACTCAACATGTACCTTCGGAGACACCTGTAGTACTCCTTTATAATCATCCAGTTACGTTGTGACGTTTGGTAGTACCCAAAGTGTTCCTCCGGTAAACGTGAGTTGCATAATCTCATAGTTACAGGAACATGTATAAGTCATGAAGAAAGCAATAGCAACTTACTAAACGATCAAGTGCTAAGCTAACGGAATGGGTCAAGTCAATCACATCATTCTCCTAATGATGTGATCCCGTTAATCAAATGACAACTCTTTTGTCCATGGCTAGGAAACATAACCATCTCTGATAAACGAGCTAGTCAAGTAGAGGCATACTAGTGACACTATGTTTGTCTATGTATTCACACATGTATTATGTTTCCGGTTAATACAATTCTAGCATGAATAATAAACATTTATCATGAAATAAGGAAATAAATAATAACTTTATTATTGCCTCTAGGGCATATTTCCTTCAGTCTCCCACTTGCACTAGAGTCAATAATCTAGTTCACATCGCCATGTGATTTAACACCAATATTCATATCTGTATATGATTAACACCCATAGTTCACATCATCATGTGACCAATATCCAAAGGATTTACTAGAGTCAATAATCTAGTTCACATCGCTATGTGATTAACACCCAAAGAGTACTAAGGTGTGATCATGTTTTGCTCGTGAGAGAAGCTTAGTCAACGGGTCTGTCACATTCAGAGCCGTATGCATTTTGCAAATATTCTATGTGTACAATGCTCTGCACGGAGCTACTCTAGCTAATTGCTCCCACTTTCATTATGTATCCAGATTGAGACTTAGAGTCATCTGGATCGGTGTGAAAACTTGTACCGAGGTAACTTTTACGACGGGCTCTTTTATCACCTCCATAATCAAGAAATATTTCCTTAGTCCTCACTAAGGATATTCTTGACCAATGTCCAGTGATCTACTCCTAGATCACTATTGTACTCCCTTGTCAAATACAGAGCAAGGTATACAATAGGTCTGGTACATAGCATAGAATACTTTATAGAACCTATGACTGAGGCATAGGGAATGACTTTTCATTCTCTTTCTATTTTCTGCTGTGGTCAGGATTTGAGTCTTACTCAATTTCATACCTTTGCAACACAGGCAAGAACTCTTTCTTTGACTGTTCCATTTTGAACTACTTCAAAATCTTGTCAAGGTATGTACTCATTGAAAATCTTATCAAGCGTCTTGATCTATCTCAATAGATCTTGATGCTCAATATGTATGTAGTTTTACTGAGGTCTTTTTTCAAAAAACTCTTATTCAAGTATCCTTTCATGCTTTGCAGAATAATTCTATATTATTTCCGATCAGCAATATGTCATTCACATATACTTATCAGAAATGTTGTAGTGCTCCCACTCACTTTCTTGTAAATACAGGCTTCACCGCAAGTCTGTATAATACTATATGCTTTGATCAACTTATCAAAGCGTATATTCCAACTCTGAGATGCTTGCACCAGTGCATAGATGGATTGCTGGAGCTTGCACATTTTGTTAGCACCTTTAGGATTGACAAAACCTTCTGGTTGTATCATATACAACTCTTCTTTAATAAATTCATTAAGGAATGTAGTTTTGACATCCATTTGCCAAATTTCATAAAGTGTGGCAATTGCTAACATGATTCGGACAGACTTTTAAGCATCGATACGAGTAAGAAAATCTCATCGTATTCAACACCTTGAACTTTGTCAAAACCCTTTTTCGACAAGTCTAGCTTTGTAGATAGTAACACTACTATCAACGTCCGTCTTCCTCTTGAAGATCCATTTATTCTTAATGACTCACTGATCATCGGGCAAGTCAATCAAAGTCTACACTTTGTTCTCATACATGGATCATATCTCAGATTTCATGGCCTCAAGCCATTTCGTGGAATCTGGGCTCATCATCGCTTCCTCATAGTTCGTAGGTTCATCATGGTCTAGTAACATGACTTCCAGAACATGATTACCGTACCACTCTGGTGCGGATCTTACTCTGGAAGACCTACGAGGTTTGGTAGCAACTTGATCTGAAGTTTGATGATCATCATCATTAACTTCCTCACTAATTGGTGTAGGAATCACTAGAACTGATTTCTGTGATGAACTACTTTCCAATAAGGGAGAAGGTACAATTACCTCATCAAGTTCTACTCTCCTCCCACTCACTTCTTTCGAGAGAAACTCCTTCTCTGGAAAGGATCCATTTTAGCAACGAATTTCTTGCCTTCGGATCTGTGATAGAAGGTGTACCCAACAATTTCCTTTGGGTATTCTATGAAGACGCACTTCTCCGATTTGGGTTCGAGCTTATCAGGATGAAACTTTTTCACATAAGCATCGCAGCCCCAAACTTTAAGAAACAACAGCTTAGGTTTACTGCTAAACCATAGTTCATACGGTGTCGTCTCAACGGATTTAGATGGTGCCCTATTTTAAAATGTGAATGCAGCTGTCTCTAATGCATAACCCCAAAAGGATAGTGGTAAAGAGATATCATAGATCGCACCATATCAAATAAAGTGCGGTTACGACGTTCGGACACACCATAACGATGTGGTGTTCCAGGTGGCGTGAGCTGTGAAACTATTCCACATTGTTTTAATTGAAGACCAAACTCGTAACTCAAATATTTGTCTCCGCGATTAGATCGCAGAAACTTTATTTTCTTGTTACGATGATTTTTCCACTTCACTCTGAAATTCTTTGAACCTTTCAACTATTTCAGACTTATGTTTCATCAAGTAGATATACCCATATCTGCTCAAATCATCTTGTGAAGGTCAGAAAATAACGATACTTGCCACGAGCATCAGCACTCATTGGATCGCATACATCGGTATGTATTATTTCCAATAAGTCAGTAGCTCGTTCCATTGTTCCGGAGAACGGAGTTTTAGTCATCTTGCCCAAAAGGCACGGTTCGCAAGCATCAAATGATTCATAACCAAGTGATTCCGAAAATCCATCTTTATGGAGTTTCTTCATGCGCTTTACACCGATATGACCCAAACGGCAGTGCCACAAATAAGTTGCACTATCATTATTAACTTTGCATCTTTTGGCATCAATTTTATGAATATGTGTATCACTACGATCGAGATCCAACAAACTATTTTCATTGGGTGTATGACCATTGAAGGTTTTATTCATGTAAACAGAACAACAATTATTCTCTGACTTTAAATGAATAACCGTATTGCAATAAACATGATCAAATCATATTCATGCTCAACGAAAATGCCAATAACATTTATTTAGGTTTAACACTAATCCCGAAAGTATAGGGAGTGTGCGATGATGATCATATCAATCTTGGAACTACTTCCAACACTCATCGTCACTTCCCCTTCAACTAGTCTCTGTTTATTCTGTAACTCCTGTTTCGAGTTACTAATCTTAGCAACCGAACAAGTATCAAATACTCAGGGGCTACTATAAACACTAGTAAGGCACACATCAATAATCTGTATATCAAATATACCCTTGTTCACTTTGCCATCCTTCTTATCCACCAAATATTCAGGGCATTTCCGCTTCCAGTGACCATTTCCTTTGCAGTGTAAACACTCAGTTTCAGGCTATGGTCCAGCTTTGGGCTTCTTCGCAGGAGTGACAACTTGCTTGTCTTTCCACTTGAAGTTCCCTTTCTTTCCCTTTGCCCTTTTCTTGAAACTAGTGGTCTTGTCAATCATCAACACTTGATGCTCTTTCTTGATTTCTACCTTCGTCGATTTCAACATCACGAAGAGCTCGGGAATCGTTTTCGTCATCCCTTGCATACTATAGTTCATCACGAAGTTCTACTAACTTGGTGATGGTGACTAGAGAATTCTGTCAATCACTATCTTATCTGGAAGATTAACTCCCACTTGATTCAAGTGATTGAAGTACCCAGACAATCTGAGCACATGCTCACTAGTTGAGTGATTCTCCTCCATCTTTTAGCTATAGAACTTGTTGGAGACTTCATATCTCTCAACTCGGGTATTTGCTTGAAATATCAACTTCAATTTCTGGAACATCTCATATGGTCCATGACGTTCAAAACGTCCTTGAAGTCCCGATTCTAATCCGTTAAGCATGGTGCACTAAACTATCAAGTAGTCATTATATTGAGTTATCCAAACGTTCATAACATCTGCATCTGCTCCTGCAATAGGTCTGTCACCTAGCGGTGCATCAAGGACATAATTCTTCTGCGCAGCAATGAGGATAAACCTCAGATCACGGATCCAATCTGCATCATTGCTACTAACATCTTTCAACACAGTTTTCTCTAGGAACATATCAAAATAAACATATGAAAGCAACAACGCGAGCTATTGATCTACAACATAATTTGCAAAATACTACCAGGACTAAGTTCATGATAAATTTAAGTTCAATTAATCATATTACTAAAGAACTCCCACTTAGACAGACATCTCTCTAGTCATCTAAGTGATCACGTGATCCAAATCAACTAAACCATGTCCGATCATCACGTGAGATGGAGTAGTTTCAATGGTGAACATCTCTATGTTGATCATATCTACTATATGATTCACGCTCGACCTTTCGGTCTCCATGTTCCGAGGCCATATCTGTATATGCTAGGCTCGTCAAGTATAACCTGAGTATTCCGCGTGTGCAACTGTTTTGCACCCGTTGTATTTGAACGTAGAGCCTATCACACCCGATCATCACGTGGTGTCTCAGCACGAAGAACTTTCGCAATGGTGCATACTCAGGGAGAACACTTCTTGATAATTAGTGAGAGATCATCTTAAAATGCTACCGTCAATCAAAGCAAGATAAGATGCATAAAGGATAAACATCACATGCAATCAATATAAGTGATATGATATGGCCATCATCATCTTGTGCTTGTGATCTCCATCTCCGAAGCACCGTCGTGATCACCATTGTCACCGGCGCGACACCTTGATCTCCATCGTAGCATCGTTGTCGTTACGCCATCTATTGCTTCTATGACTATCGCTACCGCTTAGTGATAAAGTAAAGCAATTACAGGGCGTTTGCATTTCATACAATAAAGCAACAACCATATGGCTCCTGCCAGTTGCCGATAACTTCGGTTACAAAACATGATCATCTCATACAATAAAATATAGCATCACGTCTTGACCATATCACATCACAACATGCCCTGCAAAAACAAGTTAGACGTCCTCTACTTTGTTGTTGCAAATTTTACGTGGCTGCTACGGGCTTAGCAAGAACCGTTCTTACCTACGCATCAAAACCACAACGATAGTTTGTCAAATAGACTCCATTTTAACCTACACAAGGACCGGGCGTAGCCACACTTGGTTCAACTAAAGTTGGAGAAACTGACACCCGCCAGCCACCTGTGTGCAAAGCACGTCGGTAGAACCAGTCTCGCGTAAGTGTACACGTAATGTCGGTCTGGGCCGCTTCATCCAACAATACCGCTGAACCAAAGTATGACATGCTGGTAGGCAGTATGACTTATATCGTCCACAACTCACTTGTGTTCTACTCGTGCATATAACATCAACGCATAAAACCTAGGCTCGGATGCCACTGTTGGGGAACGTAGTAATTTCAAAAAAAATTCCTACGCACACGCAAGATCATGGTGATGATATAGCAACGAGAGGGAAGAGTGTCCGTCTACGTACCCTCGTAGACCGTAAGCGGAAGCGTTATGACAACGCGGTTGATGTAGTCGTACGTCTTCACGATCCGACCGATCCAAGTACCGAACGTACGGCACCTCCGAGTTCTACACACGTTCAGCTCGATGACGATCTCCGGCCTCCGATCCAGCTGAGCTCCGGAGATGAGTTCCGTCAGCACGACGGCGTGGTGACGATGATGATGTTCTACCGGCGCAGGGCTTCGCCTAAACTCCGCGACGATATGACCGAGGTGGAATATGGTGGAGGGGGGCACCGCACACGGCTAAGGAACGATCCGTAGATCAACTTGTGTGTCCATGGGGTGCCCCAGCCCCCGTATATAAAGGAGGGAGGCCGGCCCTCTACTATGGCGCGCCATGGGGAGTCCTACTCCCACCGGGAGTAGGATTCCCCCTTTCCTAGTCCAACTAGGAGCCCTTCCATGTATTAGGAGTAGGAGAGAAGGAAAGGGAAGAGAGAAGGAGAAGGAAGGAAGGGTGCGCCCCCCCCCCTCCCTAGTCCAATTCGGACTAGTCCAAGGGGAGGGCGGCGGCCACCCTTTTGGCCCTTTTTCTTCTTTCCCGTATGGCCCATTAAGGCCCAATACGAATTCCCGTAACTCTCCGGTACTCCGAAAAATACCCGAATCACTCGGAACCTTTCCGAACTCCGAATATAGTCGTACAATATATCGATCTTTACGTCTCGACCATTTCGAGACTCCTCGTCATGTCCCCGATCTCATCCGGGACTCCGAACTCCTTCGGTACATCAAAACTCATAAACTCATAATATAACTGTCATCGAAACTTTAAGCGTGCGGACCCTACGGGTTCGAGAACTATGTAGACATGACCTAGAACTATTCTCGGTCAATAACCAATAGCGGGACCTGGATGCCCATATTGGCTCCTACATATTCTACGAAGATCTTTATCGGTCAAACCGCATAACAACATACGTTGTTTCCTTTGTCATCGGTATGTTACTTGCCCGAGATTCGATCGTCGGTATCCAATACCTAGTTCAATCTCGTCACCGGCAAGTCTCTTTACTCGTTCTGTAATGCATCATCCCATAACCAACTCATTGGTTACATTGCTTGCAAGGCTTATAATGATGTGCATTACCGAGAGGGCCTAGAGATACCTCTCCGACAATCGGAGTGACAAAATCTAATCTCGAAATACGCCAACTCAACATGTACCTTCGGAGACACCTGTAGTACTCCTTTATAATCATCCAGTTACGTTGTGACGTTTGGTAGTACCCAAAGTGTTCCTCCGGTAAACGTGAGTTGCATAATCTCATAGTTACAGGAACATGTATAAGTCATGAAGAAAGCAATAGCAACATACTAAACGATCAAGTGCTAAGCTAACGGAATGGGTCAAGTCAATCACATCATTCTCCTAATGATGTGATCCCGTTAATCAAATGACAACTCTTTTGTCCATGGTTAGGAAACATAATCATCTCTGATAAACGAGCTAGTCAAGTAGAGGCATACTAGTGACACTATGTTTGTCTATATATTCACACATGTATTATGTTTCCGGTTAATACAATTCTAGCATGAATAATAAACATTTATCATGAAATAAGGAAATAAATAATAACTTTATTATTGCCTCTAGGGCATATTTCCTTCACTATAAGCCTTGCAAGCAATGTAGCTAATGAGTTAGTTACGGATGATGCATTACGTAACGAGTAAAGAGACTTGTCGGTAATGAGATTGAACTAGGTATTGGATACCGACGATCGAATCTCGGGCAAGTAACATACCGATGACAAAGGGAACAACGTATGTTGTTATGCGGTTTGACCGATAAAGATCTTCGTAGAATATGTAGGAACCAATATGAACATCTAGGTTCCACTATTGGTTATTGACCGAGAATAGTTCTAGGTCATGTCTACATAGTTCTCGAACCCGTAGGCTCCGCACGCTTAACGTTACGATGACAGTTTTATTATGAGTTTATAAGTTTTGATGTACCGAAGTTTGTTCGGAGTCCCGGATGTGATCATGGACATGACGAGGAGTCTCGAAATGGTCGAGACATAAAGATTGATATATTGGATGACTATATTCGGACACCGGAAGTGTTCCGGGTGATTTCGGAGAGAACCGGAGTGCCGGAGGGTTACCGGAACCCCCCCCCCCCCACCCCCGGGAGAGTTAATGGGCCACATGGGCCTTAGTGGAAAGAGAGAGGGGCGGCCAGGGTGGGCCACATGCCCCCTCTCCCTCTGGTCCGAATTGGACTAGGAGGGGGGGCGCCCCCCTCTTTCCTTCCACCTCTCCCCCTTCCTTTCCCCCTCCTAGTAGGAGTAGGAAAGGGGGAGTCCTACTCCTACTAGGAGGAGGACTCCTCCTGGCGCGCCCCCCTTGGGCCGGCCGGCCTCCCACCTTGCTCCTTTATATACGGGGGCAGGGGGCACCCCATAGACACACAAGTTGATCTATAGATCATTCCTTAGCCGTGTGCGGTGCCCCCCTCCACCATATTCCACCTCGGTCATATCGTCGTAGAGTTTAAGCGAAGCCCTGCGCCAGTAGAGCATCATCATCGTCACCACGCCGTCGTGCTGACGGAACTCATCCCCAACACTTTGCTGGATCGGAGTCCGGGGATCGTCATCGAGCTGAACGTGTGCTGAACTCGGAGGTGTCGTATGTTCGGTGCTTGGATCGGTCGGATCGTGAAGTCGTACGACTACATCAACCGCGTTTTCATAACGCTTCTGCTTATGGTCTACGAGGGTACGTGGACAATACTCTCGCCTCTCGTTGCTATGCCATCACCATGATCTTGCGTGTGTGTAGGAAAATTTTGAAATTACTACGTTCCCCAACACTTCTCACCTTGAATGCAAGTCACAAGCCCTTTCTCAAGTTGATCCTTTAACTTGGCATTCTCCTCCACAAGATGCACATGCTCACAACACGGGTTAGTAGCACATGCATTATCAATTAATATCATATGAGGGAAGGTGGCCTTTTCCTTGGTTAGCTTAACTTGGAGTTGAGCATGAGACTCCTTGAGGCTAGCGCGAGCACCCTTCAAGACCTTGTGGGCCTTGTCAAGTATCTCAAACTCCTCTTTGAGTCTAGCATGATCAACCCCAAGCTTAGCCTTCTCGGAAGTTAGCACACGAGACACGACAAGAGCATGATTAAGATCTTTCTTTAACTTAGCATGGCCATCGTTGTATGACTCCTCAAAAGTCAAACGATGCACATGCTCTTCCTCAAGAGCATTAGAGAGATCCGATATCTCATCGGCATAGTCACGACTATGACCTTCCATCTTAGAGATGGTTTCTTTGTGAGCCTCGATCATGTCATTAGCCTCACCAAGTTGTTCCAAGAGAGCAACAAAATGCTTCTTGGAGTTGCCCTTGAGCTTACTCATAAAAGACTCAAATTCATTCACTTCCTCATTAGACCCATCATGTTCATCAATGCAATCCTCCAAGGAGGGATTAGTAATGATGGTGGTTTTGATGTTGGGGGTTACCTTGTTTGAAGCTTTGGCCATGAGGCACTTGGCGGTGATGTTCTCGTTGGGTGAATCAAAGAGAGACACCCGGGGAGTAGTAGCAATGGCAACGGATGCCATGGCCATCGCTTCTCCATTTTCATCATCATCGTCATCCTCTTAGTATTCTTCTTGAACCACCAACCCACGAGTGGGAGTCTTCTTGGCGAAGTTGTTCTTGTTGGGGAAGGACTTGGGTTTGTCTTTTCGGATGAACTTGCCACCATTGTCTTCCCGCTTCTCGTAAGGACAATCCGCAACGAAATGGCTCACATTGCCACAGTTGAAGCAAGTTCTAACTCGTTGCTTGCCCTTGACGCCACTTGAGTTGTTCTTGTTGAAGTTGGGTCTTGTATTCTTCTTGCTCGAAAATTGTCTTGAAGAAAGGGCCATGTGCTCATGATAATCATATTTGGTGTCTTCGGGGTTGCTCTCCTCATCTTCCACTTCTTCCTCTTCTTCCATAATAACCTTGTCCTTCAAAGCAAGGTTGGGCTTCTTTGCCCTTTGGGAACGGAGCACCGCATTGTCGGCGGTCTTGTCCAAGATGCTCATTGCAACGAACTCATCCAACACTTCACTTGAGGTCATGGAGTGGAAGTCTGGTCTTTGACGAATGACGGAGGACATGGCCTTGTTGTAGGGCATCATGGCCTTGAGGAACTTGCGCTTGATCCAATTGTCATCCGTGTCCTTGCTTCCATGATCTCGGAGTGAGACCGCGAGTTTGGTCACTCTACGAAAGAGCTCACGAGGTTCTTCATCTTCTTTCATTGCAAACTCATCGGCTTCATCTTGCACCACTTCATAGTTGGAGCGTTGAATGCTAGCACTTCCTCGATAGAGAGACACAACACATTGCCATGCGTCTTTAGCCACGGCATGAGGTCGAAGATGAGGGAGATCTTCGGGAAGGATTGCATCTTGGATGATGAAGAGAGCACTCTCATTGAATTGATTATCCACGGCTTCTCGAGGGGTGAAGTTGCTTGGGTCATGAGGATAGAAACCTTCTTCAATGATTCTCCAAAGGTTAGTATTCACATGTTTTAAATGACGCTTGAAACGATAAACCCAAGAATCAAAATCTTCATTTTTCTCATACTTAGGAGGAGGACCAGCATGATTTAAATGAGTAGAGGGAATCGGTCCTCCATAAATTGGAGGTTCCACATGGGCAAAGATGCCGGTGCCATTTCTACCACTAGCAGAAGGACTCTTTTCACTGTTAGCTTCCCCCTTGTCGGAGGGAGCATCCGTCACCTTGTTAGTGGGATCACCCACTTTCATCGGCGAGGTGGACAGTTTGAGTCCTTCAAGAAATTTAGTAAGCATGCTTTCAACCTTGCTCGCCATGGAGTCTTTCAATGTGTCTAGAGCCACATTGAGTTCCTCACGAGAGACCGAGGTTCCCCCATCGGCCGTAGACGAGATAGGATTCACACCAGAGTGCTCCTCCGCACCGTCTGTGGTGTCAACCATACTCTTCGGACGACGAAGTCCTTAATAAAGAGACGAGGCTCTGATACCAATTGAAAGGATCGATATGGTTGACTAGAGGGGGGGTGAATAGGCAACTAACAATTTTTAAGCTTTTCTTTACCAATTTAAACTTTGAAACAAATAGGTTGTCTAGATATGCAACTATGTGAGCAACCTATATGATGCAATAACAACTAGCACATAAGCAAGCAAGGGATACAACACAAGTAGGCTTGCAAAAGTAAAGGCACGAAATAACCAAGAGTGGAGCCGGTGGAGACGAGGATGTGTTACTGAAGTTCCTTCCTTTTAAATGGAAGTACGTCTCCGTTAGAGCGGTGTGGAGGCACAATGCTCCCCAAGAAGCCACTAGGGCCACCGTATTCTCCTCACACCCTCACACAATGCGAGATGTCGTGATTCCACTATTGGTGCCCTTGAAGGCGGCAACCGGCCCCTTACAAACAAGGTTGGGGCTCTCTCCACAACTTAATTGGAGGCTCCCAACGAAACCACGAAGCTTCACCACAATGGAATATGGCTTCGAGGTGACCTCAACCGTCTAGGGTGCTCAAACACCCAAGAGTAACAAAATCCACACTAGAAAGTATGGGGGAAGCAAATATCCTTTGGTGGAAGTGTAGATCTAGGTCTCCTCCTTCAATCCCTAGCAAATCAACAAGTTTGAGTGGCTAGAGAGAGAGATCGGGCAAGAGAGCTTGAGAGCATTAATGGTGGAGTGAGAGAGGTAAAAGGTAGTGGTGGTAGGTGGAAGAACCACCTTATATAGCAACCCTAATAAATCCAACCGTTACTGCATTTTCAGCACTGCAGCGGTACAACCGCTCCTTGTCCCGGTACAACCGGGACTCACGATGTAACGACAGAACCCTACCAGGCGGTACAACCGGGACACCAGGCGGTAGTACCGGTTATTAGAAAATAACCGGACCAACCGCCCAGCCACCGCACAACTACCACACTGAAACAGTATGGAGTCACCCTTGAGGGCGGTTGGGCGGTGCGGGGCCGGTGCAACCGCTTGGCCTTGAGCGGTTGAGCGGCTAAGGTACAAGCGGAACAACCGCTCGAACTTCCGGTAGTACCGGTTGATGAGGAGCAACCGGACCAACCGGGCCACCACCGCCCGGGAACCGCATCAAAACAGAAGCCTGACTGGTACATGGGCGGTGCATGGCCGGAACAACCGCCGCAGGTCTTTGCAGAGCCTGGTGGCGGTACCACCGCCTGGAGAAAGCGGTACCACCGCTCGACAAAGACAGGGAAGCGCCAAGAGCCAGCGGTACAACCGCTCGGACGAGCGGTACAACCGCTGGGAAAACACAACAGAAGTCTAATCAAGAGGGAGGCACTCTCTCTCACACCATAGGAAGACAAAAGAGGGGTGATGGAGGTGTACGTGAACGGATTCCCCTATTCTTTCCAAAGTGGATTCCCTCTTGATAGTACGGGTTCCCTACGACCAAAGAGATATAAAGCGTAGAGGACTCCGTCTTCAACCGTTTCCTTCGAGAGAGAACAACTATCCGATGTAAGCCTAATCATCGAGAACCTGAAACATTTAGCACAGGATTAGACCAACAAAGGGTTGTCATCATCATCCAAAACATAAGGTAGGGAAATGCCCTTTCAAAAAGGCGAGAGACAACAACAACAACAACAACAATAACAACAACAACAACAACAACAACAACAACAACAACAACGACGACGACGACGACGACGATGACGACGACGATGACGACGACGACAACAACAACAACGACAATAACAACGACAACAACACGGGGTGACCATAGAAACACGGCCAGCACTAGCCAACGCCTGCGTAGCAACCTGGTTGAAAACCCCCACCAGAGCACTGGACGGGGGCGGACTGCTCCCAGCCGTGTCCGAAACTGCAAGCACCCCAGGCTCCACACCATCTTTATCCTCGTCGAGAGCGAGATCTTTGAGGCCCAGTTGATTCCATGTCTCCGTGTCGATCGACGTGTCCGGCATACTATCCTCATGCTCCTCCTCGCGGCAGGACATCTCCACGTCCTTACATTGACCACCATTGACGAGGCCCTGCCCTCCCTGGGCCCCGAAGGCAGCCCGCTGCTGACCTGCCGACCCCCTGGTCCCTGAACCAGGTGGGCTAGCACTCTTGTTGCCAGGGTGGGAGGGAGCGTTACCAGAACCAGGCCCCGCAGGCCCATCTCCAGTGCGCTTCGGGAGCCTTTCCACCTCAACCTTGATGTCATAGCCCTCATGATTAAACCAGACTTGCACGAAACCATTCAACTTGTCAGGGGCTTTGCAGCCAAACTTCATCCTCACCGGTCCCATCCGAATGAGGGAAAGCTCATCCACCACTATAGGCCTGCCCAACATCTTGAGCCCCTCCATCAAACGGTCAACACGACGGTGCTTCTTAGGAATGCCATGAAGGCGAAGCCACACCTCCGGCATGGTAAGGGGCACAATTGTTTCTTGGATTGAATCACGCACCAGCACCGTAATGTCATTGATGGAGAGGAAGAGCTTTTCACTTGATTTGGCCATGTGCAGCAGGTCCGCAGAAGGGAACACCACCGCGAAATCATCATCGCCAATCTGAGTAATCTGCCAATCCCAATCGCCAGCCACCATGTGCTTCAACTCCTGCTTGAGCGTGCGCAGCGAGAGCCTCCCTGGCTCCGCCAACAGAATAGCGCCATTAGCAGCCTCAAGAACAACACCCTCCACCTCCTCTTCTTCTTCGAATTCCAAGCAAAAGAAGCCTTCGCCCGGGATGGCACTGCCCATGATCTGGAGGTGCAGATGCTTGCCCCTCGACGGGTAAAAGGCCGAGGCGTGGCCCTCCTGCTTACAGGTCACGCAGAGGGGGAGAAAGGTACACTTGGCCTGAAAATGCCCGGTCCGGCCGCACTTGAAGCACTCCCCACCCTCTTCTTCAACCGGGATGGGCGCGTCCGCCGACCCCCGCGGCGCCTCAGGCAAGGCCACCGCCAGCGGAACAGCCGACGCCCGCGGCTTCTTGGCCAGCGGATCCCCATGGCCCCCACCGCAGAGGGGGTGCTCCTGCGGCTTGCATTCCAGCTCGCGCCTCCGCTGCCCATGCTTGCGCTTCTTCTTCCGCTCTTGCTGACCCCACTAGGGGGGAGGAGGACCCCAATCCTCCTCACGCCCGTGGGAGCCAGATCCAGAGCTTTGGCCATGGCTGCCTCCATAGCCATGACCGTTGCCACCACCTTGACCTTGATTGAAACCACCGCCGCCATCATCACGACCCGCCGCCCTGGCCCGCTGACCGCGCTTCGCCTGCTCCCGCAACGCCTTCTCACGCCGCCGCTCCTCGTCAGGGATCGGAGGCTCCATCGGCCTTTTCTCCGCACACCTGTCACCCATGGCCGTCACCGCGACAAAGGAACGGGTGAGGAGGGGAGGAGGAGGAAGGGGGAAAGAGATCTGGCGAAGCGACGGAAGCGCCGCACCTCGCTGGGACGAGCCGGAAACCCTAGTGAGGGGTCGCGCAATCCCCTGCGCAGCCATATATAGCGCGGCTACCCGGGCTCACGGGCCCCTCCCGGGGCAGGCCGAGAGGCACGGGACAGGGCTGGGCCAGGCCCAGCACAGGAGTCCAAGTGCCCATCCGCAGCCGCAGAGGGCCCCACCCCAGAGAGCAGTTGGGCCTCAGGACAACCCGAGGCCAGCCCAGGCCCAACGGGCGCTACCAGGCCCAGGGCAGGCGCGACACATGTCAGCACCAACCCTAGCGCGTCGGCCGTCTCCGCCACCCGCGCCGGCTCCGCCGCCACCGATGTCGGAGAAGGCAAGGATGGGAGCGCAGGCCACTCCTCGGGCGCCGCCGCAGCCACCCCGGGGCCAGGGACCGACAGGGGCATAGGGGCCGCAGGGCGAGGCCGACGGTGGCCTCCAGCACCGCATCGCCGTCGCACGTGAGCCACCACCACCCGGAGCGAAGCGTCTGCGACGGTCTCCCCGACCGGCGCCGCCCTCCACCGCCACCTGGACGAACTCGCCCAGCGTCGCCCCCGCCGGAGGGGGGCCAACCGCGGCGAAGAGGTCCCATCCACCTCGTCGGACCCGTCCTCCGCCAAGGCCCAGAAACGTCCACCGCACGTCGCCCGCCCCGACCCAGAGGGGCACACCGGGGGAGGACTCACCAGAGCGCCGCTAGGGCCCCCGCCGCACCTGCACCCACGCATCAGCCGCGTCGAGTTCGGGGGGACGGGGGACGGGACAAAGGCGCCGCCCGCACCGCCCAGAGGCGCCCCCAACGGCTTGCACGATTCAAAACCCATCTCAGTTGAAAGCATCTCCCTCAAACCCTCTTTTTCGCCTGAGATGAAAAGACAGTGCTATTGTAGGTTCCTTGAGAAAAATTAATTAGGAGCTAAAAAAATGTTAGACTGCTGGACATGTTCTTCTAACCAAATACGCAGGCCCACTACACGGGGGATTTGATAATTTGCCTCATTTTACAAGGGGTTTGTTGATTTGCTCTATAATTGTTGCAATGACAGTGACCCCGGGCCCCACCCGGTAGCCTCTATGATCAAATGGAGAATTAAAGTGTGGTAAAAGATCAAATTTTCACCGGTTCACGGGGGAAAAGCATTTTTTATTTCGTACAAGGCGGATGACGCCGCGGAAAAATATTCCCCCGTTTCCCTCGCCGAGAATCCTTCCTCGAGCACGCGCGAGCAAATCCGTAGCAAGCATCACCGCAGGTAATTTTGAAAAAATAAAATCCGTTAGCCATTTATTCAGTTCGAGTTCTTGGTGTCAGATCTTTGCCGCATTCCTGCAAATTATCACCCCCTCCCCTCCAAACGGGAAGCTGGATCTTGTTCCACCAGTAGGGGCGGCGATCTGGTTCGAATCTGTTCTTGATGTAAGTACGAATTAAATTGCTGTTTATAGATTTCTGTGGTTAGTATCCTGTGCGGGCGTTTCGGTGGGATCTGATCTGACACTAGAGACTGGGGATTGAACTGCGGCTCCTAGGTTGCTTTCCGAGTTCGTACGCCGCACTAAGGGGCGATGTCATGTCGGGCCGTTAGACCTACACATGCTTCAAGCCGACTAGCGGAGTTACAAGATGTAATTCAGGATTTGTTTTCACATTGTTGTCATTATTGGCTTCCTGACGAGGCTCTGCATTTGAAATCTGGGGTATTTATTTCGTTTGAGTAAAAAGCAGTTGCAGACTTTAGAGAGGAACGCCTGTGAGCTTCAGGTTGATCCTTCTAATGCCTACGCTTCACACTTGGTGCTTATCGTGTGCTCGGCATTTCTTGTGAACATTTGGTTAGTGGTATTTATCTGTAAAGCTGTGCTGACAAAAAATGAATTAAGCTATCTGTAGATCTATGCTTATGGATGCCATAATTTGTTCAAAGATTTAGGTATTCAAGGGAAACATTTTTTTTTGAGAAAAAAGGCCCTGTGTCTCAATGCATTTATAGAAGAAGTTTGTGTGAAACTAGACTAGCTACTTGTGGTTGGCCATTGCATCATTACTATACACTGCGATTGGGCCAACCTACGGGCTGATGAACGATGATAAGATATCATGCTATTTCTCCCTCTCTTTCGAATTAGCTTTACAGTACATGTTCTGTTCAACATCGTCACATTCTGTTGTAAGGTGGCATATGTCTGCTAGTCATATCTGGGTCATGGTGATCCATCTATTATACTTTTTCTACAATGTCTGTGTCATATATAAAATCATGGATGGACATTATGAAATCAGTTTCATAGGGTTTTTCTTTGTATATAAGAGCAATGGTGGGCTATATTGTCAGGATTCTAAGGGATGCAGTTAAAGTGGTATGTAGTTTGTAGATGACATGACCATTCACAATTGATATCTTGTTGTCTTACTATTGGTTTGAACAATCTTTGTTTATTCAGCCGTGATGGCAGCGATGAACATTGATCTGGGACGATTGGCAGGCAGGCCTACTACTTCACAGGCGGATCCTTTCCAAAGCGCTTTGTATGGAGCTGGACCTGGACTCATCCGAAGTGGAATAGGAGCGTACAGTGAGAAGTTTTTAGGTTCAAGCTCTGACTTTATGCAAAGCAATGTAAGCATGGATGCATTTCATTCATAAATATACCTGTTGTTTGATTTTTGAATAAATCCGTTCAATGTAAGTTTTGCTTGATTGCGCATGCAGATCACCCAATATTTGTCCAATCCACAATATTACTTTCAAGTGAACAACCAGTATGTGAGGAACAAGCTGAAGGTTGTCTTGTTTCCTTTTCTGCATCGGGTAAGGACTGACTGCCTCCTTTTTCTCAGGAACCTCTTTTCGTGTCGTACCTGCAGATTGTGAGGTCCCACTCAATCCTTATATCGTTTCTCTTCCTTCAGGGACACTGGACTAGGATAACTGAGCCAGTGGGAGGAAGGCTGTCATACAGACCTCCAGTTCAAGACATCAATGCTCCAGATCTGTACATCCCTCTGATGGCTTTTGCCACCTACATTGTTGTTGCTGGATATGCCTTGGGTGTTCTTGGAAGGTAACTGCACAGCCAGGACAATTTTTGATTGTTGTACTTCTAGGACTCTAGAAGAAATGTGCAGTATGACTCTATGAGCAGTGTAATATATGTATCACTTGGTTTTATATATGCGTCACTTCATTATAGTGAGTGCTGTAAGGCAAGTAGTTCTGTTTGTTAGTTTAAGATAAGAAATAAAATGCAGATACTAGAGAAAGGTTGAAGGGTAGAGATTAACTTTTGTGATGCACTATTTTATTTCTCTAGAGGAAAACACTGCTCCTTAATGTTCAGGATATCCTTAATGATTCAATGGTGCTTGTCTTATTATTTTCATTCCTGAATGCAGGTTTACCCCGGAGGCACTGACTATACAGTTCACAAAAGGGTTACTCGGTTGGTTTATGCAAGTCATCCTCATTAAAGCTCTACTTTACTCACTGGGAAGTGGTGAATCGCCGTTGCTTGACATTGTGGCATATGCTGGGTATGGGTTTGTCGGTACCTCACTTGCGATGCTTGTCCGCATCTTCTGGAGCTACTCATACTATTTTTTGCTGCCGTGGTTCTGTATCTGCACTGGAGTGTTCCTGGTTAAGACGATGAAGAGGGTTCTGCAGGGTGCATCGAGGACTTATGAGAGACATCCTAGCAGGAACCACTACTTTCTTCTATTCCTCGCGGCTGCCCAATTCCCCATGCTTTTTTGGCTAGGCAACATCAAGGGCTGATGTTTCAGTCTTATCTCAGAACAAGGATATTTTTTTTCCTTTTCTTTTCTTCAAGACGGAGGCTAAAACTCGATCAGAATAAAGTTTGAGGTTTTGTCTTACTGATGAACTTTTGTAGTAGCCTTGTCTATAGTTCAGGCTCTTATTGGAGTGGTAAATTTCTTGATAGAGGACCTAAAAAATATGCAGTCAATGTTATCTTATTGGCCTGCAAAGGATGTTACTTTCCCATGATTTATTACTAGCTGAAGACAAATGCATCATAAATTTTGAATATTGGATTGTAACTTATCATAAAAGTACATCTTCAATTGTCACCTTTCATATTTCTGCCATCTGCTAATATATTTGCAGCTGTTATCTTGTAGGCTAACTGGCTAAGGCCTGCATAACCGGAATCTGGAATCTATTATATTACTAACAGAGTAAATATGATCTTGGGTAACCAAATTTATTAATCGAATCAAATTGATCATTGTTCCCTAGCATGTGGTTTGGCATAAATCCTGATTAAGATCTTTGCCACGTCACGGTGCTTTGATGTGACTTGGTACTGCCAATGTGACAAAGGCACACCAAGGAAGCACATGGACAGTGAAATTTGCATACAAACGCCTTTATTTATTCACCCTTCACGTTTTTCTTTCTTGTTATTATTCACCTTACCATTGTTCTGTTAGTATCTGTTCGACAAATGAGTGATAAGCATTTCTTTGCCTCTGATTTATGAACTTATATTAATTGATCTTTGGCCGAATATCTATGAAACATCCAGATGGGTTTCCCTGAATTATGACTCATTGCTCTTATGAGAAATGCCCAACCAAGTTCAGTTTTAGTTTACTAATACTTTCCCCTCTGGCAGGTAGAACTGAATGAATTGCTGGCATAATTTTCAGCCAAATCTTGCTGCTGCTGCTCTCGTCATGTGGTATGTTTTCCTAAACCATTATACACACTTAATTTGAACCCAGGAAAAATATCCTGTGAGTTCAAAAAGGTAAAAAAGAATATCATGATGAATTAGTGCTCAAACCAAAGGATTATTGCATAAGTGGAGCACAATGGATGAATACTTACTAGAAGACATGTAATAGCTAGAAGGCATGATTGATGTCTAGCTACACTATCTAGAGTTACACAACGGCGAAACAATTGGCATTGGTGAAAAGTAAAAAAATATCATTCGAAACTGCAGCCTATCAGAATATTACTCTATCTCAAGATTAGCACCACCTGGCAACAGAGTGCTCCCGTCGAACGAAGAGGTCAATGGCGATGAACAGTTGGAGCTTGTAGGGGCAGGTAGAGTGTCGACCTCAACCACGCACTCCAGCATCTGCACCACCTGGTGCATTGTCGGGCGGAGCGAAGGATTCTGCTCAATGCACCAGAGTGCAACACGCACGAACCTCTCAACTCTGACCAAATCCTCAATGGCGTCGTCATCATTATGCAACAAAACCTCAATCTTGCCATGACAGACCAACTGACCAGCCCACCAAAACAGCGTGACTGAATCGTCACCATCCAGCCCGGTCACCGGCTCCTGGCACTTCCGGCAGCATATCATCTCTAGTAACACAACGCCGAAGCTGTAAACATCAACCTTGGTGTCAATGCGCCTATCACTTTGGAACCACTCGGGGGCAATATAGCCCCTTGTGCCCCTGATGTTAGTCACCGTGGTGTGCATCTGCTGGTCACTAAGAAGCTTTGCGATGCCAAAATCAGTAATCTTCGGATTTTTCTTGTCATCTAACAATATATTGTCAGGCTTGATGTCACAATGAATGATTGGATAATTGCATCCTTCGTGTAAGTACTCTAGGCCCTTGGCAATACCAAGTGCTGCCTCAGCACGCCAACTCCACATTGATCGTTGAGGCTGGAAAAGGAAGCTCCGCAGGGAACCACCTGGCATGAACTCGAACACCAACATCCGTTGCTCCTGCTCCTTGCAGTAACCAACCATGCGGACTAGGTTCCTGTGGTGGATCTGGCCGATGGACTGTACCTCATTCGCGAACTCCCTCTCGCTGTAATCATTGGAGCTGATGAGCTTCTTAACTGCTATGTCAGGAGAGTGTAGCGACTTTAACACCCCATGGTAGACCTCGCCAAAGCCACCTCTGCCTAGCAACTTACAAAAGTCATTGGTGGCTCTGTAAAGCTCTTTTGCAGTGTAAGCCCTCACAAAGTCATGGTTGGTGTTCTTCTTCCTAAGGTACCAATGTAACATGAGACTACTTATTGCGGATAGCAACACGAACGCCGAGCAACCGAGTAATACATAAGGCAATATCCTTCTCGGTGGCGCCAGCTCCAAGGGACTGCTCGTCCGTACCTTTATCAATGCCTTCATGACAACGTCTCCTCCTTGCCGTCCAAATCCTGCCAATGACACCATCTTGGCACAATAACTGCCATCATACATAGCAGCGGCGCAGAGGCAGTCCTTTAGGCAAGAGTCTGCACACTGATCCTCTGTGGTGTGCGAATATCCTTCATATGGCGAGTTTCCCCAAGTGGTGTTCGGGAGCTTGACAACCCCAAACTCGGCGGAGCGGTTCTTCCCGTCACAACTCTGTGGCATGAACCCCTGTGTGCAGCCCATGTACCTGAGCTGAGAATCGACATAGGAGTAGCCACTTGGGCACTCACAATCGAGCCGGTCGTTAGGACCATACACACAGTATGAGTTGGGACCACACAAACCTTGCATAGAGGTTTTTATCTTGCAACCTTCGGTTGGGAACTGTCCCGTGACTGCCCACGACAAGTTGCTCCTTCCCATGGCGTTCTTCGGTCGGGTGTACATGCGGAAGATGCCATCCGGATCGAGTGATGCGTGCTGGTGGTAACCAAACCTAGACTTTGGATGCGGGGGTATCAGGTCAACCACAGTGCTGTCATTGCTCTGATAGTACAGGTGGCCCGATGAGTCAAAGAAAATAGTCATGTTGCCGACCTGGTTGCCCGGCTGGTAGGTGTTAGTGCTCCAATATGCGTTGTGCGAATCCAGGTTGCCGGTGGCAAGGTTCGTGAGGTACAAGACGATGTTACCATCGCCTTGCACCTGCAGGCTGTAGCGGCCGGGGAAGAAGACCATGTCGGAGCGCCTGGACAGAAGAGCCTTTCCAGAGCCCAAGGATTGACCCGGGAGGAGTGTGTCAGTTGGGTGCTGGAAGCTCTCCCAGGTGATGGGCATCCCTCCGGTGGCGAGTAACTGGAGGTTGCCTGAGTCTTGCAGCGCGAGAATTGAGCCGGCTTGTAGGCTAGGGTATGGGTTCGTCCATATTATGCTACCGGTGTTTTCAGTGAGGGAGAGCTGGGGACCGATGCTGAACACGGACAACTCCGTGGCCATTACGGCCGAGCCTGAGCCCAGGTTCTTGGCATACCACACCACCTTCTCCTGTGCAGCGTCGGGCGCCTGGGTGAAGTTGAAGTTGAACCAGACAGCAAGTAGGAACTGGCTGGGGTCAGAGTCGAGGGCCCGGAAGCCGAAGGCAAATCCCCCCGACGGGGAGGTGATGTAGCCAGGGGGGCTGAGTGTCGATCCGGTTGTGAGCCTCTGCGCTGCAAGCAGACGAGGCTGGTGGAGCAAGAGCGCGAGGAAGGAAGAGAGGTGGAGAACAAAAGATAGCGATGCGCTTAATCGCTTCATTTGGGATTAGCTTCTTGCTGATCCTGGCTTGCATGATCAGCGTGCCATTGTGGTGTAAATAAACATCATCCAGCAAGTCTTGGGTGCCTCGTATGGCATGCTTTCTTTGGGTGGTTGGCGAATGTCAAATTGTCAGAAGGCCAGGAGGAATTTCGCTGGACCTTCCATCAAAATGGTAAGTTCTCAGTCAACTCAGTGTATCTGACAGCTGCCGTGGAGTTCAGGGTACCGATTAGCTTAATATAAGGCATCGACCGACCGCGCAATTTGCTGACCAAACGGAAGCTGAACATTTCTTTCTAATTTGCTGACTGAAAGGAAGCTGAACATTTCTTCCCACGTTTTAGTTTGCCCAGCACGCATGCTTGCAGATGGATCACTTTATTGACCGTAGAAGGCAATATATCAAGTATGAACAGCTCATTTCCCATGTTAAATTAACCTCACTCTCGTTACAGCTTTGGATGTGTTCTCTGTGTGTACGGACTACGGAGTAGTGTCTTCTGACGTCTGATCTCTGATGTAAAGAAAGTGGGACTGTGCTAACGACCAGTCCTACGTGATCGTTATCATGTTACGCTCGCTTCCATTGATTTTTTTTCCTTCTCTCAAAAACCGTAGATGGAAATAATAAATCGCTAGTGGTTTTTTTTTTGGTTTTTCGTTGCATAATATGAGAAGAAAATAAAAGTGCTTGAAAGAGGATTCGAAACCAAGTCAATGCAATAGCTATTGAGCCGAATAGCCAACTTAGCCACCTTTAGTTGTTGTCTTTTATAGATAAACAACGTTATTTGAACCTTTGTTATTTCTGCCATATCAGAAAAATAATAAACTTTGGCTTGGTAACCTTGGCATGACGAACATGATAATTTTAGCATGGGGAAGTATGATAATTTAACACAGAAATTACCGGTGAATGTTTCAAAAACTTTTTCCCTTGGATGAAAGATACCATGATGTTTAAACGTAAGATAGCAGGTCTGTCATGCATAAAATTTTCATAAACTTACATGGAAGTTATCGGAGGAGTTATGTTTCAACGTTTTTTCCTCGAAGTCAAAGTTAACATGGTGGTTGAACGTAAGTTATAATGTCTTCGATAACATGGTGGTTGAATGTAAGTTATGAGGTCCGCGGTGCATAAATATCATGTCAAAGTACCATGGTCCTAGAAAGTTACCATGGGGTGTACATAAGTTATCATGTCTTCGATATGTAAAATATCATGTCATTTGCACAGAAGTTACTGTGATATGTTTCAACAACTCCCCACCCCCACCTCGGTCGCCAAAGTTTCTTGGACTGGGGTACATACGTTATCAAGTCTGCGGTGTGTGAGTTACCATGCTATTCACACAAAAGTTACCGAGAGGGTATTTCATCAACCCCCCCCCCCCCCCCCCCCCCCAAATGTCCCCAAAGTTATCAGGACCGGGGTACATAAGTTATCAGTTCTACGATGTGTAAGTTACCATGCTATTGACATAAAAAGCTATGGAGGGGATATTTCATCAATTCCCCCCCACCCCGCACCCTCGTTGTCAAAGTTACCAGGACAGGGTGCATAAGTTAAGGCGATATGTGAGATACCATGCTATTCGCACAAGAGTTCATCAACTCCCCCCACCCCCTTTCGTTGCGAAGGTTACCAGGACTGAGGTACATAAGTTATCAAGTCTGCAATGTGTGAGTTATCATGCTATTCACACGAAAAATTTACTGGGGTATATTTCATCAACGCACCCCCCCCCCCCCCCCCCGCGGTCGCTAAAGTTACCAGGACCTGGGTGCATGCATACGTTATCAGGTATGTGATGTGTGAGTTAGTATGTTATTCATACAAAAAGGCATCGAGGGTACGTTTACACTAGTTCTGTTTAGGGTCAAAAACGCTACCACGATATTTGTACATAAGCTATCAGATTTGTGGTGCGTATAATTATCGGGCTCATTAAAGAGAATTTGCCGAGGGATGACACACGAGAAAAAGACTGATGTCCGAATTCTACAGGAGCAAAACATTTATTTCTCTAGAAAATATTCATCGCTACAAAAAAGAGACATGCGGAGTACAAAACACGTTGCATCAGTCCTTTAAAACACGTTTCATCGTGTTTTAACAAGTTTTTTAGGGTCAAAGTTACCACATGTGAGGACTTAGGTTTGATTCTCACTCACCGCAACAATTTCTGTTCATTTAAAAATGTGTGGAAAATATAGAACGTATGAGATGCAGGCCTTACTTTTTCTCAGAGAAATCATTCGAGGGCAACGACTTGATCCATATTGAATGGGAGCAGAATCTGCTTTTAGAAATGTACAAAATTGACTTAACTACTAATCAACACAAGAACTACTTGAGCAGATGGTTGCTACTACATTTCCACTCGTGAGGTCGAGGGATCGAATCCTAGTTCCTTCATTTTTTGGCTTAGCGAGCGCCCAGAATAAAAATGACAAGAGCGGTAGTGGGCCGTGAATCTCGCCAGGTGAATTTGGCTGGGCCGTGGAATGAAACGTGGCCGTGCGGGAAGGGAAAGGAGCGAGCGATCCCAGTCGAGGCGTGCGGGAAGTGAAAGGAGCGAGCGATCCCAATCGAACGGTAGACCAGTCGTGCGGATCTATCGCAAACAGACAGTCGGCAGGAGAATAGCTTTCTCGAAGAAAGTGTATCAACTGATGGTGAACGGACTAAGCAAGTATTGTCAGGTTTGGCAGAAGTGCTTTGGTCTTCTCACCATTCCAAACATGGCACCACTGATCATGGACGCACTTGAGGATGGGTGGTGGAGGGCAGACCGGTCTCAGTTAAGGAAAAAAGGCGAGTGCAATTTTAACATGGCCCTCTTACCTCCTCTTTTCACATGGGAGGTAAGAAGGTAAAAGTTACTCAGACCCGCTACGTGATGAAATCAATGGTTCAGATACTCTTACCTCTCATGTGAAAAAAAAGGAGACAAGATGGACCATGTTAAAAATGCTGCTCGGTGAGGCTTTGACTGGAGTTTATGGAAGCACCACCGATCACGGTTATGCTTGTATGCTGCAGTTTATGAAAGCAGAGGAATGCGCGCGTGTTTGGCAGCGTTCTGTCAATGGTCTTTGTGTGCAGATTGCTGAGGAAGTCGAGCAGTATTTCTTAGCGAGTAGCTAGCCCTCTTCTGCTGTTGTTTTGCTGTCCTTGCTCCGGTCGCTGGCGCCGATGCTGCATTTTTACGCTGCCCTCTTCCATAAAGAAATGGTATGCAATTTGCGTACTCTTGAAGAAGAAAGGTGTATGAACCCTTGTATCTGGTTGTGTGTGGTTGTGCACCGTGCCGTCCTCGATGCGGTAGCAGAAATGCGTCGGCGAGTCAAGGAAAAAGAGCCGCTCCCCCAGTGCGCGTTGTACGAGTCTCCAAGAGTCCAGGCTGCCAGTGGCAAGCTTCAGGAGGTGGTTTGTGTGCACGTTCAGGCCGAAGCGGCCACGAGACGAGTCCGTATCCGAGTGCCCCCATGGACTGGCCCGGGATGGGAGGAGCGTATCGGTCGGATACCCAAAGCTCTTCCACATGACGGTTGCCTGTGCCCTGGAGCAAGAGGCCAATGCCGTATTGCGTGCCAGGGTGCCAGTGCTGTCAGCGAGGGAGAGCTGACCACCGTGACGGCCGGGTCTAAGTCTGGGTCTTTCGTGCATCACAGCACACACACCACCTTGTAAAACGGACCGAGCCAACGCCAACGCCATCGCACAAAAACCGTACAATTCTGTCATCCAAGTCTAGACCATTACAGTTCAGGTGGGTGACTGCAATTAGCAACAACCGAATTCCAGGAGAAAAGGATCGTCATCTAAGTATAGATAGATCGTTACAATTCTGCATCGCCATGTTGAAAGTTATATGGATCACCTGATGTCGCATCTATTTGTCACGTGTGATGACGATGTTAGCAATGTGGGTGCTAGCAAGCCCACTTTGACGGAGCGAAGACCAACTTTACATTTATAGGTTGTACTCGCAGACTCATCATCATAAATTAGATAGCTTCAAGGTCGTACGGGTAGACTCATCGGCATCAAGGTTTGTGGACGTCACATGCGAGCTTGGTGTAATATATCAGTTGTCCTCTAATATCCTAATTAAGTTATAGATCACATAAATAAGATATGGCATTTTTTTACATGACTACATTGACAAAACATATATCTAGATTGGTGCTAGATTGGATAGTAGCTCAATTTATAGACCCAACAAATGTGTTATTGATTCACACTTTCAGTATGCAAATGACCATGCATTAACATTACATGCCTAAAGTTAGTTCAACATGCAGCATGTATAGGTAGAGGCAGTCATACATATAGGATGGACCTGTACCAAAGAGTTCACACTATATGAATGATCGATCTCAATTTAATTTTTTGAGAAGCATCGATTACAACTCGAGCGTTTGGTTGCCCACGAACTCTGACGGGACAAAATCTGGGCTGCTTGGTTACTTGGGCTGCATGGAGAAAGTGGCCCACACTAAACTCAAAGCAGAGAGCCTAATCTAGGAGGAACACTCACGGCCCATAGCCAGACCCTGGAGGGACTCTCAAATTGACGGTTTCAAGGGAGCCATGCTCCAGCTAGCGCAAAAAATGACTTACGTTCCTAGGTGGTGACTTTGACGGTGTGAATGGTATGTTCTCTTCGCCTTCCTTGATCTTCTTCAGATAATCCGTTTTAATCTATACAATTGTTTTTCGATTTGAGATAAGCTCTACACAAAAAAGATGCACATTGATGTTGTGATTTCATTCCTGTGACGAATTTTATCAAATTTGCCGCACATGACTGGCCATTTAAAACTTGGTTTGACGAGTGGCTTCATCTTGCCGTTTTGCACAATTATTGTGGCTTAAATTTTTTGTTTCGACGAACATATATGAATAGATATATATCTCCCTGTTGTTTTTGTACTATAATGTGTTCATGTGTGCTTGTCATGTGAATGTGTTCATGCGTGCCTGTTGTGTGGCCACCGTTTCAGAAAGTTGTTCCCAAGTGTGATGGTGTGATGTAAATTCATCATGTATACAATAGGTGAGAGTAACCATCTGCGCATGCTTAACCAAACAACCAGACGTTGCATTTTGGGAACATAGAGATGCAACCAAAAGTCATGGTTGGCGTTTCTACTCCAATGCAAGGAGAGGTAATGTGTACAACCAAACAATATGTAAAGAGAAAAGTATTTTTTTTGTGCCTCAATTCTTTTGAAAGTTTAGATTCGGTCCCACAACTTCAAAACCGGGAAAACTTAGTCCCTCAACTCTTTAAACCGGATAAGTTTAGTCGTTGTCTCAGCCGACCCGGTATTGCTGGTGACTCAACGTGGTTTTGACCGGTCTTTGCTGACGTGGCAAAATTTCTCTCTCCAACTCATCGTATCTCTTCTTCCTCTCATCTCTCTTTAGTGAGCATTTGATCAAACAACTCGTGTGCGCGCCTGCACTCCCGCCAACGGCACCACTCCGTCGTCCCACTACGCAACACCAGCTAGCTAGGAACACGCTGACGGCACCACCGGCCGGACCTACACGCATTGAAGGTTCGTCAATGTCAGCCCCGGGTCCCACGGCTCGCCCTATCGACACCTTGACGATGGCCGCCGGTTGTAGACGTTGCGGAGGCGCTTGTGTTCGCCGGCTTCTTCCTCGTCAGTCATCACTGATGCTCGATGGCGGACAGGTTGCTAGTCTGGAGGCGCACAGCCGCGAGCAACACATGGTCCGCACTAGCCAACGCATAGCTCGCTTGCGTGTTCTACAAATCTCGTTGCCGCAAGCCTCGCACACCTCGTCGCATCTGCGGGAGCTCCGAACTGTCGCTAGGGTCGCTGGCTCGTGCGTCTGCTGCCGAGCAAACCATCGCCATGCAGCGCCCTCTGCACCTCGGGTCTCTGCGTGGCCGAGGCTTCTCCGCCCCCGAACTGCCTATCCCCGTGCAGCACTCGCTGCTGGCATTGGTGCACCCTTCCTTGGTCGCCATAGCCGTGCCTGTGTAGGAAGTCGTCGTCATGCCACAACTCGCATCTGTTACCACATGCTAGAGCGTCGTTGCCGTTGTCATAACACAAATCGCCGTACGTCGTCTCCATCTCAGGATGGAGCGCCCGTGTCTACGCTGCAGAAGAAGTTCAGGGTATGCCTCACCCGTGGGGCGTCCCTGGCTGCAGTGTTGGTCCTGGGCGCAACGCTTCCTTGCTTGCACAATACCGCTTTGACCATGCAGCTAAACAGGGTTTGACCAAGGCAAGGACTAAATTTATCCGGTTTTAAGAGTTGAGGAACTAAATTTTATTGGTATTGGAGTAGAGGGACCAATTCTATACTTGCGAAAGAATTAGGGGCGAAAAATATACAGTTTGTCTAATTCACATCTTGATATTTTCTAAGAATGTCACATCTAAGCTCCCACAAATATATAATGCAGCAACAAGAAACAAAAAAAAAACTAGGACAAAAAAAATAGACCATAAACAGAGTGCACATTGGCTTAGATGTGACATAACTATGTCACATCTAGATGTGTTCTAAACAGACCCTTTTCTATATATATGTAAAACACGGGCAAGTTTCAGGAAGTCGTTTGTGTTCATATACAGGCCGAAGCGGCCACGAGACAAGTCCGTATCCGAGTGCCCCCATGGAGACTGCCCCGGGACGGCAGTTGCCTGAGTCCTGGAGCACGAGGTCAATGCCGCATTGCATGCCAGGGTGCCAGTGCTGTCAGCGAGGGGGAGCTGACCAACATGACGGCCAGGGTCTAAAGTCTGGGTCATTCGTGCATCACCGCACACACGCCACCTTGTAAAATGTGTTCCGCAACTCCTGCCGGCGAGTCCGCTCCAAGGTTGCGGAGCGTGAGCGAGCGTCGTAGACGAAGTAGTCGAAGTAGCTGTACACGCGAAAGTAAATGACACAGAGAGATATGGAGGAGACCAGCTTTATTAATCAATGATCAGGTATTACAATGATGGGCTCCTCGTTGCTTTATATAGGGACTAGGGGGTCAAGGGATAAGTACCCACTTAACGTAAAGAGGGGAACGGGAGGGGCTCCCCCGTGCGATACGCACGAGGCGCGCCGCCACCCCACCGATGACTCGGTTTCCCAACACTCCCCCTTGGGTAATTATCCGTATATCCATGCCTCAAAACTCCAAAAAACCCAGCGGGAAAAAATATGAAGAAAGAGCACATAGTATACGTTGTTGTATTGCACGAATTGCCTCGTCAAAAACCTCGTGTGAGAAACATCAGGAAAACTCACTCAAGGGAAAAAGAGTACAATCCACTCAACCATCAAGTTGAGTACTCGATCATCGGGATTGAGATTTTAGCGACGAGTTTGTGAAGTTTCTCCCCCTGAACCTTGCATCTCTCTAAGTCTCATCATACCGATTCCACGCACACACCTCTCTAAGGTTGATGCCGGTAATGATTTAGTGAACATATCAGCAAGATTGTCACAAGACTTAGTATGCAAAAC
This sequence comes from Triticum timopheevii, assembly GCA_963921465.1. Classification (NCBI taxonomy): domain Eukaryota; kingdom Viridiplantae; phylum Streptophyta; class Magnoliopsida; order Poales; family Poaceae; genus Triticum; species Triticum timopheevii. Next base: position 526,663,830 of record OY997274.1, read on the forward strand.
TTTCACCTCATTCAACTGCTACAGCTCATGTGCATAGAAGAACTTGGAACTAATATGCTTAGTGAGGTTACTCTTCACATAACTCATCTGGACTTGTGCAACACAAGCAGCATTATCTTCATAGATAATGGTAGGGGTTTGTACGGTGTTCAGCCCACATGTCTGCTGAATGTGGCTGATCATCCGCCGAAGCGATACACGCTCTTTCGACGCTTCGAATAGTGCCATGATTTCCGAGTGGTTTGTGGAAGTCGACACAAGTGTTTGCTTGGACGATTTCCAGGAAAACGCAATTCCACCACAAAGGAAAACATATCCAGTCTGCGATTTGCAATCATGCGGGTCTGATAGGTACCCGGCATCGGCATAGCCTATAATAGATAGGTCTTGATTCCTTTTATAAAATAGGCCAAGATCTTTGGTCCCTTGCAGGTACCGGAAGACGTCCTTGACACCTTTCCAATGTCTTTTGGTAGGTTCAGAACTGTACCTCGCAAGCAAATTGACGGCGAACGCAATGTCTGGCCGTGTACAGTTTGCGAGATACATGAGTGCTCCAACTGCACTCAGGTAAGGAACCTCTGGTCCCAGAGTTTCCTCCCCCTCTTCCTTTGGCCTGAACGGGTCCTTGTCTGGCTGTAAAGACCTCCCGACCATCGGGGTCTTAGAAGAATATGCCTTATCAAATCCAAACCTTTCCAACACCTTCTGGGTGTAGGCCGACTGGTGCACTAGAATCCCATCAGGGGAATGTTTAAGTTGCATACCTAGATAGAACTTGGTTTTACCCAAATCCTTCATCTCGAATTCCGACATCAGGTAGGAACTCACTTCTCAATATCCTCAGGTGTACCGATTATGTTTAAATCGTCCACGTACACCGAGATTATACAGAATCCATCTTGGGATCGCCGTATAAAAACACATGGGCAATCTTTATTGCTCGTGTAGCCCTTCTCATGAAGGAAATCGCTTAAGCGATTGTACCACATTCTACCAGACTGTCTGAATCCGTACAATGCCTTTTGAAGTTGGACACTGTATAGACCCCTGTTTGCTCTATCATGGTTCGGAACAGGGATACCTTCTGGAACCTTCATTTATATGTTCGAATCCAAGTTACCATACAGGTAAGCAGTGACAACATCCATTAGTTTCATTTTCAAGCCCATGTTTACTGCCATCGAGATCAAGTATCTAAAGGTAACTCCATCCATGACCGGGGAATAGGTCTCCTCAAAATCGACACCTGGTCGTTGAGTGAACCCTTGAGCGACGAGCCTTGCTTTGTACCGTACTACCTTATTATTTTCATCTCTCTTTCGAACAAAAACCCACCTATGGCCAACAGGGCGAATGTGGGGAGGAGTTCGACAAACTGGTCCGAACACCTTCCTTTTGTTGAAAGATAATAATTCGGCAGTAATTGCCTGCTGCTAATCTTTCCAATCCGACCTTTTCTTGCAATCAGCGAGCGTGTTAGGCTCAGGGTCAAGATCTATGATTGAGGCAATTTTCGTAGCAAAGTTGATGTCGACAATCACCGTTGCTCGGTTCAGGGACTCCCCTGTATAAATATAATTTATGGCCATTTCGTCATAGAGCGCATCCGGCGCAAACACTTGCTCTACCAAATTTCCCATTATGGGAGCAAGGTCCTTTAGATTTCCCGCGCCGATGTGTGCGCTCACATCTCCGCTGGGTGTTTCCCCTATGGGAAAGTTTAAGTCCGGAATTTCGTGCACTGAATTTTCCGTACTTGTGCCAGGTCTCGACTGGCTCCCCGTTTCAATTTGGGGTACTTTGGTGACAGGCTGCGATAAATCTCTCTTATCCTTTTTCGTCAGGCGTCCCCGAGTACTTGGGATTTGAGAAGCCGGATTTCTCGTCCTTTTAGGCCTTTGGACGGGAGCGGGCATACCATCATTTTTCTTCGGTATTTCAACCCTTTCTGGTGCATTGCGCACGTGCACATGCGATTTTGTCACAGTCTTTAAGTCACTAAAGTGGTCAGGCAGTTGATTTGCTAATGACTGCAAATCTATTATCTTTTGGACTTCTCTCTCAGTCTCAGCAGTGCGCGGGTCATGAGCGTGGATCCCTGTGGCTTGCCACGTGATTTCTCGACTTTTAGCATCAAGGGGTTGATTCTCTCCCCTAAAGTCGGGAATGCAACCAGCAAAACGAGCCGTGTGACAGTCACCTGTCATGGGGTCCAGATACCTGATTATGGACACAGTCTCATAACCAATGTATATCCCCGACTTACGGAGCGGGCCCATCGCCGATCGCTGAGGGGGTGGTATTGGTACATATACCTGGCAACCGAACCTACGAAGGTGGGAAATTTTCGGTGCCGACCCTTGCGCAAGTTGAACAGGAGAGTGGATGTTGTAGGCCGACGATCGAAAGTTGATGAGATTAGCCGCGTGTAACACCGCGTGGCCCCAACATGTAGTTGGTAAATTACAACCCTGAAGGAGCGGTCGGGCAATGAATAAAATTCTTTTAATCAATGCCTCGGCAAGTCCATTTTGTGTATGAACATGTGGTACCGAGTGCTCAACTTTGATTCCCATTGCCATGCAATAATCATCGAACGCCTTTGAAGTAAATTCTCCGGCGTTGTCCATTCGAATAGACTTTATACGATAATCCGGGAAATTATTCCTCATTTGTATGTGAGATCAATTTTGCAAAGGCATGGTTCCGTGTTGACAGCAGGCAAACATTGGACCATTTAGAGGAAGCATCAATGAGCACCATGAAGTACCGAAACGGCCCCGTGAGGGGCTGAATTGGACCGCATATGTCCCCTTGGATACGTTCCAAGAACGCGGGGATTTCATCCCTCACCTTGAGGGCGATGGCCTAATGACTAACTTCCCCTTAGCGCATGCGGAGCACACGAAATCATCGGGATTCGGGAAGTTCTTCACGTTAACATTATGGCCATGCGAGTTGTTAATTATATTTCTCATCATCCTAAGTCCGGGGTGGCCTAACCTATCGTGCCAGAGGCAGAAGAGTTCAGAGCTTCTAAAGACGGTCTTCAGGGTAGTGTACACGGGCGGTGCTACTATCTTAGTGTAGTATAGCCCTGTGTCAAATGAAGGAAGCCTTTCGATAACATGTTTACCACCGGCATCCCGCTTTGTGATGAGTAGGCACTCCTTGCCGTTTTCATCATCGGTCTCAGCATGGAAACCATTAGCGCGGATGTCTCTAAAGCTCAAAAGAGTACGAGTCGACTCCGGGTACAACAACGCATCATTAATGATCAAAGTTGTTCCCATAGGGAGTATAATAGTGGCTCGTCCGGAGCCAACTATGTGAGAACCGTAGCCGGCGATTGTCATAATACTTCCCGGAGATTTTTTAATGGACTCAAAGTACTTAGTTTCACGTAAAATGGTATGAGTGGTGGCGCTATCGGCAAGGCACATTTCCTCCATTCGGGTGCCACACGCGTTCTAAAATATGAAATCTAATTAATGTAATGAGGAAGAAAATACATTAAAAATAAATGCACACATCTCAGAACATAACATGCTATCATGTATAAATAATGGAATAAATGAATAAATGTCATCCAATCGCCAAAGTAAAGAATAAGTTTATGCTCTCACAGAGCTTACAACCAAATCGAATTTATTCAATTTTATTGTATCAAATTACGGAATCATGATAACCAAAGAGGTATGCTAAGTGGACTCGGTGAAGAAGCCATTCACTTCCGCCGCAATCTCCATACTAGTGAGCTAATCCTCTTTAGAAATCATCTTGGAGGCCGCATCAATGTCTAGTGGCGGCGCCGCCGCCGAGGCGACCATGTGGTCAACCTCCATGGCGACGTGGGCGTCGGTAGAGACCGCCAAAGCTGCCGCGATGGGCACCATGGGGTTCCCCTCTATGGGCGCAGCAGGGGGAGTAGAGATCATCACGGGTGCCGCCATGGGCGCCGGTGGTGCTCCCTCCTGAACCAAGGCGAGGTGCGTCTCACGCGCCTTCCGAGCCTTGTATGCTTCAACAACCTCCGGTGGTGCGCGGCACTGGCGGGAGAAATGCTCCACCGAGCCACAACGGAAGCAGTCCTGAGGCCTCTGCCCTCCCTTGCCCGGCTTGTTCTGCTTAGCCGGGGCAGGAGGGTGAGGGCCCTTCTTCTTGCCCTTGCGGCCCCTCTTCTTCTGTTGAGGCTTGCGGACTTTGAGAGCGTTCACCTCCTGGCGAGAACTCCCCCCAAGTGGTTGCGTGACAAAGTTCTTTTTTATAACCTCATCCTGCGCCTCCGCCACCTGGAGGACGTCAATCAACTCTGAATACCTCGTGTAGTTCCCCTGGCGGTAATTCCGTGAGGACTGGACCGCGTCGGGGTGGAAAGTGGATAGGGTTTTCTCAATCTTCTGGGAGTCGGTAATCTCAGTACCACACAACCCAAGAGTCATACAAATCCGGTGCAGAGCCGAATTGTACTCCCCAACCGTCTTGAAGTCCGCAAACCTCAGACGGATCCACTCTGCCTCTGCACGTGGCTTCACAGTGTACTTCAGCCGCTCAAACAGCTGCTTAAGAGCGGTCCAAAGGCCAGAAGCACTGTGCTCAGCCATATACTCATCTTTCAGAGTAGGTGACATGTGATGACGGAGAAAGTGCAGAGCCTGCGCATTCTCAGTTTCGAACTTGGGATCAGTGGCGGCCAGCTGGGCCCCCTTACCGATCGCCCTCAGGAGGGTTTTGCCCTGGAGAAAAATCTCGCAGTCCGAGGACCATGACAGGTAATTCAGCCCTGTGTGGGCCAACTCAGCAAACTCCTTGTGGACAATTCCGGCCATCTGCGATTTATGCAAAAATCATGAGATTACAGCAGGTAATCTTTTGCACAAAGCGATGTTGATAAACTTATTCAATAAAAATGGCGTTCCATTATTTAAAACATGTTTTTATATGACTTACTTAATGATTAAGAGTGCAAAACATGTTCTTATAAACAATTAATGATTAAGAGTGAAAACAGATAGTTCCAGGGGCTTCTACGCGAAATATTACAACAGGAATATAACGCGCATAAAGACGGAAAACTATAGGCGCTCAAATGCAAATAACCGCGCGCGCGTGCTCTCTGGCCTGGTCCAGTCCGTCTGCAGGACGAAATGGGCCGTCGGCCCGGGTAGCCAACCCCACCCCCTTTTTTTATTGAGGGAAAAAGAGGCCCGTTGCGCCGCAACCCGCTAGGCCGGCCTGCTCGCCGGCTCAGGGTCCGCTAGGGTTTCCAACCCGAGCGCCCGAGCGGCGGCGGCCTCGGCAGGCCTATACACCCGCACGGCGCGGCCAGCGCGCTCGCTCGCGGCGGCGGCCACGCACACACAGACGGAGTGGCACGGCCAGCGGGGCGTGCTGGCATGGCGCGGTGCGGCCAAGGGGGCGCGCGGCCACGGCGCGGCCCGGCCACGGCGCAGCCAGCGGGGCGCGCAGCCACGGCACGGCGCGGCCAGGCCACGGCACGGCCAGCTGGGCGCGCAGCCACGGCACGGCGCGGCCACGGCACGCGAGCAGGGCGGCGCGGCCAGCGAGACGGCGCGGTGCCACGCACGCACTGTTGGGGAACGTAGCAGAAATTCAAAAAATTTCCTACGTGTCACCAAGATCTATCTATGGAGAAACCAGCAATGAGGGAAAGGAGAGTGCATCTACATACCCTTGTAGATCGCTAAGCGGAAGCGTTCAAGAGAACGGGGTTGAAGGAGTCGTACTCGTCGTGATCCAAATCACCGGAGATCCTAGTGCCGAACGGACGACACCTCCGCGTTCAACACACGTACAGCCCGGTGACGTCTCCCATGCCTTGATCCAGCAAGGAGAGAGGGAGAGGTTGGGGAAGACTCCGTCCAGCAGCAACACAACGGCGTGGTGGTGGTGGAGAAGGGGGCAATCCTGCAGGGCTTCGCCAAGCACCGCGGGAGAAGAGGAGTACATGGGAGAGGGGGAAGGCTGCGCCAGAACTTGTGTGAAGCTCCCATGCGCCTCCCCGCTATATATAGGGGTGGAGGGGCTGGTTTCTTGCCCTCCAAGTCCATTGGGGCGTTGGCCAAGGTGGGAGGAAAGAAATCCCATCATTTCCTTCCCCACCGATTGTTATCCCCCCTCTTTAGGGATCTTGATCTTATCCCTTCGGGATATGATCTTATTCCTTCTAAGGGGGGGATCTTGTTGCGCCTTGACCAGGGGTGTGGGGCCTTGCCCCCACTACCCACGTTCATGTGGGTCCCCCCATGCAGGTGGGCCCCACTCCGGAACCTTCTAGAACCTTCCCGGTACAATACCGAAAAATCCCGAACATTTTCCGGTGGCCAAAATAGGACTTCCCATATATAAATCTTTACCTCCGGACCATTCCGGAACTCCTTGTGACGTCTGGGATCTCATCCGGGACTCCGAACAACATTCGGTAACCACATACAAACTTTCTTTATAACCCTAGCGTCATCGAACCTTAAGTGTGTAGACCCTACGGGTTCGGGAGACATGTAGACATGACCAAGACGTTCTCCGGTCAATAACCAACAGCGGGATCTGGATACCCATGTTGGCTCCCACATGTTCCACGATGATCTCATCAGATGAACCACGATGTCAAGGACTCAGTCGATCACGTATACAATTCCCTTTGTCTAGCGGTATTATACTTGCCCGAGATTCGATCGTCGGTATACCGATACCTTGTTCAATCTCGTTACCGGCAAGTCTCTTTACTCGTTCCGTAACACATCATCCCATGATCAACCCCTTGGTCACATTGTGCACATTATGATGATGTCCTACCGAGTGGGCCCAGAGATACCTCTCGGTTTACCGGAGTGACAAATCCCAGTCTCGATTCGTGCCAACCCAACAAACACTTTCGGAGATACCTATAGTGCACCTTTGTAGCCACCCAGTTACGTTGTGACATTTGGTACACCCAAAGCATTCCTACGGTATCCGGGAGTTGCACAATCTCATGGTCTAAGGAAAAGATACTTGACATTAGAAAAGCTTTAGCATACGAACTACACGATCTTTGTGCTAGGCTTAGGATTGGGTCTTGTCCATCACATCATTCTCCTAATGATGTGATCCCGTTATCAACGACATCCAATGTCCATGGTCAGGAAACCGTAACCATCTATTGATCAACGAGCTAGTCAACTAGAGGCTTACTAGGGACATGGTGTTGTCTATGTATCCACACATGTATCTGAGTTTCCTATCAAAACAATTATAGCATGGATAATAAACGATTATCATGAACAAGGAAATATAATAATAACTAATTTATTATTGCCTCTAGGGCATATTTCCAACAGTCTCCCACTTGCACTAGAGTCAATAATCTAGTTCACATCGCCATGTGATTAACACTCACAGGTCACATCACCATGTGACCAACACCCAAAGAGTTTACTAGTGTCATTAAACTAGTTCACATCATCATGTGATTAAGACTCAATGAGTTCTAGGGTTTGATCATGTTTTGCTTGTGAGAGAGGTTTTAGTCAACGGGTCTGCAACATTCAGATCCGTATGTACTTCGCAAATCTCTAGGTCATATTGTAAATGCTGCTTCCACACTCCACTTGGAGCTATTCCAAATGGTTGCTCCACTATATGTATCCGGCTTGCTACTCAGAGTCACTCGGATAGGTGTTAAAGCTTGCATCGACGTAACCCTTTCGCCAAACTCTTTATCACCTCCATAATCGAGAAACATGTCCTTATTTACTCTAAGGACAATTTTTACCGCTGTCCAATGATCCATTCCTGGATCATTCTTGTACCCCTTGACTGACTCATGGCAAGGCACACTTCCAGTGCGGTACACAGCATAGCATACTATAGAGCCTATGTCTGAAGTATAGGGGACGACCTTCGTCCTTTCTCTCTATTCTGCTGTGGTCGAGCTTTTAAGTCTTAACTTCATACCTTACATCTCAGGCAAGAACTCCTTCTTTGACTGATCCATCTTGAACACCTTCAAGATCATGTCAAGGTACGTGCTCATTTGAAAGTACTATTAAGCATTTTGATCTATCTTATAGATCTTGATGCTTATTGTTCAAGTAGCCTAATCAAGGTTTTCCATTGAAAAACACTTTTCAAATAACCCTATATGCTTTCCAGAAATTCTACATCATTTCTGATTAACAATATGTCAATAACATATACTCATCAGAAATTCTATAGTGCTCCCACTCACTTCTTTGGAAATACAAGTTTCTCATAAATTTGTATAAACCTAAAATCTTTGATCATCTTATCAAAGTACATATTCCAACTCCGAGATGCTTACTCCAGTCCTTAGAAGGATCGCTGGAGCTAGCATACCTTTTAGCATCCTTAGGACCGACAAAACTTTTCTGATTGTATCACATACAACCTTTCCTTACGAAACTGGTAAGGAAACTCGTTTTGACATCCATGTGCCAGATTTCATAAATGCAGCTAATGCTAACATGATTCCGACAGACTTAAGAATCGCTACGGATGAGAAAATCTCATCGTAGTCAACTCCTTGAACTTGTGAAAAACTCTTCGCCACAAGTCGAGCTTCACAGATGGTGACATTACCGTCCACGTCCGTCTTCTTAAAGATCCATTTATCTCAATGGCTTGCCGATCATCGGGCAAGTCCACCAAAGTTCATGCTTTGTTATGATACATGGATCCTATCTCGGATTTCATGGCTTCTAACCATTTGTCGGAATTTGGGCCCACCATCGCTTCTCCATAGCTCGTAGGTTCATTGTTGTCTAGCAACATGACCTTCACGACAGGATTACTGCACCACTCTGAAGCAGTACGCATCCTTGTCACCCTACGAGGTACAGTAGTGACTTGATCCGAAGTTTCATGATCACTATCATAAGCTTCTACTTCAATTGGTGTAGGTGCCACAGGAACAACTTCCTGTGCCCTGCTACACACTAGTTGTAGTGACGGTTCAATAACCATATCAAGTCTCCACCATCCTCCCACTCAACTTTTCGAGACAAACTTTTCCTCGAGAAAGGACCCGATTCAAGAAACAATCCCTATTGCTTTCGGATCTGAATTAGGAGGTATACCCAACTGTTTTGGGTGTTCTATGAAGATGCATTTTATCAGCTTTGGGTTCGAGCTTATCAACCTGAAACTTTTTCACATAAGCGTCGCAGCCCCAAACCTTGAAGAAATGACAGCTTAGGTTTCTCTAAACCATAGTTCATACGGTGTCATCTCAACGGAATTACGTGGTGCCCTATTTAAAGTGAATGTGGTTGTCTCTAATGCCTAACCCATAAACGACAGTGGTAATTCGATAAGAGACATCATGGTACGCTCCATATCCAATAGGGTGCAACTATGATGTTCGGACACACCATCAAACTATGGTGTTCCAGGCGGTATTAATTGTGAAACAATTTCCACAATGTCTTAATTGCGTGCCAAAGCTCGTAACTCAGATACTCATCTCTATGATCATATCATAGACATTTCATCCTCTTGTCACGATGATCTTCAACTTCACTCTGAAATTACTTGAACCATTCAATAATTCAGACTTATGTTTCATCAAGTAAATATACTCTACATCTACTCAAATCATCTGTGAAGTAAGAACATAACGATATTCACTGCATGCCTCAGCACTCATTGGACTGCACACATCAAAAATATGTTACTTCCAACAAGTTGCTATCTTGTTCCATTTTACTGAAAAACGAGGCTTTTTAGTCATCTTGCCCATGTGGTATGATTTGCATATCTCAAGTGATTCAAAATCAAGTGAGTCCAAACGATCCATCTGCATGGAGTTTCTTCATGCGTATACACCAATAGACATGGTTCGCATGTCTCAAACTTTTCAAAACGAGTGAGTCCAAAGATCCATCAACATGGAGCTTCTTCATGCGTTTTACACCAATATGACTTACATGGCAGTGCCACAAGTAAGTGATACTATCATTACTATCTTATATCTTTTGGCATGAAAATGCGTATCACTACGATCGAGATTCAATAAACCTTTAGGTGCAAGACCATTGAAGGTATCATTCAAATAAATAGAGTAACAATTATTCTCCTTAAATGAATAACTGTATTGCGATAGACATAATCCAATCATGTCTATGCTCAACGCAAACACCAAATCTCGATGGTAGAGGGAGCGTGCGATGCTTGATCACATCAACCTTGGAAACACTTCCAACACATATCGTCAGCTCACCTTTAGCTAGTCTCCGTTTATTCCGTAGCTTTTATTTCGAGTTACTAACACTTAGCAACCGAACTGGTATCTAATACCCTGGTGCTACTGGGAGTACTAGTAAAGTACACATTAACATAATGTATATCCAATATACTTCTATCGACCTTGCTAGCCTTCTCATCTACCAAGTATCTAGGGTAATTCCGCTCCAGTGGTTGTTCCCCTTATTACAGAAGCACTTAGCCTCGGGTTTGGGTTCAACCTTGGGTTTCTTCACTAGAGTAGCAGCTGATTTGCCGTTTCATGAAGTATCCCTTCTTGCCCTTGCCCTTCTTGAAACTAGTGGTTTCACCAACCATCAACAATTGATGCTCCTTCTTGATTTCTACTTTCGCGGTGTCAAACATCGCGAATACCTCAAGGATCATCATATCTATCCCTGATATGTTATAGCTCCTCACGAAGCTCTAGAGCTTGGTGGCAATGACTTTGGAGAAACATCACTATCTCATCTGGAAGATCAACTCCCACTCGATTCAAGTGATTGTTGCACTCAGACAATCTGAGCACAAGCTCAACGATTGAGCTTTTCTCCCTTAGTTTGCAGGCTAAGAAAATCGTCGGAGGTCTCATACCTCTTGACGTGGGCACGAGCCTGAAATCTCAATTTCAGCCCTCGAAACATCTCATATGTTCCGCGACGTTTCGAAAACGTCTTTGGTGCCTCAAATCTAAACCGTTTAACTGAACTATCACGTAGTTATCAAAACGTGCATGTCTGATGTCCGCAACATCCACAAATGACGTTTGGGGTTCAGCACACTGAGCGGTGCATTAAGGACATAAGATTTCTACTGTCCGCATAATCGCTATTGTCAACTTTCAACTATATTTTCTCTAGGAACATATCTAAACAGTGGAACTAAATTGCGAGCTTACGACATAATTTGCAAAGGTCTTTTGACTATGTTCAGGATAATTAAGTTCATCTTATGAACTCCCACTCAGATAGACATCCCTCTGGTCATCTAAGTGATTACATGATCCGATTCAACTAGGCCGTGTCCGATCATCACGTGAGACGGACTAGTCATCATCGGTGAACATCTTCATGTTGATCGTATCCTCCATACGACTCATGCTCGACCTTTCGGTCTCTGTGTTCCGAGGCCATGTCTGTACATGCTAGGCTCGTCAAGTTAACCCTAAGTGTTTTGCATGTGTAAAACTGTCTTACGCCCGTTGTATGTGAATGTAAGGATCTATCACACCCGATCATCACGTGGTGCTTCGAAACGACGAACTTTAGCAATGGTGCACAGTTAGGGGAGACCACTTCTTGAAATTGTTGTAAGGGATCATCTTATTTACTACTGTCGTTCTAAGTAAACAAGATGCATAAACATGATAAACATCACATGCAATCAAATAGTGACATGATATGGCCAATATCATTTTGCTCCTTTTGATCTCCATCTTCGGGGCTCCATGATCATCATCGTCACCGGCATGACACCATGATCTCCATCATCATGATCTCCATCATCGTGTCTCCATGAAGTTGTCTCGCCAACTTATTACTTCTACTACTATGGCTACCGGTTAGCAATAAAGTAAAGTAATTATATGGCGTTGTTCAATGACACGCAAGTCATACAATAAATTAAGACAACTCCTATGGCTCCTGCCGGTTGTCATACTCATCGACATGCAAGTCGTGATTCCTATTACAAGAACATGATCAATCTCATACATCACATATCATTCATCACATTCTTCTTGGCCATATCACATCACATAGCATACCCTGCAAAAACAAGTTAGACGTCCTCTAATTGTTGTTTGCATGTTTTACGTGGCTGCTATGGGTTTCTAGCAAGAACGTTTCTTACCTACGCAACACCACAACGTGATATGCCAATTGCTATTTACCCTTCATAAGGACCCTTTTCATCGAATCCGTTCCGACTAAAGTGGGAGAGACTGGCACCCGCTAGCCACCTTATGCACCAAGTGCATGTCAATCGGTGGAACCTGTCTCACGTAAGAGTACGTGTAAGGTTGGTCCGGGCCGCTTCATCCCACAATACCGCCGAATCAAGATTGGACTAGTAACGGTAAGCATATTGAACAACATCAACGCCCACAACTACTTTGTGTTCTACTCGTGCAAAGAATCTACGCAATAGACCTAGCTCATGATGCCACTGTTGGGGAACGTAGCAGAAATTCAAAAAATTTCCTACGTGTCACCAAGATCTATCTATGGAGAAACCAGCAACGAGGGGAAGGAGAGTGCATCTACATACCCTTGTAGATCGCTAAGCGGAAGCGTTCAAGAGAACGGGGTTGAAGGAGTCGTACTCGTCGTGATCCAAATCACCGGAGATCCTAGTGCCGAACGGACGGCACCTCCGCGTTCAACACACGTACAGCCCGGTGACGTCTCCCATGCCTTGATCCAGCAAGGAGAGAGGGAGAGGTTGGGGAAGACTCCGTCCAGCAGCAGCACGACGGCGTGGTGGTGGTGGAGAAGGGGGCAATCCTGCAGGGCTTCGCCAAGCACCGCGGGAGAAGAGGAGTACTTGGGAGAGGGGGAGGGCTGCGCCAGAACTTGTGTGAAGCTCCCATGCGCCTCCCCACTATATATAGGGGTGGAGGGGCTGGTTTCTTGCCCTCCAAGTCCATTGGGGCGTTGGCCAAGGTGGGAGGAAAGAAATCCCACCATTTCCTTCCCCACCGATTGTTATCCCCCCTCTTTAGGGATCTTGATCTTATCCCTTCGGGATATGATCTTATTCCTTCTAAGGGGGGATCTTGTTGCACCTTGATCAGGGGTGTGGGGCCTTGCCCCCACTACCCACGTTCATGTGGGTCCCCCCATGCAGGTGGGCCCCACTCCGGAACCTTCTAGAACCTTCCCGGTACAATACCGAAAAATCCCGAACATTTTCCGGTGGCCAAAATAGGACTTCCCATATATAAATCTTTACCTCCGGACCATTCCGGAACTCCTCGTGACGTCTGGGATCTCATTCGGGACTCCGAACAACATTCGGTAACCACATACAAACTTTCTTTATAACCCTAGCGTTATCGAACCTTAAGTGTGTAGACCCTACGGGTTCGGGAGACATGTAGACATGACCGAGACGTTCTCCGGTCAATAACCAACAGCGGGATTTGGATACCCATGTTGGCTTCCACATGTTCCACGATGATCTCATCGGATGAACCACGATGTCAAGGACTCAGTCGATCCCGTATACAATTCCCTTTGTCTAGCGGTATTATACTTGCCCGAGATTCGATCGTCGGTATACCGATACCTTGTTCAATCTCGTTACCAGAAAGTCTCTTTACTCGTTCCGTAACACATCATCCCATGATCAACCCCTTGGTCACATTGTGCACATTATGATGATGTCCTACCGAGTGGGCCCAGAGATACCTCTCGGTTTACCGGAGTGACAAATCCCAGTCTCGATTCGTGCCAACCCAACAAACACTTTCAGAGATACCTGTAGTGCACCTTTATAGCCACCCAGTTACGTTGTGACGTTTGGTACACCCAAAGCATTCCTACGGTATCCGGGAGTTGCACAATCTCATGGTCTAAGGAAAAGATACTTGACATTAGAAAAGCTTTAGCATACGAACTACACGATCTTTGTGCTAGGCTTAGGATTGGGTCTTGTCCATCACATCATTCTCCTAATGATGTGATCCCGTTATCAACGACATCCAATGTCCATGGTCAGGAAACCGTAACCATCTATTGATCAACGAGCTAGTCAACTAGAGGCTTACTAGGGACATGGTGTTGTCTATGTATCCACACATGTATCTGAGTTTCCTATCAAAACAATTATAGCATGGATAATAAACGATTATCATGAACAAGGAAATATAATAATAACTAATTTATTATTGCCTCTAGGGCATATTTCCAACAGTCTCCCACTTGCACTAGAGTCAATAATCTAGTTCACATCGCCATGTGATTAACACTCACAGGTCACATCACCATGTGACCAACACCCAAAGAGTTTACTAGTGTCATTAAACTAGTTCACATCATCATGTGATTAAGACTCAATGAGTTCTAGGGTTTGATCATGTTTTGCTTGTGAGAGAGGTTTTAGTCAACGGGTCTGCAACATTCAGATCCGTATGTACTTTGCAAATCTCTAGGTCATATTGTAAATGCTACTTCCACGCTCCACTTGGAGCTATTCCAAATGGTTGCTCCACTATACGTATCCGGCTTGCTACTCAGAGTCACTCGGATAGGTGTTAAAGCTTGCATCGACGTAACCCTTTCGCCGAACTCTTTATCACCTCCATAATCGACAAACATGTCCTTATTTACTCCAAGGACAATTTTTACCGCTGTCCAATGATCCATTCCTGGATCATTCTTGTACCCCTTGACTGACTCATGGCAAGGCACACTTCCGGTGCGGTACACATCATAGCATACTATAGAGCCTACGTCTGAAGTATAGGGGACGACCTTCGTCCTTTCTCTCTATTCTGCCGTGGTCGAGCTTTTAAGTCTTAACTTCATACCTTACATCTCAGGCAAGAACTCCTTCTTTGACTGATCCATCTTGAACACCTTCAAGATCATGTCAAGGTACGTGCTCATATGTATCTGAGTTTCCTATCAATACAATTATAGCATGGATAATAAACGATTATCATGAACAAGGAAATACAATAATAACTAATTTATTATTGCCTCTAGGGCATATTTCCAACACGCACGCACGCAGGGCGCGGCCGGGGATGGCCAACGCTCGCGGCGGCGGCGGCCACGGCACGCGTCGGTAGCTGCGGCTGCGTCCACTGCTCGCGGCGTATGGTGCGCGCCAGCAGGGCGCGGCCATGGCGACGGGCGACAGGCACCAGTAGGGTGGCGCGGCGGTGCGTGCAGCAGGCACGCGAGCGCGGCGACGGCAGTAGCGCTCGGCAACAGGGACGGCCAGCAGGGCCATGGCGATGTCGGCGGTGACGGGGACGTCGTCATCTGCCTCGGGATGGCAAGATCGTGCGTCTTCGGGACGTCACGACGCGTGTACGTCGGGTACAACGCGGCGGTGCCGTGCTCATGTGGAGTACGTGTAATCACCGTCTCCCTAGGGTGTAGTCAACAAATCTCTCTTGATCCAAGAAATCAACATTGGTCGGCGACGTATTCGTCCGCTCAGTTCTTGGGAGAGAAATCCACACCGTAGGTAGATTTATCCGAAAAATAATCTAATCGCAAAAACGGAATCGCGGTAACAAGAGGAATCCATTTTTGCAAAGAGTGGGGATCGGATCTTATACCTCCGCGGGATCGACGAAAGCCTGCGTGATGCAGGCGTGACGCAGGCTTGACGGAGAGTTGATGGAGCGAAGGGTGCTGATAACGTGTTCCGCAACTCCTGCCGGCGAGTCCGGTCCAAGGTTGCGGAGCGGGAGCGAGCGTCGTAGACGAAGTAGTCGTACACGCGAAAGTAAATGACACAGAGGGATATGGAGGAGACCAGCTTTATTAATCAATGATCAGGTATTACAATGATGGGCTCCTCGTTGCTTTATATAGGAACTAGGGGGTCAAGGGATAAATACCCACTTAACGTAAAGAGGGGAATCCGGAGGGGCTATCCCGTGCGATACGCACAAGGCGCGCCGCCACCCACCGATGACTCGGTTTCCCAACAAAATGGACCCGAGCCCACTTCATCGCACAGAAGTCGTACTTATACCGTATCAATATCGAGCAAACCTGACGTTTTTAGACCCCTCAAAAAAAAAACTGACGTTTTTAGTCGCAGGTACGAACGACACCCCCGCGCGTCCCAATGGCTTGCTAAACCCGCACGATTCTTCTTTGTTTTTTTTTTCTGATTTCTCTTTCTCCTTGCTAGTCCTGTTGCTCATCCATTTTTTCCCAGATCACATTTTCTTTGAGATCATGCTGTTGAAAAGATCATGTTTATAACCTCGGCTTGATTAGATCGGCATATGACTCTCTATCCCAAATCAGGCGGGTGACTGCAATTAGCAACAACAAAAGGGATTGTCACCTAAGTATAGATCATGAGAATTCTGCATCGCCACGATTGAAAGTTATATGGATCACCTGATGTGGCATGTATTTGTCACGTGTGATGATGTTAGCAATGTCCAGGTGCGTCTGCCAGCTGGCCCACTTTGACGGACATCGCTCACATACATAAACCACCTAAGAAGTCTGAGTTTACCATCATAGGTTGTACTCGCAGACTCATCATCATAAATTAGATAGCTTCAAGGTTGTACGGGTGGACTCATCGGCATCAAGGCTAGAGGTTTGTGGACGTCACATGTGAGCTTGGTGTAATACATCAGTTGTCCTCTAATATCCTAATTAAGTTATAGACCACATAAAAAAATATGCCATCTTTTTACATGACTACATTGACAGCACATATATATGGATTGGCGATAGATAGTAGCTCAATTTATAGACCCAACAAATGTGTTATTGATTCGCACTTTTTCAGTATGCAAATGGCGCCATGCATTTGCATAACATGCCTAAAGTTAGTTCAACATGCATGTATAGGTAGAGGCGTCAGCGTCATACATATAGGATGGACCTGTGTACCAAACTCAAACAGTTCACACTATATAAATGATCGATTTCAATTGCATAATTTTTTGAGAAACATCAATTACAATGGGCGCATTTGGTTGCCCACGAAAACACCCATGCTGGCTCTGGGTTGCTTGGTTACTTGGGCTGCATGGAGAAAGTGGCTCACACTAAACTCAAAGCAATCCAGAGCCTAGTCCATGAGGAACGCTCGTGCTCCATAGCATGACCCTGGAGAGACTCTCAAATCAACGGTTTCATGGGAGCCATGCTCCAGCGAGCGCAAAAAATGACTCGTGTTCATAGGTGGTGACTTTGATGGTGCGATTGGTATGTACCTTTTTGCATGGGTATGTTCTCCTCGCCTTCCTTGATCTTCTTCAGATAATTCATTTTAATCTATAAAACGGTGCTTTGATTTGAGATAAGCTCTACACAGCAAAGATGCGCATTGATGTTGTGATTTCATTCCTGTGATCGGTTACTAGTTTTATTGGTTGTTGATCTTCAATTTTATGTTTAAGTTTGGAGATTTTTTAGATGAATTTTATCAAATTCGCCGCACACGACCGACAAATTAAATTTTTTGTTTGACGAGTGGCTTCATCTCGCTGTTCTGCACAATTTTTGTGCTTTATTTTTTTTGTTTTGACGGACATATATGAATAGATCTATATCTCCATGTTGTATTTGTGCTATAACGTGTTCATGTGTGCTTGTCATGCGAATGTGTTCATGCGCGCCTGTTGTGTGGCCACCGCTTCATAAAGTTGTTCCAAGTGTGATGGTGTGATGTAAGTTCATCATGTGTATAAAAGGTGAGATTATCCATATGCGCATGTGTAATCAAACAACCAAATGTTGCATTTTGGGAGCATAGAGATGCAACCGAACGTCATGCTTGCGTTTTTGCTCCCATGTGAGGAGAGGCAATGTGGGCAACCAAACAATGTGTAAAACACTGAACTCAAATCCATTTCACAAAGTTGTTCCAAGTATGGTGCTGTGAGGTAACTTCACCACGTGAACAAGAGGTGAGAGTAACCACGAGTGTGCACATAACCAAACAACCAATTGCATATGGGGAGCACCAATATGCAACCAAACGCCATGCTTGAGTTTCTACTTCCATGCGAGGAGAGGCAATGCATACAATCAAACAACGTATAAAACATGGTCCAAAACTCATATCACTGCAAGCAGGCTCTACCGGGCCAGGTTCCCAGGAAGCCCAAAAAGGCAAAAATGGTGCAAGCAGCCAAACACGTCCAAGGTAGATGCGGACACCCAAGGTACCGCAAAGTATGCATTTTATGATCATTTAAATATGCAAATAAACTTATGTTTCTTTGGTATAAGCCAATAAGTACAAAATAAAATCCTTAAATACATGCAGATAAATCACAGACATGATTTGGTAAATATTAATTTACACAATCACACTAATATGGACTGGTAAATCACGGTTAACATACAAGAATATGTATACCGATTGCAACGCACGGTCAATTATCTAGTGAACAAAAAAATGTACCCGACGTTTCAAAAAGAACCACGTTCATGTGTTTCAACCAAATGTGTCGCTTTTATACAGTGTAGAGAAATGTTCACGGGGTAAAAAATAATGTTAAGTGCCATTCAAAAATATCTGACATTTTAAATAAATATTCACGCATTTCAAAAAATGTTCATAACATTAAAAAAAGGTTTATACAATGTGAGAAGTAATCCTGTTGTGTAAAGAAATCATACTATTAAAAGATCAACATGTATCTAAAAAAATGTTTAACATGTATTCAATTTTTTAAAAAAAAATATTTGAAGAAAATGCACATTATGTTTTTTGAAAATGTTTAACGTGTATCCTAAAATGGTTCACGCGTACATTAAAATGTACAATGTGTATTGAAAGAAACTAGACATGTATTGGAAAAAGGAAAAAGGGAAAAAGAAAGAAAGGAAGGAAATAAACAGTGAAGAAACCCATACAAACCAAAAAGCCGACGAAGAAATGAAGAAAAACAGAAAACCCGGTATAAAAACACGCACCAAGAAAAAAAAACTCGAACGCTACCCGGAACACGCTTCGTCCCGGCTATTGTACGGGAAAAATGATACCCCCGTCTCCGATTCGATGAAGGACTAGTGGCCTGAGTTTACCAAATCCGGGTTGGATTGTTATGCGCGGCTTATAAGCGGGGGATTGAATCAAACTCGCCGTCAGGAGCAAGGGACGACATGCCGAAGCGCCCGCTGTCGCCTCAGCCGTGCGAGCACACCAACGCCGCCAAGCGAGGTAACCACCGCGACCGCCGGCAGCAGCCGCGGCGCCGCCATGTGTATCTAGTGGTGGATGACTGGGAAAGAGGATACAGCGTCCGCAAGATCGACGTCGGCACCTTCAGCCCGCAGGCGGAGGCGGCTCCGGACCCTGAGCAGCTGCCGGAGCCGGCCGTGGCGCGGTTCGAGGGCCGCCACGGCCGTCTGGCGTTCTTCTGCGCGCACGGCACCAAGATACTCGCCATGCCGGCCTACGGCGCCGCCGACTTCCCCGTCTACGACGTCGAGACGTCGGGGATCACCCTCTGCGCGCACCCCAACGGCCGCAAGATCTGCGGGGCCCCCTTGCTGGCATCCGTCGCCGGCACGCTGTACATGATAGTCGAGTCCTCCTTGGCCGTCCTCGACGCCCAGCCGCCGCCCAACGGCGACGAGTGCAAGGCATGGGCTTGGACCTTCTTGCCGGCGCACCTCCCGTCGTTCCAGTCGCCAGACGTGAAATCGTTGGCCGTGCACCCGGACGGCCGGACGCTCTTCGTGTCCGCCAGGCGGAGAACGTTCTCGCTGGACACCAGGAGCCTCCAGTGGACGTGCCAGGGCAACTGGGCCATGCCTTTCAGCGGCGAAGCATACTTTGATCGGGACCTGGATGCCTGGGTGGGGCTCTGCATCCATGACGGCGGCTTTGGTCATCTCTGCTCCTGTGACGCCGTGCCCGTCGTCGCCGCCGGTGTCCTCCAGACCATGCCGGCGTGGAAGCTCGGGAAGGACCGGCTGTTCCACGCGGACCGCAAGAGGCACCTTGGCGCCACGCTCCTGTTCATGGGGGACGGCAGCTACTGCCTGCTCGAGTGTGTCTCGGCCGATGACCAGGACGAGGATGAGTATGCAGCCCACCGTGTGTACCATGTGACTACAGTCGGTCTCAAGTACGATAAAGATGGAGAGCTCAGAGCTACCAGGCGAAGGGCGCACTCCTATGAGATGACAGACGCCCATGAGATGAATGAACTATACAAGAGACCAACTGCATTCTGGATGTAGTTAAGTTACTTGTAGGGCTTAATTGTGCTGGAAATGGTACTAGGATTTGTGCTGAGAATCCAGAATTTTCTCGTAAGTTTCATCTTTCGTAATGTGTTGTTCACTGAATATATCCTCCCATTTGCAAGCTCGGTCTGCAAAATGACCCTCTTAGCGCATATAAAATGTCTTATTTTGTGTTTCTTAAGCCTCCTTTGTTCATAGGATAGGATATGACTAACTAAATCTCAATGAATATGACTGAACCAAAATTGAGCAACTGAAGAAATAGCAATGAATATGACTAACTAAGTATCAATGAAAATGATTGAAAAATAACAATAAATATGACTAAAAAATCACACTGAATATGACTAAAAAGAAATTGATAAACTGAAGAACATTGGATAAAACTTGTAGAAGGACAAGTTATGGGCTGTCCAATCGCAATGTATTGATCGGTGCACCAGGCACGTATATATAAATACAGAGGTGGGCCACAACCTCAACTATACAAGGAAACAGGAGGTGGCCCCTACACACACATATACACGTACACAATATACTAAACACCCCCCGCAGTCGAAGCGGCGCCAGTGACGCAGAGACTGGAACGGAACTCCTCAAAGGTAGAAGTCGACAGTCCCTTCGTCATCACATCAGCGAACTGCTGAGCGGTCGGTACATGGAGAACCCGCATGCGTCGAAGAGCCACCTGCTCGCGCACAAAGTGAATGTCCAGCTCGATGTGTTTAGTCCGGCGATGATGAACGGGGTTGGCGGAGAGGTACACCGCAGAGACGTTGTCGCAGTAGACAACCGTAGCCTGGGAGACATCGTGATGTAGCTCCTGAAGTAACTGTCGAAGCTAGGTGCACTCGGCGACAGCGTTGGCCACAGCTCGGTACTCAGCCTCCGCGCTAGAGCGTGAAACCGTGGGTTGTCGCTTGGACGACCACGAGACGAGGGAAGGACCGAGGTAGACGCAGTAGCCAGAGGTGGACCGACGAGTATCGGGGCAGCCGGCCCAGTCTGCATCGGAGTAAGCCACCATCTCCAGAGAAGTGGACGCCGTGAGTGTCAACCCAAGGGACATCGTGCCGCGGATGTAGCGAAGGATCCGCTTCACGAGAGTCCAGTGAGAGTCACGAGGGGCGTGCATGTGGAGACACACCTGCTGTACAACATACTGAAGATCCGGTCTGGTGAGAGTCAAGTACTGTAGAGCGCCGACAATAGACCGGTAGAACGGAGCATCCGACGCAGGCGAACCCTCAAGAGCAGAGACCTTGGCCTTCATGTCAACAGGAGTAGCAACAGGATGGCAGTTGAGCATGCCAGCGCGCTCAAGAAGCTCATGTGCATACTTCTGTTGATGAAGAAAGAAACCGTCCGGACGCCGAACGACCTCAATGCCAAGGAAATAATGTAGAGCACCCAGGTCCTTGATAGCAAACTTGTCACGCAGCCAGAGAGTAATCTGCTGAAGAACGGCTGCGGAGGAGGCTGTCAGGATGATGTCGTCGACGTAAAGCAGCAAATATGCAGTCGTGTCACCGTGGTGATAGACAAACAGTGAGGCGTCCGAGCGAGTGACGCTGAAGCCCAGTGTCTGAAGAAACCCGGCGATCCGCTGGTACCAAGCTCGGGGTGCCTGCTTGAGCCCGTAAAGAGAGCGAGACAGCAGGCACACATGGCCAGGAAATGAAGCATCGACGAAGCCGGTGGGTTGCTCACAAAACACCTGCTCCTCAAGATGGCCGTGGAGAAAGGCGTTGGTGACATCCATCTGGTGAACAGGCCAGCCGCGAGAGACGGCGAGCTGGAGGACAGTGCGGATCGTGCCCGGTTTGACAACCGGGGCGAACGTCTCCGTGAAATCAACTCCAGTGCGCTGGCGGAAACCGCGGACCACCCAGCGAACCTTGTAGCGCTCAAGTGAACCGTCTGAGCGGGTCTTATGGCAAAAGACCCACTTGCCGGTGATGACGTTGGCGCGAGGAGGCCGGGGAACCAGGGTCCAGGTGCGGTTCCGTTGGAGAGCGTCGAACTCTTCCTGCATCGCCGCAAGCCAGTGAGGATCACGGAGGGCGGCGCGGGCGGACGCAGGAATGGGTGACGGCTCCACGGCAGAGGCGGCGAGGACGTACTCGTCACGCGAGTACCGGAGACTCGGGCAGTGAATGCCGGCGCGAGCGCGGGTGACGGGGCCGGACGGAGCCACCGGGGCCGGCGAGGCGGCGGGCGTCGCGGCCGGCGAGGCGGCGGGCGACGCGGCCGGCGAGGCGGCCGGCGTCACGACTGGCGAGGTGGCCGGCGTCGCGGCCGGCGTCGAGGCGGCGGAGGTGGCGGCCGAGCCCATAGCTGGCGAGGCGGCCGGCGTCGAGGCGGCGGAGGAGGCGCCCGACCACGCGGCGCCCGAGTCGGGGGCGGCGGGTGAGGGCGGGGCACCGGCCGCACCGTCAGAGCCTGCCGGGGAGGGCGCCGGCAGGAGGGCCCAGGGACCGCCAAAGCCCGGAGGCGGTCCACGAACCAGGCGTGCTCGTCCACCTGACGAGGTCGTCGATGGGCCGCCGGTGGCCGGCGGCGACGAGACGACAAGGGGTGCCTGCTGCTGAAACGGGAAGATCATCTCATCAAAGTAAACGTGTCGGGAGGTGAAAACACGGTGAGAGACGGGATCGTAGCAGCGGTAGCCCTTAGTGTTAGGTGGGTAGCCGAGAAAGATGCAGGCGACGGAGCGGGGCGCGAGCTTATGAGGCGCAGTGGCAGCGATGCTAGGATAGCACAGGCAGCCAAAAATGCGAAGCCCTTCATAAGAGGGGGGTGCACCGAAGAGAAGGTGGTGAGGTGTAAAGTTCCCGCGAGTACGACATGGACGGATGTTGATGATGAGAGAAGCGGTGGCTAGAGCGTCAGGCCAAAAGCGCGGGGGCACATTGGCGTGAAAAAGAAGAGTCCTAACGCAGTCATTAAGAGTGCGAAGGATGCGCTCAGCACAATCGTTCTGCTGCGAGGTGTACGGGCAAGTGAGACGAAAAATCGTGCCATGTGTGGTGAGAAGATTACGAACAGCGGTGTTGTCAAACTCCTTCCCGTTGTCTGTCTGCAACGCGAGAATGGGTCGACCAAACTGCGTGCGAACATAAGAATAGAAACCGGCAAGGGTGGAGATAACGTCCGACTTGCGGCGCAACGGGAAGGTCCACACATAATGCGAAAAATCGTCAAGGATGACAAGGTAATAAAGAAAGACCGTATTACTTGCAACAGGAGATGTCCAAACATCACTATGAATTAACTCAAACGGGTACGATACAACAAAGGAAGAAGCCCTAAACGGAAGACGAGCATGTTTCCGAGGCGGCATGCATGACACGAGTGATCCTCGTTCTTATTACACGTGAAAGAAAAACTCCGAAGTATGTGGCGAAGTGTGGCAGGATTAGGATGACCCAAGCGAGCGTGCCAGAGATCCACTCCGGTGGCGAGAGCGACAGGGGCGGCGGAAGTGGTGGAGGCGGCGGAGTGAACCGGGTAGAGCTCGTCGGGGCTGTCACATCGGTGGAGCACCATCCGCGTGCGAGCGTCCTTAACAGAAAAACCACATTCGTCAAATTCGACAGTGACCGGATTTTCACGTGTAAGAGAACGAACGGAAACAAGATTTTTAATAAGATCAGGAGAAACAAGAATATTAGACATGGATATAGGAGTGGAGTTAGACGGAAAATATGTATGTCCAATATGGGTGATAGGAAGAGAAGAACCGTCACCGACGGTGATGCGGTTGGAGGTGTGGACAGGGTGGGCAGTGTGGAGGTTACCGGGGTATGCCGCCATATGAGCGGTGGCGCCACTGTCCATGTACCAATCGCCGCCGCCGGTGTAGCTGGACGGGGAAGGGGCGGTGTGGAGGGCCGCCAGAAGAGCCGGGTCCCACGACGCTGGCGGGAGGGACGACGCAGACGTCAGGGGCAGCAGCGGCGGCTGCTGCCTGTAGGGCGCTGCATAGGGCTGCGGCGCGGCGTAGTACGCCTGGTGTGACGGAGGCCGAGTGCCGAGAAGACCCGGAGTAGGGACCCGAGGAACCGGCATGGAGTAGGCGTGGACGACGCCGGTCCACGGGTTCTGGACGGCGTACCACAGGGCCGCCGGCTGAGGGGCCGGCTACTGCTGGCGAGGCGCTCCTCCCTGAGCGCCGCCGCCGCCTCCTCCCTGCTTGCGGCCACCCCGGCGGCCGCCTTGACGACCGCCCCCATTGGCCGCCGGCTGGGGCGGCGGGAAGGGGGTGGGTGGGGCGGGCGGGAAGCCTGGCGGGAAGGCGGGCGCCGCCGGCTGGGGCGGCGTCGGGCGGGGCGGTGGCGGGGCCGAACCCCCGCGGGTGCCGGCAACAAGGGCGGTGTGGGTCGCGTGCGTCCGGGTCGCCCGCATCCGGCGTTCCTCCAGCTTGAGGTACGCGACCACCTTGCCAAAGGTGGGCTCCGGGATGAGGGTGAGGTTGGAGGCGGCGTTCCCGAAGTCCTCGTTGAGGCCGCCGGAGAGGGTGCTGATGAGGAGCTCGTCGCTGATCTTTTCCCCCAGATCACGGAGCTCATCGGCGAGCTTCTTGAGGCGCATGCAAAAATCATCGATGGACGAGTCAAGTTGCTGGCACCCGTAAAACTCACCATAGAGGAGGACCTTGCGCTGCAGCCGATTGTCGGTGAAGAGGCCGTTGAGCTTGGTCCAGACCGCATAGGCGTCGTCCTCGTCGTTCACCACGGTGTGGAAGATGTCGCTGGAGATGGTGAGGTAGAACCAGCGGATGATGGTGGCGTCGAGGATCATCCACTCCTCGCCGTGGATCATGAGTGCGGAGTCCACGGTGCCGTCCACGTGGCCATGAAGGAGGTACTCACGAAACACAAGCGAAAAGTACCGCTTCCACGCGGGAGTAGGAGGCGGTGGTGTGGTCAAGCTTGACCGGGACGCGCTCATGGATGTTGAGGTCGCGGACGAGGGTGACATTGGGACCGGCGAACGGGTTGGAGACGGTGGAGGAGGAGGAGCTCATGGTGGCGGCGCTGGTAGGAGGGATCGGGTTTGGGCGCGGCGCGGGTTACAGGAGGGAGGGGGTGAGGGCGCGGCGCGGGTGGAGAGGAGGGAGAGGGAGGGTGCGGCGCGGGTGGGAGGGGAGGCGGAAGCGGTGTGTGGTGGCAGCGGCGGCCTCGGGACGGGAGGCAGCGGCGGCGGTGACCAGCGGCGGCGGCGGCGGCCGAAGGGGGGGCGGCGGCGGCGGCGGCGGCGCGGAGGCGCGGCGGCGGCTGCGTCGGTAGCGGCTAGGGTTAGGATCGTGCTGCGATAGATATCATGTAGAAGGACAAGTTATGGGCTGTGCAATCGCAATGTATTGATCGGTGCACCAGACACGTATATATAAGTACAGAGGTGGGCCACAACCTCAACTATACAAGGAAACAGGAGGTGGACCCTACACACATATACACGTACACAATATACTCAACAAAACTGAATAAAATATACTGGATATGACTGAAGTACATGACTTAAACACAGCAGAAAAGAGAAACTGATGAATGGAAGACTGAACAAACTTAAATAAACTGAAAAAAAAGTGCGAAGATGAAGTGAAGAAAAACAAAATTAAGATTCATAATCTCTTCAAGTAGAGTAGCCAACGAAATGTAACACATAATTTGAAACACATTTCTTACATGTTGGACAGACTTGAAGAAAGATTGCAAAGACACGGTTTTATTTACTTGAGGAATTAAAACATTTAGGGGCCAAGAGCTTACTCAATCATTTGGGGAACAAGAGCTTAATGAAAAAAGGTGAAACAAAAAGGAGCATCTCACAATATTATCCTCAATGCTTTCTTCACCTGGCAAACCTAAGCTCAAAGTGCAAGGATGAATACAGAGGAAGCACATCATAGATGCTCTAAAAAAGAATCAAAGCGTCTACCACAAAGATACTGCAATGCTAGTGTGTTACTAAGATTGCACTGTTACAACCATGGGATCGACTAGGCTAGAGTTTTTTTTTGACGGGATCGACTAGGCTAGAGTTTCGGAGTAGATCGAACTATCTGTAGTCTGTCTATGATCTATTTGTGTGTGTACCTTAGCCTTCCAGCCATCGCTGGTTCGTCGATGAAGGTCTGCGCACGGGCAGCGACGAACGGTGTAGAGGTCGACGGTGAAATGCGGCAGGGCGTTGTGGAGCTTCCCATCGATGACCGGCTTTCCTCGATCGGTGAGGATAGGAAGGTGGGTGACTGTTTCGTTTTGGCGCCCGTGCCCTAGTGGCCCTCACCTCCCTCTTATAGCCGGCGCGACAGGGGCCCACAACCCAGTTTGGTTGGGATCCCCCGATCAGGGAGCGAGTCAAGGGTCCAATGGGCCTTTGGGCCCATTGGTGGAGAGATCAATACTAACATTCTCCCATTGATCTCATCTTACAAATTTATAACTTTATACTTTGAAATAACTCTTTTCAAAATACTCATTTCATCACAGATTAATGCGTATAAGCTGCCCTATCGTCACGGTCAATCGCTGATGGACCTGACACCTACAACACACCTCTCTGTTTTGGAATATATACATTAACTTTTGGGCCCTTTATTGTTTACCATAAACCCATGTCGACTGTGTGTTCTCTGAACGCACTGGGCGGTAAGCCTTCATTAAGCAGATCTGCAAATACCTGTCTGCTACTTTCATTCTCCAAGCATTTCAACATAATTCCGGACTTTCTCCTTAACAACGTATAACTTTGTGTCAATGTGTTTGGCACCACACTTGACTCGTTGTCATAGGAGTGAATTACTTAATGGTTATTGTCGTTGTCAACCATTATCAACTCCGGGTACATGTTTCTTTAACCTTTTTGCCTGTCCCTTAGCCTCATATCATGCTGTACATTGTCTTTACATCATATTAATGGTAATTGATTCATTCTTTAGATTTTTTTCCACACAAAAACTCTAAGTGTGAAAGTCAGCGACAATTGTGGATTTCACTGTATATTTCACAAGTTCTATCACTGTATTCACAACCTTTTGAGAGCACTTGCTCCTTTTAGCATGAGGCCGATATTTTTGACTCCATTTCAGTGATCTATATCTGAATGGACATTGCCAAAACAACCCGGTTACGTGAACTGTGTTAGGGTAATGTCATACTTTTGCATTCATTAAGCTTCCAACAGCTGAAGCATATGGTACCATATTCATTTGGTCTATTTCGTATTGACTTTTGGAACACTAAAGTTCCCAAAATCATTACCCTTTACTATAAGAACAGGCGTAGGTTTTCTCACATGCATACTTTAGAAACTTTTCTTAGCATGCCCATGCCACACTCCTAGGGTGTGTTTGGTTCCTGAACGAAGTGTGATGGAATGTCACGGTTCCATCCACTAGAATGGGTTGGTTCCGTCCTTGTGTTTGGTAGTGACAATTTGAAGGAATGGAATGGTTACATTTTGATGTTTAGTTTAAGAGATGGAATGGAATGAGTTTATTTATATCATCAGGAATTGGAGTGAATTTTGGTCATAAAAATTGAATTGTGCAGAGTGTGAGCATCAACGATTCAAGGACACTCTATCAAAAACAAATTGCAGTTGATCTGATTGGATTTCAGTCAAACAAAGGCCACCCAAATAACAAAGTCTGCATCTGATCTAAGTGCTCCAAGCAAAAAATGCAGCTTGCTCCTCCAGCCTTGCTCCTACAGTCCACAAGATCGACAGCAGCTGCTCGAGCTCGGCGACCATGGTTGCGAGCTCAGATGGCTTTCCAGTCGCACCACGCTACACGCACACATGCGTCTCCTCACGTACACATAGACACACATCACCCCGGACTCCTTCCGCCAGATCCTTGGTCGAGGGGGAGATACGAGGGGCAGGAGACGCTGGCGAGGCTACACTTCCGACGAGGGGCAGAAGTCGACGACATAGTAGGCGTGATGCAGGCGCACCTTCGATGAGCCTGACCTCGGTTGCGCGTTCGCCGCGTCCGCGCACAAGGGAGTGCCGTCGAGGATGGGGTGCAGCGGAGGAAGCGAAGGGGCTATGGCAGCCGACCGCCGACACGACCATCAAGGGAGAGAGGAGGGCGGAGGTCGTGGGTGGCTGGGGCGCGGGCTGCGGAGTGGGTGAGTCGAGGAGAAGAGACACGAGCGAGCCGTTCCGTGTGGTCCGACCGATTTGGAGGAACGCCCAGGTTCGGCATAAACAGGGAATATGCCATTCCCTGGAGCCAGTGGGTTCCCATTCCTTCGGCAATCTAAACACCATAACTGGTCCTTGGGATGGAACCGACCTGTGCCGTTCCGCTCAAACCAAACACACCCCTAATACCCATTTTTCCTTTTCTCGGTGAATCTTGATCCTTATAACGAGAGACACTCTACCGAGAACATTCTTTTAAACTTGGAGGACAAGAACTTCTTTTCTCCTCCTGTAGTAGATTGACATGACCACTAGCAAGTAGGACATCATCCACATGCACAGGATTAGAATGAATTTCCTATTCTATAACTTTGCATGAATACAATTATCCTGTCATTTTCTTTAACCCAAAATAACATCTGATTCTACTAACTTTAAATGCCATTGTCTAGAGACTTGCTCTAGTCCATAAAAGACTTCTTGAAGCAGTATCCCTTGTGTTCTTTACTTTCATCTGATGTAACTGAGATCATGATGTCGATCATGATGTGCCACTAACACTCATTGTAATCTATTCATTCTCTTTGCACAAAGTCTTTCGATTTAAGTCATGCTTTACACCTTTACATATTTCCTTTGGAGTCACATTGACTTTGTAGACCCTTTACAGCCTACTGTTTTGGCTCCATTGGAAATTACTTATGAGTCCCAAACATCGTCGGGATTCACCAATTTTATTTCATCTCACACAGTCTCTTATCATTTAGACAAAGATACACTTCTCAAAGCTCGATTGAGCGCTTTAAATGAGGTGGAATCAACCTCCATTAACATAGACTTTATAGTAATCAGAATTATATGATTTTCTCATTCCTTGAGACCATTTGTGTCTCAGGTACTGGCACTTCTTTCATATGGGGTTGTTGTTGCTCTGTCATTGCCAAGAGGCAAATTAATTGTATAGTCTTTCATTTCCAAGAGGCAATAGGTTTTACAGGGACCTTTATCACAAGATCCATGTTTACTCATTCCTCCTTTATAGAGCTAACAACAGGTGTTGTATAGGTCATACGACATGCTCCTCCAGATACAATCTATTCGAGTCTTAGGTATGTTCATACCATGCTCCCCTAGATTACTCCATCTTCACTAAGAATGGCGTATCTTTAAACTTTACTATTTGGGTTTATTCTATTAAAACTTTCTTCTTTATAGCACTTTAAGCACCGTCTTCGTATTCCTTAGTATACTTTCGAAACTGTAAAAGATCCAGGAATACAGATATTTCTATTCTTTAGGGGTATTATTATGACCGTCGTACTCCCCCAGACGATCACATTCTTCATTCATGGATCACTTTAGATGCATAATGTGCATCACATTATCTAAAGTATAGGGGAGTTTCATCATTCTTAGATTATCTCATATTTCTTTCTCCCCCTCAAAATTTGGCAAGAACTTTTCTGCCACAATTTCAAAAAACCATTCATAACTCTTGTGAATTGAAGAAACTTTGATTACCTACTTCATTTATCTGATTACTTCATACGTAATGAAGTTATCTGTTAACTGGTATGTGAGTACTTTTTCCTTATTCCATTTCAGAAACTCAATAGAGTTCTTTATCATTAGTACTGTTGGAAGTCACACTTGCATATCATTCTTATCTTTAGGTTCGTCTGTAACTTTTATTCTCTTCGGATTTATTGGGTGCTTAATAACCGTTACACATAAGATGTACGGTCGATACTAGGAAAGCATAATAGCTACTCCATACTTTTCTCCCAGAGTGGGACACATTAAAAGCCCATGAGTCATCATGTCTTTCTCCTATCATACATGATAAGTCTGAGAAAATTTCGGCCGCCATACGGGTTACGCAGGGATTTTCCCTGACTTTTCCTGCCATGCGGGTTTTATCATAATCATGTTTTCCCGTCATGCGGGTAATTCCCTGTAAGGGACATAAATGCCAGAATTGGCTCTTTTGACTGCATATTCAATCATCAAATTTAGGAATAAATCCGAATGCTCTTTGACACACATGGTTGATCCGACGTTGGTCAAATTAAACACACATGTTGCTTGTTTCAACTCAAATCGTGTTGACTGAAAAATCTTCTTCATAGAGAGTACATGAAAAACATTCGTCAACCAAGACTCTCAATGATCTATCTCTTTTCTTTTGAGGCCATTCTTTAGGGAAAACATACTCCCTCGTGTTATGACCTTTCTTGGTCATCTTTCGGGTCACAAGTACCCGACCATTCGCTTTCACGAATGAAGGCATGGAAAACTTTTAGTCTGAGAAAAATTAGCCAATAATCAACAATAATGAGCATAAAAATAACCCCATGTTGATCTGGTTAAAAAGTATGCACATTAAAATTTTAAAACTTTCTTTTATATTATAAATCACCGTTGGGCAGAATTAGAATAAAACATCATCCTTCTACATTAATTCCATATCACCGTTGGGCGGAAATGGAAATAATGCATATAACTCATAAACAATGTGACGATAGTATAAACTTTCTTTTATAGTATGTCTATTAAACAACTTTGTTAAGAAATAACCATCATCATCAACTTTATTGCAGAGAGAACAAGAAATATACATTTATCTAGTTCAAGAGCATTTCTTGATCTTTATCTATTCTCTGAAAATTTTGATACAAATTTTATCAGAGATTTAAGATTTGAACATAAGACTCATAGAATTATAGTACTGTTATCATCAATGCTCGTCAGAAAATAAAAATACCATATTTTAACTTTAAAACAAATATCTTTCTTTTGTCATAGCGGAAACTATCTGAATCTGATTTCACCCACAGGGGAAAAACATTGCTAGTTCTGCCAATTAAATTTTCCCGTTGGTTCCAATTTAATTTGAGGATAAAACTTTTACTTTGTAGCGAAAATTTACAATATTCTATTCAGAAACAATTCTGTACTCTTTTACTCTCTAAGCAATTTTAGCCGGTTGGTTCAAAATTGCATTAGAGAAGCAACAATTTAATCTTTTACTTTAGTTCTATTCACTTTAAAAAAACACTTTTATTTTTATTTGCAGCAGAAAAACATGAATAAAAAAATCATGAACTTCTTAATTTTCAGAAGCATTACTTTTGCTTTTCTATTTTCTAAACAAAAAATATTCTTTGAATTATTTTGAATAGAAAAACTGTACTGAAATTTGTCCAAACACTGGACAAAAAATAAAAAAGAAAAAAAGAAAACGCCAACCGCGCGCGCTGGGCAAACCGCGGCTGCGCCTACTCTCCTTTCGGCCGAAAAGGCCCACGCGGGCGCCAGCCCTTGTCCGCAATCTACTGGCCCAAAAAATGCTTTCGGCCCAAAAGCCCAGGGCGGAGCTAGGGGTTTCTTTCTGGCCATCAATTTAGATTGGACGGTCCAGAGTGATTTTCGGTTGAACAAAACTGTGGGGAGAGCTGATCCCGAACCCTAGCCCCCATTCGATTTTGGCCCGACTCCTCTTGTCTCTCTCGCCAATAGCGGAAGCACGGGGTTGCGCCCCGGTTGGTCGCCCCGGCTGCCGGCGACGGCGGCTAGATCCACCGCGCCGCGCGAGCCCATCCCATTCCCTCTTTTCCTCCCTCTTCTTCCTGTGACAGAGAGAGCGGCATGGCGGATCCCTCCTCTGTGCGCCCGCAATTTCCTCTGGCCGCTGGCCCGCCGCCGACGGCGAGGATCCCCGGCGCGGCGATGGCTCCTCCTTTCCTTTCTCTTCTTTTTTGCTTCCACCGCCACCTAGCAGAGAAAAAAAAGAGAAGCTCGACGGCCTTCTCTTCCCCTCGCGCCCAATGGCGTTGTGGCGATGCGGCGGTGCCCTCCCTGTCCCCCTTGCCGCTGAGTGCGTGCACCTGTAGGTGGGTGCACCGCCGTCAAGCGATTCAGTGGCGGTGCCCTTTGCCGGCAACCGCATGGCCGTCCGGTGCTCTTTGCCCCGATTCAGGGTAGGTTCTTCGTCCGACGCCTCGGCTTGCTGATGCGCGTCCGGATCGAGAGGAACGGCGTGGCCGGAGTGGCGGCGCACTTTTCTGTGAAGGGATTCAAGAGCTTTTTTTATTTTTTTTAGGGTTTGGATGCGATCCATTTTGTAAGGGGAGTGACCCTGCTCCCTGTTTCTACCCAAAACCAAGCCTAGAACAGCATCTGATACCATTGTTACGACCATGGGATCTACTAGGCTAGAGTTTCGGAGTAGATCAAACTATCTGTAGTCTACCTATGATCTGTTTATGTGTGTACCTTAGCCTTTCGGCCATCGCTGGTTCGTCGATGAAGGTCTACGCATGGGCAGCGACGGTCGGTGTAGAGGTCGATGGTGAAATGCGGCAGGGCATTGTGGAGCTTCCAATCGCTGACCGGCTTTCCTCGATCGGTGAGGTTAGGGAGGTGGGCGACTGTTCTGTTTTGGCGCTCGTGCCCTAGTGGCCCCACCTCCCTCTTATAGCCGACGCGACAGGGGCCCACAACCCAGTTGGGTTGGGCTCCCCCGATCAGGGAGCGAGTCAAGGGTCCAATGGGCCTTTGGGCCCATTGGTGGAGAGATCAATACTAACATTCTCCCCCTTGATCTCATCTTTCAAGTTTATAACTTTATACTTTGAAATAACTCTTTTCAAAGTACTCATTTCATCACAGATTAATGCGTATGAGCTGCCCTATCGCCACGGTCAATCGTCGATGCACCTGACACCTACAACACACCTCTCTGTTTTGGAATATATACATTAACTTTTGGGCCCTTTATTGTCTGAAAAACATATACTATACCATAAACCCATGTCGACTATGTGTTCTCTGAACGCACCAGGCGGTAAGCCTTCATTAAGTAGATCTGCAAATACTTGTCTGCTGCTTTCATGCTCCAAGCATTTCAACATAATTCCGGACTTTCTCCTTAACAACGTATAACTTTGTATCAATGTGTTTGGCACCACACTTGACTCATTGTCATAGGAGCGAATTACTTAATAGTTATTGTTGTTGTCAACCATTATCAACTCCGGGTACATGTTTCTTTAACCTTTTTGCTTGTCCCTTAGCGTCATATCATGTTGTACATTATCTTTACATCATATTAATGATAATTGATTCATTCTTTAGAGTTTTTTGCCTACATCATCTTGACGTCACAAGCTATGCTAAAAGGAGGTCAGAAACTTACATACAACACCCTTTATTAGCACACAAGATCCAAATAAACTAATGGCCTTTACAGAGGAAAAAGAATTGGTCACTCCAGGGTATACAGAGCAGAGCTAATTTTTTTCATTTCCCAACGTGTCAAAATGTGCACTCCTAATTTCTCTTCAGGAGAAAGCCGAGAAGCTGTGGATGACAGTATGACACTAAAGGTACAGAGAAGTGCAATTGCTGTGGAAGTTGCTTTCTCTGTCTCAAAAAAAGTGTTGTTTGAATTCAGATTATGCATCATGCAGTGTAATTCCCTTAACACCATTGCTGCCAAGTATTGATTTTCTCTGCAGTGTGACATGAAACTGGTCTCGCATATGCACCAATTGTACTGAACGAAATTTGCAGCAGTTGCAAAGTTTAGACAGAAAGTATACACATGAACTATTGGCAACAATGATGCAGGTATGCATCGAGATTCAGGATTTCAGCAAACATGCTTTTCGGCGCCTTCCTAATGCGACGAATAAATTCTGCATTGTGAGGTGTAAACTTTTCTAGACGGAGCACACATATCTGTTCTTCTCCTGAAAAATGGCAGCCATTTGGAATAGTAGTTCAAGCCCAGAAGTAATCTTCTTCGTTCAAGAAAAAAGTGTTACTAGGAGGGAACATACAAGAGATGAAAACATATAAAGAGATCTAGTGGCAGATGCTTGCATACATCAGATCCAATGTTTTTACATGAAACAAAACCCTTGCATTAATTGATCAATTGTGATCATAATGCACACTAATTAATGGCCACATTAAGGCTGGTTGTAATGGGAAGTATCATATACTAGTATCATGCATATGATACTAGTGTATGATACTACATCCATAATGCAAAGTATCATGTGTTGGTATCATAGAGTACTACATTTATTAACATGCATGACATAAAGTAGGACATCATTCAATATGATACGGTATCATGATATGATACTCAAACATCTCTTTCCTCATTTAATACTATGCCACCTCATCAAAATTGCTTAGTTGGCATGCATGATACTACCATTATGGGCAGCCTAAGAATCTCACTTGCACTACTGGAAAACATGCCAGTGAAATACTCCTCCTACACACTTGCAAACTACTCCCTCCGTTCCAAAATATATTACTCAATTTTGTACTAACTTTATACTAAAGTTAATACAAAATTGAGTCATCTATTTTGAAACGGAGGGAGTAGATTACATACTCTAGTTGAAAAGCCCTAGCTTATCCACCCCTCCTTTGCTTCCTCTGCTTTTCTCAGCTAACTCTGCTTCCTCTTTTGCTTCCTCTGATGTAAGAGTAAGACTACCAGCAGCAAGCCTGCACTGCTGATGATGTCTTCCTTTGCTTCCATCACTTGAACATCGCTTGAGCAATGCCTCCATGCATGTCCCATTGACGAGCCATCGCAATGAGCTGAGCTTGATAGCGCCATGCTTCCTGTCTTGCTTGGAGCAGCTCCTCGGGGGACCTGGTCACGTCGGACGGATCGATGTACAGGTTGTTGAACTGCACGGTGTCCACCATTTGATCCACCTCCCGCCGGACCTCCGCGCGGCTGCGCTCCATGTCGCGCCGAGGGCCGGCCTCTTCTTCTTGGGCAGCAGCGCGAGCCATGGCGAGGCGAGCATTCTGGATCAGCTCACGCATGCTGACCGGTGGCTTCGACTACGTTGCGGCCTCCGGCGAGCCGGCCACAGGGTTCTTGATCACGGAGGGGTGGCGGGGTGTCGGGCCTTTCAGATCCTCGCTGCTGCGGGTGTCGGGACATGGAAGGCTACTGCTGTTGATCTTGGCGGTTGTTGATGTATAGTGTGCTGCCTAGTCTCTTCTATCAGATCGGTCTTTTGGTTGCATTGGCTAGAGCATGCACTTCTACATGGTATCAGAGCTAAGAGGTCTTGAGTTCAAGACCCGGCTGGCGCAATTAAATTGCAGTCCACTTTCGGTCCACGTTTAAGCCCGAGGGAGCCACACGTGAGGGGGAGTGTTGACGTGTAATGTGATACCTAGTCTCTTCCATCAGATCGGTCTTTTGGTTGCATTGGCTAGAGCATGCACTTCTACAGCGGCGACCGCGGCATGGAACTCGCCTTCGGAGCACACACCGCGTACGTGCTTCAGCGGCGGCTGCCCGTCGCACACGGACCTGGGCCGCTTCGGCCTCCTAGAAGCGGCGGGATTCGCGATCAGGGCAGGGTTTACGCGCACGCGGGAAGAGCAGTGGTGGAGGTCAGCAGCGGCGCGGGAGCAGAGACGGTGGGAGCGCCGTGGTGCCGCCCATGGTCGCGGCTGTGGGATCACGAGAGCAACGATCAAACGATCGATGATCCGGCGTCGGGAGAGAGAGAGGAAGATGGATCGAGGGAGGCTAATCGGAGTGCGAGGTCAGATTGATCCGGAATTGGCTAAACGGGGCGAGCAAGAAAAGAGGGACGTGGGAGAGCAAGAAAAGTGCCAGCACGCAATTTGAATCCGAGTCGGCCCAGTCATAGCCAAAACACGCACTAATGCCATCTTTCGAACTAGCAGTAATGAATCTGAGTCGGCCCAGGACTCCATGTCCACAGATGTACAGATGCTTGCCAAGTTGAAGAAGTTTGATGATTTCTCATTTCTCAAATTGAATGCGCCGGCTAAGTACTTAAGAGTTTTGGTTTGCAAACACTTCTTCTCATGCCCACCATATTTTAAGTCCAGCTCGGGAATTGCCACTACATTTTTTGTTCACCCCAAAAATCTATTCCGGTTTTCTTGCTAAAATTCTTTTTTTAGTACACCGTTTTAATATGATATCTGACATGGTCGACCCGTTGATCAGGTCCACGTGGCACTAAGAGCCAACAACATTTGAGTTCACCGCTAAGTTAGATGCGTGGCCCACCAGTCAGAGTTAATACTACTCTTATACCATTCTTCTTTGCAGACCTGGCCAAACGGGCCGGCCCGGCCCAGCCCATGCTAATCGTGCCTGGCCCAGTACGGCCCGCCGTGGCATGTTTAATAGTTGGGCCGTGCCGTGCCGGCCCACGGGCACTGCTCCTTGGCCCAGGCACAACATGATTACTAAACAGGCTGGCCTGTGGCACGTTTAGTATGCTGGGCCATCAGTTTTTAGCCTATTGGGCTGTATTTTAGGCCTATTGGGCTGTAATTTAGGTCATGTATATATACAAAGTTCTGAAAAAAATAAAAAAATAAACAGGCCATGCCGTGCCGGCCCGCGTGCCCAGCCGCCAGGCCCAGGCATGGCCCATGGCGTGCCATGTGCCGGGCCTGCCCCGTTTAGCCCGGGCCGCGCCGTGCCTGGGCCGTGCCGTTTCTTGCATGCTACCGGGCCGGCCCAGTTAGCACGACCCGTTTGGCGAGCTGTACTTCTTTGCGGCATTTCGTCGAAATCCTATTTGACGTGTTTTGCGTCAAATTGTCGAGGTACCACACATCTGTCGGAGTAAATGACCACGGGTAGCCTAACCGGCTCCCTTTGGCCCTCAGAAAAAACAATGGGCCGATCGGACCTCGAAGTACCTGAGACACGGGGCTGCCTTCCTCCGGCCGGCTATCACCTAGGCCGGCTGGCCGAAGGCGGCCCGGTCGTAAAACAACCTTTGGAGGACGCCTCGATCGGGCCGACTCCCAGAAGCCGGCCCATGAGGGACCGACTTCCCGAAGGCGGCCCATGAAGGGCCGACTCCCAGAAGCAAGCGGCCGAACGCCGCCTCCAAAGACCATCACCCATAACGGTGACGGGACAGGGCGTGGCTACAGCAAACCCTGCCACCCCCGAATCCCGGAGAATGCGTGGCTACAGTACGTCGTACGGGGCAGCCATCCCCCGCCCGGCACGGCACTGTTGCCATGTGAGCCATGATGCCATCCACGACGGGTCGCTAGTACGGCCCACAGGCGGCGGGCCCCTTCAGTCAGAGAGACATCCGAAGGGGGCCTGGCCTCCCCCCGCCGGCCCAAGGCCGGGCCGGCTTCCAGTAGCTGGCTTGCTCCCCCCTCGGGGCGCGCGCACCATTAAGCAGATGAGACACGGTAAGGCTACAGTGGGAGCCCGCAAGGCGGCGGCACTATAGCCATGCTTACCGCGACAAAGCCCTCGTCATCAGAGGTGAGGCAACAGTAAGCAACCCCCGACAGGACCCCCTGGCGGTGGAGCCGGCCTATCGGCCAGCGAGCCGGCAGCCGGCGGGACCCACCAGTCGGCGGGCCCCAGAAGCCGGCGAAGAAGGTGGCAGCTGTAGACACAGACGGCCTGGGCCCGCACCCAGCCGGATTACCATTGTACCCCCAGGGGGTAGGCCTATATAAACCCCCCCGGGACACCCATGCGAAGGGTGTAGGGGAACGTAGTAATTTGAAAAAATTTCCTACGCACACGCAAGATCATGGTGATGATATAGCAACGAGAGGGGAGAGTGTTCGTCTACGTACCCTCGTAGACCGTAAGCGGAAGCATTAGCACAACGCGGTTGATGTAGTCGTACATCTTCACGATCCGACCGATCCAAGCACCGAACGTACGGAGCCTCCGAGTTCAGCACACGTTCAGCTCGATGACGTCCCTCGAACTCCGATCCAGCCGAGTGTCAAGGGAGAGTTCCGTCAGCACGACGGCGTGGTGACGATCTTGATGTTCTACCAGCGCAGGGCTTCGCCTAAGCTTCGCGACGATATGACCGAGGTGGAATATGGTGGAAGGGGGCACCGCACACGGCTAAGGAACGATCCGTAGATCAACTTGTGTGTCTTTGGGGTGCCCCCCTGCCCCCGTATATAAAGGAGCAAGGGGGAGCCGGCCGGCCCTTGGGGCGCGCCAAGGAGGGGGGAGTCCTCCTCCTACTTGAGTAGGACTCCCCTTTCCTAGTCCAACTAGGAAGGAGGAAGGGGGAAGGAAAGAGGGGGAGAGGGAGAGGGAAAGAGGGGCCGCGCCCCCCCTCCCCTAGTCCAATTCGGACTCCCTTGGGAGGGGGCGCGCCACCTCCTGGGCTGCTGCCCTCTCTCTCCCCTCAGGCCCACTAAGGCCCAATACTTCCCCGGGGGGTTCCGGTAACCCCTCCGGCACTCCGGTTTTCTCCGAAATCACCCGGAACACTTCCGGTGTCCGAATATAGTCGTCCAATATATCAATCTTTATGTCTCGACCATTCCGAGACTCCTCGTCATGTCCGTGATCACATCCGGGACTCCGAACAAACTTCAGTACATCAAAACTTATAAACTCATAATAAAATTGTCATCGAAACGTTAAGCGTGCGGACCCTACGGGTTCGAGAACTATGTAGACATGACCTAAAACCATTCTCGGTCAATAACCAATAGCGGGACCTGGATGCCCATATTGGTTCCTACATATTCTATGAAGATCTTTATCGGTCAAACCGCATAACATCATACTTTGTTCCCTTTGTCATCGGTATGTTACTTGCCCGAGATTTGATCGTCGGTATCCAATACCTAGTTCAATCTCGTTACCGGCAAGTCTCTTTACTCGTTCCGTAATACGTCATCTCATAACTAACTCATTAGTTACATGCTTGCAAGGCTTAGGTGATGAGTATTACCGAGAGGGCCCAGAGATACCTCTCCGACGATCGGACTGACAAATCCTAATCTCGAATTATGCCAACTCAGCATGTACCTTCGGAAACACCTGTAGAGCACCTTTATAATCACCCAGTTACGTTGTGATGTTTGGTAGCACACAAAGTGTTCTTCCGGTAAATGGGAGTTGCACAATCTCATAGTCGTAGGAACTTTGTATAAGTCATGAAGAAAGCAATAGCAGTATACTAAACGATCAAGTGCTAGGCTAACGGAATGGGTCAAGTCAATCACATCATTCTCCTAATGATGTGATCCCATTAATCAAATGACAACACATGTCTATGGTCAGGAAACATAACCATTTTTGATTAATGAGCTAGTCAAGTAGAGGCATACTAGTGACTATGTGTTTGTCTATGTATTCACACATGTATCATGTTTCCGGTTAATACAATTCTAGCATGAATAATAAACATTTATCATGATATGAGCAAATAAATAATAACTTTGTTATTGCCTCTAGGGCATATTTCCTTCAGTCTCCCACTTGCACTAGAGTCAATAATCTAGATTACATAGTAATGATTCTAACACCCATGGAGTCTTGGTGCTGATCATGTTTTGCTCGTGAGAGAGGCTTAGTCAACGGGTTTGCAACATTCAGATCCGTATGTATCTTGCAAATCTCTATGTCTCCCACTTGGACTTGGTCCCGAATGGAATTGAAGCGTCTCTTGATGTGTTTGGTCCTCTTGTGAAATCTGGATTCCTTTGCCAAGGCAATTGCACCAGTATTGTCACAAAAGATCTTCATTGGTCCCGATGTACTAGGTATGACACCTAGATCAGAAATGAACTCCTTCATCCAGACTCCTTCATTTGCTGCTTCAGAAGCAGCTATATACTCCGCTTCACATGTAGATCCCGCCACGACGCTTTGTTTAGAACTGCACCAACTTACAGCTCCACCGTTTAATAAAAACACGTATCCGGTTTGCGATTTAGAATCGTTCGGATCAGTGTCAAAGCTTGCATCGACGTAACCATTTACGACTAGCTCTTTGTCACCTCCATATACGAGAAACATATCCTTAGTCCTTTTCAGGTATTTCAGGATGTTCTTGACCGCTGTCCAGTGATCCACTCCTGGATTACTTTGGTACCTTCCTGCCAAACTTATTGCTAAGCATACGTCAGGTCTGGTACACAGCATTGCATACATGATAGAGCCTATGGCTGAAGCATAGGGAACATTTTTCATTTTCTCTCTATCTTCTGCTGTGGTCAGGCATTGAGTTTGACTCAACTTCACACCTTGTAGTACAGGCAAGAATCCTTTCTTTGCCTGATCCATTTTGAACTTTTTCAAAATTTTGTCAAGGTATGTGCTTTGTGAAAGTCCTATTAAGCGTCTTGATCTATCTCTATAGATCTTGATGCCCAATATGTAAGCAGCTTCCCCGAGGTCTTTCATTGAAAAACTTTTATTCAAGTATCCTTTTATGCTATCCAGAAATTCTATATCATTTCCAATTAATAATATGTCATCAACATATAAAACTAGAAATGCTACAGAGCTCCCACTCACTTTCTTGTAAATACAGGCTTCTCCAAAAGTATGTATAAAACCATATGCTTTGATCACACTATCAAAGCGTTTATTCCAACTCTGAGATGCTTGCACCAGTCCATAAATGTAACGTTGGAGCTTGCACACTTTGTCAGCACCTTTTGGATCAACAAAACCTTCCGGCTGCATCATATACAACTCTTCTTCTAGAAATCCATTCAAGAATGCAGTCTTGACATCCATTTGCCAAATTTCATAATCATGAAATGCAGCAATAGCCAACATGATTCGGACAGACTTAAGCATCGCTACGGATGAGAAAGTCTCATCGTAGTCAACCCCTTAAACTTGTCGAAAACCTTTCGCAACAAGTTGAGCTTTATAGACAGTAACATTACCATCAGCGTCAGTCTTCTTCTTAAA
This sequence comes from Triticum timopheevii, assembly GCA_963921465.1. Classification (NCBI taxonomy): domain Eukaryota; kingdom Viridiplantae; phylum Streptophyta; class Magnoliopsida; order Poales; family Poaceae; genus Triticum; species Triticum timopheevii. The sequence goes on from OY997274.1 coordinate 526,704,927, forward strand.
AATCCATTTATTCTCAATGGCTTGCCGATCATCGGGCAAGTCAACCAAAGTCCATACTTTGTTATCATACATGGATCCCATCTCAGATTTCATGGCCTCTAGCCATTTTGCGGAATCTGGGCTCATCATCGCTTCCTCATAGTTCGTAGGCTCATCATGGTCAAGTAACATGACTTCCAGAATAGGATTACCGTACCACTCTGGTGCGTATCTTACTCTGGTAGACCTACGAGGTTCAGTAGAAACTTGATCTGAAGTTTCATGATCAATATCATTAGCTTCCTCACTAATTGGTGTAGTCGTCACAGGAACCAGTTCTCGTGATGAACTACTTTCCAATAAGGGAGTAGATACAGTTATCTCATCAAGTTCTACTTTCCTCCCACTCACTTCTTTCGAGAGAAACTCCTTCTCTAGAAAGGATCCATTCTTAGCAACGAATGTCTTGCCTACGGATCTGTGATAGAAGGTGTACCCAACAGTCTCTTTTGGGTATCCTATGAAGACACATTTCTCCGATTTGGGTTCGAGCTTATCTAGTTGAAGTTTCTTCACATAAGCATCGCAGCCCCAAACTTTAAGAAACGACAACTTTGGTTTCTTGCTAAACCACAGTTCATAAGGTGTTGTTTTAACGGATTTAGATGGTGCCCTATTTAACGTGAATGCGGCCGTCTCTAAAGCATAACCCCAAAACGATAGCGGTAAATCGGTAAGAGACATCATAGATCGCACCATATCAAGTAAAGTACGATTACGACATTCGGACGCACCATTTCGTTGTGGTGTTCCAGGTGGTGTGAGTTGCGAAACTATTCTGCATTGTTTCAAATGTAAACCAAACTCGTAACTCAAATATTCTCCTCCACGATCAGATCGTAGAAACTTTATTTTCTTGTTATGATGATTTTCCATTCACTCTGAAATTCTTTGAACTTTTCAAATGTTTCAGATTTGTGCTTCATTAAGTAGATATACCCATATCTGCTCAAATCATCTGTGAAGGTGAGAAAATAACGATATCCGCCACGAGCCTCAACAATCATCGGTCCACATACATCTGTATGTATGATTTCCAACAAATCTGTTGCTCTCTCCATAGTTCCGGAGAACGGTGTTTTAGTCATCTTGCCCATGAGGCACGGTTCGCAAGTACCAAGTGATTCATAATCAAGTGATTCCAGAAGTCCATCAGTATGGAGTTTCTTCATGCGTTTTACACCGATATGACCTAAACGGCAGTGCCACAAATAAGTTGCACTATCATTATCAACTCTGCATCTTTTGGTTTCAACATTATGAATATGTGTATCACTACTATCGAGATTTAATAAAAACAGACCACTCTTCAAGGGTGCATGACCATAAAATATATTACTCATATAAATAGAACAACCATTATTCTCTGATTTAAATGAATAACCGTCTCGCATCAAACAAGATCCAGATATAATGTTCATGCTCAACGCTGGCACCAAATAACAATTATTCAGGTCTAAAACTAATCCCGAAGGTAGATGTAGAGGTAGCGTGCCGACCGCGATCACATCGACTTTGGAACCGTTTCCCACGCGCATCGTCACCTCGTCCTTGGCCAGCGCTCGCTTATTCCGTAGTCCCTGTTTCGAGTTGCAAATATTAGCAACAGAACCAGTATCAAATACCCAGGTGCTACTACGAGCTCTAGTTAGGTACACATCAATAACATGTATATCACATATACCTTTGCTCACTTTGCCATCCTTCTTATCCGCCAAATACTTGGGGCAGTTCCGCTTCCAGTGTCCAGTCTGCTTGTAGTAGAAGCACTCAGTTTCAGGCTTAGGTCCAGACTTGGGTTTCTTCTCTTGAGCAGCAACTTGCTTGCTGTTCTTCTTGAAGTTCCCCTTCTTCTTCCCTTTGCCCTTCTTCTTGAAACTAGTGGTCTTATTGACCATCAACACTTGATGCTCCTTCTTGATTTCTACCTCCGCGGCTTTCAGCATCGCGAAGAGCTCGGGAATAGTCTTGTTCATCCCTTGCATATTATAGTTCATCACAAAGCTCTTGTAGCTTGGTGGCAGTGATTGGAGAATTCTGTCAATGACACTATCATCAGGAAGATTAACTCCCAGTTGAATCAAGTGATTGTTATACCCAGACATTCTGAGTATGTGTTCACTGACAGAACTATTCTCCTCCATCTTGCAGCTGTAGAACTTATTGGAGACTTCATATCTCTCAATCCGGGCATTTGCTTGAAATATTAACTTCAACTCCTGGAACATCTCATATGCTCCATGACGTTCAAAACATCGTTGAAGACCCGGTTCTAAGCCGTAAAGCATGGCACACTGAACTATAGAGTAGTCATCAGCTTTGCTCTGCCAAACGTTCTTAACGTCGTCAGTTGCATCAGCAGCAGGCCTGGCACCCAGCGGTGCTTCCAGGACGTAACTCTTCTGTGCAGCAATCAGGATAATCCTCAGGTTACGGACCCAGTCCGTGTAATTGCTACCATCATCTTTCAACTTTGCTTTCTCAAGGAACGCATTAAAATTCAACGGAACAACAGCACGAGCCATCTATCTACAAACAAACATAAACAAGCAAGATACTATCAGGTACTAAGTTCATGATAAATTTAAGTTCAATTAATCATATTACTTAAGAACTCCCACTTAGACAGACATCTCTCTAGTCATCTAAGTGATCACGTGATCCAAATCAACTAAACCATAACCGATCATCACGTGAGATGGAGTAGTTTTCAATGGTGAGCATCACTATGTTGATCATATCTACTATATGATTCACGCTCGACCTTTCGGTCTCTGTGTTCCGAGGCCATATCTGCATATGCTAGGCTCGTCAAGTTTAACCTGAGTATTCTGCGTGTGCAAAACTGGCTTGCACCCGTTGTAGATGGACGTAGAGCTTATCACACCCGACCATCACGTGGTGTCTCGGCACGACGAACTTTGGCAATGGTGCATACTCAGGGAGAACACTTCTTGATAATTTTAGTGAGAGATCATCTTAAAATGCTACCGTCAAACAAAGCAAGATAAGATGCATAAAGGATAAACATCACATGCAATCAATATAAGTGATATGATATGGCCATCATCATCTTGTGCTTGTGATCTCCATCTTCGAAGCACCGTCGTGATCACCATCGTCACCGGCGCGACACCTTGATCTTCATCGTAGCATCGTTGTCGTTACGCCATCTATTGCTTCTACGACTATCGCTACCGCTTAGTGATAAAGTAAAGCAATTACAGGGCGTTTGCATTTCATACAATAAAGCGACAACCATATGGCTCCTGCCAGTTGCCGATAACTTTGGTTACAAAACATGATCATCTCATACAATAAAATATAGCATCACGTCTTGACCATATCACATCACAACATGCCCTGCAAAAACAAGTTAGACGTCCTCTACTTTGTTGTTGCAAATTTTACGTGGCTGCTACGGGCTTAGCAAGAACCATTCTTACCTACGCATCAAAACCACAATGATAGTTTGTCAAATAGACTCTGTTTTAACCTTCACAAGGACCGGGCGTAGCCACACTCGGTTCAACTAAAGTGAGAGAGACAGACACCCGCCAGCCACCTTTAAGCACAAGTGCTCGTAACGGTGAAACCAGTCTCGCGTAAGCGTACGCGTAATGTCGGTCCAGGCCGCTTCATCTCACAATACCGCTGAACCAAAGTATGACATGCTGGTAGGCAGTATGAATTATATCGTCCACAACTCACTTGTGTTCTACTCGTGCATATAACATCAACGCATAAAACCTAGGCTCGGATGCCACTATAGGGGAACGTAGTAATTTCAAAAAATTTCATACGCACATGCAAGATCATGGTGATGATATAGCAACGAGAGGGGAGAGTGTTCGTCTACCTACCCTCGTAGACCATAAGCGGAAGCGTTAGCACAATGCGGTTGATGTAGTCGTACGTCTTCACGATCCGACCGATCCAAGCACCGAACGTACGGAGCCTCCGAGTTCAGCACACGTTCAGCTCGATGACGTCCCTCGAACTCCGATCCAGCCGAGTGTCGAGGAAGAGTTCCGTCAGCACGACGGCGTGGTGATGATCTTGATGTTCTACCGGTGCAGGGCTTCGCCTAAGCTTCGCGACGATATGACTGAGGTGGAATATGGTGGAAGGGGGCACCGCACATGGCTAAGGAACGATCCGTAGATCAACTTGTGTGTCTTTGGGGTGCCCCCTGCCCCCGTATATAAAGGAGCAAGGGGGGAGGCTGGCCGGCCCTTGGGGCGCGCCAAGGAGGGGGGAGTCCTCCTCCTACTGGGAGTAGGACTCTCCTTTCCTAGTCCAACTAGGAAGGAGGAAGGGGGAAGGAAAGAGGGGGAGAGGGAGAGGGAAAGAGGGGCCGCACCCCCCTCCCCTAGTCCAATTCGGACTCCCTTGGGAGGGGGCGCGCCACCTCCTGGGCTGCTGCCCTCTCTCTCCCCTCAGGCCCACTAAGGCCCAATACTTCCCCGGGGGGTTCCGGTAACCCCTCCGGCACTCCGGTTTTCTCCGAAATCACTCGGAACACTTCTGGTGTCCGAATATAGTCGTCCAATATATCAATCTTTATGTCTCGACCATTCCGAGACTCCTCGTCATGTCCGTGATCACATCCGGGACTCCGAACAAACTTCGGTACATCAAAACTTATAAACTCATAATAAAACTGTCATCGAAACGTTAAGTGTGCGGACCCTACGGGTTCGAGAACTATGTAGACATGACCTAAAACCATTCTCAGTCAATAACCAATAGCGGGACCTGGATGCCCATATTGGTTCCTACATATTCTACGGAGATCTTTATCGGTCAAACCGCATAACATCATACTTTGTTCCCTTTGTCATCGGTATGTTACTTGCCCGAGATTTGATCATCGGTATCCAATACCTAGTTCAATCTCGTTACCGGCAAGTCTCTTTACTCGTTCCGTAATACGTCATCTCATAACTAACTCATTAGTTACATGCTTGCAAGGCTTAGGTGATGAGTATTACCGAGAGGGCCCAGAGATACCTCTCCGACGATCGGAGTGACAAATCCTAATCTCGAATTATGCCAACTCAACATGTACCTTCGGAAACACCTGTAGAGCACCTTTATAATCACCCAGTTACGTTGTGACGTTTGGTAGCACACAAAGTGTTCTTCCGGTAAACGGGAGTTGCACAATCTCATAGTCGTAGGAACTTTGTATAAGTCATGAAGAAAGCAATAGCAGTATACTAAACGATCAAGTGCTAGGCTAACGGAATGGGTCAAGTCAATCACATCATTCTCCTAATGATGTGATCCCATTAATCAAATGACAACACATGTCTATGGTCAGGAAACATAACCATTTTTGATTAATGAGCTAGTCAAGTAGAGGCATACTAGTGACTATGTGTTTGTCTATGTATTCACACATGTATCATGTTTCCGGTTAATACAATTCTAGCATGAATAATAAACATTTATCATGATATGAGCAAATAAATAATAACTTTATTATTGCCTCTAGGGCATATTTCCTTCAAAGGGTTGATCTCACCGAGTTTCAGACACCGCCATAGGGAGAGAAGAGAGCTAGCCTTGCCTTTCTTCCTCCTCCCACCGAACAGCTCAAGGAGCATTTTGTAGCTACTTGTTGAGCTAGTGATCATGAGGATACCCCACAGAGCAGCAGTAGGGGTGTTATCTCCACGGAGAGCCCCGAAGCTTGGTAAGATTCGCCGGCGTGCAGGTCTTCGCCTTATCCCGTTTCTAGGCACCGGCGACGTCTTACTGGCTCCCACAATGATAAGCCATCCGTTGGCATATGTCACACCTACCACCCGACATTTGGCGCCCACCGTGGGGCCAGGTGCACCGTCGTCCGGAGACCTGCTCTGGACGGGAACCCTTTTCCTCCCCAGCGAGCGTAGCCAGCCCGGCACGCCCGATGGCGCTTGCCTCGACGCGCTGCAAAGCGTCGATGACGCCTGCGCGGCGAGCTGCCTCGCCGATCTCCTTGGCGAGTTTTGCATCTCCGACGAGCCCGCATTCGACACGGGCACCGGCTGCCTCGAGAACCGCCTTGTCAGCCTCCTCGACCAACTCCACGTGTCCGGCGAGCCTACCGCGGACTTGGAGTCGGTTGGCTCCACCGACCCGATGCTTGTCGACTCTGACACAGCATCGCTCGACGCCTTCCCCACCGACGTGATCGTCTTCGACGACCCTCTCCCGCGAGCTGACAGTGGCGGCAGCATCGTCACCGAGGTGCTGGTCATCAGCCACGGAGCCACCTCCGGCGAGAACACCCACGACACCCTGCAAGCGGTGCTGCAGGACTTGTCCGTTCCCATCCCGGCCGACATCGATGCCGAGGCGCTGGAGGCTCGCCGCCTTGCCCTCGTCGCGGAGGGCCAGAAGATAAACACCATGAGACGCCTCACAGAAGCCCACCAGTGCGAGGTCGACCGAGCCGCCTTCGGCACGCCGCCTCCAGAAGGGCCAAGCCGGGTCGGCGCTGTCAAGCAATGCGGCGCGGCCATTGCCAACATGTTGGGTGCGGACCGCCCGATCTATGCCACGCCCCTCGAGAATCTACGCGCCGCCCAGTCGATCGTTGACGAGCTCAATGGACCGGGGGCCAACGAGCTCCCCTACATGACCAGACGCATCCAGCAGCTGATCGGCACGGCCGCCGCACGGCACGAAGCCGGCGTCCGAGCTGGAAGCCCCCCTTGCCGAGAACACGGCGCGACGTCGCGTATGCCGACTGCGGGTGGCGGCCGTGCGAGACAAGAGAAGGAGCCGGCTGCTAGCCACAGCCGGACACGAATCACCATCGAGCGCGACGCGAAGGGCCGTCCCCGAGGTGTGGAGAGACGAGGCGACTTGCCCCCTCCTCTACCTCGCGGAGAGAGATATCCCACCCTGCCGCCTGTCGAGCATCCGACTCTCAGCGGCCGACTTGGTCGCCGCGAAGGAGTCGGCGAGAACGATGCCCGCCATCGGATCGACTGCCTTGCTCGGTCCTTGTCCTTGGAAGAAGAAGACGATCTCGGCCCGCCTTGTTTCGGCCCCCGCATCCACGACGAGCCCTTTCCCAAAGGGTTCTCGCTCCCGAGAGACACGCCCAAGTATAACGGCTCCATGAAGCCGAAAGACTGGTTGATCGACTACTCCACTGCGGTTCGCATAGCAAACGGCAACCGACGCGTTGCCGTGAAGTATGTCCCCCTGATGCTCCAAGGCACGGCACGCACCTGGCTCAACAGCCTCAAGCCCTACAGCATCAACAGCTGGCTCGACTTCACGGAAGCCTTCATCCACAACTTCACCAGCACTTACAAGCGGGCTCCCAAGCCCCGACATCTCTCCTTGTGCGTACAAGTACCCAACGAGTCGACTCGCGATTACCTCATGCGTTGGGCCGAGCTCCGAAACTCCGGCGAAAGGGTGCACGAGGTTCAGGCTATCGAGTACTTCACAGCCGGGTGCCGAGAGGGCACCCTCCTCAAGCACCGACTTCTCTGCGACGAGCCGACTACCCTTGACGAGCTGTTGATCATCGCGGACAAATACGCCACGGCCGACTCCTCCATGAAGACCGAGGTCCGAGTCGACGCCTCTAGGAAAGTGCTTGCGCCGGCTCCCAAGACGCCGGCTAGAGAGTCCACCCGGCGCCCATACCAGAACGACAACAAGCGCAATACTTCGATGCCGCCTTCCACTAGTCGGCAGGTGGCAACGGTCGAAGAAGAGCAGCCTGAGGGACGGCCGGCTCCCAAGAAGCAGAAGGGCAGCAGGCCGGCTTGGCAGCCGGCATTCTCCTACGAGCACACCCTCGATGCCCCTACAAGTTCCATAGCAGCGCGAAGCCGTCCAACCATACGACCCGGAAGTGCCATTGGCTCACCCGAATCTCCAAGGGCGAGGGGCTGTTGCCGCCTCCACCTGCGGGCCAGCCGCCTCCTGCCCCCCAGCAGTCGGCCGCTCGGCCGGTAGTCGGAGCCGTCCATGACGAGTTCCCTGACGAGCATGCCGCCTACATCGTCTTCACAAGCCAACCGGATGATCGGCGAAGTCGGTGCCGACAACACCAAGAGGTCAACGCAGTCGCCTCCAATAACCCAGAGTTCATGCATTGGTCGGAGAAGCCCATCAGCTGGAGCCGAGACGACCACCCAGAGGTGATGCCGTCCCCGGGCTCCTATGCCCTCGTTCTGGATGCTACCCTGGCAACAGAGAGGCGCACCGCTCGTTTCTCCCGCGTGCTGATAGACGGCGGGAGCAGTATCAACATACTGTACCGAGACACAATGGAGAAGCTCAACATCAAGCCAAAGCAACTGATGCCTAGCCGGATTGTGTTCCATGGCATCGTACCCGGCCTGTCCTGCTCACCTATCGGCAAGATCAAGATGGATGTCCTCTTTGGAGACAAGGATCATTTCCGCCGAGAGGCAATATGGTTCGAGGTGGTGGATTTGGAGAGCCCATACCACGCACTGCTTGGCCGACCAGCGTTGGCCAAGTTTATGGCCGTGCCCCACTATGCCTACCTCAAGATGAAGATGCCGAGTTCCAAGGGCATTATCACCATAGCCGGAGACTACAAGAAGTCTTCTGAGTGTGCAGCAACCAGTAGTCGGCTGGTCGAGTCCCTCGTAATTGCTGAAGAAAAGAAAATGCTGGACCGAGTTGTGGCCTTGGCTGGAAAGCAGCCGGCCTTGTCCCCTGACCCCAAAGAATGTGAAACTCAAGGTTCTTTCCAGCCGGCCAAGGAGACAAAGAAGATACCCCTGGACCCGGAGAACCCAGAGAGGCACACTGTCATAGGCACAGGCCTTGACAACAAATAGGAAGGCGAGCTTGTCGATTTCCTCCGTGAGAATCGGGACATCTTCGCATGGTCTCCCAAAGACATGCCGGGAGTCCCGACGGATTTCGCCGAGCACAAGCTACACGTCCGATCTGACGCGAAGCCGGTCAGGCAGCCCTTGCGCCGCCTGTCAGAAGAGAAGAGAAGAGTAGTCGGAGAAGAGATAGCCCGGCTTCTGGCAGCCGGCTTCATTATGGAAGTGTTCTTTCCAGAATGGCTTGCCAACCCGGTCCTCGTGCTGAAGAAGAACAAGCAGTGGCATATGTGTATCGATTACACCAGCCTCAACAAAGCCTGCCCCAAAGATCCGTTTGCCCTGCCAAGGATTGACCAAGTGATAGACTCCACAGCCGGATGTGAGCTATTGAGTTTCTTGGATGCTTATTCCGGCTACCACCAGATAAAGCTGAACCCGTCTGATCGCTTGAAGACCGCCTTCATCACCCCATTCGGAGCTTTCTGTTACCTGACTATGACATTCGGCTTGAGAAATGCTGGTGCCACCTTTCAGCGTTGCATGCAGAAATGCCTCCTCAAGCAACTCGGCAGAAATGCCCACGTCTATGTAGACGATGTTGTGGTGAAGACGGAGAAACACGGCACCCTGCTGGAAGACCTCAAGGAAACTTTTGAGAACTTGCGCCAGTTTCAGATCAAGCTCAACCCAGAGAAATGTGTGTTCGGAGTACCAGCCGGCTAGCTTCTAGGCTTCCTGGTCTCCGAACGCGGCATTGAGTGCAACCCAGTGAAGATCAAGGCCATAGAGGGGATGAAGGTCCCTACCAAGCTGCGAGACGTCCAGAAGTTCACTGGATGCCTGGCATCTTTGAACCGCTTCATGAGCCGGCTCGGATAGAAGGCTCTCCCCCTCTACCGACTTATGAATAAGTCCGCTCACTTTGAGTGGAATGACCAGGCGGATCAAGCTTTCCACGAGTTGAAGAAGATGCTGTCCACACCGCCTGTCTTGGAGGCCCCAACTGAGAAGGAGCCCATGCTCCTCTACATCGCCGCCACCAGCCGGGTGGTCAGCACGGTCATTGTGGTTCAGCGCCCAGAAGAAGGCCGAGCTCAGCTAGTCCAAAGGTCGGTATATTATTTGAGCGAAGTGTTATCCACCTCAAAGCAGAACTACCCGCACTATCAGAAAATGTGCTATGGTGTGTACTTCGCCTCCAAGAAACTCAAGCCCTACTTTCAAGAGCATCCCATCACGGTCGTATGCACTGCCCCGCTTGCCAAGATCATAGGCAGCCGAGATGCATCCGGCCGAGTGGCGAAATGGGCCATTGCGCTGGCTCCGTACACAATTTACTATCAGCCCCGCACCGCCATCAAGTCCCAAGCACTGGCCGACTTCCTCATCGACTGGGCCGAGACCCAGTACCTGCCGCCGGCTCCGGACTCCACTCATTAGCGGATGCATTTTGACGGATCCAAGATGCGCACCGGCTTGGGAGCCGACAAAGTCCTCACCTCTCCCAAAGGCGACAAACTCAGATACACATTGCAAATCCACTTTGCCGCCTCCAACAATGTGGCCGAGTACGAGGCACTCATACACGGGCTCCGGCTAGCCAAGGAACTCGGCATCCGCCGGATCCTGTGTTATAGCGACTTGGACTTAGTGGTACAGCAATCATCCGGCGACTGGGATGCCAAGGACGCAAACATGGCAAGCTACCGTTTCCTCGTCCGGCAGCTCAGCAGATATTTCGAAGGGTGCAAGTTCCTTCACGTGCCTCGGGCCGATAATGAGCAAGCTGATACCCTGGCACGAATAGGCTCCACCCGATAAGCTATACCAACCGGCATCGCCCTCCAACGCCTCCTCAAGCCATCTGTCAAGCCGTCTCCGGAATCCAGTTCCATCTTCGTGCCGCCTGACCCCGACGCAGTCGGATCCGACTTCGGGGACCAGGCAGGCGGCCCGGGGACTCTGGCAGCCGGCTCGAGGACTTCCATAGTCGAACCCGGCACGGGGACTGCCATAATCAAACCCGGCCTGGGGACTGCCATAACCGAACCCGGCCCGGGGACTGCAGTAGCACAGCAGACGGAGGCCGACTCCAACTCCTCACAACCCAGCCCGCCCACCCTGGTTGCAGTAGCCGTCTTGGCAGTCGAAGAAATCACAGCTCCATCATGGGCTCAGCCCATCCTCCGGTTTCTGGTGAACGGAGAACTGCCGACTGACGAGATCTCGGCCAGACAAGTCCAACACCGAGCAGGAGCTTACACAGTAATGAACCAAGAGCTAGTCAGGCGCAGTGTTACCGGAGTCTTCCAGCGCTGCGTCGAGAAAGAGAAGGGTACAACAATCCTCAAAGACATCCACCAAGGCGAATGCGGCCACCATGCCGCCTCCAGGGCGCTCGTCACCAAGGCCTTCCGCCATGGATTCTTCTGGCCGACTGCATTGGAGGATGCCAAGGAGCTAGTCAAACACTGCAAAGGGTGCCAAGTCTTCGGCTCCAAGCAACACCTGCCGGCTTCTGCACTCAAAACCATCCCCATCACTTGGCCCTTTGTCGTCTGGGGACTAGACATGGTCGGACCATTCAAGATGGCGCGCGGCGGCATGACATATCTGCTTGTCACCGTAGACAAATTTACCAAGTGGATTGAAGCAAAGCCGATCAAGAAATTGAATGGGCCAACTGCCGTGACATTCATCACTGACATCACAACCCGGTACGGCATACCACACAACATCATCATCGACAACGGCACAAATTTCGCCAAGGGAGCATTGGCACGTTTCTGCACGACACAGGGCATCCGACTGGACTTAGCGTCTGTGGCCCACCCGCAGTCAAACGGCCAAGTCGAGCGAGCAAACGGCCTCATCCTCTCCGGCCTCAAGCCCCGACTGGTCGTGCCACTGGAGCGTTCGGCCGGCTGCTGGCTCGGTGAGCTACCGGCCGTCCTCTGGAGTCTGCGCACTACTCCAAACAAGTCGACCGGTTCACCCCCTTCTTCCTTGTGTACGGCGCTGAGGCTGTCATCCCAATCGACATCGAGTTCGACTCACCTCGAGTCACCATGTACACCGAAGCGGAAGCCAAGGTAGCAAGAGAAGACGGCGTTGACTTGCTGGAAGAAAGCCGGCTGTTAGCCCTCAGTCGGTCCGCCATCTACCGGCAAGGACTACGCCGGTATCATAGTCGGAGAGTGAAGCCAAGAACCTTCCAAGAGGGAGACCTTGTGCTCCGGCTAATCCAGCGAACAGCCGGCCAGCACAAGCTCTCGGCCCCTTGGGAAGGCCCCTTCGTCATCAGCCGGGCTCTGGGAACCGACTCCTATTACCTAATCGATGCACAGAAGCCGAAGGCACGCAAGAGAGACGACTCCAGCAAGGAGTCGGAGCGCCCGTGGAACGCCAATCTTCTTCGAAGATTTTACAGTTGAAATGCAGTAGGTATCATGCTACCTTTTGTATTAAGTATGAGACAACGGGCCCCCGAGAAGTTCTCGGGCACTGCCCTATTCTATCTATGTATGCCGGGTGTCACCACCATGATTACCCTACTGCATTTACTTTCTCCGTCCGGCACCGGGTTCGACTAATCGGCCCGGGGACTCGCCGCCTTGAGTTATGTCCGAGTTCTACCTGCAGTCAGACAAGTAATGTGCCGGCACCCAAGCCCTCTCTTGCGAGAGTCGCAGCTCGAAGAATCAGCTGCCCGACTAGCAAGAGCTAAAGGCGGAAAGGATGCTCACATGAAAAAATGGCTAAGGACTAACGAACTTACATAACACAAGCCGGCTTCCCCCCACGCCAACCGACTGTCGAAGAAGTCGGCTGGCCGGCTTCCTTTCCTACTCTGCCAAAATCTAAGAAAGCTTGAACCTTTGCCTTCCTAGAAGGCCGAATTCCTTACCCGGGCACAGACTGCAGAGCAGCTGTCTGGCTGGGAAGGCGGCAACCAAGGGAAGGCGGCAAAGGAAGAAAGCTGAAAGATAAAAAGCAAGTCGGAACGGAAGCCAAACACGTGCATAATAATATTTACATCAAAAGCCTTCGAAAGGCCGGCATTCAATGAAGTTTGAATACACCCCCAGTGGGTGGAATTGCGCAAAATAACAAGTTTTGTCCAAAGAGTAACTAGCAGGAAAGTAAATGATAAATCAAGCCAAGGGAGCGCCTGGAGCTTCAGGAAGAACAGTGGAGACGGCTGTGTCAGCTGGAGGAGTGGCCGGCTGGCGAGTCTCGGCCTGGTCGCCGCCGGCGGCAGGCGGAGCGTTCGCGCGTGCCTCGTTGCTGGAGGCACGGTCAGGCTGAGGCTGGCCGGCTGCTCCGACATCCGGCTCGGCATCTTCGTCCTCCTCCTCCTCCTCCTCCTCGCCCTCGTCGCTGGAGTCAATCTCCTCCGCTGAGTCCTCGCCATCAGCCGGGTTTAGCCCGAACCAGTCCTCCGGCTACATGACGCCGTCTTCGTTCACCTTAGGAGCAAAGGCGCTGGTGTCGGTGAAGTTGGCGATAGCCGAAGCACGCTGGATGATAGCCGGTCGCACCGCCTCAAGCTCCTCGTCGGCCTCCTGCCTCCAGGTGCGCAACTGATCCAAGTTCAGTCCAGGGTACCAAGCCCGGACGAACTCTAGCGCCCGTCGAGCGCCGGATCGAGCTGCTGAAGCCTTCCAGGCCTCAAGGCGGCCAACGGCTACCTCCAACCAGTCGGCAGTATGGCTGGGGGTGCGAGGAATTACTTCACCGGGCCAGAGGGCGGCTAGCACCTGTGCCCCGGCACGCTGAACCGGCGGAGCATGCGGTAGGCCGGCTGGAGGCGGGCCTCGATTGCCAGAAGCTGCTCCTCAAGCGTCCGGTTGGCATCCGGCATGATCTCAACCCGAGCCTGCTGCCGGGCTTCACGGTGGGCTTTGATGGCTTGGTTGGCAGCAACAGAATGGCTAGGGAATTACTCTGCATGAAGAAGAAGGAAAAAGAGCAAGTCAGGAGATAAGCTGATTTGCAAAAGACAAGCAAAGAATGAAGAAGAAGGCGGCCTACCGTCAATCAGGTCCTCGACACGACCGTAGCCTTCGCTCAGAGCTTGCCTTGCTTCAGCCCAGCCCGCCGCCTCGGTCTCGAATTTGGCTTTGAGGGCGGCATCGCTGTCCTGGGCCGCCTTCAGGGTCACCTGGTGGCTTTCCTCCTAGTCGGCCAGCCTCTTGGCTAGGCGGTCACGCTCCTGGGCCAAGGCACTGAGCTTACCCTCCTTGGTGCGAAGGGCGGTCTGGGCGACACCCAACTGCTGCCTCAGATCGGCGTTGGCTCCTGACAGCATGAAAAGAAGAAGTTTAAAAAGAAGTCGACAAGAAAGATCCGACCCGACTGCTCGGCAGTTGGCCCGAATCTCAGGGACTACACCCAGTGGGTGCGTTGACGCGCCCCTACATGAGATGAAAAGACAGAAACACTCACGCCGGCTCTCCGTCAGATCGGCGGCCCTCTTGTCTGCCTCCCGGACCTAGGAGTTGAAGGCAGCGACGTGGAGGTTGTGGTAATCCTGCAAACAGGACGAAGAAACAAGCAAGAGCAAGTCAGTAAAACAGGTCTTCGAAGAAGTTCCAAGCCGCCAGCTCAGCAGAAGTCTCGGAACTCGGGGACTACACCCAGTGGGTGCGCTGACGCGCCCCCACGGAGAGAAATCAAGAACAAGAACAAGAAAACTCACCCGAACAACCGCCCGCGTCACGAGAAACTCTCGGGTACATTGCTGCAGCGCGGTGGCTTGGGCCTGAAGCCGGCTACGGACGTCTTGCGCCGCCAAGTTCAGCGCAGCCGTCCCACCGCCTTGCGTCCACCCCGGCGTGCTGGCGGTGGCCGACTCCAGTTCATGCGACAACGAGCTGGAGGCGGCTGTCCTCTGCTGATCCGGCTCTGAAGCCGCCCTCGCTGCATGCCGGCGAGCCGGCGACAAGACCACAAGATCCGCCTGCGCAGTCAGCTGCTCAGGCCGCACCTCGGGCTGGTCGCCTTGGCCGGTCCCGGCCGACGGAGGCGGCACCACTCCTTCCTCCAGGACGATCACGTCGCCTGCCTCCCTCTCCGTCACCGGCGGGTCGCGGCTGATCTCCTCCGTCGGGGGCTGCGGGATGTCTGGGGGCGCGGAGTGGAGGGGGATGACGAGCTGCGGAGGCTGGCCTTGCAGGGCCTCCGCTGTCTTCTCCGCGGTCTCGGCCTCCGCCCGGGCCCTTGCCGCCGCGTCGGCCTGCACCTCGACCGACTCCGCCGTTGTCTCCAGGGCCGGCTCGGCGGCAGCTGCCCTTCTCTCCTCTGCCTGCCGCTCCTCCCGCGCCTCCCGCGCGTTCCGCTCCGTCGCCGCTTGAAGCTCAGCGCGGGGATCTATGCGACGGGAGCCCGCGGACCCTCCCGCTCCGCCGACTATGGAGGCGGCGGTGGTCCGTTCAAGAGTGAGCGAGGACCTATTTGACCAAACGGGAGACAAGACTCAGAAGAACAACAACCGAAGAAAAGAAAGAAAATTGTGTAAAGACCAGAACTTACGCCGAGACCATCTGCGGCTGCTTCACCACTTTGCGGAAGCGGGCCGCCTTCGAGGCCGCCTCATCCCGTTTGGTTGCTGCCGCGGGCACCTTAGGCCTCTTCGGTCGACCGCCGAAGGGAGTCGGTGCCGCTCGGTGCTTCAGTACGCCGCCTCGTGCGGCCGGCCCGCCGGATGGGCCGGCGCCTTGGGGGTCGGGCGCTGGCTGGCGGCGTGGGGCGGGGTCGGCCTCGTCATCATCGGGCCAGTCTTCGAAGCCGGCGGTGAGGCCGGAGCCGCCTGTCTCGCCGCCGCCCCCCGCGGCGTCCTTGTCCAAAGCGGCCGTCCCCAAGTCAGCGTCGTCAGGATCGTCCGCCGCGCGGTCAGGGGCGAACTCGCGCTCCGGTCCCGCAGTCCGGGCCGGAGGGTGGAGAAGGGGGTTCTGATTAAGAACAGACCGACTGGTCAAGAGTCGGCCCGGAAAAGGATTCAACAACAAATAAAGAAAGAAAACTTACCATTGGTGGTGGATTGGCGCGAGAAAACGGCGCCATGCCATACTACCAATCCGGCTTGAGCTTGCAGTTGGCGATGTAGTTCACCATGTAAGACACCTCGTCGTGAGGCATCTCCCTGGTGCTGAGCCGGCTTGGGTCGAAGCGGCCACTCATCTGACAGATCAGATGAGGCCGGCCTTGGAGCAGAAGGACCCGGCGCTCGACGAAGGCGGCGATCAAGTCGGGCCCGGTCAGGCGGTCCGACTGGATGAGCACCCGAAGTTGGGCGACGGCTCCGGCCCCAGCGGGCGTCAACGACCTGGCCCGGTAGGACCACGTGGTCGGCCTCCCAGGCGGCGGGCCGGCTACGTAAGCCGGCAGGTTGACGTAGTCTCCGTTCGGGGCAACGCTCTTTACATAAAAGTAAGAACGTTGCCAGAGCTTTGGATCAGCGCGATTGAAGGGAAGGGGTTGTCGGCGGTGGACCTCCTCATGGCGAGGAAGGCGCCGCACGGAGCCGGCACGCCGGCCGTGACCGTGCCGAGCTTGGATTGAA
The DNA here is from genome assembly GCA_963921465.1 of Triticum timopheevii. Lineage (NCBI taxonomy): Eukaryota > Viridiplantae > Streptophyta > Magnoliopsida > Poales > Poaceae > Triticum > Triticum timopheevii. The sequence goes on from OY997274.1 coordinate 526,721,358, forward strand.
AGAACTCCCCCCAGAGCTCGATGGTGGGGAGGACGCCGATGAAGCCTTCACACAAAGAGACGAAGGCCGACAGCAGCACCACCGTGTTGGGGGTAAGGTGGTGTGGCTGGATCTGGTAGAAGTCCAAGAACGCGCGGGAGTGGCGGGCCCCGGCTTGCGACGGCGTCCCGTCACGCGCGTGGGCTGGCGGGCCCTGCCAGCCGAAGGGTGCCACGTGGCACGCAGAAGGCGGGCGGTCAGCCCGCCGCTCGACTGGCGCGCCCACTGGTTCCCGCCTTGAGTTTGGGAAAGCTTCGTCGAGAAGGCACACAAGGAAGGCCGGCTCCTGGCTGCCGGCTCCTCGGGATAGGAAGCTGGCCGAGCTTCACGATTCCCTCTTCAGCCGCGAAGCCCAACCAGCTTCGGGGACTACTGTCGAAGTAAATGACCACGGGTAGCCTAACCGGCTCCCTTTGGACCTCAGAAAAAACAACGGGCCGATCGGACCTCGAAGTACCTGAGACACGGGGCCGCCTTCCTCCGACCGGCTATCACCTAGGCCGGCTGGCCGAAGGCGGCCCGGCCGTAAAACAACCTTTGGAGGACGCCTTGATCGGGCCGACTCCCAGAAGCTGGCCCATGAGGGACCGACTTCCCGAAGGCGGCCCATGAAGGGCCGACTCCCAGAAGCAAGCGGTCGAACGCCGCCTCCAAAGACCATCACCCATAACGGTGACAGGATAGGGCGTGGCTACAGCAAACCTGCCACCCCCGAATCTCGGAGAATGCGTGGTTACAGTACGCCGTACGGGGCAGCCATCCCCCACCCGGCGCGGCACTGTTGCCATGTGAGCCATGACGCCATCCACGACGGGTCGCCAGTACGGCCCGCGGGCGGCGGGCCCCTTCGGTCAAAGAGACATCCGAAGGGGGCCCGGCCTCCCCCAGCCGGCCGAAGGCTGGGCCGGCTTCCAGTAGCCGGCTTGCTCCCCCCTCGGGGCGCGCGCACCATTAAGCAGATGAGACACGGTAAGGCTACAGTGGGAGCCCGCAAGGCGGCGGCGCTGTAGCCATGCTTACCGCGACAAAGCCCTCGTCATCAGAGGCGAGGCAACAGTAACCAACCCCCGACAGGACCCCCTGACGGTGGGGCCGGCCTGTCGGCCAGCGAGCCGACAGCCGGCGGGACCCACCAGTCGGCGGGCCCCAGAAGCCGGCGGAGAAGGCGGCAGCTGTAGACACTGACGACCTGGGCCCGCACCCAACCGGATTACCATTGTACCCCCGGGGGGTAGGCCTATATAAACCCCCCGGGACACCCATGCGAAGGGTTGATCTCACAGAGTTTCAGACACCGCCATAGGGAGAGAAGAGAGCTAGCCTTGCCTTTCTTCCTCCTCCCACCGAACAGCTCAAGGAGCATTTTGTAGCTACTTGTTGAGCTAGTGATCATGCGGAGACCCCGCAGAGCAGCAGTAGGGGTGTTATCTCCACGGAGAGCCCCGAAGCTGGGTAAGATTCGTCGGCGTGCATGTCTTCGCCTTATCCCGTTTCCAGGCACCGGCGGCGTCTTACTGGCTCCCACAATGATAAGCCATCCGTTGGCATATGTCGCACCTACCACCCGACAACACCCCCTCGACTTGTTTGGGCCGGCCTTTTTTTTCCTGTTCGCTGTCCTGGTTCCTCCCTCGACCGCGTCGTTCATTTTCTACAGAGAAGCTTTCCCTTCCTCCGTCGTGCCTGGATCCCGTTTTCCTCCGCCGTTCGGCTGCTTCTTCACCTGCTTCTTCCTCCGGGATCCTACTCCGATAAGAGACCGCCGCCCTCGTAAGGAGCCGCCGGGCCCCTGTGCTTCCTTCTCATCCGAGCCACCGCATCAGATCTGGCTGACTTCGTCGCGTTGGATGTTTATTTGCAGGTCATCAGTGTCTCTGGCGTCGGCGTCGTCTAGGATTCCGACAAGGTCGGTGTCATCTAGGGTTCCGTCAAGGTCAGCATCGTCTAGGTCCCCGTCAAGCTTCGTCAAGCTCGGCGTCGACAAGGTAAACGCGCCCAAATTCCCTTGTTATGTTACTTGCTCTGTGTGTGGTACCGCGCGATGGAGCCCATGATTTTTCTTCCCGTTTTAGCGCTGGTCTAGTGTTGCTAGGGTTTGTAGGAGGCTTTGTTTGTAGTGGTGGAGCATTTTTTATTTGATTTGGATGTTTCTGAGATTAGACAAGGGGTTGTGTTCAGAGATTTCAGATTCAGGGGTATGATTCAACATGCTGTTGTTAGGAGGTTGTGTGTTCTGGCACTTGGCCTTGCGATTTTTGTTTTTGTTTATTGATGATGATAGGATGGTTTGTGTAGGTTGATGTAGAAGTTTTTCGATGTATTAAAAATGTTATGTTTATTTTATGAATTTTGTAGCATCAACAGGATTAGTTCTGGAGACTTGTTAGCATATATTAGGTTTTCTTCTATTCGGCTGTTGATAAGCACACATCTATTAACATTTAGGTCGCTTGTTCCATATTATAGGCTGGAGTAGTTTTGTAAATGCTAGGCCATGAATTTATTCACATGTTTGTATTGATAAACGATGCATATGTTGCATCCTACCCGCTCCACCTCGTTTTTTAATGTTGAAAAGTTTTCTTTAATTTGCATTTGATGCCCTGAATAGTCCTTTTCTTGCACAGTAGAGTGTTCTGGTGTTTTAGGTAATTTCCTCTGCTGTTCTAGGAGCAGTACTACCAAATATTTTTTCACACCATATTTGTGAAATTATACAGACAAGAATTTTGTGGTTAATTGCGGCATTTTGCGTGGACATAGTTAGTTAAGAATGATTTTCTAGTATGGTGTCATTCATCTACCATACTTCTGTATCATTTCCTTGCAAGTATTATCATAACATGATAATTCATGGTGTCCTTGTCCTCTGTGTTTCTTAGCTCTTATTCGTTTGGGCACACACACAAAAGCAGAACTTGTCTAGCAATCCCTTTTAAGTACTAACATAGTTTCATAAATAATGTTCCTTCGAAACTGTTCCCTAAATAATCTCCCCTAAATACTGGAATAATGTTCCCTAATAATGTTCATTTTGAAATGTTCCTTTGAATAATGTTTGTTCAATATTTTGGACCCTGTTCAAATAGTGTTCGCTAAATAATGATACTTGAAAAACATTTCCCTAATTTCTGTAATGTTCACTTCAAATTGTTCCCTCTACAATGTTCCCTACCAAATTGTTCCTTTAATATTTTGTCTATAAATAATGTTTCTTCAAAAATGTTCTCTACATAATGTTCCCTAAATACTTGAATAATTGTTTCTCTAATAATGTTAGGGAAACATAATGTTTCTTCAGTATTTGGTCTATAAATAATGTTTCTTCAAAAATGTTCTCTACATAATGTTCCCTAAATACCTGAATAATGTTTCCCTGATAATGTTATCTTGGGAATGTTCCTTTGATAAAGTTTTTCGCTCAAATTTTTTTATGCCTCCAATAATGTTCCCTACAATTTTGTTCCTTTAATATTTGTTTCCTAAATAATGTTTCTTGGAAATAGTTCCCTAAATAATATTCCGCCAAATAACGTTCCCTACAAAATTGTTCCTTGAATATTTGATCCCTAAATTATGCCCCTTTCAATAATGTTTCCTAAATAATGTTCCTTGGAAATTGTTCACCAAATAATGTTCCCTAAATACTTGAATTATGTTCCTTGAATAACACTTGAATGTTGTTCCTTGGAAAATGTTTCTCTACATACTTGAATTATGTCCCCTAATAATGTTCACTTCGAAATGTTCCTTCAATAAAGTTTTTCACTCATTTTTTTTCATCCCTAACTAATGTTCCGCCAATAATGCTCCCTACAAAATTGTTCCGTTCCCTTCAATAATGTTTCGTAAATAATGTTCCTTGGAAATTGTTCACTGAATAATGTTCCCTCAATACTTGAATAATGTCCCATAATAATGTTCTTTTCGAAATGTTCCATGAATATTGTTTGTTCAATAATTTTTGACCCCTAAATAATGTTTTGTAATTATTGTTTGCTGAGTTATTCAAAAGCGAAATAATGTTCCGTGATACTTGAAAAATGTTTCTGCCATTAAGTAGCATATGTAGAAATGTCATCTATTCCACATGATTCAAGCACGAACAAATGTATGATTTTATAAACTGTTTTCTGATGGCTTTTTAAATTTTTATTCATGATGCTCTTCTGCCATTAACAGCCAGAGGATATTTGAGATTGAAGGAGTTTGGGTATACCAGAAAACCATCACTTTATCCTTAGACTGGTGGTTGGATAAATCCTCATGTTGTTGCCTGTTTTTCAAAACTAAAGAATAAAGACCAGCTCAACCGAGGAAGAAAAGGCCTCGTACCATACAGTGAATAACAGATAGTTAGCACTGATGAAATGCCGAGCCTATATTTTGTCTTCTTTACATCAGTTTTCCTTTTCAATTTCAACCATCTTTTCCTTGTTCTAACTGTCAATCAATTCCTGGGAAACAAACATGTAGGAGAAGTTAATGAACCCTATGCTAAATCATTCAGATCGTAAACAAACTAATCTTACAGGAAAGTACTATCGGGTTCAGTTTATTGAATGCTTCTTTGGTAAGCAAGGTTTCTTTGTTACAGTTCTAAAAAAAGGTTTCTTTGTTACAAGTGCTTTCATTAGAATTTTATTTTGGTCAGAGATTAGCCAAATATTTTTATCGTATCTACATTTCTGTAGGTAAAAATGCATGTGTTCAAAGAAAAACAATTTATATTAATCGTTGCTAACTTTAGAGCGGAATGTTTTGACATCATGAACCCGTACTACAGTGGCGATGCATTTCTGCCTGCAATTAGTGTTGTGATCTACAACTTCAAGGCTTTGTTTGCTGCTACATACAGAAATACTACTTTTAACATAGGAAATTTTGAGTTGAGATTTGTAACAGCTTCGAAGGTCAATTTCAGGTGCCTTCTCTATCTTTTTTGGAACTCTCCCATGTGCTTTTATATGAGTGATGAACAACTTATTTGTTCTATACTATCAATAAAAGATAGAAAGCATTTTGAATTGACTGGAATTTCCATGTCTCTCTTTTTTTGTACAGGTATGACTCAGGAATTTTCCTTCTTCAGTATCTTAGCAACTACAAAGGTCTCGGAATAGTACCATGAGGGAACTCTTTTGTTGTTTCTTTATCAGTTGTAAAGAAGGTTCCCCAATGAAACTGTTCTGTTGGTTCCCCAGTGATACTTTGTTGCATTACTTTCAGTTGTAAAGAAGGTTTAAGTCTGCAGAAAAAGTTTGTAAAGAAGCTCAAACATGCTTCTATACTCATACTTTCTTGGAAATCTACTTTCTTGAATTTTCGACTGTTTCAGCAAGCAGTTGAAACAGCAGAACAGTTGAAATCCACTTTCTTGGATTTTCTACTTTCTTTTGTATGTACCTTGTCTTTGTGTATGGTCTTGTTGGAAATCTTCTTTACAACACAGTTTAACAAACAGTTGAAAACACAGAAACAGCATGAGGAACAGTACCATGAGGAAACTAATCTGCTGTTTCTTTAACATGGTTCCCCAGTGATACTTTCTTGCATTACGTTCGGTTCTAAAGAAGGTTTAAATCTGCAGGATAAGTTTGTAAAGAAGCTCATACATTTATATACTTCTTTCCATACAGTTTTTTTGTATGTTTCTTTTTCTGCTCCTATACTGATACTTTCTTGGACACTTGGATTTTTAAACAAGGTTCACCGTCTTGGTGTCTTGAAACTCTTCTTTTTCTACTGTTTCTCAAGTTTCACAAATAGAAACAAGATTGGCATTGGTTTTCTCTTTTATTGAAACTGTTCTTCTTTTCACAAATAGTAGAAACAGAGAGAAACAGCAGAAGCAGTACATATATCCAACAGTAGAAACAGAAGATCACTTTATTGGAACTCGTCTTCTTTTCACAAACAATAGAAACAGATAGAAACAGCAGAAGCAGTACAGCGCGCGAAACTGCAGAAACAGAACGAGACAAACAACGGAATGCGCACGAAACAAAGAAACAGAGAAACCAGCGCATCGTGGCCCAGTAAGCCCATAAACAAACTCCCCTGTGCGAACGCCAGACTACTTGACGCAGAATGCGTCGCATAGGAACTCCCCGGTTTGCTCGCAACGCGCGCTAGGAGCACCACATCACGGTCACCAGCCGCCGCCCCCATCGGACATGGCCTCGCGGCTCGCCTCAGCGGAGCGCGCACATGTCGGGCCTTCCGCCGTTTCCCCACACAAACGGCGTCGTCCGTTCCGGCGGGCCGCCATTGCCAGCTCTAGCTCGGCCTGCTCTGCTTTCGGGCATCGCCGGTGGCCTCCCGTGGCCGCTGGACAGGCCCGCGAGCTCGCGGTCGGGAGCTCTCGGGCGCGCGATTCCTCTGGGCCCTGCCCCAGGTGCGCGTGTTCACGCACGGTGCGGAGGGCACGCCACCCGACCTAACCTTGTCGCTGCCCTCTGCTGGCTCCGATGAGATTCGCCACGAGTCCGGCCACTACCTCCCTGCGACCCGCTCGCCCATGACCATGCTGCATACCTGTTCAATGGAATGCCTCCGAAGAGAGGAAGAATGCCCACGACCATGCTGCATACCTGGTCAACAAACAGTGTTGACCGTTCATGGAGTCCTGGATTAGGGGGTGCTCGTCTAGTCGGACGCCCGCCCTCAAGGTTGGGCCGAGGATCCCCCTAGTCCTGTCACTGGTGGCCTCGTTCGTCGGATCCGGAGGCTTCAAGAAAAATCATCTCAAGCCTTGGCGTGCACCCCAAGATGTAGAAGTAGTCATCGGCACGCTTATCCAGATTCTTCCTCAAGTTCGCAGTGCCGGATTCTATGGCCTTCTCGATGGGTCTAATCCGGAGCCTTGGGTGTTCTTGGAAGGTAACGGCACAGCCAGGACAACTTTTGATTGTTGTGCTTGTAGGAATCTAGAAGAAATGTGCAGTATGACTCTATGAGCAGGGAAATATATGCATCATTTGATTATAGTTACCCAAGTGGTTCTGTTTGAGAGTTTAAATAAGAAAAAGAAATGCAGATGCTATAGAAAGGTAGATGTTAATTTTTGTGATGCACTATTTTATCTCTCTAGAGGAAAACTGCTCCTTATGCTGATAGAATTCTGTTACTGATAGTTCAGGATATTCTTGCTTCAATGTTGCTTGTCTGAATAATAACATTGTTCCTGAATGCAGGTTTACCCCAGATGCACTTACTATACAGTTCACAAGAGGGTTACTTGGTTGGTTTATGCAAGTCATTCTCATTGAAGCTCTACGGTACTCACTGGGAAGTGGTGAATCGCCATTGCAGGTTTACCGCACTTGCGATGCTTGTCCGCATCTTCTGGAGCTACTCATACTATTTTGTTCTGCCGTGGTTCTGTATCTGCACTGGAGACATCCTAGCAGGAACCACTACTTTCTTCTATTCCTCGCGGTTGTACAATTCCCCATGCTCTCTGGCTAGGCAACATCAAGGCTTGATGTTTTGGTCTTGTCTTAGAACTGGGATAACTTTTCCCCTTCTTTTCTTGAAGGCGAAGGCAAAACTCGATCTGTATAAAGTTTGAGGCTTCGTACTAATGAACTTGTGTAGTAGCCTTGTCTATGGTTTACACTCTTGTTGGAGTGGGCAAATTTCTTGATAAAGGGCCTGCAAAAAATGCAGTCGACGTTTATCTTATTGGCCTGCAGAAGATGTTACTTCCCCATGATTTCGGACGAGGTGAAGACAAATGGATAAATGGTTTGTACCTCATCCTAAAAGTACATCTTGGATTGTCCGTTTGTCACTGTTTGTGTTCATGTCATCTGCTTATATATTTGCAGCTGTTATCTTATTGGTAGGCTAAGGCCTGAATAACTAGAATCTGGAGTATATAGTATTACAAACAGAGTGGACATGACCTTGAGTAACTGAACTTATTTCATGAAAATTGTCCTCCAAAATGTGATTTGGCATCAATTTTGATGAACTTCTTTGCTACTTCACAATTATTTTGGGTGACATGGCAGTGCCAACTTGACCAAGGAGCATCAAGGAAGCATGTGGACAGTGAAATTTTCATAGAAACACCTTTTTTGTCTTGCCCTCCAAAATTTTCTTTTCATCTACCTTCCAGGTTATTATTCATTCACCCTACTGTTGGTCTGTTAGTATCCATTAGACAAATGAGTGAGAAGCTGATAAGCATTTCTAATCTTTGATTTGTGAACTTAAATTGGTTGTTCTTTGGCCAAATATCTGTGAAGCACCCAGATTCATTTCCGTGAATTATGACTGATGCTCTTATGAGAAATGCCTGAGCAACTACAGTTAGTAAATAGTTTGCTAATACTTTGCTCTCTGGCAGGTAGAACTGAATGAGCTATTGATTAATTTTCAGCAAATCTTTCTGCTGCTGTTGCTGCTTTGGCTGTGTGGTATGTTTTCCTAAACCATTATACACACGTAAGTATTTAATTTACTTGCTTACTAAGCCTTTTGTCCCAAACAAGTTGGGGTAGGCTAGATATGAAACCCTTTACCGAAAAAGGCTTTCGCCCCGCTTTGTAGATAAAGCAAACCGCCACAAGACATACAACCAGACCAGGTTCACACACACACACCCAAGTACCACAACAAAGTCATAAGGTTCTGCTGAGGGCACAGCTCAACAAGCCCAAAGAAAGAGAAAACAAAGCGAGACCCACGCAGGGGATCTAGTTAGGCTCCGGCGGCGGCGGCGGCGGCGGTGGCGATAGGCGGACGGCCATCGAGCGAAGGTCGGCGATGAAGGCAGAGATGGCGTCGCGCTCCAGGGGGCGGCTAAGCGGCCGCCAAAGCTGCAGGAAACCCGAGAATTTGTAAAGAGCGTCAGTCGCACGACGAAGAGGGGAATGCTCGATCACAAGCTTATTACGAACAGTCCAAAGAGTCCAGGCAAGGACCCCAACCTCCAGCCACCTAATGTGGCGGGAGGTCGAGGGGGACGTTTGGAGTTCAGCAAATAAGTCGGGGAAGTTGGATTGGGACCAACTCCCCCCGACAATCTCACGAAAGCAGCTCCAGAGGAACCGGGCGGAGGCGCACGCGAAGAAGATGTGGTTGGAGTCCTCGGGAACAGCACAGAGGGGGCAGATGCCAGTGCCAGGGCCATTACGCTTGCGGACCTCCACACCGGATGGGATCCGTCCACGGATCCACTGCCACATGAAGATGCGGATCTTCAGTGGGAGACGGACGGACCACACCATCAAGAGGGGGGGGGGGGAGCGGAGGAGGGGGCAATGGCCATGTAGAGCGATTTGGTAGAGAACTGGCCCGACGGCTCCAAGCGCCAACGCACATGGTCTTGGGCTCCATCCACCAACGGCTCATGCAGAGCGACGCAATCAAGTAGCTCACGCCAGGCGGCGGATTCCGCAGGCCCAAATGGCCGACGGAAAGCAAGGCGCCCTAAGTCAATAAGGGCCCTATCAACAGAAATCATGGGATCGACAGAGATAGAGAAGAGGATGGGGAAGCGAGCCGCAAAGGGGGAGTCACCGGCCCAACGGTCAAACCAGAAGAGCGTCGAGAGGCCGGACCCTACCGAGATGGAGGTACCAATGCGGAGCACAGGGAGGAGCTGGACGATGGACTGCCAGAACTGAGAACCTCCCGACTTCTGGCAGAAGGCAAGGGGTTGGCCGCGTAGGTATTTATTCCGGATAATGTCCAGCCAGAGGCCACCATGACCCTGCGAGATGCGCCACAGCCACCGGGATAGGAGGGCAATATTCATCCGCTTAGAGCACATGATTCCCAATCCACCCTGCTCCCGAGGCTTGCAGATGTCAGGCCAGCTGACCATGTGATACTTCTGCTTGCCGTGCTCGCCAGCCCAATAGAAGCGGGACTGGATTTTGGCGATCTCCTTATGGAGACATTCATGGAGGCTGTAGAAACTCATAAGAAATAAGAGGAGGCTGGAGAGGGAGGAGTTGATAAGAATAGTCCGGGCCGCCTTGGAAAGCCACCTCCCCTGCCAGGGCTCGCATCTAGTCTGGAGCTTGGTCACGGAGGGGCAAAGATCGGCGGCCAAGAGGCGCGAGTCATTGATGGGCGTCCCAAGGTAGGTAGTGGGGAACGAGCCCATGCGGCAATTGAGTCTATTGGCAATGGCCACTGACTCAGCGGGAGAGTATCCCATCACCATAACATAGCTCTTATCAAACTTGATCTTGAGGCCCGACATCTGTTGGAAGCAAAGGAGGAGGAACTTTAGGTTGGTGATGTCCATCTCCGAGCCTTCGACCATGATGATCGTGTCATCGACATACTGGAGGATGGAGATCCCCGCGCCCCCGGAGAGATGGGGGGTAATACCACGGAGGTGGCTCGCGGCTTTAGCCTTATCTAGAATGGAAGCCAAAGCGTCGACGGCCATGTTGAAGAGGAACGGGGAGAAGGGGTCGCCTTGGCGCACCCCACAAAGGGTAGGGAAGAATGGGCCGATCTCGCCGTTAATGTTGACCGCCATGCGACCGCAAGAGACCATTTGCATGACTCTCGTGATCCACCGGTCGTCAAAGCCCTTTCGCAGAAGAACTTCCCTAAGGAAGGACCAGCTAACCGTGTCATAGGCTTTGTGAAAATCGATTTTCAGAAAGACCGCCTTCAGGTGTTTGACCCGGACTTCATGAAGGACCTCGTGCAGGACCAGGACACCATCTAGGATGTACCGGCCCTTAATGAACGCAGATTGGTTAGGATGAGTGATCCGATCTGCAAGCAGGGTCACCCTATTGGCGTACCCCTTGGCCAGGATCCGGAAGATCACGTTGATGACCGTAATCGGGCGGAACTGGCGGATGTCCATCGCCCCAGGGACCTTGGGGATGAGGGAGATGGTCCCAAAGTTGAGGCGGCCAAGGTCAATCGAGCCCACGAAGAATTCCTCGAATATGGCCATGATCTCAGGTTTAATCACGTTCCAGAAGGTCTGGAAGAAGATTACCGGAAGACCGTCAGGGCCCGGCGCCGAGGAGGGATTCATCCCCTTGATGGCCTCCCAGACCTCCTGTTCAGAGAAGGGGGCCGTCAGGGATGCGTTATCTGCGTCAGAAACCAGATGGGCGCCGGTCCAGCAGTCAAGGGCGAGAGAGAGACCGCTCCGAGGAGCGGGGGAGAAGAGGGAACGATAGAAATCATCAACATGGGAGCGGATGTCCCGGGGGTCCTGAAGGAGAGTGGCTCCATCCCAAAGGCAGGGGATGGTGTTGCGTCTGCGACGTACGTTGGCAATCGCCTGGAAGTAAGCCGTATTCGCATCACCCTTCAAGACCCAACGCTGAGCGCCCCGAATACGCCAATAGGCCTCCTCATCAGTGTAGATCACGGAGAGCTGGTCCTCGAGGTCGTAGCGGGACAGCCACTCGTCCGGAGAGAGGCCAACTGCGTCAGCCCGAAAGTCGAGGGCCTGGATCGCAGTCAGCAGCGCCCTCTTACGCTCCCTGGTGTCACGGCCCAGGTTGGCTCCCCACCCCTTCATAAATTGCCGAGCACGCTTCGCACCGAAGTGCCACGCGTCTATGGCGGAAGGGGGGCGGGGGTGGGGGTGGGCACGAGCCTCGATCCAACGAGCACTGACGGCGTCGGAGAATCCGGCCTGGGAGAGCCAGAAGGACTCAAAACGGAACCGGGGGGGGGGGGGGGGAATCGGAGGGTGCTCGTCCGCGGAGGAGAGAAGCAAGGGGACGTGATCCGACCCAATCCGGGTGAAGACACGAAGAGAGGCTAGGGGGCACCGGAGGTCCCACTCGGGGGAAACTAGGACCCTGTCCAAGACGGTGAGGGTCGAAGAGGCTTGGCGGTTGGTCCAAGTGAAACGGGCCCCAACCCGATCAATCTCCCGGAGGGCAAGGTCGGCAATGAAATCGTTAAACATGTCCATCCGGGCAAAACTAACATTGCCATTATTCTTGTCTTCCGCACATCGCAGCAGATTGAAGTCACCCCCGACCACTACGGGGAGGGAGGCGGCCGAGATTTTCCGGTGAAGCTCCTCCAGGAAGGAGGCCGACCTACTATGGTCGGCCGGACCATAGACTATGATGATCTCCCACTTGAAGTTTAGCGCTCTCTCGTAGACCTCCATGCTCACGAAGAATTCGCCCCGATCCATGCTGCCCACCTCAAAGGTGGCATCCTTCACACCTAAGAGGATGCCGCCCGAGTGACCCGCGCTCCCACTAGAAGGGAGCCAGTGCCACGCAAAGAGGTGAGAGCTCAGCCGGTCAAGCTTAGGGAGCGCAAAGTCGCGACGCATGGTCTCCTGCACGACCACGATGTCGATGTGCTCATCTCGCATGTACTCCACTAACTGGCGGCGGCGGCCATCATGGCCGAAGCCGCGGATGTTCCAGAAGAGGGCTCGCATCAAGGAACCATCGGGGGGCTGCTTGACCCCAAGACACAGGACGCGCTAAGCGCGCGAAGAGCCGCCGTGCGGGAGCGGGTGCGGCCCCGGATCTCCTGCCCGGCCCCCGAGGGGGGGGGGAGCCGGCTGCCGCGTCCGAGGTGGGGGGGGGGGGGGAAGAACCTCCAGGTAGCGCAGGGGCAGGGGGAACAGCGAGGGCCGCTCGGGCCTCCGCCAGTTTCCCGTCAAGAACCTCCCGGGCCCTGATGGCCGCAACCTGGGCGAGAGGGGGGCCCACCTCCCCACGAAAGATGATCGCGGAATCGGAGGCCACTTTGGCGAGATGGCCCAGAGGAACAGATTCAAGAGCAGAGAAAGAACAAGACGAAGTAGAGGGGGCAGCGGAGGGCGTACCTGGCTCCAGGTTGCGGGCGGCAGCGCGGAGCTCAGCCCGCTCGGGGATGGGCAGCGCCTGGCGGCCCTCGGGGTGTGCAGCGTCCAGCCGAGCACTCCGGCGGGAGGCCACCACCGGGGAGGAAGCCGACCGGCCGCGGCGGGAGTAGGCGGCAGACCGTGGGGGGGGGGGGCTGGGATGCCAGCGGGGTGATGATCCGGGCCGCCCCCTCCCCAGGAGGCGACGAGGGAGAGGCTAACAGCCCCGGCCCAGCACAGCCTAGGGAGCTCTGGGTCGCGGGTAGAGGAGCGACCCGAGGAGGGGAGAGCGCACCCGAGGCCGAAGAGCATGCCCCAGAAGGGGCCCGAGGAGACGACGGGGCCGGGGGCGCGTCGGGCAGCGTGGAGAGAACGGTGGCGGGGGGAGGCGAAGCCGGAGGGGGGGTGCATCCACAGGAGGCGACACCCCACCCTCAGGAACCGCCGGCGAGGCGGAGAGCAGCCCTCCGGTCAGGCCGACTGGGGCCATCCCCGGAGGCGGGGAGGAGACGGGGGAGCGCGGAGAGGAGGCCGGGCAGACCACCAGGCCGACACTGGAGATGTCGCTCCCCTCGGAAGACGACCCGTCAGGGACCGGCGGGTCATCCACCATGGGGCCAGGAGCAGCCTGGCGGCCCTTGCCCCCCGTAGCCGGAGGGGGGGCGAGGGGGTGGGGGAGCGGGAGTCCTCGGACGCCCCCTCCTCGTCAGAGCGGTGGGAGCGAGAGTGATGCCGGCCGTGGTAGTCTCCGCCAGCCCCCCGGGAGTCGTCTGGGGGGCCGACATCGAGGGAGCGGGGGCGCCCAACATGGTTGGGAGGCTCGGGGGCGATCCTGAGGTCGAAGCCCTAGTCATTGAAGAAGACCCGGACCGAGGTGTGAAGCTTGGTGGAGTCGAGACACTTGACCTTGACCCGCACCTCCTCCTCCTTGCGCAGCGAGAGCTCGTCGACCACCACCACCTTGCCTAGGAGGCGAGACATCTGGCGGATGACGAGCTCTGACCGCGCGATGTCAGGGAGACCGGATATGAGGATCCCGGCGGTGTCGAGGACGGCCACGGCCTGAGCATCGAGAACTGGCTCGGAGATCTCGACAACCAGCTGGTTGAGCGCGAGAGTGATCCGGCCACTACGCGTGGCGTAGTCGTAGCTGACGGAGTCGGGGAAGACGACAGAAAAGATGTGACCGGCGGTGGGGGTGACCACCCAGTCCCACTGGCGGCGGTAGAGGTGGTTGAGCTCGGCCTCGATCATCTCCGGGGACGCCACCCCGTCAACGATAGTGACGATCGCCTGAAGGGATGGTGAAGGAGGAGGGGCGTCCGGGACCTCAAGGTGGAAGAAGCCCAGCCCCTCGATCCCGTGACCATACATCATGAGCTCAGAGACCACCGGTCTGTCCGGGCACAGAATGGCGGGGTGGCCAGGATCCTTGCAGAGGTAGCAACACTGGGGGTTGACACATGCAACCTGAGAGTGTCCCCTCACCCCACAGTTGAAGCATGGGGGGCGAGGGAGACCGGAGACGGGGCCCGGAGCAGTGGGGGCACCCGGACCCGTGGGGGGAGGCACGGCCGGAGTGAGGCGGGTACCCCGGCGCTTCTTCTTCTTGGCGGGGCCAGGGCGGCCGCGGGAGGCGCCACCACCAAAGGCCGGAGCTGGGACCGTAGTCCCCGCGGAAGCAGCGTGCGGGGGGACGTAGCGGCGGGTGTCCGGGGTGGGGAGGATACCGTCCCGCGGGTGGGGAGAGCCGGCGCGAGCCGGCCGGGCAGGAGAAGGGGACCGGTCCCTACGACGGGGAGGCGAGGGGGAGCGCCGGCGGCGCCAGTCCCCCGACGACACCCGAGGAGAGCGGGACCGGGCCCGGTCATCCCGGCGGGAGGGGGAGCGGCGGCTGTCCCGGAGCTCCCGGAGCTCTTGCCGGAGCTCCTCCTCCCGCCGGAGGGAGTCGGGGGAGGGGCGGGTCGAGTCACGGGAAGCCTCTCCCGCCTTGCGCTTTGTCCGGGGGGCAGGGTCCAGCCGGTCCCGCGGCATGGCCGACCGCGGCGCGACGGGAGCCGGAGGGGCGAGGGGGGCGGGCGGGGTCGGGCAGGCCGCCGGACGGCCGGACGCGGGAGGAGGAGCGGCGAGAGGTGCCGGCGGAGCGAGTAGGGAGGCGGGGGATGGCAGAGGGGCGAGACGAAGGGAACCCGACGGGGTGGCGGCGCATGAGGTCGGGGCGAGAGAGAGGCCGCGGGGTAACCAGATCGAGCTGGTGCACCCCGCTCTGGGCCTAGGGCATGGGGGAGGCCCAACCGGGATGGGCCGGCCTGCGGGGGAAGGGGGGGCAAGCCGAGATGGGCCGCGCATGTGCCCCCGAGCGGGATGGGCCGGGGCCCAGCAACCCAGTAGGCCCAGACGGCCTGCCAGGGGCGCGGGGGAGAGCGGGGGGGGGGGGGGGAGAGGAGGAAACCCTACCGGGCGAAGACGACGGCGCCGCCGCCGGCGCCGCGCCGGCGAGGCCAGCGGCCGGGGATCGAGCGGCGCGGCCAGTCCGCACGAGGAGCCCAGAGGACCCGAAGTGGGCGATGAAAGGCCGGAACGGCGACGGCCGAGGCGACGGGGCCGGGAGGAGGGCGGGGAGAGGGAGGGATAGCAGAGGGGTGAGGGGAGACGGCGGCCGGTCCCCCACCGCCGGCCGGCGCCAGGAGGAGCGGGCGGGGCCCCGATCGGCGCGCCCGGCCACGCCCCAAGCCTGCACGCGGCGGCGGCGTAGGGACCTACCAGCCAAGGCCGGCCCTTGGCCCCGCGGCATCCGAGCCGGGCTCCGGGACGCCGAGGAGGTCGTCGCCGGCATCCGCCTACCGGCCACAGAACCCCTCACGTGGGGGGCTGAGTTAGCCGGCCGGCGGGGCAGAGCGGGTCGGGGGGAAGAGAGGGGGGTGGAGGGTGCCGGAGGGGAGGGAGGAGGGGGGAAGGGCGCATCATTGGCGCAGTCGGCCCAGCGGAAGGAGGCGCCCGGGGCATCCGGCGCGGCGGCGGCCGGCACGGAGGGCGGCGGCAGGGGCGCTGGCGGAAGGACCGATAGGGAGAGGGCGGGAGGGGATGGCGGCGGCGCCTCGGCGGCGGCGGCAGAGTCGCCCGCGGAGTCGCCCGCGGAATCGCCCGAGACCTCCATCAGCAGCGCCACCGAATCTGTTCTATGAAACCCTTTCACGAGGACTTCCGAGGAGGTCAACCATCCGAGTAGTACTCTCGCCCAAATGTGTTTCATACCCAAAGGACTGGCTAGTTTTTACGTTGGCTCGCCAAGCCTAGCACAACCCTTAAATATGAAACCCTTTCACGAGGACTTCCTAGGAGGTCACTCATCCTAGTACTACTCTCGCTCAAATGGGTTTCATACTCATGAGACTGGCTAGTTTTTACGTTGGCTCGCCAAGCCTATCACAACCCTCCTCCTTATTTAATTTCAACCAAGAAAAGTATCTTGTGACATCAGAAAAGAGTCGAAAAATCTAATGATGAATTAGTGCTCAAACGAAAGGATTGCTGCATTACTGGACTACAATGGATGAATACATAGAATATGCTGGCATTTACTAGAAGACATGTACGTAGCTACATCATCAACAGTTACACAATGGTGAAACAATTAGCATTGGTAAAAAGTACAGTAAGAATCACTCTATCGCAAGAGTAGCACCACCTGACAACAGAGGGCTCTCGTCGACTGAAGAGGTCAACGGCGATGAACAGTTGGAACTTGTAGGCGCAGGTAGACTGTCGACCTCAATCACACCCTCCAGCATCTGAACCACATGATGCATTGTCGGACGGAGCGAAGGATTCTGCTCAATGCACCAGAAAGCAACACGCAAGAACCTCTCCACTCTGACCAAATCCTCAATGGCGTCATCATCGCTATGAAACAGCACCTCTGTCCTGCCATCACCAACCAACTGACCGGCCCACTCGAATAGCATGACCGAGTCGTCACCATCCTGACCAGGCACTGGCTCCTGGGACTTTCGGCAGCATATCATCTCTAGTAGCACAACACCAAAGCTGTACACATCAACCTTGGTGTCGATGCGCCTGTCGCTTTGGAACCACTCGGGGGCTATATAGCCCCTTGTGCCCCTGATGTTGGTCACCGTGGTGTGCATCTGCTGGTCACTAAGAAGCCTGGCAATACCAAAGTCAGTAATCTTCGGATTTTTCTTGCTATCTAACAATATATTGTCAGGCTTGATGTCACAGTGGATGATTGGATAATTGCATCCTTCATGTAAGTACTCCAGGCCCTTGGCAATGCCGAGCGCTGCCTCAGCGCGCCAACTCCACATCGGTTGCTGCTGAGGCTGGAAAAGGAAGCTCCGAAGGGAACCGCCTGGCATGAACTCGAACACCAACATCCGCTGCTCCTTCTCTTTGCAGTAGCCAACCATGCGGACTAGGTTCCTATGGTGGATCTGGCCGATGGACTGTACCTCGTTTGCGAACTCCCTCTCACTGTAATCATTGGAGCTGATGAGCTTCTTCACTGCTATGTCGGGGGAGTGTAGCGACTTCAACACCCCATGGTAGACCTCGCCAAAGCCTCCTCTGCCTAGCAACTTATGAAAGCCATTGGTTGCTCTATAAAGCTCTTTTGCGGTGTAAGCCCTCACAAAGTCATGGTCGGTGTTCTTCTTCCTAAGGTACCAATGTAACATGAGACTACTTACTGCAGACAGCAACAGGAATGCGGAGCCACCAAGTAGTGCATAAGGCAATAATATCCTTCTCGGTGACGCTGGCACAGAGGGACTGCTTGTCCTCACCTTGATCAACGCCTTCATGGTGACATTTTCTCCCTGCTGTCCAGCACCTGTCAACAACGCCATCTTAGAACAGTGAGTTCCATCAAATAGAGCCGCTGTGCACAGACAGTCGCTCAAGCAGAAGTCTGCACACTGGTCCTCTGAGGGGTACGAATATCTTTCGTATGCGGAGCTTGTCCAAGTGGTGTTCGGCAACTTAACAATCCCAAACTCGGCAGAGTGGATGTTCCCATGACAGCTTTGTGGCACAAACCCCTGTGTGCAACCTCTGTACTTGAGCTGCGCATCAATGAAAGAGTAGCCACTTGGACACTTGCAATCGAGACGGTCATTTGGACCGTACACACAGTAGGAGTTGGGGCCGCACAAACCTTGCAAAGTGGTGCGCCTGCTGCAACCTTCACCTGGGAACAGGCCGGTGATTGCCCACGACGCATTGCTCCTTCCCCCGGGGGCAGTCTTCAGCCGGGTGTAGACCCGGACGATGCCGTCAGGATCGAGCGTTGCGTGTTGGTGGTAACTGATGGTGGAGTTCGGAAGTGGAGGTATCTGCTCGCGCACCATCCCATCCTTGGTTTGGTAGTAGAGATGGCCCGGCGAGTCGAAAAAAAGAGTCGTGTTGCCATCCTTCTTGTTGTCGTGTTCTTGGGTGTCAGTCCCCCAATATGCGTTGTACGCATCCAGACTGCCAGCGGCAAGGTTCAGGAGGTACAAGACAATATTGCCGTCGGCCTGCACATACAGGCTGAAGCGGCCACGAGACAAGTCTGTGTCCGAGCGCCTGGAATGAATGGATGTTCCAGAGCTCATGAACTGCCCGGGGAGGAGGGTATCGGTGGGATACCGAAAGCTCTCCCACACGATAGTTCCACCCGGGGAGGCGATGAACTGTAGGTTGCCTGAGTCCTGTAGCACAAGGTCAATGCCGTACTGCATGCCAAGGTTGGGGTTCCTCCAGATGATGTTGCCGCTGGTGTCGGCGAGGGAGAGCAGACCATCGGTGATGCCGAGCACGGATTGCGCCATGGTGTTGACGGCCGAGCCCGAGCCTGGGTCTTTGGCGTACCACACCACCTTCTGCTCTGCAGGGTTGGCCTCCTGGGTGAGGTTGATGTTGAACCAGATGCCAAGGAGGAACCGGCTAGGGTCAGCGTCAAGGGCGCGGAACCCGAAGGCGTACTCCCCGGACGAGCAGGTGATGTAGTTTGGCGGCCTGAGAGTCGATCCGGTGCTGAGTTTGTTGGCTACAAGCAGATGAGCTTGGATCAGCAAGAACACAAGCAGTGGGGCAAGGTGGCGGGAAAAAGAGGGCGACATGCCTGATGGCTTCATTTGTTATCTGTTTGCTGCTCTGTGTACTCACCTTAGATGTTCTTATATATGTTCAGTTATGCACTCCTATCGCATTGTTTTGCATATATGGTGAGTGACACATACAGGAAACAAGTTAATGGCCTAAACGAAGCACCCCGCTCGCCGGCCGGCTGCTAAACAACACATGCATAGACACTGTCAAGGTTGAGCGTCATTTCTGAATGTCTGATACGTTTGCATGAGAGAGTTTGATTGCCATTTTGTTTCTGAATGCGACAGGCTTATCTAAACTACGTACATCCACTTTGAATAGTATTTGATTGATTGCCGTCTTGTTTCTGAACGCGACAGACCTAACTATTTCTGTCTCTGTCGTGCTCTTGAATCTTGCCCAGACAGCTAATTCGGATGTTCCCATCAGAATATCGGTGGATAAGTTTTTTCATCTCAGATGAAGTGGGTAAGTTAGATGGGCATGTGCCATTTGTCACGAACCGTCAGCTTGAAAGCAGGCGACACGAGCTAGTAAACTGTTGCAGCTCAGGCTGCAAGTGGGACGCTCCGCGGGACACCCGCATCATGCCGCATCAGCCCGCGAATTTAAGTGAGCTTATGCGGGATCCCCACATAACCCACAGTTTAGTCCGCGGTTGCCGCTCGCCCACATAATTCAGGTTGCAGTAGTACATCGTTGCGCCCCTTGATAATGCTATACTACTGCATGCCTATCCCTGGCTGGACAGGTGCATTGTCGAGCATAGAAAGCAGCGCCCGCAACGCTTCCTGCACGTCTGCAGCGACGACCCCGGAACCATCGAACTCCGGCGAGGAGCTGCCGGAGTGTTGCCTCCATCTGTCGATGACGCGCTCCTCCTTGCTGACAGCGTCGATGAGCATGCCCATGTTTAGCCAAGTAGCTAGAATCAAACGGACCCAGCGTGCATCCCAAACCAGCCATCGTGCCAACGCCTCCATTCATGCACCACCATCAGCACTTAATCACGCAGCCAAGCACAGGACAAAGTCATTGTGTTCGCGGACGTCCGCGCGCCGGTGCGCTGGCGTGTGGCCGCCGGTGCACATACAGTTGCCCTGCATGCGCGTGTCGCTATGCTCATGCCATCCGCCGATCATTTGGCACTATTGCGGGCACACGGGCTGGCCTCCCTGTTGCAGCGAAAACTGCAATACAAGTTCACGGACACTGGCATCGTCAGTTGGCGCAACGGGTAGGGATCCAAGGCCGGCGCCGGCGAAACTCTTCTCCATCGGCAGAGGGAGCGAGGAGGAGATGATAACGACGAGGAGGGAATTCATGAGGAAATGCGGAAGCGGCAACAGAGTACATGTGGGCCGGAGCTAGCAGCGTCACTTCGGGTGCTGCCTGCTGGTCGCCTCGCCTAATCCATGGTTGCCGCATCGCGCGGCGGCGTGCGTGGGACGCGGACAACTAGTTTTCTGGCGAAGAACGATATACGGGTAGGACGTGGTTTCCGTGGGCGAACCCACATATTCCACATAAGTTTGACGTAATTCCGTGGGTGACCGCGAGCATGATTTTTGTGGGCTTGTAAGTGGGCACCGTGGGAGGCCCGTGTCCACTTGCAGCCTGAGTTGCAGCACAGCAAACCCATCACGAAGGCGTTGTATAAGCATCAACGGTCCAATTTGGCGAGTCAAAGGAAGCTGACCTTTTCTGCCATTTGATGGCTTTTTTCCCAGCGGACGGGGATGAGAGGTTGCCTGTGCGTCATTATTGTGGCTAGACTATGTAGAAGATGAAGCATAGTCTGTGCAACACAATTGCATTGATCGGTGCACCAGACACGTATATATGATGTACAGATGAACTAGGAGGTGGGTCCAAGACACAATATACACGTACACAATATATTCAACCCCCCCCCCCCCCCAGTCCCCGCACTTAGTCATCACATCGGCGAACTGTTGTGCGGTTAGAACATGAAGGACCCGAATGCGTTCAAGGGCCACCTGCTCACGCACAAAGTGAATGTCCAGCTCAATGTGCTTAGTCCGGCGATGATGAATGGGGTTGGCGGAAAGGTACACCGCAGAGACGTTGTCACAGTAGACAACTGTAGCCTGGGAGAATCGTGATGCAACTCCTGAAGTAGCTGTCGTAGCCAGATGCACTCGGCGACGGCGTTAGCCACTGCTCGGTACTCGACCTCCGCGTTGGAGCGTGAAACCATGGGTTGTTGCTTGGACGACCACGAGACGAGTGAAGGACCGAGGTAGACACAGTAGTCAGAGGTGGAGTGACGGGTGTCAGCGCAGCCAGCCCAGTCCACGTCGGAATAGGCCACCATCTCCAAAGAAGTGGACGCCGTGAGAGTGAGCCCAAGACCCATCGTGCCACGGATGTAGCGGAGAATCTGTTTCATGAGGGTCCAATGGGAGTCACGAGGGGCGTGCATATGAAGACACACCTGCTGAACAACATATTGTAGATCCGGCTTGGTGAGAGTCAGATACTGAAGAGCACCAACAATGGACCGGTAGAACGGAGCATCCGACGCTGGCGAGCCCTCGAGAGCAGAAACCTTGGCCTTCATGTCAACAGGAGTAGCGACAGGGTGACAACTGAGCATGCCGACACGCTCAAGTAGCTCATGCGCATACTTCTGCTGATGAAGGAAGAAGCCGTCGGGTCGCCAAACAACCTCAATGCCAAGGAAATAATGTAGAGCGCATAAGTCCTTGATGGCAAACTCATCACGCAGCCGGAGAGTGATCTGCTGAAGAAGGGTTGCGGGGGAGGCCATCAGGATGATGTCGTCGACGTAGAGGAGCAAATATGCAGTCGTGTCGCCGCAGTGATAGACAAACAACTGTTGGGAATCGTTGCATGGAAAACAAAAAAAATTCTATGCAAACGCAATGATCTATCCATGGAGATGCATAGCAGCGAGGGGGATAGTGTGTCTACGTATCCTCCTAGACCGTAAGCGGAAGCGTTTCACAACGCGGTTGATGTAGTCGAATTTTCTTCGCGATCCACGGATCGAGTACCGAACGTACATCACCTTCGAGTTCTGCACACGTTCAACTCGGTGATGCCCCTCACCTTCTTGATCCAGCAAGACGTCGAGGTAGTAGATGAGTTCCATCAGCATGACGGCGTGGCGACGGTGATAGTGAAGTGATCTCCGTAGGGCTTTGCCTAAGCACTACAAAAATATGATCGGGGAGTAAACGGTGGAGAGGGGCGCCGCACATAGCTAGGCAATTATCTGGTGTATGCTAGGGGCGCCCCCCCCCCACATATATATAGGTGGGAGGGAGGGGAGAGGCCAGGAGCCAAGTAGGACCGAATCCTACTTGGGCTCCTCCCAAGCCGCGCCCCCCTGCCATATATATCGGAGGGGGAAGGAAAGAGGGGGAAGGGGGGAGGAAGGGGGAATCCTATTCCGTTTCTTTCCTTTCCTCCTCCCTCTTTCCTTCTCCACCTTGGCCGGCCCATATGGGGGGCGCACCAGCCCCTTGTGGTGGTGCATTTCCCATCTTGGCCATAAGGCCCATATCTTTTGCCGGGGGTGCCCGGAACCCCTTCCGATGACACGATAAGTACCTGGTACCCCCCGAAACACTTCCGGTGTCCAAATATCATCGTCCTATACATCAATCTTTACCTCTCGACCATTTTGAGACTCCTCGTCATGTCCATGATCTCATCCGAGACTCCGAACAATATTCGGTCACCAAATCACATAACTCATATAATACTATATCGTCATCGAACGTTAAGCGTGCGGACCCTACGGGTTCGAGAACTATGTAGACATGACCGAGACACCTCTCCGGTCAATAACCAATAGCGGAACCTGGATGCCCAAATTGCCTCCTACATATTCTTCGAAGATCTTTATCGGTCAAACTGTTATGACAACATACGTAATTCCCTTTGTCCATCGGTATGTTACTTGCCCGAGATTCGATCGTCGGTATCTTCATACCTAGTTCAATATCGTTACCGGCAAGTCTCTTTACTCATTCCATAATACATCACCTCGTGACTAACTCCTTAGTCGTTTTCTTGCAAGCTTATGATGTGTATTACCGAGAGGGCCCAGAGATACTTCTTCGATACTCGGAGTGACAAATCCTAATCTTGATCTATGCCAACTAAACAAACACCTTTGGATATACCTGTAGAGCATCTTTATAATCACCCAGTTATGTTGTAACATTTTATAGCACACAAGGCATTCCTCCGGTATCTGGGAGTTGCATAATCTTATAGTCGAAGGAATATGTATTTGACATGAAGAAAGCAATAACAATAAAACTGAACGATCATTATGCTAAGCTAATGGGTGGGTCTTGTCCATCACATCATTCTCCTAATGATGTGATCCCCTAATCAAATACAACACATGTCCATGGTTAGGAAACCTTAACCATCTTTCATCAACGAGCTAGTCTAGTAGAGGCTTACTAGGGACATGGTATTTGTTTATGTATTCATACATGTATTTAAGTTTTCGATCAATACAATTCTAGCATGAATAATAAACCTTTATCATGAATAAGGAAATATAAAATAACAACTTTATTATTGTCTCTACGGCATATTTCCTTCAACAATGAGGCATCCGAGCGAGTAACGCTGAAGCCCAGTGTTTGGAGGAACCCGGCGATATGCAGGTACCAGGCGCGAGGTGCTTGCTTGAGCCCGTAGACAGACCGGGACAGCAAACACACATGCCCAGGAAGAGATGCGTTGACGAAACCAGTGGGTTGCTCACAGTAAACCTGCTCCTCAAGATGGCCATGAAGGAAGGCGCTGTAGGCATCCATCTAATGAACCGGCCATCCTCGGGAAACCGCCAGCTGGAGAACGGTGAAGATCGTGCCTGGTTTGACAACCGGTGCAAATGTCTCAGTGAAGTCGACGCCAGCACGCTGCCGAAAACCACAGACCACCCAGCGAGCCTTGTAGCTACCATCCGAGCGGGTCTTATGCCGAAAGACCCACTTGCCACTGATGACATTGGCACGAGAAGGCCAGGGAACCAGTGCCCAGGTACGGTTCCGTTGAAGAGCGTTGAACTCTTCCTGCATCACAGCAAGCCAGTGAGGATCACAAAGGGCTGCTCTGGCGGACACAAATCGGTGACGGCTCGGTGGTGGAGGCAGCGAGGAGATACTCGTTGCTGGAGTACCACAGACTCGGGCAGTGAACGCCGGCTCGAGCCCGACTGAGGGGGCGAGACGACAACTTCGGGACGAGGCCCAAGGAGGCGGCCGGCGAGGGTGTGGTGCCTGAGGCAGCCAGGGAGGGCATGACACCTGAGGCGCCCAAGGCGGCGGAGGCGAGCGAGGCGCCCGAGGTGGCGAGGGCGGCTGGGGCGCCCGAGACGGTCGAAGAGAGTGCCGACAGCGATGCCGGTGGGGACGATGACAGCGTCGTGGGGGCGCGAGACGCAGCTCGTCCGATGGCGCGAGGACCGCCAAAGCCCGAAGGTGGTCCAAGAGCCGAGCAGGGCCGTCCACCTGACGGGGTCGCCGAAGATCTGCCAGTGGCCGACGGCGACGGGGCGACGAGAGGTACCTGCTGCTAAAACGGAAACACCTTCTCATCAAAGTAAACGTATCGCGAGGTGAATACACGATGTGGGACAGGATCGTAATAGCGGTTAGCCTTTTGTGTTAGGTGGGTAGCCGAGAAAGATGCAAGCGATGTAGCGGGGTGCAAGCTTATGAGGCGTAGTGGCGGCAATGCTAGGGTAGCAGAGACAGCCGAAGATGCGAAGCTCATCATAAGAGGGCGGTGCACCGAAGAGGAGGTGATGTGGTGCAATTTCCTGTGAGTACGACAGGGGCGGATGTTAATCAGGAGTGATATGGTGGCGAGAGCTTCAGGCCAAAAGCACGGAGGCACATTGGCGTGAAAGAGAAGGGTCCGAACGCAGTCATTAAGAGTGCGAAGGACACGCTCAGCGCGACCGTTCTGTTGCGAAGTGTACGGGCATGTGAGACTAAAAGTCGTGCCATGTGTGGTGAGGAGAGTGCGAACAACTAAATTGTCAAACTCCTTCCCGTTATCTGTCTGAAACGCGCGAATGGCACAACCAAACTGCGTGAAAACATAGGAGTAGAAAGCGACGAGAGTGGAGATGACATCCGACTTACGACGTAACGGGAAGGTCCACACATAGTGCGAAAAATCATCAAGTATAACAAGATAATAAAGATAGCATGTATTACTTGTAACTAGAGAGGTCCAAACATCACTATGAATTAACTCAAACGGGTACGATGCAACATGAGAAGACGCCCTAAACGGAAGACGAGCATGTTTGCCGAGGCGACATGCATGACGCGAGTGATCCTTGATCTTATTACACGTGAAAGAAAAACACAGAAGTATATGACGAATGGTGGCGGGGTTGGGATGACCCAAGCGAGCATGCCAAAGATCCACTCCGGTGGCGAGAGCGACATGGGCGGCGGAGGTGGTGAAGGCGGTGGAGTGGACCAGCACTGGTACAACGAGGTGCTATACAAACGGTTTTTAGTCCCTTTCCGCGACGGCATTTGGAACCGTCGCCAAGTGAGTGTGGGCGATAGGGGGTCCTTCCCACACGACCCAGAAACCGTCGGGGATATGCCCTCCTGGTACACACGCTCGGCAAAATGAGGTCGTGTGCGACCGGCGAGCGAGCAAATATGGTTATACGTACAATAGTGCTAAAAAATACAATTATACAGGCAAAATCATTTCCGGTCGTAAGTACATCCCACACAGTCAGTCCCCGCTAAACATTTCCATTCGTATATACATCCCACACAGTCGCTTCAAGGAAAACGTTTTCATTCGCAGGTACATCACACACAATTTCCCACGTTAAATCGTTTGTGATAGCGTTGCCATTGCACACAATATTAAGAATTTTATCGTTTGCGTTATTGAAAGTATCACACACGTTGCATAGATGAAACTATGTGGCAAAGGTTGTCCATCACACACAGATTTTATGTGGTAAACGTTTGCGCAAGGTGGCCTAACGCAAACAGTTTTGAAGAGAATGTCGTGTGTGATTGTTCATAGATCCAACACTGTTTATTCATAGAAACTGTGTGCGTTGCCTTAGGTCATCGTCCACGGTATTTTCTCAATAACCGTTTACAATAGCAAAAAAACAATTACATGCTAATTGCCCTATTATTAATAATCCATTTATTAATCTAATTGACATTCATATTAAACACATAATATATTTCATTCTCATATTAAGGAAGCAGGATTTCATAATTGAAATACATCAGACTACAACATGATATAGCTTCAGCACTCAGCTACCCCATTACACAACTGCACCAGCACCAAGTTTCACATGCAACATCTAGAACCTTTCGAAATTAGCATCATAGACGGTACATAGACAGATGCATTTCATCGGAAAACTGCTGAAGCGGAAGGAGAATATAGAGCCTTCATTGATGTTGAAGGTCTTTGCAACTTTAGGCCAGTGCCTGTGGATGATTGACCGTCCATCCTTCGTCCTCTTCAGGAACACTTCAATATTGAACCGTGGGTGTTGTATGAAAACCTTCCTCGCCTCCTGACCATAGAGGTGGTTTGAGAGGTAATAGTCAGTGAACTGCTTTGGAAATGGCTGAAAACAAGGATGTGCATAAATATCTTCTCTATATTGGAAATGGGGCAAAGGAATAAAAAAGGAAAGGTATAATAGTTAGTATCATATTGCAGTGAACTGATGTCTTCTTCATTGTGCAGACAAAGATCTTGTTTTTTTTTTTTGTCGCTAATTTCTTTATCCTAACAATCTTTCTGAGTTTCTTGACTTGATTGATGTTCTTAGACAACTCATTTCCCCATATGCAAAAAGGGTCGAACAGTGGGTCAAAACCTCTAACAACAGGACCTACATGTGCAAGACCAAATTGTTAAAAACCCAAATATTAGAATGGTTCCTACAATTGCACAATACTGTGCTATTAGACAACGGACCATGCACGTGCTAACCTCGATTGTAAACCTCAGTGCTTCCCATTGTTTCCCTGCAACACAAATAAGGCAGTTAGTCATCAGGTTAAGTAAGGGTTCACATGCTATCAGTAAAATATGTTGATGAAAAATAAGCACATTGCAGATTTATCAGATTAATCAAGCCACATGGAAAACCCATTTATCCAAACCAAGCATGATTAAGAACTAGGAAATATAGCACTTGTATATGTTTCTCATGTATTAAGTGCAGCCAAATTCGATTTATTCCTCACATGCACAATAATACAAAATTCTACCCACGACAATTGGACATCGCATTACAGAATTGAACCAAGCAATTAATTAAACACCACAACAAATGAACCAAACATTAACTGAGCACCACATGGAAATAGAAGATCAGACAGTTAACCAGACCAAGCATGCTTAACAACTTGGAAATATAGCAATTGTATTTGTTTTTCATGTATTTAGTACAGCCAAATTCGATTTACTTCTCACATGGTATACAATAACAGAATGGACCCACAACTATTGAACATCGCATTGCAGAACTGAACCAAACAGTTAACTAAACACCAGAACACAAATGAACCAAACGTTAATGAGCACCACATTGCACAATGTATAACCAAACCAAGCATGCTTGACAAGTTGGAAATATAGTAATTGTATTCGTTTCTCATGTATTTTGTAAAGATAAATTCGATTTATTTCTCACATGGAAGACAATACAAAATTGCAGCCTGAAGAATTGAACATCACATTTGCAGAATTGAACCAGACAGTTAACTGAAGACGACAACTAATTAACAAAACAGTTAATAAGTGAGCACCACACTGCACGACATATAGAACATATACACAGGAGCAACAGATCGCATGGTAAAATTAGATAGCACAATTCACTGGAATTTGTTAAGGAAAGGTAGGAGCAGCACACGCAACGGGTAAACCGAACATGCTTAACCGGGTACCCAGTAAATGGCAAGGTGCTCCTCCAAGATCTGGGGGTCCACACGAATGGTAGCCATCGCACCTCATCCGCGCGTGCGGCCATGATTTGCTTCTCCGCTGCCAAATGCTCCTTGAGCTCCTGGCTATACTGGGTGCGCCATGGCTTAGGACGGCACTTATTTGGTGGAGGGGTCGGTGATTTGGGTAGAAGGTGTCGCGCCGGCGGTCGGGGCATGTGGGATGTGGAAGGAGGAGGAGGATGGGGGTCTGGTGTGGATTACCTGCCTAGATAGACGAGGCCGAGCAGCGTGAAGGAGGGTCGCCGGCAAGGGGGGCGACGCTACAAGCAAGGAGTGAAGGTTTCAACTTGGAAAGGAAGGCGGAAATAGGGGAAATGTGGCTTTTGATAAGGAAGAGGGGCGGGGAGGTAGATATTTCCGCGGAAGCCGAAAATTTTGAATCGGATCAGCGAAAAAACTAGCGCATAGTGTCATCAGACACGGTCCCTTATTCAAAACTGTGTACGATATGTGAACATCACAAACGATTTAGATAGCTTAACCCGTGTGTGATGAGTTTGAACGTCAAAAATTTTGGTTCCAATTTCCCTGGTTACAGTGGTCATCCACGTCATTGCATAATTTTTGGGTAAACAAAGGAGACTACAGTAGTAGACTACAACACACCCACACTTCTTAATCGAGTAAGTTAAGATATTAAACAGAGCTAGCTGGCCTAAACATTACTCTACCAAATTAAAGACCGGTGCTCTTAATTAAACAAAACAAAGAGTATTACTACGGCTGGTGCTCGTCGATCTCCTCCGCCTCCTCCATGTCCATCTCGCGCCCGATGGTCTCCTGGAGAAGGGGCTCCATGGCATCCATCGCACCATACTCGGCAAGCATCTCGCCATCCGTGGCCGCCATCTGTTTGGAAAAGGCGGCCACGATCTGGGCTTTGGCGGGCTCCGTCGTGGCAAGGTATGCCGCGCAGGAACGGAAGGCTGCTCGAACGCTCTCGACGATTGCCAACTCTTTGGCCGTGGGTTGTCGACCGTTGTCGGAGAAGCTTCTTTCGATTTGTGCGGTGACCGCCACAAGCTGGGCATGGGCGGCCTTGACATGGTCCTAGGCGGCCTCCATCAGGGCTAAGGCCACCGCTACAGAACGGACAGCTGCTGTGCCGCTCTCGCTAGTTGCTATCCCCGAGGTAGATTTTGCTGCCGCCGCCTGAGAAGCAACAACGGCCGTTTGGGCTGCCTTGGCCGCCCGGTCGTAGATTGCGGTCGCCCTCATGAAGCTTGTTAGCACGCGCCTGCCGGCTTCGGCCTCGCTCTCGCCGGAGTGGGCCACTGATACGTCTCCAACGTATCTACTTTTCCAAACACTTTTGCCCTTGTTTTGGACTCTAACTTGCATGATTTAAATGAAACTAACCCGGACTGACGCTGTTTTCAGCAGAACTGCCATGATGTTGTTTTATGTGTAGAAAATAAAAGTTCTCGGAATGTCCTGAAAATCCACGGAGGCACTTTTTTGGAATTAATAAGAATTTCTGGGCGAAAGAAATACACCAGGGGGCCCACACCCTGTCCACGAGACAGGGGGCGCCCCCCTATAGGGCGCGCCCCCTATCTCGTGGGCCCCCTGGACCTCCACCGACCTCAACTCCATCTCCATATATTCACGTTCGGGGAGAAAAAAATCAGAGAAAAAGTTTCATCGCGTTTTACGACACGGAGCCGCTGCCAAGACCTAATCTCTCTCGGGAGGGCTGATCTGGAGTCCGCTCGGGGCTCCGGAGAGGGGGATTCGTCGCCGTCGTCATCATGAACCATCCTCCATCACCAATTTTATGATGCTCACCGCCGTGCGTGAGTAATTCCATCGTAGGCTTGTGGGACGGTGATGGGTTGGATGAGATTTACCATGTAATCTTCTTGTTAGGGTTTGATCCCTAGTATCCATTATGTTCTGAGATTGATGTTGCTATGACTTTGCTATGCTTAATGCTTGTCACTAGGGCCCGAGTGCCATGATTTCAGATCTGAACCTACTATGTTTTCATGAATATATCAGTGTTCTTGATCCTATCTTGCAAGTCTATAGTCACCTATTATGTGTTATGATCCGACAACCCCGAAGTGAAAATAATCGGGATACTTCTCGGTGATGACCGTAGTTTGAGGAGTTCATGTATTCACTATGTGCTAATGCTTTGTTCCGGTTCTCTATTAAAAGGAGGCCTTAATATCCCTTAGTTTCCGCTAGGACCCCGCTGCCACGGGAGGGTAGGACAAAAGATGTCATGCAAGTTCTTTTCCATAAGCACGTATGACTATTTACGGAATACATGCCTACATTACATTGATGGATTGGAGCTAGTTCTATATCACCCTATGTTATAGCTATTATATGAGGAATCGCATCCGGCATAATTATCCATCACTGATCCATTGCCTACGAGCTTTTCACATATTGTTCTTCGCTTATTTACTTTTCTGTTGCTACTGTTAGAACTACTACAAAAACCCAAAAACTATTATCTTTACTTTTGCTATCGTTACTTTTATTATCATACCAATTTTGCTACTAAACACTTTGCTGCAGATACTAAGTTATCCAGGTGTGGTTGAATTGACAACTCAACTGCTAATACTCAAGAATATTCTTTGGCTCCCCTTGTGTCGAATCAATAAATTTGGGTTGAATACTTTACCCTCGAAAGCTGTTCCGATCCCCTACACTTGTGGGTTATCAAGACTAATTTCTGGCGCCGTTGCCGGGGAGCATAGCTCTATTCTCTGAGTCACTTGGGATTTATATCTGTTGATCACTATGAGGAACTTGAAAGACGACATAACTACTATTTTGCCCTCAACTACGAGGGGAGGTAAGGAACTGCCATCTAGCTCTGCACTAGATTCTCCTTCTGATATTAGTAAGCTTGCAACACCTAAACCTGCAACTGCTATGAATTCTGATATGTCGCAATGTTATTGATGATGCCACTTCTGCTATGCATGATGAAACTACTTCTGTGCATGATACTACTTTGCCATTAGGTGAATTTCTTGATGAACAACTTGCTAGAGTTAGGGGGAATGAAAATATTGAAGATGCTATTATAGATGATAGTGATGATGAAGGTTCTCCCAATGATTATGAATTGCCTGTTGTTCCTAAGGGTTATGTTATGAATGAAGAAGCTGCTACAGCTATCTTTGCTTGCAATGATAGATATGATCTTAAGAAGTTATTAGCTAAATGGAAGCAACAGTCTCCTAATGCTAGAATGAAACTTGACCCTGCTTTTGCTACTTCACCTATCTGTGTTACTGATAAGGATTATGAATTCTCTGTTGCTCCTGAGATTATTACTTTAGTTGAATCTGATCCTTTTTATGGCCTTGAATCTGAAACTGTTGTGGCACATCTTACCAAGTTGAATGATATAGCTACCCTGTTTACTCATGATAAGAAGTCTCGCTATTTTTATATCCTTAAGATATTTCCGTTCTCGTTAACGGGTGATGCTAAGACTTGGTATAATTCTCTTGGCCCTGGTTGTGTGCGTAGTCCCTAGAATATGATTTATTACTTCTCTGCTAAATATTTCCCTGCTCATAAGAAACAAGCTGCCTTGCGGGAAATATATAATTTTGTGCAAATCAAAGAAGAGAGTCTCCCACAATCTTGGGGGAGGCTTCTCCGGTTACTTAATGCTTTGCCTGATCATCCTCTTAAGAAAAATGAAATACTTGATATCTTTTATAATGGACTAGCCGATGCTTCCAAGGACTACTTGGATAGTTGTGCTGGTTGTGTTTTCAGGGAAAGAACAGTCGACGAAGCTGAAATATTATTGAATAATATGTTGACTAATGAAAATAATTGGACTCTTCCTGAGCCAATTCCTGAGGCAATTCCTGAACCAATTAAGCCAACTCCTGAGCCTATTCCTAAACCCACTGCAAAGAAGAGAGGTGTTTTATTTCTCAGTCCTGAAGATATGCAAGAGGCAAAGAAGTCGATGAAAGAAAAATGTATTAAAGCTGAAGATGTTAAAAATTTACCTCCTATTGAAGAAATACATGGTCTTAATATACCGCCTGTTGAAGAACCACATTGTCTTGATAACCCGACACAGGTAGTAAAGGTAAATTCTCTCTATAGATATGATAAAGTTGAAATCCCCTCTACCAAATTTCATAGCCCGTGCTTAGATGAATTTGATGACTTTATGGCTAGACAAGAAAGTTTTAATGCTTATGTTGGTAGAGAGTTAAAGAATAATGCTTTCGAGATAGGACGTGTAAGCGATAATATGGCTAGAGTTAAAGGTGAACTCAAACTCATTAGCAAATATACTTCCATGGTTGCTACTCAAGCTGAGCAAGTACTCAAAGCTCAAAATGATTTGCTTGATGAATTAAAAAATAAAAATGACTTTGCTATTAGAGTGGCTACTAGAACTGGTAGAATGACTCAGGAACCTTTGTATCCCGAAGGCCACCCTAAGAGAATCGAGCAAGATTCTCAGAGAAATAATTTAGAGGCACCTAGTTCTTCTAAAAAGAAGAAAAAGAAAAACGATAGGACTTTGCATGCTTCTAGTGAACCTACTGTAGACACACCTGAGAATCCCAATGATATTTCTATTTCTGATGCTGAAACACAATCAGGTGATGAACATGAACGTAGTGATAATGTTAATGTTGATGCTCAACCTAGCAAAAACAATGAAGTAGAGATTGAACCTACTATTGATCTTGATAACCCACAATCAAAGAATCAATGTTATGATAAGAGAGATTTTGTTGCTAGGAAGCACGGTAGAGAAATAGAATCATGGGTTCAGAAACCCATGCCCTTTCTGATGAAGTAATGTACCTAGGGTAGGGTCATAGGCCTGATCTAAGTACCTTACCCAAGGACACCCTCAGAAGAGACTGCCTTCCAGTCGACCAAGAGAGACTTCACTCGACGGACTCGAAGGACTCGACCATGAAGACTCACTCGACCACCAGAAGAACAAGAGGCACTATGCACCACAACAGTCTGTAATTAAGTAGACTTTATGGCACTTAAGACACTTTATGTGAGGCGTTACCAGTAACGCCTAGACTTCATGTACTTTAAGCCCCGCATTACTGAGGGCCGGAGGAGTCTGGCAGGCACTATATAAGCCACCCCCCTCCTCAGTGTAAGGGGTTCGCACCCTTGTAATCCATACATACATAATCCACTCGACCGCCTCCGGGCTCCGAGACGTAGGGCTATTACTTCCTCCGAGAAGGGCTGAACTCGTACATCTCTTGTGTTTACAACTGCTCCATAGCTAGGACCTTGCCTCTCCATACCTACCCCCCACTCTACTGTCAGACTTAGAACCACGACAGTTGGCGCCCACCGTGGGGCATGTGTCTTAGCGATTTTTGGAGAAGTTGCAGTTTTTTCGATTACTTTCATCATGGTTGCTGGTGGAGTTTTGGTCGAGGGCCGCGAGATCCGTCTCGGCGCTCTCACCTTCGTCGCCGACGACTCCGCTTGGCTCCAGGAGGCCCCACTCGACGTTGATGCGCTCCCCATCCGCGGTGCGACGCATTTTCGCGCATATGTCTGTGGCGTTCTACTGCGGCAGCCGTCGACTCCATATCAGTCGACTCCCCTATCGTCCACCCTCCCGGTCTCCCGCCAGCGCAAGCGCTCTGGTCGGTCGAGGCTCCAGCGGTGGGTGAGGCACGCGGTGGCTCGCCAGACGGCCACCACCCAAGTTGCGGCAATCGAGCCCGACGAATCCCTCTACGGCTTGTTCGATCTGTCGACTGGCTCCGTAGAGACCGCATCCGAGTGCGATAGCAGTGATCCAGCGGCGGAAGTCTTGATGGTCAACGGGCCTCGCAGCCCTCCCGGTTTCCCCTGCGAGGACGGGGCAGACGGTGGAGGCGACCCCGCACAAGTCCATGAAGAGTACCAGCCCGAGCCACTTAATTCCCTGCAAAGGGAAGAACTTCGCCGCAGGAACATGGATGCCCTGCATACTCCCATCGCGAGAGAAACCCCCGAGGCTCGCGCCTTGGAGGAGGCACGTTTGGCCAACTTGGCTGAACGCGCTCGTCTGGAGAACCTTCAGCGAGCACTCGACGAGCGCGCGCGGCAACGAGTACCCGACTCCAATCGACGTCAGCTCTTCCCGCCGACTCAGGTATATTGAACCCCGATTCAGAATTTAGCAGCTGCAACCCGTATAGCAGAGTCCATCCAGCCCTCTCAGTCGGAGGCTGGCAGAGGCTTGATGCAGATCAGAGATTTGCTCCGGGCAGTAGGAGATCAGAATTCAGCAGTGTCGCAGTCGCGCAACAGAATTCACAGTCGATCCATCGCTGCGAATACGGTTCAGTCGGCTCACAGTCCCAGATCGCCTCCGCGGCGTGAAGGACGCGAGAATCGGCGAGACCAATATGGTGACCGACACGATCATGATGATAGGCGTCGAGTACCCACTCCTCCCCCGAGGGGTGGGTCTTACGCTCCTCGGCAGCAGGATGACAGGCGTCAACTGAGTGTGGGGCGAAGAGCTCCGGTCGACCCCAGGGAACCAGGCTTTGACGCACGATCCATCATCGTGCAAGGCTTGGTCGATCGGAACAGGGCTCATCGAGGTGGCCCTGACAGAGATGCGCCCACTAGCAGTCGAGTGCATGTTTCTGGTCCGGAATGTTTCAGCAGGGCTATCAGAGCCGCGGTGATTCCCCCCAACTTCAGGTTGGCAACCGGAGTAAGCAAGTTCACCGGTGAGTCTAAGCCCGAAACTTGGCTTGAGGACTACCGAGTGGCTGTACAGATCGGCGGTGGGAATGACGAGGTGGCCATGAAGCACTTACCGCTCATGTTGGAAGGTTCTGCCAGAGCATGGTTGAATCAGTTACCTCCAAGCAGCATTTACACTTGGGAAGATCTTTCCCGAGTGTTCATCGGAACGTTCGAAGGAACTTGCAAGCGACCAACTGGATTGACAGAGTTGCAAGTTTGTGTGCAAAAGACGAATGAAACTCTAAGAGAGTATATTCAAAGATGGATCACTTTGCATCATACCGTGGAGAACGTGTCTGATCATCAGGCAGTCTGCGCCTTCAAGGATGGTGTTAAGAACAGAGAATTGAGTTTGAAGTTTGGTCGAACCGGAGATATGACCCTGAGTCGGATGATGGAAATTGCCACCAAGTACGCCAACGGCGAAGAGGAGGACCGACTCCAGAGCGGCAAGTACAAGCCGAGTCAGTCGGAGAAAGGAAACTCCAGTCGGAAGCAGAAACGAAAAGCCGAACCAGCGGCTCCTGGAGAGGCTCTGGCCGTGACTCAGGGCAAGTTCAAAGGGAAACCCAAAGGATCCTGGAACCCCAAGAAGGTGAAGGATAAAGAAGGAAATGACGTGATGGATATGCCGTGTCACATCCACACGAAGAAAGACGAAGAGGGTAATATCATCTACCCTAAGCATACCACTCGCCAGTGTCGACTCCTGATCCAGCAGTTCCAAAATAGTCCAAGGACAAGGAAAAGGAGTCGGACAAAGCCGAAGACAAGGAAGACAGTGAGGGAGGATATCCTCATGTTAACTCCACTCTGATGATTTTTGCGGATGTGGAAAGTAAGAGCCGACTGAAGCTTATTAACCGTGAGGTGAATATGGTCGCCCCGGCGAAACCAAGTTATCTGAGATGGTCCCAAACACCCATTACATTCGACCAGTCTGATCACCCGACTCATATAGCCACCCCTGGGAGGCAAGCTTTGGTGGTCGACCCGGTGGTCGAAGGCACTCGACTCACGAAGGTGCTAATGGACGGTGGTAGCGGACTAAACTTATTGTATGCGGACGCGCTGAAAGGAGTGGGCATTCCGATGTCCCGACTGAGCACCAGTAACATGAGTTTTCACGGAGTTATACCAGGAAAGAAAGCCGAGTCACTCGGCCAAATAGCTCTGGACGTGGTGTTTGGTGATTCAAAGCATTTTCGCAAAGAGAAGCTGACGTTTGAGGTCGTGGATTTTTAGAGCGCTTACCATGCTATTTTGGGGAGACCAGCTTACGCACGGTTCATGGCTCGACCATGTTACGTGTACCTCAAACTGAAGATGCCCGGCTCCAAAGGAGTGATCACTGTCACTGGTGATCGGAAAAAGGCAGAAGAGTGTTTCCATAAAGGCTCGAAGATTGCCGATTCCCAGGTGATAGCGGTCGAGTTTGAAGAATATAAACAAAATGCAGACCCGAGTGATTTGCTGCGAGCCAAGAAGCCAGCCACGGAGTCAGCATTTCAGTCGTCCGGTGAGACGAAGCCCGTCCACATTCACCCGACCGACCCCAATGCAGCTTCGACCCATATCTCCACAACACTCGACCCGAAATAGGAAGAAGCGCTCATCCAGTTCCTCCGTGAGAACTACGACATCTTTGCATGGAAGCCAGCTGACATGCCGGGTGTTCCCAGGGGACTGGCTGAGCATCGCCTTAGAGTCGATTCAACTGCAAAGCCGGTCAAGGAACATCTTCGGCGGTCCGCCGTCCAGAAGAGAAAAGCTATTGGTGAGGAAGTGGCTCGACTGTTCGCGACAGGATTTATCCGAGAGATATACCACTCCGAGTGGCTCGCCAATGTCGTCATGGTTCCTAAGAAGGACAACTCACTCCGTATGTGCATCGATTTCAAGCACATCAATCGGGCCTGCCCGAAAGATCATTTTCCTCTCCCTCGCATCGATCAAATTCTTGACTCGACCGCGGGATGCGAGAGACTGTCTTTTCTAGACGCCTATTCCGGGTATCATCAGATCCGTCTGTACGGACCCGATGAGATAAAAACAGCTTTCATCACTCCATTCGGGTGCTTCTGCTATATCACCATGACATTCGGCCTCAAGAATGCCGGAGCCACTTTCATGCGAATGATTCAGAAGTGCTTGCTCACTCAAATCAGTCGGAATGTGGAAGCGTATATGGATGATATCATGGTCAAGTCGCGAAAAGGTTCCGACCTGTTGACTGACCTCGCCGAAACATTTGCCAACCTCAGAAGGTATGATATCAAGCTCAATCCATCAAAGTGCACATTCGGAGTTCCTGGTGGAAAGTTACTCGGTTTTCTCGTTTCCGAACGAGGAATCGATGCTAACCCAGAAAAAATTGGCACTATACTCCGAATGAAACGCCCCGTGCGGGTGCACGATGTCCAGAAGCTTACTGGATGCTTGGCCGCATTAAGTCGATTCATCTCACGACTCGGTGAAAAGGCATTGCCTCTTTACCGACTGATGAAAAAGGCAGACAAGTTCGAGTGGACTCCAGAAGCTGATGTAGCGTTTGCCGAGCTAAAAGCTCTGCTTTCCACCCAGCCGGTGCTTGCTGCTCCAGTCAGCAAAGAGCCTCTGTTGCTTTATATTGCAGCCACAGGACAAGTCGTCAGTACAGTGCTTATGGTCGAGCGGGAAGAAGAAGGAAAAGCCTTCAAAGTTCAGCGCCCAGTGTACTATCTGTCTGAAGTTTTGAATCCATCAAAGCAACGATATCCTCATTATCAGAAGCTTGTGTATGGGATCTACATGACCGTGAAGAAGGTTGCTCATTATTTCTCTGATCATTCCATTACAGTCGTCAGCGACGCTCCACTTTCAGAGATTCTGCACAACAAAGATGCAACTGGTCGAGTGGCGAAGTGGGCGATTGAACTTCTTCCCCTTGATATCAAGTTTGAGGCAAAGAAATCCATTAAGTCCCAAGCAATAGCAGATTTCCTTGCCGAGTGGATCGAACAACAACAGCCAGCTCAAGTTCACTCGGAGCATTGGACCATGTATTTCGACGGCTCTAAGATGTTGAATGGTTCCGGTGCTGGGGTTGTCTTGGTTTCCCCCAGAGGAGATAAGCTCATATATGTGCTCCAGATTCACTTTGATTCCTCCAACAATGAGCCAGAGTATGAGGCCCTTTTGTATGGGTTGCGCATGGCCATTTCACTCGGCGTCCGTCGCCTTATGGTCTATGGCGACTCAGATTTGGTGGTCAACCAAGTGATGAAGGAGTGGGACGTGAAAAGCCCAGCCATGACTGGATACTGCAATGCAGTGAGGAAGCTGGAAAAGAAGTTTGAGGGGTTAGAGCTCCATCATATACCCCGACTGAAGAATCAAGCGGCTGATGATCTGGCAAAGATAGGTTCCAAGAGAGAAGCCATTCGGAGTGGTGTGTTCTTGGAGCATATCCATACTCCATCAGTCAAAGAAGATCCTTTCACCGAAGAAGCTCCGCAGCCCAAGAGTACCACAGATCCGACTGAGGTAGAAGTCCCAGCAGTGGTCGACTTGGTCATGGAGGTCTTAGTGGTCACTCCCGACTGGACAGTTCCATATATCGCGTATATCCTGAGAAAAGAGCTCCCGGAGGATGAGGAAGAGGCTCGACAGATCGTCCGTCGATCCAAGGCCTTTACCGTAATCAAAGGACAGTTGTACAGAGAGAGCGCGACTAGAGTTGGTCAGAAGTGCATAACACCAGAAGAAGGTCGAATCATCCTTGATGATATCCACTCGGGGACCTGTGGCCATCATGCGTCCTCTCGGACCATCGTGGCCAAAGCATACCGAGCCGGATTTTACTGGCCAAAGGCAAATGAGATGGCAAAGGAAATAGTGGACAAGTGCGAAGGATGTCAGTTCTACTCCAATATGTCAGACAAGCCCGCGTCAGCTCTGAAGACCATACCACTCGTCTGGCCCTTTGCAGTATGGGGGTTGGATATGGTGGGCCCCTTGAGGACAGGTCGAAGCGGTTTCACGCATGTACTGGTGGCAGTCGACAAGTTCACCAAATGGATTGAGGCTAAGCCCATCAAGAACCTTGACGCCGGCACTGCTGTTAGCTTCATCAGGGAACTAATATTCAGATATGGAGTCCCGCACAGCATCATCACAGATAATGGGTCAAACTTCGACTCAGAAGAATTCAGGGATTTCTGCACTTCTCAAGGCACACGAGTCGGCTACGCTTTGGTCGCCCATCCACAGTCGAATGGACAGGCGGAGCGAGCCAATGGCTTGATCCTCAAAGGGTTGAAACCCCGACTGATGCGCGACCTTAAGCATGCGGCTGGAGCATGGGTCGATGAACTTCCCTCGGTGCTTTGGGGTCTGAGGACCACGCCTAATCGGTCAACCGGAAGAACTCCATTCTTCTTGGTCTATGGAGTTGAAGCGGTCTTATCGAGTGATCTGCTCCACAATGCTCCTCGAGTTGCGCTCTACAACGAAGCTGAAGCGGAACAAGCGCGGCAGGACACAGTCGACCTTTTAGAGGAAGAAAGAGAGATGGCTCTGATCCGATCGACCATCTATCAACAGGACTTGCGTCGCTTCCACGCTAGAAACGTGAAGAGTCGAGCCTTCCAGGAAGGAGATTTGGTTCTCCGAGTGGACCAGCAGAAACAACACAAGCTTGCTCCTTCTTGGGAAGGACCCTTCATTGTCACCAAGGTTCTCCACAACGGAGCGTACCGTCTCTACAACTTCAAGCACAATATCGACGAGCCCCGAGCTTGGAACGCGGAGCTACTCCGCCCATTTTACACTGAAGTTTTCACTCGGATGAGTTGTAATAAAAGTACTTCTGTAGTCCATGTCTTGCAAGATAATAGTGTCATAATTTTCCCAATGATTTTTGTCACTTTTATTTGTGCAGTAAAATTTTCCCCCTCAGTGGGTGACTTAGCTGCGAATCCGTTTCGCCTAAGTTTGTAAAAAAATTCCTTACCGAGTGGTGAGCCAGACTCCCACTCGGGGGCTTAGCTGCGAACCCGTTTCGCCTAAGTTTCAATAAAATCCTACCGAGTGACGAGCCAGACTCTCACTCGGGGGCTTAGCTGCAGTCCAAGTACTCGCCTAAGTTTGAATAAAATCCTACCGAGTGACGAGCCAGACTCTCACTCGGGGGCTTAGCTGCAGTCCAAGTACTCGCTTAAGTTTGAATAAAATCCTACCAAGTGGTGAGCCAGACTCCCACTCGGGGGCTTAGCTGCAGTCCAAGCACTCGCCTAAGTACAAGTACAATGTGCGGTCGCAAGGAGGACGAGGTGCAGGTCAACTGCGACCCTCTCCTCTGAGCTACGCCACAAGTACAACGTGCGGTAGCAAGGAGGACGAGGTGCAGGTCGACTGTGACCCTCTCCTCTGAGCTACGCCACAAATACAACATGCGGTAGCAAGGAGGACGAGGTGTAGGTCGACTGCGACCCTCTCCTCTGAGCTACGCCACAAGTACAACGTGCAGTAGCAAGGAGGATGAGGTGCAGGTCGACTGCGACCCTCTCCTCTGAGCTACGCCACAAATACAACGTGCGGTAGCAAGGAGGACGAGGTGCAGGTCGACTGCGACCCTCTCCTCTGAGCTATGCCACAAGTACAATGTGCGGTCGCAAGGAGGACGGGGTGCAGGTCGACTGCGACCCTCTCCTCTGAGCTACGCCACAAGTACAATGTGCGGTCGCAAGGAGGACGGGGTGCAGGTCGACTGCGACCCTCCCCTCTGAGCTACGCCATAAGTACAACGTGCGGTCGCAAGGAGGACGAGGTGCAGGTCGACTGCGACCCTCTCCTCCGAGTTACGCCACAAGTACAATGTATAAATCCTACCGAGTGAGGAGCAAACCTCCCACTCAGAGGCTTAGCTGCAGCCCAGTGCTCGCCTAAGTTATAAAAATCCTACGGAATGAGGAGCAAACCTCCCACTCGGGGGCTTAGCTGCAGCTCAGTGCTCGCCTAAGTTATAAAAATCCTACCGAGTAAGGAGCAAGCCTCCCACTCGGGGGCTTAGCTGCAGCCCAGTGCTCGCCTAAGTTATAAAAATCCTACCGAGTGAGGAGCAAACCTCCCACTCAGAGGCTTAGCTGCAGCCCAGTGCTCGCCTAAGTTATAAAAATCCTACCGAGTGAGGAGCAAACCTCCCACTCGGGGGCTTAGCTGCAGCTCAGTGCTCGCCTAAGTTATAAAAATCCTACCGAGTGAGGAGCAAACCTCCCACTCGGGGGCTTAGCTGCAGCCCAGTGCTCGCCTAAGTTATAAAAATCCTACCGAGTGAGGAGCAAACCTCCCACTTGGGGGCTTAGCTGCAGCCCAGTGCTCGCCTAAGTGAGTTGAAGAATAAGTCGACTGCAGTAAGCATCTCGCTTTAAACCTGCAAAGAGCATTTCAAACCAAATGCAAGCATATTCAAGACGTCGAATCCAAGTTCGGATAAAAACCTAACGGAACCGAAAGTGCTCAAGCGCTAGGCATGTTAAGGTTTGTCGGTTACACAATCACTCGGCATACCGAGGCAAATTTAAAGTGTCGAGCTCAAGAAGTTTTTTACCCCTCCTGTGGAGGGCTGGAAGGTGCAACAAACTCATCAAGATCAATTCCGTCCGCGATCCGAGTGGCAGCAGCGATGAAAGTCTCCATGAAAGACCGGAAATCATGCTTCTTGGTGTTAGCCACCCGAAGAGCCGCCAGCTTGTCCTCTCGTGCATCCTTGCAATGGACTCGGGCCAGACACAGAGCGACATCTGCACCACACCTGGCAGAAGACTTCTTCCACTCCTGCACTCGACCAGGGACTGTGTTTAGTCGAGTCATCAGAGACTCGAGGTCATTTTGGAGTGTCTCCCTGGGCCAAAGCGTAGTGTCGATGCGGGAAGTGGCGACCTTCAGCCTTGTAAGATAGTCAATAACAGCAGCAACGCGAGACTCGAGCCGGAACACGTTCATGGCGACTTCATCATTCACCGGAGAGTTGATGGGGTCCAGGTTTGGTTCCAGTCGACCAGTCTCCTCTTCAAAGTTTTGGCAAAATTCTGCAAGTACAATCACCGAGTCAAGGCAATGGTCGAATGGAAAGATCACTGTAAAAACGATTGTTT
Organism: Triticum timopheevii; assembly: GCA_963921465.1. Lineage (NCBI taxonomy): Eukaryota > Viridiplantae > Streptophyta > Magnoliopsida > Poales > Poaceae > Triticum > Triticum timopheevii. Next base: position 526,763,243 of record OY997274.1, read on the forward strand.
GGCGCAAAGGATTACCTTCGAGCATGAGGAACAACTTCTTGGCGAGTCCGCTCAGATAGGCCTCCAGATCATTCTTCTTCCCAGCCAACTGACTGGCCTTGTCATTCAGAGCAGCTTTGTCGCTTTTCAGTTGACTGACCTCCTTGTTGGCAATAGCAAGAGCAGCTTTCAGATTGGTGTTTTCTTCTTCAAGCTTGGTGACCGAAGCTAACTTCTCGTCTGCGAGCTTGGTCTTCTCTAAAGCTGTTTTTTGCATCTCAGCTAGCTCAAGGTCTTTCTTCTTCTGGGCTTCCTTCACTTTGCCTGCAAAGTTACAGCAAGTTCAGATTTTGAAACAAATGAGGAGCAAAGGCAGTCGTCGAAGCCTCACCAAACATACCTTTGGTCTCCTCCTTCGCCTTCGCCAGATTCTCCTGGACCAGCTTCAGATCAAGCTCGAGTTGGATATGCTTTTTCTCTAGCTCGGTGTAACGAGCCGCAAGGTCGCAGGATTTCTACGAAGAACCAATCGACAACATGTCAAAGACAATTCACTTCCGAGTGACTAAGGAAAAATCATACATTTCTAAGACTACAGCCGAATACGAACATTCGACCGTAGTCTCGGGGACTACACCCAGTGGGTGCACTCAGCGTGCCCCCACCGGTTGTAGAAATCCATTCGACCTAGACGAATGAAGGAAGAACTTAACTTATAAAGCCTATGGTCGACTGCCAGCAGTCCACCATAGCCTTGGGGACTACACCCAGTGGGTGCACTCAGCGTGCCCCCACTAAACCGGATTTCAATCGACACACCCAGTGGGTGACTACTACGGATTCCAGAAAGAAGAATTTTCAGAGATCATATCCTAACAGAACAGGAGATGACCGACTGACCTGAACGTTGCTTTGAAGAGCGGAACTGGCGTCATAGGCTGCCTGGCTAGCCTCCCGGATGGCCTTCACCTGCTCCATCATGACTCCCGCCTGGGGTATCGCTTCTTTTGCAGTACTGGCTTGGTCCACTGGGACGTAGTGGGTCGACAAGAGTGAAGGCTGTGCAGCACTCGACGATGCAGGGTGAGCACTCGTCAGCGGCACAGCGAAAGATACAGTGTGCCGGGTGGTGTTCTCCTCCTCTGCGACCAGTGTCTCGGGCGCTGTCACGTCCTGAGCCACCCTGCCAGCAGACGCTTTCCTGCTCCTCCTGTGCTTCAGCGGTTCCTCATCGTCGTCGTCGTCAGGAAGGGTGATAACGACATTGGACGGAGCTGCAGAAAAGGATCAGAATTAGAGACCAAGAGCCAATCGACTAAAAAACAGAATTAAGAGAGTGGTACCAGGTTTTGAGGTTGCAGCATCTTCCATCTCATGATCGTCAGCCTGGCTGAGGTATCAGAAGTAGCAGCACTGCAATTCCAAAAATCAATTGGTTAACTCATGAGTCGACCAAAAATAAACTCGTGTAGAGCAAGAAGACTCAGATAGCATTTTTTACCTTGATATGGTGGGAATTGACACCTTCATCTTCGGCAAGACCTTCGCTGGTTTCATCGGCACCATTCGAGATTGCTTCGGAGCCTTCTCAGTCGGCGCCGAAGAAGTGGTCCGAGGGCGCTTGGTCGACTGCGCGACAGTCGCGACCCCCTTACCACGTTCAGTTGCAGGATCATGGATGAGCTTCGATCGCCTCTCCGTGCGAGGCGGAGCAATTTCCTCCTCCTCCTCTTCTTCCTCCCCATCAGAGTCGTCGTCATCATCATCTTCAGCAGCATCCGAGTCCCACTCCTCCTGGCTTTCGCCCCCACTTGCTTCCCCCTCTTCAGTCGGAGTCTGCGCTCCATTGGGCATCGAGTATAGTTCGGTGAGGGCCTGTCAGACATCAAGACAAAGATCAATCGACCAATTTGCGGCGAAAACAGAATAAGTATGGCAAGAATACAATTGGAGATAAAGTGGGCATACCTTGTCTGGAATGCTAGAATGGTCGAGTGGTGGAATCCTCCTGGCTCCTCGAGGGTTGTCTTTGTTCCCTGTGACCGCGGCCATCCACCTCTCCAGTGTAGCATCGTCGACTGCTTCTGGGTGGACCCGAGTGTCATCTTCGGTTCCACAGTACAGCCACATACAATGGCCTCGGTACTGGAGTGGCTGGATGCGCCGCCTAAGGAAGACCTCCAGAAGATCCATACTCGTCACTCCTTCCCGTACTAACTGGACTATGCGCTCCATCAACATCTTCACGTCGGCTTTCTCCTCCGGGAGCACCTTCAGAGAAGAGGGCTTGTTCGCTCGGTCCATGGTAAACGGAGGGAGACCACTCGACTGCCCCGGCGTCGACTCATTCTGGCAGTAGAACCAAGTCGACTGCCATCCTCCGACCGACTCAGGAAGGGTCATGGCCGGAAAAGTACTCTTGTTTCTCATCTGGATCCCAAGACCCCCGCACATCTGGATAATCTTAGTTCTATCGTCATCAGGACTCGCCTTTTTCGCCGTCTGAGAACAACAGGTGAATATGTGTTTGAACAGACCCCAGTGTGGTCGGCAGCCTAGGAAGTTCTCACACATGGACACGAAGGCAGCAAGATAGGCGATGGAATTCGGGTTGAAGTGGTGGAGTTGTGCCCCAAAGAAGTTCAAGAAACCACGAAAAAAGACACTCGGAGGCAGAGAGAACCCACGGTCGACGTGAGTGGCCAGAAGAACGCACTCACCCTCTTCCGGCTGTGGTTGCCACTCGTCCCCCGGGAGCCTCGCTGCCCCGTGGGGGATCAAACCTTCGTTGGCCATCTCCATGAGATCCTTCTCGGTGATGGTCGACGGGATCCAATCTCCTTGGACCCAGCCGTGCGGCAGACGAGATCTCGAAGAAGACCCGCCCCGACTGGTAGCTCTCCCTTTCGCCTTCGCCTTCCCCGTCGCCGTCGCCTTCTTCGCGCGCTCTAGCGCGGCCGTCTTCTCCTTCACCATTGTCGCCGGTGAAGCGTACGAGGAGCGATTGCGCGGGGGCGAGAGCGGGCGCAGTGGGCGGAGGCGGAGAGGGCAGGGGAAGAATGGAGAGATACTGTTCAAAAACCCTCGCCGGGCGCCTTTATAAGAACACTTCCGAGTGGATGACAGGTGGGCCTAGGCGATCCAATCACATCCCGAAACAGTCGCGCGTCCGCGATACGTGGCGAAAAAGGTGGCGCGGGAATCGAGGCGTCTATGCCCTATCCCATCCGAGCGCCGCGGTCCGCCCCGCTTCGCGCGCTTCCCCAAAATTTGGATCCAACAAAATCCGCGAACGGCAGATCGATCTGTCAGACGAGAGATTTCCTGCGATCCGTCGCTCGGAGATTGTTAAGTTCAAAAGTTCACTCGACGAGAGAAAAGAATGGATCAAGGCGACTGAAGAAAAGTTGCTGATTATCAACGAAGAGATTATTGGTCCAAGACGATACATATCCATAACGCAAAAGCAGGTCAGAAATAATATCAACTCCTTCCTCACTCAAACCTAAATCCATTCGGGGGCTAATGATGAAGTCATGTACCTAGGGTAGGGTCATAGACCTGATCTAAGTACCCTACCCAAGGACACCCTCAGAAGAGACTGCCTTCCAGTCGACCAAGAGAGAGACTTCACTCGACGGACTCGAAGGACTCGACCATGAAGACTCACTCGACCACCAGAAGAACAAGAGGCACTATGCACCGCAACGGTCTGTAATTAAGTAGACTTTATGGCACTTAAGACACTTTATGTGAGGCGTTACCAGTAACGCCTAGACTTAATGTACTTTAAGCCCCGCATTACTGAGGGCCGGAGGGGTCTAGCAGGCACTATATAAGCCACCCCCCTCCTCAGTGTAAGGGGTTCGCACCCTTGTAATCCATACATACATAATCCACTCGACCGCCTCCGGGCTCCGAGACGTAGGGCTATTACTTCCTCCGAGAAGGGCCTGAACTCGTACATCTCTTATGTTTACAACCGCTCCATAGCTAGGACCTTGCCTCTTCATACCTACCCCCCACTCTACTGTCAGACTTAGAACCACGACACTTTCCTCCTAAACCATCCAAGTCAAAGGATGATGAGGATTTTGAGCGCTTTGCTGAAATGATTAGACCTATTTTCTTAAGTATGCGCTTAACTGATATGCTCAAAGGAAATCCTTATGCTAAGTATATGAAGGATATCATTACAAATAAAAGAAAGATACCGGAAGCTGAAATTTCCACCATGCTTGCTAATTACACTTTTAAGGGTGGAATTCCAAAGAAACTTGGAGATCCGGGGGTACCAACTATACCATGCTCCATTAAAAGAAATTATGTTAGAACTGCTTTATGTGATCTTGGAGCCGGTGTTAGTGTTATGCCTCTCTCTTTATATCGTAGACTTCAACTGAATAAGTTGACACCTACTGAAATATCTTTGCAAATGGATGATAAATCAACTGCTATACCTGTCGGTATTTGTGAGGATGTGCCTGCTGTGGTTGCAAATGTCACTATCTTAACGAACTTTGTTATTCTTGATATTCCCGAGGACGATAGTATGTCGATTATCCTTGCTAGACCTTTTCTTAATACTGCAGGGGCTGTTATTGATTGCAACAAAGGCAATGTCACTTTTCATGTTAATGGTAATGAGCATACGGTACACTTTCCGAGGAAACAATCTCAAGTTCATAGCATCAATTCTATTGGAAAAGTTCCAACTATTATTATTGGAGGTTTTGAATTTCCTCTGCCTACTGTCAAGAAAAAGTATGATATTCTTATTGTTGGGGATTTTCATATCCCCGTTAAGGTAACTTAGTGTTATTCGAAATTTCTCCGGTTCCATGTTATTCGGAATGAGTTTGTTAACAAGACTTGATCAACCTTGGTAGTGGATTCATTTTGATGATCACGAGATGGATTAAACTAGAAGGCACAACCTTCTGTACCCTCTTTTTACTTTCTGTTATTTAGAATAAATAAAGCAAAATTAGTATTATCCGTCTGTTTTCTGAATTATCCATGCATTAAAAAATATCCCGAAAATAAAAGTGCTCCAAATGCCCTGCAAATTTAGTATGATTTTTTATGGAATATTTGAGGATTTTAGGCACTGAAAACACTGCAGGAGGGGCAAGCACCAGGCCACGAGAGTGGAGGGCGCCCCTCCCCCCTATAGGGCGCGCCCCCTGTCTCGTGGGCCCCTGGTGGCCCCCCTCCACTTATGCCAGCACCCACACACTTCATCTTCTACCCAAAAAAATCCCCATCCAGCTCAAGCACGAGTTCTAGCTCATTTTGCTGCGATTTTCGATCTCCTTGCTCAAAACACCATTCACAAAACTGCTTTGGGAGATTGTTGTTTGGTATGTGACTCCTCCATTGGTCCAATTAGTTTTTGTTCTAGTGCTTTATTCATTGCAAATTTTTGCTGCATAGGTGACCATGTTCTTGAGCTTGCATGTTAAATTTATGAGGTCCCAAGCAATCCTAATGCATGATATAGGCTCTAGGCACTTGTAGGAGTAGTTGCTACCAATCTTGTTTAGTTTTATTCACTTTTATTTTGAAGTTACTAAAATTTTAGAAATTTTTCAGAAAAAGAATTATGTCTAGGAGAATGTACCAAGGTGGTTCCTTGGTGAAGAAAGGGCCAAGGATTGCTATACGTGAGCAAGATGTTGAATTGTCGAGGGACGCGGATGTACGAGCTTGTGAGTGGCCATCCGATGATTTTATGGTCGAAGCAGGCTTCAAGGAGGAATTTGACGCATATGTGCGTAATGCCGAGTTGGAGGACTTCTTACAAGATAAGTGTCCTCAGTACTATCAATTGATTGATTCCTTTGTGCGGAGGTTTAAATATAACTGTGCGCGTAATTCTCCTAGTGTCATATTTGATATTTATGATACATCTTATACCATGGATTTAGAGGATTTCACAACTGCTTGCAAACTCCCGCAATGGGGTAATATTAATGAGCCTCACAAATCTGAATTTAGAGATTTTCTTGCTAGTATTACTGTGGGAGAATCTAGGGACATAGCACAAGCTACTATAGGGAGCATTCATTTTCCTGCTATACATTATTTTGCTCTCTTTATTGGTAGATGCATTAACGGTAAAGACGAAGCATGTCACATGTGTGTCCCTGATCTTTGTGTCCTCAAGAGTGCTGTGTTAGGTTATAAAGGTTATAACTTGGGGTCAATAGTTGCACGTAGGTTGCAGAATAATAGTAGAAAGGGAAATTTATTTGGAGGAATTTATGCAACCCGTGTGGCTAATTATCTTGGTATAGCCCCACGAGAAGGGGATATGATTATACCACCTGTTCTTTTGGATTCTGAAGCTATGGTCCATCATCAATTTCTTGGGAGGAATGAACAATTCCTCCAATATCGACTAATCTATGACAGACGCAGCGTCTTCCATGTTACTCTTCCTGCTCCCTACCTTTTTGATTATCAGGCAAAAGGAAGATATGTTGTCACCAGGGAGGAAGCAGCTGAACACGAGAGGAGAGCGGAGGCAGCTCGCCAACACGCTGCAGCTCAGGAAGCGGTTGCCGCTGCATCTCAGTACGACCCCGGTTTCACTTATGGATATCAGCCAGGTGGTCCTTGGTACTAGACCAACTTAGGCCAAAAGCCTAAGCTTGGGGGAGTACGTATTTCTCACCGACTTTACATTCATGTTCACACACTAGTCGTCGGTGCTCATACTCTTTCATTGTATTATCCATGCTAGTTTAAATTTCTTTTTCTAGCTTTCTTCTTGTGTGTTTGATAAACCTTAAGAAAAAACAAAAAAAATTAGTTAGTTTAATTTCCATGCTTGTAGTAGTAATTAAAATGAAAACCCAAAAAGATTTCTAGTTCTTCTTCTTACTTGTTGGGAGCTTTCCCGTGTAAATAGTTTTATTTTCCTTTCTTTCCTTTGGGGGTCGAGAAGACCATATTGAAAATGTTTAGTGGCTCTCATATGCATGATTGTTTATTTAACTTAGAGCCCATATTACTTGTCTTCTCTCTTGAGTTGAATGCTTGCAGATTCCAGCTTAGTCCAATGCACGTGCACTATTATTATTATACACATCGTTCGGTCGTGCAAGTGAAAGGCAATAATGACAATATATGATGGACTTATTGAGATGAGAAAAGCTGGTATGAACTCGACCTCTCTTGTTTTTGTAAATATGATGAGTTCATCGTTTCTGAGTCAGCTTATTATGAAGTAAACATATTTGCAATGACATTTAGAGATTATAGTTACTTGTGCCATGCTTGATTAGCTATGAGTTATAATGGTTTACCTTGCATGCCAACATGCTATTAGAATGATTATGATGTGGTATGATGGGATGGTATCCTCCTTTGAATGAATTGAGTGACTCGACATGGCACATGTTCACGCATGTAGTTGAATCAAATCAACATAGCCTTCATGATATTTATGTTCATGGTGGATTATATCCTACTCATGCTTGTACTCGGTGTGAATTAATTTTAATGTGTGTTTATGACTGTTGTTGCTCTCTCAGTTGGTCGCTTCCCAGTCTTTTGCTAGCCTTCACCTGTACTAAGCGGGGATATTGCTTGTGCATCCAAACTCCTTAAACCCCAAAGTTGTTCCATATGAGTCCACTATACCTTCCTATATGCGGTACTTACCTGCCGTTCCAAGTAAATTTGTATGTGCCAAACTCCAAACCTTCAAATGAAATTCTGTTTTGTATGCTCGAGCAGCTAATGTTACAACTGGGGCTGCCTATATCTTCCATGCTAGGTGGGTCTCAGAAAGGGCTAGCGAGATACCATTTTGTTATATCATGTTATGATTGTTTTGAGAAAGTGTTGTCATCCGAGTTTTATTATTATGGCTCGCTAGCTGGTTATGCTATTGATATGAGTAATTGTGAGACCTTAGTGTTATTGTGAGTATGGTTAGTTCATAATATTTGCTAAAACTTGAATGCTGGCTTTTCATGTTTACAACAACAAGAGCAAACAGAGTTTGTAAAAGTTTTTCTTTATCACTTTCAGTTTATCAACTGAATTGCTTGAGGACAAGCAAAGGTTTAAGCTTGGGGAGTTGATACGTCTCCAATGTATCTACTTTTCCAAACACTTTTGCCCTTATTTTGGACTCTAACTTGCATGATTTGAATGAAACTAATCCGGACTAACGCTGTTTTCAGCAGAACTGCCATGATGTTGTTTTATGTGTAGAAAACAAAAGTTCTCCAAATGTCCTGAAAATCCACGAAGGTACCTTTTGGAATTAACAAGAATTTCTGGGCGACAGAAATACACCAGGGGGCCCACACCCTGTCCACGAGACAGGGGGGGCGCCCCCCTATAGGGCGCGCCCCCCTATCTCGTGGGCCCCCTGGACCTCCACCGACCTCAACTCCAACTCCATATATTCACATTCGGAGAGAAAAAAATCAGAGAAAAAGTTTCATCGCGTTTTACGACACGGAGCCGCCGCCAAGCCCTAATCTCTCTCGGGAGGGCTGATCTGGAGTCCGTTCGGGGCTCCGGAGAGGGGGATTCGTCGCCGCCGTCATCATCAACCATCCTCCATCACCAATTTCATGATGCTCACCATCGTGCGTGAGTAATTTCATCGTAGGCTTGCTGGACGGTGATGGGTTGGATGAGATTTACCATGTAATCAAGTTAGTTTTGTTAGGGTTTGATCCCTAGTATCCATTATGTTCTGAGATTGATGTTGTTATGACTTTGCTATGCTTAATGCTTGTTACTAGGGCCCGAGTGCCATGGTTTCATATCTGAACCTATTATGTTTTCATGAATATATCAGTGTTCTTGATCCTATCTTGCAAGTCTATAGTCACCTATATGTGTTATGATCCGACAACCCCGAAGTGACAATAATCGGGATACTTCTCGGTGATGGCCGTAGTTTGAGGAGCTCATGTATTCACTATGTGCTAATGCTTTGTTCCGGTTCTCTATTAAAAGGAGGCCTTAATATCCCTTAGTTTCCGCTAGGACCCCGCTGCCACGGGAGGGTAGGACAAAAGATGTCATGCAAGTTCTTTTCCATAAGCATGTATGACTATTTACGGAATACATGCCTACATTACATTGATGAATTGGAGCTAGTTCTATATCACCCTATGTTATAGCTATTACATGAGGAATCGCATCCGGCATAATTATCCATCACTGATCCATTGCCTACGAGCTTTTCACATATTGTTCTTCGCTTATTTACTTTTCCGTTGCTACTGTTAGAACTACTACAAAAACCCAAAAACTATTATCTTTACTTTTGCTATCGTTACTTTTATTATCATACTACTTTGCTACTAAATACTGTGCTGTAGATACTAAGTTATCCAGGTGTGGTTGAATTGAGAACTCAACTGCTAATACTCAAGAATATTCTTTGGCTCCCATTGTGTCGAATGAATAAATTTGGGTTGAATACTTTACCCTCGAAAGCTGTTGCGATCCCCTACACTCGTGGGTTATCAGCCACCGAAGTTGCCCTCAAGACGCGGGTCCACGTCCCCATCTTTCACCGGCGACGATTGAACAGTGAAATGATATTTGGGGAGCGAGCTAGTGTGCTTGACATGCCGGTTGTGGACTGTAGCCGACGCACCTTCTCGCGTAACCCATAGGCGTCCTATACACCGACGGTGCTCCAGGATATTTTGTACTACATCTCACACGGTTGGTGATAATAAACTGTGTGGAATCTACTTGATTTTTCATCTTGATTTGAATTAGATAATGGGGTCACAGCTGCAAAGGATGGTGTTTGAATTGCTAGGACTTCTATCTGCAGTGAACATGCAACTATAGGTGTGTCATCAAAAAAATTGGAATTATTCAGGGTTCGTTTGGACATTTTTATACAATAACTTGGTTTTCTAGGCATTTCAGGTGCACAATTCAAAATTAAACGACATGCACATGCTCCGGTGCACCAAAATGGGTTGTAAAATGATATATGTGTCCATGGGTTGATGCTTACATCCCATTTAAGAAATGGGGATGAATTTCAAACACCACGGCACCGTGGCTCTCCGGCAAACGTTGAGGTGCTTGCTTTTGTAATTCTATTCAATACAAAACTCGTCTGAAATTCATGAACCTTGCCATGCTATCCTGGAACAACATCAAGATGCTGGGGTAAAAAAATATTGTCCCATTTGGGGCATGTTATGGTATAAGCTTCTTACAAACCAGAGCTTCTCTCGCAACAAGCATGATGGTTTCGATAGGGAACGTGCCACCTCGGGGGACAAAGGATATCTGTTGCCTCTTCTTACTTTCAAAAAATTTCTCGTGTCAACATAGAACAACAGGAGTGTTGTGCAATTTTTTGGGATTTTTCGGGGTTCGCGTGGACATTTTTATACATTAACTGAGTTTTCTATGCATTCATGTGCATAATTCAAATTTGAACTACATGCACATGCTCCAGTGCATATAAACGGGTCGAAAAATCAAATGTGTGTCCTTGGTTGCAACCTTAGGTCCCATGCAAGAAATGGGAATGAATGTCAAACACCTTTGCCACCATCGCTCGACCGCTAACATTTAGATACATGGTTTTAAAATTCTAGTAAATCAAAAACTCGTCTGAAATTCATGAAACTTGACATGCTATCATGGAAAGGCAGCAACATGCAGTTGTAAAAATATTGTCCCATTTGGGGCAGGTTGGGGTATATGCTTCTCACAAACCAGAGCTTCTCTCACAACAAGCCTCATGGTTACGGTAGGAAACGTTTCACCTTTTTGGACGAAACGATATCCGTTGCTTCTTATTACTGCTTATTGCTTTCAAAAATTCAAATATGTGTCCTCTTATTGCTTTCAAAAAATTTCTAGTGTCAACACAGAACAACACGAGTGTTGTGTCAATTTTTGGGATTTTTCAGGGTTCGTTTGGACATTTTTATGCATTAACTGAGTTTTCTATGCATTCATGTGCATAATTCAAATTTGATTTATAGATACATGCTCTAATGCATATGAATTGGTTGAAAATTCAAATATGTGTCTTTGGTTGCATGCTTAGGTCCCATGCAGGAAATGGGAACGAATGTCAAACACCCTTCCACCGTCACTCGGTCGCAGACATTGAGATTCCTGGTTTTTAAATTCTAGTACATCCAAAACTCATCTGAAATTCATGAAACTTGGCATGCTATCATGGAGTGGCATCAACATATCGTGGTAAACTTTTTGTCCCATTTGGGGCAGGTTTGGGGATATGCTTCTCAGAAACTAGAGCTTCTCACAACAAGCCTGATGGTTTCGGTAGGGAACGTCCCACCTTTGGGGAAGAAATGATATCCGCTGCCTCTTATTGCTTTTAAAAAATTTCTAGTGTCAACATAGTATAACAGGAGTGTTGTGTCAATTTTTAGGATTTTTCTAGGTTCGTTTGGACATTTTTATGCATTAATTGAGTTTTCGATGCATTCATGTGCATAATTCAAATTTGAACTACATGCACATGCTCTAATGCATATAAATTGGTTGAAATGCAAATCTGTGTCCTTGGTTGCATGCTTAGGTCCCATGTAGTAAATGGGAATGAATGTCAAACACCCTGCGACCGTCACTCAGCCGCAGACATTGAGATTCCTGGTTTCCAAATACTAGTAAATCCAAAACTCGTCTGAAATTCATGAAACTTGGCATGCTATCATGGAGCGGCATCAACATGTCGTGGTAAATTTTTTATCCCATTGGGGGCAGGTTTGGGTATAAGCTTCTGACAAACCAGAGCTTCTCACAACAAGCCTGATGATTTCGGTAGGGAACGTCCCACCTTTGGGGACGAAATGATATCCGCTGTCTCTTATTGCTTTCAATTTTTTTCTAGTGTGTCAACAGAGAACAACATGAGTGTTGTGTCAATTTTTGGGATTTTTCGAGGTTCGTTTGGACATTTTTATACATTAATTGAGTTTTCGATGCATTTATGTGCATAATTCAAATTTGAACTACATGCACATGCTCCAGTGCATATAAATTGGTTGGAAAATCAAATATGTGTCCTTGGGTGCATACTTAGGTCTCATGCGAGAAATGGGAATGAATTTCAAACACCAAGGCATCGTTGATTGCCGGCAAAACGTTGAGATACTTTGTTTTTAAATTCTAGTAAAATCCAAAACTCGTCTGAAATTCATGAAACTTGGCATGCTATCATGGAGTGGCACCCGACATGTTGTGGTATTTTTGGTGTCCATTTTGAGAGAAGGCGCACTCGAATAACAACCAACTAAGGCATTTTGAAACAAATAGATGCCACTTTAATATCTCAAACGTTTGTGTAATTCAAATCGTGTGTGTTCTGTTAACCATTTACGTGACGCCATATGTCTTAGTTTTAATGGCTATAGGAGGTGCCGTGTGGACAACTGCTTGACTGAACGGGAGGTGTGCGAGCGCAGTCTAGTGCGCAGGCTGACCGAGAGGCTCACCGGGAAAACGTGCGAGCTGTTCAACGCAGGATTTGTGCATCTCTTCAACGCAAATGGTTCAGATTGAATACAATATGCAAATTAAAGCCAAACTTCGGCGCTAAGCCAAGAGACACTGCGATTTGTCAAAATATGCAGCTAAAAATCACTAGCACTATCTAATTTTTGCAACTAAAATCACTACCACTATCTAATTCATGCGCGTGTTCGCTACGCACTCCCCGTATAGGGCGTGCTAGTAGCTGTGTGAAATGATGGTAGGCGTGCCAGCAGTCCGCCGTGCAGGCTCACTGGGAGGCGAGCCAGCCCTTTGACCGCCGCCCACCTTGCTCTCACTCCTCCATATTAAGGGCGCGTCCGCCTCGCTCCATGAAATGATGGTATAGGAATGCCAGAAGTCCGCTGTGTAAGCTCACTGGGAAGCGAGACAGCCTTTGACCGCCACCCGCCTCGCTCCCACTAGTCTGTATTAATGGCGCGCCCGAGCGGCCGGACCCCCCATCCTCGCCACACACACAATCCTCTCTCTCGTCCCGCATCCTCGACGCCGCTCTCAGTCCTCAAAGTGCACCAGAGCACGGCGTGAATATGGAGACAAAGGTTTCCATCACCGTCGACGAGGTGGAGAGCGAGACTGCCAACAAGCGGAGGCGAGTCGAGAAAGAACCGCAAGCGACTCCAGCAGGCCTAGACTTCATCAGCAACCTCCCCGATGATATGTTGAGAGTCATCATATCCCTCCTCCCAATCAAATATGGGGCGAGGACAGTCGCCCTTTCCTGGCGGTGGCGCCCCCTATGGCTCCTCACCCATGTCGACCTCCTCGACGCCCACGAGCTCTACCATGGCTATCGTAAAAGCTTGGATGCGTTCTCCCAGATCCTCGGCAGTCACCATGGCCCAATCAGAGGCCTTATCACGAGCAAGTTTCGTTCCAATGGCAAGGAACGAGCCAAGCTTCATGAGTGGTTCCGATCCCCCGCCATAGATCAGCTCGAGAAGCTTAGTTTTAATGATGGGCATATGTGCTTGCTGCCAACGTCCGCGCTCCGCTTCGCGCCCATGCTGCTCCTCGCCAAGTTCATGAACTGCCACCCCCCCCCCCCCGCCCTTGATGACGTGCCCGCTCTTTTTCTACCACGACTGAAGCACCTCGAGCTCGTCGCCGTCCACATCCCAAAGGATGACATGGAGCGCCTCCTCCGCGGCTGTACTGCACTTGAGTTCCTTCGTCTTCAGGCGATGAATTAGTCGAGTACCTTCCACATCACCTCCAGGACTCTCCGGACTATTTATGTGTGTTGTTGGTGCTGCAACGAGACATCACAAAAGGTGGACCACAATATGGTCACTGAGGACACACCTTCACTTGAGAGATTACTTGTAGTTGATCAACAAGGTCCAACAAGAATCAATGTCATTTCTGCACCGAAATTGGCAGTGGTAGGCTACTCGTCTGTCAAATACTACTACTTTCAGGTACAACAGTCACCTTATACCTCTCTTTCTTGATATCAACATTATTTCTAGTTTTGAAGATGTATGTTCGTCTGTCATCCAGCAAAGCTTCACCCAGATTCTAGGCACAATGAAGGTCTTGGCACTAGAATCTGTCGGCCCCAATCTGGACCAAGTTGTCAGTTGCCTGAGATGCTTTCCGTGCCTGAAGAAGGTGTATATCGAGGTGATGTTCCTTTCCTGTTAAATGTTAATCGTAAGGGAGTTCAATTTTTTGCACCTTTTCCCAAGTTTACAATGACAATGTACTATGATTTCTGAAGGAATTTTGGAGGATTTCAGGACATACACCCCGTACCACATATTGGTTGCTTGATTCATATGGTTACAATCCATAAGCATTTCTCCTTTGGATTCATCTGTACTAGTTTTCTTAGAGAATTTTTCATCCAATCCAACCTCTTGTGAAGAAGGATACATGTTTCTAGATTGTAATCAAATGCCCATGTTAGTCATGTCAGATCGAAGATGGCACGTTGGTGCATTTTACAAATCCTGCAAACCAAATAGGCGTGTGGTATTGTTCAAAACTGCATGTAGGCACTAACATGTTCTCTTCTTTTGTAGATAATAATAGGCCCGGAGGTGGATAATGTTTATAACGACAATCACATCGAATGCCTGGATCTGCATCTCTCAAATATTAATTTGAACTCCTACCGAGGGATCTTACCGGAGATTACACTCGCCAGGTTCTTTCTTGCCAGAGCAAAGGTGCTGAGGATACTGAGGTTGAACACGCATTTTATTAGGAAAGATGAATGGTATGTTGATCAGAGCCAGCAGGTACTATAGAATGGAAGAGGCTCCAAAAATGCTAAACTTCGTTTTGGAAGAGCATATGGTAGAGCAATTGGAAGTCATTGTTTCAAACCCATACATGACTTGTTAGCGGCTGATCCTTTTGCAGAAATGTCGATGTTTGCAATGTTTGAATTTAGGCGTTGTAATCTTTGAATTTGAACCTTGCAATATTTATGGTATTTGTTATATAACGTAATTGGATGTTTAATTTGATATTGCAATCATGTCATGTTACAAGTATATATATACGTTGTTCTTCTATACACAAAGCATAGATGTTCTACAGACAGAGCATATCACAACACACACGGACCGCACTAGATAATCCGTCAGCGATGAATTCATCAATCACAAACAGTTCATCTGAGTGAACCGTATGCTCTACATCGCGCACGCCTTCATCTGGCAGCCCGTTTCTTTTGTTCACCCCCATCGCAAACAGTTAATTGAACTGAACCGTATGCCCTGAATTGCACACGCAACAAAAATCTGAACCGTGTTTGATGCATCCGTCATTGCAAACGTTTTGCACCTTTTTGACGGTTTTTTACACCACCGACTGTGATTAATGCATCACACATAGTTTCGTGAAATGGTCTCTGATCGTAGTGTCATGTTAGCAGCATCTTGCAGCAGTGCAGGTAGAGCTCATCGGGGCGATCACATCGGTGGAGCACCATCCAGGTACAAGCGTCCTTAACAGAAAAACCACATTCGTCAAACTCAACGGTAACAGGATTTTCATGTGTAAAAGAACAAACAGAGACAAGATTTTTAATAAGATCAGGAGAAACTAAGATGTTAGATAATGACAATGGAGTAGAAGTAGATGGAAAAGATGCATGTCCTATGTGAGTAATGGGAAGGGAGGAACCATCACCGACGGTGATGCGAGCAGAAGTGTGGACGGGATAGGAGGTGTGGAGGTTACCGGGATGAGCGGCCATATGCGCGGTAGCTCCAGTGTCCATATGCCAGTCACCGCCGCTGGTGTAGGTGGACGGTGAGGGCGCGGAGTGCAGGGCCGCCAAGAGAGCCAGGTCCCACGGCGCCGGTGGGAGCGCGGATTGCTGGGGCGGGGCCGTCAGGGGCAGCGGCGGTGGCCCACCTGGCTGCGGCGGCTGGACGTAGGAGAGGGGCCTGTACGGCTGCGGCACGGCATAGAACGCCTGATGGGACGGAGGCCGCACGCCGAGGATACCCGGGGCAGGGGCACGGGGAACCGGCATGGAGTAGGCGTGCACAACGCCAGTCCAAGGGTTCTGGCCGGCATACCACGGGGCTGGCTGGTACTGCTGCTGCTGGGGGCGGGCCGCTCCTCCTTGAGCGTCGGCGCCCTGCTGCTGCTTGCGGTCCTCGCGGCGGCCAATACGGTGGCCCCTGTTAGCAGTCGGGGGCGGCGGGAGGGGGCGGCTGGTGGGTGCGAAAGGGCCGGCGTGGGATGCGGCGGTGGCGGCGCCGAGCCTCTGCGGGTGCCGGCGATGAGCGCGGTGTGGGTCGCCCAAGTCCGGGCCATCTTCATCCGGCGTTCCTCCAACTTGAGTTACGCCATCACCTTGGCAAAAGTGGGTTCCGGGATGAGGTTGGATCCGGCGTTCCCAAAATCCTCATTGAGGCCGGCGGTGAGAGTGTTGATGAGGAGCTCGTCGCCGACCGTCTCGCCAAGATCGCGAGCTCATCGGCAAGCTTTTTGAGGCGCATGCAAAAATCGTCAATGGACGAGTCAAGCTGCTGGCACCCATAAAACTCGCCGTGGAGGAGGACCTTGCGCTGCAGTTTGTTATCGGTGAAGAGGCCATTGAGCTTGGTCCAGACTGCGTTGGAGTCGTCGTCATCATCCACCACCGCGTGGAAGAGGTCGTTGGAGATGGTGAGGTATGTTTGGGGAACGTAGTAATTTCAAAAAAATTCATACGCACACGCAAGATCATGGTGATTCTTAGCAACGAGAGGGGAGAGTGTTGTCCACGTACCCTCGTAGACCGAAAGCGGAAGCGTTAGCACAACGCGGTTGATGTAGTCGTACGTCTTCACGATCCGACCGATCAAGTACCGAACGTACGGCACCTCCGAGTTCAGCACACGTTTAGCTCGATGACGTCCCACAAACTCCGATCCAGAAGAGCTTTGCAGGAGAGTTCCATCAGCACGACGGCGTGTTGACGGTGTTGATGATGCTACCGACGCAGGGCTTTGCCTAAGCACCGCTACGATATTACCGAGGTGGAATCTGGTGGAGGGGGGCACCGCACACGGCTAAGAGATCAAGAGATCAATTGTTGTGTCTAGAGGTGTCCCCCTGCCCCCGTATATAAAGGATCAAGGGGGAGGGGGCGGCCGGCCAGGAGGAGGCGTGCTAGGGAGGAGTCCTACTCCCACCGGGAGTAGGACTCCCTCTTTTCCTAGTTGGAGTAGGAGGGGGAAAGGAAGGGAGAGAGGAGAGGAAGGAAAGGGGGGCGCCGCCCCCCTCCTTGTCCTATTTGGACTAGAGGGGGAGGGGGCGCACGGCCTGCCCTGGCCGCCCCTCCTCTTCTCCACTAGGGCCCATCAAGCCCAATAAGCCCCCCGGGGGGTTCCGGTAACCCCCTGGTACTCCGGTATATGCCCAAAACCTTAAGAAACCATTCCGGTGCCCGAACATAGTCATCCAATATATCGATCTTTACGTCTCGGCCATTTCGAGACTCCTCGTCATGTCCGTGATCATATCCGGGACTCTGAACTACCTTCGGTACATCAAAACACAAAAACTCATAATACTGATCGTCACCAAACTTTAAGCGTGCGGACCCTACGAGTTCGAGAACTATGTAGACATGACCGAGACTCGTTTCCAGTCAATAACCAATAGCGGAACCTGGATGCTCATATTGGTTCCCACATATTCTACGAAGATCTTTATCGATCAAACCGCATAACTACATACGTTGTTCCCTTTGTCATCGGTATGTTACTTGCCCGAGATTCGATCGTCAGTATCTCAATACCTAGTTCAATCTCGTTACCGGCAAGTCTCTTTACTCGTTATGTAATGCATCATCCCGCAACTAACTCATTAGTCACATTGCTTGCAAGGCTTATAGTGATGTGCATTACCGAGAGGGCCCAGAGATACCTCTCCGACAATCGGAGTGACAAATCCTAATCTCGAAATACGCCAACTCAACATGTACCTTCGGAGACACCTGTAGAGCTCCTTTATAATCACCCAGTTATGTTGTGACGTTTGGTAGCACACAAAGTGTTCCTCCGGTAAATGGGAGTTGCATAATCTCATAGTCGTAGGAACATGTATAAGTCATGAAGAAAGCAATAGCAACATACTAAACGATCAAGTGCTAAGCTAACGGAATGGGTCAAGTCAATCACATCATTCTCCTAATGATATGATCCCGTTAATCAAATGACAACTCATGTCTATGGCTAGGAAACACAACCATCTTTGATCAACAAACTAGTCAAGTAGAGGCATACTAGTGACACTATGTTTGTCTATGTATTCACACATGTATCAAGTTTCCGGTTAA
The DNA here is from genome assembly GCA_963921465.1 of Triticum timopheevii. Classification (NCBI taxonomy): domain Eukaryota; kingdom Viridiplantae; phylum Streptophyta; class Magnoliopsida; order Poales; family Poaceae; genus Triticum; species Triticum timopheevii. The sequence continues at coordinate 526,781,553 of OY997274.1, forward strand.
TACAATTCTAGCATGAATAATAAACATTTATCATGAAATAAGGAAATAAATAATAACTTTATTATTGCCTCTAGGGCATATTTCCTTCTAGAACCAGCGGATGATGGTGGCATCGAGGATCATCCACTCCTCGTCGTGAATCATCAGGCTCGAGTCCATGGTGCCGTCGACGTGGTCGTGGAGCAGGTACTCGCAAAACACCAAGGAGAAGTACCGCTTCCAAGCAGAGTAGGACGCGGTGGATTGATCAAGCACCACCGAAACACGCTCGTGGATGTTGAGATCACGGACGAGGGCGACATCAGGACCGGCGAAGGGGTTGGAGACGGTGGAGGAAGAGGAGCTCATGGCGCGGCTTGGGAAGAGGTGGAGGTGGCGCGGGGTGGATGGAATTGTTTAGGGTTTGGGACGGCGCGGGTGGGGACAACGCGGGTGAGAGGTGGCGCGGGTTGGGGCGGCTCAAGGCGGCTTGGGTGGGGTTAGGGTTGGGGTTGGGTGGATGAGGGAGTGCGGAAGCGGGAGAGCAGCGGCGACCGGCGGCGGCGACTAGAGGGATGCCGGCGGCGTGAGGTGGGAAGGGTAGCAGCGACCGGCGGCGGTGGCGGCAACCGGAGAGAATCGGCGGCGGTGACAGAAGCGGGTGGTAGCGGCAAGTGGGGCGGCGGCGGGTAGCGTTAGGTTGACCGACCTGCGATAAATACCATGTAGAAGATGAAGTATAGGTTGCGCAACACAATTGCATTGGTCAGTGCACCAGGCACGTATATATGATGTGCAGAGGGGGGCCACAACCTCATAGATGAACTAGGAGGTGGGCCCAAGACACAATATACACGTACACAATGAGGCTGTTTGGATTGCAGCCCTGGTTTGCCCTGCCAAATATTTGGCGTTGACCACAGCGTGGGCGTGTGTTTGGTTGGCTTCCGATTATTTGGCTCATCCTCAGCTCTGCAGCTCCTCCCGTTCAATACGTAGCCAATTTTTGGGCAAACCGTTGGTGGCGGAATCCTGCGCCAAATTATTGGCGTGCCTATCGTTGGCAGGGCAACCATGGGCAGGATCCAAACAGGCCCAATATATTCAACTGACTAGATTTCAAATCAATTTATCTCTTTAATTGTGCGTTCGAATTACAAACCATTTTCACTTTTGCGTTCCTCGCTTCGATACATGTGAAACTAAATCTTATGTTGATAGGTTTCGGTGAATATTTTTCGGACACAACTTATACTTGCAACGATAATATACATGTACTTCACACCATGACATATTTGTACTTCCCACAGGTAGTATACTTTTGTGTAGTACAATTTGTACTCCCCATGTGGTGCAACGTGTAATTCTTGCTCAGTGTGACTTTGTACTCTCCTCGCGGTGCAAATTGTAATTCCTGCACGGTGCAACCTGTAATCCCACATTTGTATATTGGGAGTTCTGATTTTCTTGTTTGTGCTGGGCCAAAGGGGTCCTGAGTGGACAAGCTTGTGCTGGCAAGCCCAACGACTACGAAGCGCTACAGCAAACACACTTCGGCCTATGTCCTCTATTGAAGATGTTCATTAAAAAATTGATACGTCGAAGGCACTATGATCTGCCGGAGTACGCATGCAACATGCGCGTAAAATTAATAACAAAAAAAAGTAAAAACAGGGAAACCAAATGAAAAACGAAGTAAACTAGAAATAAAGACACCGAAAAATGTTAAATTGGACTCCCAAGTATGTTTCCCATGGAAACAATGTTGGCCCTCTAGGGCGCCCCTCGAGCGTGACATGACCTCCTATTCACCGCGTTAAGGGCCGTACAATGGTGTTATTTTAGAAGTGCCACGAAAGAGAAATGATGAGATGGAGGAAAGAGAAACCATAAGAAAATGTTTGTCTTCTCTTAATTAAGAATTGATCTCTTAACATAATTGTCTCAACACATATCTAGGGATATCTATTTATTGAAGATAAAACTAAGAAATAACCCATTGTGCATCATTTTTTATTGTTTTCACTAAATTGCATTTTTTATGAGATTTGTTTTCTCTACGTTACATGGCGGACTCAAGATAAGACTGGCTTATCAACCACTATGCCCTAAGAGACAAAGTGTCGTTAAAACACAAGGTATGTTGAGCCTAAAACACACGCTCAATGTTAGGGAAAAAAACCTTTGGAGAAAAACCCAGCAATTACCGGCTAAAATAACTCTATTTTTACAAATTTGAAAAAGTTCATGAACTCGTAAATTGTTCGTGTACTTAAAAAAATGTTCATCAATTTTAGTTCTTTTTTACAATTTATAGGAAGTGTACGAAAATTTAAAAGTGTTCATGAATTTAGAAATATTCCCAAATTGTATACATGTTCTATAATTTGAAAATTATTCACGAATTTAGAATAATATTGATGAATTTTAACAATAAAAAAATCTAAAAAACATGAAATTATAAAATAGCCGTGAATTCAGAAAATAGAGTTTTCGTGATTTTTTTTCTCTGTTTTTGTGCTTCACGGAAAAGCACAGTTCTGTGCTTCTTCCCAAAAAGAACTGTTCCGCTTTCCAAAAAGTGAAAAGCACAACTTTGCTTCTTTGAAAAAGTGAAAGGCACAGTTGTGCTTCTAAAAAAAAGTATGTCGGGCCAAATATATCCAGAGTTGATCCCAAAATATAACCCAAGTTGAGATTTATTTTAAATATTATTTTCATATAACAAATTTCAAAAAATGTATGCCCTAATTCAAAAAACAAAATCAAAACTATGACCCTGTCAGCCTCCCTTGGGCCGAAAAGGAACTCATTGGTCTAGCTTAGGCCGAAGTGGACTCTTGGGTGTACACCAGGTCGAAGAGGTGCGGATATGAGCCGAAGAGCACTCTTCTATTTTCACCAGGCCGAAGAGTTCTCGGTGGCCCACCTCTTCGCATAAACAGGTGACCAAAGTTGCATGTCGGTTTTTACTAGGGCGAAGAGTCCTTTTTTTCAAATTGGTTTCTCTGTCCAGTAAATTGTTTTCCCGCTTTAACCATCCAATGTTCCCGCTCTTTTTTTTCCCGCCGTCGCATTCGTGATCTGAGCCTATAAAACAAGGTGTAGAACATTTCTTCATTCTTCATAGAGCAACCTTGTTCACCTCAAACCTGGATCCCGTATGTATCCTCTCTCGTCGTCGTTAACCTTGTTGGCATTGCCAACGGATCTAAACCCTGTCATCTCACCAATCCACTAGAACATGAAGGCGCGCGTCGTCGCGCTCGTCCATTTTAATAGAAAAAATAAAAATATCTATAAAAATTGAGATGGTATACCACAGAAACATGTTTATTTTCACTCTGTGAAATTGCTCTCAATATCTCGAATATGTACGCTGCATGACCCGTAAAAAGACCACAAATCTTACTCACATTTTATGTTATACTAATATGATACTGAATGTTGTTCATCATATCAAACCTCCGGGTCCAGAATGATCCGAACTCTAGTCGACATTGAGGCGGAACTCGTTATGGTTATGTCTATTGTCCTGCTTGATTGGCCCATATATGTCCGATGCCATGTCTGTGTCGGCACACCAATGGATCAGCACACCGGGCTGCTTAGGCTCCATTGGTAAGCTTATGCTTTCAACTCGTTATGGTTATGTCTATTGTCCTGCTTGATTGGCCCATATATGTCCGATGCCATGTCTGTGTCGGCACCAATGGATCAGCGCACCGGGCTGCTTAGGCTCCATTGGTAAGCTTATATGCTTTCAGAGCACATTTCATTATCTCGGCGACTTCATATCCGTCCCCTAACAACGGATCCACAGGCTCATGCAACCTTTGTTAATTCCACATACGCGAGGCCTGAAATAGTTTTTCAACAAGCTTGATATGAGAAACTGCAGCGCAAAAGAAGGAAAATAATTTGGCAACAAAAGTAAACATCTTGTGAATGTGAACTACTCTCTCTGTAAACTAATATAAGACCTTTTAGATCACTAAACATAAAAAATCTTGCTTAAATACATGTTCAGTTCACTCACATCTTGTACAAGATCACCAACAGTATCCCCTCGCTTCTTGAGAACCAAAACGCCAAAGCTGAACACATCTGTCTTCAGCGAGTAAACTCCTCGAGATGCATACTCCAGAGCTTTGTAACCACTGAAAAATGAAACAGAAGATATCATAACTATAAGATTAGAACATCTTAGACAAAATGGCGGGAATCTGTGATGATTGATATATTGAGTAGCTGAAAGAATTCTGTTACTGATAGTTCAGGATATTCTTGCTTCAATGTTGCTTGTCTGAATAATAACATTGTTCCTGAATGCAGGTTTACCCCAGAGGCACTGACTATACAGTTCACAAGATGGTTACTTGGCTGGTTTATGCAAGTCATTCTCATTAAAGTTCTACTGTACTCACTGGGAAGTGGTGAATCGCCATTGCTGGACATCGTGGCACTAGCGATGCCTGTCCGCATCTTCTGGAGCTACTCATACTATTTTGCTCTGTCGTGGTTCTGTATCTGCACTGGAGTATTCCTGGTGAAGACGATGAAGAGGGTTCTGCAGGGTGCATCGAGGACTTATGAGAGACATCCTAGCAGGAACCACTACTTTCTTCTATTCCTCGCGGTTGCGCAATTCCCCATGCTTTTCTGGCTAGGCAACATCAAGGCTTGATGTTTCGGTCTCTTTTTTTTCAAGGTTGATGTTTCAGTCTTATCTTAGAACTGGGATAACACTTCTCCCCTTTTTTTCTTGAAGGCGAAGGAAAAACTCGATCTGAATAAAGTTTGAGGTCTCTTCTTACCGATGAACTTTTGTAGTAGCCTTCACACTCTTTTTGGGGCAGGTAAATTTCTTGATAAAGGGCCCGGAAAAAAAATGAGTAGATGTTCATCTTATTGGCCTGCAGAAGATGTTACTTTCTCACGATTGGGATGAGGTGAAGACAAATGGATAAATGGATTTTCAATATTGGTTTGTACCTCATCCTGAAAGAGTGAAAGTATATCTTCGACTATCATCGTTGGTGTTCATGTCATCTGCTGATATATTTGCAGCTGTTATCTTATAGGTAGGCTAAGGCCTGATTAAGTAGAACCTGGACTCTATTAACTAACAAAGTTCATGGTCTTGAGTAACTGAACTTATTTGGTGAAACTAAGAGATCATTGACTGTTCTCCAAAATGTGGTTTGGCATCAATTTTGATGAACTTCTTTGCTACTTCACAATGATTTTGAGTGACATGGCAGCGCCAACTTGACCAAGGAGCACCAAGGAAGCATGTGGACAGTGAAATTTGCATAGAAACGCCTTTTTTCTTCACACTCCAAAATTTTCTTTTCACCCGGATGGTTTTGTTTACCTCCAAGGTTACTATTCGTTCACCCTACTGTTGGTCTGTTATTATCCATTGGACAAATGAGTGAGAAGCTCCTCTAATTTGTGAACTTATATTGGTTGTTCTTCGGCCAAATATCTGTGAAGCACCCAGATTCATTTCCGTGAATCATGACTGGTGCTCTTATGAGAAATGCCCGACCAACTTCAGTTAGTAAATAAGTAGTTTGCTAACACTTTGCTCTCTAGCAGGTACGAGTAGAACTGAATGACCTATTGACGAAATTTTCAGCAAATCTTTCTGCTGCTGCTGCTTTGGCTGTGTTGTGTGTTTTCCTAAACCATTATACACACTTAACTAGTTAATTTCAACCAAGAACAATATCTCGTGACTTCAGAAAAGTGTCAAAAAAATCTGATGATGAATTAGTGCTCAAACCAAAGGATTGTTGCATAACTGGACCACAATGGATGAATACATAGGATATGCTGGCACTTACTAGTAGAACACATGTATGTAGCTACCCTAGAATGCATGACTGATGTCCTGTTTACAGAAACACAGCTATACACTGCAGCCTATCAGATTTGGCAAGTACAGTAAGAATCACTCTATCTCAAGAGTAGCAGCACCTGACAACAGAGCGCTCCCTTCATCGATGGAAGAGGTCGACGATGATGAACAGTTGGAGCTTGTAGGAGCAGGTAGAGTGTCGACCTCAACCACACCCTCCAGCATCTGCACCACCTGATGCATCGTCGGACGGAGCGAAGGATTCTGCTCAACGCACCAGAGAGCAACACGCAAGAACCTCTCCACTCTGACCAAATCCTCAATGGCGTCGTCATCGCTATGAAAGAGAACCTCAGTCCTGCCATCACCAACCAACTGACCGGCCCACTCGAATAGCATGACCGAGTCATCACCATCCTGACCAGGCACTGGCTCCTGGGACTTTCGGCAGCATATCATCTCTAGTAGCACAACACCGAAGCTGTACACATCAACCTTGGTATCGATGCGCCTGTCACTTTGGAACCACTCAGGGGCTATATAGCCCCTTGTGCCCCTGATGTTGGTTACCGTGGTGTGCATCTGCTGGTCACTAAGAAGCCTGGCAATCCCAAAGTCAGTAATCTTTGGGTTTTTCTTGGCATCTAACAATATATTGTCAGGCTTGATGTCATAGTGGATGATTGGATAATTGCACCCTTCATGTAAGTACTCCAGGCCCTTGGCGATGCCAAGGGCTGCTTCAGCGCGCCAGCTCCACATCGGTTGCTGCTGAGGCTGGAAAAGGAAGCTCCGAAGTGAACCACCTGGCATGAACTCGAACACCAACATCCGTTGCTCCTTCTCTTTGCAGTAGCCAACCATGCGGACTAGGTTCCTATGGTGGATCTGGCCGATGGACTGTACCTCGTTTGCGAACTCCCTCTCACTGTAATCATTGGAGCTGATGAGCTTCTTCACTGCTATGTCGGGGGAGTGTAGCGACTTCAACACCCCATGGTAGACCTCGCCAAAGCCTCCTCTGCCTAGCAACTTATGAAAGCCATTGGTTGCTCTGTAAAGCTCTTTTGCGGTGTAAGCCCTCACAAAGTCATGGTTGGCGGTCTTCTTTCTGAGGTAGCAATGTAACATGAGACTACTTGCTGCGGACAACAACAGGAATGCCGAGCAACCAAGTAGCACATAAGGCAATATCCTTCTCGTTGACGCCGGCACCAAGGGGCTGCTTGTCCTCGGTGATACTGGCGCCAAGGGGCTGCTTGTCCTCACCTTGATCAACACCTTCATGGTAACATTTTCTCCCTGATGTCCAGCACCTGTCAACATGGCCAACTTACCACAGTAGGTTCCATCAAATAGAGCCGCTGTGCACTGGCAGTCGATCAAGCAGAAGTCTCCACACTGGTCCTCTGTGATGTACGAATATCTTTCGTACGCCGCGAATCTCCAAATGGTGTTTGGCATCTTGTGAATTCCAAACTCGGCAGAGTGGTTCCCATGACAGCTTTGTGGCACAAACCCCTGTGTGCATCCTTTGTACTTGAGCTGCTCATCAAGGAAAGAGTAGCCTCTTGGACACTTGCAATCGAGACGGTCATTTGGGCCGTTGATACAGTAGGAGTTGGGGCCGCACAAACTTTGGTAATTGGTGCTCATGCTGCAACCTTCACCTGGGATTACGCCGGTGACTTCCCACGACACGTTGCTCTTTCCCCCGGTGGCATTCTTCGGCCGGGTGTAGACCCGGACGATGCCATCAGGATCGAGCGTTGCATGTTGGTGGTAACTGATGGTGGAGTTCGGAAGTGGAGGTATCAGGTCAGGCACCGTGCCGTTCTTGATTTGGTAGTAGAGATGTCCTGGCGAGTCGAAGAAAAGAGTCGTGTTGCCATCCGTGTTGTCAAGTTGGTTGGTGCCGGTCCACCAGTATGCGCTGTTCATGTCCAGACTGCCAGTGTCAAGGTTCAGGAGGTAGAATACAATATTGCCGTCGGTCTGCACGTTCAGGCTGAAGCGGCCTGGAGACAAGTCCGTGTCTGAGTGCTTCGATTTAAGGGTTGATCCAGGGCCCATGGACTGCCCCGGGAGGAGCGTGTCGGTCGGATCCTGAAAGCTCTCCCACACGACAGTTCCACCTGGGGAGGCGAGGAACTGGAGGTTGCCCGAGTCCTGGAGCACGAGGTCAGTGCCGTGCCGCATGCCTTGTTTGGGGTTTCTCCCCCAGATGATGGTGCCAGCGGTGTTGGCAAGGGAGAGTTGACCATTGATGATGCCGAGCACGGATTGATCCATGGCTGTGACGGGCGAGTCAGAGCCTGGTTCTTTCGCGTACCACACCACCTTGTGCTCCGCAGGGTTGGCTCCGTCGGTGAGGTTGAAGTTGAACCAGATGCCGAGGAGGAACTGGCTAGGGTCAGCGTCAAAGGCACGGAAGCCAAACGCATAGTCCCCGGATGAGCAGGTGATATAATTTGGAGGCCTAAGAGGCGACCCTGCAGTGAGTATGCTGGCTACAAGTAGATGAGCTTGGATCAGCAAGAGCAGAAGCAGTGGAGCAAGATGGCGGGAAAAAGAGGGGGACATGCCTGATGGCTTCATTTGTGTTCACTTTAATTTGCTGGTCAGTGTATGCTCATGCTATGTTCTTATATATCTTCAGTTCTTCACTTACGCTACATTGTTTTCCATGGTGTGATAGTGACACACACAGGAGAGAAGTTAATTGATAGCCAAAATGAAGCATTCCACTCGCCGGCCGGCAGTCATAGACAATGTCAAGGTCAAGCGCCATATCTCATACGTTTGCAGGAGATAATTTGATTGCCGTTTTGTTTCTGAATGGGACAGACTTGTTTAAACTATACATATGTGTGGACGGAATCGCACTTTGAATCTTGACCCAGACCGCTAAGTCCGAGGTTCCATCAGCAAATCAGTGGATAATTAAGTTAGATGGGCATGAGCCTCAAAGGAGGTGACACTAGCTAGTGACCTGTTGCCGCACAGCCAAACCATCAAGCTTAGATCTCGGAGGTGACGTGAAGGCCAGGGTGCAATTTGGCCAGCCAAAGAAAGATGACATTTTCTTCCCCCATCTTTATTTGTTACTCCCTCCATTCACAAATATAAGATGTTCTAACCTTTTTGTGAGTCAGATGTATATAGACACATCTTACTGTATTTGTTCACTCATTTCAGTTCGTATGTAGTCTATATTGAATCTAAAATATTTTATATTTGTGAACAGAGTGAGTACTTGTTTCATTTCTTTTTGAGAAAAGTCCACTTTTCAACCTTGAACTAACCACTCGGTTCGATTTACAATCCTCATCTTCGAAACCGGTCGAATTGCACCCTTAACTTGCCACAGACTTTAAAAGATAACTCTGGTCACGGTTTTGAGCTGGTCAACTGGTTTTGACTGGTTTTGAACTTTGTGGTAAGTTATGGGTGCAATTCGACCGGTTTCCAAGATGAGGGTTGTAAATCAAACCGAGTGGTTAGTTCAGGGTTGAAAAGTGGTTTTTTCTCTTTCTTTTTCGACAGACACATGTTTCATTTCTTACTTTAGGGGAACTTGTTTCGTTCATTGCTACACAAAGAAACACTAGTGGATGAAACTCATTGTGTAACCGCTTTTTTCAGGGAAGGCCATCATGACTATCTTTACTGACAGCAAATGATAATTACATCATCAACACGACTGTTCGAAATATTGCAAATAAAGATGAGCATGGATTACTTGTGTTTTGTTGAACTTGCAAGATTTTATCATAGGAAAGGGGTACCCTTTATAAACAGAATTGCTTTACGTACCACACCTTCTGGTTATGTACGACGATGTGATCCTTAGATCATTGTTCAACTGGCAATTACTAGATCCTTTCCTGCAAAAAAAAAACAAAAAAACTGGCAATTAGATCCTAGGGTGATTAACTAACTCAGACAAGCGTCGGATAGAAAAATGTCGGATGCATGGCACTGCTCCTTTATAAACTCATCATACGGCCAAAGTAAATAAAAAAATTATATTCTTTTACCACAAGGGTTGCGCTTCTATTTTAGTCGACCCCTATACACGGTATGCCAGCTGAAGATTCACTCCCACTGTTCCTGCACAGCATGATATGTTAGACACATCTTTCTTGAACAGTGTCACACCAACACAACACAGAGAAGGCAGATACAAGCAAATGCACAACAACTAGACAGATTGACTAGCTTCCCAAAAGGAAAACTGGTAAAACAACAATATCGTCTTCAAGATATTGGTGATAAACAGGCTGAACATGCGTACCTTCTAGTCTAGTCATCAAAGGCCAGCTACCAGCTGAAACAACACCAAGTCTAGCCCATGATCAGCAGCAGGTCCATCAATTCGCGGGAAGCCCACTGTGTTAGTTCTCCAACATCCTGAAACCAAGGCAGATTTAAGTCTCTCTCTTTATGCCTCTGGCATTGGCTTGGCCATGTTGCCTGAAGTGGGTATGGATCATATTTCTTTGCTTGCATGTGGAGTTTAACACTTGGTGTTGTCACAAATTAACTTTTGTGCAAGGAAGTGGGGAATTGAACGGCAAGAGATAATGACTGCCTTTGCACCAAAAGCTTATGAAATGGATGACAGCTATGAAATGGATAAAAGAAAATATTGACAAGGTCAAAAAGGAAGGATAGTGGCATAAAAATGCACCAACGCCTAACAAAAAACAGTGATAACTGATAAGCAAAGCAAATTCACCGGCCAGAAATATTTGGTGGTTAAACTGGGGAACACCTGTCATGGGAGAGCTAATTTGGTCGCAAACATGGGGATCAAAATACTGTTGACCCTAAATCTGTGTATAAATAAGCTCAGATGAGGTTACTTCAAATACAATCAAGGCATAAATTTTGGCCTCCTCTCACACAAAAAAGGTTCATGCTCCCAGTCCCAGTCCCAAATCCAATCTCCACTATGCGTGCTCAATATTTCCATAGCATGTACCTCCTCATTGAATAAGAAGGCAGATCAGCGTAATCTTCTATCTCTGCTTAAACCAGCTTGGGGCTTGGGGACCAGTAGTCTTCTTTTGAAGATTAGAACTAAGTAGTCTTCTCTCTTGATTTTAAAGTAATTTTACAACAGAAAACATAATCTTCCATTGTGAGAACATAAAAAGGTTAGGCTGCCTACACGAAACAGCTTAGCAAAAGTACATTTTTAGATAAACTGTATGTGTACAAGATACAATGCCATCCATGGTGAAATAAGGCATGATAAAGCTCACATCCAGCCGAATCGGAACCCTCACTTCTTTGGGGCGGCTTCTACAAGGCCACAGTGGGCACCAGAGAGGAGGACTCGACAGGCCGGAAGCCTTCTCTTTGCCTCCCACACCCAATCCTGCTCCCCAACTCTTCAGCCTATGCTCCAGTAGACTGCCAACTCCTATTCAATATCGGAAGACATAATACATTGACACTTGACCCAAAAGAACCAAGATAGCTCTGCAGGCCAATGAGCAAACAAATCAGACTGGACATCAATTATAAGCCTGTCACTGCATCACAATCTTTTTATCTATGCCTTCTGGCAAGATAGAAAACACTGATAAGCATGATAGAGAATTCAATGTCATAATAGAACTTAGGATGCTTTCCACAAGGAAATGACTAAATGGCCAATTATATAGAGCTCCATAGCATCAATAACAAACATCAGCAAAAATACATGAAGAAACTAGGTAACTATTTTGCCAAGGCTTGACATGGTTGAGTTACTTGTTTGACACAGTATGAATGACAGTGACAGACACTTCGACAGTAATTATGCTGTGCCACCTAATGTTGAGGGGCTTTGACAAATGCTAACTGACAAACAGTAGCAAAAATCACCCCCCCCCCCCCACCCCACCCCAAAAAAAACTGCACATAAAATTATTGGGAATTTTGAGCTTATGTGATACAACAGCCTTGACTCAAATGATGGCTTTGAATCTTGAAGTTAGATATTTCCTGTGGAAACAAAAACGGTTACTAACAAGTAAAAGAAATAACACTGAGGTACATGTAAAAAGAAAGGTTCCATTCAAGCGTATGGCTACCAGGAATAAACTGCACAGAACCTTGGGGAAGATTGATGCAGAAATTTGCACTGACATTCATCCCACAGACAAACAGAAAAGGGAAATCTAGCCCTTTTGGTTCATCAAAGTTTTCATCATTGATATTCTTTCATGATACAACTTGGGATGCTTGAAGCATTATGCCACATACAAGGACAAGGTTGCTTTATTTTTTAAGCAAACAGCTAAAAGAACCAGTTATTCCTACTTACAAACAACCATATGTACACGGTTCAGGGAACATGATTTGAAGTTTCAGAATTGCACCAACACATGAAGGCCAAGAAAACAACCTCATGAACACGGGCTGCGTTCTCCCAGCAAGAGGTTGACGCCTGGCTCCAAGACATGCCCAAACCACATTTGGCTCTCCCCGGCTCCTAACCCAGACACTCGTGGCATCAACGTCCATACACAATCCACCGCATCAAACATCACCAGCCTCCCATCTACAGCATTGTACAGACAAAGAGTCCCCATTCTGTCCGCAGCCTGAAAGTGCCAGAAACTGCCATGCCTATCAGCCACCAGCTCAGTGAACACCTCCGACGGCATTGTGGCTACCTCCACCCATCCCACTGCCTCGTCGTTGTCCAACTGCCACACCACCACCCGCTCCAGTACCCCGAGCCTCTCCACCCCACCGACCAAGAATAGCCGATCATCAAGAACAAACAGGTGCGCCATCGTAAGGCCGTGCGGCATCACAACTGGCTGAGCAGCCCACTTTCCGGTCTCGAGATCAAGCACCAGAAGCGCGTCCGGACCCCGGCCAAGCACAAAGAGACGAGAACGGTCACTGGCGACCGCAGTATTGCCTAGGATCGCAAATGGCAGCGGCAGCTCGGCCCCAGGTACCCACCGTGGGGAGGGATCGGCGGAGTCCAGGGAATACGAGCGGACAGCGGCGCCGTTGGTGGTGACGGCGACGAGGGTGTAATCCCGGCTGGAGGAGGAGGAGGAGGGTGAGGGTGGGACGACTACGGCGATGAGGTAGGAGCGGTCGGGGAGCGCTGGGAGGCGGAGGAGCGAGTCGACGGTGACAAGGAAGGAGGGGGAGGCGGAGGAGATGAGGGGAGGGCAAGATGGATCGAGCGGGGGCGAGGGGGGCACCTGGAGGAGGCGCCGGGAGAGCGGGTGGAAGGCGAGGCGCGGCGAGAGGAGGAAGAAGGCGTCGAGGCGGTGCTGGGAGAGGAGGGCGTGGAAGGCCGGGGAGCGGAGGAGGCGGCGCAGCGCCCGGGAGACGGCGGCGACGGGGATGAGCGCGGTGAGCGGCAGGCGGGAGAGGATGCGCTCCTGGAGATGCGCCGGGAGCGCGTCCCACGGGCAGCAGGCGGCGGAGTCGGCGGCCATGGCCGGCCGGGGATCGGTCGGCGGGTCGGTGGCGGATCACGGTGCCGTATTTGGTGGGAGGAAATGGGGACGCGAGAAAGGGGAGGAGGAGGAGGAGCGAGAAGGGCTGGTTGGCTGGCATGTGGGCCCGGGAAGGCTCGATGGCAATTAAAGTACAGATAGTAGGAAAAGAGAAAATCCATGAAAAAAAAGGAAAAGAGAGAAATTCCACGACAGCTTGTGAATTATGATTCGTGATTCACATGGCGTACGCGTATCCCTAGGTATACACGCAGGACTTGTAAACTGAAACGGAGATAGTATCAAGAATAGGGCGAATTCTAAATGTAGGCAGTTTTTAGATTTCTCTATCAATTAAAGCACTGGACAGTTGGTGTCGTTATTTTTATATTTTTGCGGATGATGTAATCATTATTTAAAATTAATAAAGTTAGCCTTGAAGGCTTTTCCGTGAAAAAAAAAGCATTGGACAGCTGGTGCCACGTCAAAACAACTGTGTAATAGGTGCTAGATAGAAACGACCAAAACTAATGGACAGGAAATATAAGAATATGCTCGGTTTATATTTAAAAAAGTAAATTAAACAAATGAAGCATGTTGACAATACAACATGTAATAAAATGATAAAAAAATGAAACATGTACTACAAACTTGCTCCAATCGTCCAAGACAACAGTTCACAACATGTACGAAAAAAGGGCGTCGCCTGCGTCGAGCGACTCGAGGAAACCCTAGCCGCTGCTCCAAGGACCCCCTCCGCCGCCTCCTACTGCATCGTCGCCGCCTGAGGGACTACCGGTGAAGCCGTGCCTTGCCCGGGGATGGTGGCGGCGGGGCGGTCTCGTCCTGGTCGCGCTCGCGGCGCCTGATGAAGTCATGTACCTAGGATAGGGTCATAGACCTGTCTTAAGTACCCTTCCCAAGGACACCCTCAGAAGAAGCTGCCTTCCAGTCGATCAAGAGAGACTTCACTCGACGGACTCGAAGGACTCGACCATGAAGATTCACTCGACCACCAGGAGATCAAGAGCCACTCTGCATCACAACGGTCTGTAATAAGTAGTCTTTATGGCATTTAGGACACTTTATGTAAGGCGTTACCAGTAACGCCTAGCCTTAATGTACTTTAAACTCTGCATAACTGAGGGCCGGAGGGGTCTGGCAGACACTATATAAGCCACCCCCCTCCTCAGTGCAAAGGGTTCGCACCCCTGTAATCCATACACACATAATCCAGTCGACCGCCTCCGGGCTCCGAGACGTAGGGTTGTTACTTCCTCCAAGAAGGGCCTGAACTCGTACATCCTTTGTCTTCACAACTGCTCCATAGCTAGGATCTTGCCTCTCCATACCTACCCCCCATTCTACTGTCAGACTTAGAACCACGACAGTTGGCGCCCACCTTGGGGCAGGTGTCTTAGCGATTTTTGGAGAAGTTGCAATTGTTCCGATTGCTTTCATCATGGTTTCTGGTGGAGTTTTGGTCGAGGGCCGCGAGATCCGCCTCGGCGCGCTCACCTTCATCGCCGACGACTCCGCTTGGCTCCAGGAGGCTCCACTCGACATCGACGCGCTCCCCGTCCGCGGTGCGACGCATTTTCGGGCGTGTGTCCGCGGCGTTCTGCTGCGGCAACCGTCGACTCCATATCGGTCGACTCCCCTGTCGTCCTCCCTCCCTGTCTCCCGCCAGCGCAAGCGCTCTGGTCGGTCGAGGCTCCAGCAGTGGGTGAGGCACGCGGTGGCCCGCCAGACGGCCACCGCCCAAGTCGCGGCAATCGAGCCCGACGAATCCCTCTACGGCCTGTTCGATCTTTCGACTGGCTTCGTAGAGACCGCATCCGAGTGCGACAGCAGTGATCCAGCGGAGGAGGTCTTGATGGTCAATGGACCTCGTAGTCCTCCCGGCTTCCCCCGCGACGACGGGATGGACGGCGGAGGCGACCCCGCTCAAGTCCATGAGGAGTACCAACCCGAGCCACTTAATTCCCTGCAAAGGGAAGAACTTCGCCGCAGGAACATGGATGCCCTGCATATTCCCATCGCGGGAGAAACCCCCGAAGCTCGCGCCTTGGAGGAGGCACGTTTGGCCAACTTGGCTGAACGCACTCGTCTGGAGAACCTCCAGCGAGCATTCGACGAGCGCGCGCAGCAACGAGTACCCGACTCCAGTCGACGTCAACTCTTCCCGCAGCCGACTCAGGTATATCGAACCCCGATTCAGAATTTAGCAGTTGCAGCCCGTATAGCGGAGTCTATCCAGCCCTCTCAGTCGGAGGCTGGCAGATGCTTGATGCAGATCAGGGATTTGCTCCGAGCAGCAGGAAATCAGAATTCAGCCGTGTCACAGTCACGCAACAGGATTCACAGTCGATCCGTCGCTGCGAATACGGTTCAGTCGGCTCACAGTCCTAGATCGCCTCCACGGCGTGAAGGACGCGAGAATCGACGGGACCAATATGGTGACCGATACGATCATGATGATAGGCGTCGAGTGCCCACTCCTCCCCCGAGAGGTGGGTCCTATGCTCATCGGCAGCAAGATGACAGGCGCCAGATCAGTGTGGGGCGAAGAGCTCCGGTCGACCCCAGGGAACCAGGCTTTGACGCGTGATCCATCATCGTGCAAGGTCTGGTCGATCGAAACAGGGCTCATCGAGATGGCCACGACAGAGATGCGCCCACTAGCAGCCGAGTACATGTCTCAGGCCCAGAATGTTTCAGCAGGGCTATCAGAGCCACGGTGATTCCCCCCAGCTTCAGGTTGGCGACTGGAGTAAGTAAGTTCACCGGTGAGTCTAAGCCTGAAACTTGGCTTGAAGACTACCGAGTGGCGGTGCAGATTGGCGGCGGAAATGATGAAGTGGCTATGAAGCATTTACCACTCATGTTGGAAGGTTCGGCAAGGGCGTGGTTGAATCAGTTAGCTCCAAGCAGCATTTACACTTGGGAAGATTTTTCCCGAGTGTTCGTCAGGACATTCGAGGGAACTTGCAAGCGACCAGCTGGATTGACTGAGCTGCAAGTTTGTGTGCAGAAGTCGAATGAGACCTTAAGAGATTATATTCAGAGATGGATCACTTTGCATCATACCGTGGAGAACGTGTTTGATCATCAGGCAGTCTGTGCTTTCAAGGATGGTGTTAAGAACAGAGAGTTGAGTTTGAAGTTTGGTCGGACCGGAGATATGACCCTGAGTCGGATAATGGAAATTGCTACAAAGTACGCCAACGGCGAAGAGGAGGACCGACTCCGGAGCGGCAAGTACAAACCTAGTCAGTCAGAGAAAGGAAACTCCAGTCGGAAGCAGAAGCGAAAGGCCGAGCCAGCGGCTCCCGGAGAGGCTCTGGCCGTGACTCAGGGCAAATTCAAGGGAAAACCCAAAGGATCCTGGAACCCCAAGAAGGTGAAGGATAAAGAAGGAAATGACGTGATGGATCTGCCGTGTCACATCCACACGAAGAAAGACGAAGAGGGTAATTTCATATACCCGAAGCATACCACTCGCCAGTGTCGGCTCTTGATCCAGCAGTTCCAAGGAAAACAGCCCAAGGACAAGGAAAAGGAGTTGGGCAAAGCTGAGGACAAGGAGGACAGTGATGGAGGATATCCTCATGTTAATTCCACTCTGATGATTTTTGCTAATGTGGAAAGTAAAAGCCGACTGAAGGTTATCAACCGTGAGGTGAATATGGTCGCCCCGGCGACGCCCAGTTATCTGAGATGGTCCCAAACTCCCATTACATTCGACCAGTCCGATCACCCGACTCATATAGCCACCCCTGGGAGGCAAGCTTTGGTGGTCGACCCGGTCGTCGAAGGCACTCAACTGCCGAAGGTGCTAATGGATGGTGGTAGTGGACTGAACTTATTATATGCGGAGACGCTGAAAGGAATGGGCATTCCGATGTCCCGACTGAGCACCAGCAACATGAGTTTTCATGGTGTTATACCTGGAAAGAAAGCTGAGTCACTCGGCCAAATAGCTCTGGACGTGGTGTTCGGTGACTCGAAGCATTTCCGCAAAGAAAAGCTGACATTTGAAGTCGTGGATTTTCAGAGCGCTTACCACGCTATTTTGGGGAGACCAGCTTATGCACGGTTCATGCCTCGACCATGTTACGTGTACCTCAAACTGAAGATGCCCGGCCCCAAAGGCGTGATCACTATCACCGGTGATCGGAAAAAAGCAGAAGAGTGTTTCCAGAAAGGCTCGAAAATTGCCGATTCCCAGGTAACAACGGTCGAGCTGGAGGGATATAAGAAAAATGCAGATCCGAGTGATTTGTTACGGGCCAAGAATCCTGCCACAGAATCAGCATTTCAGTCGTCCGGTGAGACGAAGCCCGTTCACATTCACCCGACCGACCCCAATGTAGCTCCGACCCATATCTCCACAACACTCGACTCTAAATAGGAAGAAGCGCTCATCCAGTTCCTCCGTGAGAACTGGGACATCTTTGCATGGAAGCCTGCTAACATGCCGGGTGTTCCCAGGGGGCTGGCTGAGCATCGCCTTAGAGTCGATTCAACAGCAAAACCTGTCAAAGAACATCTTCGACGGTCCGCCGTCCAGAAGAGAAAGGCCATTGGCAAGGAGGTGGCTCGACTGTTGGCAGCAGAGTTTATCCGAGAGATATACCACTCCGAGTGGCTCGCCAATGTTGTCATGGTCCCCAAGAAGGACAAGTCACTCCGCATGTGCATTGATTTCAAGCACATCAATCGGGCCTGCCCGAAAGATTATTTTCCTCTCCCTCGCATCGATCAAATTGTCGACTCGACTGCGGGATGCGAGAGATTGTCTTTTCTAGACGCCTATTCTGGATACCATCAGATCCGTCTATATGGACCGGATGAGATCAAAACAGCTTTCATCACTCCATTCGGGTGCTTCTGCTATGTCACCATGCCATTCGGCCTCAAGAATGCCGGAGCCACGTTCATGAGGATGATTCAGAAGTGTTTACTCACTCAAATCAGTCGGAACGTTGAAGCGTACATGGATGATATTGTGGTCAAGTCACGAAAGGGTCCCGACCTGTTGACTGACCTAGCTGAAACATTTGCCAATCTCAGGAGGTATGATATCAAGCTCAATCCGTCAAAGTGCACATTCGGAGTTCCAGGTGGAAAGTTACTCGGTTTTCTCGTTTCCGAACGAGGAATCGATGCTAACCTGGAAAAAGTTGGCACTATACTCCGAATGAAATGCCCTGTGCGAGTGCACGACGTCCAGAAACTTACTGGATGCTTGGCCGCGTTAAGTCGATTCATCTCTCGCCTCGGTGAAAAGGCATTGCCTCTTTACCGACTGATGAAGAAGGCAGACAAGTTCGAGTGGACTCCAGAAGCTGATGCAGCATTTGCCGAGCTAAAAGCTCTGCTCTCCACCCAGCCGGTGCTTGCTGCTCCAATCAGCAAAGAGCCTCTGTTGCTTTATATTGCAGCCATAGGACAAGTCATCAGTACAGTACTTACGGTTGAGCGGGAAGAAGAAGGGAAAGCCTTCAAAGTTCAACGCCCAGTGTATTATCTCTCTGAAGTTTTGACACCATCAAAGCAAAGATATCCTCATTATCAGAAGCTTGTGTATGGGATCTACATGACCACAAAGAAGGTTGCTCATTATTTCTCTGATCATTCCATTACAGTCGTCAGCGACGCTCCTCTTTCAGAGATTCTGCACAACAGAGATGCAACTGGTCGAGTGGCGAAATGGGCAATTGAACTCCTTCCCCTTGATATCAAGTTTGAGGCAAAGAAAGCCATTAAGTCCCAAGCAATAGCAGATTTCCTTGCCGAGTGGATTGAACAGCAGCAACCGACTCAAGTTCACTCGGAGCATTGGACCATGTTCTTTGATGGTTCTAAGATGTTAAATGGTTCCGGTGCTGGGGTAGTCTTGGTTTCCCCCAGAGGAGATAAGCTCAGATATGTGCTCCAGATTCACTTTGATTCCTCCAACAATGAGGCAGAATACGAGGCCCTTTTGTATGGGTTGCGCATGGCCATTTCACTCGGCGTCCGTCGCCTTATGGTTTATGGCGACTCAGATTTGGTGGTCAACCAAGTGATGAAGGAGTGGGACGTTAGAAGCCCAGCCATGACTGGATACTGTAATGCAGTGAGGAAGCTTGAAAAGAAATTTGAGGGGTTAGAGCTCCATCATATACCTCGACTGAAAAACCAAGCGGCTGATGATTTGGCAAAGATAGGTTCCAAGAGAGAAGCCATTCCCAGCGGTGTGTTCTTGGAGCATATCCATACTCCATCAGTCAAAGAAGATCCTTTTACCAAAGAAGCTCCGCAGCCCAGGAGTGCCACAGATCCGACTGAGGTTGAAGTTCCAGCAGTGGTCGACCTAGTCATGGAGGCTTTAGTGATCACTCTCGATTGGACAGTACCATATATCGCGTATATCTTGAGAAAAGAGCTCCCAGAGGACGAGGAAGAGGCTCGACAGATCATACGCCGATCCAAGGCCTTTACCGTGATCAAGGGACAGTTATACAGAGAGAGCGCGACTGGAGTCGGTCAGAAGTGCATAACGCCTGAAGAAGGTCGGATAATCCTTGATGACATCCACTTGGGGACCTGTGGCCACCATGCGTCCTCTCGGACCATCATGGCCAAAGCATACCGAGCCGGATTTTACTGGCCAAGGGCGAATGAGATGGCAAAGGAGATAGTCGACAAGTGCGAGGGATGCCAGTTTTACTCCAACATGTCACACAAGCCTGCATCAGCTCTGAAGACCATTCCACTCGTCTGGCCGTTCGCAGTATGGGGATTGGATATGGTTGGTCCCTTGAGGACAGGTCGAAGCGGTTTCACACATGTACTGGTAGCAGTCGACAAGTTCACCAAGTGGATTGAGGCTAAACCTATCAAGAACCTTGACGCCGGTACTGCTGTCAGTTTCATCAGAGAACTGATATTCAGATATGGAGTCCCACACAGTATCATCACTGACAATGGATCAAACTTCGATTCAGAGGAATTCAGGGTGTTCTGCACATCTCAGGGCACATGAGTCGACTATGCTTCAGTCGCCCATCCCCAGTTGAATGGACAAGCGGAGCGGGCCAACGGCTTGATCCTCAAAGGGTCCCGACTGATGCGTGACCTCAAGCATGCGGCTGGAGCATGGGTGGATGAACTTCCCTCGGTGCTTTGGGGTTTAAGGACCACGCCTAACCAGTCGACTGGAAGAACTCCATTCTTCCTGGTCTATGGAGCTGAAGCAGTCTTGCCGAGTGATCTGCTCCACAACGCTCCTCGGGTCCAGCTCTACACCGAAGCTGAAGCAGAACAAGCGCGACAGGATGCAGTCGACCTTTTAGAGGAAGAAAGGGAGATGGCTCTGATCCGATCGACCATCTACCAACAAGACTTGCGTCGCTTCCACGCCAAAAACGTGAAGAGTCGGGCCTTCCAGGAAGGGGATTTGGTTCTCCGAGTGGACCAGCAGAAACCACACAAGCTTGCTCCTTCTTGGGAAGGACCCTTCATCGTCACCAAGGTTCTCCACAACGGAGCGTACCGTCTCTACAACGTCGAGCACAACATCGACGAGCCCCGAGCTTGGAACGCGGAGTTACTCCGCCCCTTCTACACCTAAGTATTCACTCGGATGGGTTGTAATAAAAGTACTCCTGTAGTTCATGTTTCACAAGATAATAGTGTTATAATTTCCCCAATGATTGATGTCATTTTTATTTATTTAATAAAATTCCCACCCAGTGGGTGGCTTAGCTGCGAATCCGTTCCGCCTAAGTTTGTAAAAAAAATCCTTACCGAGTGGAGAGCCAGCCTCCCACTCGGGGGCTTAGCTGCGAATCCGTTTCGCCTAAGTTTCAATAAAATCCTACCGAGTAGTGAGCCAGCCTCCCACTCGGAGGCTTAGCTGCAGTACAAATACTCGCCTAAGTTCCAATGAAATCCTACCAAGTGGAGAGCCTGCCTCCCACTCGGAGGCTTAGCTGCAGTTTAAACACTCGCCTAAGTTCAAATTCAAACGTGCGCTCTGCAAGGAGGATGAGGTGCAGGTCGACTGCTACCCTCTCCTCCGAGCTACGCCACAAGTACAACATGCACTCTGCAAGGAGGACGAGGTGCAGGTCGACTGCTACCCTCTCCTCTGAGCTACGCCACAAGTACAACGTGCGCTCTGCAAGGAGGACGAGGTGCAGGTCGACTGCTACCCTCTCCTCTGAGCTACGCCACAAGTACAACATGCACTCTGCAAGGAGGACGAGGTACATGTCGACTGCTACCCTCTCCTCCGAGCTACGCCACAAGTACAACATGTGCTCTGCAAGGAGGACGAGGTGCAGGTCGACTGCTACCCTCTCCTCTGAGCTACGCCACAAGTACAACGTGCGCTCTGCAAGGAGGACGAGGTACAGGTCGACTGCTACCCTCTCCTCCGAGCTACACCACAAGTACAACGTGTGCTCTGCAAGGAGGATGAGGTGCAGGTCGACTGCTACCCTCTCCTCTGAGCTACGCCACAAGTACAACGTGCGCTCTGCAAGAAGGACGAGGTGCAAGTCGACTGCTACCCTCTCCTCTGAGCTACGCCACAAGTACAACGTGCGCTCTGCAAGAAGGACGAGGTGCAAGTCGACTGCTACCCTCTCCTCCGAGCTACGCCACAAGTACAATGCGTTCTCCATAAGAAAGACGCCGTAAAAAACCCTACCAAGTGGAGAGCATACCTCCCACTCGGGGGCTTAGCTGCAGCCCAGTGCTCGCCTAAGTTTTGAAAATCCTACCGAGTGGAGAGCATACCTCCCACTCGGGGGCTTAGCTGCAGCCCAGTGCTTGCCTAAGTTTTGAAAAATCCTACCGAGTGGAGAGCAGACCTCCCACTCGGAGCCTTAGCTGCAGCCCAGTGCTCGCCTAAGTTTTGAAAAATCCTACCGAGTGGAGAGCATACCTCCCACTCGGAGGCTTAGCTGCAGCCCAGTGCTCGCCTAAGTTTTGAAAATCCTACCGAGTGGAGAGCATACCTCCCACTCGGGGGCTTAGCTGCAGCCCAGTGCTCGCCTAAGTTTTGAAAATTCTACCGAGTGGAGAGCAGTCCTCCCACTCGGGGGCTTAGCTGCAGCCCAGTGCTCGCCTAAGTTTTGAAAATCCTACCGAGTGGAGAGCACACCTCCCACTCGGGGGCTTAGCTGCGGCCCAGTGCTCGTCTAAGTTTTGAAATCCTACCGAGTGGAGAGTAGACCTCTCACTCGGAAGCTTAGCTGCAGTCCAAGTGCCTGCCTAAGTGTATCGGGGAACAAGTCGATTGTAATAAGCACCTCGCTTTAACCTGCAAGAGACACCTCGAACCAAATGCAAGCATATTTAAACGTCGAATCCAAGTTCGGATAAACGCCTAACGGAACCGAAAGTGCTCAGGCGCTAGGCCTGTTAAGGTTTGTCGGTTACAAAAATCACTTAGCATACCGAGGAAAATTTAAAGTGTGGAGCTCAGAAGTTTTTTACCCCTCCTGCGGAGGGCTGGAAGGTGCAACAAACTCGTCCAGGTTGATTCCATCAGCAATCCGAGTGGCAGCGGCGATGAAAGTCTCCATGAAAGACCGGAAATCGTGCTTCTTGGTGTTAGCCACCCGAAGAGCCGCCAGCTTGTCCTCTCGTGCATCCTTGCAATGGAGTCGGGCCAGAGATAGAGCAACATCAGCGCCACACCTGGCAGAAGACTTCTTCCACTCCTGCACTCGACTTGGGACTGTGTTCAGTCGAGTCATCAGGGACTCGAGGTCATTCTGGAGTGTCTCTCTGGGCCAGAGCGTGGCATCAATGCGAGAAGTGGCAACCTTCAGCCTGGCGAGGTAATCGACGACGGCAGCGACACAAGATTCGAGCCGGAGCATGTTCATGGCGACTTCATCCTTCACAGGAGAGTTGATGGGGTCCAGGTTTGGCTCCAATCGACCAGTCTCCTCTTCAAAGTTCTGGCAAAATTCTGCAAGTACAACCACCGAGTCAAAACAACAGTCGAATGAAAGGATCACAGTTAAAATGTCTGTTTGGGGCAAAAGATTACCTTCGAGCATGAGGAATAGCTTCTTGGCGAGTCCGCCCAGATAAGCCTCCAGATCGTTCTTCTTCCCCACCAACTCACTGGCCTTGTCACTCAGGGCAATCTTATCACTTTTCAGTCGATTGACCTCTTTGTTGGCAGCATCAAGAGCAGCTTTCAGATTGGTGTTTTCTTCCTCAAGCTTGGTGACTGAATCCAACTTCTCGTCTGCGAGCTTGGTCTTCTCTAAAGCTGCTTTCTGCATTTCAGCCAACTCAAGGTCTTTCTTCTTCTGGGCATCCTTCACTTTGCCTGCAAAGTTACAGCAAGGTCAGACTTTGAAATAAATGAGGAGCGAAGGCAGTCGTCGAAAGCCTCACCAAACATACCTTTAGCTTCCTCCTTCGCCTTCGTTAAATTCTCCTGGGCCAGCTTCAGATCAAGCTCGAGCTGGATGTGTTTGTTCTCCAACTCGGTGTAACGAGCTGCAAGGTCGCAAGATTTCTATGAAAAACCAATCGACAGATGTCAAAGACAATTCACTTCCGAATGACTAAGGAAAAACCATACGTTTCTAAGACTACGGCCGAATGCAAACATTCGACCATAGTCTCGGGGACTACACCCAGTGGGTGCACTCAGCGTGCCCCCACTAGTTCTATTAAGTCAGAGTCGACCAGTCGACCAACAAAAAAAAGATGTTCTTCAGACTGTAGTCCACTGCCAGCAGTTGACCACAGTCTCGGGGACTACACCCAGTGGGTGCACTCAGTGTGCCCCCACCGGTTTGGGAAATCCATTCGACCTAGTCGAATGAAGGAAAAACTTAAAATATAAAGGTTATGGTCGACTGCCAGCAGTCCACCATAGCCTTGGGGACTACACCCAGTGGGTGCACTCAGCGTGCCCCCACTAAACCGAAATTCCAATCAACAGACCCAGTGGGTGTAGGACGATCACTATAAATTTCAGCAAGAAGAATTTTCAGATATCATATCCTAACAGAACAGGCGGTGTCCGACTGACCTGAACGTTACTTTGAAGAGCTGAACTGGCGTCATAGGCGGCCTGGCTAGCTTCTCGGATGGCCTTCACTTGCTCCATCATGACTCCCGCCTGGCGTATTGCTTCTTTCGCAGCACTGGCTTGGTCCTCTGGGACGAAGTGGGTCGAGAAAAGTGACGGCTGTGCAGCACTCGACGATGAGGGGCGAGCACTCGTCAACGGTACCGCAAAAGATACGGTAGGCCGAGTGATGTTCTCTCCCTCCGCGACCAGTGTCTTGGAGGCTGGCACGTCTTGAGTCACCTTGCCAACAGACGCTTTTCTGTTCCTTCTTGGCCTCAGTGGTTCTTCATCGTCATCGTCAGGAAGGGTAATAACAACATTGGACGGAGCTACAGAAAAGAATCAAAATTAGAGACAAAGAGCCAATCGACTGAAGACGGGATTATGAAAGTCATACCAGGTTTTGAAGTGGCAGAGTCTTCCATCTCATGATCTTTAGCCCTGGCCAAGGTATCAGAAGTAGCAGCGCTACAATTCCGAAAATCAGTCGGTTAACTCATGAGTCGACCAAAAATAAATTCATGTAGAACAAGAAGACTCAAGTAGCACTATTACCCTGATATGGTGGGAATCACCACCTTCATCTTCGGCAAGACCTTTGCCGGCTTCGATGGCGCCACTCGAGATTGCTTCGGAGCCTTCTCAGTCGGCGCCGGAGAAGTGGTCCGAGGGCGCTTAGTCGACTGCGCGACAGTCGCGACCCCCTTACCACGTTCGATTGCAGGGTCATGGACGAGCTTCGAACGTCTTTCCGAGCGAGGAGGTGCAACTTCCTCTTCCTCCTCCTCTTCTTCCTCCTCACCAGAGTCATCACCCTCATCATCATCAACAGCATCCGAGTCCCACTCCTCCTGGCTTTCGCCCCCACTTCCTTCCTCCTCCTCAGTCGGCGTCTGTGCTCCATTGGGCATCGAGTATAATTCAGTGGTGGCCTGATAGACAACAAAGCAAAGATCAATCCACCAGTCTGCAGCAAAAGCAGAATGAGTTTAGCAAGATTACAATTGAGGATAAAGTGGGCATACCGTGTCCGGAGCGTAGGAATGGTCGAGTGGTGGAATCCTCTTGGCTCCTCGAGGGTTGTCCTTATTCCCTGTGATCGCGGCCATCCACCTCTCCAGTGTGGCGTCATCGACTGCTTCTGGATGGACCCGAGTTTCATCCTCGGTTCCACAGTACAGCCACATCGGGTGGCCTCGGTACTGAAGTGGTTGGATGTGCCGCCTAAGAAAGACCTCCAGAAGGTCCATACCCGTCACTCCTTCCCGAACCAGCTGGATTACACGCTCCATCAACATTTTTACTTGGGCTTTCTCCTCAGGGAGCACCTTCAGAGAAGAGGGCTTGTTCACTCGGTCCATGGAAAACGGAGGAAGACCAGTCGACTGCCCCGGCGTCGACTCGTCTTGACAGTAGAACCAAGTCGACTGCCATCCTCTGACCGACTCAGGAAGGGTCATGGCCGGAAAAGTACTCTTGCTCCTCATCTGAATCTCAAGACCCCCGCACATCCGAATAACCTTAGCCCTATCGTCATCCGGACTCGCCTTTTTCACTGTCTGAGAGCGACAAGTGAATATGTGCTTAAAGAGACCCTAGTGTGGTCGACAACCCAGGAAGTTCTCGTACATGGACACGAAGGCAGCAAGGTAGGTGATGGAATTTGGATTGAAATGGTGGAGTTGCGCCCCAAAGAAATTCAAGAACCCACGGAAGAAAACACTCGGAGGCAGGGAGAACCCACGGTCTACGTGAGTGGCTAGAAGAACACACTCACCCTCCTGCGGCTGCGGTTGCCACTCATTCCCCGGGAGCCTCGCTGCCCCGTGAGGGATCAAGCCCTCGTTGGCCATCTCGTTGAGATCCGTCTCGGTGATGGTCGAGCGGATCCAATCCCCTTGAACCCAACCCTGCGGCAGGCAGGACCTTGACGAGGATCCGCCCCGACTGGGCGCTCTCCCTTTCGCCTTCCCCGTCGCCGTTGCCTTCTTCGCGTGCTCCAAGGCCGCCGTCTTCTCCTTCACCATTGTTGCCGGCGAAGCGCACGAGGAGTGGATGGGCAGGAGCGAGAGCAGGCGCTGCGAGCGGAGATGGAGAGGGCAGAAGGAGGAATGGGGAGGTACTGTTCCAAAAACCCTCGCCCGACACATTTTATAAGGACGCTTCCGAGTGGATGACAAGTGGGCCCGGGCGATCCTATCACATCCCGAAACAGTCGCGTACGCCTGATACGTGGCGAAAAAGGCGGCGCGGAAATCGAGGCGTCTATGCCCTATCCCATCCGAGCGCCGCGGTCCGCCCCGCTTCGTGCGCTTCCCAAAATTCGGATCCCACAAAATCCGCTAATAGCAGATCAATCTGTCAGACGGTGGATTTCCTGCGATCCGTTGCTCGGAAGTTTATTAAGTGCAAAAGTTCACTCGACATAAGAAAGGAATGGATCAAGGCGACTGAAGGGAAAGTTGTTGTATTCAACAAAAAGATTATTGGTCCGAGGTGAGACATGTTCAGAACACAAGAGCAGGTCGGAAATATTGTCAACTCCTTCCTCACTCAAACCTCGATCCATTCGGGGGCTAATGATGAAGTCATGTACCTAGGGTAGGGTCATAGACTTGTCTTAAGTACCCTTCCCAAGGACACCCTCAGAAGAAGCTGCCTTCCAATCGACCAAGAGAGACTTCACTCGACGGACTCGAAGGACTCGACCATGAAGATTCACTCGACCACCAGGAGATCAAGAGCCACTCTGCATCACAACGGTCTGTAATAAGTAGTCTTTATGGCATTTAGGACACTTTATGTAAGGCGTTACCAGTAACGCCTAGCCTTAATGTACTTTAAACCATGCATAACTGAGGGCCGGAGGGGTCTGGCAGACACTATATAAGCCACCCCCCTCCTCAGTGCAAAGGGTCCGCACCCCTGTAATCCATACACACATAATCCAGTCGACCGCCTTCGGGCTCCGAGATGTAGGGCTGTTACTTCCTCCGAGAAGGGCCTGAACTCGTACATCCTTTATCTTCACAACTGCTCCATAGCTAGGATCTTGCCTCTCCATACCTACCCCCATTCTACTGTCAGACTTAGAACCACGACAGCGCCCCCTCCCCTTCCTAGATCTGTTCTGGCGCAAGGCGTCCCCTTCCTGCTGCTGCTTCTCCCCTGCTCGTCGGCACGGTAACGCGGCCTTGGCCTGCGGCAGCTCCTCCCTCGCCCCTTGGACCCCCTCGACCCGACGACGCAGCCTCTCTCTATTGTTGCAGCTGGTTGAGCATTCGTGGGGTGCTTGGTTGGAGGGCTTCGATCAGGTTGGCGGAGACCGGCCCTGCCTCGGGCATGCTGGTGTCTCCAACGGCGTCGTCTTCCGGGCTGCGTTGGCGGCTACAGCGAGATGATTCTTTGTGGTCTCAGTGGTCTTCTTGGCAGGCGTTTGGTTCTTAGTGGTGGATTCCTTGTTGGCGCTGCCCCGGTCCCTGGACCTACATCCTCCATCGTCCATGGCTCATCGGTGTCCTCTGCCAACGCAGTTCTGGCCCCGGCGCTGCGGATGTTGCGTTCCTTCCATCTCCTTCTGTCGTTGCTGGCTCGGTGATTCTGTCCTCGGTAGCTCCGATCTGCGTTCCTACTCTAGTTCCTTGCTTGCCGGCGTTGCCGGTAGTCGCCACTTCCCTCACGTAGGCTCTCTGCTCCGCTGCCTCGACCCTGTCAACCTTGCCGCCTTGTCCTTGGCCAATCCAAAGCTCGCGTCTTTTTGACGGCGCCAAGTGCCACCCTTCAACGGTAGATGTAGCCCACCCCTCCTGTAGTGGCGGTCCTGACGAGTGGTCTGACTTCATCATCTTCGGAACCATGCTTCGGTGACATTGGGATTGCTCGAACATAGGCTGGGAAGAAATCCCTGCTCGGCTTACCGATGCTGGCAGCGACGACACCCGCGAGTATCGTTTCCCTTCTTGGAGGCGCTTACATGGCCTTTATCTGTGCCCCTTTTCGAGCACGAGGGAAACCTTGGGTCCGGTTCTTCATACAGGATGGCAGCGGCACCACGAGGTTGTTTCCCTTCTTGAAGGCGCCATCTTGTTTTCTCGAATCGTCCCCGATTTTTGGTTTTTGAGGTGTTGGACGTCGCACTGGTCCAGCTTGCCTCCTTAGTTCTTGGCTTCGTGGATTTAGCAGTGTTTTTTTCTCTATTTGGGCCAAGCATCCCTTGTCTCTGCTCCGGGTGCCATGCTCACGCCTTTGCATTCGTGTCATGTGTTGTACCTCTTCTGTACTCATTCTACTTCCTCCTAGCAATGAAATGATACACAAGCTTTGGGTATTCGTGAAAAATAGAAAAAAAATCACAACAAAATAAAATTAATGCGAGAATTTTCACTTAAGAATGACATGTGACTTGATTCCCCACGCAAAAAAATGTGCATGACTTGATAAGGTGATATGGCCTAAATAGATAAATTAATGCCAAAAAATTATAACTTATGACTAGATGCATGGTTTGATGGCGTGACATGGTTGCAAAGAGAAAAAAGATAAGATAATGGATTGTAATTATTTAAAAATAGAGGACCGTCATCATTATCCACATAATCTTTCTTAGTCAAAGACACATCATCAGCAAGTTCTCATGCATGTGGTCTCAGGAGTTGATACGAAGTGACACTACATATTGATTGTTAGGATTTGGATTAAAGAGTGAAAAGAGAAACCCGAGAAGTATATATATCGAGAAGCCAAGGCATGAATATAGAACAACCTTAAATTTTCTGTAAGCTCCCTCAAATTAGTGGCATCTCGTAGCTTAGGGCTAAGTGAGGCATTTCTAGGGCCATTTGTCAGTGTGTGACCTGCTGCTTAAGTGTGTGTCTGCATCAATATGTTACTCTGGACGTGTTTGGTTGCCCGCATTAGGCCCAGCCTGGCCCGGGCGGGAAGAATTTGGCCCGTTTGGTTTCCTGCATTCACTGTGCGGCCCGTATCGCATGAAGCACGTCCAGGCCAGGCCCAGGGGAAACGCACGAATCGGTAGTAGCTCGCGAGCCTGGCTCGGGCGAGGCAGGGGAGGGCGACGCGCTTCTCCCCTCGTGCGAGCAGGGGATATGGCGCGAGCTCGCCTGCGTCGCCGAAAAATCGGCGGGAGGATTTCGGCTCACCTCCCGCCGCTCCACCCCTATTTATCCCCCTCCCTCACCGCCCCAACTCCCGCCACCATTCTTCCTCCATTCGAGCTTTCCCGCCGACGTGCGTCGGCACCGACGAGCAGGTAAGCGGCGCATCTTCATCGGCCGGCGGTCCACGGTGTTGGAGCTTCTTCACCGGTCGGCGTTCATCTTCCACGACCGTCCCCCCTCATCCTCAAGCTGCAGTCATGGCCTTTGTGAGTTCAATCCCCCTTTCTCTCGGTTCCTTCTAGCTAGATATGAGCTGCAGCTAGGGTTTGATCTAGATGCATGGTTGATTAGTGGTCTGATCTGTGAGCTGATATGGTTTGTTGCTATGCTACGGTTGCAATTTGTGGTAGGGCTAGATGTTCAAGCATGTGGTAGGCTAGATTAGTAGTAGAGTTTGAAGTTGAACCTTGTGCTTATGTTGAATCATGCTTAGATCTGTGATTTGTAGCTATTGGTGGTCCATTTGTAGCATGTTGTTTGTTGTAGATGTATGTTCCTGCTCATAGATTGTCTGGTATGCTTAGTATGATAGTGATGAAGCATGTGCTTGCTATGGTAGTGATGAACCATGTACATGTATGCTCCCGCTTTCATAGATTGTCCAGTATGTTGTGTGCTATGCTCACTGTCAATGCGTGCTACGATTGTAGGACATGACCACGCAGACGCAAAATCTTAGTCAGGCCCTTGTCGTGTCCGACAGCCAGTTTGCTCCATCGTTTGTCGAGGACTCGCATCCTATGTCCGAGATGGCACCTAATTCATAGGTGTTCGAGTCTGATTCCCTCTATGTGCCAGTAGTGCTCGTTGAGCCAACTCCTCCTGCTGCCGCTGCAATCAAGCTAGCAGCAGCAAAGGCAAAGAAGGATGGTAGGTCCAACAACATGAAGTGGCAGCCGTTCATGTCTACGTTCGTGCTGAACAAGATGTGTGAGCTCATCTCTAGTGGAGTTAGGACTGACAAGGGTTTCAAGAAGGTGCACTTGAACACCGTTGCGAAGCAGGTGTTCGAGTTCTGTGGGCAAGAGGTGTCTGCCACCCAGGTGTACAACCACCTGATGAAGTGGAGAAGTTGATGGATCCAAGTGTCCAAGCTAAGAGACCTTAGTGGCGCCTCATGGGATGAGAACACTTGCTCCAGAGTTCTGGAGGCAGAGCGCTACGCCGGCCATGTCGCGGTTAGCTCACAACCCTCTTCCTTTTCATACTGTCCACCATTGCCTACTCCTAATAGCAACTAACAACACTTGTGTTTCATTCTTAGGACCACCGAAGGGACGCTGAGTTCCTCAACACACCCATCCAGGACTACAACCAGATGCAACACATCTTCTCCTTCGAGCTAGCAACTGGGAAGCATGCCATGGGCTCGGGTGAGCCTCTTGGTTCTCCCATGCCAGACTTCCCTGGGACACCGGACGTCGAGGTCCTTGATCGCCCTGGCAAGCCCGCTGCGAAGCCCTTCGACAAGCCATTTGACCCCGTCCATGATAGGAAGAGGAAGAGAGGAGGCCTGATGGAGGAGGAGATCAATGTCTTTTGAAGCATGACTGAGGTGGTGAAGGAGGTGGCAACAGCCATTAGGGAGTGCAAGCCCCTCGACGTCCACCCTGACCTGTATGGCGCTGTCATGACCCAGGATGGATTCAGCGACGAGGCTCTCATGGCAGCTCTCAGCCACCTGCTTGACAACAAGGCCCAGGGTGTTGGGTTTGTTGCCATGGACAACGCTCACAGGGTGCTATGGCTCAGGAGCTGGTTGGGCAAGCACTACTACTAGAGTAGTGCTGCCTGTGAGCGTGCATGATCCCCGACGGCGATGGCGGTGGAGACGATGATGACGATGACGATGACGACGTACATTCTGTGTAGCTAGGGCTCAAAAACTATTTGATGGTCCGTATATTTTGGTGAGGTGGTATATACTAACCCCTCATGCTGATGGTGAACTTGCGGTGATAGGACGACACCCTCTTTTGGATGTGGTGGTAGGTTAACATCAAGGTAGTGCTAGGTTGAACTTGCCATGCCGTATGATCATGCATGCTTTACTTCTCTTCTGATCCATTGTTGTTTGTGTGCTACTTTGCTTGCTACTTGTGCTCCATTGATTTGCTGCTTCAACTCTTGCTCTTGTGCATTGCTAGGGCAAGTGGTATGCCGTGTTCATCAGTGAAGTTTCAGGGGTTTATAGTTCATGGGAAGAAGTCAATGCACAAGTGGCATCGTATAGCAACAGCAACTATAGAGGGTTCAAGACTAGGCAGGCAGCAGAACAAGCTTACTCCGCCTGGGTGCGAAAGCACAGAGGCAGCAGTGTCGACAGTGCCAAGGTTGGAGCTGTCAAAGTGGAAGCTGCTAAGGTGGATCGTCAGTTTGGGCTGAAGCTGAAGAACTTCATCATCTTCGTCCAGTTCATCACCACTGCTGTGTTGTGGCGTTGTTGTGCTAGGTGTGATAAAAATGTTCTGTTACATGTTCATATTGCTACCCAAAGCGTGCATGATAATTTTCATTCAAAACGGAACAATAGTGTTTATTCAATAAAAATACAAAGTTAAATAATAGAGAAATGGAAAAAATTGTGGTCTTACAATCCAAATGATTGTTTGGTTGGATGCTTCCTCTATTCCTAAATAGGAGTCCAATCTTTTCGACCAAAGTATTTATGTAGATGAGCCTGAGAAAATAAAAGATGGGGAGTATTGATCCAACTTGAGACAATTTTTTAATTGAAAAATTGAATTTAAATTACTGTCAAAGTTCCTGAAATTTTTAAGTTACTAACTTAACACGTTTTGTGTATTGGGCTGACAACAACAATATTTTGTAGCTACATGTCTCTAGGTGTTCCACCTGCAACACATGGGAAATAATCTAGTACTCACTCCGTCCGAAAATACTTGTCATCTAAATTGATAAAAGGGATATATCTAGATGTAGTTCTTGATACATCTCCTTTAATCCATTTTGAGGACAAGTATTTTCGGACGGAGGGAGTATTTGCTAATCTTGTATGGGAGAAGACAATAAATATGTATGTCTACAGTGTACCAGTTGTTGGTCAAGGGCTAACAGTGTAACAAAAGAATATGACAGTAGCAATTCAGGACTTTAGTGAAACAAAGTTAAAAGAACACTAATCTATATACGCTAAATCATAACATGGAGAAAAAATGATATAAATTCTAAGAAAAAGATAAAGCAACTATAGACTAATTGTATAACTAACCATGGACGTTTAACGATAGAGTTTTGGATGCTTAAGTTGAAAGAAATTACCGACTTTATCCATGGTACGAATGCATACGGAGAATCGTCAGCTGGACCTAGAGTGAGATGTTAGAGGGTGTTTGTTTCCAGGGACTTATTGGTTTAGGGACTTAAAAAAGTCCCTATAAGTCCTATCTAAACCAAACAGGAGAGACTTATAGGGACTTAAAGTGGGCATTTGGGACTTATGAAATAAGACTCTCAAGGAGGGACTTATAGTTGTAATATGGTCTTTTAGTCCATGTTAAGTCCCAGGAACCAAACAGGTAGGGACTTTTTAGGGACTTGGGACTTATAAGTTGGGACTAAAAAAAGTCCTAGGACTTATGAACCAAACAGGGCCTTAGTGACGTGCATAGCGATGTACTCCTACATGCGAAGCGACTGCAAGAGACCTACTCGGTAGAGCACGCATGAGTTCGTTAGTTTCATGGGTGAGTTCGGGATGCAAAGTGGTGTGCTACAAATACCCATGAAAGTGACAAGCTAGTATAAATTGAACTAATACGCCATAATCTAACTATGGGTCTGTTTGGTTCATGACTAACTTTGCCACAACTAAGCTTAGCCAAAGTGTGTCTGCCACAAAAAAGAGTGGCTAACAAAATGACCATCACAAGTGTGGCAAGATTTGGCAAGAAGTTGAGTCTATGACATATGGACCATGTAGCTAGAAAAGTGTGGCAATGAACCAAACTCATGCCTAAGATATTGTGGCACGCCTAAGCTTGGGTGTGGCAACCTTAGGCTGCAAACCAAACAGGCCCTATAACTGGATTTTTCTAGTCTTGAATAGAAGCGAGGCAGATCGGGCGCCGCTTTGCACCCTAGGTGAGTGGCACAAAACCAGTGCAAGATTTATTTTTCTTCCGGTTGAGTGTGTCTATCCGCTATTCAATGGGTTGTAATATCATGTTTATTTTTACAAGAAAAGGTCATAGGTTGTACGTGTGAGGCAACACGATGCCAAACTCCCGGGAGAAGAGTGATGCAGTAGCAAGTAAATTTACATTGTGACATTGTTTTCTGAGATTTCATAACTTTACATAGTATAATGGCTTTGTAACAAGAAGTACCTGCATTTTAATGTTGGGGTTGTGGAACTCTAGGAATGACCTAGTTTTTAAACATGAAACAAGGGTGAAATATGGGGTTGTGGCATCTGAGAAAATGAAAGATCTCTTTCGAATAACTGAGGGTGTAGGTTGGAGAAGTTCATTGACATGTTCATGTTCAGAGCCGGGTCACTGCTCCAGCTAGAATGTGGTTGAAGTGCAAGACTCGCATCATTCCTTTTTGTAGGTCCAACATGGATGAATTGTGCCTGGATGGGTGCATTTCCATGGTGTTCTTGTGCTAGTATCCTTCTGCTAATGATGCTACCCATGCCACTGCTGGATGAGGCATGTGTCTGGTAGATTCCGTTTTTGTCTTTTGAACTGGTGTTTTCCCTCTACCCCCTCTTTTACTCTCGAAACAATAGAAAAAGATGTTATTGTGATTTTTTAGCGAAGAAAGTAAGATATGTACAAAAGTACAAAAGGAGAGAAAGTAAAAGAAGACAAGAAAGGAGCTAATTACAATAGGATTGTGAGAGAAAGTGTGGGAGAGAAGAAGTTACAACATGAGGGGATAAAATGGTATATACAACAGATGTTGAGCTACAAAGTTGCTTGGATCCGTGCTTGCAAGCCGTGAAGATGCTTTTGTTTGACTTCACGAGTGACTAGAGATAGTTCTTCATGAAAAGTTGCATGCTACCTGTCAATTGACAGAAGAAGATTGCTAAAATTCATATTATTTCTCTGTCTCAAAATGTTCCAACATGCATAAATGATGATTACCATCCCAAAGGGTTGTAGCATGGTATCCTTGACTAATTCCACTTGATGCAGAAAGGATATGTATCTTTTGAAATTAGGAATAATTTGTTCCGAGCAAGCTTGTGAGAAGCTACAATCCCATAAGAGGTGAAGGTGTGTTTCTTTAGTGTGATCTTGGCACATGATGCAAGTGTAGTCGAGGAGGTGAGTTTTTTTCCTACGAAGGAGGTTCCTTGTGTTCGCCCTATCATGAAGCACTAGCCAGATTTTTTTAATCTTAAGTTGACAAGTACTCTTCCAAATCCGATGAAACTGCCTTTATGTCAATTCTCCCTCTTTAAGACTTTGTACATGTGCATAGAGACATAACGATAGTAATTATAGTTATAAAGACACTTATCTGAGCCTATGGAAGGCTAAATTTGATCGAATTTCTCCTGCAGTTGGAGAATATGGATCATATGCTTGAGTGGGGATTGGTCTATGAAGGTTTTCAGAGAAGTCATTCAAATTTATCATCTACTTGTTACTGACAAATGAGTGCAGTTCTAGGAATTGAGTGGCTAGACCAATTGTCATACCACATTAGCAATGAATTTCCTTGTTGGGGGTGACAGATAGCCACTTGCTTGTAAAGGGGGATCAATCAATATGTGATCTCCACCAAAAGGATCCTTCCTTCTTTTTACAGGGTGTACTATTGTGATAATATGTGCCCCAGATCAGATGGACCCTTGAGAGGTCATGATGATTATATGTTTTGTGAATGTTCCTGATTAGGAGAGCTTTATTGTGCAAGTCCAAGTCCAGAACTCCCAATCGTCCTTGCTGCTTTGGTTTCCAAATATTGTCCCAAGCAATTAAAGCAGTACCTCTGTCCTTCATTCCATATTCTCTCCGAAGGTGATACCTAAGATATTTGTTGATCTAGTCTAGAATAGTGGTTGGGATAGCAAGACTACACATGAAGAAGATTGCCAATGAGCAGAAAACTGATTTAATCATCTGAATTTTACCCTCACAGGCAAGGAGAGTAGAGCATCTTGATAATCTTTATTAATTCTTTGAAGGATAGGCATGTAATCTTTATTAACCTTTAGCTTGCTAAGGTGAAGAGGTAATCCCATATAAGTGAACTGGAAATTTCCTTGTTTACATTGCAATATTTGGAGTTGTGGTTGTACATTAGATGCATTGACATTAAGTAGGACCAACACTGCTTTCTGAATGTTGATTTTCAGCCTAGTTGCTTCAACAAAGGATGTCAAGATTTCTTTGACATGTCGCACTTGAGTAGAGCAGGCTTGCATGATTAGAACAATACCATCTGCATATATTGGATGATAGAAAATTCTGGGAAGTTGGGGTTAGGAATTGGAGGGTGTGGAATCTATTGAGCATCGCTTTATTAACAAGAGATTGAAGAAAGTCAACAGCTAGAACAAAAGTGAGAAGGGGGAGGGGCAGTGGGTCCCCTGCCTTGCACCCCTTTACAATGGAACTGTTTCGAGGAACACCATTTAATAGAACAAATGAGGTTCCAGTTGACATGATCATCTGCATCTATCTGACTTGGGCCCAAAGCCTCTTGCTTGGAAGATAAACGAAATTACTTTATGTTGTGTCATGTCAAAAGCTTTCTTAAAATAATGATATCCTCTTTAGGTCGGCGACATTGAAATAAATACTCATAGGAACAAGCTAGGTAATCTTGGATTGATCCTTGTTTGAGAAATCCATATTGATTTTTATGCAAAATCTTTAGCATAACCTCTTGTGATATATTGGCCAAGAGTTTAGTGATGATCTTGACGGTATAGTTCAATAGTGAACAAACCTAAAATCATTTTTGTGGGGGGGGGGGGGATTGTACTTCTTAGGGATGAGAGTGATGAAAGAGACATTAATAATCTACAGATTGACTTTTTCATGCTAAAAGTCCTTTACCAGTTTAGCATATCCTCCTCAATTATATGCCAACATTTCTTAAAAAATGCACAATTGAATCCATCATGCCCACGGGCTAGCTCTATCCGAGGGTAAATCTGAAATTACTTTGTCGATTTCCTCAGTGCTGGAAGTTTCCTCCAAGTTTCCCCTACCCCCTTGAATCCATACTGTTATCTTACATGATGCAGTTTGAGCTCCATGCTTTGCTGTAGTGGTTCTGTGCACCAGAGTGTGCTATTTTGTCTTGGACCTGGATAGAACTTTGAACTTGTTTGGCTGTGTTCCACCCTGTTTTTCTTTTTTTCTACGGTAAAGAGGATTGCATTAATTAGGTAATGTGATTACAATCAGCGGCAGCAATGCTCGCAATCTCATCAGGGGGAACGCAGCTAGCAGGAAGACCGTTGTTGCGTGTGTCCCATATGAGCGAGAGTATGACTAGCTACATTTACTCCATGCTTGCTCTAATTTTTGAACCCTCCTTTCTTGATAATTGATCTAATCTCCATAACTCTGTGGGTGTTTACTGAACGGTCCTTCCCGGCTGCCGAAATTAGCAGCATTGCATCCGTGTTGTCCATCTCAACTAGGATATCTGATTCAGTTCAGTTGAGAGCCAGTGTAATTTCTTCATGAATTGCCGCTAGCTTGACTTCCAGCGCATCCGCACAATTTCCAAGCCCTCTAATCGCAACAAGCATTACAGCCCCCACTGGTCACGAAGGTGAAGGAAATATGCCCTAGAGGCAATAATAAAGTTATTATTTATTTCCTCATATCATGATAAATGTTTATTATTCATGCTAGGATTGTATTACCCGGAAACATAATACATGTGTGAATACATAGACAAACATAGTGTCACTAGTATGCCTCTACTTGACTAGCTCGTGAATCAAAGATGGTTAAGTTTCCTAACCATAGACATGAGTTGTCATTTGATTAACGGGATCACATCATTAGGAGAATGATGTGATTGACTTGACCCATTCCGTTAGCTTAGCACTTGATCGTTTAGTATGTTGCTATTGATTTCTTCATGACTTATACATGTTCCTATGACTATGAGATTATGTAACTCCCGCTTATCGGAGGAACACTTTGTGTGCTACCAAACGTCACAACGTAACTGGGTGATTATAAAGGTGCTCTACAGGTGTCTCCAAAGGTACTTGTTGAGTTGATGTATTTCAAGATTAGGATTTGTCACTCCGATTGTCGGAGAGGTATCTCTGGGCCCTCTCGGTAATGCATATCACTATAAGCC
Organism: Triticum timopheevii; assembly: GCA_963921465.1. NCBI lineage: Eukaryota > Viridiplantae > Streptophyta > Magnoliopsida > Poales > Poaceae > Triticum > Triticum timopheevii. The sequence goes on from OY997274.1 coordinate 526,819,449, forward strand.
TTGCAAGCAATGTAGCTAATGAGTTAGTTACGGGATGATGCATTACGTAACGAGTAAAAAGACTTGCCGGTAACGAGATTGAACTAGGTATTGAGATACCGACGATCGAATCTCAGGCAAGTAACATGCCGATGACAAAGGGAACAACGTATGTTATTATGCGGTTTGACCGATAAAGATCTTCGTAGAATATGTAGGAGCCAATATGAGCATCCAGGTTCCGCTATTGGTTATTGACCGGAGACGTGTCTCGATCATGTCTACATAGTTCTCGAACCTGTAGGGTCCGCACGCTTAAAGTTAGATGACAGTTATATTATGAGTTTATGTATTTTGATGTACCGAAGGTTGCCCGGAGTCCCGGATGTGATCACGGACATGACGAGGAGTCTCGAAATGGTCGAGACATAAAGATTGATATATTGGACGACTATATTCGGACACCGGAATAGTTCCGGGGGTTATCAGATATATATCGGAGTACCGGGGGTTACCGGACCCCCCCCCCCCGGGGGGAAGCTATTGAGCCTTATGGGCCTTAGTGGAAAGGAGAGAGGGAGGCCAGGAGGTGGCGCGCGGCTCCCCTTGCCCCAATCCGAATTGGGAAAGGGAAGGGGACGATGCCCCCCCCCCTTCTCCTTCCTTCTCTCCACCTCCTCCTTCCCCCTTCTCCTACTTGGAATAGGAAAGGGGGGGCAAACCTACTTGGAGTAGGATTGCCCCCCCTAGGGCGCGCCTCGCCCCTTGGCCGGCCCTCTCCTCCTATCCCCCTTTATATACGGAGGAGGGGAGCACCCCATAGACACAACAATTGATCATTGATCTCTTAGCCGTGTGCGGTGCCCCCCTCCACCATAGTCCTCCTCGATAATATCATAGCGGTGCTTAGGCGAAGCCCTGCGACGGTAGAACATCATCATCATCACCAAGCCGTCACTGACGGAACTCTCCCTCGACACTCGGTTGGATCGGAGTTCGAGGGACGTCATCGAGCTGAACGTGTGCAAGAACTCGGAGGTGTCGTGCTTTCGGTGCTTGATCGGTCGGGCCGTGAAGACGTACGACTACATCAACCGCGTTGTGCTAACGCTTCCGCTTACGGTCTATGAGGGTACGTAGATAACACTCTCCCCTCTCGTTGCTATGCATCACCATGATCTTGCGTGTGCGTAGGATTTTTTTTGAAATTACTACGTTCCCCAACAGTGGCATTAGAGCCTAGGTTTTATGCGTTGATGTTATATGCACGAGTGGAACACAAGTAAGTTGTGGGTGATACAAGTCATACTGCTTACCAACATATCATACTTTGGTTCGGCGGTATTGTTGGATGAAGCGGCCCAGACCGACATTACGCATACGCTTACGCGAGACTGGTTCTACCAACGTGCTTTGCACACAGGTGGCTGGCGGGTGTCAGTTTCTCCAACTTTAGTTGAACCGAGTGTGGCTACGCCCGGTCCTTGAGAAGGTTAAAACAACACTAATTTGATGAACTATCGTTGTGGTTTTGATGCGTAGGTAAGAACGGTTCTTGCTCAGCCCATAGCAGCCACGTAAAACTTGCAACAACAAAGTAGAGGACGTCTAACTTGTTTTTGCAGGGCATGTTGTGATGTGATATGGTCAATACGTGATGCTATATTTTATTGTATGAGATGATCATGTTTTGTAACCGAGTTATCGGCAACTGGCAGGAGCCATATGGTTGTCGCTTTATTGTATGCAATGCAATCGCCCTGTAATTGCTTTACTTTATCACTAAGCGATAGCGATAGTCGTGAAGCAATAGTTGGCAAGACGACAACGATGCTACGATGGAGATCAAGGTGTCGCGCCGGTGATGATGGTGATCATGATGGTGCTTCGGAGATGGAGATCACAAGCACAAGATGATGATAGCCATATCATATCACTTATATTGATTGCATGTGATGTTTATCTTTTATGCATCTTATCTTGCTTTGATTGACGGTAGCATTATAAGATGATCTCTCACTAAATTTCAAGATAAAAGTGTTCTCCCTGAATATGCACCGTTGCCAAAGTTCATCATGCCCAGGAACCACGTGATGATCGGGTGTGATAAGCTCTACGTCCATCTACAAAGGGTGCAAGCCAGTTTTGCACACCCAGAATACTCAGGTTAAACTTGACGAGCCTAGCATATGCAGATATGGCCTCGGAACACTGAGACCGAAAGGTCGAGCGTGAATCATATAGTAGATATGATCAACATAGTGATGTTCACCATTGAAAACTACTCCATTTCACGTGATGATCGGTTATGGTTTAGTTGATTTGGATCACGTAATCACTTATATGATTAGAGGGATGTCTATCTAAGTGGGAGTTCTTAAGTAATATGATTAATTGAACTTAAATTTATCATGAACTTAGTACCTGATAGTATTTTGCTTGTCTATGTTTGTTGTAGATAGATGGCTCGTGATGTTGTTCCGTTGAATTTTAATGCGTTCCTTGAGAAAGCAAAGTTGAAAGATGATGGTAGCAATTACACGGACTGGGTCCGTAACTTGAGGATTATCCTCATTGCTGCACAGAAAAATTACGTCCTGGAAGCACCGCTAGGTGCCAAACGTGCTGCAGGAGCAACACCGGATGTTATGAACGTCTGGCAGAGCAAAGCTGATGACTACTCGATAGTTCAGTGTGCCATGCTTTACGGCTTAGAACCAGGACTTCAATGATGTTTTGAACATCATGGAGCATATGAGATGTTCCAGGAGTTGAAGTTAATATTTCAAGCAAATGCCTGGATTGAGAGATATGAAGTCTCCAATAAGTTCTACAACTGCAAGATGGAGGAGAATAGTTCTGTCAGTGAGCATATACTCAGAATGTCTGGGTATAACAATCACCTGATTCAACTGGGAGTTAATCTTCCGGATGATAGCGTCATTGACAAAATTCTTCAATCACTGCCACCAAGCTACAAGAGCTTCGTGATGAACTATAATATGCAAGGGATGGATAAGACTATTCCCGAGCTCTTCGCAATGCTAAAGGCTGTGGAGGTAGAAATCAAGAAGGAGCATCAAGTGTTGATGGTCAGTAAGACCACCAGTTTCAAGAAAAAGGGTGAGGGAGTCCTAGACTAGGGGGTGTCCGGACAGCCGGACTGTCATCGTCCGCCGGACTCCAAGACTACGAAGATACAAGATTGAAGACTCCGTCTCGTGTCCGGATGGGACTTTCCTTGGCGTGGAAGGCAAGCTTGGCGATACGGATATGTAGATCTCCTACCATTGTAACCGACTCTGTGTAACCCTAGCCCTCTCCGGTGCCTATATAAACCGGAGGGCTTTAGTCTGTAGGACACAACATACATTACAACAATCATACCATAGGCTAGCTTCTAGGGTTTAGCCTCCTTGATCTCGTGGTAGATCCACTCTTGTACTACCCATATCATCAATATTAATCAAGTAGGACGTAGGGTTTTACCTCCATCAAGAGGGCCCAAACCTGGGTAAAACATTGTGTCCCTTGTCTCTTGTTACCATCCGCCTAGACGCACAGTTCGGGACCCCCTACCCGAGATCCGCCGGTTTTGACACCGACATTGGTGCTTTCATTGAGAGTTCCTCTGTGTCGTCACCGATAGGCTCGATGGCTTCTTCAATCAACAACGCTGTCCAGGGTGAGACTTTTCTCCCCGGACAGATCTTCGTATTCGGCGGCTTCGCACTGCGGGCTAATTCACTTGGCCATCTGGAGCAGATCGAAAGCTACGCCCCTGGCCGTCAGGTCAGGTCCGGGAGCCTAAACTTCACGGCCGACATCCGCGGGGACTTGATCTTCGACGGGCTCGAGCCACAGTCAAGCGTGCCGCACTGTCACGATGGGCATGATCTAGCTCTGCCGCCGAACAGTGCCTTAGTGGCCGCACAAGAATCCGCTCTGGCCCTTAGTCCGGAGCCGATCGCCCAGATCGAGGACCGGTGGTTGGACACCGCCTCGGGGGCGGCAACTTCCACGGCGATGGAGCCGAACACTAACCTTGTCCCTTGCGAAGCTCGTGAATCCGAGGTGCCGGACTCCCCGCCGAACTCCGGACCTCCCACGCCCCTGCCAATCGAGTCTGATTGGGCGCCGGTCATGGAATTCACCGCCGCGGACATCTTCCAACACTCGCCCTTTGGCGACATCCTAAATTCACTAAAGCATCTCTCGCTATCCAGAGAGCCCCGGCCGGATTATGGCCAGGATGGTTGGGAAGCGAGCGATGAAGAAATTCAAAGCCCACCCACCTCCCACTTTGTAGCCACTGTCGACGATCTAACCGACATGCTAGACTATGACTCCGAAGACATCGACGGTATGGACGACGATGCCGGAGATGAACAAGAACCAGCGCCTACAGGGCACTGGAAGACCACCTCGTCATACGACGTATACATGGTGGATACCCCAAAAGGAAGCGATAACGAGGACCAACGGGGCGCGGCAGAAGATAATCCCATCGACAAACAACCAAAACGGCGACGCAGACGCCGCCCTAAGTCCCGCCTCGACAACAACAACGCTCCTAATGACCCAGCAATACAGCAGGGCAAACCAGTGGACGACGAACACGCAGACAAGCAACCGTCCGAACAGGACGAGTCAGACAATCAGTCCAAGCCCGGCAAAAACAACAGTCCAGACGACCTCACGCCGGACACACCGCCGGAGAATAAAAACCTTCGGAAAAGACTCGTCGCCACCGCAAGAAGTTTGAAGAAGGAAAAACGGAAGCTCAAAACAGCGGAAGATATACTCAGAATGAGGTGGAGCAAAGTGCTCAAAACCGCAGACAAATACGGCAATGGCCATCAATCAAAGAGCTACCCGAAGCGCAAGCTGCTGCCAGAATTTGACGAGGAGGCCATAGAGCCCCCACAGTCAAAAAACAAAGAGGCCGCCTGGTCGGATAGACGGCCAGATGATAGGCCAAAATCTAAAAGCGGCACCGCACATAAGCCGACTAATGACCCTGGAAAAACGGATGGCCCAGCCAGGTCCATTTACGGGCCAAAGAAGAGGGGCCCAGGAAGCAACGCAACACGCCAAGTGTCCGAAGACAGCGGTACACCCAAATACAGGGGCGCCGCACACCCACTATGTTTCACCAACGAGGTGCTGGATCATGAATTCCCAGCAGGATTTAAACCCATAAACATAGAGGCTTACGACGGAACAACAGACCCTGGAGTCTGGATAGAGGATTATATACTACACATACACATGGCTAGAGGAGATGATCTCCACGCCATAAAATACTTACCCCTCAAGCTCAAAGGGCCAGCCCGTCATTGGCTCAAAAGCCTCCCAGAAAACACTGTTGGAAGTTGGGAAGAGCTCGAGGACGCATTTAGAGCAAATTTTCAAGGAACTTATGTCCGCCCTCCGGATGCAGATGATCTAAGTCATATAACTCAACAGCCCGGAGAGTCAGCGCGCAAATTCTGGAACAGGTTCCTCACCAAAAAGAACCAAATAGTCGACTGTCCGGACGCCGAAGCCTTAGCAGCTTTTAAACACAACGTCCGAGACGAATGGCTCACCAGACACCTCGGCCAAGAGAAGCCGAGGACAATGTCCGCGCTAACAAGCCTCATGACCCGCTTTTGTGCGGGAGAGGATAGCTGGCTAGCAAGATGCAGCACCAGCGACCCAAGTACATCCGAGATCAGAGATGGAAACGGAAAATCACGGCGCAGAAAAGATCAGTGCCGGAATAAAGAGAAAAGCCCAAAGAACACGGCGGTCAACGCCGGATTCAAAAGCTCGCGGCCAAACAACAAAACACCGCCTCTTAAGGATAACAATGATGAGCTATCCAACTTAAACAAAATTTTGGGTCGGATATGTCAAATCCACAGTACCCCCGGAAGGCCTGCAAACCACACCCACCGAGATTGTTGGGTTTTCAAACAGTCCGGCCGATTAAACGCCGAACACAAGGGGCTCGACGCATCAAGCGAGGATGATGATAAACCCCACCAGCAGAGCACCGGAAAACAAAAGACTTTCCCACAAGAGGTCAAAACAGTAAATTCACTTCATGTGATAATACGGAAAAACAATGCGGCACCCGCTAAAATGGGTCTCGCACGGTCCAACCCAGCGGAACATAGAGATTGGATATCAAAACCAATCACTTTCGACCACCTGGATTATTCCAGAAGCGTTCGAAATGCAGGATGGACTGCCCTGATATTGGATCCTATAATCGACGGACTGCAATTTACACAAGTCCTGATGGACGGAGGCAGTGACTTAGACCTGCTGTATCCAAACACAATCCGCAAGTTGGGGATAGACCTTACTAAAATTCGACACAGCCGCACTTCCTTTAAAGGAGTGACGCCAGGCCCTTACGCCAAGTGCACAGGCTCCTTATTACTAGAAGTTGTGTTCGGGTCACCGAACAACTTTCGACGCGAAAAACTAATCTTTCATGTCGTCCCATTTAAAAGTAGCTATCAAGCACTCTTGGTACGAGAAGCTTTTGTCCGCTTCAACGCCATACCACATTACGTGTCTCTTACACTTAAGATGCCCGGTCCACGTGGCATCATTTCAGTGCGAGGGTCATTTAAAGACCCCGGACATGGCTAGACGAGTCCGACATAAATAAGCTAGGGGCTCCCTAGCCGCACACCCCTTCACAAGGGGCTGCGCGTATAAGCAACAGCGAGCTCATATAGACTCCGCTTTACTTATTTATTTATATTTTTTCCTTCGTATATATTTTTCGCACGATTTCCTTTCAAACTAAGTTCCTCTCTTTTTACAGATGAACAACGTGCACACCCGTCCAAGATAACGGCACAACGGAGACACAGGCGCAGATGTGCAGTAGGGACCCGTCGCAAGGATTCTTTTCAGATTAAGACCCTGCGTAAACCTTTTTTACTGTCTCTTGTTGTTATAATCCCCTGGTTTCTCATTATAACCAAAGTGGAGCCTAACATTTTGGCATCGGCCGCGTCAGAGGACCTTGCCCGTACCTGGACACTAGGGGCTTAGGGCATTGTTCTGCCCATTATTATAAAGACCGAACACCTTAGGGAGTGTTCGGCGTCTCGAGTTAGGCCTTATATGCATCAGCTCCAAATCATGTCTTTGGTCAAATGTTGGGTTTGCCCGGCTCCTGTGTTTTGCTGCCTTACGTTCCGTATCATCGGCTAACGCGGCACCAGGAGAACTACTGCGATTGTGCCCCGGTTGGGCTGGGCGAGCACCTCAGTAGAGAAAGCCGAGAACTGACTGTCATGATATAGCGAGAGACTGGTCAACCACTCGATCGACTACCGGAATGTTTAGAATTCCTCCGCTTTGACGAAGGACCATTTTTCGGTCAGGCACACACGCGCCCCAAATTCGGAGAGCGCGGTGCCCCCAGGGGCTATATCGTAGCCCCACCCTCGAACTCCAATGGCTAAGTGAAAGTGATAAAGCATCATAGTCCGGTTGCCTCGTTTACTATGCTACCACCTCCTTAACAGGACCGAGACGTCGGATTAAGTGTGAAAACGCACTATTTTTTGCGAACACCCCCGCACCTTGTGCGTGGGGGCTGAAGCCGAAGACTGCCATCTTTCAGGTTATACAAACGTATACATAAACGGCCGCATAGGAGATATTTCAATACTTGGAACGCACAAGTATAAAAAGCGGTTACATCATAATCATTGTTTTACAAGATAAAACGTTCATTTGAACGTGACATTTTTCGAGCACTGCGACTCTATTACACGAGCACCACGCATAACTTCCCCAAAATAGTGCTCGGCGGGTAACCGGCTTTCGTCCGAACCCTGGGTTGCAATAGCGGTGGCATCCATCTCTGTCCAATGTGTCTTCACACGGGCAAGGGCCATCCGCGCTCTTTCTATGCAGGCCGACCGCTTCATCTCCTTGATATGCGGCACCGCTCCAAGAAATTGCTGCAATAAGCCAAAATAGCTCGTCGCCTTGGGCCTCTCTGGCCAGACATGAGCCACGATATCAGTCATGGCAAGTCCGGACAACCTGTTCAGCTCAGCCCATTCGGCCAACCGATCGGTCAGCGGAAGTGAACGATCCGGACTATGGAATTGAGACCAAAACAGCTCTTCCGTCTTGTGATCCTTCTGACTCCGGAAGTGCACAACGGCATCCGCCGCACTTGCCGCTAAGTCCATATATGGATCCTCCGGCCCCCATAGCTGGCCAAGCTGGGCATAATTCGGATTCGTAAACCGGCGATGCAGCAGAAAAGGCTTGCCAGCCACAATGTCTCCGGCCTGGCGCAGCTCCTCCTTCATAGCCCGCATTGCAGAACGGGCATGCTTGGCCTCGGTGGTGGCCTTCCCCAGGTCTTCTCGCTCCGATAGGCGCTCCTTTTCAAGAGCCTCATTGCGGTCGGTAGCATCCTTCAATTTCACGGCCAATCCGGCCATCTCTTCCCTGCTTAGGCAGTGTGCAGCCCTTTCGGCTTTTAACTCCTCGGCCGCCCTCGAGGCAGCCGCATCACTCCTTCTGGCTTGCTCCTTGGCTTGAGCAAGCTCGGCCCGAAGGCTCTCCACAGCAGCAGCACCATCTGCATCACAACACAAATATTGTAAGAGGCGGGCTTTGGCTCCCTTAAATAATTGACTGCGGAGAATTCATTTACCTTGCGACTCGTCAAGTCGCCGGTTGACAAGCGCGATGTCCGCATCCGCCACATCAAGTTGCCGCATTAACTCGACAACTCCACCAGTCCGGCTAGCCCCCGGACTATCTGCCACCTGCATAGGAAAGGCGACACTCAATACCTGCGATTTTGATCCTCGGCACGCTGTCGTTTTCGACAACCTACCGAGTCTCAGGGGCTACTATCTATACAGGGCATACTTCTATGTGCAAAACTGTCAAAAAGGTGCGTCGTTTTTACGTACCTCAAATCCCGCCAGCAAACTCCTGACGGCATTATGCAATCCGCTCTCGGCGGACAAGATCCTTCCAATCACCATGCTCATCAATGCACGGTGATCTTCTGAGATGGACGCCCTCTCAAGCAGATCCTTCAGCTCCCCCGGCCGAACACTAGTCGGCGCCGAACTCTCCGGCTCTGCCGGGCTCGGGGATACCTTCCGTGACGACACTTCAGGCTCGTCCGCCCTGTCCGACGGCGCAGCAGACGGAGGCGTCTCGCTCTCCATCATCTCCGGACGAAGATCCCCCGAAGATGAACTCATCTGAGAAGGCCGCAGATCCGAACTGTAAGGTAAAAATTTCGGTTATCCTCAGAAGCACAAATAGGGATATTTTCTTATTAATGAACTCCCCTTTTCCTACTCACGGCTCGCTGGAGGGCTGATCCTTTAGAGATGATTGTACGGCCGGGGTCTCCCCGGACGCAGGACCCTCTGGTGAAGATTTCTTCCCCCGCTTAGGGGCTTTGGCCTCCGGGTCTTCGGAGGCGGTCCTCTTCTCCCCCTGGAAGGAGGGATTCTCGATCCCCCCTTCTTCAAGCGCCCCCTTGGGCGAGGTGATAGCTCCTCTATTTTCCCCATCGCCTTCTTCTACAGGCGCGACCTCCAACATTCTGACCAGCACGGGCTCCGGTGAGGTCTCTGGGAGGGGGGCCGAACACCTTATCAGCTTTGCTCGCGCTACCCACTCCTGATGAAGGATAACGGGTTAGAAGGCGAATTATAGAAAAGCAAACAAACGGAACGTCCGGACATTGAGCTATTTACCTGAGTATCCGGGCGATTGCAGCTTAGGCCCGCATCCTCGGTCAATTCCGGACACATCGCCTGCGGTCCGAAGAACAACTTGTACATCTCCACGGGTGTCGTACCCATGAAGTGTTGGAGAACTCGTGGTCCCTCCGGATTGAACTCCCATAACCGGAGAGGACGACATTTGCAGGGCAGAAGACGCCTGATTAGCATGACCTGCATCACCACTACCAGATCGATCTCCCTCGCTTGGAGGTCTCGAATCCGGCCCTGCAATAGGGGCACATCTTCTGACAGCCCCCAATTGAGCCCTTGGTTGACCCACGACATCAACCGTCGTGGAGGTCGCGGGAGGAATGAAGGCGGCGGCTTTTGCCTGCTACCCTTCAGAGCGGTGATATAGAACCACTCCTGCTGCCACAAGCCGAGCTCCTCTTGGAAGGAGCCCTCGGGCCATGGGGCATCGGTCCTCCTGCTTATGGCCGCCCCGCCGCACTCTGCTTGACGCCCCCCGATCATCTTCGGCTCCACATTGAAGGTCTTCAGCCACAGGCCGAAGTGGGGGGTGACGCGGAGGAAGGCTTCGCAGACGATAATGAATGCGGAAATATGGAGGATGGACTCCGGAGCCAAGTCATGAAAATCCAGCCCGTAGTAGAACATGAGCCCTCTCACGAAGGGGTCCGTCGAGAAGCCTAAACCCCGACGGAGGTGGGATACAAAGACGACGTACTCACCGGGCTCGGGAGTAGGTACGGCCTGCCCTTGGGCGGGCAACCTGTGCGAAATCTCGTAAGACAGGTACTTGGCCTCATGCAGCTTTAACACGTCCTCCTCCGTGACGGAGGAGGGCATCCACCGGCCCTGAAGGTCGGAGCCGGACATTGTTGAAGGTCCGAAGCGCTCGAATCTGGGGCTCTGGGTGTTGGAACTTGGAGCAAGGAGAAGATTCGATGGAAGATTGAAGAAAAGAAACGAGCCTTGGTCCTCTTATAAAGAGGGAAAATACCAAGAGCCGTCTCCGTGACCGTTCGGGATTCACCTTCGATAGAGGAGGCGTGGCGATGGGCGCGGTTGGGTTACCCACGCCCGTATTGATGAGAATCCCAGGATAAGGGGAACACGATCTCTGCTTCGACAAGACGTGCCAAGGAAACCGCTTCGCTAAACGTGCTGAGGTGGTATAATAAAAAACGATTCAAGTAAAGGCTTGGTAGTGGTGTGACATCATGCCGCAAAATACGTCAGCAGATTGAGCTTGTGTACATTTTATTCTCTCTACGGTGGAATGTGGAATTTATTTTGCAGAGCCGGACACTATCCTGGTGTTCATGATCTTCTCTGGATTATTCAAAGGAGGAACCCGCCTTGCAATGCCGAACATTATGCGCGCCAGACTTATCGTCATTGAAGCCTGGTTCAGGGGCTACTGAGGGAGTCCTGGACTAGGGGGTGTCCGGACAGCCGGACTGTCATCGTCCGCCGGACTCCAAGACTACGAAGATACAAGATTGAAGACTCCGTCCCGTGTTCGGATGGGACTTTCCTTGGCGTGGAAGGCAAGCTTGGCGATACGGATATGTAGATCTCCTACCATTGTAACCGACTCTGTGTAACCCTAGCCCTCTCCGGTGCCTATATAAACCGGAGGGCTTTAGTCCGTAGGACACAACATGCATTACAACAATCATACCATAGGCTAGCTTCTAGGGTTTAGCCTCCTTGATCTCGTGGTAGATCCACTCTTGTACTACCCATATCATCAATATTAATCAAGCAGGACGTAGGGTTTTACCTCCATCAAGAGGGCCCGAACCTGGGTAAAACATCATATCCCTTGTCTCCTGTTACCATCCGCCTAGACGCACAGTTCGGGACCCCCTACCCGAGATCCGCCGGTTTTGACACCGACAAAGGGAAAAGGGAAAAGGAAGGGGAACTTCAAGAAGAACAGCAAACAAGTTGCTGCTCAAGAGAAGAAACTGAGTGCTTCTACTGCAAGCAGACTGGTCACTAGAAGCGGAACTACCCCAAGTATTTGGCGGATAAGAAGGATGGCAAGGTGAACAAAGGTATATGTGATATACATGTTATTGGTGTGTACCTTACCAGAGCTCGCAGTAGCACCTGGGTATTTGATACTGGTTCTGTTGCTAACATTTGCAACTCGAAACAGGGACTACGGATTAAGCGGACACTGGCTAAGGACGAGGTGACGATGCGCGTGGGAAATGGTTCCAAAATCGATGTGATCGCCGTCAGCACGCTACCTCTACATCTACCTTCGGGATTAGTTTTAGACCTAAATAATTGTTATTTGGTGCCAGCATTGAGCATGAACATTATATCTGGATCTTGTTTGATGCGAGACGGTTATTCATTTAAATCTGAGAATAATGGTTGTTCTATTTATATGAGTAATATCTTTTATGGTCATGCACCCTTAAAGAGTGGTCTATTTTTGATGAATCTCGATAGTAGTGATACACATATTCATAATGTTGAAGCCAAAAGATGCAGTTGATAATGATAGTGCAACATATTTGTGGCACTGCCATTTAGGTCATATTGGTGTAAAGCGCATGAAGAAACTCCATACTGATGAACTTTTGGAATCACTTGATTATGAATCACTTGGTACTTGCGAACCATGCCTCATGGGCAAGATGACTAAAACGTCGTTCTCCGGAACTATGGAGCGAGCAACTGATTTGTTGGAAATTATACATACTGATGTGTGTGGTCCAATGAATATTGAGGCTCGCGGCGGGTATCGTTATTTTCTCACCTTCACAGATGATTTGAGTAGATATGGGTATATCTACTTAATTAAACATAAGTCTGAAACATTTGAAAAGTTCAAAGAATTTCAGAGTGAAGTTGGAAATCATCGTAACAAGAAAATAAAATTTCTACTATCTGATCGTGGAGGAGAATATTTGAGTCATGAGTTTGGTTTACATTTGAAGCAATGCGGAATAGTTTCGCAACTCACACCACCCAGAACACCACAGCGTAATGGTGTGTCCAAACGTCGTAATCGTACTTTACTAGATATGATGCGATCTATGATGTCTCTTACTGATTTACCGCTATCATTTTGGGGTTATGCTTTAGAGACGGCCGCATTCACGTTAAATAGGGTACCATCAAAATCCGTTGAGACGACGCCTTATGAACTGTGGTTTGGCAAGAAACCAAAGTTGTCATTTCTTAAAGTTTGGGGCTGCGATGCTTATGTGAAAAAGCTTCAACCTGATAAGCTCAAACCCAAATCAGAGAAATGTGTCTTCATAGGATACCCAAAGGAAACTGTTGGGTACACCTTCTATCACAGATCCGAAGGCAAGACATTTGTTGCCAAGAATGGATCCTTTCTAGAGAAGGAGTTTCTCTCGAAAGAAGTGAGTGGGAGGAAAGTAGAACTTGATGAGGTAACTATACCTGCTCCTTTATTGGAAAATAGTTCATCACAAAAACCGGTTCCTGTGACGACTACACCAATAAATGAAGAAGCTATGATGTTGATCATGAAACTTCAGATCAAGTTAATACAAAACCTCGTAGGTCAACCAGAGTAAGATCCGCACCAGAGTGGTACGGTAATCCTATTCTGGAGGTCATGTTACTTGACCATGGCGAACCTACGAACTATGAGGAAGCGATGATGAACCCAGATTCCGCAAAATGGCTTGAGGCCATGAAATCTGAGATGGGATCCATGTATGAGAACAAAGTGTGGACTTTGGTTGACTTGCCCGATGATCGGCAAGCCATCGAGAATAAATGGATCTTCAAGAAGAAGACTGACGCTGATCGTAATATTACTATCTACAAAGCTCGACTTGTTGCGAAAGGTTTTTGACAAGTTCAAGGGGTTGACTACGATGAGACTTTCTCACCCGTAGCGATGCTTAAGTCTTTCCGAATCATGTTAGCAATTGCCGCATTTTATGATTATGAAATTTGGCAAATGGATGTCAAAACTGCATTCCTGAATGGATTTCTGGAAGAAGAGTTGTATATGATGCAACCAGAAGGTTTTGTCGATCCAAAGGATGCTAACAAAGTGTGCAAGCTCCAACGATCCATTTATGGACTGGTGCAAGCCTCTCGGAGTTGGAATAAACGCTTTGATAGTGTGATCAAAGCATATGGTTTTATACAGACTTTTGGAGAAGCTTGTATTTACAAGAAAGTGAGTGGGAGCTCTGTAGCATTTCCAATATTATATCTGGACGACAAATTATTGATTGGAAATGATATAGAATTTCTGGATAGCATAAAAGGATACTTGAATAAAAGTTTTTCAATGAAAGACCTTGGTGAAGCTGCTTACATATTGGGCATCAAGATCTATAGAGATAGATCAAGACGCTTAATTGGACTTTCACAAAGTACATACCTTGATAAAGTTTTGAAAAGGTTCAAAATGGATCAAGCAAAGAAAGGGTTCTTGCCTGTAATACAAGGTGTGAAACTGAGTCAGACTCAATGCCCGACCACTACAGAAGATAGAGAGAAAATGAAAGAAGTTCCCTATGCTTCAGCCATAGGCTCTATCATGTATGCAATGTTGTGTACCAGACCTGATGTGTGCCTTGCTATTAGTTTAGCAGGGAGGTACCAAAGTAATCCAGGAGTGGATCACTAGACAGCGGTGAAGAACATCCTGAAATACCTGAAAAGGACTAAGGATATGTTTCTCATTTATGGAGGTGACAAAGAGCTAGTCGTAAATGGTTACGTCGATGCAATCTTTGACACTGATCCGGACGATTCTAAATCGCAAACCGGATACGTGTTTATATTGAACGATGGAGCTGTCAGTTGGTGCAGTTCTAAACAAAGTGTCGTAGCGGGATCTACATGTGAAGTGGAGTACATAGCTGCTTCGAAAGCAGCAAATGAAGGAGTCTGGATGAAGGAGTTCATATCCGATCTAGGTGTCATACCTAGTGCATCGGATCCAATGAAAATCTTTTGTGACAATACTGGTGCAATTGCCTTGGCAAAGGAATCCAGATTTCACAAGAGAACCAAGCACATCAAGAGATGCTTCAACTCCATCCGGGACCAAGTCCAGGTGGGAGACATATAGATTTGTAAGATACATACGGATCTGAATGTTGCAGACCCGTTGACTAAGCCTCTTCCACGAGAAAAACATGATCAACACCAAGGCTCCATGGGTGTTAGAATCATTACTGTGTAATCTACATTATTGACTCTAGTGCAAGTGGGAGACTGAAGGAAATATGCCCTAGAGGCAATAATAAAGTTATTATTTATTTCCTCATATCATGATAAATGTTTATTATTCATGATAGGATTGTATTACCCGGAAACATAATACATGTGTGAATACATAGACAAACATAGTGTCACTAGTATGCCTCTACTTGACTAGCTCGTGAATCAAAGATGGTTAAGTTTCCTAACCATAGACATGAGTTATCATTTGATTAACGGGATCACATCATTAGGAGAATGATGTGATTGACTTGACCCATTCCATTAGCTTAGCACTTGATCGTTTAGTATGTTGCTATTGCTTTCTTCATGACTTATACATGTTCCTATGACTATGAGATTACGTAACTCCCGCTTACCGGAGGAACACTTTGTGTGCTACCAAACGTCACAACGTAACTGGGTGATTATAAAGGTGCTCTACAGGTGTCTCCAAAGGTACTTGTTGAGTTGACATATTTCGAGATTAGGATTTGTCACTCCGATTGTCGGAGAGGTATCTCTGGGCCCTCTCGGTAATGCATATCACTATAAGCCTTGCAAGCAATGTAGCTAATGAGTTAGTTACGGGATGATGCATTACATAACTAGTAAAAAGACTTGCCGGTAACGAGATTGAACTAGGTATTGAGATACCGACGATCGAATCTCGGGCAAGTAACATACCGATGACAAAGGGAACAACGTATGTTGTTATGCGGTTTGACCGATAAAGGTCTTCGTAGAATATGTAGGAGCCAATATGAGCATCCAGGTTCCGCTATTGGTTATTGACCGGAGACGTGTCTCGGTCATGTCTACATAGTTCTCGAACCCGTAGGGTCCGCACGCTTAAAGTGAGATGACAGTTATATTATGAGTTTATATATTTTGATGTACCGAAGGTTGATCGGAGTCCCGGATGTGATCACAGACATGACGAGGAGTCTCGAAATGGTCGAGACATAAAGATTGATATATTTGACGACCATATTCGGACACCGGAATAGTTCCGGGGGTTATCGGATATATCGGAGTGTTGGGGAACGTTGCAGAAAATTAAAAATTTTCCTACGGCTTCACCAAGATCCATCTATGAGTTCATCTAAGCAACGAGTCATGGGAGAGAGTTTGCATCTACATACCACTTGTAGATCGCGTGCGGAAGCTTGCAAGGTGATGATGGAGTCGTACTCGAACGTGATTCAGATCACCGATGCCAAGTGCTGAACGGACAGCACCTCCGTGTTCAACACACGTACGGGACGAGCGACGTCTCCTCCTTCTTGATCCAGCAAGGGGGAAGGAGAGGTTGAGGAAGACAGCTCCACCGGCAGCACGACGGCGTGGTGATGGTGGAGAAGCAGTACTCCGACAGGGCTTCGCCGAGCACACAACGAAGGAGGAGAGGTGTTGGGGAGGGAGAAGGAGGCAACCAAAGGCCAAGGACTCAAGGTATGAAGTCCCTCCTCTCCCCCACTATATATAGGAGGGCCAAGGGGGGGGTGGCCGGCCCTAGGAGATCCAATCTCCTAGGGGGGCGGCGGCCAAGGGGGGTTTCCCTCCCCCCCAAGGCACCTAGGAGGTGCCTTCCCCTCCTAGGACTCTTGCCCCCTTGAACCCTAGGCGCATGGGCCTATGTGGGGCTGGTGCCCTTGGCCCATGCAGGCCAAGGCGCACCCCCTACAGCCCATGTGGCCCCCCGGGGCAGGTGGCCCCACCCGGTGGGCCCCCGGGACCCCTCCGGTGGTCCCGGTACAATACCGATAACCCCGAAACTTGTCCCGATGCCCGAAACAGGACTTCCCATATATAAATCTTTACCTCCGGACCATTCCGGAACTCCTCGTGACGTCCGGGATCTCATCCGGGACTCCGAACATCATTCGGTAGTCACATACTTGACTTCCTACTAACCCTAGCGTCACCGAACCTTAAGTGTGTAGACCCTACGGGTTCGGGAGACACGCAGACATGACCGAGACGACTCTCGGGCAATAACCAACAGCGGGGTCTGGATATCCATGTTGGCTCCCACATGCTCCTCGATGATTTCATCGGTTGAACCACGATGTCGAGGATTCGATCAAACCCTGTATACAATTCCCTTTGTCAATCGGTACGTTACTTGCCCGAGACTCGATCGTCGGTATCCCAATACCTTGTTCAGTCTCGTTACCCGGCAAGTCACTTTACTCGTACCGTAATGCATGATCCCGTGGCCAACACCTTGGTCACATTGAGCTCATTATGATGATGCATTACCGAGTGGGCCCAGAGATACCTCTCCGTTATACGGAGTGACAAATCCCAGTCTCGATCCGTGTCAACCCAACAGATACTTTCGGAGATACCTGTAATGCACCTTTATAGTCACCCAGTTACGTTGTGACGTTTGATACACCCAAGGCACTCCTACGGTAACCGGGAGTTACACGATCTCATGGTCGAAGGAATAGATACTTGACATTGGCAAAGCTTCTAGCAAACGAACTATACGATCTTTTATGCTATGCTTATGATTGGGTCTTGTCCATCACATCATTCTCCTAATGATGTGATCCCGTTATCAACGACATCCTATGTCCATAGTCAGGAAACCATGACTATCTATTGATCATAACGAGCTAGTCAACTAGAGGCTCACTAGGGACTCATTGGGTCTAAGTGTTCACACGTGTATTACGATTTCCGGATAATACAGTTATAGCATGAACAAAAGACAATTATCATGAACATTGAAATATAATAATCCTTTTATTATTGCCTCTAGGGCATATTTCCAACAGTCTCCCACTTGCACTAGAGTCACCAATCTAGTTACATTGTGATGAATCGAACACCCATAGAGTTCTGGTGTTGATCATGTTTTGCACGCGAGAGAGGTTTAGTCAACGGATCTGCGACATTCAGATCCGTGTGCACTTTGCAAATCTCTATGTCTCCATCTTGAACATTTTCACGGATGGAGTTGAAACGACGCTTGATGTGCCTGGTCTTCTTGTGAAACCTGGGCTCCTTGGCAAGGGCAATAGCTCCAGTGTTGTCACAGAAGAGTTTGATCGGCCCCGACGCATTGGGTATGACTCCTAGGTCGGTGATGAACTCCTTCATCCAAATCGCTTCATGCGCTGCCTCCGAGGCTGCCATGTACTCCGCTTCACATGTAGATCCCGCCACGACGCTCTGCTTGCAGCTGCACCAGCTTACTGCTCCACCATTCAACATATACACGTATCCGGTTTGTGACTTAGAGTCATCCAGATCTGAGTCGAAGCTAGCGTCGACGTAACCCTTTACGACGAGCTCTTCATCTCCTCCATAAACGAGAAACATGTCCTTTGTCCTTTTCAGGTACTTCAGGATATTCTTGACCGCTGTCCAGTGTTCCTTGCCGGGGTTACTTTGGTATCTTGCAACCAAACTTACGGCAAGGTTTACATCGGGTCTGGTACACAGCATGGCATACATAATAGATCCTATGGCTGAAGCATAGGGGATGACACTCATCTCTTCTTTATCTTTTGCCGTGGTCGGTGACTGAGCCAAGCTCAATCTCACACCTTGTAACATAGGCAAGAACCCCTTCTTGGACTGATCCATTTTGAACCTCTTCAAAATCTTATCAAGGTATGTGCTTTGTGAAAGACCTATGAGGCGTCTCGATCTATCTCTATAGATCTTGATGCCTAATATATAAGCAGCTTCTCCAAGGTCCTTCATTGAAAAACACTTGTTCAAGTAGGCCTTAATGCTGTCCAGGAGTTTCGTATCATTTCCCATCAAGAGTATGTCATCTACATATAATAGGAGAAATGCTACAGAGCTCCCACTCACTTTCTTGTAAACGCAGGCTTCTCCATAAGTCTGCGTAAACCCAAACGCTTTGATCATCTCATCAAAGCGAATGTTCCAACTCCGAGATGCTTGCACTAGTCCATAAATGGATCGCTGGAGCTTGCATACTTTGTTAGCGTTCTGAGGAACGACAAAACCTTCCGGCTGCATCATATACAGCTCTTCCTTAAGATGTCCATTAAGGAATGCCGTTTTGACGTCCATCTGCCATATCACATAATCATAGTATGCGGCAATTGCTAACATGATTCGGACGGACTTAAGCTTCGCCACGGGAGAGAATGTCTCGTCGTAGTCAATCCCTTGAACTTGTCGATAACCCTTAGCGACAAGTCGAGCTTTATAGATGGTAACATTACCATCCGCGTCCGTCTTCTTCTTAAAAATCCATTTATTTTCTATCGCTCGCCGATCATCGGGCAAGTCTGTCAAAGTCCATACTTTGTTTTCATACATGGATCCTATCTCGGATTTCATGGCCTCAAGCCATTTGTTGGAATCCGGGCCCGCCATTGCTTCTTCATAGTTCGAAGGTTCATTGTTGTCCAGCAACATGATTTCCATGACAGGGTTGCCGTACCACTCTGGTGCAGAACGTGTCCTTGTGGACCTTCGAAATTCAGTAGCAACTAGATCTGAAGTACCTTGATCATCATCAACATTTTCCTCTTCAGTTGGTGTGGGCATTACAGGAATGGTTTCCTGCGCTGCACCACTTTCCCGTTCGAGAGGTAGTACTTCATCGAGTTCTACTTTCCTCCCACTTACTTCTTTCGAGAGAAACTCTTTCTCCAGAAAGCATCCGTTCTTGGCAACAAAGATCTTGCCTTCGGATCTTAAGTAGAAGGTATACCCGACAGTTTCCTTAGGGTATCCTATGAATACGCATTTTTCCGACTTGGGTTCGAGCTTTTCAGGTTGAAGTTTCTTGACATAAGCATCGCATCCCCAAACTTTTAGAAACGACAGCTTAGGTTTCTTCCCAAACCATAATTCATACGGTGTCGTCTCAACGGATTTAGACGGTGCCCTATTTAAAGTGAATGTAGCTGTCTCTAGAGCGTATCCCCAAAATGACAGCGGTAAATCGGTAAGAGACATCATAGACCGCACCATGTCCAATAGAGTGCGATTACGACGTTCGGACACACCGTTTCGCTGAGGTGTTCCAGGCGGCGTGAGTTGTGAAACGATTCCACATTTTCTTAAGTGTGTACCAAATTCGTGACTTAAGTATTCGCCCCCACGATCTGATCGTAGGAACTTTATCTTACGGTCATGTTGATTCTCTACCTCACTCTGAAATTCCTTGAACTTTTCAAAGGTCTCAGACTTGTGTTTCATTAAGTAGACATACCCATATCTACTCAAGTCGTCAGTGAGAGTGAGAACATAACGATATCCTCCGCGAGCCTCAACGCTCATTGGACCGCACACATCGGTATGTATGATTTCCAACAAGTTGGTTGCTCGCTCCATTGTTCCGGAGAACGGAGTCTTGGTCATTTTGCCTAAGAGGCAAGGTTCGCATGTGTCAAATGATTCATAATCAAGAGACTCTAAAAGTCCATCAGCATGGAGCTTCTTCATGCGCTTGACACCAATGTGACCAAGGCGGCAGTGCCACAAGTATGTGGGACTATCGTTATCA
Source organism: Triticum timopheevii (assembly GCA_963921465.1). Lineage (NCBI taxonomy): Eukaryota > Viridiplantae > Streptophyta > Magnoliopsida > Poales > Poaceae > Triticum > Triticum timopheevii. The sequence goes on from OY997274.1 coordinate 526,839,912, forward strand.
ACTTTACATCTTTTGGCATCCACACTATGAACATGTGTAATATTACGCTCGAGATTCATCAAGAATAAACCATTGACCATCGGAGCATGACCATAAAACATATCTCTCATATAAATCGAACAACCATTATTCTCAGACTTAAATGAGTAGCCATCTCGTATTAAACGAGATCCAGATACAATGTTCATGCTCAAACTTGGCACTAAATAACAATTATTGAGGTTTAAAACTAATCCCGTAGGTAAATGTAGAGGCAGCGTGCCGACGGCGATCACATCGACCCTGGAGCCATTCCCGACGCGCATCGTCACCTCGTCCTTCGCCAGTCTCCGTTTATTCCGCAGCTCCTGCTGTGAGTTACATATGTGAGCAACGGCACCGGTATCAAATACCCAGGAGTTACTTCGAGTACTGGTAAGGTACACATCAATTACATGTATATCAAATATACCTTTGGTGTTGCCGGCCTTCTTATCCGCTAAGTATTTGGGGCAGTTCCGCTTCCAGTGCCCCTTCCCCTTGCAATAAAAGCACTCAGTCTCAGGCTTGGGTCCATTCTTTGACTTCTTCCCGGCAACAGGCTTACCGGGCGCGGCAACATCTTTGCCGTCCTTCTTGAAGTTCTTCTTACCCTTGCCCTTCTTGAACTTAGTGGTCTTATTGACCATCAACACTTGATGTTCTTTCTTGATTTCAGCCTCTGCTGACTTCAGCATCGAGAACACTTCAGGAATGGTCTTTACCATCCCCTGCATGTTGTAGTTCATCACAAAGCTCTTGTAGCTTGGTGGGAGCGACTGGAGGATTCTGTCAATGACCGCCTCATCTGGGAGGTTAATGTTCAACTGGGTCATACGTGCGTGCAACCCAGACATCTTCAGGATGTGTTCACTGACAGAACTGTTCTCCTCCATCTTACAACTGTAGAACTTGTCGGAGACATCATATCTCTCGACCCGGGCATGAGCTTGGAAAACTAGTTTCAGCTCTTCGAACATCTCATATGCTCCGTGATGCTCAAAACGCTTTTGGAGCCCCGGTTCTAAGCTGTAAAGCATGCCGCACTGAACGAGGGAGTAATCATCAGCACGAGTTTGCCAAGCGTTCATAACGTCTTGGTTCTCTGGGACGGGAGCGGCACCTAGCGGTCCTTCTAGGACATATTGCTTCCTGGCAGCTATGAGGATGATCCTCAGGTTTCGGACCCAGTCCGTATAGTTGCTGCCATCATCTTTCAGCTTGGTTTTCTCTAGGAACGCGTTGAAGTTCATGTTGACATGAGCGTTGGCCATTGATCTACAATACATATTTGCAAAGGTTTTAGACTAAGTTCATGATAATAAAGTTCTTAATCAAAATTATGAACTCCCACTTAGATTAGACATCCCTCTAGTCATCTAAGTGTTACACGATCCGAGTCGACTAGCCCGTGTCCGATCATCACGTGAGACGGACTAGTCATCGTCGGTGAACATCTTTATGTTGATCGTATCTTCCATACGACTCGTGTTCGACCTTTCGGTCTCCGTGTTCCGAGGCCATGTCTGCACATGCTAGGCTCGTCAAGTTAACCCTAAGTGTTTTCGCTGTGTAAAACTGTCTTACACCCGTTGTATGTGAACGTAAGGATCCATCACACCCGATCATCACGTGGTGCTTAGAAACGACGAACTGTAGCAACGGTGCACAGTTAGGGGAGAACACTTCTTGAAATTTTGTAAGGGATCATCTTATTTACTACCGTCGTCCTAAGTAAACAAGATGCATAAACATAATAAACATCACATGCAATTATATGGTTGTGACATGATATGGCCAATATCATCAAGCTCCATTGATCTCCATCTTCGGGGCTCCATGATCATCTTGTCACCGGCTTGACACCATGATCTCCATCATCATGATCTCCATCATCGTGTCTTCATGAAGTTGTCACGCCAACGACTACTTCTACTTCTATGACTAACGCGTTTAGTAATGAAGTAAAGTAGTTTACATGGCGTTCTTCAATGACACGCAGGTCATACAAAAAAATAAAGACAACTCCTATGGCTCCTGCCGGTTGTCATACTCATCGACATGCAAGTCGTGAATCCTATTACAAGAACATGATCTCATACATCACAATTCAACATTCATCACAACTTCTGGCCATATCACATCACATGATCAATCGCTGCAAAAACAAGTTAGACGTTCTCTAGTTGTTGTTGCATCTTTTACGTGGCTGCGATTGGGTTCTAGCAAGAACGTTTTCTTACCTACGAATCACCACAACGTGATTTTGTCAACTTCTATTTACCCTTCATAAGGGCCTTGTTCATCGATTCCGCTCCAACTAAAGTGGGAGAGACAGACACCCGCCAGCCACCTTATGCAACTAGTGCATGTCAGTCGGTGGAACCGGTCTCACGTAAGCGTACGTGTAAGGTTGGTCCGGGCCGCTTCATCCCACAATACCGTTGAGCAAGAAAAGACTAGTAGAGGCAAGTAAGATGACAAGATCAACGCCCACAACAAATTGTGTTCTACTCGTGCATTAGAGAACTACGCATAGACCTAGCTCATGATGCCACTGTTGGGGAACGTTGCAGAAAATTAAAAATTTTCCTACGGCTTCACCAAGATCCATCTATGAGTTCATCTAAGCAACGAGTCATGGGAGAGAGTTTGCATCTACATACCACTTGTAGATCGCGTGCGGAAGCTTGCAAGGTGATGATGGAGTCGTACTCGAACGTGATTCAGATCACCGATGCCAAGTGCTGAACGGACAGCACCTCCGTGTTCAACACACGTACGGGACGAGCGACGTCTCCTCCTTCTTGATCCAGCAAGGGGGAAGGAGAGGTTGAGGAAGACAGCTCCACCGGCAGCACGACGGCGTGGTGATGGTGGAGAAGCAGTACTCCGACAGGGCTTCGCCGAGCACACAACGAAGGAGGAGAGGTGTTGGGGAGGGAGAAGGAGGCAACCAAAGGCCAAGGACTCAAGGTATGAAGTCCCTCCTCTCCCCCACTATATATAGGAGGGCCAAGGGGGGGGTGGCCGGCCCTAGGAGATCCAATCTCCTAGGGGGGCGGCGGCCAAGGGGGGTTTCCCTCCCCCCCAAGGCACCTAGGAGGTGCCTTCCCCTCCTAGGACTCTTGCCCCCTTGAACCCTAGGCGCATGGGCCTATGTGGGGCTGGTGCCCTTGGCCCATGCAGGCCAAGGCGCACCCCCTACAGCCCATGTGGCCCCCCGGGGCAGGTGGCCCCACCCGGTGGGCCCCCGGGACCCCTCCGGTGGTCCCGGTACAATACCGATAACCCCGAAACTTGTCCCGATGCCCGAAACAGGACTTCCCATATATAAATCTTTACCTCCGGACCATTCCGGAACTCCTCGTGACGTCCGGGATCTCATCCGGGACTCCGAACATCATTCGGTAGTCACATACTTGACTTCCTACTAACCCTAGCGTCACCGAACCTTAAGTGTGTAGACCCTACGGGTTCGGGAGACACGCAGACATGACCGAGACGACTCTCGGGCAATAACCAACAGCGGGGTCTGGATATCCATGTTGGCTCCCACATGCTCCTCGATGATTTCATCGGTTGAACCACGATGTCGAGGATTCGATCAAACCCTGTATACAATTCCCTTTGTCAATCGGTACGTTACTTGCCCGAGACTCGATCGTCGGTATCCCAATACCTTGTTCAGTCTCGTTACCCGGCAAGTCACTTTACTCGTACCGTAATGCATGATCCCGTGGCCAACACCTTGGTCACATTGAGCTCATTATGATGATGCATTACCGAGTGGGCCCAGAGATACCTCTCCGTTATACGGAGTGACAAATCCCAGTCTCGATCCGTGTCAACCCAACAGATACTTTCGGAGATACCTGTAATGCACCTTTATAGTCACCCAGTTACGTTGTGACGTTTGATACACCCAAGGCACTCCTACGGTAACCGGGAGTTACACGATCTCATGGTCGAAGGAATAGATACTTGACATTGGCAAAGCTTCTAGCAAACGAACTATACGATCTTTTATGCTATGCTTATGATTGGGTCTTGTCCATCACATCATTCTCCTAATGATGTGATCCCGTTATCAACGACATCCTATGTCCATAGTCAGGAAACCATGACTATCTATTGATCATAACGAGCTAGTCAACTAGAGGCTCACTAGGGACTCATTGGGTCTAAGTGTTCACACGTGTATTACGATTTCCGGATAATACAGTTATAGCATGAACAAAAGACAATTATCATGAACATTGAAATATAATAATCCTTTTATTATTGCCTCTAGGGCATATTTCCAACACGGAGTACCGGGGGTTACCGGACCCCCCCCCGGAAGCTATTGAGCCTTATGGGCCTTAGTGGAAAGGAGAGAGGGAGGCCAGGAGGTGGCGCGCGGCCCCCCTTGCCCCAATCCGAATTGGGAAAGGGAAGGGGGCGCCCCCCCTTCTCCTTCCTTCTCTCCACCTCCTCCTTCCCCCTTCTCCTACTTGGAATAGGAAAGGGGGGGGGGCAAACCTACTTGGAGTAGGATTGCCCCCCTAGGGCGTGTCTCGCCCCTTGGCCGGCCCTCTCCTCCTCCCCCCCCCCTTATATACGGAGGAGGGGAGCACCCCATAGACACAACAATTGATCATTGATCTCTTAGCCGTGTGCGGTGCCCCCCTCATCATAGTCCTCCTCGATAATATCATAGCGGTGCTTACGCGAAGCCCTACGACTGTAGAACATCATCATCGTCACCACGCCGTCATGCTGACAGAACTCTCCCTCGACACTCGGCTGGATCGGAGTTCGAGGGATGTCATCAAGATGAACGTGTGCAAGAACTCGGAGGTGTCGTGCTTTCGGTGCTTGATCGGTCGGGCTGTGAAGACACACAACTACATCAACCGCGTTGTTCTAACGCTTCCGCTTATGGTCTACGAGGATACGTAGATAACACTCTCCCCTCTCATTGCTATGCATCACCATGATCTTGCGTGTGCATAGGAATTTTTTTGAAATTACTACGTTCCCCAACAGAAGGATCATCCCCGCTCCTGCAGTACCATATGTTGGTTGTAAGGATCCGTGAACATTGAGTTTTGCACAGCCAACCACCGGTGGTTTCCACTTTTAACATGTGGTATGGTGTTGTACTTTCGCATGACAAAATATGGTGTTTTGACCCTTTTTTGAAAGTTTAGGCAGATCTGACCCTGGTTCGGAATTTTTTCAAAGATCTGACCCTTTTCCTACTGTCGGGGTCAATGACGGTAGAGTATAACAACCTACCACTGAGGCCCTTGGTGATAGGGGTGCACGCCCTATAATAAATAATTTTTAAGTATCAAATATAATGTTTGTACTCACCTATCGCCGGACACCTCGGCGGCAGGGTTGCACAGGCTACCGGCAGTGGGTTTGACCGTAGGGTTGCACTGCGCTCACGTGGATAAGTTGCCTACTACCACGGGTCGATGGGTCTCAGCGGTAGGCTGGTATAGCCTACCTTCATCGACCCGGACTGGTAGAAAAAGGATTAGATCCTGAAATTTTGTCGAACTAGGGTCATATCTGGCTAAATTTTCGTAAAAGGGTCAAACCCCCAAATTTGGCACTTCCGCACATGCTCGTCAAAGTAGTCCACCACCTTCTTACTTTATTTTTTTAGAGAAAAGGCCATAGCCCGACTTTATAGATAAAGCCACCAGGCAGAGTTAACAAGGACCCAGACAACCAACACAGTCATGCTAAAGTATCAAGCCAGAACACGAAGAAGGAAGTCTACGTACATGGCTCCCAGGCCGGTACACGGCACGCAGGCCGGAAGAGGATAAGATAACGTAGCAATGCAACGACGTCTACGGGCCCGCTTGGTTTGGAAGGATGGAGATAGCAGAATTTTGGATCTTGGCCAACATGGCGTCAAATGCATCCCTGTCCTCCTCCTTAGTCAATAATCTCCACTGCTGCAGGAATATACAAGTCTTAAATAAGCAATCACCAGGCTTAGCAGGAAAAACATGTTCGATAGTAAATTTATTCCTTGTCGTCCATAAGGACCAACACATGGCAGCAAAGCCGACCCAAAACAATCTCCTCTGGGCCCCAACCAAAGAATTAGCCAAGGCTCATAACCGCAAAGGAGGTCGGAGCCCAGGAGACATGCAACCAAGATCTGATACAACACCAAAACAGCTTAGCCAGGACGCAGTTAAAAAAATATGAGGTGTATCTTCTCTCGTCCCACATAGAACACAGCAGTCAGAACCCGGACCATTACATTTACGGATTTGGTCGCCCGTAGGTAGATGCCCACGAGAGGCTTGCCAGAGAAACACTTTAGTCTTGGGGGGGGATGCGAGCTTTCCATATCCACTTAAATTTGGAGGTGATGGATCCCTCAATAAGCTTGCTATACAAGGACTTAACCGAGAAGCGGCCAGAGGGAGAATGGGGCCACACAAATGTGTCTTCCTCCTCCGAGAGCGAAGGGAAGAGGGCATCAAGACGCTGCTAGTCTTCCAACTCTACAGGAGAGAGGGAGCGGCGCAGCTGAAGGTCCCAGTTACTCGACGCAAGCTCAGAGATAGAGATATGAGGGTTTGGATAGTAGGAGAATAAAACTGGGAAAGTAGAGGCCAGCGGAGAGGCCCCGCACCACCAATCGAGCGAGAACCTAGTAGACTTCCCATTGCCAACAACATACTTGACTAAGCCTTGAAAGGTAGGTCGAAGTTTAACAAGATCGCGCCAAAATTGGGATGCCCCAGACGCACGGGAAAACATAGGGCTACAGGAAGGGAAGTATTTCGCCTTTAAGATGCTGAACCACAGAGGCTTGTCCTGGGGAATGTTCATGATCTTCCACCACCATTTGATGATCAGGCATTTTTTCATAACCAGAGTGTTAATGATGCCCAGCCCCCCAAGGCTTTTGGGCTTACATATGGTGTCCCATTTAACCAAGCGATACTTACGCTTGTTATCGGCCGCGTTCCAATAAAATGCCCCTCTATGTTTGTCAAAACCAGCATGAGTGCCCATAGAAAGAAGGTAGAATCCCATCAGGAACATAGGGAGGGAGGAGAGGCAGGCGTTAATTAAGGCCACTTTGCCCGCCTGAGTATTATATCTGCCCCTCTAGGGCATCACACGATTACCGACCTTGGTCACCACAGGAGCAAAGTCCTTGGCATAGAGCTTGTCAGAAGTGATAGGCAAGCCCAAATACTTAATAGGAAAAGAGCCCAGAGAGCAATTTAATAAGCGTGCCACCCTAAGAGCTTCGACGTCAGAAACACCCGTGACAATAACCTCGCTTTTAGAGAAATTAATCTTAGGCCACGAAAGAGCTTCGAAACAGAGGAGGAGAAACTTGAGATTGCCGATGCAAAGGTCATTAAGTTCCACCAAAATGATAGTGTCGTCAGCATACTGAAGATGCGTAATTCCTTCCGGAATGAGGTGGGAACTAACAGGGGAGATATGACCGGCCTCCGTAGCTCTAGAAAGGATGTTAGAAAGGGCGTCCGCAACGAGGTTAAAAAGAATGGGCGAGGAAGGGTCGCCTTGCCGCAGGCCCCTAGAGTTTTTAAAGAAGTTACTAATATGCCCATTCACATTAATAGCTGTATGGCCCCCCATGACCAACTGCATGATACGGTGCACCACCCCACTGTCAAACCCTTTTGCAAGGAGGACTTGTCTCAGGAAACCCCAGTTAACCGAATCGTATGCCTTTTAAAAATCTAATTTGAGTATAACTGCCTTGTTCCCAGATTTGTGAATATCATGAACGATTTCGTGGAGACAGAGAACTCCGTCCAAGATGAAGTGCCCCTTGATAAAAGCCGACTGAGAATGAGATAGGGTGCGATGGGCCACTGGGGTGAGGCGAGTGGCCAGACATTTGGCAGTGAACTTGGCAAAGTTATTAATGAGCGCGATAGGTCTAAATTGGGAAATTAAGTCAGCACCCTTAATCTTGGGAATAAGAGAGATAACTGCATAATTCAGCCTGGAGATATCAACTGTGCCCAGGCAGTAACCTTGAATAACTTGGCAAATAAGATTTTTAAGAATAGGCCAAAACTTTTTAAAGAAGGGGATAGAAAACCCATCCGGGCCAGAGGCAGAATTAGGGTTAGCCTTCGTAATAGCAGAAAAGATTTCCTCTTCAGAATAGGGGATCATCAAGTCCGAATTTTCCTCCTGAGAAACCAAGGATCCCTGGTTCCAAAAGTTAGCAGCAAGCCTGAAACCCTGATCCGGCTTGGCGGTGAGAAGGGAAGAAAAGAAAGAGACCACGTGGTTAAGGATGACGCCCTGGTCGGAAGTACGAACCCATCAATAATGAGGCTATCAATTAGACATCTGTGCCGTCTCCCATTCACAATCGCAAAGAAGTAAGCAGAGGGAGAGTCCCCTTTTAGTAGCCAATTGGACGCGCCCCTCTGGCGCATGTAAATCTCGTTAAGCCGATGCAGGTGCATCAACGCACATTCAAGGGAGAACCCGAGGGACCAATCAGAATCAGAGAGGCCAGAGGCATCTTCCCGAGCATCAAGGGCCTCAATCTTGGTCAAAAGAAGGGCCTTCTCCCTGCGTTCCTGGGCCGAGTAGTTCCGGGACCATCCCCGGAGGAATTTGCGAAGCAAAGCCGAATAATTATGCCAGTCATCCATGGGACCAAAGGAACGATGAGGCGCAGACAGAATCACACTGATTTTAGACCCCAAGAGGTCACAAAAACCCTCAATAAGGAGCCAAGAGGCGTCAAACTGAAATCTAGAGGGGGAAGAAGTAGAGTGATTTCCAGCGTCAAGAATAAGAGGGGCATGATCCAAGCCCACAATGGCCTTAGATCTAAGCGTTGCGAGTGGGAAAAGAGAATCCCAATTTGAGCAAACAAGAATGCGGTCTAGGACGGAGCGAATAGGAGAAGGTTGGTGGTTGGTCCAAGTGTACCTAGATCCCACCCTAGGGATCTCACGCAAAGTGCAAGAACTTATGAAGTCATTGAAGGCGTCAGCCAGAGCCCACGAGAAACTACTAGTGTTCTTGTCCGTGGGGGAGCGAAGCAAGTTGAAATCACCACCAATCACCAAGGGGAGCGAACAAGCTTCTACTTTATTAGAGATTTCGTCCAGAAAAATGGGAGAGAGGGAGTGGTCGGCCGGGCCATACACAACTATAAATTCCCAGAGAGAATTAAGCTGTCGATGGAAAAGCACAGTGCTAGCCCAAAAGATACCATGATCAAAAGCAACAAAATCAAAAACATCCCGTTTCAAACCTAGCAGAATGCCACCAGAGTGTCCCGAGGAGGGCAGGAAGTTCCAATCAAACCGATCCGCCCCTGCGATAGAAGAGAGCTCATGAGGAGAGAAGGAGGATTTAAAGGTTTCAATCAAGCCTATCAGGTCAATATTGTCCCCCCTGACCAAATCTTTAATTCGGTCTCGGCGTCCCCGAGCGCCGAAACCTCTGATGTTCCAGAAGAGGGCTTTCATTTGTAAGAAAGGTTTTTGATGCGCACACTCGACCTGCAGGGAGCCAAGCAGGATTTAGCCCGTTTAGAAGCCCCCTTTTTATTTGGGTCCCAGCCCCACCACCAGCGGCCACCACCTCCGAAACCCCAACAGCCACAACTGGAGAGGCAGGAGGTGTTGCAGCCACTTCCTTAGCCTTAGCCAAAGCCGCCTGAGCCACTTCATTAGCTCTAATGAGAGAAATCAGAGAGGAGGGAGATCCATGGTTGTGATCTAGAGAAATACCCGCGTCTGTGAGTACCTTAGTCAAGTGATCATCCGAGAGGGCAGGTAAAACAAGCCTGGTAGGAGACGAAGAAATATGAACCAACTGTGCAGGGGAAGGAGGGGTACCTAAAGCGGGGAGGTCCCGAGCCACCGCGCGTCGAGCCACCTTGTCGACCACCCTCATGCCACTGTCCCGGATCCGGCCACTCTTGCGAGCGGTAGAAGAAGGGGACCAGATCAGAGAGGACTGCACCGCAGCCGGAGAGGACATGCCCGCCACATCACCCAAATCGCCATCAAGACGACGACACAGACCAGCTGCAGAGATCTTCGTTCCCGAGGAAGCCCGACTGCGAGCAGAGAGCTTGCGGACAGAGGATTTGCGCTTGGAGGAGGGGACCGACGCCACGCGACGCGGGGAGGCAGGGAGGTCTTCAATACCCGAGAGCGACGGGGAGCCCGGCCGAACAGGGAGGTTGGAACAGACTCCCGACATAGGGGTACCAGCAGTCGGAGCAACAGGGGCAGACTGAATAGGTGCAGGCTCCATCTGATCCTTCCCACCGCTCCCGTTCTTAGGGGCATTCTCCTTGACAAGCTCGCGACTTTCTGAGCCCATGCCATCCCACTCAGACGTAGTAGAGTGAGGATGCAAGCCCCCACTAAGGTTGCCAGCATCATCAACAGCACCATCATGACGATCAGCAGCGGGAGGGGGGGCGGTGGTGGGGAACGGGAAGAAGCAGCCCCCTCCACGCGCACCCGAAGTCTGAAACCATCCGCAGTAGGGAACACATCAACACTACCATGAACACATAAGGGATCAACCGCCCAGATCTTGAGATGCACTGGTCCAAGGACAGCCAAGGATTCCTGATCCACCAAGATTGGTTTACCAATGAGAACGCCAAATGCCATGAAAAATTCGGTAGAGCGGAGGTAAGGAGGGGTGTCGTCAACCAAAACCCAGATCTCAGAGAGGGGGAGATAGGTTTCGCCCCATTGGCAGTTGCTTTAACCAAAACGACCAGTTGATTCAGAGGGAGGGTGAAGCTCGTGCAGGAGGAGATCATCTTGAGGCTGCTTTTAGAAGGAAAGACCACTGCAAAATCGAAGTCAGAGAGCTGTCGGATCTGCCAGTCCCACCCTCCTTCATCCCATAACTGCAGTTCATCCTGGAGGGTTTGGGGAGAGATCTTGTGGTCTTTGACTGTGATGATGGCATCATTAGAGAGAGCAGGGCCACTGAGACTTGTGGGACCTCACAATCCAGCGCGAAGAATGAACATCCAGGGAGCCCTTGGCCAAAGTGCAAAAACGACGCCTGTTTGCGGCGGTTGTTGCAGTTCACAGTCAGATGTCCGTCCTCATGGCAGATCAAGCAGAAGGGGGGGGGGGTTAAAACAGTGCGACTGGAAATGCCCAGGTTGGTGGCAGGGGAAGCAAGTGAGGTTAGGGTTAGGTGGTTGGTTAGATGGGGGGAGGGCAGGACGGAAGGGGAGGGGGAGGAGGGGGAAGGATACCATCGCCCAAAGCTCCAGAAGACGAATCCGGGCCCGACGACGGGAACCGGCGACCAGGGCCGCCGGAGCCGCCGCCCCCACGGCCCATCGAGCGCCCGCCGAAACCAGAAGACGAGGACGGAGCACGGCCGCCGCCACGAGCCACGGGACCAGGGCCAGGCGGGGGAGGAGGGGGAGGACGGGTCGTAGGGCCAGAGCCACCAGCCGCCACCGCAGCCTCCCAAGGATCGGCCCCAGATCCGCCCGATCCAGGGGTCTCAGATCCAGATCCAGCCGCAGCCGGCGTCGGAGCCCCAGCCCGCCCTTCTCCCTGGAGCCACGCCAGCCCCGACGCCCAAGCCTCGCGCTCGCGGGCCCCTTGGAGACGAGCCACCTCCTCGGCCTCAAGCTTGGAGCGAAGGGAAGCCTCGAGCTCCAGATTGACGGCCCCATCGCCCATGTCCTCCCGCTACCGCTTCTGGCCAGAGATCGCCTCGCTGGACGACCCACGTGAGCGATCCATGGCGACAACCGCCGCGAAGGGGAGGGAGAGAGGTGGAGGAGGAGGGGATCTGCGAAAGGAGGGGATGCGGAAACGATAGCGACGCAGGTCAGAAAGAGAGGCAGGAAACCCTAGAAATAGGGGATGTGAGCCCTTACGAACCCATAAATACCCCGAGGATGCCAGGCCGGTCGGGGGGGAAGCGTGGACCGGGCCAGTCAAGACGGGCAGAGGAACGAGGGCCGAGCCAGGCCCAGGCCCTAAGACAGAGAGTGGGGGGAAATCAGAAAAGGACGACAACACCGGAGGCCCAGCTAAAACTACCGGCCCAGAACATCCCAACAGAGGCAGAGCGGGGGGCCCACAAGCCTCCCGCACCGGAGTCGGATCTAGGGTTAGGGGGAGCAGCGTCGGGACCAAGCTCGACGCCGGCCCCGCCGCAGCCGCCGGCGACGAGGGCGACAGGGAGCGCGCAGATCGAGCCGGACCAACCAAACGAGGAGCCGCACCCCGAGGGGCCACGCGACCCAGCGAGGAGAGCGCCTCCGAGCGCTTCCCACGCCGTCCGCGCCGCACCTGGAACCAGCCCGAGCTCCCAGCCTCAGCATAGAACGCCGGATGGCCCCGAGCGCCCGGAGCGAACTTACGAGCCCTGGCAGCCGCCGACGCACTAACCACAAGCGGAGCCGCCGGAAGAGAGACCAGGGGGAGAGGGGAAGAGACATCCTCCACATCGAGATCCGAATCCGCCTCTTCCGACGATAAAGCCCAGAACTTGTTCCGAGATCCAGAGACAGGGCTGGATCGAGAAAGGGGTGCCGCGCAGGGCGAGGAGGGGGGAGGTGGAGCAAAGGGCCGGCGACAAGAGGAGAGGGGGCGCAGGGAGCGACGAGCCATGGGATCGGAGGACGGACGGCGAAGGGGAGGACGGGGGGAGGGAGGGGAGGAAGAGAGGAGAGCCATCTCGGCGGAGTTTCACCTGCTTACTTTCTACGGGTCGACATCTTTTTTTTTGAGGGAAGGCCATCATGGCTAGCTTTATTTAACTGAACATAATGTTTACATCATCGGCTAGTAAACCGAGGAGGAAACTAGGGGGATCACCATCCCAAATACTAGAAACTTTATTATGAAAACTAAATTGAGCTAGCTCATGAGCAACACTACTAGCCTCTCTAAAACAGTGCATAAAATTGACCTTCCCTACATCCGTAGCCAAGTCCAAAATTTCCGCATATATTGCTGTTGCAGCATCCCACCAATGATCATGTCCAGTGCAAAAATTGATTACCTCCAAAGAATCTAATTCCGCTTCAATAGCATGAAATCCCATTGTGTTAGCAAAGGCTAGACCATCCCTCATTGCCACAGCTTCAGATGTAACAGCATTAGCGGCTATAGGGTAGTATATGCATGACGCAGCAATAAAATTACCCCTCATGTCGCGTAATATAGCCGCTGTAGCTCCAGCTCCTTCGTCCGCATGGTACGCGACATCTACATTCAGCTTCACAAAACGTAGTTCAGGCTTGGTCCATCTCTTCTCCACATCCGGCAACAAAGAAACTTTCTGTGTAGCATTTGCAGCAATCGAAATAATAGATGCAGCACACTTCCCCACTGGTGGTACCCTCTCTCCATTAGTGATCTGCCTTCTAACCCACCAGATGTACCAACCTGCAGTAGCAACTGCTTCTCCAATCCCAACACTAGAAGCATGCGGTAGTGAACCTGAAGTGGACATCAATAGATATTCCAGAATGGCCGAACCTGATCGGTCAATCACTAGTGCATCAACTATAATATCGTATATACCCAATCTTTGCCATATCTCAACAGCTGGTTTACATAGAAACAGAAGATGGCGGATATCTTCGGCTCCTTGCTGACAGATCGGACACTCACTGGATGTTGGGATATGTCTGTTCACTAGGATTGATCGAACTGGGACCACCCCATGCAAACTTCTCCAGCAAAATATTTGTACTTTCCGTGGGACTTGAAGCTGCCAAATCTTGTTCTAAATCGGATTGTCAACTGATGGACCAGGACCAGTTCGATTGCCTCTGAATTTATGTGCCCATTCCGCGTGGTATGCAGTTTTCACCGAAAAATACCAGTTCGGGTGTGATGCCAAGCAATAAAATCTTCAAAAGCCTCATAATTCAAAGGAATTTGGAGAATCCTCCTAGCGTCCACTGGATTGAATATAGCTCTAATCAGTACTTCATCCCGTTCTCCATTTGTCGGGTCAATTAGGTCTGATACCTTGGAGATTAAAGTTTGACCCCTTTGCGTGATTATATGACGGTTTGGACTAGCTGGAATCCATGGATCAGTCCAAATATTAACCTTGCTACCATCACCAATGCGCCAAATGTGGCCCCTGTTGGAAATATGCCCTAGAGGCAATAATAAATTAGTTATTATTATATTTCCTTGTTCATGATAATCGTTTATTATCCATGCTATAATTGTATTGATACGAAACTCAGATACATGTGTGGATACATAGACAACACCATGTCCCTAGTAAGCCTCTAGTTGACTAGCTCATTGATCAATAGATGGTTACGGTTTCCTGACCATGGACATTGGATGTCGTTGATAACGGGATCACATCATTAGGAGAATGATGTGATGGACAAGACCCAACCCTAAGCCTAGCACAAAGATCGTGTAGTTCGTATGTTAAAGCTTTTCTAATGTCAAGTATCATTTCCTTAGACCATGAGATTGTGCAACTCCCGGATACCGTAGGAATGCTTTGGGTGTACCAAACGTCACAACATAACTGGGTGGCTATAAAGGTGCACTACGGGTATCTCCGAAAGTGTCTGTTGGGTTGGCACGAATCGAGACTGGGATTTGTCACTCCGTGTGACGGAGAGGTATCTCTGGGCCCACTCGGTAGGGCATCATCATAATGTGCACAATGTGACCAAGGGGTTGATCACGGGATGATGTGTTACGGAACGAGTAAAGAGACTTGCCGGTAACGAGATTGAACAAGGTATAAGGATACCGACGATCGAATCTCGGGCAAGTACAATACCGCTAGACAAAGGGAATTGTATACGGGATTGATTAAGTCCTTGACATCGTGGTTCATCCGATGAGATCATCGTGGAACATGTGGGAGCCAACATGGGTATCCAGATCCCGCTGTTGGTTATTGACCAGAGAACGTCTCGGTCATGTCTACATGATTCCCGAACCCGTAGGGTCTACACACTTAAGGTTCGATGATGCTAGGGTTATAAAGGAAGTTTGCATGTGGTTACCGAATGTTGTTCAGAGTCCCGGATGAGATCCCGGACGTCACGAGGAGTTCCGGAATGGTCCGGAGGTAAAGATTTATATATGGGAAGTCCTATTTTGGCCACCGGAAAATGTTCGGGATTTTTCGGTATTGTACCGGGAAGGTTCTAGAAGGTTCCGGAGTGGGGCCCGCCTGCATGGGGGGACCCACATGAACGTGGGTAGTGGGGGAAAGGCCCCACACCCCTGGTCAAGGCGCACCAAGATCCCCCCTTAGAAGGAATAAGATCATATCCCAAAGGGATAAGATCAAGATCCCTAAAAAGGGGGGATAGCAATCGGTGGGGAAGGAAATGATGGGATTTCTTTCCTCCCACCTTTGCCAACGCCCCAATGGACTTGGAGGGCAAGAAACCAGCCCCCTCCACCCCTATATATAGTGGGGAGGCGCATGGGAGCTTCACCCTTGCCCCTGGCGCAGCCCTCCCCTCTCCCAAGTCCTCCTCCTCTCCCGCGGTGCTTGGCGAAGCCCTGCAGGATTGCCACGCTCCTCCACCACCACCATGCCGTCATGCTGCTGCTGGATGGATTCTTCCTCAACCTCTCCCTCTCTCCTTGCTGGATCAAGGCATGGGAGACGTCACCGGGCTGTACGTGTGTTGAACGCGGAGGTGCCGTGCGTTCGGCACTTGATCGTCGGTGATTTGAATCACGACGAGTACGACTCCATCAACCCCGTTCACTTGAATGCTTCCGCTTAGCGATCTACAAGGTTATGTAGATGCACTCTCCTTTCTACTCGTTGCTGGTCTCTCCATAGATAGATCTTGGTGATACGTAGGAAATTTTTTGAATTTCTGCTACGTTCCCCAACAGCCCCTTTTAAATGTTTGCAGCCCGGCTACCAAACTTTGCCAAGTAAAAGAGGAGCCATTTTTTGGTCCAGCCAATAATAAATTGCCATGCGGATAATACTTAGCACGCAGCACCTTAGCACAAAGGGAATCTGGACAAGTTATCAATCTCCAACAATGTTTAGCTAGCAAGGCCAAATTAAAAGAGTGAAGGTCTCGAAATCCCATTCCTCCCATCTTCTTTGGAATACATAGTTTCCACCAGTCATACCAGTGCATACTTTTCTTGTCTCCATCGCCTCCCCACCAAAACTGTGCTATGAGGTCCGTTATGTCCTTACAGACCCCCTTAGGGATATTAAACACCGACATGGCAAACACAGGAATAGCTTGAGCAACTGCTTTCAACAACAATTCTTTACCGCCCATTGATAAAAGCTTGGCCATCCAAACACCAATTCTTTCTCTGATTCTCTCAACAAAATGCTTGAAGCAATCACTCCTCTCTGCTCCTACCAGAGCCGGTAGGCCTAAATATTTATCTGAGAGTGCTTCAGTGTCAATATGTAATTCTTGACAAAATTTCTTCCCTCGCCACCACACTGGTATTAGGGCTAAAGAATATGCTTGATTTTAATCTACTCACCAATTGGCCAGAGTTAGTGCAATAATCATCTAGTGCCTGCTGTAAGGAAGCTGCATTTAACATATCCGCCGTCATGAGGATTAGGGAATCATCAGCAAATAAAAGGTGTGAGACTGACGGCATTTCTACACACCCTAACCCCATCAATGCCACCAGCTTCTTCTTCAAACTGCAGTATACTATATTTTTTTTCGATAAAGGGCGACTTTATTATCTCAAAATGTAGCATCAAGCGGATACAAAGCATTATGAGTAACACCCGGCCTCTGCATAACTAAGATGCACACAACCAAATCCAGAAGTCTGACAAAATTCATGAAATAAAAATCGACAAACCGGCAACAGTAGAGTCTTTTAGACCGACACTATGCCTATGTCGAAGAAGGTGGTGGCTTGATCCGTAGGTTATGCTGCCACCCATGTTAGGAAAAAACCTCCGTAGCCACCTGCTCCAATCGCGTACACACCACCATGAACAGCGGCTGGTACTCCGGCCGTTGTAGTATAGACCACGTACGTAGCAAGTGCGTACACCAAAAAATAACCTGTAGAGGAGAAGCATTTTTGTCATTAAAAACCAAATCATTTCTACATAGCCAAAGTGACCAAATTAAGGCATACGCTCCCACCCTTATTAGCGTTTTGAACCTATTTGTAATACCGTCCAACCAATGACCAAAAATATTGGCAACACTTGTGGGCGGATACAAATTTGATGCTATTTGGATGACTGACCACGTAGAATGTGCAAACTTGCATTGGAAAAAGAGGTGTTTGATTGTCTCGTCATGAGTACAAAAGGAACACTTCTTACTCCCTCGCCAGTTGCGCCGTGCGAGGTTGTCTTTGGTTAACACAACTCCCCTACGGAGATACCACATGAAGATTTTCACTTTTAGTGGAATTTTAGACTTCCAAATTTTCTTATTATTACTCGTTGGTACCTCAGAATGCGTGAGTGCACGGTACATAGAGTCCACTGTGAAAGACCCTGATGTAGTAAGGTTCCAGCGAAACACATCCCGACCTTGTGTCAGGTTAATCGAATCCAGCCGGGATAAAAGATTATGCCATGACACAAGCCGGGGGCCAATCAAATCCCGCCTGAACGAAATATTCGGCGGGGAAGAACCGAGCACGTGTGCAATAGTATTATTCTTATCGCGAGCGATGTTATATAAGGCTGGATATTGTTCTCTAAGACTGGCATTGCCTAGCCAGATGTCTTCCCAGAAACGAATCTCCGACCCATCCTTTATCGCGAAAGACCCAAAGCAAAAGAGATGTTTCTTTGCCGCCATTAGGCTAGCCCAAAAGTGCGAGTCGCCAGGTTTCCAATATGCTTGGGATACCGCCTTTTGGCCTAGATACTTGTTGCGCAACATGGTTTGCCAAACACCATCCTCGGTAAGAAGTTTAAATAACCATTTACTGAGAAGGGCCTCATTCTTGACCTGCAGGTCATGAATTCCAAGGCCACCTTGGTCTTTAGGCCTACAAACCACGCTACATTTGGCCAGCCTGTATTTTTTCTTTTCACCATCTCCTTGCCAAAAGAATCTGGATCTAAAGTAGTCTAGTCTTTGCAGGACCCCTTTTGGGAGTTGGAAGAAAGAAAGCATATAGAGAACCATATTTGTGAGGACGGAGTTGATCAAAACCAGCCGACCACCAACTGAGAGTAGTTTTCCTTTCCAACTGCTCAACCGTTTCTCTAGACGCTCCTCCACATGCTTCCACTCCGCAATGATGAGATGCCGATAATGTACCGGTATTCCTAGATATTTAATTGGGAATTGGCCAAGTGCGCAACCAAACAGGTCAGCATAATCGGCCGCCGCCTCAACGGCTTCTCCAAAGCAGAACAATTCACTTTTATGAAAGTTAATTTTGAGGCCCGACATTTGCTCAAACGCTGAAAGCAATAGCTTCAGATTTCGAGCTTTGTCTAGGTCATGTTCCATAAAAAGAATCGTGTCATCGGCATATTGCAAAATAGAGAGGCCACCATCTACAAGGTGTGGCACTACTCCCGCAATCTGTCCATCCTGCTTGGCGCGCTCAATCAGAATAGCCAACATGTCAGCAACAATGTTAAATAACATTGGGGACATGGGGTCACCCTGTCGTAGTCCTTTTTTTGTCTGAAAGTAATGACCTACATCATCATTGACTTTGATGGCCACACTACCTCCAGTTACAAAATTTTGGATCCACTTGCACCATTTATCAGAGAAACCTTTCATCCTTAGGGCCTGTTGGAGAAAAGACCACTTGACCTTGTCATAGGCTTTTTCAAAGTCAATTTTGAATACCACTCCACTCATGTTTTTCGGTGCATCTCGTGGACGGTCTCATGAAGGATAACTACACCATCTAGTATATTCCTTCCTTGCATGAAGGTCGTTTGAGATGGCCGGACAACATGGTCAGCTATTGAGTTTAACCTATTCGTAGCTACTTTGGTGAAAATCTTGAAGCTGACATTAAGGAGGCATATGGGTCTGAACTGTTGGATCCGTTCGGCCTCCTTAATTTTCGGCAACAAAACAATCTCACCAAAATTTAGCCTAAATAGGTCAAGTTGATTGGCATGAAGACACTTAAACAACTCCAGAAGGTCAGCCTTAATGATATCCCAGAAATTCTGATAAAATTCTGCGGGAAAACCATCAGGGCCTGGAGCTTTGTTGTGTTCCATTTGGAACACCGCCGCTCTCACCTCCTCTTCCGAGAAAGGTGCCGTGAGGATATTGTTCTCTTCCACCGTGACTTGTGAAATATCATCTATTCGGGCCTCGTCAAGGGTGACATTCCCTTCATCTGGCGCCCCAAAAAGAGATTTGTAGTAGCTGGTGATATACCTTTTGAGCTCCTCCTGACCTTCGATCCGCCCCTCATCCTGTTGGAGACTATGAATACATTTCTTCCTATGTCGACCATTGGCGACCAATTGGAAGTATTTTGTATTACTATCTCCCATTAGGATGAAGTCAGCTTTAGACCTCTGGTAGTATTTGATCTCCTCTTCGCGCAATAGACGGGCAACCTTCTCATTAGATTGATTTTTCAATTCAATCTCTTGTTGAGATAAGGTACGTGTCTCTGCAATTTTGTCGAGGTCATCAATGATGGTACAGAGGCGCTGCTTTTCTTTTTTGTACAATCCGACGGTGTGTTTAGCCCATCCAGAGAGGTGTTGCCTCATGGCCCTTATTTTATAATTCCATCTCTGAATTGGTGTACGACCAACAGCGGGCCTGTCCCAAACACTCTTTATTAAGTCTACAAAACCATCCCGATGCAACCATGCCAATTCAAATTTGAAAGGGGACGGGCAGAATGACTCGTAGAATTAGAATCAAGAATGATTGGTGCATGATCCGATAATGCCTCGATAGGCTCTAGGGCTCGCACGGTTACCATAGGAAATTTAAGCTCCCATTCAGTATCCATGAGTACCCTATCGAGCTTCTCATACATCGGCACAGAACGGTTATTAGCCCAAGTGAACTGCCGCCTCGACATACAGGCCTCCCGAAGATCCAAACTGTCAATCACAGCATTGAAAAGGAAAGGCCCATGAGTGTCGAAGTGGTCATTATTTTTTTCTTCCTGGTACCTAAGGATATTAAAATCCCCTCCAATAAGCATTGGGTATGGGTTATCCTTAGCCAGGTTCACTAGTTCATGGAGGAAAGCAGATTTATGCTCATCTTGGGCAGCCCCATAGACTGCGACCAGGCTCCATGTAAAATTATCAGCCCTATTTCGTAGGTGAAATTTGATATGAAAATCACCGGTCGAAAAAGCCAACAAATCCATGGTCGTGGTCAATATTCCAAGAAGGATTCCTCCATACCTTCCACGAGCTGGTAGACTATGCCATGTGTAGTCGAAACCACCTGATAGGTGATCGAGGACGTGTGGGCGAAAGTCACATTTACCAGCCTCAGAAATTGCCACAAAATCCAATTCGTGTTCTCGCACACAATCACCGATGTGTTTATGTTTAGCCAAGTCTGAGAGACCTCTGCTATTCCAAAACATGCCTCTCATGAGAAAACTCGAATGGGTGTGGAACTTTTCGCCTTCTTGGGCGGTTTTTGTTTCTTTTTAGAGGAGTGCGATTTAGATTTACGCAAAGACACTGTGAAGTCACAAAACATTGACCCAGGTCTTGCATCATCTAAACCCACCTCGGTAACCTCACCAACCAAGTGGGAGATTAGTGGACCATCATATTTGGCATCCGCTTCATCATCGTCCTCGGTTTCGGGGTTTGGTAGGGCGTTATTACACTTCGGGGAAACCCTTAAACGGTCAATCTCCATGTGTTTAAGTGCCCCAACTGACAGATTAATTTCATTATTGTTCTTTCCCATAGATACACCAACATTCTTTAAGCTACTAGTAATACGAGTATCTGAAAAAGAAAGAAAAGATTGAGTGGATAAGGTACCTGGCGTGGGTTCCAAATTCCTCAAGGCCTGGCGACGCATTGCCTTCACAAGGGAGTGCTCATCAGTTGAAGAGGAACCATCAACAGCAAGGGAGTGACGGTTACTACGTCGAAGGGGCGTGGTCATGCCACCAGACATAGTACCCATCGGCGACAGAGTAGCGGTTGGCGTAGACTTTAACGATGGCGGAGGTGTTTGTACAGTCCCAGTGGTTGGTGATGAACGAGGTGCTGAGCCCAGTGAAACCGCGGCGACAGCCGCCCGAGCCGGTGATGTGGCTGGTGGCGTCGTCAAGGATTCCGTCCTGCCAACCGGTGATGTGGCTGGAGGTGCAACGGGACCCACAACCGGCTCTATTCGCGTTGAAGCCATGGCAAAAGCATGCGCTGCAGCTGCATGCAGCATCGGGGCAGCAACATCTAGCTGCTTGAGCGCTGGGCTCGTGTGGGTGACTGGACCACTCTCGGTGAGTGGTGCATGGCGCATGCAGCCAAGAGCCACAGGCCGGCCCTGATCCACAGCCACGGGCTGTATGGCACATGCAGTCGTAGACCTTCTGCACACAAGAGAAATAAGTACGGCAATAAAGGTGTTGGAAATATGCCCTAGAGGCAATAATAAAAGGTTATTATTATATTTCCTTATTCATGATAATTGTCTTTATTCATGCTATAACTGTATTATCCGGAAATCGTAATACACGTGTGAATACATAGACCATAATATGTCCCTAGTAAGCCTCTAGTTGACTAGCTCGTTGATCAACAGATAGTCATGGTTTCCTGGCTATGGACATTGGATGTCGTTGATAACGGGATCACATCATTAGGAGAATGATGTGATGGACAAGACCCAATACTAAGCATAGCACAAGATTGTGTAGTTCGTTTGCTAGAGCTTTTCCAATGTCAAGTATCTTTTCCTTAGACCATGAGATCGTGTAACTCCCGGATATAGTAGGAGTGCTTTGGGTGTACCAAACGTCACAACGTAACTGGGTGACTATAAAGGTGCACTACAGGTATCTCTGAAAGTATCTGTTGGGTTGACACGGATCAAGACTGGGATTTGTCACTCCGTATGACGGAGAGGTATCTCTGGGCCCACTCGGTAATGCAT
The DNA here is from genome assembly GCA_963921465.1 of Triticum timopheevii. Classification (NCBI taxonomy): domain Eukaryota; kingdom Viridiplantae; phylum Streptophyta; class Magnoliopsida; order Poales; family Poaceae; genus Triticum; species Triticum timopheevii. The sequence continues at coordinate 526,862,029 of OY997274.1, forward strand.
CATCATAATGAGGTCAAGTGACCAAGTGTTTGGTCACGGGATCATGCATTATGGTACGAGTAAAGTGACTTGTTGGTAACGAGACTGAACAAGGTATTGGGATACCGACGATCGAGTCTCGGACAAGTAACGTACCGATTGACAAAGGGAATTGTATACGGGTTTGATCGAATCCTCGACATCGTGGTTCATCCGATGAAATCATCATGGAACATGTGGGAGCTAACATGGGTATCCAGATCCCGCTGTTGGTTATTGGCCGGAGAGCTGTCTCGGTCATGTCTGCATGATTCCCGAACCCGTAGGGTCTACACACTTAAGGTTCGGTGACGCTAGGGTTATTAGGAAGACTTGTATGTGATTACCGAATGTTGTTCGGAGTCCCGGATGAGATCTCGGACATCACGAGGAGTTCCGGAATAGTCCGGAGGTGAAGATTTATATATAGGAAGTGCTGTTTCGGCCATCAGGAAAGTTTTGGGGGTCACCCGGTATTGTACCGGGACCACCGGAAGGGTCCCGGGGGTCCACCGAGTGGGGCCACCCATCCCGGAGAGCCCCGTGGGCTGAAGTGGGGAGGGGACCAGCCCCTGGTGGGCTGGTGCGCCCCCCTGGGCCCCCCTCTGCGCCTAGGGTTGGGAACCCTAGGGGAGGGGGCGCCTCCACTTGCCTTGGGGGGCACTCCACCCCCCTTGGCCGCCGCCCCCCCTAGAGATCCCATCTCTAGAGCTGGCTACCCCCCCTGGGGGCCTATATAAAGGAGGGGGGAGGGAGGGCAGCCGCACCCTTGAGTCTTGGCGCCTCCCTCCCCCTGCTACACCTCTTCCTCCTCCCGCGGTTGCTTGGCGAAGCCCTGCCGGAGTACTGCTTCTCCACCACCACCACGCCGTTGTGCTGCTGCTGGAGTCTTCTTCCTCAACCTCTCCTGCCCCCTTGCTGGATCAAGAAGGAGGAGACGTCATCCGCTCCGTACGTGTGTTGAACGCGGAGGTGCTGTCCGTTCAACACTTGGTCATCGGTGATTTGGATCACGGCAAGTATGACTCCATCATCCCCGTTCTCTTGAATGCTTCCGCTCGCAATCTACAAGGGTATGTAGATGCACTCCTATCACTCATTTCTTAGATGAACTCATAGATGGATCTTGGTGAAACCGTAGGAAAAATTTTAATTTTCTGCAACGTTCCCCAACAGTGGCATCATGAGCTAGGTCTATGCTAGTTCTCTATTGCACGAGTAGAACACAATTTTGTTGTGGGCGTAGATGTTGTCAACTCTCTTGCCGCTAATAGTCTTATTTTGCTTCAGCGGTATTGTGGGATGAAGCGGCCCGGACCGACCTTACACGTACGCTTACGTGAGACAGGTTCCACCGACTGACATGCACTAGTTGCATAAGGTGGCTAGCGGGTGTCTGTCTCTCCCACTTTAGTTGGAGCGGATTCGACGAAAAGGGTCCTTATGAAGGGTAAATAGAAGTTGACAAATCACGTTGTGGCTTTAACGTAGGTAAGAAAACGTTCTTGCTAGATCACCTATAGAAGCCACGTAAAAACTTGCAACAACAATTAGAGGACGTCTAACTTGTTTTTGGAGCAAGTGTCTTGTGATGTGATATGGCCAAAAGTTGTGATGAATGATGAATGATATATTGTGATGTATGAGATCATGTTCTTGTAATAGGAATCATGACTTGCATGTCGATGAGTATGACAACCGGCAGGAGCCATAGGAGTTGTCTTTATTTTTTGTATGACCTGCGTGTCATTGAAGAACGCCATGTAAATTACTTTACTTTATTGCTAAACGTGTTAGCCATAGAAGTAGAAGTAGTCGTTAGCGTGACAACTTCATGAAGACACGATGATGGAGATCATGGTGTCGTGCCGGTGACGAAGATGATCATGGAGCCCCGAAGATGGAGATCAAAGGAGCTATATGATATTGGCCATATCATGTCACTACTATATAATTGCATGTGATGTTTATTATGTTTATGCATCTTGTTTACTTAGAACGACGGTGGTAAATAAGATGATCCCTTACAACAATTTCAAGAAGTGTTCTCCCCTAACTGTGCACCGTTGCTAAAGTTCGTCGTTTCGAAGCACCATGTGATGATCGGGTGTGATAGATTCTTACGTTCACATACAATGGGTGTAAGACAGTTTTACACATGCAAAAACACTTAGGGTTAACTTGACGAGCCTAGCATGTACAGACATGGCCTCGGAACACAGAGACCGAAAGGTCGAACATGAGTCGTATGGAAGATACGATCAACATGGAGATGTTCACCGATGATGACTGTCCGTCTCACGTGATGATCGGACACGGCCTAGTCGACTCGGATCGTGTAACACTTAGATGACTAGAGGGATGTCTAATCTGAGTGGGAGTTCATTAAAATAATTTGATTAGATGAACTTAATTATCATGAACTTAGTCTAAAACCTTTGCAAATATGTCTTGTAGATCAAATGGCCAACGCTCATGTCAACATGAACTTCAACGCGTTCCTAGAGAAAACCAAGCTGAAAGATGATGGCAGCAACTATACGGACTAGGTCCAGAACCTGAGTATCATCCTCATAGCTGCCAAGAAAGCATATGTCCTAGATGGACCGCTAGGTGAAGCACCCATCCCAGAGAAGCAAGACATTATGAACGCTTGGCAGTCACGTGCTGATGATTACTCCCTCGTTCAGTGCGGCATGCTTTACAGCTTAGAACCGGGGCTCCAAAAGCGTTTTGAGCAACACGGAGCATATGAGATGTTCGAGGAGCTGAAAATGGTTTTCCAAGCTCATGCCCGGGTCGAGAGATATGAAGTCTCCGACAAGTTCTACAGTTGTAAGATGGAGGAAAATAGTTCTGTCAGTGAGCACATACTCAAAATGTCTGGGTTGCACAACCGCCTGTCCCAGCTGGACATTAACCTCCCGGACGAGGCGGTCATTGACAGAATCC